>OZ025292.1:366482104-367959604 GCA_964019185.1 Maratus speculifer
TTCCCATTATTTTAATAACTACACAAATATTTTTATACCCAACGACATGCGAAATAATTTCCTGGCCCTGTGGGTCCCGGTACAGTCACCCTTGAAGTTTTTGTAATAATAAATTGTCAATAAATTGCTTCCTTTTGATCTGATCCTCATTTTTAGGATTCTTTATTCATTTAGATATTTTAATGTTTTGACATTCTGTACAAGACACTGTGTTCCCCTGTGGAATCATATGGTCCAGCCCAGGGACCCTCAACATTTTGTGAAATAAATATATTTCACTTCCTATATTTCTGATCTTCTTAGTGCAAAATTTTAAAGTTGCCTGGGACTCTTCTTTCAGGACCAATCCAGAAAACCTGATGTTTTTATTCGGACCCTAGGGCCCCTTTTTAAACATTTGCCCAATCAATTGGTACATTTAAAAAATTATATCATTCCAAAGAATAGTTCCTATTATATGCTTAATTTTGAATAATTAAAGATCTAAAGCGCTATGATCGATAAAATATTTTAACATGGTTTCATATTAGGGTCCTGGTTTTAACTGTCAGTTGGTCCCTACAGGGCCCCATATTATAGCTCCCTTAAAAATGGTCCAATTCACTAGCTTTTTTTTTTTCTATCAATTTTTTATGTCCTCCCTCTACCTATTACATGAACGACAAAAGAATTTCTCAGACTTCAGCTACCATTAATTTTGTTTGTCAATTGCTTTCTTGAGGCCCTTGATGCAGCTTCTTTAAACATGAACCAAATTGCTTTCAATTTTATTTAACATAGTTATAGCGTCTTTCCATCATTTTAATAACTACAAAAAATATCTTTATACCCAACTACATGCAAAATAAATTCCTGGCCCCTTGGGGCCTGTTGTAGTTTTTATAATAATAAATTGTTAATAAATTGTTTCCTTTTAATCCGATCTTCATTTTTAGGATTCTTTATTCATTTAGATATTTTAATGTTTTGACATTCCATATAAGACACTTTGGCCTCCTGTGGAATCATAGGGCTCAGTCTAGGGCCCCTGAACATTTTGTGAGGCAAACATAATTCACTCTTTAAATTTATCCCCTTCTCAGTGCAAAATTTTTAAATTTGAGTCTTGGATTCCTCTTTCAGGGACAAGATTCTCATATTTTCATCCGCGGATAGGACCTTTTTTTTAAAACATTTTCCAAATCAATTTGTGCATTTCGATAAAATATTATTAAAATGAATAATTCATACCCTATGATTAATTTTGACTAATTGTAGATCTAAAGAGCTAAGTAACTGAGATATTTTAACATGTTTTCCTGTTAGGGCCCTCTTTTTAACTGTCAGTTGTCCTTTTTGGGCCCTTATTATAAATCCCTTTAAAATGGTTCAATTAACTCCTTTTTTTTAAACAACTTCTTAAATCCATCAGCTACTAAGAAACCGCCATAGTCTAGCTACCACCAATTTTGAATATTAATCGTGTTCTTGGGGCCGTTGGTGCAATTTCTTTAAAAATGATCCGGATTGCTTGCAATTTTCTTTCACATTGCTTTAGCGTCCTTCCATTACTTTAATAACTGCAAAAAATATTTTATACCCAACTACATACGAAAAAAGTTCCTGGCCCCTTGAAGATTTTGTACCATAAATTGCTATTAAACTGCCCTCTCTTAATCCAATCTTCGTTTTTGGAACTATTTTTTCACTTAGTTATTCCCATGTTCTTTACATTCCATTTAAAAGCCTGAGACTCCCTATGGTCTCGGCTCAGGCACCTTGAAATTTTTGTTCTCCATGTATATTTCACCCACTTATTATCAAACCATCTCAATGCATAAATTTAAAGTTGAATTTTGGACTCTTATTTCAGGACCTACACCCTGATGTTTTTATTGAGGTCCAAAGGCCTTTTATAAAGCATTTACTCATTTTTTATGCATTCCTTTAAAATATTATTTAACGAATAATTCATATCCTATGCTTAATTTTGACTAATTGTAGATCTAAAGTGTTAATTGTTTGTTTAAGGTTATCATAACGTGTCCCGGGCAATGCCGGGTGGGTCAACTAGTCTATTAATAAATACATAACATCGAAAAAAAAATATCACAATCCATCTTTCAAAAGGTTTTTAAACAGATACGTATGATTAAGTTACATATACTCAAAAATGAACCTAAATAAAATGCTCTTTAAAGTATTCAACCAATCAGAAGTCCGTATTTTCTTCCCTATGCTAACTTCAGTGGGATCGGCAAAAATGGCGTTGCCGCCAAGTGCCTGCCGAGTAGAGTTGTCCAATTCTACATTTTTAGTCATTTTTGGGCTTATCATACTATGTACATTTAAACAACGGTGTGCGAGAAAAGAAACTATGCCGGGGCAAAGTTTCAATTTGCCCTCCCTGGGGGGCCACCCCAGAGGTTTTGCCCCGGGGCCCCCAAGTTTATAGTTACGGCCCTGTATCAGCAGTATTATATAACAGATGTAGCAAGGATTATTTTCAAGTTGTAATAATATTCCTTGATTTTTTTTAGAAGAGTAATTTTTGTTTTATTAAAAGCGCTAAAAAACAAACATAAGTAAGTCTCTGGTGCTCAAAAAAATTTGAACTTTATGATTATAGGAAAGATAATGAGCCGAGCAAGAAGAATTTTCCTTGCCTTATCAATGAAATTCCCGATTTTTCATGTCCTGATCGACCAAATTTGCGTGTTTTACGAAACCGATAAAAAAAATTGGCAATTTTTACGAAGCCAATCAAGCAAATTCACGATCTTTCCGCGCCTGATCAACAAATTTCGCGATTCTTACGAAATCGATCGAGAAAAATCACTATTTTTCCGCGCCTGAACAACAAAATTCAAGATTTTTACGAAGCCGATCGACGAAAATCGCAATGTTTACAAATCAATCGACAAAATTCGCGATTTTTAAAAAGCCGATAGACAAATTTAACGATTTTTACAAAGCTGATAGACGAAACTTGTGATTTTTTGGGCTTGATCAACGAAACTCGCGATTTTTATGAAGTTGGTCGACAAAATTCGAGATTTTTACGAAGCCAATAGACGAAATTCATAATTTTAACGAAGTCGATTGACAAAATTCGCAATTTTTCTTCGAAGAATCGAGAAAATTCGCGATTCTTACGAAGCTGATTCAAAAATTTCAATATTTTTCCACTCCTGTTCAATAAAATTAGCGATTTTTGCGAAATCAGTCAGCAAAATTCGCGATTTTTATGAAGCCAATCGATAAAATTCGTGATTTTTACGAGAGCAATCGACGAAGTTTGCGATTTTTACGAAGCCGATAGACAAAAATCGCGAATTTTTCGCACCTAATGAACGAAATTCGCGATTTTTCAACACCTGATCGACGAAATTCGCGATTTTATTTGAATTCGATTGACGAAATTTGCAATTTTTCCGTGTGTGATCGACAAAATTCGCGATATTCACGTATCCGACCAACAAAATGCGCGATTTTTCCATGTCCGATAGACAAATTTTGCGCTTTTTCCGCCCTTAATTGACAAATATGCATTTTTCCGCGCCCAATCAACGAAATTAGTGATTTTTAAATAACTTTGACGAAATATGCATTTTTTTACACGGCAAGATGAAATTCGCCACTTTTTTCTTTTGATAAACTGACAAAACTGTTTCGTCACCGATCAACGAATTTTTCAATTTTTTCACGCACCATCGCAAAATTCGCGATTTTTCCGTACCTTACCAACGAAATTATTAATTTTTTTCGTCTCTAATCGACAGAATTTGCAATTTTTTCGCGCACGATAAACGAAATTCGCGTTTTTCTCTTCGGATAAAGCGAGAAAACATGCAATTTTTCAGTAGCCGGTGAATTTAATTTGCAATTTTTTGTGAATCATTAACAAAACTGATAATCTGACGATACCCGATCAATGATATGTGCGATTTTTCATGGCCGACCGATAAAATTTGCGATCTTTCTATGCTTGATAGACAAAACTCGCGATCTTTCCGTGCCTGATCGACAAAACTCGCGATTTTTCCATGTCCTATCGGCGACATTTGCTATTTTTTCCGAGACTTTTGGGAAATGCGCGATTTTTCCATACCTGATGAATGAAATTTGGGATTTTTTCGAGCCTCAACGACAAAATTTGCTATTTTTTTCGCTTGATCAATGAAATTCGCGAGTTTTCCGTGTCCCACCAACGAAATTTGAGATTTTTAAGTGACTGATGAAAATTTATATTTTTCCGTGGTAATTGACGAAATTTACGATTTTTTTCAGCGACCTATGCACAAAAATTGCAATTTTTTCCAGTTGTAAATTGACGAAATTCGCGGGCCACAGGTTGTGCATCTCTAGTGTAGTTAGATTACATATGTATTAAATTTGCATTTTATTTTATTTATTGGTGAAGTTTTTTATGGAATATTATCCAGAGGCCGATGCTGAAATATTTATATTGCTTGGTGTGCAAACAGTTCATCTTCTGTAATCGAGCTCTATGCGAATAAACAAAGATTTGTTTTTAAATCATGCTCGAAAATTATTATATTAAGTATGAAAATTCAATAAAGAGACATATATTTTTCAAACAAATTGCATTTGAAAGTAAATTTTTGTGACTATTTCACATTATTGAAATTGAAAGTGTGCGATGATCAGAGATTAAAAGAAAGTTGCATTAAAAGAGAAATTTCATAGTTGCTATCAAGCATGTTTTTGCGGAATAATAAAGATATAGTGTCTTGGTAGTAGCCCTCTTTCATAACACCAATAATACTTAGCAAGCAACACGATTACGGAAGTTAAACTTGCATATTAAGACTAACCTCTCATGCAAAATAAATGCAAAATTTCCTCTACTTACTTTTTTAGTGAAATATTATTAATTGTTTATTTTTTATCATAATAATAAAGGCATTTAATTATAAAAAACTTAATTTTACCTCTCATTCATGAACAAGTAATTTCGTATTTTCAATATGAAAGAAAAGATTTTATCTATTTATTTTCAATGTAGACCTGAATATTTATTTTTCCACTATTTCACTCAAACTACTCCAAGAAATTTTTTTCTGGTTTTATGTCACATACGTAAACTTGTTAGATAGATATATATGCAGCGTGACAGATATGAATTGTTACTGACAAATATAGTATTATTAAAAGGTAAACCAATCTCGTAGAAGAAATTCGATACTCTCGAATGAAAGCTGAAATGACAGTACTTGCCGCTAATCTAAGATTTTATTTCCAAGTAATTTCCGAATTCTGAAAGGAAAATTGCTTGTTTTCGAAAGAATTTCTGTATAACTCAAGATTGTTAGAGAAAAGCATTAATGCATTGTTGGTCTCATTGAAGTTTATATAAAGTTTGAGGATGACACAACTTATATTTATTCACAAACAAATAAACATAATTTTGAAATATGTATATAAATAACAATAGTTAAAACGCTCTTTTATAAGCATTCGATATTCATCGGAAAAATCACGCCTAATATTTTTACTGAATTTTTTTTTCAAACATTTCGTTATAATACATTAATTTAACCCCTCCCCTCCGTTCTCTTCCGGAACACCACTGATTTTTTTTTATTTAACGTTATTAGAAAATGCAAGCAAGTGAATTTTGGCAAAAAGATATAATTTTTATTAATAGGAATATAGACGAAATCCTCTATACAGTCACCGCAAAAAAAATCTTGACTCTTGCGATTTTAGACGTTTAGGTAAATATCTAAAAATATACAAGAATAATTCCAAAACTCCAGATATATAAACGAAATAGTACAAGTCATAAATTTTCGCGAAGATTTTTTTCTGAAATCATATAGGGGACCGTGAACAAATTGAAAAAGAACGAAGACCTTTTGGATAATCCTGTCAAAACTAATGTAGCAAAAGCGTTCAAACTGCAGATTATGATTAAGTGTCTTATGGTAATAAACTGTGTCCATTTTTATGCAGATAGCATGCATACTCGTAGAGAAATTAAGGTTTTTATAAAAATGGTCCCAAATTTTGTCCAGTTTTTTGCTTATACTTTGCAGAGTTCTTAATAAAAAACAATGTTCTTTTCAGAAAATATAAGAAATATTATTGTACATAATACCCTGTAGTCAAAATTAAAAAATATTAATAATTATATGAAAAATAAGCAGGCTTACTAAATAAATTTTCACTGCGCATGCGTAAACTCTATACAAATTTCATTTGCATATTGTGTTAGCTAAATGTATAGAGCAACTTTTGTTAAAGTTTCAAAATCATAGCTGGAAAATTCTAAAAATTATTGTCGGAAGAATAAGATCAAAATCCGATTTGTCCAAAATGAAACAAAAAAATAGGAGTTGTATCCAAATATAGTACTACGTGCAATGTTGTGTAGACACTAAGCAATGGAATATGGATACAACACCTCATTTTTTTGTTTCATTTTGGGAATATCGGATTTTGATCTTATTCTTCCGACAACAATTTTCAGAGTTTTCAAGCTATGATTTTGAAACTCTAACAGAATTTGCTCTATAGATTTAGCTAACACAATATGCAAATGAAATTGTTATAGACTTGATGCATGCGCAGTGAAAATTTATTTAGTAAACCTGCTCATTTTTCATACAATTATTAATATTTTTACATTTTGATTACAGGGTATTATGTACAATGTCGTTTTTCATATTTTAAGAAAAGAACATTATTTTGTATTGAGAACTCGGCAAATTATAAGCAAAAAAATTTGGCAAAATTTGGGACCGTTTTTATAAAAACCTGAATATCGCTACGAGTATCAATGCTATCCGTATAAAAACTATAACAGTTTATTATCATAAGCCACTTAATCAGAATCTGCAGTTTGAACGCTTTTGCTACATTAGTTTTGACAGGGTTATCCAAAAGATCTTCGTTCTATTTCAATTTGTTGACGGTCCCCTATGGGATTTCAGAAAAAAGTCTTCTCGAAAATATATGACTAGTACTATTTTGTTTATATATCTGGAGTTTTGGAGTTATTCTTCATATATATTTTTAGATATTTACCGAAACGTCTAAAATCACAAGTGTCAAGATTTTTTTTGCGGTGACTGTACACTATTATTAGCGGTATTATTATTACCTTGATTTTAAAATTTCATACAGCTTTGCGTGCATACTCTGCGCTTATCTTAATACCAAAATATCATTTTGAATATATGGTTAATTCATCACATTTTTATTATAAAATAGGTACAGTGAGTGTCCACACATGTTTTAGGCAATTTTCATGGCATTTACAGAACTATTTTGCACAAAACATTTGTGTTTAAAATGTTCAATAACCCCTATTCTGAATTATTTTTCTGCATTGTAATTTTCATGACAATCATGTCTTGTATAGTTTCGGAAAAGGTATTTCGGCCTTTCCTATTGAACAGCTTTCCAAAGTCCATGAAGTATTGTAGATCAACGTTTGCACTGAGAAAAATGATATACCGCCTTTACTGCTGGACCAGCGTTTAAAGAACTGGATTGGCATACTGCCAAAATAATGGAATGTTCCGAAGGTAGGGAAGCATTAGGAAGGGACGAAATTCAGGTTTCTCCCAACCTCTCCATTCCTAGAAAACCAGTATTAGGGGAAACCCCCTTTCTCTGCCTTCATCCTATTATCAAGAATAGACTCGTCTTACTCGGACCTTTAACTCACGTGACAGGTCTTTAATCTCTGGCTAAGCAGTACCTAGAATGAATAAGCCACTTTCTGAATCCTTAAACTAGAAATACAGATGACCGAACTATACGAATAAGGTAAGCAACAAAGCTGAATTGACGAAATGACCTAGTATTTGTAGTCTTGTTTTCTAGGTGATGAAACGATATTCAGTCCTTTCAGCAGCGAGAAATTATCGCTTGATTTCGGGAATCGTGTGATAAACTAAAATTATAGTTACTAAAACTAACCTCTTGTGTTCGCATCTATTTGTAGAGAATTTTAAATGAGTTTGACTACGAGAATATAAGGAAACGCTCTTGAATTCTAGTAGGAGACTCTAGAACTCTCAGGCAAAGGGAACTAGAATTTATAAGAATGACATAGCTATTTTTTCTAGAGATAAAATTTAGATTCTGGATGTCTGAATCATATTTTTTTCTCAGTGTGGATAACGCGCTTTTAGGTAAATTTTATATGAAATACTACCTATTACATTCTTCCCTATGTTGAAATTTCTGAAATATTTTCCCTCAGTTAAATACACTATCAGTCTATCTAGCTGTATCACTTTTTTATGGACACGAAAAACTCCATAATTCTGCACAGATATCTTCCAAACTGATACATAAAATCAAAGATCAGAAAATCTCAGGCAAGTTCGTTGATGAGCAAAATCGGATGAAGGGAGTGGAAATAGGGAAGAGTTTGTGAAAGCTGAAAAAAAAGTCATAACTTCTTAATTATGATTCATATCGAATCAGTTTAAAGTTATTATTACTTCTAAGGAAAAAGCCAGAAATTTATGTATGACTAATTGTTAATATAATTGAAATTAGTTACAAGTAGCGAAAAAAATAGGGGTTAAGAAGAAATGAAGTGATAACATCGTGAATTTACAAGATATCAAGTCCAATTAAATTTGTTATTAATTTTCTTAATATTATCTACAACTTTTATGGTGGCAAGTTTATGACCAACTCTAACTGCAAAAAGTAGAGAAGTAAACAGATTATATAAGAACTACTTGCATTAGCACGATATTTACATGAGTTAGAGAAAAGGTAAACAAACCCAATATTCATAAACACTTTTCAACTTATAAAATATACAATATGAGCTTCAAAAAACTCACTGTTTTAATTAAAAGGCGACTAAAATAATAAAATAAATATTACAAGTAAAAAATATACATTTTACTTAAACAATCTTAGTACTTTTGGCCTGTATTTCCCGAGGCCATCATCATAGAATATTTTAAGAACTACTTGATGTTCTTTTATACGAATATGTCATTTATCTTGAAATGGGAGCATCAATAATTATTAGAGTTGAAAATAGAAGTACCAGTCCCTTGGATTGAAGTTATGCAGAGAAAAGTATATATTACATTTCCATTTGTTATGTTACATCACTTTGTTTTATACGTCACTTTCTTTTTAGAATACATAGCTGAACAGTCGAAGTTGCAATGTTTCATATTAAACTTGAGTTGAGGAAAATAGTCAATACCATATCATTAATTTTAATACATCACATTTTTTTTTTCAAGTTTCAATATTTAACCATATAGGTATTGTAAAACAGGGCGTCCTTATAATCTTGATTTTTTTTTTTTTTTTTTTTTTTTTTACACAGTATTACACAGGATGTATAAATGACTATCAATTAGTTATTAAAATGTTCTCTGATGATAGCCTCGGGAAATACAAGTCGAAAGTAATAAGAAGTTTTAAATAAAATGTGTTTTTCCTTTTTATTAAAAGATCTATTTTATTATTTTAGCCGCTTTTTAAGTAAAACAGTGAGGTATTTAAAATTAATATTGTGTATTTTATGATTCAATCAAAGTAAATATTGCATTTCGTCATATGATTTTATACGCTTTTCAACTTTGCTGCAAATTGTTAAAAAGGATAAAATGAGCTTTCGACTGCAGAAACTATAGAAATATCAGTATGAAAATACTTATCGCAGTATTTCAATCATTACCCATTATAAATCTGCTCAAATTGAATCAAACTAGCTTTTACCTGACCAAACTGTTTTACATTACTTTCCACTACTAATGGAAAAAATTTCTCACTCCCTCATGGAAATCATGGAAAAAATTTATCATTCCCTATTAATTCCTCTAAAAATAATCGCATGGTAATGATAGAGTAGTTTTCAATTGAGATGGAATAGTGTTGTTATGCATACATTGTGCTTACAAGGACATCCACATCTTAAAAGTTGCACCCAATTTTATTTTTTAAATGGCTAGCATCCATTTTATAATTTCGCTCATTCGATGGAACTAATGGATAAAATACTATTATTTTTAACAAAATCATAATCATTAGTAAACTTATCATAGGAATTGAGCTGTTCGAAACCGATCGAAAAATGGCGCCGAAGCCAGGAATCGAACCCATATCATTTGCCCTATCTTTTAAGCCAGTGGTTCCCAAACTTTTGTGTTCGCGGAGCCCTTTCTGGGAAGAATTTCTAGGGCGGAGCCCCCGAACCCAACGATACTCTGTGGTTTACAAATTAATGTTTCTTTTACGCTTATGGAGCAGAGAAATTTCTGCTGGATAAAATACGAGCCAGTAATTTCCAACATTTGACCAAGGTTCTCAGTTTGGCCCTTTTCTAATGCAGAAATTTTTAATTCATACTAGAGCATTTAAAAATCAAATTCTCTATCATATAATCATTTAACAATTTTATTTAATGTTACTATTATAGGATACAATAAAATAAAAAAATAAGGATTAAACCCTCTTTTTTGTATTAAAAAATCTATCTTGTATAACCAGATATTTCCTTCAAATACAGCAAAAAATAAAGTTAAAAATTTGTCATTTCTGATAGCTATTAGTACCGAGGAAAACAAACTTATTTTTACCCGAGCGATGTTCAAGCAATACTGTTATAGGTCAATGGTATCCATTTAAAAAATATATATTCTTTTGGGACTTACAGTATGATCTCGGAATTAAAGTCAAAAGGATAACTATGTTTGGATTATGCATTGAATTGGGGCTTACATAAAACAATTATTATTTATAGAGAAAACCACACACGCTGATAAAAAAAGGTAAATTGTACAGTTTTCGTTTGTAGAGAGATACTTCCGTGTAATTCCAATAGGTTACTCGCGAAAAAAATGCATAATTCCAGTCCCGCATGAGTAATTATGTAACACGCTTCCACTACTCCCTCCTCCCCTAATAGAACCATGCTATTATGGAATATATTTTCGTTCTTCTTTAAGTTTCTAGTACTTCCAAATAAGCAACGAAAATAAATCGCCTCTCAGCCTTTCTTTTTTGAACCATTTAAAAAAACACATTTAGAAGCAGGTCATTGTTTTAGTGTTAAAGTGGGCGGGGCAAAATCTACAAGCTGCATTATTAGGTGCAGCATTGTTCACTTTTTTTTTAATTTTATTTTAAAAAATTGGGCTATTAATTGGAGTTTTGAAAGGAACTTGCTTTCGGCATTGTTTTTGCCTCAAAACAAGTATGAAGTTAAAAATACACATGTTAAACGAACTTCAACTAGAAAAAAAATTTACTAATAAAATGAGATATAAGGAGGGATTAAATTTATATCAGGACGAGTACCCATTTACAAAAAAGTCTAAGCAAGGGGTGAAGCTCAGAAAATTTTAAATTCTTCGTGTGATGACAAATGTAAAGAACCAATATATATATTTTTAAATTGCTACAGATTTATTTCTGATTGGAAAAAGTGGCAGAGACTAATTAAAAGAAAATTTTAAAAAGGGGTAAAGTGATACAATATGTTTAAAAAATGCATTTTCAGCAATATACATTGCTTATAAAATTAAGTAAAATGATATAAAACAGCATAGAGAATATAAATAACTAAGTAATTATAAAAAAAAAGTAAACAGATTAAAGTTACGAAAAGCAAAAAATTATATACACAACGTATATAAATATTAAAGGAATCTAATTGAAGAGTTTATTAAATGATACAAGATTTTACAAAAAAACGGGCGTTTTAATCGACAAACATTGTTGTACAATGAAAACAGTATAGAAAATTTAACTATAGAAATAACATAAACAGATTAAATAATTTAAATTCATAAAAAAAATAGAATTAACAATTAGTAAATAAATAACTCTGAAATAAAATTTACAACCCAAGCAATTATGAAAATGAAAATAAATATTTATTTCTTAATTGCAGCGGTAAAATTAAAAGCAGTTTTACATTTTTAAACTGAAATAGAACGCCGAATTTGATGTTAAAAAACTTAAAATATGTTACTTATGATGTTAAAATATAAAAGAAAAGTTAAAACCACCTATAAGTCTATCATTGAAACAATCAAAGACTAACACATTTTTCAGTAAATATAGCAAGTAATCGAGTATAAAATACCTCATTTTAAAGAGTGGAGTGAAAGAATATAAACAATGTGAGACAGGCGTACCTCATTAGGACGTTAGAGCCTTGTTACTAAGCAAAATGGATTAAGTATAAACATATGAATAGGCGGAATTCCAAAGAACAAAACTGTTCTCCTTTTCTGTTTCGATTCACGTTGTGCATTCAATTCAGAATACTTTTTTAGTCGCTTATTTTAACACGATCGCTGCCAACTATGAGAATACCCGTAGTCTCAATACTGTTGGATTTCAGCTTTGGCAGCGAACTTGTTAAATCGATTTTTTTATAACACATTAAATGCAGAAGCAAAAAATAAATCAATTCAAATCTAAAATATTATACAGAAAATAGATACATTAAATTATGCAAATGGTTAAATTGCTCTTAAGTGTATTAATGTATTTTCAACCTGGTTATAGATACATTTATTTTTGACACATATATACACTCACACAAATTCCTACTTACTTTTGAAAATATTTTATTTGCAATATGCTTATTTCTTTCTTTCATATTTTGTTTATTTTCCTGGAACGCCGCGGAGCCCCTGGAAAGCTCAGGCGGAGCCCCAAGGGCTCCGCGGAGCACACTTTGGGAACCTCTGTTTTAAGCTATCTAGACTGACAACCGACAAGCATATTTCGCTCAGAAAACTTTATTGATAAATAACATATGGTCTGTCATGTAAACAACACAACAAAATAAACTGCAGGTAAAGGAACGCCATATGAATGATGGATGCGTAGACTTACTATTATTTTTAACACAATTACATTGACTGATAAAGTTATCATACAAATTGAATTATTCTAACTGAGCAAAAGATTGCTCAAATAGGTTTTCTCGGCGAAATATGCTCGCCAATTGTCCATTCAGGTAGATTAAGCAGTAATACATTGGGGATGTAAGCCGGCGATCTGAGTTCGATTCCCGGCTTGGACATTTTTTCGCTCAGTTGAAATAATTTAATTTTTAAGATAACTTTACCAATCAGTATGATTGTGATGTTAAAAATAATAGTATATATATATATATATATATCTTTTATATTGAGTTCCTTTACCTGCAAATTATTCTATTGAGCTGTTTACACGACAGATCAATGTTATTTAGCAATAAGGTTTTCTGTGCGAATATGCTTGTCGATTGTCAGCTCAGGCAATGTAACCATTGGCAATGTAAACCAACGATTTGGATTTGATCCCCGGTTTGGACATTTTTTTCCTCAGCTGGAATATTCAATTCGGAAGATAACTTTACCAATCGATAAGATTGTGTTAAAAATAATAGTATATCTAGGTACCTATCGTTTATGTGGTGTTCCTTTACCTGCGGTTTGTTTTGTTGAGCTGTTTACATGCCAATGTTATTATTTGCCAATAAGATTTTTTTTGCGAAATGTACTTGCCGGTTGTCAGCCCAGGAATAGTATTGGCGATGTAAGCTAACGATCGGGTTTCAATTCCCATGTTGGGCATTTTTAGGTGCGTTAGTAATTATGTAAATACATAGCACCTATTGTTTTCGCTCAGTCCGTCCGTCTGTCTGTCTGTCCGCATATAACAACGCAAAAACTACCCAACCGAATCGTTTGAAATTTAAAACATATAATTATAACGTAATTTTGTCGAGTCATTTCAAATGTTATGAAAGTCGGGGGCATAGATCATATACAGGGACAATCAAAAGTATTCCATTACATTACAGTCAATGGGAAAAAAGTTTCAAATGCATTTTAATGATGTTACACTCATTCGAGCATAATAGAATTGGCATGAATCTATGAAATATATACTAAAATATGCATTCTATACAATCTGTGATGCAAAGAATTTTTATTATTAAATTACAGGGCCACACAAAAGTATTCCACTATATAATGCTATACGGGGAAACATGGTTTGGTACGTGTTTTAATTATATTCAACTATTTCACATTTTATGAATAAGATATACGTTGCTGAGGTGTAATAAAAATTACTTCCTGCATATTTACAGAAACGTAAAGATTTCGACCACTATACTGTATCCGGTGTAGAGGTCTGCACGGGCCCGGGCTTGGCCCGTGGCCCGTACCCGGCCCGGCGGAATCGTTTCGAGTTTTCTAACGGGCCGGGCCGGCAGATTTAGAATAGTTTTTTCAAGGGGCCGGGCAGGGCCGACAAACAACATTAACGGGACGGGCCGGTAAAAAAATTGAACGGGCCAGACGGGCCGGGCCGATAAAAAAAAATTTCGGGCCTGCCGGCCCGTTCTGAATATTTAAGCAGAAACGATAAAATATGAGCTATTTTCAACGAAAATGGTTTTAACGAGAATAAGTATAAATATGGCCATACTAGTTTGACAGCATCAATATAAAAATGCACAGTGTATCGGCATCGGAGAATTACATTATCTGTAACCCGTTTTAATATTTTTTTAGCTGACTCATGCCGGTCCGAGATCACGCTTGCATTATTTTTCTACATATAGACTGGCCGGACCGGTACTAGACTTAATTATTGGCAGAAAACATGATTTGTAAAATTATTAACAGCGATAAAGAACTTATGTTAGCTTAGTCTTCGGATATATACTTCGTGATGATTTTTAAATTAATTTCTCAATAATGCGAAAGTTTGACACATTTTCTAATTAATTTTAAATTGTAAAAGTATAAAAGTGATAAGCCTAACTATTGAAGGGATTTGGAATCGAATAGCGTTTTTCATTTTTGGTAAATAAAATACTTGTATAACCTTGTTGAGATATAATAGTTTCTCAAATGATTGCAGGTTTTTCTCCCTTCCCTTGCTATTGCTTCCGGAAATTCTATTCAAAACGCTAATTATGACAGTATTTTATTTGTTTGCAGTATTCTTAAATTGCTTGTATCAAAAAATGGATAAAGCCATTCGATTATATAGTTTCTGAATAAAGATATCTGCTAATCTTATGCGTTTCTGAAAAAAAAAATGAATTTAGAAATATATCAGAAAGGAGCTTCTTTAAATTTAAGAATGAATTTGGATTTGAAATCTATAATAAAATGATATAGAAATATATTTATAAATCTTCTTTTATTAAACAGCTTCAAAATTAACGATGTTTTTAGCTTTCTTTTTTCTTTAATTCTAAGCCATATTAATTTTTTAATGAATCTTTATTCGAATGTTGAAAGCCTAAGAATCTAAGTAATCATTAATGTTGTTAATGTGTATTTGCTGTAAAATATACTGTAAAATCATTCCATAGATATGTATGCAGTATTCTTTAAAGGAATCTTAGTTATATGATAAAAATCTGAATTTTTTAGAAATCGTAGAAATTGTAACGGGCCAAAACGGGCCGGGCCGGGCCTAAAATATAAAAATTTAAACGGGCCGGGCCCGGGCCGAACTTTTGAGTTTTACAACGGGCCGGGTCGGGCCGAAATAACTTTCCTACGGGCCGGGCCGGGCCGGGCCCGGGCCTGGAAATTCCGGCCCGTGCAGACCTCTAATCCGGAGTAAGCTCTACTGTATCAGCAAGATCTGAATATTTTTAAAACTTCGTTATCGTACGAACGCACCTCATTTGCTACGTTCGCGTGCAATTTCCAACTTGTTTCACTCAAAATAGTTCAATTCGTATTATGTATAAAAAATTCTTCTTTTATATGTGACTACCTTTTAAAGTCGCTACTATATAATATGGATTATAATATAAAAGTACCCACACTCTAAAAGATATTTTTTATTAAATATTTTATTACATATAAGTAATTTAGAATATGAGTTAGAAATCAATAATAATAAAAGATACTCATTATTTTCCTAAAAAAATACTCTTTTTTTGTTCTTTTTAGAAAACTATTTATCTTCCAATATAAACATATTTGTCTCGCCTCAAAGTTAATTAACTCTTATTTAAACATTACGCATTAAAATGTTTTCTCCTTCGAAAATTTTGAACCGACAATAAAATTAATTGCTTGACAAACATTTATTGTAAGTTGTAAATATTGATCATCGTTTTATCTTGTAGATTGTACTCGTACTTATTTTTAAAGGAGTTAAAATCGCTTTCATGGACGTATTATATTTTAAAGTAAATATATATATATATATATAAAAGCGATTTATTTAAGATGTATTTTTGATTCTTTAGACTTTTTTTTTATCATTGAACTACGAAGGATTACGTTAAATAAGCATAAAAGCAAAAATATAAAAACAACCTTTGTTTTATTAGTATTCAGTGTTCAATCTTAATATTCACACTTATGAGTATACCAAAATAATACGAATTGTTATACGAATATTATAATATGAAAGGCAAGCAAGTGAATTTGTTTAAACGTTTGAAATTTTAGCTTTAATTCTTTTTTTTTTAAACTAGGGGACTGTAATTTCCTTTAAACACGTAAAAAGAGAAACTATTAAAAATTAAAATACGGAACAGAGATAAGGGGTTCAATTCTTCCCACATTCTCTCATGAGGAATGTTTTTTACATCCTCATTTCGGTTTAACGAAGGTTATGGAAAATGATTTGGATAAACCTCAAGTTTGACTGGGTTTTTTTTTTTCCTTTTAATTGTATTAGAATTCAAAATATACAAACTGTGCTATGATCGCCAATCCCCCATTCGGACTTCGCTGTAGGGTGGGCCGAAAAAAAGTTAAAAATTGATTTTCAATTCGCAATACCGCGGAAATTCGAGAGACTAAAAATTGGGTAAAAAAAGAAATGAAATTAGATTATATCTTCTGGTCACGCGTGCGCTGTAAAGTTTGCCAAAATGTTTAAAAAATCATATTATTACATTAAAAAAAAAATTAGCCTTTTCCCAAATTAATAGCAGAAATTCTTATGTACTACATTAGCAATACATAATGCTGAAATATTATTTAAATCTACCAACAACTTCCTGTCGCGCATGTGCTCTAAAGTTGTAAAGAGTTATTACACTTAAATATTGACAAGCTTAGTAAGATAAAGAATAAGAGTAAAAAAGGTGATTATTGCTAACCTTTAAAGCAAATGCGCGACACTAAGATGTTGATCGATTTAAATAATATTTCAACATTATATTTTGTTATTATAAATACATAAGAATTTCAGCTACTGCATTTGTGAAAAGGCTAATTTTTAAATAATTGCAATAATGTATTTTTTTTCAGTATTTCCTCAAAATTTAAAGCGCATAGGCGACCGGAAGATATAAATCAATTTTATCTCTTTTAGTACCCAATTTTTAGTCTTTCGAATATGCAACTTTTCTGTGGTAATGCGAATTGAAAATCAATTTTTCATTTTTTCGGCTCACCCGACTTCACAGCCTCTCTCTCTATATATATATATATATATATATATATAAACAAGGTAACAAATTCTGTTTTAAAAACATACCCGATAATTGAACGATGTTATCAGAAAACGGCTTTTTTTCTTTATAACTGTGAAAATTTTTAGTTACCATTTCCTCAACCACCGCTGTCGCGATATCTTACGGCTGTTTGGGCACTAATAAATAAGATCAACTACACATTTGAAAATTAGCTTATATAAAAGGGTTAGGTTAAAAAATATCGCTGCACCTCGGATGTTTATAACGACACTGTGAACAATATCCTTTGAGGGAGAAGGGGAAGTATGAGGTCAAAAATCTCCGTCCCATTGAGAATAACGCCGTTGCAAAGCATTTTGCAGCGAAATTTTATTCTTATATTTTATGTTTTGATCAATTTAGTTATTTTCAAGATCAGAGTTTGTGCATGAATTCTTTTTGAATTCTAATATACCCTCATGCATATCTTTATGCTATTTTTAAAATACAAATTATTTATTTTAATTAATAAGCATTTACAAAATTTATAATTTTAATTCACGAACATTAATTGACGAACAAAGTAAGTCGAAATGATTTTGCGCATGCATTTACCATTGCACATGTAGTATTTGGAATTACTGAAATTCAAAAACTTTAGTTCCAAAAATCGTTAAAATATGACATAGTTTGCCAAAAAACTCGTTCTCTCTGCAGGTAATCTAAAGCAATAAAAGTGTCAAATCGAGCAATCTTTGCAATCAGAACGCAATTTTTTAAAAATATTCATCGTTCGAAACTTCTGTATAACATTTTTACAGCTTACCTAATAAAACAAACCGTTCAGGGGCGTGCGAAGAGAAAACGTTGCCCGGGGCAAAGTTTCACTCCCAGTATATTTGGCACCCCTTCTCACCCAACTTTTTCTTGTAACAGGCCAAAAATGACGTTGATAATATAAATTTGGCACCCTCTAAATTTCCGCGCCCGGGGCAAACGCCCCTACGCCCCCCCCCCCCCCCCGCCCTTTCGCACTGTGATGACCGTTTACGGCGCAATTCTTCTTCTACGGCATAATTCGTTTATTTATTTATTTATTTACTTACTTTTTTTTATCAGGGTTTTATATGCTGGATACCCTGTACATACTTTAAAACAATTTTTCATTTGGTTCAAGATTCTAATAGATCCAGCGTAGCGGACGAAGGATGCTTAAGAGCACACAGTAGTCACGCGGTAAAAGCAAAGCGCTAATGTAAAGTCTATGGGGGCGTTCTTTTCTAATATTTCGTTCAAATTTTAATATTTTTACATGATTTTTTTTGCATAGGATAGCTTAGGACGATCTACAACCGGGCTAGTTTGTACTTTTCTGATTTTCGTTGTAGTTTAATTCTGAGGACCCTCTAAATTTTGGATTCAGTGAAATTCGAGGTGTTGTGTCCTTTTTGGTCTTACAAAATCTATTTGAGCAAAATTCAGAAAAAATTAAAAACGCTTCACGAAATATTAGTGTTTAAGCTTTCCAATGATATGCTTTCCATATTTCTACTGCAATTAGGCTGAGCAAAATTTGGAACTATTTTGATCAGAAATGGAACAAAAAAAGCGTTTTAATTATATGAATTCCGCCTCAGCCAGTCTCCGCCTCTCCTGCCCTTTTTGAAAATTTGATTGGTTAACATCAATCCATTTTAGCAAATGAAAGTAACTGTTTTCCTTTCCTTGTATTTCCTTTCTGTTATTGGTTTATAGTCACGTGTTAAAATAATCTCCTTTATTTCAAAGTTTGGATTTATTTTTTTTACAATTATTGATAAATTTTAACTAAAATAGTCTTGAAAAAAAATCAACGACTTCTAATTTTTTGTTTTTATAAAACTAACGCTATTTTTAAGTTATAACTAACTTCCAAAGAAGAAAATAATACATTTCTTTGTATATATATATATTTTTTTCAAGTCCATACAAAACAAGGTAGTTTTGATACACATTACAGTAAGCTCCTTTTTAGCAGAAAGGAAATTCTGATAATTTAAAAATGTAATTGGAACTTTTGTGAAATACATAGGTAGCATTAAAAGGACAAGGAGCTATATTTGGAATTTATAAATTTCCTTATACAGCTTGCAAAATATATGAAATACGGGATCCGGGGGGGGGGGGGCAGGGGTGTGCAAAGTGTAAACTGCGCCCGGAGTAAAGTTCAGTTTGGCGCCCCATTCCCTGAACTTTTTCTTATGACAGACTAAAAATTACGTTAGTAGTAAAAATTTGGCGCCCCCTAAATTTCGCACCCGGGGCAACCACCCCCTTCGTCCCCCTCTTTTTCACATGGCGCTGCAAGGAGTACATTTTGAGGAGGCTTATTCAACATCGCGCCGTCCGAAGGGGGGGGGTGGCGCCACATTTATATTATCAACATCATTCTTGGGCTGTTACAAGAAAAGGTTGGGAAAGGGGGCGCCAAATTGAAACTTTGCCCCAGGCGCAGTTTTCTCTTCCCTGTGTTTGTTTTTGGTACTATACGATACTAGGCAGCCCAATTTCAATCCAGTAATATTAAGTAAAACAGTAAAAAAAATAAGCATTTTCAGTTCGAAAAACAGTTTTTAACAAAAATAAGCAGAAATTAAAGTTAGAAAATTTTAAAGATTGGTAATTTTAAAATTGTTGATCAACTTGTTTCAAACTTTAAAGAAATATTTTTTAATATTTATTACTTTTGAGGAAAACGATACACTTTTAACAGTCGTTAAAAATAGGGAAATTATCCTGCGTAATACATTTTATTTTAATATAATATAAAGATGTATTTGCAAAGACAACGAACTGCAAATATTTATCATTATTTAGCTATACTAATATTATAAAGAGGAGAGATTTGATTGTTTGTTTGCATTGAATAGGCTCCGAAACTACTTGACGGATTTGAAAAATTCTTTCACCGTTGGAAAGTTACACTATTTCCGGTGAACATAGGCTATATTCGCCGCTTAAAAGGGTAAAAATAAAACGCCGGATAAACGAATCAAAAGCAATTTGAGAAACTAAAGGTTACCTGACCCACTAGACACATGACAATCACTGAAACACATATGAAAATCGTGCAACCCCCTCCTCCCCCCCCCCCAAAAAAAAAATTAACTTTTTAGCCCGACCTGATATAAAACCGTGTTTTTTAATTTTTAAAACTATTTAGCAATTACTAAAAAAAGGAAAAGAAATGCTGAAACGCAAATTAATTAAAATTAAAAACAAATCACGAAACGATTGTTTTGGAGTTTTCAAAAAAGTTATAACAGATAGTAAATATTTTAAAGAGTAGTGAGCATCAAATATGGGGAGGGAGGATTTTTTTTTTTTAGGAGGAGCAGTCAAATATTTAAAATTGTAACGTTTTCTACAATTTCAAATGCAGACTTTTTATTACTAAGCCTAGGGATAAATATTACTTATTTAATTTAATATAAAATTATTAAGAGGAAAGATTTGTTTGTTTGTTTGTTTGAATTGAATCGAATAGGCTCCGAAACTACTTGACGGATTTGAAAAATTCTTTCACCGTATGATAGCTACGCTATTTCCGGTGAACATAGTCTATATTATATTTTCAAAAAAAATAGGGATCTTTATTAAAATGCCAATATTGTAACCCAAGGTGTAGAAAAATGAACTTAAAAAATCTTTACATCGCGTGCATTGCGAATACTATTGATTATAGAACAAAATAATGTACTACGACTTTGTTAACATGTAATTATCTACAAAAAGTGTCGCAACAGCATATGCCTAACTGTTATAGTTATGTCACAATAAGTGTTTTTTATTTAAAAAAATAATTAAAATGCCGTTTCTGTAAAAGCTCTTTATTGTTACTTTGGTATTAATTCTTATCAAAATAAATTACTTCAAAATCAAGACTGATTTAATGGTTGCCGTTTACCCCGCTCGGCTAGGCTGCATCGTAATGTGTGATGTAGGCGTCCCTGGGACACGGGAGGGGACTCAATGTCAGAGACGGCATTTTAATTATTAGGTTATGAGTGTGTGCGTAAAAATTTATAACTTGAAATTTTTCTTAAATATCCGTGAGAAGTCGGGACGGACTGCTATAATCTACATACATAAAGCAAAATCGTGTTAGTTACACCATTTATAACTCAAGAACGGATGGATCGATTTTTATGAAATTTTGTATGGAGGTATCTGACACCTTAGATTAACATTTAAGCTATTTTTTATCCGACTACCTAAAAGGAGGGTAATGTTTTTAGTAGTTGAATTTAATGAGATGAAGTGGTAGTAACAAAAGTAAAAATAATGAAAATGTAAGGCAAAATATAGCAATTTTTTTAAAGTCTGCTATTCAGAAAATTTTACTCTCTAATACTTTTCAGAATTGTTTCTTCTTTGGAGTTTTTTGTCGACGTTCAACTAATGCAGCTTCTATCGAGCAGAAGGCTTTTGCATATTTCAAAACATCATACAAATTATCGTGGACAAGATTTGCCGAGATATTTAGAAACTTTACAAGTTCGTATATATTTAATGGGTGACAATTCAATATAACATTGTAAAACTTTTAGAGGATTTTGCAGTTTTTAGCAGTTTTTGTTTGTCCTGTACAAGGGCAGATATGGAGACTCCTCAAAAAAGAGAGGGGGGGGGGACTTTTCAGAAATTTGGAGATTCCAATCGCACCTGCAGCTCGTGTCGGGACAATTTTTTTCATAGTGAGTAGGATCGGGGCTAATTTTTTTCGTTGCAAGTCGGGTTTCGGTCCGGTTTACTTTCATTTTTTGCCGTTGTTCTGGTTAAATACTTTTTTTGCGAGTCGTGTTTGGGTAAGGTTAAATTCTACTTTGCCGCTGCGGGTTGGGTTGGGGTCCGGTTCTCTTTCTTTATTGCTGCTGGTTGGTATTGGGTCTGGTTGATTTCTATTTTGTGTGTGTATGGGGGGGGGGGGGCGGGGTTGAGTTGAGTACTATTTTATTGACGCTGGTTTGGTTTAGGTCAAGTTGACTTCTTACTTTTTTGCTACTGGTCGAGTGGATTTTTACGTTTTTCTTGCGGACCGAGTGGAATTCTACTTTTTATCTGCTTTTCTCTGCATTCTTTTTTGTTGCTGTTGTTGTTTTCGGATGAAATTAATTTACACTATTTTGGGTTGTGATTTGATTCATAGTGGATTTTCAATCTCGCAAGAAAGATTCGATTCGACCCCATATTTCAAATGAAAGTCTAAATATTTTCTCCGTTATGGAAGAAAATAGTTTAAAGGAGTATTATAAAAGAAAATATCGAAGACACTATAAAATGAAACTATATAAACGCCATAACAGACATTTCCAAATAGTTAATTATGAATATTTAAGATTTTACATTGAAACTGCTATTCGCAAGTGTTAACATGTACATTAAAATATCCATACGGAATGTCTCGAATAGAAGATACCTCTATTTAACGAACACTTTTTAACAATTTAGCCATCTCTCTTTGGTTGATTCCGTTATGAGTATATATTAGATATTTATTTTCTATATAAAGGATAAAATTGATATTAGAAATATAAACGTCGACATTTTATAATTCCATTAAAACATGGATTGTTTTTCTTTCATTTCGATTCTAAATTGACAAAAAAGTTTTTGGTCGGGTTTTGATTTGATTTTCAATGGTATTTTCGGGTTCGGATCGGAAGCAGGGCAATACTATACGCTCAGGGGTCAAATAAATTTTTTTTTGAATATTTGAAAAATGAAGTTATTTTAAGTGCAATTCTTAGAGGAACGCTCTTTTCTGATTCAAGGGGGAAACACGAGAATCCTCAAGGGGGAGCGATTTCAAAATTTGGCGATTCGGGCAGGAGGTGATGTTTTTCATTGCTGGTGGAGATTATTTCTAAATTTCGCAGTGAGTCGTGTTCGAATCGGCTTGACATTTTTGCTGTGGGTCGGATTTGGGTCAGTTTGACTTAAATTTTTTCAAATTCGGTTCTGTTCTGGATAAAATTTCACTTCTGAGAATAGCACTCAGGTTGATTGATTGGTTGGTTGAATGGGGCTTTATGGCGCAAAGTTACATCGGGATATGCTGCGCAAAGAACAAGGTGGAGATTGGAGTTAATTAAAAAATTTGGTTAGGGATTTTTTTTTTTTTTTTTTTTTTTTTTTTTTTGAGTTTGTTTTTTGTAGTAGGCCGGATAGATTTATACTTTTTTGCTACGGACCAAGTTTGACCAAGCTGACTTAGGAATAGGTTTTGCACTAAAGAGCAAATACTAGATTTTTTTTCTCTATAAATTATAACATTCAAGTTGAAGATATAAAACATATTTTATAATTCTATTAAAATACATGAACTCATTTTCTTTCATTTCAGTTTCAGGTGTTCGGGTAAGGGCTCGATTTGACATAATTTGTAATTTTTGGGTTCGGATTAATATATTATGGGTCGGGTTGACTTTAAACGTTTCGGATTCGGGACATTCCTTCTTTTGGGTTTTGACAAATTCGGATCTGGTATAAACTGGTTGATGACTGGATTTTTCAATAGATCAGACAATTTTTTATATGAAAAACTATATGGTTGAATATTGACGAGTACATTATATATATATTCATTTTTCTACTTAAACAAAAATAAAAATTATTGATATAATTATATGGGATACTTTTCCCAATTCCCTTCAAATATTAGATTGATTTTGTTTCATTTTGGATTTGTTGATCTGTTTTGTATCAGGCTATTCGGTACTGAATCAGATTTTTTTCTTTTATTTATTTATTTATTTATTTTTAGCGAGCTTTGATTGGGTTAAAATTGAATTGCTTTTTGAGTCTAGGCATGGAAATTTAGGTTCGGGCAGACCTCTAAAAGAACGAAGTCCACGCCAGGCCCGTAGTGGAAGAAAAAATATAGTGTGGTCAAGTTTTGCAGAAAAAAGTAAGATCCGAATTCAGAACGGTTTCCGAAAGTGTAAAGACCTGACTAGAGGTCTGGACGGTCTGGAATTTCCAATCTCGTCCCGGCCCGGTATAAAATTCAAAAGTTTGGCCCGAGCCTGGCCCGCCCGTTTACACTTTTACATTTCTAGGCCTGGTTTGACCCGTACAGAAATCAGTGAAAGCAGTCCCGAAAAGTCTGGCCCGACACAATTTCTATTATTTCGAAAAAATTCAAATTTTTATCATACAATTAAGATTTTTTAAAGATTACTGCATTCATATTTATTGTATGATTTTACAGAAAATTTTACAGAAAATACACAATAAGAACATTAATGATTACTTAGGTTCTTAGACTTTCAACATTCAAATAAAGATGCACTCAAAAATTAATATGGTTTAGAAATCTTAAAATTATCATAACTTTTGAAGCTCTGTAATAAAAAGTAGATTTATGGAAATACTTTTTTATCATTTTATCAATGATTTACTGAAATCTAGAGGAGCTATTTTCTTATGCATTTCTGATTTCATTTCTTTTCGGAAACGCATGAGATTAACAAATTATTTTATTCAGAAACAATTTAATGAAATGTCGTTGTCTATTTTTTGATACAAGCAATTTAAGAAAATACTGTGAAAATTAACGTTTTGAATCGATTTTCCTGAAGCGACAACATGCACAAGAAGTTAAATCTAAAACCACATGAGAAGAATCTCTTATATCTCAACAAGTATATACAAATATCTTATTTACCAAAAATGAAATATGCTATTCGATTCCAAATACCTTCAATATTCAGGCTTGTCAATTTTGTGCCTCTACAGTTAAAAATTTGTCAGAAAATGTGTCAAACTTTCGTGTTTTTGAGAACTGAATTTAAGAAACACCAAGGAGTATATTTCCAAAGGGTACGTTAACAGAAATTCTTTATCCCTACTAATGCTTTTACAAATTATGTTGTCTGCCCTACACGTCTCACGAACAATTAAGTCTAGTTCTTACCGATCCCGACTATATGTAGAAAAAACAGTGCAAGCCTGATCTTGGCCCGGATCGAAAAATTTATTAAACCCATTTAGACACAAAACACGATGTCGGTCTCTACGCTGTACAAGTTACATTTCTGTATTGATGCTGTCAAACTAGTATCTACTCGTGATGCACATTTATACTTATGCTCGTTAAATCCATATTCATTGAAAATAGTTCACATTTTAGCGTTTTTGCAGAAATCTTTATAACAAACCGGCAGGCCCGTTAATTTTTTTATCGGCCTGTCCCGTACGGCCTGTTTAATTCTTTTGCGTCTGTTGTAAAATTTGGAACTATTTCGCCAGTCTGGTCCAGCCCGGTGCAGATCTCTAGACCTGACCAAGTCCTTGCCTCATGAATTAAAACTGGCGCGGCCCAACCCGGGCTGAGACAGCTTCGTCGAGTCCGGTCAGGTCGCACAATTCTCAATCTTAAATACGATTCATTTATCCTGTGTACATCTAATACCATTTTGAAGAACCTCCATTGGGCTCAAATGAGGCAGGAATGGGGCGATCGCCCCATCGCTTCTAGTGTTCATCATATTGAAATCTTGCTATTGAATCACACTTTAGCTTTTTATAAGTCGACAGATGGTTCATGGGAATTATTACATTGTTCTGCAATGAATAATAAAATTTTAAAGAAAACTTAACCATAAAACACTGTAACATTGATAAAGCTAGATTGACTGTGCATTATCTTCCTTTAAAAAAAACCGAACAGTGAAGAAGGGACTCTGTAAATGATGAAGTAAGTAGGGGTGGCGGGGAACAGATGACCCATTTCACCAAGTTTCATTTGATTAAGTATACAAATGGAATGTTTTTATGGAAATTGTTTTAACAAAGAGTATACGGGTGATTCTCAAAATAGGGGACGATTTCGAAAATGAAATCTTAAAAAAATTACTGTTAGCAAAATTTCTGAAAAAAAATAGGTGTTGTTAATATAGTATTAGGTATACTTTCCATGTAGTCAGCAGAGCTAAATATTTAAAAATTAACTTAAAAAAATAATTAGTATTTTTTGAGCCATGCTAATGACAAAACGAATTGTATGGAATAAATATATTATAAAATTTTATTTTCTTCCTGTTTAAATATTTTTTTTTCTATATTTATTAGCCTTCTTTTTCAGCAAATGGTTTCCATTTTTACATATATACATATAAGGAGAATAAAAACATTACCAAAGAGCAAACTTTGTTACATGAGCAACATTCTGACACTAACAATGTAAGAAGCTGTCTTAGTGATTTTCCTACAGATTTAATGCATATTTTAGGGATAATAAATGTAATACCTAAATTTATACGTAAAATTAAACTTTATAAAGGATACAATATAAGCACTGGTTACATTTATGTACATAGGAGTCTTTAGCATGGACAGAAAAATCATGCTAATGACACTGATATCTGCCCATGCTAATGACAAATTTTAATTTAAATAAGATTATGAGCCATAATATAATCACAATGCAATATTCCTTTCTGGGGCTTTTTAAAACACAAAAGTTCTATGCAAATAAATAAAATAAAAATTTTAACTATAAAATAAACATGAAAATTATTATCCATTCTAATGACATACAATTGATGTAACCCCCTAATATTCAACTTCTATTCTTAAAATACAATACATGCTTCTATTTTCTGGCTGGTTTAAAATGACTACTTGTTGCCATGGAGAAACTTTATATTTTCAAACTATTGTCATATGTGAAAATGAAATTTTGATTAATAACCAGCTGTTTTAGTATGACCTTGTTTTGAAAATCGAATATGGAGGACAAACTTTAATTCTTTTTTTATGTACTATAATTTTATTTTTTAAAAGAAATTTATTGGATAAATCCTCTCCTTGATTAATATAAAGAAATAATAACATTTGTTTATTTTATAAACATCATATTAACTCTTGAAAAATGCTAGTATACACAAGGCACAGCTGCTGTGGACATCCATGCTAATGACATTTTGAATCCTTATTCTGTTCTTTTAAGGTGTTTTTAACTAAAAAGTGAGTAATTCTTGAGTGCAAATAATGAATAATATTAAGAAAAACATATCTAAATATAAAAACATGACAGAAAACCTCTCAATTTTTTTTGTATGCCGAAAGACATAAATTGTCCCCTATTTTGAGAATCACCCATACACGAAACAGCATTTCATTGCATTTTATGTTCGAAGTAGTGAACATAATTTAAATACGCTAGAAACAGTTTTTCTTCGAAGAGCTTTTTACAACCGAATTCTTTTGTGTAACTCTGTAATTGAATGGTAAATGCTTTTCACCAAATATTATACAGCAAGCAATGTTAAGTCCATCTCAGAAGTTTGTATCAATTTTAATGTTTGTAAGAGAGTAACATTATTACATCAATACATCGGGAAAATTTTTTAGACCACAATATAATAGATTACTATGGAGATCCTCTGTACGTATACTGTAAGTGCTATACATATCATATTTTTTATAACTATCTTCCAGAGTACCTCAGTAATGTATATGAATTTTATAACTTTTAAATTAGCATGACGCTCCTTAAAACACCGCAAATGATTTATCCACATAGACCATAATGTAGCGGAATAATTTTGAGTGATCCTAAATGTTTCTTATGTTTCTTCAATTTTTTAAAAAGCGTTCAATTTTTCAAAAGTAATTTTTGCGGCTTAAAAAACTTAGTTTTATGCAGAATTTTCAAAAAGTCGTCAAAAGTATTTAAGTTTTTTTATTATTTGTTAATTGAAGATGAAAATCTGAGTTCTCTGAAATCTGATTTAGAAAAAATAATCTATATCACCACTCCCCCACCCCCCCTTTATATCAAAATTTCGCCTCGACTTTTGCTCTCATCACAGTCTTCAATATTACCCCTTCCAGAAGTATCACTTCGCTGTTTTGCTGTCTATCTCACTGTATACTGTTTACAGAATGTAGCCACTTTGTTGTAACAATAAAAAATCGATCACAAAAACTCCTCCCCACTAACTGAAAATGAGATTTTTCCCTCTCACCCTATTGCTAAGTGCCTAAAATTTATTCATTGAAACTTTCTTATATCTTATTATTTTTTAAGCCTATTTGTAAATGTTTTGGAAGGCAAATAAATAGTAAATCATCTAAAAACTTCTCCATCCCACACACACACACACACACACACACCAAAATAAATAATTAATAAATCTGTTTGCTTCTCCCCCCCCCCCCCAGCTCACAAATTTTAAACCTTTAAAGTCATTGATTTTTCTAAAACTTTTACTGTAATAATAAATAATCAATCATATAGTTTTACTCTTAATCCCACAAAAAATGATGTTTTCCCTCTATGTCTCCTTACCATGCATATAAAATTTTTTCTTTAAATCTCTTTATTTTGTTTTTAACCATATTTTTATAATCTTTAGTCATGTAAGGTAAGTCATCTAATAAATTCCCTGCATCCCTCTCGAAAAAAAAAATTAAATAAAATAATAAATAAATACTTTTCGTTTTTTCCTCTTCAGAAATGTCCAACAATTATATAAATAAATTTAAACCAATTATTTAGAAGATTTGTGAAAATCGAACGAAATATGATAATTCAGCATAAAAAACTTTTTTCTATATTTAAAGGGGAGAATAGTCAACCTTTTATCCCCTTTATACTTATCCATTGAATCCCTAAAACTAATCGCCCTAGGGGGATACCTTCTTTAAATATTTACGGGCTTCACAACCCCAGGCACCTGAATGATCTTTCTCTTTTCCTTTTACTCTTATTTCTCTTCCTTATTTCTTTGTTTCCCTTTCGTTGTGTTTTTTTTCTCAGAGGTTAGGGTAATTTTGTACGATCCGATATCACTCTGTATATCGACTAATGGAAAAAATGTAAACCACCCACGTGTTTGCCAAGCATGGCGACCCGTGTCCCTGGAAAGGGGGATCCTGTCAGTTGAAAGAAACTAACACACTGCTTTGGCCTCTGCTTCAGGTTGACGGGAGGTATATATTGGTCACGTATGCATCAATCGGCTGGTCAGCTGACTTTTTTTGGCTTTAGGGATTAAGTGACTGAGCAATTACTTTCATCTCGTTAATGGGAGAGATGAGATAGGATTGTCTTATGACTGTATAGGCCATGGCTAACACTATTACACGGATGTGTATCCCCTTGTTGGACTCGATAGGGGGTGGTGTGGCCAAGGTCCAAATTATTTTTTTTTCTAATATAGATGTATATATGTAATATAGATATATTAGAATATAGATATATTATCTTTATTAATTTTGTTATACCTGTCCAAGATGTGCGGAAGTGGGTCACGAGGGTGACTCGTGTGAAAAGTCTGCCGCATTTTCCCATTCTTGTCCAAACTGGATCTATGAAAAAGATATTCTTACCATTAAAATAATAGAAAAACTTATTTACCATGAAGCTCGCAAAATTATTAAGTCTAGAATCCTATCTGTTGATGTTTCTTATTCAATTGTATTCAAACAGCAATCAAAATCCGTAAGGCTCATTAGCATACAAACAGATTCTTTTATTCTACCCAATATCTCAAAGAAACAAATCCGTAATGGCTGTTGTTACATTAAGTGTTCTGCAAGTCGGAAATTAGGACAAAACCTATTTCAATAGAATCCCAAACTAATCAATCATAGAAATCTTCCGTTCAATTCAAAAAGTCGACCGAATTCCAGACTAATACTAAGACAGTTATATCGAATTAATAAAACTAATCCTTCTGCATTCAATGTACAGATACCTAGTGCTACCCAAATTGTGAAACGATCCATAAAACAAAAGAGAACAAGACATTTCGGGGTTCTTCACGATGGCAAACAGTGGGGAAAAACAGCAAAAATTATGTCATAGTCCATGGATTACAAATGTGAAATATTCTAAACAGCTTATTAATTTTGTGTAAATAGCTATTGAATCCAATTCTTATGACTCGAGTACTGATGATGAGAATACTATCTACAAAGAATTTGTGCCTGAATAATTTTATACATTGTTTTTTAAATTCTTTGTGATTGTAAATATTGTTCTTATATAGTATTTGCACATTTCACACTTAACTCATATTTTGACATTTATCACTTTTAACCTTTAAAGTTCTTACTTATGTAACTTTTGTATTTTAACTATCATTTTTTGACCCTTTTAAACGTTTTTAATTATACATATCGTTATTGTTCTCATTAGTTATATAATCTTTTTTAGCTCATTTGCTTTTGGTTTTCTATTTTTGATTTCATTTTGAATTTGTTTTCGCCCACTATGTTCCTGAGGTGGCTCTGTGCCACAAAACCCATTCAACCAACTAACTAACCAACCCAAACTAATCAGCGAAGCACTTTATCTCAATAAACCTGTATCCAAAATTTGAAGCAAATCGGTAAAATTCTGCGTAAAAACCCCCATTTACATAAATTAAGGTAGGTTATCCCCTATTCTCTCCGTTTAAACCTAAACAATGAACACCCAAATTTAATCATGGAAGTGCCTCGTCAGAATAGCCCTCATCTAAAGTTTGAATGAAAGCTGATAATTCAACATAAAAAATCCATCTATCTAAATTTAAAGGATGGGATTAGCCACCCATTCCCTCCTTATACTTATCCAATGAATTCTCAAAACTAATAAGGGAAGCTCTGTATCACAAAAACCTACATCCAAAATTTTAAGGAAATCGGTAAATCCTGCTTAAAAAACCAATTTACCTAAATTAAGCGGGGTTACCTACTCCTTTTCTCTCTCTTTATACTTAACCAATGAATATCCAAAACTAAACATGTAGGCATCATTAAGCATCAAAATGATCCCATATCTGAAATTACGATGAAATCTGTTAATTCAGCATGAAGATAAAATTTATCTAAATTAAGAGTTGGGATTAGCCCTCCCTTATCCCCTTATACTTATCCAATGAACTCCCAAAACTAATCAAGGAAGCGTCTTATCGCAATAGACCTAAATCCAAAATTTGAGGCAAATCGAATATTATCATGAGTTATCGCGTTACACACAGGCGTACGTACGTACATACATACACAATAGGCGGGCACATAAGCTTCCAGGCTTTGAGAAAATGTGAAATAAAAAAGGAGAAAATATAAATGAAAATAAAAGCATTTAATTGTTATTCCAATTTCGGATTTTTACAAAACAATGCTTTACTGAATGTATCATTTAAAAAATATTTGATATTTAGAAGTTTCTCCCCCGAATTTACTCTTTTGTTAGTACTCAAAATTTAAAACTTCTACTTGCTTTTTTGTTTTTTGGTTTATTATTATTATTATTATTATTATTATTATTATTATTATTATTTATTTATTTATTTATTTAAAAATTATTGATAATCTAAATTTCCTTCCACCCGAAATTTTGAATAAATTTTTGGCCTTTCCGCTAAGAACACATAAAAAAATTTAATATTAAAAAAAGTAATAATTCATTTTTTTGTCACATTTATTACTGTAACAATGATAAATTGTGCGCTATAACTAAAGGGGCCATCCATAAATGATGTCACGCCTGGAAGGGGGGAGGGGAGGTACGTGAAATTGAGACAGCTTATAACAAAGGGCTGGGAGGGGTTAAGAAGAAATGTGACATCACATATTTTGGTTGGAAGAAAAGTATTAATAATTAGAAAATTAAATTTTGAAGTTATTTTGGAATTAAAATATTTTTGTGTTCATAAATTAAAGTAAAAGTTTAAAACGAAATACAATTCCATTTCAAATTTCAAAACATTACTCCTTTTAATTACTTTTTCATATTAATATTATATTATTAGTGTATATTAATTATAATTTTTGTTGTAAACTTAAGTCTTATTTCATACAAAATAAGTACACAAATTATTTTTATAGTTATTCACGTAAAAGTCATTAAAATACACAGTTAAAGTTTAAAAACAAAATTTGAAATATGATCTATAGCATAGTGCTTTCTTTCTGAACTGCATGTATATATAATGAAGCGTGACATGTGACAAAGGGGAGGGAGGGGGTTAAAAGTATTGGACAAATGTGTGGCATCATTTATGGACAGCCCCATAAATGAATACGCTGGGGTTTCGATCTACACATACTTTCTTCGAAATTTATGTTTACCGTTTGGCACCCCCTCCCTCCTGCTCGCTCTATAGTATAAAATATTCAATGTTTAAAATCGTTTAATTTGTTAAATATTTTTTTCCTCATTTCATGAGGATCCTATCTTATACTTCAATATCATTTAGCTTTTGTAATTCTCTTGATAAATCTCGAGTTCTGAAAAGAATTTTCCAAAATATAGTTATTTTAATATATTTGTACATAATAATTTTCGCTTCTTTCAAAATTCTTCTTTTAACTGCGTAACGTGAAAAAAAAAATCACGCTACATGAATATTCCATTTGCTAATTGGAGGATTTCGTTTGTCATTTTTCAATCATTCGGAAAATGATCGAGGTGTGTGTCTTTTACAGCCTTTTACAGCCGAAAAAAAAAACGCACAATAATAGCTCAGAGTTTAAACTTCTAGTAATATGCTTTTTATAGTTTTACCAAAATTAGAATGAGCAAAATTACGAAAGATTTTGGTTAAAATTTTAGCAAAAACGGCCGATACTCTACGATTGAATTTAATCTCGTCTCTACTCGTACGTCAACCAATCTTCTTGAAACTGACCGCGCTACCTTTAAATCTCGAATCTTGGTAGGTTGGTTGGATGACACAGAATCTGTTTCATTACGGTGCTACAATGCGAAAAATTTCTAGAAATATGTCCATCGATTGTAAGGAGCTTATATGGGTTATTTCCAAATGCTGACTATGTTTCCTATAATCAAGGTTCGCACACTCCTTGGAATTTCCAAGGACTCTGGCACCACTATTAAAAATAAGAAAATTTACATTAAATTTTTAAATCACAACATTCATAATCCCCACCTTCATTCACAGAATTTACGATATTTTTCTGCAGTGAAACACTTCGAAAATATACTTAAAATTTAGTGGTAAAACTGTGCGAACCCTGCCTATAATCTATTTTTTAAATTTCAATAAATTACTACTGAAAAATGATTCAAGAGTATTTTAACAAATGAAACCTTGACGTACTGTTTCCCTAGATTCAAGAAATTTCTTTCCGGTCCATATGCAAGAGGAATATTTTTGTGAAAATAATAGCTAGTATATATTTATGGCAATCTTCAGAAATTTAATTTGGTATAATAAATTGTAGACGTATTTTTTTTTCTTAATGAACCGTTAAATTTACTATTCTTTTTACAGGCCGTAAAAGCCAACTAGTAGCCATCACCCGCTTACGCTGGGTCGGTTTTTCTAAAGTCTCGAATCCAACGAAATATATCTAGCAGATGTGAAATAAAATAAACATGGCGAAATATGCTACAATTTTCACCCTCCTCCCTACACACACACATTTATTACCTTCTTAAGGAAGGAATTTCTAAAGCCTCTAAAATAACTATTTAGTTATATTTTTAAGAAGTTTGTTATCCTAAATTTCTCGCTCTTAGCTAAAACGGCTAATCAGATACGCAGAATGTCCTACTTTTTTTTTACCCTCTCCCTTTGTACTCACTTTAGAGATCTGCACGGACCAGGCCTAGCTCCAAATCCAGAGCCCGGGCCGCGGGCCGGTTTCCAGTCGATTTCCATTGACGACATTCGGGCCGGGCCGAGCCTTACTTGTGAATACTTAGAGCAAGCCGGACCGGGCCTAGTCACTAATGTTTTTGGGCCATGCTCGGGCCATATTTTTTTCCTGAACATCGGGCAGGGCCTAACGTCCCAATAAATGATCTGCCGAACGATACTAGATGCCAGCAGAGAAAAATTGTTGGTCCTAAACTCTAGGCCGGTGCGACCCCGGTCGGGTGGCGCCAACTTTAATTTATTATCCTGGGACAGAGTCAGGTCTTCACACTTTCAGAAAAAAAGCTTTAGTCGGATCTTATTTTTTTTTCTGCAGAGCTGGATCGCTCCACACTGCTTTTTCCAGGTCGGATCTGGTGTGGACTTCCTTCCTACTACAGGCATACACGTAAAAAATTTTTCAAGCCCAGGCTGTATCTGGTGTAAAGTCTAAACGCTCGATCTAGCATCGACACAGCCCGTATGCTGTGGCGGTTCTAAGGGGTGGGGGTAGGGCGCAAAGTCCCCCCCCCTTGGGCTAATAAAGGGTTTACAAAGTGATATTATGTATCCTCATGAGAAATAACTTGGGGAGAAGCTCGAGCCCGTCTCGGCCTGGCACGGGTCACGCCAGTTTAAGTCCACGCGACTTGGACTGGGTAAGGTTTTCTCTCATTTTGAATCGGTTCGTGTTCTGATCTCCCTTTTTTTTTTTTTTGGAGATTCGGGTGGTGACAGACTTCTTTTTCTTCCAGACCGAGCCTGGTCTGGATATCGTTTTTCGTAGAAATTTCAATGAACAAAATTTGCAGGTCGTGGCTAGGCCCGGAATAAAAGCTAAATATACGGTCCGTCTCTTATCTAGATAGTATGATAAACATTACTGTCCCGATCTCAACTCGTGCAGATAAAATTTCGGTACAACTCTGATCTAGATTGTATGATAAACATTACTGGCTTGAAAGCGACAAGTGCACTTCTCTAATTTTTTCCTACGAGCCTAAATTGGATTGAAAAATTTTTTGCTTGTTAATCTTGAAAATTATTAAACAAAGAAAACACGAATTTCATTAGAGGTTGCAAAAGAAACTCGCATTTCATCAAATGGTCGCAAAAAACCCTCAAATTTTGTGAAAGGATCACGGTGAAAACGTGATTGTCTTCAAAGGATCCCATTCACGAATAAAATCGAATTTTGTTAAAGGATCGCGGAAAAACGCAAATTTTGTCAAAGGATCGCGATCAAAACTGACGTCAACCATTTACTAGGCTCAATCCGCAAGAATAAAAACCGAAAATGTAACTGAGTCAAATCCGAAATGTATGACAATCTGCCCCGATGAACTAAGCGCAGCTAAAAAGTAAAAGTCAAACCGGCTATTATCAAAATATAGTTGTTAACCGGACCCAGACCCTACCCGAAGCAAAAAAATCAGAAATTAACAGCAAACACTAGAAGCTAACCGGATCCAAACGCGACCCACAAAAAAGTAAAAATTATCCCGACCAGCAGCAAAAATATAGAAGCGAAACGCACATAAAATTTTGTGAAATGATAGCGGAGAAAACACAAATTTCTTCAAAGGATCGTGAAACAGACGCGCATTTCGTACAAAAAGTGCGAAAAAGAGCGAAAATTTTATCAAAGAACTCATTCCAATCAATTCGGATCAACCCGAAACCTTCTCATATAATTAAAACCAAATCCTAAACTGCCCCAAATGCTCTAAGTACAGCTAAAAAGTAAAAGTCCACCCGACCAACAACAAAATGTAGCAGTCGACCAGACCCAAACCCGACCAAAAAGCAAAAAAAATCAGAAATTAACTCGAACAGCAGCAAAGTATAGAAGTCAACCGGACCCAAACTCGACCCAAGTAGAAATTAACAAAAAATGGAAGCGAACCGGATCCAAACCCGACCCACAGCAAAAAAGTAGACGAAACACGACATTAAAAAATGAGTTACGACCCGTTCATGAGATTGGAGTTTCCAAATTTCTAAAATCGCTCCCCCCTCCTTTGAGGACTCTCCAGATAAGCCCTTAGCTTCCCTTTATATCAAAAATTTTCTTTGCCTTTTGAACCTGTCACAATCTTTTAAATTGCACTTTCCGAAAATATCAGTTCGCCGTTTAATAGACTAGACCACAATACCCATATTTGTAGCATATAAGTCACTTTATTGTAACAACAAAAAATCAATAACAAAAATTCTCCCCCCTCCCAAGACTGAAATTGGGTTTTATCACTCCCTTCCTTTTATTAAGTGCAGAAAATTTAGTTCTTTAAATCGTTCCACTTTTATGAATTTTTAAATCGATTTATAAATATTTTTAAAAGCAAATAAATAATAAGTCATCTGATAAACATCTCCCCCCTCCGCACATACACGAAAATAAATAAATAAATAATAAATGTGCTTATTTCTTTTTTCCCTCAGCTCACAAATTTTAAACCTTAAAAGTCTTTGATTTTTCTAAAACTTTTATTGTAATAATAAATAATCAATCATATAATTTTACTTCTCACCCACCAAAATTGACGTTTCCTTTCTATCTTTTTTTGCAAGGCATACAAAAATTCGACTTTCTGTTTATTATTTTTTAATACTATTTTTTAATATTTAGTCATGTAAATAAGACAAGTCATCTAATAAACTCCCTGCATCCCCCCTTCAAATCACTCAAAATTTATTAGAGCTCCTTGCGGTATTTACAAAATGCTTGTAAAAATCCTCAAAAATCTAAATTTCCTTCCACCTGAAATTTTGACAAAATATTTTTCCCTACTGACCTAACGTCACACATTTTTTTAAAAATTTGCGACACTTTTTCTGTCACATTTGTTACTACTTAACAATAGGAAATTGTGTTATGTCTATAAACGACGACTAGGCTGGGATTAACACCTATATCTCCTTTCTCCAAAATTTCTATTTCCCTTTCTCCCTTGCTGTTTCCCTCTCCGCAAAAAAAATATGCAAATTTTTAAAATATTTAAATTTGTCTAAATATTTTACTCATAATTTTATGAAGATCTTACTTTAAACCTGCACTGCTATTTATCTTATATAAGTCTCTTGATAAGTTTCGTATTCTAAAAAGAATTCCTCCCCCCCCCCCCCTTAAATAGTTATTTAAAGTACTTGTACCTGATATTTCCCCACCCCTTCATTCAATAGTATTTTTTTTTTTTTTTCTAATCGTGTTAAATAAATAAAGTAGTTTTTATTTTATAGTAATCTATCTAAATTGATAATTCTTTTATTTTCTGAAAATCAAACCGTTTAATTTTGGGACGCTAAAGGTAAACAGATTGAAATTCTTTTACAACTTTTATAAACTTGAAGTCATCGAATGTAGTGAAAGTAATGGGAAGACAGTTGAAAAAATCCTTTAGACAAGACACCGTCTAGAAAACACGCCTTTGAGGAGAAAAATCGTCACAGATGATTGGTTAAGAAAATTCTGTTTCCTAATTGGATGATTAGATGTCAATCATTTCAAATTCAGTCCATCCTTTGAATGAGCTGAAAAAGACAGTCGGCCATCTTGATTTGAATAGACGTGTGACTAGTGTGGGCTCTTAATCAAAAGGAAACGTCCAAAAATAAGTGATTTGCCATTTTTCCCAATAGAGATTTATTTTCTCAAAAATATATTTCCCTTATCATACAGTTAATTAACTACATTTTCATACCAAAATAATAAACTGTTTATCCTACTTCAAAATCATTTAAATCAGCATTCAAATTTATTGCTTGGAAAATAGAAATTATTACGAGCAAATATTGAATAGTTTTTACTCTTCGAAATCGCTGTTGTTTTCAAAAAGGTAATTTCATTTAATGAACTTTCCCTTTAGTAAAAAAAAAAATAATAATAATAATAATTCTGGAAAATTCTTAAGCGAATCGTTTTATGTAATTTTCGGCACTTTTGTTGTGCATTTTTTTTTTAACTTAATGAAAACAAAAACAACTTTTAAAGCAAAAACTTATGAAAATATTTAATGTTTGTATTTTATTTTTATTTTTTTATTTTTTTAACTTTTAGTAGTTAAGTGCAGTTATTAAAGCATGAATCAATAAAGATTAAAGTAAATGTAAAAGAAAAGACTTATTATTTTTCTTAAAAGATTTATTTTGCTGTGTTTGCTTTACCTTACCCTTAATTAGCTCTAGAAGGTGTAACTAAAATATTGAAACGTGCTTTGTTACTTTAAATTAAATTAAAGGCTTCCGTTAAATTAAATTAAACGATTTTTTTTCCACTTATATTGTTCATCCATAATTTAAATACCAGTAATAAAAAAAGAGAAATATATATTATATAAGCACTAGACATAATATTTTTGTTTGAATCTAATTGTTTTTTATACATTGTTGTTAGCTGTCTGCGGTAAGCGAAGCCACTTTATGATTTTATTTATTTATTTATTTATTTTTGTTGAAAATAGTAAACATTTGGCTTCTGGTTAGTTGGAGAAAATTATTGTATGTTAAAATAATCCGCTTCCATCTTGCTTATCAGTAGGAATATATATATTTTTTTTCTTTCAACAAGAAAGTATTAGATCCGTGAAAATTTTCGGGGTCACTCATTTCGAGGGATTAAAAAAAACATGTCTTTTACAACATGTCTGTCTGTGACACACATTTTCTGTGCGCAAGAACTAATGTACGGTGTTTCACAAAACTTTCGATTCAGTTAGACCTCGATATAAACTTGATCTGATTGTTTTTGGTGTATTTCACCCAACAGGTGGCGCTGCTGCTATTATCACGATTTCCAAAATAGCTATATCTCAAAACTGATAGACGAATTTTTTAAAAACTTCGGATTCTGTTAGTCCTTTGTATAATATGGTTTTGATTACCTTTTGGTGTAAATCATACAATAGGTGGCGTTGCTATGCAGCATTCTTCACGCAACAGCTCTATCTCAGAAAATAATCAAGAATCTCAGGAACTAATGTACGAATTTTCATCAAACTTCAGATTCAGTTAGTCCCTGATATAATTTTGTATTCTTCAGTTTTTGGAGTAAATCGCTCGACAGGTGGTTCTGCTATGTGGCAATGATTATCGCAATACCTCTATCTTAGCATCTAACGCATGAATTTTCATAAAACTTTATTATTCAGTTAATCCCTGTTATAAATGAGTAGTCTTAGTTTTTTGAAGAAATCGCTCTACTGGTAGCGCTGCTATGCGGCATTATTGATGATTATCGCAATAACTCTATCTACGGAACTAATGCACGAATTTTCATCAAATTTAAAATTCAAATAGTCCCTTATGTAAATTAGTATTCTTTAGTTTTTGGAGTAAATTGTTCAACATGTTTCTATCCAGTTTTTTGCGATTTCTGCGATGATTCTATCTCAAATACTAACACATGAATTTTCATCAAATTTCAGATTCAGTCAGAACTTGAAACAAGTTGTTGCAGATTAGATTTTGATGTAAATTATCTAACCAGTGACTCTGCTATGTTTCCTTTTTCTGGAAGTATTAACATGTATGAGAAAGAAGAAAGTTTTGGAATTGCCATATCCGATTAGTGTAAAAATTATTATCATTAACCGCAGCTCAAGGATGATATTTTAACGATTAATTTCTAAATTTTCGATTGACTTCATTCGCTTGAACAACTATTGGAAAAGTGATAATTAAAAGTATTATTTATTTATAATTTTGTTGCCATTTAATTTCAGTGTATTTCTTTTTCATTACATGACATCCATTAACGATTATAACAATCATGTTAGTTTACTTCTATAACTTAAAAGGAAGGAAATACAATAAAAAAAAACTCCACATACTATTTGATCAAGTACTGACGGAGTCACACAAGTTACTATTACGCTTCACAATATTTACCTATTTTGTAAGTTAATCGGTGCATTTTTTCCGCCAGACACTAGGTCACCGATCATAAATGAGTCTTCAATAAAATATTTACCAAGGAGATGGAGGTTCGATTCCATCTCAGTAAAAAAATAGTTAACCATTTAGATTAAGAGTCAATGAAAAATACATGTAAAAATACATGACGAGATGCAACACGTCAAATTCCGACGAAAGAAAAGGTCTAAAGAATAATAGTTACATTGATTAACCCTTTGCGGGGCAGGGCAAATTCATTGCTTAAATATTGAAATTAATGACTAACACCGGAATTTGAAAACAACTTTATTTGTAAATAAGAAAACGCATTCAATAAACCGTAATTTTCTTCAATAAAATTCCGGTGCGAATGTGCCGTTTGGGAATTAAAATTAAGTGGTATATCTATGAAACCACCGCTTCGCAAGGGGTTAATAATAAATCTGCAACACACTTATGGATATTATGAATCTCTTAGAGGATAATCAACCAAGATAGGGCAGTTTAAATTATCCTTAATATTTTGTTTTAGGATGAGAAGCAAGTTTATTTTGTAGTTCAAGTTTAATAATATACCTATTTTCATAGATTTAATATAACGTTAAATAACATGATAAAGTGGTATAAGGGGCCATCCATAAAGGATGTCACGCATGGAAGGGGGGAGGGGGTACGTGAAATTGTGACAAGGGAGTGGGAGGGAGTAAGAAGAAGCGTGACATCACACATTTTGGTTAAAGTAACAGTAATAAAATTCAGCAGATTAAATTTTCAAGTTACCGTAATTTCGGGTGTATAAGCCGCGGATCAAACAATTCTTTTTCGACCCAGAATTTTTTTTTAAATGAATGTTACTACTTAGATCGCCGTAAATATTTGTGTTCAGTCACTAAATAAGATTTCTGAGTCTAAAAAGAATTGTTTGAGCCGCGGCTTATACATCCGAAATTACGGTACTTTGAAATTAAAATATTTTGTGTTGCTGAAGTAAAAACAAAAATGTAAAAATTCAAGTAATATTAAATTTTATTTCAAATTCTAAAATACTACTTATTTTAATTCCTCTTTCATTATTAAATCTTATTATTATTGTATATTACTTATGTTTTTTTTTTTTTTTTTTTTTTTTTTTTTCTGTGAACCTTATTTTTATTTCATACAAAATAAGTAAATAAATAATTTTTATCTTTATGCTCACAAATGTCATTAAAAAACCTAGTTGCAGTTAAAAAATAAAATTGAAATATGATTTATAACACAGTTCTTTGTTTTTGAACAACAAGTATATGTATATGTAATATAGCGTGACATGTGACAAGAGGAGAGGGGAGGGGATTGGTGAAGTGTGACCCTTTGGGACAAAGGGGAGGGAGGGGTGTCAAAAATATTGAAAAAAAGTGTGACATCATTTATGGATGACCCCTAAATCTTTTTCTCCTTTCATTATTATTTTAAAAAATTTACGATGCAAGTTTGCTGTTTCTTGTAATGCTCTTTTTTAGCAAAATAAAAAAAAATCGCGTAAAAAAATGATCAAAGGAAGGCGTAAAAATATTTTAAAAGGTGTAAAATTTTGAGATTTAATGGCAGAACTATTTCATCAACAAAATCTTGTTTCTTGCATTATTTTTAACACTTTTTGCAATTTACATTGCCTACTTATTCCCAACGGATAAACATTAAAAGCGCTTTTCAAACTTTTTTGAGACAATGTATTTAAACATAAAAAACAAAAATATTATTTTCTCGTTCAATTTTTTTTAATCAGCATTAAAATTTAATGTCTATCAAATAATAAGAGAAATAATAGAAGATACTGAATAGCGTAGAATGTTCTAAATCGTACTTATTGCTAATCGTACTTATTTTTAAAAGTTCATTTCGTTTAGATCAGCTATTTTCTTTTTTCCCCAAAAATTTTTGAAAAAAAAATCTTAGTCTATGTATTTTAGATACCTTTTTGAAACTTTCATTATATATATAAAACCCCTCCGTGTATGACGATTCCGGGGACAACACATCCACGAGAAAAAGAAACTTATTGCAACTGCGTCCACGTTAGGCTTAACTATTCCGAGCTGTTCACAAATATTCTAATTGTTCAACTTATGAAAATATACATGTGAAAGATTTATTCATTACTCACTTTCTTTAAAACCTACAAAAACTATTTAATTATAATGTTTAAGTTCTAAATAAAACAACCAGCAATTACGGAAAAAACAAACCAAACAAACAACGTAAGCAAATCAATACTGTTGCCATTCAAGAATGACAAATTCCGTGATTGAATCTTTAGAATGACTCCTTTATAACATCACGACTCAGGAATAATCGGGCGCGTTCGGTATCTATGCACGCTGAGCGCGCATGGTCAGGAGTCAGGTACGTGGAGTGAATCTTACAGCGGTATAGTACTCGGTAAAATCTTCTGAGCTTGCGCGCGAAGCGCGTGTATCTCCCGAACACGTTCATTGTTTACTCTTTATTGTTGACATTTGTTTTCGATCTTATAGAGTGTTTTCTTTTAAGTATTTCTAAAAAATTGGCCAAAATAGGAAATTTTTTTATACATTTTAGATATTTTTATTATTTTCTCTCAGTATTTCTCGATATTTTTTGGCTGTAGTTTCACAATATAATCTTTTATAATTGATTTTTTTGCCTTACTTTATTCTTTTAAAATTTATGTATTGTTATGATTTGTTAATTACAAACCCCATCATCCACCAAACAGGTTTGTTATAGTTTTAAATGCAAATTTCTGTTAAAATTTTCTTTTTTTTTATATAGATTTTTTTCTCCATGTTTAATCGCTGTATTTTTAAAAACTGTTTAAGCCTAAAGTGGCTGATTGACCACAGTTGTAATTTTTTATCATCCTTTTAAAAATGCAAACACGTCATTTTGACGGGCTGTCTTCTAGTTTTATATATTTTGTTAATGAGCCATAAAGCATTTTTCTAGCAATTTATCTTAAATAATCGATAATAATTTTGTTTAAGGTTTATGCTTTCATTTTTATTAACTCTAAAACAGTATTACAATGCAATTACTAAACTATAAATCATTGATAATTAAATGTAAATCTTCAAAAATAAATGACTTGCCATTTTTCAAAACAGAGTTATTCCCTTCTAAATATATATTTGCCTTCTCAGGCGGTTAATTAAATGTTTTTTGAACATTAAATGATAAGCTTTATTTCTTCTTGTAAATCTTTTGAACGAGTGATAAATTTAAAAATTTGGCAAATACACTATTAAAAGTAAATATTGAACATCTTTTGACCCTTTAAATAACACTTACTTTTTAAAAAGTTAATTTCATTTTGATGAACTTTTTATTTCTTTAAAAAAATTAATAGTGAAAAATTGCAAGTATTTACTAAAAAAATAATCTTAAAGTATTTTATCTATACGTTTTTTAGGGTTTCATTCATCTGACGAAACTGTATTTGTTTTTGTCCTCGGTCTGTCTGTCCGTCACAGAATCTGTACGCAAAAACTGTATAAGTCTGAGGTTTCAAATTTTGTGTACTTACAGCTGAATATCTCGCGTCACACGACAAACCATAAAATTTTGAAAAAGTCTATTATTTTAATTAAATTAATTTTTTAAATGTCATCCGTTCATTTTTACGATTTAAATGTTTAAAGAGAACCTTAATTTGAACGTTTTGCATGTAGACATCATAGCTTGGAGGTAAAGCACTTCGCTGCCAAATGTATGTACGTACATTCGCCATTTTTTTTACGAGTGTATTTTCAATAAATGGTACTCCTTGACGTTATAGAAATTAGAATTATCAAAAGAATCTCAAGTAGTGACGTTTAACTCGCAGAAATGCGGTAATAACTTTCAGACACTTACACTGAGAAAAAATAAGGTTCTGGCATATAGAATCAAAGTAATGGCTCTAGAAAAAATAGTTCCATGTCATCCTTATAAATTTTAGTTCCATTTCTTAGGGAGTTCCAGAGTCTCTTACTAGAATTCAGTAGCGTTTTCCTATATTTTTGCTGTCAAATTTATCTAAAAATCTCTTCAAATAGATGCGAACACAAGAGATTTGCTTTAGTAACTAGAATTATAGCTTAAGAAACCATTCCTAAAATCAAGCGATAATTCCTCGCTACTGAAACGGTTCAATGTCGTTTCGTCTTCCAGAAAACAAGAGAGTAGAAATGTCAAGTCATTTCGCCTATTCAGCTTAGTTGTTTATCCTACTCACATAGTTTGGACATCTATATTTCTAGTTTAGAGATTCAGAAAGTGACTAACTATTCATTCTAGGTAAAGGCGGCATATTTTTTTTCTCAGTGTAAAGCCATTATGAGGCCTCTACAAGTCTATTTAACTTCAGCAGTGTATATACACAGGACACTACGTGCTATAAATAAGTAATGCTTATTAGTCGTCCAGAGAAGAGTGGACGTAGCTCTCTTTATTCCAAGAGTTTTTACGGCAAAGACTATGCAGGGAAATATACTTTACCAGGAGCAAAACCTTGGCCATTTGAGTGCGAATACTTTAAAGAACGGTTTAAGCGTTGTTTGATTTAAATTTACCGTGAGTTGAAATGTCGTATAACGCTTAATAAATAAATTTTGTGCTTAAACATTTCTTTTTAGCTTAAAGAGTACTACAATGTGCATAAACAGCCTAAACTTGAAGCGAAAAGTGATATTTTTCATTATAAGTAATAACTTAACTTTTTCTGAATGATAAAAATACTTTTCGAGCTTTCATTATCGAACACGGTTCCGCCATGTGGTGATCTAAACCATCAGGAAATCCATTTCATTACAATGTTGCACAGGGCCGTAGCTAAGGAGGCGCTAGGGGGTCCCCCCTAAATCATTTTGAGCTCCCTTGGAAAAAATTCCAATGACACATAAGGAATTTTTGTTCCGAAAATCCAAATGAAATTCTGCTCAAAAATTGAATTTAGTTTTGAGTTTTCTTTCACACTTTTGCAGAAGTACTAAATTATAGTATTTGTACAAAAAGTGCAAAATAAGTATTTCAGCACTTGAACATCCTACTGCACTTATGAAGCTGAGATGATGTATAATTTTGTTCTAGCTATACACTCGAATTTTTTATTCTACATCCTATCTTTTCTTAACATAAAATGAAGTTATTATAAACAGCTTAATAAAAAACATAGTGCCTACAATGTGAATATGCACTAATTTATCTTTCTATATAATATTTTGATTATATATATCCGCATGTAAGTGTGCTCGTTGTGCGTGTATGCGTCAAAAATAGAGAGAAAATATATGAACCCCTTCCATTCTTACATTTTCTTTGAGCGGACCCCTGTTATTCACTTCTAGCTATAACCCTGTGTTGCCAGTGCATCACTTTTTTTAAAATTTAGATATCTTGATTGGCATCACTTTTTTTGAAATCGTAAAATTCTCCGTATCTGATGACACGAATTAAAGCGAAAACAAGAAGAATTTTACCATTCCAAAAAGCTGGTACCAAACAAAAAATCAGATTTAAAAAAAATAAATAAATAAATGAAAATAAAAATGTAGCTTTTCGGTAGCACTGTTTCGTTTTAATATAATTGAAATAATGATTACAAATAAATTGAATAAATGAACTGCGATTCTACCGTATGTATTATGTTTAAAAAAAACATACGAAAAATATCCATTATATATATATGTGTGTGTATATACATATGTGTATTTTATCAAAGCTATCTCATAAAATGTAATGAAATTTTAAGAGATATTTTAAATAACATAGTTACAATTTCAGTTTACATCCTACAACAAAATTTTAAAGTTTTTTTGAGCTGGAAAACCATTTATATATCATTTTAAAACATCCATAATATTCCCCAGAGGCAATTTTCAAAACATATTCTTCCTGTTCACTTAAAAATGTCTCAGACCCATAAGAACCTAGATTTTAATAGAGACCATATCATTTTTCAGAAAGCAAAGAGGAATATTACTCTGCAAGTGAAATAAGATTTCTTATATTGAAAAACATAAAATTTTAATGCATTTTATTGGTTTATTTTTCTTCAGGGAACTGTTGTACAGATTTTTTTTATGAAACCTTGTCATCCGATCACATAATTAATATAAATTTGCAAGCTAGTTATTATTTTATTTTACTTTAAATAAAAAGAGGCGGAAAATTGTGTCTGAATATATGTTACATTATTTTCATTAAGTACACCACAATATATTTTCGTTAAGTGGTTTCGCCATTTTCGTGAAAATATTCAAATTTTTTTTATTAATATTTTATTTTAAAAATCAATGATTTACGATTCCAAATCAATTTTATTTCTATGATTATTAATATATATATATATATATATATATATATATCCAAATTAATGAACTTGAAATAATGTGACAACTACCGTAAGTGAACAAATACTATTTGTCGTTGATTAATACCTAGCTCCTAAACTGTTAGTTTCAGAAGTACAGTGGGTTGCCAAATTATTAGGGACAGTCATGAAACATAGGTTTTTTGTACAATATTAAGATATAATTAAAAAATAAACACTGTTTTTAAGTTTAAAAAGCTTTATTGTGGTAGTTTAAATATTTATACAACATTATATGAAAACAAAAACCAACAAAATTATAATACAGTCAATTTACTAATGTTAAGTAAAGAATATTAATATTTGGTGACATTTTCTTTGGTTTTGAGGAGTGTTTCAATGCATCTCGGTATGCTTTCTGTGCAATTTCTGGCCCTTTTCTTTATTTTAGGATTGTGATGCCATGTAATTTATTAGATTTTCGTTGAGTTGCACCTTACTTGTAATCATACCTTTGGTGATTTCCGTCTTGGTGATCTTCCATTAGTTTTCTAGTGAGGTTCATGTCAAGAGAATTGCCACGCCAAAGTATAACTGGGATATAGTGGTCTTAGAAAATCTTTTTAATGCTTCTAGCTTTATGGCAAGGCGCTAAATTCTGCATAAACATGAAATTTTCACTACCTGGGAACCATTCTTCAATTTGCGGCAGAAGCCGAATTTTCAGAATTTGCCTGTATTGGTCTTTTCTTATGGTTCCCTGGACAATGTAGAGACGCCCGACCCCTTTAGCGCAAATGACAGAGAACACCATTATATTATCAGTGTGTTTAACACTCTCCACGATGCATTCAGTGTGGTATTTTTCGCCTGGGCTTCGCATGACAAAGTTGCTTTAATCGGTTGAAATCTCAAAGATTGATTTATCTGAGAAACACACCTGAAAACAAATTAAATACGCTAATTATTTAATAATAAATGATTTTAAATGATATAAATAATAATTATCTTAACAACTAACTTTACACCAGTCATCCATTGTCTTCCGGTGGTGTTCAGGAGCCCAGGTCTTCTTCATCGCTTTTGTCAACCAGGGTTTCTTAACTGGACAATGACCTGTCAACACTTCCTCTGCTAATCTCCGTTGCACAGATCTTATATAAACTGGTATTCCAGATTCTTGAATGATCTGAGTAACGAATCCCACACTTTTCTTTCTGTTTCCTAAACAGATATCCCGGATTTTCCCTTCGGTATGCGGAGTTGTTATGCATTTTCTCCAACTTTTACCTTTTCGTTTGAAAGAAAGTGGTTGATTTTTGCGCAGATTTATTTTTATTCTGTTGACTACTGACATGGAAACTCAAGCAAAGTTTGTTATCTTCTTTCGGGAATGACTTTGGGATAGAAGAAATATTTTTAACTGAATTTTTTTTTTCCATGGGGACAAATCAATCCCTCAACCCATATTGAAATCAACAAAAATTAAAAAAAATTAAAATCGTAAATAATTTCGCAAAAAATAAATATTTAATCAATAGAAGAAGGATAATACTAGCATATAATTCTTAACTTTTCCAAAAAATCCTAAAGAATTTTGTTTAAATAAAAAAAAGTATCTTCCACTATTGCGTGTATAAAATTCTCAACGTCTCTCCCGTTATTAAAATATTTATAGAAATCGAACAAACCTTTTAATATACCAAAAGTACTTAAAAGTTGAATTATAGAGATATTGACAACGGTAAAATACATTGCTGCAACACTTAAACCTCTTGGAGCCGCAGTGAAGTGTACCCAAAGTATAAGACTAGCAAAAAATATGACTGTCCCTAATAATTTGGCAACCCACTGTATAGTTTCAAATAGACAATATTGTTGCAGCGCATATGGGGTTCTTTTGATCTTATGCTTAGAGAACTTCAAACTCTTGTCTCTTAGAAAAGTAGAAAACAAGTTGAATGTAGATTCTGCCATTGCAAAATTCAGTTTCGCCTCCGATTAGGTAAAAAGAAAAAAAAAATCGATAAAGGTTTTTTAGAAGGGTGACCCCGTTTAGATTGCAATGAACTAACTTCATTTTTCTTGTGTCTGTCAATATAATAGTAAACAGAACGGCGTGAAATACCCAATTGATTAGCAATTTCTCTCTGAGACATTGGAATTGCGGAATAATAAAGAGATATAATTTGACGTGCTACTTCTTCTTTGACTAGATTCATCAAAAACGGATTTTTTCTTTAGTTTAAACGCTTTTTTATAGACTCTGAATAAAAGGAAATGCAATTTAACAATAAAACGAGTGGAATCCCGTCGAATTCGACGAATGAAATGTTTAAAAGTCCTGATCGATTTGGTTTTAAAAAAAGCAAAAATAATTACATTATTGAATCAATATATAATAAATATATTTACAAAATAAATGTCAATTTTGCCAATTACAATTTTGCATGCAAATATTCGCACATCTTCAGTTAAAATTGTAATCTGAGTGCCGGCGAAATCCAGAAATTTTATTTTATATGCACTCACAGAAAAATAGTTTTATTAAAAAAAAAAAAAAAAAAAAAAAAAAAAAAAAAACTAATTTATTTTTACTGTGACATTATTTTCACAAACTGAAGTCATCTGAAAGTAAAATCTCAATCTCAGTTTCCATAATGAAAAGAAATATTGAAATGTAATATCGGGTACTACTAGGTTATCCCGTCGACCAAAAAATTATCGCTAAACTATAAGATTAAATGCCAATAATGGATGATCGTGATTTTCACATTCAATGACATAAATACGATTCATGTGTTTAAAATGTCATTAAGTGATTTTTATTTCGACTTTTTATTAATATTTTTATTAATATTCTACTAATAATTTGTTTTTTTTCGTTATTTAAAACAAAAATTATGTCAATACGTATAATTTGGCTATTAGTTTGGCGATTTGTATAATTTGGCGAAATTGGTCGACGGTATAACAGAGTAGTACCTAATATCGTTATGAGTAAAAATGCGATGTTTTAAATAGGGACGTCATTTTCTCTTCAAATGTTTTTTAAAAGTTACTGTTATTAGTAATATGAAAAAGGCATCAGTAATAATATTGTAATTCCCATTTATCTGGTTGCTGAATGACATCATTTTCCTCATTTGAAATTTCTCTAATTTTGATTTAGACATTAATTTTTATCATAAATTATTTTCTGTTATTTTATTTACATTATTAATATTATTTCTCAGTAAATATATTTTTTTAACCTCAATAAGTGCACAATTATATGCAATCATTTTGGAAAATAAATTTTTATTATCGAGAGAAAAGCTAAACTGTGTTGCCACCATTTTAAAGAAATGTCATGAAAAAGCTTTTAAAATTAAAAATAAAATATAAAAATGGAAATAAATTAAAAAATATCTAAAATGGGCACAACTACAAATAAATAGCTTTCATTAAAAAAAATAATTATGAAAATCGGTTGAATAGAAAATTCAGGGCTGATGACACGACATTTTTAGCTTGTCTGAAAGAAATAGCATCGAAGGCTAATAATTTATTTACAGATCTTCAGAACAACAGAGTCTTCGAAATTCACAAATATTGCTAGATATTCAAAAATAACTGCTCAAATCTATCGTACAAGAATAGCTTTAGATCCCAGAGACTCTTTATACAACGTCTCAACACTTAATAACATTCAAAACAACATAAATGAAACTCAAGAAAACTTGCTAACAAACGCCTTGTTCACTCAATGACTGACTGGTAAATAATAACAACAGCTCGCATCGCTTCTCTTCTTATATAGGCTCGCAGCATGTGCTGGAAATTTCTAGAACCTACTCGAAAAATCCACGGAACAACAAACAATGTATCAGTATATCTAAAGGGGGGTTACCATTGAGAGGGAAGGGTTACCATCGCCAACAATCGCCAAGTTTGTCGCCAACTTGGCGATATATCGCCAAATTTGGCGACCAAAATTAGTCGCCAAAAGTGACGCCAACTTGGCGATATCTTTATTATTTCGCCAATCTGCCGTAGACATACACTGGAAATAATGGACAAGTTTGCTTGATAACAGAGACAATGTAACAAAAACTAATATTAGTAAAGGAATGGAGCTTAATAAGATTATTTACATTATTTTACAGTACAAACACTAACTATTTACAAAATTCGTAACAATATAATGTTTACTTGCCTATTATCCAAGTCATGTCATATTGGCTAACATTGGCACTAAAAATATTAATTTCAGTAACCATTTTATTTATTTATTTGTATGCTGTCTTCATTTCAGTGCGTAGTTAATGTTATATACTAGTTGCCATCTTAAAGACAATGGCAGAAATATTTATATGCATTTTACTATAATATGACCTAGCATAGATGTGTATATATATAATATATTAAATTCATTCTAGTGGACATGACAAACCGCTGGAAATAAAACTATTATTTTTAATATAATTTATTGCTAAAAGATATACCAATTTGATGTTTAATAAAATGCATGTTTAATAAATGCATATCTAATTTGCAGTTTTGTTTTATATTTTAGTTTGGTTTAATTTTTATCATTTTCAACAATTTTATGTATTTATTAAATGTATGTTGAATTAACATTTTGAACATAAGAGCAATTTGCATCATTACATTTGCATCAAACAAACTTAGCAATTGACAAACAATTATGGTGATCTATCTACTTTCATAAATTTAAATAATACTTAAGACCAAAAAATGTTTGAAATGTTGTTTTCCGTCGTATGAAAATCTATTTAGTACCTCAAACTTTTTCAGACTTATAATTTTTATACATTACTGTATCTTATAAGTTATATTTATGAAAAACTGTTTTCTTGTGCTTTAACAAGTAAAATAGTCAATATTTCATTTTTGTATGATCAAAAACTATCTAGTTTTTATGCTTTGAATTTTATGAATTTTCGGCGTTTTCTGACACTGGTAACACTTATTTAATTTTTAGTGCCAGAAAACACCGAAAATTAAATTTTTATGATTAGGTTTTGTGCTATTTTAAGTATGTTTCAATTTTTTTTTTTTTTTTTTTTTTTTTTTTGAAACAGAAATGTGTGGAACTTGTATACTAACTAAAAAAAATTGTTTACTTAATGAATGTTTAGGGGCAAAATCGGTAAGTATTTCAATCATATTGCAGAACAAATATATTGCATCAGATTATTAATTGTTGCTATTGAAAATATTCTAAGCTTATAATATAATCACGTTAACATACGCTTAAGTAATACAAACACCCTTGAAAAATAATATTTCAAGATAATAAAGTATTGTATAAACAAATACACAACTTTTCTATGGTAGTAATTATATACTAAAAATGTAATAAACGCATTCATTATGCATTAAAATTATCTTATATATAAACTCTTCTTATGAAAAGAATTTTTTATTAATCTCTTTTTTTTTATCCCAAAGGATAAACTATTTCAAGGCTTTTTTTATAAAGAAAAAAAGAAAAGAAAGAAGGAAGAAAGGAGAAAAAAAGAAAAGAAAGAAAAATGAACAACTCTCATTCAGTTTTTATTATGGAGGTTTTTATTTTATTTTATTTTTTTATTTATTTTTATTATTATTATTATTTATTTCGCTTTAACAAAATCATTTTTTCTTCTCATATAAAAGATATTTTTCTATGATAGAAAAAGAACTTGCACAATTACTTATAAGATCAGAAACAGATTTTTTTTTATTTATCCATATTCTTGTGAACAATAATCAGTTTAATTAAATGCTAAATTAATCTTGACGTTTAACTGCGTTTACGTATTTCTACATATATTCAATTATATAAAAAGCTATTTATAAATAAGGATGTTGTGACGTGATTCTATATAGGGTTAAATAACATTGCAAGATTCGTGAATAAATTCAGCATAAATTGAAGATCATAAAACTATAAAAATAAAATAAGGAATATTCCTATAAGAGATTCAATATTACAGGAGCACAATTAGTTGTTCATGAAAGCGTTAACTCTTTCCGGCGCAGACAAATTCTGTTCGTAAAATGATAAATTGTTGACTGACACCGGAATTTACAGAAGACTTTTTTAGAAATTAAGAACTCCCTGATTTAAGCTGTCATGGTAAAAGTAAAAATTTACTAAAATATTATTGGTGCCGTTTGTAAGTTTGGAATTAAAATTAGGTGTTGCCGGAGTGGTAACACTGCGCCGGAAAGGGTTAACATATGTCTAGTTCAACCACACCACAGATATTAGCATATTAAGGCGCAACACTAGGCACAGAAAAAGACCCGGATGATATGTTAAAGTCAATGGAGGCGTTCATTTCAAATATTTCGCCCAGATTTTAATATTTTTACATGATTTTTTTGCAGAAGATAGTCGAGAACTATCCACAACCGGCTTAGTTTTTGCTTTTTCACTTTTGGTTTCAGATTAAAAAAAAAAAAATTGCTTTAACTTTTAAAACCGGTTTAAACCGGTTCTGAAATTGAAACTATCGTCATATAAACAATGTATAAGCAAAATCGAAAAAGTAAAAACTAGGCCGGTTGTAGATCGTCCTCAGCTATCCTAAAGCAAAAAAATTATGTCAAAATATTAAAATTTGAGCGAGATATTTGAAAAGAACGCTCCCGTAGACTTTACATTATCATCCGGGTCTATTGTTATGCCTAGAGTGGGCCCTTAAGATCAGTGGCGTAGCTAAGGGGGGAGGGCAAGGGGGCGGCGCCCGGGGCGGGCGCCGAGGCCTAAGGGCGCCAAATTGAGAGAAATTGTTATATATCTATATTGGGGTGGGGGCGCAAAATTTCTTGCTGGCCCCGGGCGCCAAAAAACATAGCTACGCTACTGCTTAAGATAACTTATGTAGTTCAGGCTTCAAAAATAATTTTTCTGTATATTACACCTTTCATATTTTTAATAGTTAAGTTTTGTTTCATTTTTTTAAAAAGAATAAGAGTTAGTTTATACCATTAAAACCAAGTCTAATTTGAACACCCACATGCAGGTAATTTTTAATAGATATATACATATTGTATAGATTTATTTTAGAAATATTGCATAGTTATATCTTGCCATTTTCTTTAAAATTGTAGTGAAAGGAATTTTTTATATTAAATTAAATATATAGTGTTTTAATCATAAGTATAATGTCTGATTATTCAAAAGTTGTATTTTAATACATCTGGATAAGTTAAACATATATATATAGATCATAGATCAGTATTCTTACAAAAGCTCTAATAATAAAAGATTGCTTTTTTACATATATATATGCTTATTTTATCAGAATCCCCCCTCCTCCCCCAAAAAGCAGAAAGTAAGACTGGTTTGTCAATAAATATATGGGTAGTAGGATTTCTTTAAGGGTGAAGGACAATAATAATGATGCCTAGTTGTTGGTAAATCCTTTTAGCATATGCGTTGGCAAATTCAATGACGAACCCCTGAATTTTGAAAGGTAGCCACCAAATTCTCTTTATCTCTGATTATTTTAAAAAGAAAAAAACTACCCAAAAAAATCTCTCTAAATGAGTTATAAATAAATAATAGGGAAAAAAAGGTAGTTAATTTTTTTTTCCAGAAAGGTTTGTTTTCCCCCTTTCCTCTCCCCCAATACACTCCTACCAAAAGACAGTATTTTATATTATTATTATTATTATTATTATTTGCCTGTTAACATTCATGTGTCTCAATTTTGCTTTAAATATGTGGTTCAAGGGGAGAGAGGCACACAAAATGAAAGAAAAAACAATAAATTGTTTTAATTCTCCCATTTCGAAAGTTTTGGTAGAAGTTTATTTTCAGATATTTAATTTTTCTTCATTTTTTGAATTTTGCTTTTATTCCTAAATGTCTTGCAATGAATGTTCTGAGGAAAATAACCTTAGTTAAGCTCATTTCATGTTTAAAATTTGCTTTAAAAAAAAAGAGAAAAAAGTTATGAAACACAGGTTCCCCCCCCCCTCCCAAATTTTAGTGTGTGTATGTAAGGAGAGGGGGGGACTCATTCTACGTACACCGGTATTCGTGAATTTCAAATCAGAATTTTACATGTTACATATACCTATTCTATCAATCAAACATCCTTAGAAATGCTCTTAATTTCAAAATAAATTTATAATAATGAAATCAGTTCTAAAATATTCAAAAAGGAAAACATATATTGTTTATATGGAAGAGAATAACTCTTTTAATATAAATGATTTATTTTTCATTTAAAATTAAAAAAAATAAAAGCAAACGCATATTTTGTAAATTTGTAACTCTACTTTATAACATGTAGACTACGGAATTAGTGTAATCGAACTGTAATCGTAATCCAATAAAAAAATATTAATCGTAATCCAAACGTAATCGTAATCTAGAAATAAAAAAATGAATAATCAATTATGTAATCGTAATCAGATTTGCATAAATAGAGACATAATCGTAATCTGTTTTTTGAAATTGAAAATAATCTTAATCGATTACAGTCATCTGTAATCGACTCGAAGTCTGGCGACAACGAGCAATCACACTGGTCATTCCAATTGTAGCCTGTACGAGGGCGGTTCAATAAGTTTAATAAGTCCCCGTGTTTGAAGACAAAGGACGTTCCTCAGGGAAGTTGCTGTTATCATCGTGTGCTGCCATCTATAAAACAACATCTATAAAAATTTCAGACTGATTGATAGATTAGTTTGGATTTGGCAGCCATTCGAGTAAGACGTGTTTCGTGATTTTCGCTAAGATGGATATCGTTCGGTAATCCGCTTTTTGTTTTTGGATGGGAAAAAATGCGAGGAGATAAAAGCAAAGTTGGATGCTGTTTATAGGAACACGTCGCCATCTATGACCACAGTTAGATATTGGTTCAACGATTTTAAAAGTGGGCAAACTTCCGTTTTCGATGAGGAGCGACCAGATGTGGTTACCGAGGAAATCATTGAAAAAGTCCACGACATGATTCTCGCTGATCGACGAACGAAGGTGCGCGAAGTAGCAGAGGCCGTAGGCGTGTCGACCGGAACGGCAATTCATATTTTACATGACAAGTTGGGGATGAAAAAATTGTCGGCCCGATGGTGCCGCGATCACGATAACGCACCAGCACATTCATCTGGAGTTGTCGCCGCCAAACTGCCTGAATTGCGTTATGAATTGCTGCCGCACCCCCCCCCCCCCTATTCACCCGATCTGGCTCCCTGCGACTTTTTCTTGTTCCCTAACATGAAGAAATGGCTCGCGGGAAAAAATTTAGCTCAAACGAGGAAGTCATCGCCGTGACAGAGGCGTATTTTGCAGAGTTCGACAAATCCTATTTTTTGGAGGGGTTAGGAAAATGGCCGGAACGTTGGGAGAAGTGTATCTTTCTAAAAGGGGACTATGTTGAAAAATAAAATTTTTTTTTTTTAAAAAACGGTGTCTTATTTCTAACACGGGTATTTATTGAACCGCCCTCGTAAAATCTGACCATATAAGCGGTGTATTTTCATAATAAATATTGAGTATCATTATAAATATTGAGTCAGTATCAGACACTTATGAAAAGTGATCTACCATATATTAAATACTGACTGTATGTAATCATCAAGGTAAAACTTGGTTGTAAAAATCCAATGCTGTACAATAATCGCATAACTAGATTTATGAAGATTGTCGTGCTTTTACAATACTTAGAACCCTAAAAGATGGTAAAACAATTTGTCAAATGTATCATTTATAAAAAATGATGAAATCTGCATGGTGTCAACCAAGAAAAAAAATTATTCCAAGGGAAAAAATATGAAAAAAGAAATATTTATTCGAAACTTATACTTAAACATACATAAGAAAAGGCATATAGTTCAGTTTCATTTCATTGAAGTTGGTTAAAAACAATATCAAACTTTCACAGTTAATTTTGGTGTGATTATAATATGTTTTGATATTATTTTTGTTCATTTATTTTCGAATATTATGGGGTTTAAAATTTTTTGATTGAATAAATATTAAAAACGTTTTATTTCCAAAAGCAAGCTTTTATACTATTTTATTTATTTATTTTTACTTTTATTATTTGGAGAGGAGTGATTATAGCAACACAACGGAATTTGAATATTCTCTCTTGCCTTTTAATAAACATAAAAATCATAAATATAAACCTATTTGCATGTAAACAAAATTTCCGCTTGAAACATTCGCATGGTAGAATACTTCCCTTGACTGATTTTAAGCAAAATACCACCGACAACATTATTTTTCTGTAAATTGGAAAGAATGCCCTGTTGTTTTACTATCAAATGAAACAGTTGAAAATATATTTACATAATACATAAATAAATATTTTTGTAGGCGATGATTCTGGGAAGCATTTTTTTCTTTCAAATTGTTTTCTTTTCATTATTCTACATACGTGTACGCATAACTCAAGCATGGGTTATTTCCTTGCTCTTTTATCCTATTGTTTATTGCATCAGATTTAGCAAATGCAAATGAACAAAACACTACGTTTCGAGACATTATATATGTGTGTCGTTGAATAAAGATTTTTATGAAATGAAATAGCATATTTAAATAAACTCCACCTTGCATTAGCACAAAACAATGAAGTTAATTTTTAATGACATGAGTTCAACTTCTATGCCAAAAATTAACCTGAAATTAGATATAATTTTAAAGATTTAATTTTTTTTTTAAGGGGGAAAGGGTAAATGAAAAAAAAATTTTTTTTTTCATTTTTAGTGAAATATCTCCCATTGCAAAAATTCTTCAGACCTATACAATAATTTTTTAAAACAAGGAAAAGAGAAGTTGCTTTTTCCGATTCCTTCTTTTTAAGAATTCAGTAAATTATATTCAAACACGCAAAGCGCGAATCCAATTATAGAATATTCATTCCCAGTTTTCACCAATGCTGAATTTGAATGAGAACTAAGCCAAATTCTACAGCCAAGGTGGTTTCATTTATGATCATTTGTTTGTGGCCAACAAATCTGTGATATGTCGCCAGATTGGCGAGAATTCGTCATTGCGGACATAAATATATAGTTATAAGCAGATTAGAGTTAAATGGTGGTAAAACAATGCAGTAAAGTATGCAAAAAATTCATAAATTAGATCTGTTTACAGTGTATATTGCTGTTTTGTTTCAAAATACCAGCAACTCTAGAATTCCAAACTACTATATCTCAGCCATTTTGTAAGAAAACAGCGAAACAAAAAGTGCTCCAGAATTCTTGCATAGAAGAAGAACATTTAACGAAAAAATATTTTAAGATTTCTATTTTTTTTTTCTTTTCGTACATTGTTTTGCTTTTTAAATCTTTAAGTGGTTTCGGTTTTGAAACTGGATGGCAAATGAAGCTTCTCAACGAATTCAGCCAAGACATAGTTTCTACGTACATATTCAGTCAGATCCGAATCGGTTCATGAACACAGGGCTATCACATGACAAAATCAATGTATGACAAAATCAGTAAATATAAATCAAAATTTGAACAGAAAGTTTTAGTGGTCTGTGAGACATGTCCGGTGAAAATATGCCAAAATTTTCAAGAATTGTTTTCCTTTATTTGTAAAGGAAGCTGTAAAAATAATAATCTACTTATAGCAGTAGGTCCGAAAGAATCCGTTTCGGAAAATATCGGTATATTTTCATCAATCATGACCTCATGACAGTATTACCAGATTGGGGATTTTGTTCCCGTTTTGGGGAATTTTGAACCTCTAGGGGAATTTTTTGGAAACAAGAAGTTCATGGGGAAACTTTTTGGGACTATCAACATTTTGGAAGAAAAACTGAGGAATTATTTTCATTATTTCCCTTAAAATTTATTTTTAATCATCTGACAAAACTGGATCTATTTCGAACTCGATTTTAATTTGTGAAACGAAAATAAAATTCAGAAATCGGAGAAATCAATTATTAGTCTCGTGATCGTCGTTTACACCATGAGCTTATACGTACCAAGGTGCATCAAGACCTACCTTGGACTACCCCCAACCTCAATTTCCAGACCACTATATACAACCCTTGGCACAAAGTTCCCGATCACTACATCAATACTCTCATATCTTTTGTAAAAAAAGATTATTTATTCTCGCTGCATAAAAATGAAACGATTAGTAGCAATAATACATTTGTATTATATGCAATGAACAATAATATGCAAAAAAGAGAAATCATTATACATCAATTTATAAACAGAAAAATTGTGATTGAATTTTAAGCATCAAAGAAAAAAATTATCCGATCATGCTTTGATTTGGAAAAAAATAACCGATCGTTGTAATTAATATTTCGTAAATCCACTCTTACTTCGGATGACAGCTGAAACTCTTAGTGGAATGGACTCAATAAGATTTTTGCACTCATTGGGAGCAACTTCAAACCAGCATTCCCTTACAGCTTTACGCAGTTCTATGACATCTGTAATTCGTCGAAAATTGATTTTTCTTTTTAAGATATCCCACAGATTTTCGATGCGATCAAGGTCCGGACTATTGGGCGGCCAAGTCATGGTTTGAATTGATATATTATCCACATTTTGTAGAAATTTCTTCATTGATTTGGTGCGTTGAGGAACTGCATTGTCACCGTGAAATAAGAAGTCATTTTGATCCCCGACCATTGGTCGATGCTAGGAATCATAAAATTGTCTAAAATGTCAATGTAAACTTTACAGTTTACTGTACGTAATGTAATACACAACTTACCGACGCCTTGTAATGTCATACAGCTCCAAACAGTAAATGAAGTAAAAAATTAGTCCTCGTATTGACAATTTTAGCATTGAACTTCTCACCAAATCTCCTCCAAACAAATGTTACTCAGTAATCACCTGTTCTGAGAGATATGCGAGATTCATCGCTAAAAAGAACTTTATACCTTTATCAAGTGGCCAGTGTACATGTTTTTTACAACATTGTAAGCGTTCTTTTCTATGCTTCTTTTTTTCTTCGAAGTAAGGTTTCGTTTTAGCTTTACAGAATTTAAATTCTGCTTTATTTAGGCGATTGCGTACAGTTCGGACACGTACCTTTACGTAAGACCATTCGGCATTGAGTTGTTTTGAAGATGCTCGCCACTTTCTTTTCGCTATTTCCTTAAATTTCCTGTCGTCTTTAGGTGTTTTCATTCGTGGACTTCCACATCGAGGTAAATTTTCCACACTATTATTCAACTATATTTTTTCCGAATATCACATACCATACTTTTAGCATAGTTTAATAAAACAGCTACTTTCCTTTGTGACTTTCCTTCTTGCAACAATTTAATCATGCGAATTTTTAAATCGAGAGACAGTTTATTCACACGAGCCATTGTTCAGGAATTCAGAGCTGCTTTTGATCGCGCAGCTGGAAGATCTCTTCTTTTATGTAGGATTCAGATATTGTACGCATGCTCAGGCACTCCTATCTGTCTTCAATATGCAAATTTCAAACCTTTTTTTTTCAATGATCGATTACTATTTTCCAACTTCCGTCTTGATCGGATATTTTTTTCTCACGAAAAAACTTTTTTACGTGCAGTATTATAATTATAAATTATATGACAGTTATACTGAATTCACTTTTCATTTATATTTTAATACGTGTTCTTTTATTTGCCATATGGTGAAATGCCCCTATGCTCATGAATCGCAAAATATATGCTTCGAAATGCAAAAGTCATAAACTTGATAACACTAATCGAAAACTTTTTGCCAAGGGTTGTAAGTGTGGCAGAATTTACTAGTCACGGTGTACAGATACCCAGTTCATTAAGGAGGACAAAAATGTCTCGAATGTCCTCATATATGCACATGGTTATCATAACTTTATTATTAGATTCAATCAAAAGTATGGACTCTTTTTGATTACCTGTATATGAAAGGCTACAGAACGCACTATCTTATAATTAATGACCAACGTTATGTTCAAGAATACATGTTTCTCCATATTGCGCCATACATACCAATTCTTTTATCAACCTTTTTTTCAGGTTATTTAATGATTGATGCAAATACTGAAATATTATCCATAGCAAGACATTATTTTAAAATGGGTCATAAAACTGCTGAAGCAGCTTGTAAAATTTGAGAATTTGAAGAGAATAATGCGATCATTGATCGTACAGCCCAAAATGGATCAAACGTTTTAAGGGGGAGGGGGGGGTGACTAATCTTTTGAAATGAAACCTAGAAGTGGGAAACCTTCAATTGTAATTCGTTGAAAGATTTGAAGCAAGCATTGGAGATTGAAATCAATTACTAGTACACTAACATTTTCTGAGAAACTGGGCTCGATTAATGACAGTATATTATAAATTATAGCATAAAAACTCTAGAAAAATATCTTCTAATGAACTGACTACACAGCAAACACATGAGCGAAAATGTACATATGTCTCCTGAAATACCTACACGATTTGCAGTTTTTCAAATTCAAAGTGACATGTGATAAGAAATGAATAAATCTGCGAAACCGTTTATAATCAAAAACAGTGGTTGTTTTGGGGTCAAACAATCTAACCTGTTGCAAAACATATGCAGTTTGAACAAAAGTTCCTGATCAGCGTTTCGTAAAATTTTGAGCAAGTCATTCATTTTGTAATCATTCTACATATAGTCCATTGGTCAACTCTGACCTTATCGTGAATAGCTAGATAAGATATATGTTTCTTTGAAAAGCAAATACTTCAGATTCGTCAGCAGAGGAAGAGCTCTTCTCAAACAAGATAATGTAAGATTGCACACGTTTCGCATAACTTACAATAAAGTACGAGAGCTTGAAGAAATTAAAATTTTACCTCATCACCGATGTAGTCCGGATCTTGCTCCTTCAGAGTATTACATGTTCCGTTCTATAACATCATTTTTTCAAGGAAAGCGAATCTCTAATGCTGACAATTTAGAGTGCGGCTCTCTGGGCTCTTATAAATGCAAAGATTGGTATCAAAATACTTTCTTTCAATTTATAAGAAGAGGGGCACAAATCATAGAATTGCATGGTTTATATTTTGTTTTGCGACATGCTTGATTTATTTTGAAATGTTGCAACAAAAATATAATTGAAAAAATGAAGTTAGTTTTGATACAATATAATATTTTAAAAAACATAGGTTTCAGATGATGGAAAAGACTCTTTTTCTCTTCATTAAAAACTGTTTGTTTCCAAAGCACTCGCCAGATGGCAGCAGCATAAAACTTTTGTCCTGAAACCAAGAAAAGAACTCTTTAAAAACTTTTTTTGACGTCACATTTTTTCTGCGAAGCTACACTCTCTCGAAAATGATTCTAAGCTAGTGATGTTTACATTTTTTCCTGAAACTGTTAAATCGGAAGCAAAGTATTCAGCTCCGATAATATTTCTTTTTAAAAAACTTTAAGATTACAAACATTTAAAACTCTTCTTAATTGTGTAATTACGTATGCTGTTCAGTGAATTTTTTTATTTGTGTTATTAAACAAGTCATCTTTCCCAAAACGGAAGTGCACGAATTATTTATTCTAAAGAACACATCGAACATAATAATAATCTACTATTCTTTCAGCCACACTGAAGATTGCCCTGAGCAAAATAAGTAAATTGACATCCTTATAGAAGACGCCTAGCAAAGGTAGGCATAAATTTATGTATTTTATTGAAATATCACTTAACCGTAATAGAACTCACGCCCTTTAGATTATGAGTTCTGAGATGTTCTTATATATAAATAAAAGAGCTTGCCCATGATTATATTATTTGAAAGTATTAAAATATAAACAGTCTTTTGAAAATATATATGATAATTGAATAAACGATTGAATTAATATAATTGAATAACGATTGAGTTGATGTTGATTTGAATTAATATAATGGCTACCAGTAATATAGCCCTTATTGAAAAGCTGAATGAACAAAATTATAGTAATTGGGCATTTAAGATTGAAAATCTTCTCCAAAAGGAGAATGTGTTCTCAGTAATCAAAGATCCTCCACCGGATCCTGTCACTGCACAGTGGAATAAAGATAATATTAAAGCAAAATCTATTATTAATCTGTGTATAGAAGATTCGCAAATCATTTACGTTAAACATTTGATAAATGCTAAAGATATCTGGGAGTCTTTGAAAAACGTTCATTTAAGAAGTACTCTTTCTTCAAAACTTTTTCTCTTAAGGAAATTATATTCTCAAAAACTGAGTGAGGGAGACATGATCTCCCATATCATTAATATTTTATCCATCAAAGATAAATTATTTGCTATTGGCGAGGAAATCCCTGACTCGCATATATGTGCCCTCTTGCTTTGCTCCCTGCCTAGGTCTTATGACCCAATGGTTACCGCGTTAGAAGCTAGCGAGACGGATCTAACTTTAAATTACGTAAAAAATAAATTGATTGATGAATATAAACATAGATGTGAAAACAGAGACGCGAGTTCAAATTCGCGAGATTCAGCTTACAAAGCAATAAATAAACCTGAGAATCGTGAAGCTGTTTCGAGCTCACGCGACTCAGTATATAAGGTAGTAAATAAAAATGCTAGAAATAAAAAATTTTGCACGTTTTGCAAACGAGACAACCATGTACGCGAAAATTGTTATCATTTAAAGAATAAAATGCAAAATGATAACTCGAGAAATAATCCGAATCGAAATAAGTTTTATAATAATTCAAACTCTTTCAGAAATAATTCGGGAAATTGCAAAGGTAATCAAAGTAATGTAAGGGATACTTCCAACTTCTGTTTTAAAGGTAATGTTGACGCAGAAATAGGTACGAATAATTTTTCTACCTCAACGAATTCGGAAGAAAACATTTATAAGTTCTCCGAACAAAATTATCCCGCGTGCGATTTAATGTCTGCTAATAGCGCACAAGAACTTAATGTAAATAAATTCGTTATCGATTCCGGCTGCACAAGACATGTAGCATTCGCAAAAGAAAATTTCATAAACTTTAAAACCGGAAATTTCGGTAGCATAATGATAGCGGATGGAAATAAACTAGATTCACATGGTATGGGTGATATTAAACTTTGTACAAATTCACCACATCAAATTATACTTAAAGATGTTCTTTATTGTCCTGAATTACAAAGTAATTTATTATCGGTTAAGAGAGCAACAGAAAACGACTTTAAAGTCATTTTTGAAAAAGATTCTTGTAACTTTGTTAAAGACAATAACATAGTTTTAACAGCGGAGTTAAATAATAATCTATATGAAATTTGTCCTAAAGATGAGTACGGATATGCTGTCAAAACACAAATGTTTTGTGATAATCCGAATTGTATTACAACTTGGCATAAACGCCTAGGACACAAAAATTTTGAATCAATCAAATATCTTGTGAATCATAAGTTAGCGGATGGTATAACTTTAAGTAAGTGTAAACATGATAATATATGTACTAAATGTATCGAAGGGAAAATGTCACAATTACCTTATCCAAAGGTAGCATCAAATAGATCTAACGAAGTCCTTTCACTAACCCATAGTGATATCTGCGGTCCCATGAAGACGGAAACATTCTCAGGTAAAAGGTACTTTATTACTTTCATTGATGATTTTAGCAGGTTTACTATGGTTTATTTACTTTCACACAAATCGGAAGCCCTAGAAAAATTTAAAGATTTCTCTGCACTAGTAAAGAATAAATTTGGTAAACAAATAAAAGCCTTTAGATCGGATAATGCAGGGGAATATCTTGGGGAAAATTTTGAAGATTATTTAACCCTTAACGGTATCGAACGCCAATTAAGTGTACCATTTTGCTCACCTCAAAATGGTGTTGCTGAAAGAAAAAACCGTACCCTTGTAGAAATGGCGTGCACAATGCTGTCAGACGCAAATCTACCAAGACAAATTTGGGGTGAAGCAATTCTCACTGCCACTTATTTAACAAATAGGCTGCCAACCAAAGCAAACAATAACATAACCTCATTTGAACTTTGGAATAATCGTAAACCAAATATGTCAGACATAAAAACATTTGGTTGCAAGGCATACGCCTATGTAGAAAAATCTAAAAGGGCTAAATTCGATGAGAAAGCCATTGAAGGCATTTTCTTGGGATATGACCAAAGGAGCAAGGGATATAGAATATATATCGGGGATAATAGAGTAATGATATCTAGATCAGTAAAATTTCTAGAAAACGTAAAAAATGATACTAAACAAGACGAAAATAACATTTCGGCCCCAACCGAAGTTGCTCAAATTGAATTAGATGGTGATAAACATGACGCGGACGCAATTCCACATGAGAGTCAAATGCAGCTTAGAAGATCGGGAAGAGAAAACAGGGGAGTACCTCCCGATAGGTATGGAATTAGCGCCAACATGTGTCAGGTTGAGGAACCCAAAACTTGGGAAGATATAGAAAATATGAAAGACCCAAAAATTAAAAATAATTGGCTAGCAGCTACAAATGAGGAATTCAATTCACTTATGCAAAATAAAACTTGGGAATTAGTCGACTCACCTCCGGGAAAACATATTATAGGTTGTAAATGGACTTTTAAAACAAAACGCAATGCACGTGGAGAAATAGAACGCTACAAGGCGAGACTTGTTGCGAAGGGTTATTCGCAAAAATTCGGGTGCGATTATGATGAAACTTTTGCCCCTGTCGTGGCACACACCACAATAAGAAGTTTCCTAAACGCTGCTGTATATAAAAATTTAGATATAATTCATTTAGATGTAAAAACAGCATTTTTGCACGGAAACTTAGACGAGGAGGTATTCATGAAACAACCCGAGGGATATATAGTAGAAGATCAAAAGGAAAAGGTGTGTAAACTGAATAAGGCTATTTACGGGCTAAAACAGGCTGCTAGAGCCTGGCACCTAAAAATTAGTCAAACACTCAAAAACATGGGATTTAATCAGTGCACATCAGATTTATGCTTATTCAAACGAAATAAAAACGGAAACTTGTCTTATATTATAGTATATGTCGATGATATTTTAGTAGCAGGAAAGAAAAGGGATACCGAAGAGATATACAAAGAGTTATCAAGGAAATATGAAATAAAATCGTTAGGTAAAGTATCGCATTATTTGGGGATAAATATCAAACAAACAGAAGATGGAAGTCTAATGTTAGATCAAGAAAATAAAATTGACAAAATTGTTAGGAAATTTAACTTAGTAAATTCTAAGCCGACTTATACTCCCATGAATACAGATTATTTTAATTTAGATCCTGATAGTAAACTAATGAGTGATAATACCCTTTATCGACATGCAGTGGGGGCACTCTTATATATCTCCACCATCACCAGACCTGATATATCTGCCTGTGTGAACATATTAGGTAGAAGAAACGAAAAACCTAGAGAAGTAGATTGGTTAGCAGTTGAAAAGGTTATTCGATACTTAAAAACGACCAAAGATCTCAAACTACTAATTGATAAGAATAAAGAGCCCGTCTTAACAGCATATTGTGATGCTGATTGGGCATCAGATAAAAGTGACCGGAAGTCCACTACCGGCAATATCTTCAAATTGGGCAACAACTTGTTAAGCTGGTCAAGCAAAAAGCAAACCAGTGTTGCACTCTCCTCTACTGAGGCAGAATACATTTCTGTCTCAAACACCTGTCAAGAAATGGAGTGGTTACTAGCATTATTGATAGATTTAGACCTACCACAAACCTTACCGATCACGATTTATCAAGATAATATTCCATGCATAAAAATCTCAAAGAATGAAAAACATTTATCGAGAAGCAAGCATGTAAGTGTTAAATACTACAACGTAAAAACTATGATAGAAAACGGAACAATGTGTCTACACTATTGCCCCTCAAAGCAAATGATTGCTGACATAATGACAAAACCCCTTGCGAAACCTCAGTTTGAAACCTTGAGATCTCAGCTGCAACTGAGGCTAGCACTTTGAAAACAAAAGTGGGTGTGATGGAAAAGACTCTTTTTCTCTTCATTAAAAACTGTTTGTTTCCAAAGCACTCGCCAGATGGCAGCAGCGTAAAACTTTTGTCCTGAAACCAAGAAAAAAACTCTTTAAAAACTTTTTTTGACGTCACATTTTTTCTGCGAAGCTACACTCTCTCGAAAATGATTCTAAGCTAGTGATGTTTACATTTTTTCCTGAAACTGTTAAATCGGAAGCAAAGTATTCAGCTCCGATAATATTTCTTTTTAAAAAATTTTAAGATTACAAACATTTAAAACTCTTCTTAATTGTGTAATTACGTATGCTGTTCAGTGAATTTTTTTATTTGTGTTATTAAACAAGTCATCTTTCCCAAAACGGAAGTGCACGAATTATTTATTCTAAAGAACACATCGAACATAATAATAATCTACTATTCTTTCAGCCACACTGAAGATTGCCCTGAGCAAAATAAGTAAATTGACATCCTTATAGAAGACGCCTAGCAAAGGTAGGCATAAATTTATGTATTTTATTGAAATATCACTTAACCGTAATAGAACTCACGCCCTTTATCAGAAACAAAAAATGTATCCGTTTGAATTTTTTAAATGCATTTTGTTTTTTAGAATAACCCTGGAAATAAAAAAGAACCTTCTGCCGAATAAATATTGGAAACAAGGGAAGGGATTTCACAGCAATACGATTAAATTTATATTCCGTCTTCCGTGCTCTAACAAGCACATAAAAATCATGAATCGAAAATTATTTTCATAAAATATTTCCGATTGATAAATTTGCGTCATAAAATCCTTTTTGTGGGCTGATTTTAAACAAAATGCTTACGACAACATTATATTTTGGTGAATTTATAAATAATGCTCTATTATTGTATTACTAAATAAACTCTTGAAAATAATACATAAATAAAGTTTTCTTTGTGGCGATTTTAGCATTTATACAAGGTAGAACACGTCGAATTTCGATGAAAGAAAATGTTTAAAAAGGAACTATTGCATTGATTTATAATAAACCTACAAAATTATGTTTAGTAAAAAATGCATTTTCTATTGGTAAGTCTAACTTTTAAATAAATGACATTTAACCTAAAATTAACAAAATACTATTTTTATAAAACTCAGTTGTAGAAATTGTTAAAATTAAACTTTAATCGTACATGTAAGCAGGGGTGTAAATCCTGGGCGTATGGGGGAATGAGGTACCCCCCCCCCCCTCGAGAAAATCAGTCGGAAAATTTCGTGTTTATCGATAAAACAATACACTTAGTTGGGAAAAAAATGGTATTTATCTATAAAAACTTATAAATTGGAAAAACGAAAAAAATTGTCGGTAAAATGGCCGTTTAGTCGGAAAAACAGTATTTACCTATAAGGACTTACAAATTGGAAAAAAAATTTCGTTTAGTCGGAAAAAAAGTTATTTACTATAATGACTTACAAATTGGAAAAACGAAAAAATCAGTCGAAAAAATTCCCGTTCGCTAGGAAAAATGTAAATTTAGGTGGAAAAAAATGGTATTTATCTATAAAAACTTATAAACAAAAAAAATCAGTCGTGAAAAAGTACGTTTAGTTCGGAAAATATTATGTACTATAAAGACTTGGAAATTGGAAAATTGAAAAATATCAGTCGGAAAATTTCCCGTTCGATAGGGAAAATGTACTTTTAGTCTTAAAAATGGTATTTAACTATAAGGACTTACAAATTTCAAAAATGTTTGTTAAGTCGGAAAAAAGTTATTTACTATAATGACTTACAAATTGAAAAAACGAAAAAATCAGTCGGTAAAAATCCCGTTCGATAGCAAAAATGTATGTTTAGTCGGGAAAATGGTATTTACCTATTTACCTATAAGGCCTTACAAATTGGAAAAAGGAAAAAGTCAGTCAGAATAATTCCCGTTTGATCGGGAAAATGTATGTTTAGTCGAAAACAATATATATATTAAATTGTAAAAACTTATGAATTGAAGAATTTTTTTTTATTGTAGTTTTTAATTAAAAGTAAAAAAATAACAATTTTGAACAAAGAAAACGTATATAAATTTGTTCTTAGTCGGAAATATATCAGTTTTTTTTTTTTTTTTTTTTTTTTTTTTTTGATAAAACTATACAGGTAAACTTTGATTTGTCGAATACTATGAACTAAAAAACATTGATATGACGAAAAAATACTTAAATACGTATCCCAGCGATGTTAATATTATACAAAACCTGCATATTAAAATAGCAAATAAAGCCTTTGTGCACGAATGTTTAAAGATAAAAAACCAACGATTATAAATGCACAAATAAAGTATGAGAAGGTAGCAAATAGCTATTTCGAATCTGCTATCGAGATTCTTCATCAGTGCAAAACTCAGCGAGCTAAAAAATAGCAAAACTGAGCAAAGAGACAGAGAGACGCAGGCTTATATACGCGCTATGGGAACGATCCCGCCTAAAGAAAAGCAACCAATGAGAAGAAAGCAGCTAAAACAACTGGGTGGACAAGTAGCGACATCTATCGGAGAACAAGCAAAACAAAAACTAAAAAACGAGTGAAAAAAAAAAGTATTAAATTAAAGATTTCCAAATACTTGGAAGATAAGGAGTACTAGATAAGTCATTGACTAAGGAGTAAGAATTTTTTATGATGTGGTAAGCTCCCCAAAAATCAAGATCAAGAATGGAAGGACATTTATGGATGATGGTGGCTGAAGAAAAGTTAAACTTATGTTGTGAAGACCAACAATGTTGAGCAATAGAGGAACGTTTAAGCTCTTGATTTTTGACATACCTTTTATGTTCCATTAAACGAAATCTGAGAGCACGTTTAGTCTGACCAATATAAGAAAGACCACATTGGCTTTGATCGAAAACCTTGTTATTCCGATTTTTTGTACACTTTGACTTCGAAATATCGAGAATCTGCTGTATTTTCAAAAATTTTTTACTTTGGTGTGGAAATTTTAAGATATGCTGATTGAAGTGATAAAACTTCTACTTTTCTATAACTTTAAATTTAGTTAGAAATCACTGAATTTAGATGTAATTTTCTTATAAAGAAAATTCCAAAATGAATTGCAAATATTTAGTGCTGTTCCTTCACTCTGGATATTTTCCAAGCTACACGAATTTAATTTTAATCGGAAATAATTATGGTTTTATTTTTTCTACGAACTATTTTTTAATGTAAATTTTGTTTACTTTGTGTGTAATTTTAATCAAAATAGATAGATGAAAATTGAAAACACTCAAATACTTTGAAATTTTACCTCTAATTAATCTGTATATTTCTCAATCTATATGACTTTATTTCTGTCAGAAATATTTCGTTCTTTTCTTTTTTCTTAATCAATTGTATTCGAATGTTTTTTCATATCATTATAACTACATTTTGTTTAATCGAAAAAAAACAGAGATGACATCAAATTTTTAAGCAGATAGAAAGTATGTCATTAGAAAAAAAAACATTTAAAATGTTTTGTCTTTACTTTAAGCAATCAAATTTCAATTTTATTCATACAAGAAACGCTAAAAATCAAAGCAATAGAACACTGTTTTCTTTTCCAGATAATGCTTTGACACACTTAGACGACTGAAATCCATTCCAAGTATCAGTTACAAAATAATACGACGCTTGCGCCACGATGGGCATCCCTACGAATCCCCTACAGCCAATCTTCTTAATATTTAACTCTATTCTACTTAAACCATTAGTATTCTAGGTTATAATTATATAGCATGAAATCGTTAAGACCGTTAATCATTCTATGTTGCTACTGCTGAGAATATTTTTGTATACATTTAATAATTCAATATTTTCTGTATCATTTATGTGACCTCCTAAATGCGAAAAACAAAAAATGCAATTTGTGTAATTCGGGGTTTTTTTACATCATTTAGTTGATCAACTAGCCATATTTCTATAGTCGCCATTTCTATAGCCATATTTCTATACTATAATTTTTTTTTTTATAAAAACTGAAGATTTTTTTATATCTTGAAAAGCAAAATATTTGCTGCCGTCAAAATTTTATTCTTGTATTAGAATAATTAAGAAAGTTATTGCATTGCCATATAAAATGCATGATGTATGAAACATAAACCAAGGAGTTGAACAAAAAAAATTGCAGTGCGCTCACAACTTTATTCAAAGAACTGAAACTGTTTCACAATAAAAACAACTAACCATATATATTACGTGATTTATTTAATTTTAATAAATTATGTTACATACATAAAAAAAAAAAATTATATTTCTTTAAACTTGGTGGCAACTACAACAGCAACAACAAAAAACAATGTTCAACTGGAGCTTTAAGACACAAATTCGATTTTCTCAGCGATCATCAAACTTACAAAGATGAAAAAAAAAATCTATTTTAAGTTTTACCAAAAGGATTAAAATAAACCAAAAATGGAGTTAATCCATCCACAGGATCTTAGCTATCGCTTGTTGAATTTTATGTCTTCATTTTTTCGTTAAAATTTAAATAAAAAACTACAGTAAACTACGATAATTTTTTGAATGCTTTCATTCGTCTCGTCGAGTTCTATTTCTTGAAAAAAAAATCCCTGTCGTGCGTCAACTAGTTCGCCAGAAATTTCAAAAATACGTTTGAATTTTCCATTTCTTAAGCATATTATACCAAACGCTGCCGCGTTTGCTAAGGTTACATAATTTTGTCGAGTACTTTCAAATTTTATGAAGATCAATTACAGAGAAAATCAAAAGTATTCCGTTACATTACGGTCAATGGGGAAAAAAGTTTCAATCGTTTGAAATTTAAAATATATAATAAATTAGATAATTTTGTCGAATCATTTCAAATTTTATGAAAATCGGATGAATAGATCAATTAAAGAGACAATCAAAAGTATTCCGTTACATTACGGTCAATGGAGAAAAAAGCATCAAATGCATTTTAATCGTTTGAAATTTAAAATATATGATTATTACATAATTTAGTCGAGTCATTTTAAATTTTATGAGCATCAGATGCATAGATCAATTACAGGGACAATCAAAAGTATTCCGTTACATTACGGTCAATGGGGGGGGAAAGTTTCAATCGTTTGAAATTTAAAATGTATAACTATTAGATAATTTTGTCGAATCATTTCAAATTTTATGAAAATCGGATGAATAGATCAATTACAGGGACAATCAAAAATATTCCGTTACATTACGGTCAATAGGAACAAATAGTTTCAAATACATTTTAATGATGTTAAATTCTTTCAATTATAATAGAATTTACATGAAGCTAAGAAGTATACATATATACTAAAATATACATTCAGTACAATCTGTGATGCAAAAAACATTTATTATCAAATTACAGGGCCACACAAATGTACCACTACATAATGCTATACGGGGAAACACTGTTTGGGGCGTGTTTTAATTATATTAAACTATTTCACATTTTATGAATATGATATGCTTTGCTAAGGTGCAATAGAAGTTACTTCCTGTATATTTACAGGAACACAAAAAAGATTTTGGGCTACTATACTGTATACGAAGTACTGTGTACTGTAACAGCAAGATCTGAATACTTTTAAAATTTCGTTATCGTACGAACGCATCTCAAATGCTACGCTTAACGTGCAATTTCCAACTTGTTTTATTAATATTTTTAAGTATTCAGAAAAATAATAAAAGTAAATTTTGTCTTAATAGCTTTATCAACTTTTTTTGTTATTGTTGTTTGTTATCTAATAACAAATTTCGTTTTTTTTTTTTTTTTTTTTTTTTTTTTTTTTGGGGCAAATGCAGCTTTTTGACATGGACAAAATAAGTGTTATTCTATTCATTGAACTGTTTTTGATCAGGGATGCAGATCATATTGATCAAATTCGTGGCATATATTGGGAATTAATATTGAGAATTGCAATGTTTTTAGGTATGTGCCAGACGTGGCATACGGTGCAGTGAAAGGTTAATAGTACATTTATTTGAATATTTCCCAATTAAAACTACATTATTTATGCTACTAGATTCTGCATAATCTTTTTTTAACTATTTTGAAAAAACAGTTGTTGTTCTCGGTAGAGAATTAGGAAATCAGAAGCATATCAGAATCTTTTTATTGATTGAATTCCGCAACTTTTTTTTTTTTCATTTTATTCGTTTTCTGATTAGTTCATGCTTAATGTCCAAAAATGGAATTCTTCTGTTTTTTATTTTATTCGTTTTCTGATTGGTTCATGCTTAATGTCCAGAAACGAAATACTTCTGTTGCCACAAAGACAAAAAAAGTATTAAAAACTACAAAAAAAATTAATAACTAAAAAACACCTTGAGATATAACTTTCAAACAAATTGCATTTAAAAGTACATTTTTTTTCTCTATACGACGGTGTAAAAGTGGAAAATGAGTGATGTTTAGAAGTTTAAAAATTTGCAGTAACGAAAATTATAAAACTAAAATTTCATTAAAAAGTTGTGTATGATTGGCACAGGAATATTAATTTTTATTCCATGGCGCACGTAATATAGGACGTACGTAACCTTTGTTACGTAAACCTCTGTTATTACGTAAACCACGTTTTGATTATTATAAAAATGAAGTTTACTATTATTATTGTTATTATTTTAAACATAGAACTTATTTATAAGTCTAAAATTTTATTCTTTGTAAATAAAATTTTCTAAATAGTCGTTGCAATTTGTTAAGTTACATTTTTTCCCCTTATCATTAACTATTATATCACAAGGTGCTGGTGATTGAAAGAAACAGGTACACTGTGTCATTCAAAGAAACACGACGAGAAAGCATTCAGTTATCAGTCATGAAAGAATTCGAAAATAATTTGTATTTGAAATAAATTAGAAGTTATTACATTACATAAAGTTAATTTAAAAGAATTTTTTTAAAAATCTTGTCAGGATATTTGCTAATACAATTCTCATACCTACGCCAAATTTTAAAAGTTTTCATTAAATAAGTTTACTCACTAATTCTTTCTAAGTAAAATATGTAAATAGTTTTATTAATATAAATTTATCTGACTTGGCATTAACTATTCAAATAAAGCTTAATTAACTATTCAAGTGCAGCAAAAGCAAATTTTGTGGCATTTTTAACCAAAGTTTACTCATATGATGTCTTTAAAATTTTGCGTAAAATTAATAATTCATTTACAGCTCATTCCTTAAATTACAGCTTAAACAACAATATCTAAAAGTATAGTATTTGAATTCTTTATTTGTTAAAGAATTCACTAATTCTTTCTAAATTAAATCTGCAAATAGTTCTATTTGATATGAATTTATCTTACATGACATTAACTATTCAAACACAGTATAATTAACACCTCTCGGATCCGATTTTTTTTTTTAATTTTTAGAAAAAATTACTTTTACGTTAATAACATTAACCCTAACTAACCAAATAGATTATTTAGTGTTTGACGAAAATTTCATTTTCTGAAAGATAACGAATGCTGTTGTTTTGCGTAACATTCAATTAATATTCATATTACAATAGAGTAAGGAAGAATTTTTCGGGATGTTTAGAAAATATTGTATTACAATTAGGATTTAACTTGTATAACAACTGTCTAATGCTTTTTGCGCTTAATTATACATTATTCTTTCAGGAAAGTAACTTTCATTTTAAATTTAAAGAGCGTAATTTTTATTTTAAAATAAAAGAATCGTAAACGGCGCAAAGATAATTGAGCAAATAATAATAATTATCAGTTAAAAGCAAAAATTATTACTTATCAGCGTAAAAAACAATTTATTAAAGATTAAAAATTCCTAACGTTTCGAACTCAATCTAATGAGTCATCTTCAGAGGTATATTTTTAAAGGAGAAATAATTTACATTAAAAACAGATTGGCATACTATAAATTGACAAAAATTATACTAAATAAACATTAAAGGCCAAGATTCAAAAATAAAAACATGTACCAGTTGCCATCACTCAGTAGACAATATGGCAACTGGTACATGTTTTTATTTTTGAATCTTGGCCTTTAATGTTTATTTAGTATAATTTTTGTCAATTTATAGTATGCCAATCTGTTTTTAATGTAAATTATTTCTCCTTTTAAAATATACCTCTGAAGATGACTCATTAGATTGAGTTCGAAACGTTAGGAATTTTTAATCTTTAATAAATTGTTTTTTACCCTGATAAGTAATAATTTTTGCTTTTAACTGATAATGTTTACAGCGTAAGTCCAAGATTTCATTTGAATAATAATTATCGTTATTACTAAATGCCTAAACATAGATGATGTCATATAGTAAATGCAAAGACATATATTAACATTAATACAGGTAAAGAGTAGCAAAAGTATCTCTTAAAACCACTGTAAAAAATGTCAGATGTTTCTGAATATATAAAAATGTACTGTAATCAAAAATGAAAATATACAGTGACCTTCTCTAACTCACCTAAGGTTTCGAAAACTTTAACTTTAAAAATCCTAGAAAACTATTTGATTTCGAAATTTAAAGAAGAATTTATAAAAAATTAACTTTTATTAGCTGCCCGTCCTTTTCGGAAACGTTTCTAAGTAGCTTTTACAGTACACTAATCACTTTTCTCAAATCATAATATTACTTTTTCGGATTCTATCAATTCTCAAGTAAACATTTTCAGCTGCATGACTGATTTTGTGCATTTAATTGTAGCAAAGTAATGTTACTTTTCATATTAATGTTAATACTGTTAATGCTGTATGTTTGCCTATTAAACATGTTCTCTGAATATCAAAATATTTTCGTATGAATTGGAAGAATCCGAAAAAGTGATATTTTGATTTGAAAAAAGTGATTATTGTACTGTAAAATCTACTTAGAAATGTTTCCGAAAAGGACGGGCAGCTAATAAAAGTTCATTTTTATAAATTCTTCTTTAAATTTCGAAAACAAATCGTTTTCTGGGATTTTTAAAGTTAAAGGAAATGTTTTCGAAATCTTAGGTGAGTTATAGAAGAGGTTACTGTATATTTTCGTTTTTGATTACAGTACATTTTTACATATTCAGAAACATCTGACATTTTTTACAGTGATAAAATTATACTCCATTAAGAGACATGAATTTATAATAGTACACCGGACCCGTAAGGGTTAAGTTTTGTCACATTTGTGATCCAAAGTTTACACATATGACACTTTTAAAGTCATTCGTAATTGTAAAATTAATTATTCATTAACACAGGTTAAAAAACAACGTCTAAAAAATAGCATTTAAATAATTTATCAAGAAAATGTACAAATAGAAAAGTACCGCTTAAATTTAGTTGATTATGTTTTTCATAAAAAAAAATATGTATAACATGCAAAAAGATCCAATATTCATTTCATTAGTATGTTAGCGTCGAACTGAATGAGTATTTCTCGAATATTCGGCTAAACATATTCCAAAAAATTGCTTTCATTTCGTGAACATATACTGCATCTATGAAGGAAATGCAATAAGTAGCAAGGTAACCTATCACGTAGGAAATGCATTAATATTCCCGGCATAACAGCTAATGATTAGTATACTGAACTGGGTTATTTTGTATCTTAATAACATCAAAAAAGCAAAATAAAGATTATTTCTGAGTGTCAATTACTTTCCGTATGCATGCATAAAAGTGACCTGGGAAAGTCTCAATGACTTCCAAATAAACCAAGAAAAAAAAATCATGCGTCAAGCATAGATTATGAAATACTTTTCAACATTTTCAGAATAATGCAACAAAACTGCAAAGTTTAAAAAATAAAAAAAATTGTCTAATTCAACATATTTGCATAACATATTTGAAAACCCAATTTCAGCTGTTTCCATCAACAATCGCAAAATTATTGGAATTTTTTCAGCAGCCCTGTATATGATATATAGATTTGTATCTATTATCTACATTCATGCAAAATTTCGTTCCCTTGAAATATGCATATACCTCAGTTGAAAAGTCCCTTTCAGTAATTTCCTCTAATAAGAAGAATGGTGTGTGAATACTTTTGTGCAGCCCTGTATATGGGGTATAGAATTTATATATGACGTATAGTATGTAAAAAAAATAGTTAAATTTAAAAGCGCATACCGAATTTAAAACGCAGTATTATGCGTATCCAGCACGTATGTACGTATTATTACATGTCAAATAACATGCAAAAAAAAGTAGTTAAATTTAAAAATGCATATCAAATTTAAAACGCACATTCCAGCAATTATTATTCAAAGATAGTACTGTAACCTATTTCTTTTGCGTGTCCCTATAAATGAATAAAAAATACTAGGAATATCCTATTCTAACGTGATCGTAGTGAAATTCAGTGATTTATATCAGCTTCAATACATTTGAAATAGTACAATACTTTTTGAGAAATTTTTCTCCAACCATAACATAATGGAATTCTTTTGAATGCCCCTGTAAATAAACTATTAATCCTACATATTTCATATACAATTCTAAACATACTTCGGTGACCCGGAGTAACCTTTATCATTTGCATAAAAATAGGAGCATATTTACGAGGGTTAAGAGGTGGACAGACGGACAGATAAACCGAATGCATAAACACTTTTCAGCTTTGTTGGAAAGTGTTAAAATTTTCATTTTCGTGTTAAAATTTTCATTTTCTGGTCTTCAGTTAAAGTTCTGTGCGATTCGAATTGTTCTCGACAAATCCGAAAACTCCATTTAAATTCAATCCGCAGCCCGACCCGAACTCGACATATTTCAAACCGAACACGAAATACATCGACCCGCAACACGACCCGAACTATAAATGAAAGAAGTGTAAACCAGGTTTTAATGCTATTATGAAAAGTAATCCGCAACCGGGCTGTTCAAAAGTATCCGAATACATATTTGGCTATATAAGTTATTTCCTTCAATAATGAACTTTTGTTAGAGATTTCATGAAGTGTTGGAAAGTGCTTCATAATCTATGCTTAAAGCATGATTTTTCGTACTTGTTGAACTTTTTCTATGGATTTTCTCCCTTTTCTATTCTTTTTTTATATGGATTAAATCACAATATCATGCCTGTCTTTCTTTCTGTACTTTCATAGCGTAAATTTGCATCGCCAGAATAAATCAAATACTTTTTTTTTTTTTTTTTTTTTTTTTTTTTGCATTTATCCAAAAAAACCGTAACAATATCACTCATTACCATTTTACTTTAATAATAAGCAAGTTTTAATGTTTTGGCTTCTTGCAATTCAAATATTTTTCAGATAGCCCCTTACAGAAAATTATATAATTAGAAATTTACACTGATTTACAACTATTTTGAAGATTTTCTGTTTTCTTTTTTACACGAAGCTTCAGATCCATACGAGCCTTATTTCTTCTATTGCGAGATGCATTTATATGTGTTTATCACCACTGTGAAATACTTTTGCATGTTTTGAGCTCTGTTAATAATGGTGCTCTCCGTTGTTTGCCATGAGCTGAGAAGCGCCCTGTTTAGTGAAAGTGTGGACAGCCCTGATCTACAGATATGTATTCATATTACGTAGTACACTATAATTAGTTCGGTTATATGCATAGCACAATTGAAAATTTCTACTCAACAATTTCCGCCAATAAACGGGTATTATTGAAACTTTTATATGACTCTGTTATAATATATACAATTTGCACATTTCAAACATTAATTGGTATACCAATTAATGTTTGAAAAGTTAATAAAATTTAAAAATGTATACCACAATTGAAAACATACTTCTAAAAATATTTTTCGTTTTTTTTTTTTTTTTTTTTTTTTTTTTTCAATAGTTCAATTATTACGCGTTTTCCTCTAGAGCCAAATTATTTTGTATGTTTCTTTAAATGACTATAAGTTCTATGCACACCATATTCTGTAGTATTCTTGCAGTAACTTCAGTAATACATATCAAATTAAATATGTTTAAAATACTGTAACATTATTAAAATACACGGCAGGGAATGTTTTCCCATAGGCTGTAACGTAACGGAATTCTTTTGAGTGGCCTGTAAAGGAATCGATAATGCTAAACACTTTATCTTCAACACCGAAATTGTCATAAACATCTATCGAAATTGATAGATGTTTAACAATTTTTAATGATTTGATGTTTAACAGATTTTTAACAATCGGGCTATATTTTCACAAGTTAAAGCAATGACAGACCGATAAGCGGACAAAGGAACCAAATTTATAAACACTTCCAACTATGTTGGAAAAAGTTAGCAAAAGATAATAAATATTACATACATTAAAAATCATTAAATTGATAAACGAATTCGGTGAACTTCTTTGTTTAAAAAAGGGAGGGGTTTTTTTTTTGGGGGGGGGGGAGACTGAACACTTGCATTCGATATAATAGAAAACAGTTATTTATAAAATAAAAATAAAAAATATTTTGTTTAAAAGGCCGACTTTCAACAAAATTCATTTCACACAGGTTCATTGCCCTAAAACTATTGTCTCTTCGAATCGGTTTAAAAAATAGCACTGTGAAACTCAGTGAAAATTCCTGAAATCTTTGAAATCAAAATAAAATGGAAAAAAAAAAAAAAAAAACAAGAAATTAGAAAGGTTTTTATTCTTACCATCATCATAGAAAATAAAATTTAAATGGAAAAACTGATAATATCATTTTAAATTTAAAAATAACATCTTTCAATTTCATAACAATCGGACTGTATTTTCGCGAGTTAAATCACAGACAGACAGATAGGCGGACAGACAAAAAGCATTCATACATTCACAAAAAGAATTCATACACACTTTCCAACTGCGTTGGAAGGTGTTAATAAAAGATACTATATATTACATAAATTAAAAAATAATAAATTAAGAAACGAATTATGTAAACATTCTTTTGTTTCAAACTTTTTTTTTCTTTAAGAAAAAGCTTTATTTTAGAACTGAACGGTTGCATTCTATACAATAAAAGACAGTTATTTATAAAATAAAAAAATATTTTTTGTTTAAAGGACCGACTTTCCACAAAATTCATTTCACAGATGTTCATTGCAGCTACCATAAAACTATTGTCTCTTCAGATCGGTTTTGAAAATAGCTCTGTGAAACTCAGTGAAAATTGTTGAAATTGGAGAAAGGTATTTCGAATCTCAAGAACATCTTAAAGTAAATTCCACGCATTCTTTTAGACTTCATTTTCACGAAACATCGAATAGATGGCCTGCGGTAACTATTTTAACTGTTTCGAACAGAATTGTTGCATTTTAGGAATTTTAAGCTAAAATAAAAGTTATTCTTTCCTTTAAAAGGAATTATAAACTCTTAAAAATATTATAAGAGTTAACTTTTATTGTTTATGTTATTCCAACACAAAATACTTTATAGAAGGTTGTTTCCAATCTTTAGAAATTATGAATTTCAATAGCAACAATAGCCCAAATTAAAATCCTTTGAAATTAAAAAAACAAATAAATAAAAATAAAAAATGCGAAAAGGTTTAATTTTTACCGTCGTCATAGAAAATGAAAGTAAAATGAAAAAACTGATAATATAATTTTTAATTTAAAAATAACATCTATCAATTTCATAACAATCGGACTATGTTTTCGCGAGTTAAAGCACGGACAGACGAAAAAAATCATAAATATGTTAATAAAAGATGATAAGTATTACATGCATTAAAAAAATAATAAATTGAGAAACGAATTCTATAAACTTTTCACTTTCTTCTATCTTTAATAGAAGAAAGTATTGTAATCGAAATTTTTTCGACTTCCAGTTTTCGACGGATTTACACGTTTTAGGGGTCAGATATTCCAAAAAACATGTTTTTACAAAATGTCTGTCTGTCCGTGTGTCTGTGTGTTTGTGTCCGTATGTCGCCATTCTACCATCAAAAACTGGATGAAGTTATGCATAGAATTGAACCAAATTTTTTGTGAATGGTTTTGACTGTGGCAAGCAGGTCCTCCTTCAGAATTGAAATATTCCGCCGGAAGGCGCACTGCAATCGCGATGTTTGTGCCATTTTCAATATTGTACCGACCAAAAGTATCTGAAGTTATGCATCGAATTGAACCAAATTTTTTGTGTAAGTGTATGGCTATGGCTAATTGGTCCTCCCTGAATTTGAAAAAAATCCGCCGGAAGGGGGCGCTGCAATCACGATTTTTGTGCTATTTTTAATATTGTACCAACCAAAAATATATGAAGTTATGCATTGAATTGAACCAATTTTTTTGTGTAAGTGTATGGCTATGGCTAGTTGGTCCTCCCTGGATTTGAAAAAAATCCGCCGGAAGGGGGGCGCTGCAATAGCGAATTTTATGCTATTTTAATATTTCACCACCTAAAAGTGTATGAAGTTAGTTCTAAAACTGAACTAATTTTTTTGTATATGATTATTTTTTGGTAAGGTAAGTAGTTCCTCTCTGAATTTGAAAAAAAAAAATCTGCCTATCATTCTATTGTTCATCGGCTCGTGCAGATTTTACTCCGATTAATTGACTGAAGCAGAAATTTAAGATGAAAATCAAAGTTGGTATGGTATTGAATTAAAATTATTAAAGCATTAAAATGAGTAACTATTTTTTTAAATATTAAAATGTACGTATGAGATAGAAGAAAGTTTCGGGATTGGCACATCCTACTAGTTTTGTTTCAAGCTGTTTTTTCTTTTAATTTATTATTTTTTGGAAAAAAACTTTATTTTGGAACAGAGCAGTTGCATTCGATTATTCGATACAATAAAAAACAGTTATTTCAAAAATAAAACTAGTTGGATGTGCCAATCCCAAAACTTTCTTGTATCTCATACGTATATTTTGATATTAAAAAAAAAAATAGTTACTCCTTTTAATGTTTTTATAATTTTAATTCAATACCATACGAACTTTGCTTTTCATCTTAAATTTCTGCTTCATTCAATTAATCGGAGTAAAAACGAATTTCCGTCTCTACACGAGCCGATGAACAATAGAATGACAGGCAGATTTTTTTTTAATTCAGGGAGGACCTATTTGCCTTACCAAAAAATAATTATATACAAAAATTTTAGTTCAGTTGTAGGACAAACTTCATACCTTTTTAGGTGGTGCAATATTGAAAATGGCATAAAAATGTCTATTGCAGCGCCCCCTTCCGGCAGATTTTTTTCGAATTCAGGGAGGACCAACTAGCCATAGCCATACACTTACACAAAAAATTTGGTTCAATTCGATGCATAACTTCATATACTTTTGGTCGGTACAATATTGGAAATAGCACAAAAATCGCGATTGTAGCGCCCCCCTTCCGGCGGATTTTTTTCAAATTCAGGGAGGACCAACTAGCCTTAGTCATACACTTACACAAAAAATTTGGTTCAATTCGATGCATAACTTCATATACTTTTGGTCGGTACAATATTGGAAATAGCACAAACATCGTGATTGCAGCGCCCCCCCCCCCTTCCGGCGGATTTTTTTCAAATTCAGGATGGACCAACTAGTCATAGTCATACACTTACACAAAAAATTTGGTTTAATTCGATGCATAACTTCATATACTTTTGGCCGGTACAATATTGAAAATGGCACAAAAATCGCGATTACAGTGCCCCCTTCCGGTGGAATATTTCAAAACTGAAGGAGGACCTGCTTGCCACAGCCAGAATCATTCACAAGAAATTTGGTTCATTTCTATGCATAACTTCGTGAACTTTTTTATGGTAGAATGGCGACGTACACACAGACACACGGACAGACAGAAATTTTGTAAAAACAGATTTTTTGGTATCTCTGACCCCTAAAACGTGTAAATCTGTCAAAAAACGGAAGTCGAAAAAAATTTCGATTACAATACTCTCTTCTATTGAAGATAGAAGAAAGTAAAAATATATATTGTTTAAAGGACCGACTTTCCACAAAATTCATTTCACATAGTTTCATTGCAGCTGTCCTAAAACTATTGTCTATTCAGATCGGTTTTGAAAATAGCTCTGTGAAACACAGTGAAAATTCTTGAAATTGGAGAAAGGCATTTCGAATCTCAAGAACATCTGAAAGTAAACTCCATGCATTCTGTTAGACTTCATTTTCACGAATCATCGAATAGATGGTCTGCGGTAACTATTTTAACTGTTTCGAACAGAATTGTTACATTTTAGGAATTTTAAGCTAAAATAAAAGTTATTCTTTCATTTAAAAGGAATTATAATTTTTAAACTCAAGAATACAATTCTTACCATCGTCATAGAAAATGTAATTAATGTGGAAAAACTGATAATATGATTTTTAATTTTAAATTCTTCTTTACTCATAAATACATATATAAGTTTAAATTTCAGTGTATTTTATGTGTTACCATTGAAAAATATGTCTTATGCATTCTCAATAGCGAAACTATAAAATGACTTAAAAAGAGTTCCCCTTTCATCTGCTGATATTTTCTTCTTGTATTTTCTTACACACTAACATTTTTTAGCTGAAGATTCATAGCGACTTTATGGCCTGATCTAGTTTTATACTCTTTACCAGAGACTATTTTCTTATGATATACTCTTTTTCAACTACCAGGATTTCTTTTATGTTTAATGGCCTCTAATAGGCTCCGATCTAGATCTAATCTGAAAATCTGTCGTTGCTTTTCTCAACTGAATTATTCATTGTTCAGTCTCCTTTTACCAATGAAATTTACCTTTTACCTTTTGCCAACTCACCTCTTACCAATGAAGTTTAACCAGCCGACACAAAACTCAAACATTCAAATATGATGTCGCTAGAATTCCTTGTTCAAACAAAATCAACCGCAAGGGATGATGGGAAATTTAACGTTTGAGAGAATAAATAATGAAATATTATGCAACAGATACGATGAATTAAGTAATGAGATTTTCTTTTTAAGAAAAGAATTGTTTTGAAAGATTACTATTTTTTAGAATAGAATGAAATAAAAAGGGGTTGACTAAAGGTATGGAATTAAAACTAATATGTTAGAATATTATAAAAAGCAGGGTTGGTATAAAAACCGGTTTTTTTGAAAAAAACCAAAAAACCGGGTTTTTTTGGTTTAAACCGGGTTTTTTTTCAAATCATTATTTAAATAGCATTTGCAAGAAAAATAACTTGAGTTTTAGAAAGTCATGAGGATTTTTTGTAATTAATAGTTAATTAATGTTAAACATTCACATTAGTATTTATTTTTTTTGATAATTAAATAAGTAAAGCATAAAAATTTATAATTAAATTATCTTATAAGTTTAGGTTTCTATAGAGAAATAGTCATTGTGTAAAAAAAAAAAAAAAAAACTTTTAATTTATTAGTATACTTATATAAACCTTTTAGATAATAATTTAAGAAATAATTATATGCAGGTTGATAATGAAGAACATAGTAAAGGGCAAACAAACATATTTTACTAAATTAACAGAAATAAGCTGAAATAGAAAACATTTTCTTGTGCATAATTTAGAAATTATTTACAGTATTAACATCAACAAATGATTATTAATTTCTTACTACATATATTTACTTAAAAAATATTAATATGCATTTTATTAATGCTAAAAAATACATGTGTATTGACTTACTTGATACATCAGCGAATGTAATGCTTACACAAATTGAGACATAGGCTTAGAAAAATTATTATTATTATTTATTTATTTTTTTAAATACAAACTTTATTTTTTCTGTTTCTTTGTTCTTCAAAAGGTGAAGATTTAGTATTAAATTTTTTTTATTATTTGTGCAAGCATCGAGTTACATGGATATTTTTATTTTGTAAAATTTAATGTATCCTTTTTTTTTTTTTTTTTTCTTTGAGCACATAGTTCACTTTGACTGTATTGTGGTTCAAGCATGTATACCTAAAAGGGCATGGGTGTTAGGGCTATTTTATACCTGGACTAAAAAACTATGAGACTTCTTTGTTTACATTTTTTTTTTCTCTTAATATTTTTTGAAGACCTGTTCAACTATAAACTGCATTAGTAATGGAACTTATTACTTTAGATATTATCCAGGGCAACTGCAATAGAATTTAACACTTTAAACATATCTTCAACATTTCTTTTAAAATAAAAATTAGACAGATACGAGCTTTTGAATTTTATCAATAACATTCCTATTTTCTACACAAATTTTAAGTAAAGTGGGGCAATTTTTAAGGTAAACATCTAAAGCATCTGAAAATGAATCACACCTAGTATTATAAGGAAGAGCTAATTTGACAGCATTTACATTGCATGCAATTTTTACATTTTTTTCTTAAACATGTTTTTGATGTATTTCTTATTCCCTCAAATGAAAACCAGATTATATTTTCCTTTTTTCTAGTTTTAGACATTCTTTTATTTCAATATATATAAGTAGCTTTCTTAAAATAAAATACAATACAAAGTAACTAGAAACAGAAAAAAATAATGTAAAAACTGCAAATCCAATCTAAGAAAAACCAAAGATTACTAAAACCAATAGCTATGGAACAGAGAAAATTCATTAGCATACAGAACAAGAGTAACCAATGGAAAGAATGACTTATGATTATGTCATTATTGATGCTTTGATACATGATGCAATCCTTAGTAAATCCTAATCAAGCTATCTAAGCAGTAAAATTGCATTTTTGGCTGGCATATGCCATTTTTGCTTTTTTTTAAAAATATTGGGTTGGAAACTAAGTTCCCGCCGTTTGTTTAAAGACAATTTTTCTACCGGAATCTATACTCTGTTTTTTTGATCGACCTAATTCATGTTAAAATGCTGATTGTTAAAATGTAATGTCAGCGATAACGTAGCAAGTGTGTTGGCAACGAAGTTCCCGCCGTGTTTTTAAATACGTTTTTGTTCTGCCAAATTTACATTTTTTTTTTGATCAAGGTAATTTATGTTAAATTTCAGATCATTAACTCTTTGCATTCGTATGTCCAGTCTGACTCGACATCATCTTTCTTTGCAAAATTTGTTTTGGCACCAGTAATAAAGGAAAATAAAATTTGCCTTATTTAATTACAGCATTTTTGAAATTGTGTACTTGAAGGAAACTTTTTTTTAAAAGTGGTGTAAACCAAATAAAATTTGTGTAAGTGACACCCGAGTCGAAAGGGTTTAAATGGAATGTCAACTATGGAATGCCAACTGGGTTGGCAACTAAGTTTCCGCCGTTTTTTAAAAATTATTTCAAAGTTTATTTTTCAATAAAAAATAACAAATAATTAATCAACAATGTATTCTCCCTTGTTGTTTACAACTTCTTCCCAACGTTCAACAAGATTTTCAATACCTCGTTGGTAGAAATCCCCTGGTTTCGACTCGAAAAATTCATCCCCAACCAAGCTTTCAAGTCTGCATCAGTATTGAACGAAACTCCGCGCATAGCGTTTGATAGAGATCGAAAGAGATGGAAATCCGTTGGTGCCAAATCAGGAGAGTACGGCGGGTGCGGCAGTACTTCCCAGCCATGCGTTTGAATGGCTTCCTTGGTCATATTGGCGATATGAGGGCGGGCGTTGTCGTGCTGCAAAAGGACTCCATGCTGCCGATTAGGTCTTTTCTCTTGAATAGCTACGTTGAGTCGTTCCATTTGTCGAACATAGAGTTCCGCGTTGACTGTTTGGTTCCGTTCAAGCAGTTCGTAATGGATAATGCCTTCCCAGTCCCACCATACGCACAACATCGTTTTACGTGGGTGAAGATCTTGTTTTACACGCGGTGTTGGTAATTTACCAGGGCTGAGCCATTCCTTGCGTTGCTTCATATTAATGTACAGGCACCATTTTTCATCGCCAGTAACGATTCGGTAAAGAAAGCGTTGCTTGTTTCCATGAGTTGAGCGGTGACGAGCAAGCAAACCAGCGGAGATTGCGGCTCGTTGATTCTTGTTGTTGTCACTTAAAACATGCAGAACCCATGCTCCAAACTTCTGAACTTTTCCCATCGTGTGAAGATGCTTTACTATAGCAGTGTGGGAGAATTTCATTTTCTTTGCCAGTTCTCTTGTCGTTTGACGCGAATTTTCGTGCAAATGTTGGTTTAATCGCTCCTCATCGAACTCAACTGGACGGCCAGAACGAGATGCGTCTTTGATGTCAAAATTTCCATTTTTGAACTTGGCATACCAATCATGAGTGGTTCTTTCAGCTATCGCACCCTCGCCATACACAGCACAAATGTCACGAGCAGCTTTTGCGGCCTTACAACCTTGATTGAAAGCAAAGAGAAGGAGGTGTCGAAAATGTTCCTTTTTCTCAACTTGACACTCCATTTTATAGATCTGAGTTTCAACACAAATTAGCTCTAGTATCCAAAAAACAAAATATAGATTCTGGTAGAAAACTTCTATTTAAAAAAACTGCGGGAACTTAGTTTCCAACCCAATAAAAGGTTTAAAAAAGAATTAAAACTACCCTTTTTAATCCTCCACAGTTCACTGTAGAAAAATATTTTGCCATGTCAATTTATAGCTAGTAAGAAAAATTAGATTGATTAAAGATGTTTGTCACTTTAAAAATTTGTCTTTAGCTTTGCTTGTAGCTCGTCCATAACTTTGATTTTGCACATTTTAATAATGTGTAAAATAAATGAAAACATTAGGGAAAAGGGAAAAAAACCAAATTAAAAGAAACCAGCATGGTTTTTTTTTAAAAACCACTTGGTTTAAACCATGGTTTAAACCACGGTTTAAACCAGTGTGGTTTAAACCAAACAACCCTGATAAAAAGAAAGGAAAAAGTTCAATAATCAAGTTAAGTATTCGCGAATGTTAACATGCTCCTCATTTTTTTATTTCGCGAAAATTCAAAACTCGCTAATGTCAAGGAATTATTGAACAATGTATAAATATCTGTTCTGGAAAAAGAATTTGTTATATGCTTTATAACCATTTTGTAAGGAATTTAGTGCACATAAACTTAAAATATAATAAGTATACATGTCCACATGTACATTAGGGTGGAGCGAAAAAAATTTTTTTTTGAAAATCAAAAACGGGTAGGTGCCAAAAGTTGCCTTTATACTAGTACATCAACTGCATGAAATTTTACCGCTGAAAAAAAATGGCTTGAGTTTGCGCTTTTGCTTCAAAAATCGAAATTTTGTGTAAAATTTGTCATTTTTTGACATTTTTTCAAAAAAATTAAAAAATTCCTAGAGAGCTGGTTAGTATTTAAAAGTGTTGCTTAGACCTTTATATTTATCTGCTTAACATATTTAAACTATAAAACAATATGTTTATTCCCTATAGCTGGAGCAAAACAAACAACTTTTAGTAAGAAAACAGCATTACCACTCTATTGGGTCATACAACGAATTATTGTTTTTGATACAGCTCTTGTTTTCAAAACTACCTTGGACATGCGTCGTGGAGGTGGCTATATTACCTATACCACCCGGCCCAACTATTCGATCATCTTAGTACAGTGTTTTATTTATACATTGTTTTGTGATTTTCTTTATAAAAATTTGGCATGTTTTCGATTTTTCCACCTTGTTTATCTGTTCTTTGCATCCACATGCTGCTGTAACTATCTTCATGTATATTTTTACAGTTTATACAAAAAAATGACAAGCAGAGCAATGCACGGGAATATTATTAAACGGATCTATTCGGCCATCTATTATATTTATCTAACTTACATTCAGTTGATGAATAGTGATTGGAAGTTCTGTTACCACAACATTTTTTCAGTCAATTGTATTTTTTTTTCGTAATGATTTGCTTCAAAGATGATTTCAGATATTTCAACTATAAGTATGCCATCATTTATTCTACTTTTGCATTTTTTATACGTTGAGAAGCGAGCTGTTTCATGTGATGGTGATCGTCAGAGAGAATTGCAATGAAAATTTGTTTTCCATGTGTAAAGCAACCGCTGTTGTAAATAACTTTTTCTTTTGCATTAGTTTTATGCCGTTTTCTAAGTGTTTTCGTATCCAGGTAATTTCCTATTAACTTTTAGATCCCCTTTTTTATGAGCGGACAACATTTGATGGTGAAATGTCCTGGGCATAAACTTATAATGCATAGTACTTTATGAGGAAATGTACGGATTCTAATCGACTATAAGTGCTCATTTAAAATTAGGAGAATTTTATTTGTCACTGTGAGCCATTTTGCATGGGGTAAGCTTAAAATTGTGTATAATATTGAATCATTCGTTACTTTAACTCCAGTTAATTTCCTCTGCGTCAATTATTTGAGAAGTCGATATAAAACGTTCTAAGCTACATGGATTCACCGGATCAATAAGGAAAATCTTTGTCTGCGTACTATTCATTTCCTATTGCAATTTTTTTTTATAAAATAGAGAATAATTTTGAAAAATTATTTTCTCAAATTGAGAAAAAGATACTCAGAACAGACTAGAAATTTCTGTCGGAGATTGCAAAGCTAATTCATAAGGAAAGCTATTTCTCAGAAAGAATGGGGAATAAGAATTTAGAAAACATCTCACACAAAAGACAGCTCATAAAGTTAATAAAATTTTCCGCTTTATATAAGCACAGATTGTCAATCAGCGTTTATATGTTCACTCACAAAATGTATAATCCAAGTTTATACCGCGGGATGTTTTATACCAAATGTACTACACACCTAAATGATAGATCTAAAATCTTATTAGAAATTACTAGACTACGGAACAACACAGGAAACGACATAAAGCATACTAAAACTTATTTAGAAATATTTTTGTTTTACAACAAGTAGTTTTTGCAAATTTTGTTTGCAATCCTCTGTGACAATCGTTATAATATTAAACATCTAGCTTCTCAGCATATATTCAATGTAATAGGTTCAATAAATGATGACATACTAGAAATTAAATTCATACAATCAATTTTTAGGCAAATCATTGCATATAAAATGTAATTGATTGAAAGAATGCTGTGATAACAAAACTTCCAATCATAATGTACTAATTGCATGAAATTTTAATGAAGATAATAGACTGCTGAATAGGTTCAATTAAGAACATACCCAATACATTGCTCGCTTCTCTTCTGTTATATATGGTATAAAAATATAAGTGCAGTAGGTCACACTAGCATGATCCAAATCATCCAAAGTCAGTGAATATAAAGAAGAGATAAATTACTTTGATATATAGAAAACTTATACTCGTCTTCGGGAAAAAAATAACAATTCAATACATAAATAAAACACTGGGCCTAGATGATTGGATGGTTGAGACGGGTGGGATAATGCAACCACCCCTATGAATTATATACACAGTAGTTTTGAAAGCAACTAGTTAAGAAATGCCTTCAAAACAACATTTCGTTCTATGCTCCAATAGAGAGGTTAACGCTGATTTTTCACAAAAAGTTGTCAGATTTGCTCCAATTATACAGACTACAGATATTGTTTTATAGTTTAAATATGTTAAGCAGATAAATATAAAGATCTAAGCAACACTTTTAAATACTAACCAACTCTGTAGGAATTTTTTAATTTTTTTGAAAAAATGTCAAAAAATGACAAATTTTACCCAAAATTTCGATTTTTGGAGCAAAAACGCAGACTCAAGCCATTTTTTTTCAGCGGTAAAATTTCACACAGTTGATGTACTAGTATAAAGGCAACTTTTGGCACCTACCCGTTTTTTATTTTCAAAAAAAAAAATTTTTCGCTCCACCCTAATGTACATGTATGTAATATGCCAAGTGCACTAATATAAAAAATAACAGTTGAGCTTGAAATAGTTTGCTTTAAAAGATATAAAAAATTACATATGAATTCAATAAATGAACATTTCAAAGTACGGTTCACCCCAAGTCTCATAATGTAAGGGTAGGAGTGTTTTTTTTTTTTTTTTTTTTTTTTGCAGGAGAAGCGGAACAAGAAAAAAAATTGTTAAACATTTCACGTATAAGTGCTGCTATTAGACGTCGCAATATCATAAGACCTGAAAAATATTAAGGTTATGCATCAAATATTCGTTTGCACTTGCGAATATATATTGCAAGAACACATGGTGGATGATTTTTCAAGCACGTGCAATTCAATTCATTAAAATAAATCTTTTTTTTTTTTATGTGTGCTTTATATATTTTATTATCGGCATCGCAGTCGTTTAATAAAAAACCAAGCCAAAATAATGTAATAAAGCGTAAATTTTTTCAATTCAGATAGAGGCCATTTATTATTTGAAAATTGACCCTTAAATGTTTAGTTTTTTTCCATTCAAACTTAATAATTCATCTACTGAGCAGGAAGACTTTCATGTGAAATATTTCAGTTAATTGCTTTCTTTTTCTGTTTAAATAGAATATCAACTTAATTTTTCGAAATGAAAAATGTAACAAACGATACAATTATTGCTCAGTTGCTCAATTTAGAAACTTTTCTATTTATCTGCGTCCCTTTAATAAAACTCGAAAAAGGAAAACAAATCTTACATAACAGTAAACGTTTGCTTTAACGAAAGAAATTGATTTATAGTAGTTACTGTTTATTGAGCCCATTAATGATTAAAAAAAAATGTTCAATTGCTTCAGTTTCTGAAACGAAAATATAAAAAAATCAGATTATTATCTCAATAATTAGTTTGAAATCTGAGCTTTTTCCTTCTCTTCAATCTCTCATAAAGGATAGTACAAGAAAAAAATACACTGTAACTAGAAAAAAGAAACTAATTATTTATAGAACTTTGAAATAGATTTATAAAGAATTCTTAATTAATGCTTAATATAATTCTTAATTTAATTAATATTTTTTCTGCCGAATTATAATCGTGTATTTATCCTTAACAAGTATAATTTCATTAAAATTTGATGGCATTGATATTCATGCCTCTTTCTCCAACTTTCGTCAAAGAAACTTCTTTAAGATTTTGGATGTATTCTCTCAGTTCTGATTCTAATATAATGACCGCTATATTTTATTTTCACTAAAAAATAAAAAATTATAATTTCATTAAAAAAAAAAAAGTAGTAAATGTAACTGCATTCTCAATTGCATGACTTTGCAATTAGATGACTTGCAAGGAAGGTCTCCAAACTGGGCGTACTCAGAATATTTTGAAGGAAAAAAAAACTAATTAAATTATTTAACTATGTAATAAAGGATCAGACAAATTTAACGACGGAATTACTGTAGAAAGTCTGTACGAAAAAAAAAGATACTTTCGAGTATTTGGCACGAAAAGATGAAAGCTTCACGCAATTTGGTGAGCAGAACTTTCCCTCGCTAAAAGCAAACGATTTTAATGTAACTGAAAATTGTTTATTAATGGATTTTTAGAATGTATGTAAATGGTAATAATGAATTTAAACAATGAGAGGGTTCCATACCTATATTTTTTGTATGGCATATTTACAGGGTGTCCAGAAAATAAGACCCCGATTTCAAAATTAAATTTCTCAAAAATAAAGATCCATAGAATTATATGGTAAACAGTTTGTTTATTAGTCGTCTATAGAAAAAGGACAAAATCCGTTGTTTACAAAATGAAGAAAAAAAATGAGGGATTTTATCCAAATGTAGTAGTACATCCCGTATTGTGTATTCTATATTGACACTAATCAATGAATATATGGATACAACCCCTCTTGTTTTTGCTTCATTTTGAGAATAATTGGATTTTCAACTTATTGAATTGACGATTATTTTCAGAATTTTCAAGTTATGATTTTGTGACTTTCACAAAAGTTGCTCTATACATTTAGCTAACATAATATGCAAATGAAATTTTGATATCGTTGACGCATGCGCAGTAAAAAATTATTTAGTAAACCAACTCATTTTGTATACAATTTTCATTATTTTTTAATTCTGATTGCAGGGTACTGTGTGCAATGTTGTTTGTCATATTTTCTGAAAAAAATATTATTTTATATTAAGAACTCTGAACATTATAAGGGAAAAACTTGGAAAAATTTGGGACCATTTTTATAAAAACCTTAATTACTCTGCGAGTATGCATGCTATTTGCATAAAAATGAACAAGGCGTATTACAATTGTTGGAATGTTATTCCATAAGGCGTAAGTAAGTAAGTTCCTCAATAATAAAATAGAGTTAAAAGCTTTACCTTTTAGTTGACACACATTTATTTAAAGAAATAAAGTAGAATAATGATGAACAAATACTTGGAATATTTCACAAAACAAAAGAACAGATGCACAGTCTTCACAATATTTACAGAAACACAACAAATAAAGAAAAATAACTTTGAAAACATATATTAGCTTCAGTTTGAAGCAGTTCTTGATAAATAGTAATTATTCCTTTGGAATCATAATGTATAATAATGGATTTTTAATTCCTGACAACATTTTGCTGTCTGCTACCACTTGAGTTACATTTTAAACTAAACTGTTCTAAAGTTCTCTTCCAGTGAAAACAGAATAATGTGTGGTGCTGCCATCTGGAGGCAGATTTTGGTACAAAAGAAGCAATTGTCTAACATCTCTCCCGTTATGTGATAGAATCTGACACCAGATGGATAAGGTTTCTGCAATGTTCAAATTTGACCTTTGGCAATGGCTTTGTCATAATGTCTGCTATCATTTCATTTGTTGATAGATATTTGACATCTATTACATTTTTCATTTTCAAATCTCGTATGTAATGATACTTTGTATCGATGTGTTTAGTTCGCGACTTGAACTTTTCACTTTCAACCAATTTAATTGTTGATTGATTTTTTTCAAAAATTTTAATTGGATAATGTTGTTGTAATTTGAGATCTTTACATACTTTTAAAATCCACAACACTTCTTGAGTTCCTTGTGACAGTGCCACATATTCAGACTCGGCTGACGATAATGTAACACGTTTGTTTTCTTGAGAACCAAGAAATGCAGCTATTGCCTAAGAAGATTACATTTCCTGAGGTAGATTTTCTATCTGTCGTATCTTGACCCCAGTCAGCATCTGAGTATGCAACTATATTAGGATAATCTTATGAAGAAATATGAAGTGCAAGATCTTTTGTGGTTTTTAGGTACCTTATTACCCTCTTAACAGCATTCCAGTCCTTTTGTCTTTGATTATTGCATCTTCGACTTAGGATATGTGTAGGAGTTGTAATGTCAGGTCTTGTGCATGAAGAAATATATAAAAGACTTCCGATAGCTTGTCTATAGTTATCATTTGATGATAAAAGATTTTCTTCTTTGTCTAAACTATAATAGTTTGTTTCCATTGGGGTATAAGTTGGTTTGGCTTCTTCAAGCTGAAAATCTTTAACTAATTGATTTATTTTATTTGTTTGTGACAGCAGATAACTTCCATCTTCTTTTCTGTGAATTTCTATGCCTAAGAAGTATTTTGCTTCTCCTAATGATATTATGGGATAAGACTTCTTTAAATAGTTTATTACTTCATTGACTTCATTTTCATCTTCTGAGCTTATCAACATATCATCCACATATAGTATGAGATGAATTGTCTTCTTTGATTTTTCTTTTGTAAACAAACATGGATCTGCTTCACTTTGTTTAAATCCATATGCCTTTAGAGTATTTTCTATTTCCTCATTCCAGCACTTGGCGGCTTGCTTGAGACCATATATGGCCTTTTTTAATTTATAGACTTTATTTTTATTTTCTTCATCTTGAAAGCCTTCTGGTTGAAGCATGTATAATTCTTCATTATCTAATTTACCATGTAGAAAGGCTGTTTTAACATCTACTTGGAATACTTTGGCTTTACGATAAGCTGCACAGGTCAGAAAAGCTCTAATAGTTGTATGTTTGACGACAGGAGAGAAGGTTTCATCATAATCAGAGCCTAGTTGTTGAGTGAAACCCTTGGCAACTAATCGTGCTTTGCATTTTATTTCTTCTCCATTTTCATCACATTTTGTTTTATAAACCCATTTGCAGCCAATTGCGCGCTTACCTTTTGGTAAAGTAACAAGCTCAAATACTTCATTTTCCTTTAAAGAGTTAAATTCTTCTTTCATAGCTTGAAACCATTTCTGTTGTTCTTTTACAGGTAATTTTAGAACATCTTTAAAAGTTTCGGGATCTTGCTTTTTGGAACAACAGTCTTCAGTTTTGTAAGAAAACCTTTCTGGTGGAATTCCTTTTGTTTCTCTGTTAGAAATTCTTCTCTGTGAATTATCTTCACTTTCTTTTGTGGTTGGGATTTCTACTGATTTTCCATCAGTTTCTATTTCTTCTGCAGTATTTTCTATTGGAATAGATTCACAATCATTTTCAAGATTTTCTTCTGAAAAATTGAAATGGATTAAATCAGAAGTTCGCTCTTCAGGATTTTCTGGGAAAAAATTTTCACCTTTCATATTTTCAAAAACTTTACTGTTCTACTTATCACAATTTTTCTTCCACCTGTATAAATTCGATATCCCTTGCTTCTTAAATCATAACCAACAAAGATTCCTTCAGTGGCTTTTTCATCAAATTTTTGCCTCCTCTGTTTATGAACATACACATATGCTTTGCATCCAAATACTTTAAGATGACTCAAATTTGGCTTATGCCCATTCCACAGTTCATATGGTGTCTTTTCAGTTGATTTTGTGGGTAACCGATTTTGCAAGTAAGCTGCTGTAGCTACGGCTTCTGCCCAGAATGTTTTTGGTAATTTAGCGTTTATAAGCATGGCTTTACACATTTCAATTAGTGAGCGATTCTTTCTTTCCGCGACTCCATTTTGAGATGGCGAATATGGCGTTGTTGTTTCATGATGTATTCCTAAGCTCTTTAGGTAGTTACTAACATATTCATTGCAATATTCTGCTCCATTGTCAGTACGCAAGGATTTAATCTTCAATCTAAATTTCTTTGTTGTTGATGCAACATACTCTTAATTTATCAAATACTTCATCTTTAGAGGAAATAAAATATACCTGTGTATAACGAGAATAGTCATCGATAAATGTAACGAAATATCTTTTTGATCTCATACTATTTGTTTCAGCAGGACCGCAAACGTCGCTATATATCAGATCAAGTGGTTTTCTACTTCTATATTGCGTTTCTTTTGGAAATGATTTTTCTGTTAGCTTAGTTTTTATACAACTTGAACATTCAGTATTATGAGAACACTTATTCACAGTAATACCTAAAGCTAAATCATCCTTTTGAATTTTCTTGATGGATTCCAAATTTCTATGACCCAGCCTTTGGTGCCATTTTAGAATGCAATTTACATTAGAACATACAGGTAATATTTCTGAAGTGCTGTATACTTTTTCATTTGTGGGTTTTATTTTTAATCTGTATAACCCCTCATCAGCTTTTGCATCTGCAACTAATATGTTACCCTTTTTAATTAAACACATATCATCTTTAAATGTTACAACAAAACCTTTCTCAGTGCAAGAGTGTACAGACAATAAATTACTGTCTAACTCGGGAACATAAAGCACATGATCTAATGTAACTTTATTTGTTTAACCATTAAGTGTTTCAATATTAAAAGTACATTTACCCTTTTCTTTTGCAGTTAATTTAGTTCCATTAGCAATTGTAATTGTATCTTTACTTGAATTCTTTAATTTTGAGAACAATTCTAAAGAATTAGCTAAATGAACAGATGCGCCTGAATCAATAATAAAAGTTAACTTTTTGTTTTGATTTCCATTTTGTTGAGATTTCAAAACAAAACTTGAAGAATTTGATTCTTTCATTAATTCATGATAGTTTTGAGAATTTGATGTATTTTCATTTTGACTAGCAGTAGAAGCAGAGAAATTGTTTTGTTTTTTAAACTGTTGACGTGATCTATCTTGAGTAAAATTTGGTTTTGATTTGTTATTGTTGTTATTCTTTAAGTGAAAACAATCTTACGGTTGTGATTGGTTCTTTTACAATGAGAACAAAATTTTTGTTTATTCAAATGTTTTGGTTTATCCCTATTACCCTTTAAAGCAATAGATTCAAATTTTGTTGAAATTTGTTTAGTTTCAACTCTTCTAAGATATTCATCAATCAATTTGTTTTGAACATATTTTAATGATAAATCTGTTTCATATTTGCTTTCAATAGCAGTTATAAAGGTACTATAAGAATTTGGCAAAGAACAAAGCAAAATAGCTATTAAATTATCATCTTGTATTACTTCACCAATACTTCTTAATTTTTCTGCCAATTTTAAGACAGAATTTATATGTTCCTGCATTTTAATACTTTCATTATATTTAATGGAATACAACTTCCTAAGAAGATAAAGTTTATTTGTGAGATTTACCCTTTCATGAACAGATTTCAATTGATCATATGTTTCTTTAGCACTTTTAGCATGTCTAACATGGACAATTTGAGAATCTGAGATATTTAAACAAATTAATGCTCTAGCATTTCTATCATTTTTCACCCAATCGTCATCATTTTCTTTTTTAGGTTCAAACACAACATCATTAACCTTCTTTGATTAACAATTGTTCAATTTTGAACTTCCATACTGAATAATTATCATCAGTTAACTTATCAATATAATGAGATTCTTTAAGACTAGAGATCATTATATAATAATATTTGCTTATTTCACAGAAAATAAAAGTGTGTTTATCTTATTAAGTTACAACAATAAAATATTATAAACTCATATATAATGCTAAAGATGAAATAAGAACATAATAGAATTCTTGAGAACAATTTTTAAAGTTACTTCTGGTTTCAGAAAAATCTTCCTAAATATTCAAAATTCTTTGTTTAAAACATAAATTTATATTTTCAACTAATACATAATAAAATTTCAATAAGAAACAAGCAAAATAATTTCTTTTCATATCAATACATAATAGTTTTGGTTTGAAAACAAGAACAATTCTTTGAATTTTCTTTTCTATCATTCACTTCTAAAAAAAAATACAATATTCAGAAAATAATCATTTCAAATTATTTCTTTTGAATTTAAATATTACATTTTCTGTTTTGATATTATTATATTTAAATTTTTGAGACTCATTTCTCAGTCTCATAATCAAGAATGTTGGAATGTTATTCCATAAGGCGTGATGAAGTAAGTTCCTCAATAATAAAATAGAGTTAAAAGCTTTACCTTTTAGTTGACACACATTTATTTGAAGAAATAAAGTAGAGTAATGATGAACAAATACTTGGAATATTTCACAAAACAAAAGAACAGATGCACAGTCTTCACAATATTTGCAGAAACACAACAAATAAACAAAAATAACTTTGAAAACATATATTAGCTTCAGTTTGAAGCAGTTCTTGATAAATAGTAATTATTTCTTTGGAATCATAATGTATAATAATGGATTTTTAATTCCTGACACCATTTTGCTGTCTGCTACCACTTGAGTCACATTTTAAACTAAACTGTTCTAAAGTTCTCTTCCAGTGAAAACAGAATAATGTGTGGTGCTGCCATCTGGAGGCAGATTTTGGTACAAAAGAAGCAATTGTCTAACAACAATAAGGCATTCAATCATAATCTAGAGTTTGAGAGCTTTTGCTACATTAGTTTTGACAGGATTATTCAAAAGATATTAATTCTTTTTTAATTTGTTGACGGTCCCCTATGGAGTTTCGGGAAAAAATCTTCACGGAGATGTATGGCTTATACTATTATATTTATACACTAAGAGTTTCGAGATGATTCCTCATGTATTTTTCTAGATATTTAACAAAATGTCTAAAATCGCAAGTGTCCAATAATCAATGGCCATATAGTGTATATACACTATCTGGCCAAAGGTAAGCGGCCACTGGCAATATTAGACATTATGTTAAATATCTAGAAAAATACATGAGGAATTATCCTGAAACGCTAAGCGTGTAAATATAATAGTACAGGTCATATATTTCCGTGAAGAATTTTTCCGAAACTCGATAGGGGACCGCCAACAAATTGAAAATAGAACGAATATCTTTTAGATCATCCTATCAAAACTAATGAAGCAATAGCGTTCAAGCTGTAGATTGTGATTACGTGGTTTATTGTAATAAACTGTGTTCATTTTTATGTGGATAGCATGTATACTCGTAGAGAAATTAAGGTTTTTATAAAAGCAGTCCCAAGTTGTTCCAAGATTTTTGCTTATAATTTGCAGAGTTCTTAATATGAAATAATGTTCTTTTCTGAAACTATGACAAACATTGTAAACAATACCTTGTAATCAGAATTTAAAAAAATATAAAAAATGTATGAAAAATAAGCAGGTTTACTAAATAACTTTTCATTGCGCATGTGTGGACGCTATCAAAATACATATTTTGTTAGCTATATGTATAGAGCAACTTTTGTGAAAGTCTCAAAAACATAGCTTGAAAATTCTGAAAGTGATCGTCGACAGAATGAGCTCAAAATCCATTATTGCCAAAAGGATTAAGCAAAAAGATCAGGGGCTGTATCAATAGATCATTTATTAGTGTCAATATACAGTACACAATATGGCACGTACTACTATATTTGAATACAACCTCTCACTGTTTTGCTTAATTTTGGAAACAATGGATTTTGAGCTTATTCTATCGACGATCACTTTCAGAATTTTCAAGCTATGTTTTTGCGACTTTCACAAAAGTTGCTCTATACATTTATCTAACACAATATGTAAATGAAATTTTAATAGCGTTCCCGCATGCACAATGTAAAATTATTTAGTAAACTTGCTCATTATTCCTATAATTTTTATTATTTTTTAATACAGATTACAATATTTTCTGTACAATGTTGTTTGTTATATTTTCTGGAAAGAACATTTTTTTTATTTTAAGAACTCTGAAAATTATAAGCAAAAAAACGTTTAAAAAGCTGGGTCTTTTTTATTAAAACTTTAATTTTTCTACGAGTATAAATGCTATCCACACAAAAATGAAAACAGTTTATTAAAACAAGTCACTTAATCATAATCTACCGTTTGAAAGCTTTTGCTACATTAGTTTTGACAGGGTCATCTAAAAAGATATTCGTTCTGTATAATATAAAGTAACACTTTAAAATATCAAAATTATTTATATATGCTATAAGCGATCCATTAAAATTTAATTGTACATGGCTCGTGTGCTCTGACGGCAGCTTTTTCAAAAAAATGATTTAAAAAAAAAAAAAAAAAAAAAAAAAAACTTTTTTTTTTTACGAATATTTTCTTTTTATCATTTTTAGCTTCATTTTCTTTTTATCATATAGAGCACACGAAACATGTAAATTTAAAAGGTATTTTATTTTAATGGATCACTTATAGCATATATAAATAATTTAGATATGCCTTCTTTTTTAATTTGTTGACAGTTCCCAATGGAGTTTCAGCAAAAAATCTTCACGGTAATATATGACCAGTACTATTATGCTTACACACCTGGAGTTTCAGGAAATGGAAGTTTCCTCATGTATTTTTCTAGATATTTAACAAAATGTCTAAAATCGCAAGTGGCCAGTTACCTTTGGCTATATAGTATATGTATATAATATTATAAAACATCTTTTTCTCAGCCTGCTAGATGCAAATCCACCCTTAAAGAAAACAATTTCGTACATCATAAAATTGAAATTTTAATACTATATAACCATGAATCATTTCACATAGACCATTTTCCAACAAAAAAATCCGACTTTTCGAAATTTATAACTTAAACACTTTCTCCCAGATACCCATTCATTTATCATTTATCAGAAATGATTAAATAACTTTACCAATTATCTTTTTCCTGGCTAACTTATATGAATAATTCGAGAAAAAAATACAAAAGGTATGCTTTAAATAATGTATTTTTATTTCCCAAAATAAATTTTAAATGAGAAGTAATTTTCTCTTTCATTCAGTACTTTTCTTCTGTTATTATAAGTTCCTAAAAAATGTAGGACGTTAAAACTAGAATTTCTTTATATAAGTGGGAGAGAATGTCACTAGAAAAGAGTGCAGAAGGATATCGTGACAAACTTTTGTAGGAAATCTATACTAATAAAATAACAAATCGCTCTGCCTGTGTGTGTCTGCGATTTTTTTTTTCTTTGAAAGGCCTTTTCTAATGTACCTGACCCTCCGAATTTTAAAATTCTAATAATTAGTTGAGAAATTAATTAAAATCCCTAAATTAGAAGAAATGAAATGTATTCATAATTCAATAAGAGCATAGATTTTTATAAAAACGCAGAATATTTCTTCGAAAACTCAAAGAAAAGGAAAAGGATTAATGTAAGTAGTTGGTTGCCATGGCAGTGAATGATGAATGTACCAGGCTTTTATATAAAGGGCTGTATTTTAAAATCTTCTGGGCCTAAAAACTCAAAAATTAGACAGTTACATGCAGAAAAAGTTCCCCTTAAGATATTCTAAAAATTTTCAAACTCTTGTAATTACTTGAAAAATCCGTAAAAATCCATTCATAAAATCTCATTTTATTTCCCTTAAAAGAAAAAAAAAAAAAAAAAACAGATTTTCGAGAAAACTTTCTGAACGAGAGCAGGTGTTTTGCAAGGCAGACAGCTGGGCGCCAACGAGTAGTGGCATTTTTAGACGACCTGTAAATTGTTTTCGTATATTAAATTTAGAAATTTAATTTTTATAAATTCAGATGAAGAATTTTTCGCTGATTTCAAATGTGTAAATTTCTTCACAGTCGCTCAATTACAATCTTAAATATTAATAGTTATCAGTTCATTACTTGAAAGACTTGCGCTATTTAAAAGCAAGTTTTTCTAAACCACAAATTGTACGCTGTCAAATAACCACTTAATCGTCGCGCCCGAGACATTCACGGGCTGCAAGTTTCACGGCTTTTACTCAAAATTGTTTGATTTCCACCAGTTTAATAAATAATGTAATTGGTTTTATTTTGGTATCATTTTACTTATCATTAAAGAAAATAAATATTTTTATTTTTTTATTTTTTATTTTTTTTACAAAAAAGTGGTGGGAATAATGAATTTGAATTTTTAAACCGTAATTTAATGCGACCATTAAGTGGTTAAAGAAAAGATACACCATTTAGAGAATTTCAGATTCATTTAAGAATATTATTATAAGCCCGGGCAACGCCTTTTTTTTTTTCTTTTTTTTTTTTTTTCTTTTTTGCCGTGTGTGCGCAGCACTTCTGCTAAACGGTGCCCGTAGGCAGCGGAGATTTGGTTCGAGAATGGATCTTTTCATGAGATTTTGCAGTACAAATTGCAGGTTTATTTAAGAAAATTATTACGGGCCCGGGCAACGCCGGGCGGTTCAGCTAGTTTAGAACATTTAATGCGTACTGCTGACCTTCCTCAATTAAAAATCTTCTGAATTAAATAATGAATATGTGTAAAAACAAAATAAAGTGTTCTGGGATAATAAAGTCCCGTTAAGGTTCTACCAATTTTCACAACTTAGAGTTAGATTTTTTTTTTTTTTTTTTTTTTTCCAAACAAATCTAGGATTTGATACAGCAACTTATTACAAGAAAATATATTTTAGCAGATATACGTATTCATAAAATGTGGTGACATGATTTCTTCAGCAATGCTATTTGGCGTTATTACCCATCTGTATGGATAAGAACTTTAAATATCAAATACAGTCAAACGTCGTTAACATGAACACGCTTAGCGTGAATTACTTTTAACATGAATTGTTTTCGCAATCCCCTATAAAGACGAATACAAAGATTTGATACTGATAACATGAATTACTGTTAACATGATCAACATTTTGATTCCTCTTGAGGTTCATGTTAACCAGGTTCATCTGTAATGCCAAACAAAACTATAAAATAAAATAAAGTAATGGTATGTAAATTGTCCAATCCTAAAAATGCAAACTCGTCAGCCCTAGAAATTGGCAAATTTCCCTTACTTACCATTGATTGCGATATCACGATGCATTAATAATCATTTGATATTTTGTTCTTCTGACATGAAAAAAATTAGCAGCACTTAGGACATAGATTTTTTTTTTATCTTTTTTTGTTTTCAATTATGACAATAATGATCTGTCGTGCGTAAAATAAAAATAAAAATAAAAATAAAAAATTTAGTTCCGCCACAGAAAAGAATCAGCCAAGATAATAACACCAACGAATGGCGTTATTACCCTCCTACACATTTTGCGCAGTACATTTTAAACTGCAAGCTAACTCGCGAACACATCCAAAATCTCCCACAACATTTTGAAAATTCATTAAATATATCCTATGAATTTATGTAATAAACAGAGTATTTCCGATTAAATATATAGTCTTTACATCGTTGAACTTACCTAGCAAATTTTAGATCGGGCGTTGACTCTTACGTACTTATTCCAGCGATGAGGTCTACAAATGTAACAAAATAATATGTAGTAGTTGTTAGCTAATCAGGTGACTCAGAGCTTTTCAGCGCATAATTTATTTATTTATGAATGAGAGACCATTATTGTCATTGTTGAAAACTAAAAAGGATAAAGAAAGATTTGTTCATCTTAAATGCTGTTAATTTTTTTTTTTTTTTTTTCATATCAGAAGAATAAAATATCAAATGAATATTACTGTATTCTGATATCGGAATTAATGAATAGAAACAATTTTTCAATTTCTAGAGCTGTAGACTTTGTATCGTTAGAATTGGACAATTTATTACAAGCTATTTATTCCATCTTATTTCATAGCTTTGTTTATACAGCGTTATTATCCACATGAAAGAGTAATAACGCCAAATAGCATTGGGCAAGAAATCATGCCACTACATTTTATGAAGATACGCATCTGCTAAAATATTCTTTCTTGTTTACATGTTACAAATTCTGTATTTTTTATTATAATATTTTTTAATCAAATAAAATCTAAAATTAAGCCGTGAAAATTGCCTGAATCTTAACATAGAGTTATTAGGAAACCTTAAAACCTAATATATATAATTATTGGAACCGCAAAGTCTCTTTCGAATCGAAATCGAATTCCCTTTTTTCGTGGATTTACACACATTCGAATGTTTTGAAGACAATTTGATGGTTGACACAGTTTTTGTGGCTTTATTCAGTAACTCATGAACGAAATTTCAAACTTATACAAACGTAGTATACTTATAAATTGATAGGTCATATACAGGGCTGCACAAAATGTTCGGATATTTTTCCGACTATTGATGGAAAATTCAATAATTAGTTATTGGTTATGCATTTTCTAAATCGTTTATTTTGACATATTTCACCATAATAAACTGCAAAGTTATATCGTTATATGACACTATTCTGAATGAGTTGGAAAGTGTTGCATAATATATGCCGGATGCATGATTTTTCGCTGTTGTTTTGAACAATAATCACTGTAACACAAGCGTTTTTTTTTCCTTTTTTTTTTTTCAATACACTCTGCTTATTAATATTTTATGTGTAACAACAGTGTTATTTAATTTAAGGGTGTATTCGAAAAAACAATTTTCCACCTTCAACACCTCGAAATTTTCCGATACAATTTCAGACACATTTTTTAAAGTAGAAACATGAAACTTGCTGAGGGGATTCTTGAAAGGACGTATGAGGTGCCGTGTGATGTCTTTTTACGATCAATTCATTAGAATTTGAATTATAAACAATTACCTTATCAGTATGACCCTTTTTTTCGCTCCCATATCTCCCGCTTGGGAAAATTTGGTTCGAAATGCCGTTTTTGATTGCTTTTTTGCAATATTTTCTGTATTTATCAAGGAATCGACAAGCACGACACCTTGTGTACTTTCCAAATAAGAGATTTTGAAAGTTTGGTGCATTTGAGAGCAAAAATGAATTCAAAAATAAATCGGAAAATAAGCAGTTTGAATCGAAATACACCCTTAATATACAGTCGAGTCTCCCTATAACGAAACTCCATACATCGAATTTCTCTATATAACGAATTTTTTGTAGGAACGGTTCCCTTTTCGCATGATTACATTAAAAACAGTCTCTATATATCGAAATATCTATCTCCATATAACGAATTTTTTCATAAATTGGTCTTAATTTATTCAATTTTAAAAAAGATTCGAAATCATATGGAATCAATTTTCCATCACTTATTTTTGATTTATCGTTCAGTGCTGAGTTTTTTTTATATTACTTATCTCCTTGTTCTTTAAATCCAACGAATTCATCCCACCTCCCACACACCTTTCAACATCCTTCTCAAAACAGAGTCGATTAGATTGTTACACTTATAAGAAAGGAATCAATGAGAGGCCTTCAAATGGAGGAAAATGTTAACTGCAATACTTCATTCCTTACTAAAATTTGAGCTTTTTTTTTTTTTTTTTTTTTTTTTTTTTTTTTTTTTTTTGAGAGCGTAACAATTTTAAAATCAAAACAACAAAAAATTACAGATTTCTTCCTCTGAAATTAATGCAAGTCTTCCTTATTTGATTTTCATTAAGCTTTCAAATAAATGTCTGTTCTTTTTTTTTTTTTTTTTTTTTTTTTTTTTTTTTTTAATTGCTTAAATATTCAAGAAATAGAATGTTAGGTTATTATTTACTTTTAAACATTTCAAATTCTTAATTAAAAACATCAAAAATAATATTTGTTCAAAATTTACACATTAAATAAGATTTTTAACATCATTTTCTATACTTCGAATTTCCCTATATAACGAACTTTTTACTGGAACGATGGATTTCGTCATATAGAAACTCGACTGTATAAGAATAATGTAGAAGAAAATTCTGTAATGATTACAGAACACGGTCCTGTCTGTCTGTCATAGAATCCGCACACAAAACTGCGGTGACTCAAAGTCAGAGACTCAAATTTTGTGTACTTACATCAGAATATCCCGTGTCACACAACAAATCATAAATTTTTTATAGAAGTCTATTAATTTAATTAAATGAATTTTATCACTGTCACTCGTTCGTTTTTGCGATTTAAACTGTAAAAGAGAAACTTAATTTCAAAGGTTTTTTCTTGTAGACATCATGGTTTGGTCTCAAAGCGTTTCGCTAGTAAAAGATAGATTCTGAGATCGAACCCCGGTGTTGAAGCTTGAAATCTTCATACTAAGTTGGATTTAATTAAAAGAAATTTCGTGTTTGTTTCCTATTTAAGAGTTCATTATATTTTTTTTATTATTGACATTCATAATATTTTTTGGAATTTAATTTTCTTCCTATTTTAAAACTTATTGCGATTTATTCATGATTCAACATTGTAAATTTCGTTTAAACACTTTTTTTTTCAACTTTAGAAATTTTGAATTTTATTTCCGCTGATTTTTTTTAATTACAGATTTTCAAAAAATTTGAAATTTTGGATTTCATTGATACAACTTGATTTGAATATTTTTAATTTGATTAAAATAAGTAACCTCCTTTTATAATTATTTCAAAATTAAATTTATTGGTGCTCCCATCTAAATAAGAATTTAATAAATATGAATTAACAATTTGGATTTATTAATTTAAAAGATAAGTTGTTTTGAAAGAAATTTTAAACGAAACCCTTTGTGTTATTTTAAATGTGCACTTAAAAAACTAAACTTACAAAAAAAAAACGCCGTCCGCGACAGGATTCGAACCTGCAATCTTCTGATTCGAAGTCAGACGCCTTATCCGTTAGGCCACGCGGACACGCTCGAACATACTCTGCAGCTGTATTGATAGTTAAATATACTACTAAAAGTTCTGAAAGAATTATTTACTGTTCCCATAGAAATTTCTAAGATTATTTCCATCCGACAAAAACAAAAAAAATATATTGAAAAAGGTACTTACTGTAATAACTGCTATTGAGTTTTAGGAACAGATGTAGTATTTGCCCGGAGTCCGCCATCTTGTTTCTTTGTTCGTTACTTAATACCACTTTATACTTAATTTTTGGACAATTCAGAAATTAAGCATAAACAACAACAAATTTTTAAATTGAAAATCTGCACTCCAAGCAATATTTGTAAAAAACGAAAAAAAAATAGGGGAAGGGAGAGGAGGAATTGATAATTAGCAAACTGAAAATACATGAGTTTTAAATTACTTTACATTATCTATTAAAAATATTAATTTGATAATCATTAATTTACTTTTAAATAATTATTTCAAAATTATTAAATTTAAATTAAACGTTTTATAATAAATTGCGTGGTGCTGAATGCTAATGATGTTTTGCTATGCAAATCTACCGGGTGTCCTGAAAAGGACTGAACGATTTTAAAAATCAATAACTTGCAAACTTTTACAGATATTTAAAAAATTCTTGCACGAGAGTCATCTAAAAGGTCAAAAGTTTTTTTTCCTGCGATTCTGAATTTTAGTTCGAATTACAGACAATAGATGGCGCTGAGAGCGTTAGGTGCTGTGTTGAGATGGATATTGACGTCACTTGGTACTGAAGCAAAATAAGGAGTTTAAGGCTGTGGAGTGGGTCTCGTTTGACAATGCAATCTTGCTCTTAGGGCCCGATTTTGAACTTTTGTTTATTTTTTTTTATTGATCATCATACATTTGACCTGTGTATTCGACATGAAGCCCGATTTTGGACTCAGTTGGTATGATTTAAATGAAATGTGTTGTTGTCATGGAAATAATAAATCTTTTTATATAATAGCAGCGATTGAAACTGGGCATGAATTTAACGAGCAGCATACGAATTTTGCAGACGATTTTACATTTAAGAAAGCTGTATTTTCTCGGATTAAATTACGTTTTATTATCTAATTTAAAGAATATTTTGTGCATCATATTTTAAAACAAAGTGAAACGATTTAGTTTTTTTTTTTTTTTTTTTTTTGAAAATTAATCAATTTTGCTATTTAAAAAATTTGTTATATTTTAAGAAATGCTAGTTCTTTTAAAGAAGTTCTTAAGTAGAGTTTTATGTATGTTGTAAAAAAATTGCGGAAATGATTTATTCTTTAGAACAAAGAATATTTATAGCATAAACATTTAAAACTTGGTGCAACAGCTGTTGCACTCTTTTGAAAAAATACCTAAATACAAAATTTATTACGATTATGTATATTAAATTCATGGTAATTGGATATAATACTACCTCCATCATAAATGAGCGATAATCATTATGACAACCTAGAATCATCACCTATCATTGGATATCGTTGAATTAGTCACGCATGATAGGTTTTAATAGAATGAAGAAAACATTTATTAATATTCTTTTAAGCTTTGATTCGCTTTTCATAAAATTTTTAATGAGTAACGAAAATTCTGCAACGAGTAAATACATATTATAATTCAAAGCATGCTGTTGGGTAGTTTTTGCGCTATTATTTGCGGACAGATAAAAGAACATTCCAGATGACGAATATAGGTGCTACATATATAATTATCCTCACAGAACATAATGTAATTTAACAGTTTTGAGTGTCTGTAAATGAATCATGAATTATGCAGTTTGTTTACAATACCCAACACGGCATAATAAATCTTATTAACTTATATCACTTACAGACCAATTCATTTACTTCAACGCAAGTTAGAGTTTGGAAAGACAGACAGGCAGACGGCTAACTAAATAGAAATCATAAACACTTTCAACTATGTTGGAAAGCGTTAAAAACACATGTTAAGTTGAAATTTGACATTTAGCAATTTATTTAAATAGACGGAAGCATATTTGAACTCTTTTGCATAGCCCTGTAGTTTACCTACTATCTTAAAATACATGCCATTCTTTAGCTAAAATCTATTTAAAACCGAAACATGCTTTAAACTAATGAAATCCCACTTCCAGAGATTATCATACAGAGCCGGTTATTAATCCAATTTTTGAGTGCCTCTGTATATCATTTCATTTCTATTCTTTAAACATATCTTAATGTACTCAAAGCTGTTCAACGTTAAAAATGCATATCTCATTTAAAAAGCACGTTTAATATATTTACTTACACACTTAGTAAGGACTGCGAATTCTTTTGTGTAGCCCTGTATATGATTTGCACCAATTATATACACAGCGTAACATGCAAAATTTTAGTGAAACTTAAAAAAAAATCATATCAAAACAAAAAACTTCAAGCAATTATCGTTAGCGTACAGCATTTTTGATGCAGCGTAGTTTCCGAAATCTTTTGTGTGTCCCTGTAAATACTTCGTATTTTCTATTACACAGTAAGTAATTCGTAGTAAACCTAAGCAACTTATAACAATTTTATTATATGTGTAACAAAATTAAAATATGCCGCAAAGTATGTTCCCTTCTATACCATTATGCTACATAATTATTTTGTGTGGTCCTGTAAATGAATAATAACTATTCTTTGTGCAGCATATTCTACATCATTTGTATTTTAATTTAATTCATAAATACATATTAATTTCATTGTGTTCGGACGGGTGTAATATCATCAAAAAGCATTTGAAACTTTTTCCCTCGTCGACCGTAATGTAACGGAATACTTTTGACTGTCCCTGTATTGGAAATACACAGCCGATTTTCATAAAATTTGAAATAACTGGACAAAATTCTAAACAAATATATATTTAAAATTTCAAACGATTCGGCAGAGTAATTTTTGAACTGTTATATGCGGACAGACAGACGGACGGACGAACCAGAGACGAGTATATAGGTGATTCGCATTTATATAATTACTAACGTATCTAAAAAACAGTCAAATTTAAAAACGCATGCCGAAATGGAAAACGCATTTCCAGCAATTATTACTTACAGACAGTACAGTAGCCGATTTCTTTTTGTGTGCCCTGTAAATGAACGTAAAATGCTATAAATACCTAATACCCTATTCTATCATAATCATCTTATACTGAAATTCAGTGATTTATATCAGTTTGAACACATTTGAAACAGTGTATTTCATTAATATACACTGCAAGCGATTTTCCCCATAGACTATGATGCGATGCAATCTTTTGGGTGTACCTGTAAATGAACTGTTAATCCCACATACTTAATATACAATACAAGGCATGACATGACAAGGTGACATAAAAAAGTTTTAAAAGATACCCAGATAAATAAATAGATAGAAAGATATCCTGTTCTCAAAAGTACTTACATTCTTGGAATGTAAAAATAATAATAATAATAATAATAATAATAATAATAATAATAATAATAATAATAATAAAAGTTGGTAATTCGAACGTTGTTATTTCACGCATTTCGATTTCAAAGGAGTCACCCATGAAAACAACATTTTTCTCTATTATTGCGCTGACGCCAGCAAAATCAAAATTATATGGATAGCATTCAAAATCGGATCGTAAAAGCAAAAGTTCATTTTCGAATAAGATCCACTCCACAGCCTTAATCTCCTTATTTTGCTTCAGTGCCAAGTGACATCAATATCCGTCTCAACACAGCACCTAGCGCTCTCAGCGCCATCTATTTTTTGTAATTCGAACTAAAATCCAGAATCGCAGGAAAAAAACTTTTGACCTTTTAGATGACTCTCGTGCAAGAATTTTTTAAATATCTGTAAAAGTTTTCAAGTTATTGATTTTTAAAATCGTTCAGTCCTTTTCAGGACACCCGGTATATTATCTGGAATGATAAAGTGTGGAACAAATAATAATCTTTTTTTCGCAATACTAACAAGGAAGGTCTCCATACTGGGCATACTCAGAATTTTATGAAAAAAATACTAATTGAAGTACTTATGTATGTAATAAGGGATCAGTCAAAATTAGCGGCGGAATCACAGAAGAAAATGTGTAAAAAAATAAAATATTTTCGAATATTTGGCGTGAAAAGACGAAAGAGCCACTCGATTTGGCGAGCAGCCCTTTTCCTCGCCAAAAGCAAACGAGTATAATGCAACTCCAAACTGGTGGATATTTAGAATGCATTAAATAGTATTTAATGAATTTAAACATAAACAATGAGAGGCTTTAATATATACATACATCATATACATATTGTATTATATATATATATTACTTGTTTAAATAGTTATTTAATTAATTACTGGAAAAAAATGTTTTCATAGATTTAAAAAAAAAAAAAAAATCGTATTGAGAAAAATTATTTTTATGTATTCTAGCGTATTCAAAAAATAAAAGCCAGGCGTTTCCATAGCAACAAAATCTAATCGTCAGTTCTCAACTGGACTTTGAGCTTGAAACAAATTTAATTAATTTAAATTATGAATTTCGTTTTAAATCTCAAATTTTGATAGTTAAATTAGAATATAAATACATATAAATATCGATATAACAAAATTATACTTAAAACAAACTAAAACGTACAAAACTAAAGTTTTTTGAATTAAATTTATCAAAACAAGTTCAACATGAAACTTTTTTTTTCTTGGAGTGTATTTGACATAAAGTATTTTTCGAAATTAAATTCCATCGCCAAATAACGAAATTTTCTTTATATTTTTACGGTTATTGAATGGATGTTCCCAGGACCCGATTAACCTCTGAAGATATGGGAAGCACACAGTCGTTTCGGGGCCCCTTTTCACTCGGGAAATATTTTCTATGTTCGATATTACTGAAAAATCACCGGTGCATCTATTATCCCGAAGCGTGGCTCAGTTCAGTTTAGATGTATTTTATTAGAGAATTTTTTTTTATATACTCTTATATATATATGCGCAAAAATTGGATAAATAAATAAAAAATGTGGAAAAATGATTTTGCATAGTATTAGCGTGAAAACGTAAAAGTTGGATTAAAAGTTTGAATTTAGCATGCATAAAAGTATAATATTTCTAAATAATTCTTCCCATTTTGGCAGTAGTTTAAATTAATAATATTTTAAAGTGTGCGTATAAACCAAATTAAAAAAAAAATAATTCATATTCAATGTGTAAAAAAACATATTCTAACATTACAATTAATTCAATTAAAAATTTGACGCCCCTTTTTTTCTCAATTTAGGGCCCCTTCAATATTTTCTAATGGAAGCACATGCTTCTCATGCCTATTCAGTAATCAGGGCCTGGATGTTCCGCCGAAAATTTTTTTATAAACGTGTATATCCACACGAGAAGAACATTTTGTAATTTTTCCAGGTTTTTCGGGATATGCCCGTATGGAGACCTTCCTTTAAGCTATAATTATTAGGGAGCTCTACTGTCTATGAGTTGAGCTCATTAACCCCCCAAATAATGATATAAGAACAGGAACAGAATTAACCCTGCACTGCCCGATTTTTTATATTTTTATGAAAAAAATTATTTGAAATCTATATATCGGTCTAAAAATGGAAAAAATAGTAAAAAAAAAAATAATTTCAAATTTTCACCTAAATTTTGATATTTTATGGTTTGTACCCTATATACACAAAACACAATTAGGATTTTTAAATATTATATTGCTATATATTGCAATTAAATGGTTTTAAATTAATTAATTTTATCTGTTCAACAACACTCTGAAACTTTCTTTATTTAATATGTTCAAGTATTCAGTATAAATAATGAAAGTAAATTCTGGCTCAGGAGCGGATCCAGCGGCGGGGTGGGCCCCCCCCAAAAAAAAATCCGAGTTTGATTTGAAAAGTTCTCGAAATGAAAGGGAAAATAAGATTTTTTTTTAAATAGGTTTTTTTTTTTTTTTTTTTTTTTGAATAATTTCTTTGAAGTTCAATTCACTTCATCCAACAATGTTGTAAAGTCATTCGCAATTACGAAAGTTCGTTTTTTCAAGTCCTCCAAAATACCGTCGACAGCTAATTTCACTTCTACACTGTTTAGAATGTCATAAAATATTACCTCTGTTTTTAAAGGCTATATGCCTATTTTCTGGTGAATGAGGACGTTCTTAAAATGATGTGTCAGAAAATAGATAGTCTTTCTACCTGCAATGATCGCTATGACAGAAATGTAATGGTAGATTGAATGACAGAAATGTTTGATTTTAAACTTTCTTTATTGCTACCACTCTAGCAACGAACATTGCATTTTTCAGATGGAAAATTATCTTTATCCTACTCTATAGTATTTTATTCGCATTAATTAATCCATATCCATTTAATAATTAACTGAACTGCAAATAATGACGTAACTTATAGAAACTATGAATGTATTGATTACATGTCACTTGAGATCGCCCCCCCCCCCCCCGCCAAAACTAGTCTCTGGATCCGCCACTGTTCTGACTTAATAGATATGCTTAATTAATTAACATATTAGATTAATTACTTATATTAATAGACTTAATTAATAGCATTTCAAGATTTATATTACTTAATAGATTTATCGATTTTTTTTTTTCCGAAGAACAAAATCTAAATTTTTGTCAAATGAATCCATCTGACATGGACAAAAATAAGTATTATTCCATTCTTCTGAATTTTTTTCCACAATTACAGCAATCATCATTGGCGCACCCATGGGGTCCCAGATCGCGAGGCAAGACTAATTATTTAAATTTTCTAAAATTATGAAAGTTTATTTTTATTATTTTCAATATTCTTAATATTATTTTTCAAAATAGAAATTTTGAAAATACTAATCTTTTCACATTTTTTTTTCTTATTTAAAAATTTCTTGTGAAATTTGAAATGTTAACATTTTTAATGTTCTCCATTTAAAACAATATTTTATTTTTATTTATCAAAGAAATTTAATTATTCAGAATCAGCCCCATCAAAAATTTTCAAAACCTCACCACTAGGTTTCGCTGACTGCCCCATCCCCCAGTCTTCGCTCTGCATCAAGTCAACAGAAAAAAAATGTATGTCGGTCTCGACACATCTCGTCCAATTTAAATCAAATTTTTAAAAAATCGGGCCAAAGTCGTCCGACATTCCGAGCAAGATCTCGAAAACATAGACCTCTAAAATATGCTAGCCTCCTCCAAAGATTAATCCTGATTGCGCCATTGGTAATCATACTGGTCAAATTCAAGGCACATAATGAGATTTACAGGCCCCTATTACCGCATGGGCGAATGGTGAATGAAAAATCATGGGATACCCTGCTAATAACCTATCAGTCCTCCAATTGCCCGGCGAAGTGCAGCAACAAGGCGTAGCATGGACTCCACGAGTCTTTGGAAGTCTTCTGGAGAAATATTAACCCATGCAGCCTCTATAGACGTCCATAATTGAGAAAGTGTTTCAGGTGGAGGATTTTGCCCACGAACTGATTTCTCGATTGTGTCCTATAATTTTTCGATGGGATCCATGGAGGGAGATCGCGGTGGCCAAATCATCCGCTGGAACTGTCCAGGATGTTCTTCAAATCAATCGCGAACCTAATATGACCCGGTGACATGACGAATTGTCAGCTTGGAAAATTCCATCGTTGTTTGGGTACATGAAGTCCATGAATGTTTGCAAATGGTCTCCCAGTACATGAACATAATCATTTTCAGTTAGCGATCGGTTCAGCGGACCCACTCCATTCCATGTAAACACAGCCCACACCATTATGAAACCACCTCCGGCTTGTACAGTGCCTTGTTGACAACTTGGTTCTATGACTTCATGAGTTCTTCGCCACACTCGTATCCTTCCATCAGCTCTTACCAATTGAAATCGTAACTCAAGCTATTTTTTAAATCGTCTACGATCAAACTTACATGGTTACCATCCCAGGCGCACCGCTATTGGTGACGTCGTGCTGTTAGTAATGGCACCTGAGTCGGTCTTCTGCTGCTATATCCCATTAAAGCCAAATTTCGCCTGATATTCTTAACGGATACGCCCGTCGGACGCCTGACATTCATTCCTGCGATTATTTCCCGCAGTGTTGCTTGTCTGTTCACGTTGACAAGTCAACGAAGATGTTACTGGTCGCGGCCATTAAGTGCCTGCAGTCAACCACTGCATTATCCATGATGGGAGATTATACCTGAATTTAGGTATTCTCAGCATACTCTTGACATTGTAGATCTCGGAATTTTGAATACCGTAACGATTTCTGAAATGGAACGACCCATCCTTCTAGCTCCAACTAGCATACCATGTTCAAAATCCGTTAATTATCATCATGTGACCATAATCACATAATCTACCTTCTCACAGAAGCATTTGAACACAAATGAAAGCCCTGCCCAGGCACTGGCCGTTTATACAATTTGTAAAGTGATATTACAGACATCTATATATTTGTACATGGCTATCCCGTGACTTTTGTCACCTTAGTGCAGGGCGCGAAATTTCTACTCGCCAGCTCGCCATTGGCGAGTACATATTTAAGGTTGGCGAGTAAGTTTCGTCTTTTCAAATGTTGTTCTTTAAATGAAACCATGCACAGCAGAAAACGGAAGTATTTCAAAATGAAGCGATAGTGTTTATTTTCCAAAAAGAAGTAAAAATGCTCCATCGCCTATTTCTTCGTCTTTCCTACGAAGAAAATGAATTCCCCTGTCTGCATTCACCGCCCCCCCCACCCCCCAGTCTCGTAGAGCGTACACGCCAAAACCGAATCAGATCTCTCTTCACTCCTGCACAAAGAGATTCGGGTTTCATCACCTAAGCAGAACTGCTTGAAATACGATAAAAATTATACGTTCCCTCTCTAATTTTTTGTTTCTTTCGATTTAGCATTTTTCTTGTTCTGTGATATTTAAAGTGGTGTTTTAGTTAATTTTTTTTTAATTATTGTATCTATTTTTTTATCTATTTTATTTAATCTTTGTCTTGCCATAAAGAAAATACAAAGGAGTAATAGTGAGACCTTTTTACTAAAAGTAATGCATAAAACAAAAAATGTGATAAAGATGCAATCACAAATGTTGAAAGTGAACGCGTGCAAACTCAAGTTAAGCATTGTAAAATATTCTGGATTTAACAGGCAGTTTCTTCTAACAATCGTCTATTTAAATTAAATTTGTCATAAATATTTCATTTTCTGCGGCTCACGGTGTTGTCTGAATGAATGTAAAATAGTGGCGAGTAAAAATTTTAGTCTGGCGAGTATCTTTTAAGCTGAAATGTCATGCCCTGCCTTAGTGTATAACACATTGCTAAAGTTACATTAAAGAGCTTTGTTCTAAACTAAAGAAAAAAGTATGCCTTTATTAAGGTATTTAATTTAGAATTGACGGAGCTAAGAATTTTCTTCTATTAATATTCAAGGTAAGAAAATATGCTTATGCATTATACATACACATAAGAGTGGCCATCAGTTTTATTAGCTCACAGGCTATCAAAGCCTGAGAGCTTATGTGCCCGCCCGTTCTGTATGTATGTATGTGCGTACGTAACGCGATATCTCATGATAAAGATATCCGATTCACTTGAAATTTTACATATAGGTATATTTTGATAAGGCGCTTCCCTGATTAGTTTTTGGAGTTTATTCGATATGTACAAGCGGGGGAACTGATGCCCCTCCCCTTAATTTATATAAATGAGTTTTTTATATGATAACGCATTTCCCTGATTAGTTTAAGGGGTTCAATGATTAGGTATAAAACGGGGAAATGGAGGGAGCTGTTTCCCGTCTTAATTTGTGTTTCTTCGAATGCAATTAATCCTTGAAAATATAAGGCTGTAATGTACAATTAGTATGCATAGCCTGTGAACTTAATGCCATCAGTTAAACTGGGCAATATTCTTTTTATTTTAAATAGCGTTGCAATGATTCGAAAGGGGCTTTCTAATTTATCTTGCCCAGGGCCCCATTTAATCATAATCGGGGCAATGATTCGAAAGGGGCTTTCTAATTTATTTTGCCCAGGGCCCCATTTAATCATAATCGGGGCATGGATTTATAGTGTTTTGGGGTATCTACCAGATGTGGCACACCGTGGAATGAAAGGTTAAATATGATTTTAAAAGGCACACTATATTTTTAAAGTGATATAAATAAATGAAAATATTCGCTGTAACAAAGTAATTAGGATGTTTCGGACTAAATAAACGATACTATAAAAATGCATATTATGAACACAATAGAATGAAGATTGAAGTGTAAAATTCCTTTTGATGTTAAAACTACCTCGTATTTTGGACAATAATTTAAAAACCTTCTTCAACATTTGGGGGGGGGGGGGGGGGGGCTCATACTTAGAGTATCCGGCTGTAAATCAGGCACTTCTCAGGACCAGCCCCCCCCCCCCTTCCCTCTCTAAAAAAACATTTCTATTAAACATATAGAACAATGCATACATTTTTTTAAAATACATATCAGATATGTATTAAGGCTATTTCAACTTCTTTGCTCAACAGGCGTAACCGATTTTGACATACATACAAACTCATTTTTTACAGAGAGATATAAAAGTGAAAGGTCTGACTATGGAAACCATTTTATGATAATTAAAATATCTGTCGAGTTATAAGCGATTTCAATCACGTGATCACGCGTTTTTCTCCCTTTGTAAGACTGTTTTTTCTGCTTTCGCCGGGAAATGCGATATAAAACGTCAACTTTGGCGGCTTGTTCTAAAAAATCTATTGCGTTTGACCCCCCCCCCCCCCAAAAAAAAAAAAATACAAAATAAAAAAAATAGTGTGATTAAACAGCTTCTGAACGACAACACCTGCTAGTTTCATACATTTCCAAACAAAAATAAATTAAAACATATGTCACAAAGTTGCCTTTTTAGGTGCGTTCGTAATTATGTAAATACGTAGCACCTTTGTTGTCGCTCAGTCCGTCCGTCTGTCCGTTTGTCTGTCTGTCTGTCCGTCCGCATATAACAACGCAAAAACTACCCAACCGAATCGTTTGAAATTTAAAATACATAATTATAAAATAATTTTGTCGAGTCATTTCAAATTTTATGAAAATCGGATGGATAGATCAATTACAGGGACAATCAAAAGGATTCCGTTACATTACGGTCAATGGGGAAAAAAGTTTCAAATGCATTTTAATCGTTTGAAATTTAAAACATATAATTATTGCGTAATTTTGTCGAGTCATTTCAAATGTTATGAAAATCGGATGCATAGATCAATTACAGGGACAATCAAAAGGATTCCGTTACATTACGGTCAATTGCGGGGAAAAAATTTCAAATGCATTTTAATCGTTTGAAATTTAAAACATATAATTATTACGTAATTTTATCGAGTCATTTCAAATGTTATGAAAGTTGGATGCACAGATCATTTACAGGGACAATCAAAGGTATTCCATTACATTACGGTCAATGGGAAAAAAGTTTCAAATGCATTTTTATGATGTTACACTCATTCGAACATAATAGAATTGGCATGAATCTATGAAATATATACTAAAATATGCATTCTGTACAATCTGTGATGCAAAGAATTTTTATTATTAAATTACAGGGTCACACAAAAGTATTCCACTACATAATGCTACACGGGGAAACATTGTTTGGGCGTGTTTTAATTATATTCAACTATTTCACATTTTATGAATAAGATATATGTTGCTGAGGTGTAATAAAAATTAATTTCTCCATATTTACAGAAACACAAAGATTTCGACTACTATACTGTATCCGAAGTACGCTCTACTGTATCAGCAAGATCTGAATATTTTTAAAACTTCGTTATCGTACAAACGCACCTCATTTGCTATGTTCACGTGCAATTTCCAACTTGTTATGATGTTACACTCATTCGAACATAATAGAATTGGCATGAATCTATGAAGTATATACTAAATAATGCATTCTGTACAATCTGTGATGCAAAGAATTTTTATTATTAAATTATAGGGCCACACAAAAGTTTTCCACTACATAATACTACACGGGGAAACATTGTTTGGATCGTGTTTTAATTATATTCAACTATTTCACATTTTATGAATAAGATATACGTTTCTGAGGTGTAATAAAAATTATTTTCTGTATATTTACAGGAACACAAAAAAGATTTCGACTACTATACTGTATCCGAAGTACGCTCTACTATATCAGCAAGATTTGAATATTTTTAAAACTTCGTTGTCGTACGAACGCACCTCATTTGCTACGTTCACGTGCAATTTCCAACTTGTTTTTATTTAAGAACACCCTTAAAGGTGTTTTTCCGCTTATGAAATCTTATCTTTATATATATCCATGGACTTTTTACGTATAAATTCTTGAAAAGCGCATACATTATTATTTAAGCAACCAAAGAATCGAACAACGTTTCTCATTTCTAGACAAATGTAGCGCATTTTTAATTGAATCCGATTGACTCTTCAAGATGACATTTCCAAAGTTGGTCGAACACAGAAACTGGATTCATTAAAATGTGAACTTTGGGGACATTTTCTATTAAATTGTTTGCATTTACAAAAAAAAAAAAAATGGGAAAACTTATTTCTTAGAATTTGAATAAAACCATATTTCCATTATTTTCTATATTCTGAATAAAACCATATATCCATATCACAATCATGATTTACTCTGGCCTCCAAAAGTTAAGGTACAACCGATTTTTTGTGTCTAATTTGCAAATGAATTAATATAGAAACAACAAATTTGGTGGGAAAATGCGCTAAACTGTTATTTATCAAATGCGACGTATAAATTTACTTAAGTTAAACGTATAAATAAAATTACAAAAAAAAAAAAAAAAACACTATGGTGGAAAATTCCATTCTTGGAGAAATCAGTTCATCGCATTATTATGCAGTAAAATGTGACAGAAACATTCAAAAACTAATTCTAATACGGAATATGTCCACCCCGGACTTGAATGCATTGGTTGCATCGACTTTTGATGCTCTCAATTAAATTGTTGTACACCGAAATAGGTAGCGCTGACCAGACATGGAGTAATCCTTGTTACAGCTCGTTTAATGACCTAGGAAGAGAAATTAAAACCGCAGCCTTTTAAGATAGTCCCAAAGATGTTCTATCGGATTGAAGTCTGGAGAGTGAGCTGGCCATTCCATTCTCTCCAAACCGTGATCCTCAACAACCACAGCTCTGTGTGGTCTCGCATTATCATTTAATACAATGAAACCATCGCAAATGCCATCGGCATATGAGCGCACATATGAATCAAAGATCTCATCCCGATATCTCGCACCAGTCAGAGTTCATCCATGGAACACATGCAGATCAGTGTGGTCTCCGAGTGACATCCCTTCCCAAACCATGATTCTACCGTTTCTGTACCTGTGTGTTTCGACAGTGTTTGATTGATGGTATCGAGGGCATTGTTTTCTCTCCAGATCAGAAGACGTCCTGAATCGCTGTCCAGTGTGAATCTGTAGTTTCATAATGAAGAGTACAGAAGCCCACTGTTGTCTGGTCCAGGAAACATGTTCTCTTGTACAACATAAGCGGGCCCTTCTCCATCGTCTAATAAGAGGGACACACACAACTGATCGCCTTGCATAGAGACCTGCATTGTGAAGACGTCTTCGCACGTAGAAGCGTAAATTCTTCTTCCTGACGCTGCAAAGTGGTCTACAATGAGTCGCGGCACAATAATGCGTCTTCTCCTTTGGTCCGAAAGAGCTAGAAACCAGTTTTCTGAAGGTGTTGTAATACGTGGGCTGCCTGGAACATGCCTTCTGGACACAGAATCTTCGGATTCATACTGATCCCAGAGTTGTTTGACTACGCTGCTATACACATTGAGCCGGCCAGCAGTATCAGCCTGTGACAACCTCATTTCCATCCATTCTACCGCCCGCCAGCTTAATGAATCGGGCAAATGATTTCTTCTAGACATTTCTAGACTGTACTGGTTGTTCTGAACAAAACTGAGAACACTAGTTCAAATAAAACAAAACTTACACGCGAAATTACGAAAGCTTCGTAATTTCCCATTTTTCTCTCATTCACAAATACCTATTGTCAGCGCCGTGCGAAAGGGGGGCGGTCGCCCCGGGCGCGGAAATTTAGGGACCGCCAAATTTATAGTACCAACGACATTTTTGGGTTGTTACAAGAGAAAATTGGGGGAGGGGGGACGCCAAATTGACACTTCGCCCGGGGGGCAGTTTTCTCTTCATACACCCCTGCCTATTCTTTTCTATTAAATAAAAGTGGTAGCTGTAATTTTTGCTTAAATTTTTTTAAAGATTATTATTGTCATTCATATAATAAAGTATGAAGTTTAATCTGACTGCCATTTTTTTTTCTGGGAGCTTCGAAAAACATGTTGCACCTTAACTTTTGGAGGCCGGTGTATTATTCTCACAAATAGATTTTTACTATATTTTTTTATTTAATCCAAGTAAATATCTGATTCAATTAGGCAAAAATTTCTGTTTTGAAAAACCAGTGATAAAAGATTTTAAAAAAAATTAAAAGACATGAAAAAAAAGGCATTGTTTGAAAGTTTCTTTTTTCAAAAGTATTGATCTGTTAAATGATTTAAAAAGACCTTTAAAACATCAGCCAGATTTTCTGACTCTACATTTTTCCATGAAGTTTGATCTCCATTGAAAGATTTTTCGTGTTATCTGAATTATAAATCACAAAATCATCCATCATCCTCAAAATTTGTACTAAATGTTGTAATGTGGTCTAACGTTTTCAAATCACGCATAGATTTTCAGTTTTAAATTCTACATAATAACTTTGCTCCATCGAATAGAACAAAAAATGGTAACATACTGACTTTTGATAATTGTTTTACTGTATTCTATTAACATACACAAAAAAAAGAAAAAGAAAAAAAAAACAAGGATTGAAGTCATAAAATATTTCGACTTTCAATTTTCGACAGAGAAGGGCCTGAAGACAATTTGACTTTTTAGAAGATATCTGTCTATCAGTCTCTGTGTCTGTCCGTAACACAAATATTGTGGGACACAAAATACTGCGTAGAACAGAACAAAAATTCAAAAGAAATTTTTATCTGTATGTGAACTGGTGCTGATTAGTTTTGCGGGTTATATTTCCCTAAAACTAGTCGTTGGGGGTCATCGTAATACTTACCCATCATGAATATGCATAATATAAAATATGGAAATAAAACTATTTATAAAATGCATCGCTATTCCAAAATAAAATTTAAACGATATTAATGCTCTATTACGGAATTGCGGATATTATTTGATTATCCCGTCGACCCATTATGTATATAATGCATTTCATATATCTTTATAAAAATTTCACTGTGTGTAAAATTATGAAAAATTATTAAAAACCACTATAAACGATATCCCCCATAGACCATAATGTAATGAAATTCTTGTAAATGTCTCCCTCTAAATAAATTAAGATGCTACACGCTAAATTTTGCGATACCGAACATTCCATGGTGAATATCAGTAACATTTTTCACCTTCATGGCCATGTGACTATATTCAGGCCAAAATAATTTTGACCAGCTAGAAAAGAATCGGTAAATCACCTACCGTGGGGCGGTAATCACACGGCGTGACCACCTAATTTTAATTCCGATCCTACCAAACAGCACCAAGAACGAAGGTCTCCATACGGGCATACTCAGAAAATTCTGAAAAAATTACAGAATGTTATTATCATATAGATATACATGTTTATATATATATTTAAAAAAAAATCGGCAGAACCTCGATAGAACATTCCCAAAAAAACAAAGAACATTTCGTTTATTTGGCGATTTTAATTACGTTTTTTGGCAAATACCTTTTAAGAAAAAAAGTTTCATGTTTAACTATTATTTAAAATATTTATTTAAATAATTTTACTTTTTTGGCGGTTTTAGTTTGTTTTAACTATACTTTTGCCATATTCATTTATAATGAAAGTTAAGTATGAATTTTTAAGAATTGAAACGAAAGTTAAATTTATTAAATTTGTTTCAATCTCAAAATTAAGTCCAATTAAGCACACTGTCTATTCAATTTTGTTACTATGGAAACCAAAACTTTTCCGATATTGAAATGTGTTACTTCAACATTTTTCATCTAGCCTTTATTTTGGAATACGCTTAAATATATGAAAATAAATTTTTCAAGATAAAGATATTTTTTATATATAAAATTATTTTACAGTATTAAAACTAAATAACTGCTGCAGCAAATAAATATATATGTAATGCAATATAATATGTATAATAAACTCTCAATTTGTTTAAATTCATTAAATACCATTTATACGCATTCTAAAATTCTATTAAAAAACAATTTTCAGTTGCATGCATTTCGTTTGCTTTTGGCGAGGAAAAGTACTGCTCGCCAAATCATGTGACACTTTCGTCTTTTCTCGCCAAATATTCGAAAGTATTTTATTTCTTTACATACTTTCTACCGTGATTTCTACTTTCTACCGCCGCTAATTTTGATTGTTCCTTTATTACATGTATAAGTAGTTTAATTAGTTTTTTTTTTTTTTTTTTTTTTTTATTTTTCCAAGAAATTCTGAATATGCTCTGTATGGAGACCTTCCTTGGGAGAATATTTCAACTCAATCTTGCTTTTATAATAAAAGCGTAGAAATGCAGGTTTTTATTTACTGAAAAATTCGTATGTAAATTCTGATATCTGGCAATTACTTCTTTATTTTACGAACAGTGTTTTCCTGCGCCTGAAAGGGTTAGCTCGAGCTTGGCAGGATCATCTTCTTCTGTTACCAATTAAAATGCATTTTATAATAAAGTAAATTTTGGATCAAATTGGCTGTTCCACCTCCAACCTTTCGATATTTTATTCCAAATTATTTATTTTAAAATATTTGGGATATTTAACAGTAAGCATTCGTTTTCTAATCGCCAATAACTACAGGTGCATTATTAAAAATAAATGACTCAGTTAATTTTTGTCTCATAAAAAAGATCTCTGGAACAGTGGCGTAGCTAGGGTGGGTGACACCCGGGGCGGACGTAAATGGTGTCACCCCCCCCCCACTCCCCACACACACCACCAACATAAACGTGAGCAGGAAGAAGAGATTTATTTTTATATTTCAGATAGTATAGTAAAAATTTATCTGCTATACATTAGCATACCCTGATTGTATTCATGTTTAAAACCAGATTACGACAAAATTGATATATTTTTACTTTTGAGGATCCATGAATCCGTTTTCGCTATTTAAAACTTATTGCATATATATGTGCGTGATTAGAATTTCAAAGCCTTTGGCAATATTGTATTAGCTCTCTCACACACACATACACACAAATTACATTGAGACATCATCGAAAAAACACCAAAAACAAAGTTTGGGACCACTTGGTTTGAAATCTTTAAAAAAAAAGAAGAAATCAACTTACATTCATATAGATGGGGGAAATGGATTCAGGGAGCATCAAAATGTTAATTATACCAATGCCAATATCCAGAGTTCTATAATATAGACGCACGCGTGCACGCCATGTGCAGAAAAAATTTATGAACTTTGCAGAAAATTTTAGGAACGAAACAATTTTTATTTTTTAAACTTTTTTAGCGTCAAAAAATTAAAAATATTCTGCCAATTTTATGTACGATTTATTTGCTATTAGCGTCCAATTAACAGCAAAGTCGAAAATTTAAGTCATTTCATGCTGAAAACTTTAAAATCCCTCAATCCGGTATATCGAACACCAAAAATCGTGAATTTCATACATCGCAGTTATCGTAAAAAATCAATTTTATCGATCGTTTTCAAGAAAACCCCTCCAATTTCGTCAAATTATCAAGGAAAAAACACGAACTTATTCAAAGTTCTGCGGATAAAGTGCAAAATATCGTTAAAGGACCACGAAAAAATGCAAATTTCATCAAAAGACGGAAGGAAAAAAAAATCGCCAAAAGATCGTGAGAAAAATGCGAATTTCTCCGAAAGACTTCGTAAAAATTGCTAATTTCAACAAAGAATCGCGTAAAAAACATGCATTTCGACAAAGACTGCATAAAAACTCGTATTTTAAAAAAAGATCACAAACAAAATACAAATTTAGACAAGAGATCAGTAACCTTATTTATACCCGGTTCTAAAAGTGATACTACTATCCTTAAGTAAAAAAAACTATAACCAAACTCAAACTAGTTGGATGTGTCAATCCCAAAACTTTCTTCTATCTCATAAGTACATTTTAATATTTAAAAAAAAACGTGGTGAGCCCAAAGTTACCCACTATCGAATTTCCTCGAACATTTGACCTAGGCCTAATGAGATTCTGGTATCCGAAAAGCCTAAAACGCAAAATTTAATTAATATTCTGAGAAAATGAGTTTAGTACTGCCTCATGTTGGGTAATTTATACTAAAATCTAATAAGCATCTATTTACGTCAAGACCTAACAGAATCTGAAATTTGGTGGAATTTCGTCCATTAGTTCTTGAGATATAGTTATAACAAAAAAATTTGCAAAACGTAGCACAGCAACACCATATCTTGGACAATTCATGCCAAAACGTAAAAAAGCGTCTAATTATGTTATGGTGTAAAAGAATCTGAAGTTATGATGAAATTCTGTGCATTAGTTCTTGAGATATAACTAGTTTTAAAAAAAACGTGTAAAATATAGCACAGCAGCACCATTAGTTGAAGGATTTATAACAAAACGTAATCATCGTGTAATTATGTTATATGTCATTTTGTAACAAGTTTGATGAAATTCTGTGCGTTGGTTGTTGAGATATAGCTATCGGAAAAATCGTGCAAAATGCAGCATAGCTGCACCACCTGTTGCAAGGTTAATACCAAAATGTAATCAGCGTCTAATTATGTTATATATTCTAGTGTAACAGAATCTAAAATTTGATGAAGTTCTCTGCATTAGTTCTTGAGATATACCTATCGCAAAAATCGTGCAAAATGTAGCATAGCAGCGCCACCTATAGGGCAGTTCACACCAAAACCTTATCAGCGACTATGTATCTCAAGGTATCGCGGAATCTGAAGTTTGGTGAAATTCTGTGCATTAGTTCTTGAGATATAGATATCATGAAAATCATGAAAAACGTGGCATAGCAGCGCCACCTGATGGCCAATTTACACCAAAACTTAATCAGCGTCTATGTATATCAAGGGGTCACAGAATCTGAAGTTTGGTGAAATTCTGTGTATTAGTTCTTGAGATATAGCAATCCTGAAGATCATGAAAAACGTAGTATAGCAGCGCCACCTGCAGGCCAATTTTCACCAAAAACCAATAGGCACTAATTCATATCAAAGTCTAACGGAATATAAAATTTTATTAAATTTCGAGCATTAGTTCTTGAGATAGAGCGCCCACAAATTTTTTGTCACATACAGACAGACACACAGACAGACAGACAGACAGACAGACTCACAGACAGACATTTTCTAAAAATAGTCAAAACGTGTTCAGGACCTTCTAAAACGTATGAATCCGTCGAAAACCGGAAGTCGAAAATTTTCATGAATCCAATACTTTCTTCTTGTAAAGATAGAAGAAAGTAAAAATAGAAATGGATAATAGATATTGACTTCAGGTATCCCATTAAAAAAAAATCATTTAAAACAATAAAGAGAGAAAATCGTAAAAAATACTCCAACAGGTTTAACATTAGCGTTCGAGTTACCACATAACTAGTGTAGGCTCTTAACTCGCTATTAGTAATGTTGTCGATACACGTACATAAAAATACCGCTTCTAAGGGAAGGTGATAACATAAAGCTCTCTATGATTTATATGTAGAGCTGTTCTATATGTAGGGACCTATGTAAAAAAAAAAATTGTCGAAAAAATATGAAACATGGTAAATATAATATTTCATCTCTCTAATGATCCCCTTTCTTAAAAAAAATTTCTAAGGAAAGAAACCAAAAATCTTATTACTGCTTGTAATAACAAAAGCGTATGATTTTAAAGCAGAGTATATTTTAAACAGCTTTTTATACGTAAAAAAACACTCCATTGTTGACAGTTTTCTGCCGTAAAATTTATTGGATTGAAAATCGTAAGGAAGCTAAATATCTTTTTACTTTAGATAGATTCCCTTCAATCTTATACAGAAATAAAAAACTTAGAAACAGGATGCAGTGGAACATGAAAGGAACACAAAGACAACATTCAAAGAACACCCTGGACTGCGGTTATTGGGCAGACCTGCTCTAACGTATGTACAAAATTCACAAATGACATGACTTTCGAATATTTACATTTATAGAGAACATTCAAACACTTTTGTTTTCAAATTCAGATTTAATTTTTAAATTAAAAAAAGAAAGTTTTAATTACCTATTAACTGTTTGGACTTGGATCTTTCAATCTTAGAACAAAAAATTTAATTGATAAAACCCTATATTATAACAATTATAACATTTCAAATTATAATAATACAAAATGATACAAAATAATATAAAATCTTTCAAATGAATACTTATCATACATGATTTTATAATGAACTAAATACTAAGAAAGGATAAAAAGTGAAACAGAAGTGACGCTCTTCGGTGCCAGACAGTCTATGTATTTTTCTCGATGAAGGTCCCGTCATTGGATACATATCGAACATATTTAAAAGATTTTGATTGGATAATTGAAACAAAGAAACATTCAAGAATAAACTAGTTCCCTTTTTTATGATAAAAAAAAACCCAAACTCATTTGCTTTTTAAGGCTTACAAAATTAATATTATTTTTAAATGTATACAGATAATATTTTTAATCATGTTCTAGCTATTCTAGTACTTCATAATTTTTTGCTGTTAGTTTCACGTTGACGAAAGCGAACAGGATCCAAAATAAGATCACAACAATTAGAGATGTAGTGAAGGGTATACGGGGGTATACGCCGTATACCTTCTGTAATTTTTAAAGACACGTCTTATACCTTCTGTTACCCAAGAAAGCTTGTAGTATACACACTCTAGGGTATACACTCTGTCTTCAGAATATACCCTCTGCTTAGAGCGTATATCCTCTGTTATTTTTATGACTACACACCTGACAACAATGACTCATCACTCATCGCAAATTCTGCATAAGTCAATGCAGCGCGTATGTACAGGCACATGCAAAGAGAAAATTGCGTCCGGGGCAAAGTTAGAAATTGGCACTCCCCCTCCCTTCCCAACTTTTTCTTATGACAGATCAAAAATGACAATGGTAGTATAAATTTGGCGCCCCTAAATTTCAGCGCCAGGGACCGCGCTCTCCCTCCCCCCCTTCGCTCTCTTCTTCCATTTCGCACGGCGCTGCGTGTAGAAAAAAATTCTTTCTTTTAAAGTTTGTCTTAGTTACCCACACATTGTGTAAATGGGTTTTTGCTCACTGTTGCAAACCTAATTTAGAGCCGCATTTGGTGTACCATTTCACTTTCTCCAAGAAAATAAAAGTAAGTCTGTTGCGCCTTGTTTTGCTCTAGAAAATTCATTTTACGTCAGAATTTTTTCCAAAATCTTGTAAGATTATGCATATTTTTTTTACAAATAAAGATCGGGTGTCACCCTTTCGAAGTTGACACCCGGGGCGCCCCCCCCTCCCAACTTTTTCTTGTGACAGACCAAAAATGACGATGGTAGTATAAATTTTGCGCCTTCTAAATTTCAGCGCCCGGCGCCTGCCCCCTTCGTCCCTCATTTAGCATGGCGCTGCGTGTATAAGTAGAAAAAAATTCTTTCTTTTTAAAGTTTGTTTTGGTTACCCGCACTTTGCATAGATGGGTTTTTCCTCACTGTTGCAAATCTAATTTATACACCCCATTTTTTTAACCGTTTCACTTTCTCCAAGAAAAGAAAACTAAGTCTGTTGCGCCTAGTTTTGCCCTAGAAAATTCATTTTACGTCAGAATTTTTTCCGAAATCTTGTAAGATTATGCATATTTTTTTGCAAATAAAGGCCGCTCGGGTGTCACCCCTTCGAGGGTGACACCCGGGGCGGACCGCCCCCCCCCGCCCCCCCTTAGCTACGCCACTGCTCTGGAAGCTTAATTTGTTTGCTAAAATATGTTTATCGCATCTGACAGTTAATTAAGCATGCACAAGTACTAAATGCTAGAAAATCTTTTGTCTTTAAACAGTTTTTAAAGTCCAAAAAAAAAATTCTCTTAATAAATGTATGCAAAGTGAAAATCAATAAACTATCTATCTTCAGTGCCTCGGTAATTTACTGAAGACAATTATTTGTTTTATTTTTTAGAAAAAGAAAATATTTTAACCAAGACATCTATGGTGTTTATTTGTTATTTTTAGCTGATTTGAAGCTAAGAATATTAATCAGTTTGTTTGTATATATGTATATAAAGAAAAAATTTTGGTAGTAATCCCCTAAATAAATTTCACCAGAATCTAAAAATGCTCAATATACACTATATGGCCAAAGGTGAGTGATCGCTTGCGCTTTTAGATGTTTTGTTAAATATCTAGAAACATACATGAGAAATTATTCGGGAACTCCGGGTGTGTAAAAACAATACTATATTTGTTCATGTATTTCTGCGAAGAATTTTTTTCCGGAAATCTCATAGCGGACTATCAACAAGTTGAAAAAGGACGAAAATCTTTTGGATAACCCTGTCTTAACTCATGTAGCAAAAACGTTTCTAACTGCAGATTATGATTAAGAGGCTTATTGTCATAAATTTTATTCATTTTTTATGAGGATAACACGTATACTCGTAGAGAAATTAAAGTTTTTATAAAAACAGTCACAAATTTCGCCAAGTTTTTTGCTTGTAATTTGCAAAGTTCATAATATATAAAATTGTTCTTTTCAGAAAGTATGTCAAATAATATTATACACAATACCCTATAATTAAACAGGTTTATTAAATAATGTTTCACTACACATGCGTGGACGCAATCAAAATAAAATTTGCGTAATGTGTTAGCGAAATGTATCGAGCAACTTTTGTGAAAATTTCAAAAATATAGCTTGAAAATTTCTGAAAATAGTCCCCAATTATTCCCCAAAAAAGCAAAAAGATGAGCGGTTGGTATCCAATTATCCATTGATTAGTGTCAATAGAGTACACAATATGGCTCGTACAACTATATTTGGATGATCACTTTCCGAATTTTCAAGCTATGTTTTTGAGACTTTCACAAAAGTTGCTCTATACATTTAGCTAACACAGTATGCAAATTACATTTTGATTGCATTCATCCAAGCTCAGTGAAACATTATTTAGTAAACCTGCTCATTTTTCCATGCAATTTTTATTTATTTACTTATTCGTCATTTTTGCGAAGAAAATATTTTTCTTCTAAACGGATTTTTTCTGGAACATTTTACATCTACCCTATATATATAAAATGAAACGATTTTGTGAAACAATTTTATGAAACGATTGATTCAATGACTGATTTAGTTTTACAACAGTTTTTCTTAAAATATGTAATATTATGCGGTGAAATTAACACCAAAAATCCGTATTGATCTGCACATCTCCAAATTGTTAATAGAATTTTTAAATTTGAATTACTTTCCAAAATGTTATTATTTATTTTTTAATTTTACTTTTATTTCTATAATGAGGGCAACTCGATGACTCAATTTTTGTGAAAACAAACGAAAGAAAAAAATAAGGATTATTATACTTTTTGTTTTTTGAATACTTTCAATGTGAAAATGAAATTAACCTTTATTTCAATCGATAGCAAAGACATTATTGTGATTAAATTATGTTTTTCAGGAAAATTTCAGAAAATAAAAACTTTTTTCATATTATATTGTCTGGAATAAGTTAAAAATCAAAGATCGTATGTTATCTTACAACTTGACATAATTTCCATTGACATGAAAAAAATCAATTTTTATAGGAGGAGAAAGGAGATTCTTGGATTTTTTATTGTTGTTATGGTGAAATTAAAAAGTGAAATTATTAAAAACAGAAGTGTAACAAGATGACTGCCTTCCTTAAAATATAGAATCTATAGGTGGCGCTATTGCCACTTTCGGCAAAATATCTTGAGATATTTTGCCTACTTTTTAAAAACATGAAGTGAAGTAATTTGGCCTTGAGGACGTTGAGAGTAGATTTGGGACACGGAGTTAAGACACTCCTAGAGACTTCTTACTCCGTGATTTGGGATATGTTTTGGAATTTCGCCTCAACACGAGACGTTTTTGTGGTATAATAAGATTTATGAATCTGTTACGCATTTTACCGAATATGTATATAGTGTTGTAAATAATAGGTGTTGTGATGTCTTCATTAAAAATGTGATTGTTTAAGAAGTGTTTAGTATTTATCTGACTAACACCTGGCACAAAAGGAAATTTTCAAAATAGGAATTTAATGATTATGTGATAAAAACTAAAAATAGAAAATATTACATCAAAGTATTTATGCGTAATATTGAAAAAAGTACGAAAACTTTAAAATAATGAAATTATTGCACACGAAACAAATTTATAGATTATATTGGTTAATACTGTGGCATCACAATTGGTAAAATAGCAATTTTTATAACATCGGAACGAACGGCAGAATAGAGTCCATTTCTTTATGGATTATTAGCTGGAAATAATATTCTTTTAAGTGCATCTTTTACTACCGATATTTTTTAAATGCAAACAAAATTTTATTTAATTGTTTGCATGCGGAAAGTACAATGAATAGTATTCGTGTGACGTCACATTTGGTAAATTGGCGATTTTTATAGCCTCGAATCGAATGGAAGAATGTGGTCAGTTTCGTCATGTAAAATGTCTAAATATCAAATATCGTCTTGTTTAAAATGTCTGAAATAATTAAATTAATACAAGAGAAAAACGTTTAATGGCGATACATTAAATCTTATTTTCAAAGCTAAAATAATATTCCTAAACACTTTTAAATTAAATAATATATGTACTCATGAATATTAAAAAGAGAAAACAAATAAATATTACATGATAAATGCTTTTAATAGTAAAACTTGCATCATATTTAAAATATATACATTTTAAACGTTTTTTTTAATTTTTGAATAATTTAAATGTTACGTGGGTTATTCTCTACAATACTGCAAATTTGACTAAGCAGTCTGACTTGAATGTTACAGAAGCAAATTTTCATAAAAATTGGATAAATTGCTAGTAATTGGTCAATTGTTGAAGATTTTAATAGCAGCAGAAATCGTTATAAAATTTTAAACAAAAGTACATATTTCCCATTCACTTTATCATTAACTCATAACAATAAATGTGAGGGAATGACGAGTGGGGGAATGATGAAATTAAGATGTTTTTACTAATTGTCATGAAAAATGCAAAATTATGGAAAAAACCAAACTGATTCCTTAAAGTAGAACACATAATATATAATGCATGATAAAATTAAAAATTTTGAAACTTGCTAAAAATTTAGCATTCTGTGTGAGGGAATGACTGCTAATAAAAATACTCCCCGATTTTCTGATTGAAAAAAATTTCTAGAAAATTAACAAAAACTTACACCACCAATTTATGTTGCTGGACTGACAAGTACTCAAATTAGCTTCCTCTCTGTGAAGAATGCTAGACTGCTACTCATCTTTAGTGATAGGATATTTGCAATAATAGCAAGGTGTGAGGGAATGATGGTCTAACATGGGGAGACATATAATTGATTGAGTAAACTAAATAATTATAGTAAAAAATAATATTTTTATTATTTTTTGTAAGGTACCAATTAAGAACTTTATTTCGCTTAGGGTGTTTTTAATTATTTTTACTTCTGAATGGAAAAAATCAGGCAGTAAAGTATGGTAGTATGGGTAGGGGAGAGGTGAGGGAATGATATTTGCATGATATATCTTACATTTTTAAATATTAAATTTGTTTATTTTTAAATTTTACGCCCTGCCCCTAATAAACAAACTTTAGACCTTCTATTAAAAGTATAAATAAATAAAAATAAAATGAAATTTAGAGCATTTATATGGCTGGGAAACACTTTTTGCACTATTGCAGAGAATAACCCACGTGATATGCTATAACAATAAGGAAAATAGCTTTTTTTTTTTTTTTTTTTTTTTAAATATATTACCTCACTTGATGCATCATAAATACAGGTAAATGTGAACACAAAATATTTTCAATCTATTTTGTAGGAATTATATTCGATAAGTACATGTTAGAAAATTTTGATATTCATATTAAGATAAATATGCATTGTAAAAAGAACCAGAAAATATGCATAATGGTTTATTAAAATAGAGAAAAGAGTTCGTCAGAAAGTTATACCTGTTCCTGAAAATATCTAAAACTCGATCACAGCATAAAATGTAAGCATAACGGGGTTCAGAAAGTTATTCGCAAGCAGACAGTTTTTTTAGCCGCAAATCTAAGAAAGAATAATGTCCATAGCGTCGATATAAGGCAAAAAGATAGCGACATTTTTAACCAAACAATTTTATACAAGCTGATTTCAAATTGTAGAATTAATCTTACGTATTAGTCCTGGAAATAGTTGTGAATTGTTAAGACAGCGATGGATGAGGCCAATGTAGCTGAAAAATGGCACTTTGAAACAGAAAAGCATGGCAACCCTATTACAGAAGATAGCCGCTGGTATATTGATATTATTCAATCTTCCTGTTGTGTATGTAATCAGTGGCGTAGCTAAGGGGGGGCAAGGGGGGCGTCCGCCCCGGGCGCCGAGGCCTAGGGGCGCCAAATTGAGAGAAATTGTTATATATCTAGATTGGGGTGGGGGCGCAAAATTTCTTGCTGGCCCCGGGCGCCAAAAAACATAGCTACGCCACTGTATGTAATAAAAAATTAAAAGCCACACCTAAAACGAAACAACATACATTTTATTTTTTAATTTATAGAATTGGTCAGATTGTTGCCAAAAACCGGAATGCAAAAGATAATATTATACTGATGCCAAAATTTCATAAGATATAACAATTCTCCCCCACTAATGGAAAAGACGTAGACTGGAGAACATATTTTTGAAAAATATTATAACATTGAATGTAACAAAAAATTTACATATTGAAAATGAAATATTTTATTTGTTGATACTCATCAAAGATTTAGTCTCTGTGGAGGTTTTCGTATACGCGTTGAACGTCGCAAACCTGTATTTGGTACTTGCGGTAAATTGGTATCTACAGAGGACTGAAGTCTAACAGTCGTATTTTGGCTGGTATTAGGTTCGACATTTGAAGTATTTATTCTGGAATCAACTTGATCTGCACTAGGATTAATTTGAACTTCCTCGTTGTCATTTGGTACACATGCTTCGGGTTTTACTTGAATTTCTTTTTGGTGCACATCATTGTTAAATGTTACGAATCGTCGTTTCCGAGGAACAGGAGATGCTGTATGGATAACTGGTTTCAGAATTGGAACTTCGCATGCACGAAGTTGATTATAATGTCGTTTTATGACATAACCGTCGTCCAATTCAATAAGGTAGTGAACATGACCCAAACGTTCAACTGCAGTTCCATATTTCCATAATATTGAATTTGTATGATTTCTGCATTGCACTCGAGAACCAACTCGAAATACTTGTTAAAATATGGCTGAGGAGCCTTATTTTTAAAATATCCTTTCGTTTCAGGTTTAAGAAGATCTAGTTTCGTTCTAAGATTTCTCCCCAGCATTAATTCGGCAGGTGTTTTACCACATGAAAGTGGGGTCGCTCTGTAGCGAAATAATAATTCATCTAATTTTTCTTGAAGAGTACCCAATTGGTATCGCATGCATTTCAATTTTGTTTTTAAAGTCTGGCAATATCTTTCTGCTTGATCGTTTGTTGCTGGATGACCAGGAGCTATAAATCTTTGTCGAATACCATTCCTTCTGCAAATATCTATAAATTCTCTTGATTTGAAAATAGATGCATTATCGCTAACCAAAATTTCTGGTAATCCATGTCGACTAAATATTTCTCTGAGATAATAAATAGTTGATGCAGTATCTGGAGTTTTCTTCATTGAGTAAATTTCAGGCCACTTTGATTTAGCATCTATCACCAATAGAAAAAAGTGTCCCATTAGTGGTCCGGCATAATCCATGTGAACTCGCTGCCAATTTTTTGTAGGCGTATCCCAGTTATGTATAGGAGCCTTTTGTAGGTTGTGTGATATACGCTCTTCCTATTCCTTCATGAATTTTTGCGAAACACCTGTGTGCTTTAAAGTAATCCAAAAGAATCCAAGGAATCAAGCTTTGATGAAACAAAAGTTTAATTACTCACACGAAACACAAATGACAGGGACGAATACAGCAAGACTTGAACACACACAATTAAATATATATATATAAATATCCGGATTTCATATTTCTTTCAAGAACGTCTAACTACTCTTCTTTAACAACAGATCCACGTCGTGCCCGTAGCACATACATATTCCAATTTCCCGGATAATGTTTTAATTCTGTTTACCTGCATCAGACATTCGCAGGTCCACCTCTTACCTCCGCACACACATCTCTCTCTCTCTGCGTTCGTAACCCCTTCCTCTCCCCACACTCTCCTCCGCTGGTCACGTGACCCAAGAGCGGCGCCGATAAATAAAACAAAAAAAACACATCATCAGTCATTACACCCCCCACGCAAGATTGAAAATATGGTACACACTTATTTTAAATCTGAAATTCGACTGATGATGTTACACTATTTAACAATGATTTCCCAAATTATGATATGTATATATAAAAAATAACACCACAAATACAACCTCATCCGGAGAAGGCACGTCTTCCGGGGTTCTTCCTATCTGCTAATATAAAATAGAATTAAATTAATACTTCATATACACAATATAACATACAATTAACAAAAGGCAATACACAAAACTTAGTAACATTAAACAGGACACTAAGAGCTGCTGAAAAAAAAATACATTGTTCAATACTGTTCAAGGAATGTTCAAACACTGGGTGCTTCAAAAGTTGTTGAATGTCCTAAATCGTGTCCAAGCGTGATAAGGCATCAGCATTAATTAGTTTGGCACCCGGGAGGTGCGAGATTGTAATATCATACTTCTGTAAGGCTAATGCCCATCGCTGCAGTTTTGAAGATTGAGGGGCATTTTTGGTGATAAAAGTTAATGGATTATGGTCCGTAATAAGTTCCACAGGTGAACCGAAAATCCACGTTTCAAATTTTTTCAAACTCCAGATCACTGCGTAGGCCTCCCTTTCAATTGTTGGCCATGCCTGTTGAGTTTTGGTGAGTTTTTGACTGGCGTAACTTACCGGATACACTACTCCATCTCTTCTCTGCGATAAACAAGCTCCGATGCCGATTGCAGATGCATCACACTCTATGATGAAAGGTAACCCGATAATAGGAGTATGCAGACTGGGCGCTTCGATGAGACCTCTTTTTAACGCGTTGAACGCCTGGTCATGCTCTACTGACCAGCACAAATTCTCTGGACTGTCCTTTTTGTCAGTTCAGTGAGGGGATATGCTGTTTCAGCATATTTTGGTATATAATCTCTATAGTAATTGCACAATCCTAAGACACTTTTTAGTTGCTTCTTGGTTTGAGGCACAGCTAACTTACGGATGGCCTCCACTTTTTCCGGATCGGTCCGATGGCTGCCGGACCCAATGATATGGCCTAAGTACTTTATTCGGGGTTTTACAAATTCACATTTTTTCAAATTGACGGAGAATCGTAACTGTGATAGTTTGGAAAATATCTTCTCTAAATGCACCAGGTGTTCCGCGAACGTTTCGGAAAATACTGCTATGTCATCGATATATGCCCTAGAGAAGTCCTGGTATTCAGAAAGCGCTCTGTTGATTTCTCGTTGAAACGTCGCAGCAGCATTCTTCAGCCCAAAAGCCATGACCTTGAAGCGATATTGAGCTCTGTGCGTTTTAAAACACGCTAATTTTTGACTCTCTTCTTCTAATGGTATGGCCCTGTAGCCTTTGAGTAAGTCCAAAGTGGAAATGACGTTGGCCCTGCCAATATTAAATAATAGATCAGTAGAGTTTTCCATAGGAAAATCATCAACCTTGGTGATTGCGTTCAGTGCCCGAAAATCTACGCAAAGTCGCAGCGTTCCATCTTTCTTCATCACGCACACTACCGGATGCGGTGCTTCTTCATCACTTTCTTCAATCAAACCTAATTCTAGTAATTCTTGAATTTGTTTGTCTACTTGAGGTTTTAGGGCCTCTGGAATTCGATAAACATAAGGTTTCTTCTTCTCATTATCATTTAATCTTATTTTGCGTGCACCAACTTTTGCTATTTGTATTTTCTTTGAAAATAATTCTTTATATCTAAACAATAAATCTAACATCTTTTCTCTTTCTACGTTTTCCAAATGATTTAAATTTACTTCTTCGATTTTAAAATAGTTCGAGTTATCCTTTGTACTAGGGGTGGGATGGACTTCCCCTAATTCTTCTTCATTCTCAAAAATTACCCCCACTGCTTGTACCCTAGGAGTAAATTTCCTTATCTTATTCACGTGAACATTTTTAATGTTTCCGTTCGTTAACCTGACTTTGTAAGAATCGGGATTACACCTCGCCACTATTTCGGCTGGCCCTGTCCATCTAGCGTAAAGTTTATTGCTAGAGTCTCGGATTAATAAATATACTAGCTCCCCTGGTCTAAATTCCTTATAAATTGCCCTTCGATTCGCATACTTCGCATACGCGCCCTGTTTGACCTCCGCTACTAGTGAAGCTTGTTCCGCCGCCTTTTCTAAGTTAATTTTTAAATCCTGAAGGTATTCGGTTGCACTTTTCCCGAGATTTATAGGTAGTGGAATTTCGCCCGACCATGTAGATTTTAATACCGCCAATGGCCCCCTGGCCTCCCTTCCATACATCAACTTAAATGGCGACACCCCCGTTGTACAATTAGGAATCTCTCTATACGCGAATAATAAATAAGGGATGTGTTTATCCCAATTTTTAGGATCGCTCCGAATGATATGGTGCAACATGCGTTTCAATACCTGATTATACCGTTCAACCAATCCCGAACTTTGTGGATGTCCCGGTGTTGCAAATCTAGGAGCCGCCCCTAGCCTAGCATGAAATTCCTGCATTAAACCTGATACAAAATTTCCCCCCTGATCACTTGCTATTACGCGGGGTATCCCTGTCCGCATAAATATTTCTAACAGCGCATCACAAGTAGCCTTAGCCGAAATTGTTCTTAACGGAACCGCTTCGGGCCACCTACTGTGTTGGTCAACCAAAGTAAGTAAACATTGATGTCTACGCGCCGAAGGTGGTTCAATTTTCCCAATTATATCAATATTTACAACGTCAAATGGGAACTCCGGTCTTTCAATCGGAAGAATCGGTATCTGATCACTGGCTCTCTCCCGGCTTCGCAACTGGCAGTCCTTGCACGATTTACAATACTCCTCTACATCCCGTGACACGCCTGGCCAAAAAAATGAATACCGAATACTTTCTTTCGTTTTCCTTATACCGAGATGGTTCGCAAAAATTGATTCATGTGCAATCCTTTAAATTTCCTCCCTCCTAATTTTAGGCACTACTAATTGCATGACTTGATCTCCCGAAACCTTTTCCCTATGATAAAGTAAATTATCCACCATAACAAACCCATTTTTCCCTTGTTTTGCAACTTTAAATGCCCCCTGTAAAGATTCGCAATTCTTTTGTTGCTCCCTGTAAATGGTCGTTTCCGAACGCTGATTCGAAATTAAATCCTCGCAATCATTTTTCGTTCCAATACAATTAATAATCAAATTCTCTTCAAAAGATTCATTTTCAACCTGCAAACATAAATCTTTATCACTCGTGTTTTGTTCTTTTTTCTTTTCCAACGATAAATTTTAATCCCCCCTTTTCGATTTCGTCTCATTTGTTGGTGCCAGACTGTCGGCTATTCTTTTCCCTTCTCCAATTTGCACCGATTGTAATAATTCATAAACCTTCGGAGTAATAATACATGAACTGCATAATTTATCTGTCACTGCAAATAATACATCCACACTGTTAAATAAACAATTTGATTCACTCATGTTTAGAGAAACCGGTAATGTTAAAAGATCAGCAGTAATTTGCTCGCCAAAAGCTGAAATCAACTGAATTGATGAATTTTCATTATTTTTAAATGATTCTGGTACTTCATTCGAGATTATAACGGGAATCTCAGCAGCGCTGTCAATTAATGTTTTTATTTTTTGTTTCCCCACCCAAATTTCATCGTATTGCAATGGTTGAGTACTTATTGCGTCATTTTCAAAGCATAAAGCTGTCAATTGCTCTTGAACTGTCAAACTCAGCACATTATTTTGCAACTATCTCAGGTGATGAATCAATTTCATTTGATGGAATGGTGGCTACGTCTAGTACAGTAATGAAGAAAATTCCATCCTATTATTATCCGAATTTTTATGAGAATCACCATATAAATTTTATTAATCCAATAATTCGTTCAGTGCCAGCTAATAAACATCCAATTATATTTACAGATGGCTCCAAGATGCCTGGAGGTGTGGGAGCGGCATTTACTGTGTTTCAAAGAAATGAGATAATTTATGAGCTTAGAATCAAATTAAATATTTTAAACTCTATATATCAAGCTGAGCTCGTGGCAATTTCTGAAGCATTGCACTGGTGTCAACAAAGTAACTTTAATCATTATTATATTTATACGGATAGTCTTTCTTCAGTTTCTTCGATTAAATGTCTGTTTCCCGACAATTACCTTTTGTTTGACATTTTTACGAAATTGCGACTTTTACAAAATAAGACAGTACATCTAGGCTGGGTCAAGGCACATGTTGGGATTAAAGGTAACGAGCGTGCTGATTATTTGGCTAAATCCGTAATAGAGGAAAATATCTATGACAAAATAGTGGACATACCTATTCCAATCAGTAAATTAAAATATCACTTCAAGAATAAATGTATGCAGGACTGGCAATATCAATGGACTAACAGTACGAAGGGTAGAGATACCTATGGCATTTTTAAACAAGTCAATAAGGATTTTTTATGTTATTCCCAAGTTTGCGCTTATTTTATCTCGACGCATGGTGCTTTTCCAGCTCATTTACATAAAATTGGTAAACGGAGTTCTGATAAATGTATCTGCGGTATTCGTGGAGATGTTCGACACTTTCTCTTTGATAGATGCCAGGTTGTGCCATTTTCTTTTACTTACATTAAAAATCGTTCTCTTGAATGGAACATCAGAAATGTAGTAATGTCTCGTTCGAATTACCGAAATTTGTGTGACATTTACAATGAACTTAACAGGAACTATTCGTTTATTAAATACACTTTTTGAGTAAAATTTCATGGACTGTTTCTGTTTTTGCTCTGATGTTATTTTAATATATAGCATGGTATAAAACTACCCCGAACTATTACCTTCTACAGAGCCTGATCGACTTGGACATTTATTTAACTTTTTCAGACATCCTTTTAGTTATTAGGACAGTTTTCAGCTTTGATTGTACATTTTTCAGATTTAATTGTAGACACTTTAATAATTTTTAAAGTTTTATATATATACATGCACAGTACTTTTCGCTCGCTTATGTAATTTCATGTTTGTTTTCGCACTGTGTGCATCATTGTTTGTTTTGTTTTTTTCATTTCATTTAGCTGCCAGATTATTGTATTTTGTAACATATCTGAATTTACAATGTGTTCTCTGTATATACGAAAATCAAATTTATAGACCTTTATGTATGTAAAATGCCAAGAAAAAAAAAAAAAAAAAAAAAAAAAAAGAGAGAAAAAAGAGAAAAGGAAAAAAAAAAAAAAAAAAAAGGAGGAAAAAAAAAAAAAAAAGAAAAAAGAAAAAAAAAAAAGAGAGAGAGACAGAGAAAAGGGAAAAAAGAGTAAGGAAAAGGAAAAGAAAAAAAAAAAAAAAAAAGATTGTTTATTAGATTTTCTAAGTTGCTTATTATAATTACTTCGTGCTAGGGCACGTCTTTCTCTTTTATTCTATTTTGTATTTTTTAGGGCCAGTAGTTCGAGCTTTTTGTCTTTGTATTGATTTGTCTGGTGCTGACAGGGGTTGTTTTCCTCCGAGGGGTAACACACCTATGCCATATTTTGGTTGGTGCCTCGGATGGGCGATCAAGCGATCAAGCATAAAGCTGTCACTTTCGCTATCAACCGTTCGTCTTTATTTTTTCCGATAGAATCTTTTTTCATTTGATAATGAGAATTTCCCGACCTCTCTTTTTCTTTATTATTATTATTAGGACAAAAACGTAAATGAACGATTTGCCGGCACAATTTACACACAGATTTTTTCCTATCATTACGCGAATTAAAATTATTTCTTAGATGCGGTGGAATATATTTGCCAGATCCGAAATCATCAGAACCGCGACAATTTGTCGATTTATCATATACCTCAGAAAAGGTTCTACCTTTTGATGTAAACCAATTATCGCATAATTCCGCAATTTCCCGCGCTTTTAACCAATTATCTAATTGTTTTATTTTGACATAGCTTCGCGCCTCTGAGTCTAACGCATCCATTAATCTATCACTAACTATTAATTCATTAAGTGCATCAAAATCATTTACCTTTCTAAGTTCGCAATAAAAATCCCAATTCGCTCTTAACCTAGATGCAAATTGCATATGATTTTCATTTTTCGTCCTCTTTGCCGAAAGAAAATTTTGAAGACAAGCTTCAGGAGTGGGTTGAAATTCTTTTAAAATTAAAGCTTTAACCTTTTGATAATCCTTCATTTCATCTGAATTTGCATATACTAATAAATGCGCTGCTTTTTCCCCTACTAAATTAAACAGTATTTCAACTTTCAAATCTTCCGCGATATTCTTTAATTCAAACGCCCTTTCGAGCGAAGAAAAAAATAAATTCCACGATTCAGGTTTGGTAGGAATCGCAATAGTTAAAGTTTTAACGCTTTTAATTAGAGCTTCTAACGAATTAGTTTTGGGATTTTGTCCATCCCCTCCACTATCAGAATTTTTGTTCTCAGACTGCAGTTTAGCCATTTCTAATTGGTGTTTGATAACTTCTAATTTCGTTTTTTCTAATTCTAACGCTGTTTTCTGCTCAGAATTAATATATTCTTTTTCATTTTTAAGGGCCTCTTCCTCTTGTTTCTCTTTTGAAATGCGGTCTGATACCGTTGTAACAAGGAATTCTTTTACAAAATCGAAATCCTTATCATATTGTTCGCTTCCTTCGATTAATGCCTTTAAATCCACTATTCTATGATCTGGCTCTACTTTTAAGCCTAATTCTGTGGCTACAATGACCAGGTCCTCTTTTTTTTAACCCTTTAATGCTGAACATATTCTTTTTTTTTAACTATTACTATCTTTATCAATAATTATAATCACTAAATAATATAATCATTCATTATAATCATACACTAGAATATACTTAGAACAATACTTGTTTTCAATTCTAATACGATTATCTCTTTAGAATCATTGTAACATTCATTAATCTAATATTTATGTTTCTTCTGTTAATGCACAAAAGTTATATCTTCCAATTTTATTTCCAGAACTATAAAAAGTAGTTTCACTTACCACTGGTTCTTGCGAAGAGAGCGTGTGATATACGCTCTTCCTATTCCTTCATGAATTTTTGCGAAACACCTGTGTGCTTTAAAGTAATCCAAAAGAATCCAAGGAATCAAGCTTTGATGAAACAAAAGTTTAATTACTCACACGGAACACAAATGACAGGGACGAATACAGCAAGACTTGAACACACACAATTAAATATATATATATAAATATCCGGATTTCATATTTCTTTCAAGAACTTCTAACTACTCTTCTTTAACAACAGATCCACGTCGTGCCCGTAGCACATACATATTCCAATTTCCCGGATGATGTTTTAATTCTGTTTACCTGCATCAGACATTCGCAGGTCCACCTCTTACCTCCGCACACACACCTCTCTCTCTCTGCATTCGTAACCCTTTCCTCTCCCCACACTCTCCTCCGCTGGTCACGTGACCCAAGAGCGGCGCCGATAAATAAAACAAAAAAAACCACATCATCAGTCATTACAGGTTGTTTTTAACATCACAGCATTCTTTGCAACTCTTGACTAAATTCTCGATATCTGAATCAATATTCTTCCAATAGCAATAATTTCGAGCAAGAGCTTTCATTTTTACTATTCCCAAGTGCGTTGAATGAAGTTCTTGGAGAACGGCAGGTTGAAGTTTCTTAGGAATGATTACTCGCTGGCCTCTAAATAAAATTCCTTCTTGTAAGGTTAACTCTGGATCACGAACCTTTCCATTCAAAAGATTTTCTTTAATATTTGAAAGTTCTTCATCAAGGGTTGTTTCTCGCCTTATTGTAGAAGCTGTCACAGTATCAGTGGAAATATGTTTTATTACATTTTCTTGAAGAAGATATTCGTCATCAGTTGTTCGTATTTCTTGATCACTAATAGGTAGGGGATTTCGAGATAAATAATCTACGTTGACATGTTCAGTTGACTTGCGATATTCGATTTCATAATCAAAATTTGATAAAAAATGCGCATAACGAAGCATCCTTGTAGCAGATAATGTAGGGAGCTTCTTTTCAGGATGTAAGATGGTCATCATTGGTTTGTTGTCTACTACTAATGTAAATTTTCTACCAAATATATAGTCGTAGAATTTTCTACAAGCCCAATAAACAGCAGTAGCTTCTCTATCTAACTGGCTATAATTCCTTTCTGCAGCTGTGAGGGATCTAGACGCAAATGCTATCGGACTTTCACTTCCATCAGGCATTCTGTGAGAAAGTATTCCAGATAACCCATGTGGACTGGCATCCGTTGCTAAAATAACTGGCAATTCGGGTGTGTAAGGAATTAAAACATTATCACTAGCAATTTCACTTTTAGCTTTTATCCAAGCAGCTTCACACCTAGCAGTCCATCTAAATGGAATATCTTTCCGCAAAAGTTCATTTAAGGGGCTAAGAATTGTCGAGGCATTTCTAATAAATTTAGAATAATACATTACAAGGCCTAAAAAGTTTTTTAATTCGTCTACATTTTTAGGTCTAGCAGCGTTTTGAATAGCTTTTACTTTTTCAAGAGATTTACTAAGTCCTTCAGAACTGATTATATGACCCAAATATTGCACCTTTTTCTCAAAAAATTTGCACTTATTAACATTGAGATGAAGATTATATTTCCTAGCTTTTCCTAAAACTTTAGTTAAACGATCTGTGCATTCCTCAAGTGTTTTACCTTGAATAATTAAATCATCAAAATATGCACTTACTCCATCTAAATCTTGAATAAATTGATCTATGAATGCATGAAATTCATTAGGGGCTGTTTTGATTCCAAAAAATAAGCGTTTGGCTAAATAAGTTCCACGATGTGTAGATATTGCTTGAACTTTCGCGCTTTCTTCATCCACTTCTAAATGTAAGTATGCCTTATGAATATCTAATGTGCAAAAATACGATCCACCATGAAGTTTTTTGAAAATATCCTCTATTTTTGGTATAGGGTGTCTTGAATCATGCAATTGTTTATTTACTGTAACTTTGTAATCGGCGCATAAGCGTACTGAGCCGTCAGACTTAGGAATAACTACAAGTGGTGTTCCCCATTCAGAATAATCAACCTTTTCAATTATTCCATCAGCCAGAAGTTTATCTAATTCAAGATCTACACTTTCTTTTAGTGCGTATGGTACAGGTAGTGGTTTTAAATAGACTGGCTTAGCATCATTGCGCAATTTTAAAGAGCATGTGTAATCTGGAACCTTACCAACTTTCGGTTCAAAGACATCCGAATAATGCTTTAGAATGTTATCAATGGAGTTTTTAATGTTATTGACTGGAACTTGATTTACATTAACTGTATCAGAATCGTGTAAGTTAATTTTTAGGCTTCGAATCCAGTTTCTACCTAAGATAGCGTCTTTTCTTAAGTTAACTAGGTATAATTCTTCCATACAGGAATATCCTTTATATTTTGCATTAATTTTGACAACTCCAACTAGTTTGAAAGTATCCCCCGTATAACTTCTAAATAGTATGTTTGTCTTTAGTATAGGGGTATTTATTTTAAGTTGTTTAAAATCTTCAATGTTCATAATGCTAACTCGACTTCCTGAATCGCATTCAAAACGAGCAGATTTCCCGTTTAATTGAATATTTACAAAAATTCTGTCATCATTTTCTAGCGTATTTAAATTAATGTCATATAGTTGACTGATTTGAAATGAAACTTGCTCGGTGTTATCTAAATATTGAACTGAATTTCCCATGTCCGATTTTCGCTTCATAAGTTTTTATATACAGACTTTCTCAATATGGCCGCTTTTGGAATGGCCGCTTTTGGAACAAAATCTACACTTTTACTTATTTTTTATTCGACACTGTGAAGTTAAATGATTTTTCCCGCAATGCAAACAAATGTTGTCTAACCCTAACTCTTTCAAGTTTAAATTACCTTTATTTCGACTCGCTGAACGATCATTTCTTCGATGATCTTTAGATCTTGATCTTCTTCGAAACGTTTTGTTATTTTCTTTAGAATAAGCATTTGTAACCTTAAATACATCAGTTGATGGTAAGCTCTTGTATTTCTTTGTTTTCAAATTTCGAAGCTTCGATTGCTATTTTCTAAGGTTTGTTCAAATGAAATATCTGATTGCTGCAAAATTTTTTCGCGAATGTCCGTATCATATAAACCACGAATAAACTGAGCTCTTAGTAACAAATTAATAATAGATTTTGAACATTCGTTACTTTCGCAATTAGATTTAAATTCGGCGTTTTTAGAAAGTACTTTTAAAGCCGTTATATAAGAATTTATTGACTCACCTGGATGTTGTTTTCTACAAAAGAACTTATGCTGCTCAGTCAAGATATTTATCCTTTTACAAAGATGATCTTTCAATAGCTTCAGAATTTCATCATACGATTTTGAAGCTGGCAAATCAGGTGCCGTGACACTGGACAGTAGTGTGATATACGCTCTTCCTATTTCTTCATAAATTTCTGCGGAACACCTGGGTATGTTTAAATAATCCAAAGGAATCCAGCTTGACAAAAAAACGAAAGTTTATTTGACAGATGGAACACACAAAATGGACTAAAACAGCAAGACTTGACAAACACAAACAATTAAATGTAGAGTTCCGGATTACACATTCTCAAGACTTCTACACAACTGTACTTTCGATAAAAAATAAACACGGTGCCCGTAGCACGCCCATATTCCAATGGGAGAATATTTTAAAAAAACTCTTCACCTGCATCAAACATTCGCAGGTCTCCCTCTTACCTCTGGCACACACACCTTTCTCTGTGTTCGTACCCCTTCCTCCCCACACTCTCGTCCGCTCGTCACGTGACTAAAGAGCGGCGCCGGTAAATAAAACAAAAAAACCACATCATCAGTCATTACACCCCCCACGCAAGATTGAAAATATGGTAAACACTTATTTTAAATCTGAAATTTGACTGATGATGTTACACTATTTAACAATGATTTCCCAAATTATATTATGTATATATAAAAAATAACACAACAAATACAACCGTATCCGGAGAAGGCACATCTCCCGGGGTTCTTCCTATCTGCCAATATAAAATAGAATTAAATTAATACTTCATATACACAGTATAACATAGAATTAACAAATGGCAATACACAAAACTTAGTAAACATTAAACAGGACACTAAGAGCTGCTGAAAAAAAAATGTATATAATTCAATACTGTTCAAGGAGTGTTCAAGCACTGGGTGCTTCAAAAGTTGTTGAATGTTCTAAATAGTGTCCAAGCGAGATAATGCATCAGCATTAATTAGTTTGGCACCCGGGCGGTGCGAAATCTTAATATCATACTTTTGTAAGGCTAATGCCCATCGCTGCAGCTTTGAAGATTGAGGGGCATTTTTGGTGATAAAAGTTAATGGATTATGGTCCGTAATAAGTTCCACAGGTGAACCGAAAATCCAAGTTTCAAATTTTTTCAAGCTCCAGATCACTGCATAGGCCTCCCTTTCAATTGTTGGCCATGCCTGTTGAGTTTTGGTGAGTTTTTGACTGGCGTAACTTACCGGATACACTACTCCATCTCTTCTCTGCGATAAACAAGCTCCGATGCCGATTGCAGATGCATCACACTCTATGATGAAAGGTAACCCGATAATAGGAGTATGCAGACTGGGCGCTTCGATGAGACCTCTTTTTAACGCGTTGAACGCCTGGTCATGCTCTACTGACCAGCACAAATTCTCTGGACTGTCCTTTTTTGTCAGTTCAGTGAGGGGATATGCTGTTTCGGCATATTTTGGTATATAGTCTCTGTAATAATTGCACAATCCTAAGACACTTTTTAGTTGCTTCTTAGTTTGAGGCACAGCTAACTTACGGATGGCCTCCACTTTTTCCGGATCGGTCCGATGGCTGCCGGACCCAATGATATGGCCTAAGTATTTTATTTGGGGTTTTGCAAATTCACATTTTTTCAAATTGACGGAGAATTGTAACTGTGATAGTTTGGAAAATACCTTCTCTAAATGTTACGCGAACGTTTCGGAAAAAACTGCTATATCGTCGATATATGCTCTAGCAAAGTCCTGGTATTCAGAAAGCGCTCTGTTGATTTCTCGTTGAAACGTCGCAGCAGCATTCCTGAGCCCAAAAGCCATGACCTTGAAGCGATATTGAGCTCTGTGCGTCTTAGAACAAGCTAATTTTTGACTCTCTTCTTCTAATGGTATGGCCCAATGGCCTTTGAGTAAGTCCAAAGTGGAAATAACATTCGCCCTGCCAATATTAAATAGGAGATCAGTAGAATTTTCCATAGGGAAGTCATCGACCTTGGTAATTGCATTCAATGCCCGGAAGTCTACGCACAGACGCAGAGTTCCATCTTTCTTCATCACGCACACTACCGGATGCGGTGCTTCTTCATCACTTTCCTCAATCAAACCTAATTCTAGTAATTCTTGAATTTGTTTGTCTACTTGAGGTTTTAGGGCCTCTGGAATTCGATAAACATAAGGTTTCTTCTTCTCATTATCATTTAACCTTATTTTGTGTGCACCAACTTTTGCTATTTGTATTTTCTTCGAAAATAATTCTTTATATCTAAACAATAAATCTAACATATTTTCTCTTTCTATGTTTTCCAAATGATTTAAATTTACTTCTTCGATTTTAAAATAGTTCGAGTTATCCTTTGTACTAGGGGTGGGATGGACTTCCCCTAATTCTTCTTCATTCTCAAAAATTACCCCCACTGCTTGTACCCTAGGAGTAAATTTCCTTATCTTATTCACGTGAACATTTTTAATGTTTCCGTTCGTTAACCTGACTTTGTAAGAATCGGGATTACACCTCGCCACTATTTCGGCTGGCCCTGTCCATCTAGCGTAAAGTTTATTACTAGAGTCTGGGATTAATAAATATACCTGCTCCCCCGGTCTAAATTCTTTATAAATTGCCCTTCGACTCGCATACTTCGCATACGCGCCCTGTTTGACCTCCGCTACTAGTGAAGCTTGTTCCGCCGCCTTTTCTAAGTTAATTTTTAAATCCTGAAGGTATTCGGTTGCACTTTTCCCGAGATTTATAGGTAGTGGAATTTCGCCCGACCATGTAGATTTTAATACCGCCAATGGCCCCCTGGCCTCCCTTCCATACATCAACTTAAATGGCGACACCCCCGTCGTACAATTAGGAATCTCTCTATACGCAAATAGTAAATAAGGGATGTGTTTATCCCAATTTTTAGGATCGCTCCGAATGATATGGTGCAACATGCGTTTCAATACCTGATTATACCGTTCAACCAATCCCGAACTTTGTGGATGTCCCGGTGTTGCAAATCTAGGAGCCGCCCCTAGCCTAGCATGAAATTCCTGCATTAAACCTGATACAAAATTTCCCCCTTGATCACTTGCTATTACGCGGGGTATCCCTGTCCGCATAAATATTTCTAACAGCGCATCACAAGTAGCTTTAACCGAAATTGTTCTTAACGGAACCGCTTCGGGCCACCTACTGTGTTGGTCAACCAAAGTAAGTACATATTGATGTTTACGCGCCGAAGGTGGTTCAATTTTCCCAATTATATCAATATTTACAACGTCAAATGGGAGCTCCGGTCTTTCAATCGGAAGAATCGGTATCTGATCACTGGCCCTCTCCCGGCTTCGCAACTGGCAGTCCTTGCCCGATTTACAATACTCCTCTACATCCCGTGACACGCCTGGCCAAAAAAATGAATATCGAATTCTTTCTTTCGTTTTCCTTATACCGAGATGGTTCGCAAAAATTGATTCATGTGAAACCCTTAAAATTTCCTCCCTCCTAATTTTAGGCACTACTAATTGCATGACTTGATCTCCAGAAACCTTTTCCCTATGATAAAGTAAATTATCCACCATAACAAACCCATTTTTCCCTTGTTTAGCATCTTTAAATGCCCCCTGTAAAGATTCGCAATTCTTTTGTTGCTCCCTGTAAATGGTCGTTTCCGAACGCTGATTCGAATTTAAATCCTCGCAATCATTTTTCGTTCCAATACAATTAATAATCAAATTCTCTTCAAAAGATTCATTTTCAACCTGCAAACATAAATCTTTATCACTCGTTTTTGTTCTTTTTTCTTTTCCCCCGATAAATTTTCATCCCCCCTTTCCGATTCCGTCTCATTTATTGGTGCCACACTGTCGGCTATTCTTTTCCCTTCTCCAATTTGCACCGATTGTAATAATTCATAAACCTTCTGAGTAATAATACATGAACTACATAATTTATCTGTCACTGCAAATAATACATCCACACTACTAAATAAACAATTTGATTCACTCATTTTTAATGATACCGGTAATGTTAAAAGGTCAGCTGTAATCTGCTCACCAAAAGCTGAAATCAACTGAATTGATGAATTTTCATTATTTTTAAATGATTCTGGTATTTCATTCGAATTTATAACGGGAATCTCAGCGGCGCTGTCAATTAATGTTTTTATTTTTTGTTTCCCCACCCAAATTTCATCGTATTGCAACGGTTGAGTACTTATTGCGTCATTTTCAAAGCATAAAGCTGTCACTTTCGCAATCAACCTTTCGTCTTTATTTTTTCCGGTAGAATCTTTTTTCATTTGATAATGAGAATTTCCCGACCTGTCTTTTTCTTTATTATTATTATTAGGACAAAAACCTAAATGAACGATTTGACGGCACAATTTACACACAGACTTTTTCCTATCATTACGCAAATTAAAATTATTTCTTAGATGCGGTGGAATATATTTGCCAGATCCGAAATCATCAGAACCGCGACAATTTGTCGATTTATCATATAACTCAGAAAAGGTTCTACCTTTTGATGTAAACCAATTATCGCATAATTCCGCAATTTCCCGCGCTTTTAACCAATTATCTAATTGTTTTATTTTGACATAGCTTCGCGCCTCTGAGTCTAACGCATCCATCAATCTATCACTATTAATTCATTAAGCGTTTCAAAATCATTTACCTTTCTAAGTTCGCAATAAAAATCCCAATTCGCCCTTAACCTAGATGCGAATTGCATATGATTTTCATTTTTCGCCCTCTTTGCCGAAAGAAAATTTTGAAGACAAGCTTCAGGAGTGGGTTGAAATTCTTTTAAAATTAAAGCTTTAACCTTTTGATAATCCTTCATTTCATCTGAATTTGCATATACAGTAGAACCCCGATAATCCGGATCGGGTTTTTCGCTTTTTTTTCAAGTTTGAGAAGCGATTGGCTAATTTCTTTAACATTAACTTGTTGCAGCGTCGTATTCTGAATAATAAAACAAAAAATTTACTAATAAATGCGCAGCTTTTTCCCCTACTAAATTAAACAGTATTTCAACTTTCAAATCTTCCGCGACATTCTTTAATTCAAACGCCCTTTCGAGCGAAGAAAAAAAATAAATTCCACGATTCAGGTTTGGTAGGAATCGCAATAGTTAAAGTCTTAACGCTTTTAATTAGAGCTTCTAACGAATTAGTTTTGGGATTTTGTCCATCCCCCCCACCATCAGAATTTTTGTTCTCAGACTGCAGTTTAGCCATTTCTAATTGGTGTTTGATAACTTCTAATTTCGTTTTTTCTAATTCTAACGCTGTTTTCTGCTCAGAACTAATATATTCTTTCTGATTTTTAAGGGCCTCTTCCTCTTGTTTTTCTTTTGAAATGCGGTCTGATACCGTTGTAACAAGGAATTCTTTTACAAAATCGAAATCCTTATCATATTGTTCGCTTCCTTCGATTAATGCCTTTAAATCCACTATTCTATGATCTGGCTCTACTTTTAAGCCTAATTCTGTGGCTACAATGACCAGGTCCTCTTTTTTTTAACCCTTTAACGGTAAACATATTCTTTTTCTTAACTATTACTATCTTTATCAATAATTATAATCACTAAATACTATAATCATTCACTATAATCATACACTAGAATACACTTAGAACAATACTTGTTTTCAATTCTAATACGATTGTCTCTTTAAAATCATTGCAAACATATTCATTAATCTAATATTTATGTTTCTTCAGTTAATACACAAAAGTTATATTTTTCAACTTTATTTCCAGAACTATAAAAAGTAATTTCCACTTACTCGATCACGCCTCTTGTTCTCGTATGCAGAGCGTGTGATATACGCTCTTCCTATTTCTTCATAAATTTCTGCGGAACACCTGGGTATGTTTAAATAATCCAAAGGAATCCAGCTTGACAAAAAAAACGAAAGTTTATTTGACAGATGGAACACACAAAATGGACTAAAACAGCAAGAATTGACAAACACAAACAATTAAATGTAGAGTTCCGGATTACACATTCTCAAGACTTCTACACAACTGTACTTTCGATAAAAAATAAACACGGTGCCCGTAGCACGCCCATATTCCAATGGGAGAATATTTAAAAAAAAACTCTTCACCTGCATCAAACATTCGCAGGTCTCCCTCTTACCTCTGGCACACACACCTTTCTCTGTGTTCGTACCCCTTCCTCCCCACACTCTCGTCCGCTCGTCACGTGACTAAAAAGCGGCGCCGATAAACAAACAAAAAAACCACATCATCAGTCATTACAAGTAGATGATAATATTTGGAACCTAAGCAATTGATAAGGATCATCTTCTTGGCTTCCGCAGTTTCTGGAGAATCGTCTATAAGTGTCTTTAATTGATAGTAATTTTCTAGGCGTTGAACATATTCATCAAAAGTTTCACAAGTCTCATCATAACATTCAAAATGAAGATTTTGACTTTGAAGGATCGCTTTGATGCTTGAATGATTTTCATTTCTTTCCGGCGGCGGTGGCGTTGTTGTGTTTACTTCAAGTAGAAATGCATTCAAAGTTCTTATTAATTCACCGATTTCAGTCATTTTTTTATCTCGTCGCCAAAATTTGTTGTGTATGTAATAAAAAATTAAAAGCCACAGCTAAAACGAAACAACATACATTTTATTTTTTAATTTATAGAATTGGTCAGATTGTTGCCAAAAACCGGAATGCAAAAGATAATATTATACTGATGCCAAAATCTCATAAGATATAACACTTCCATAGCCTGGTAATATTTTTTGGTACTACTAGGTTATCCCGTCGACCAAAAAAACTATCGCCAAATTATAATATTAAATGCCAATAATGGATGATTGTCAATGACATTAAACACGGTACACATGTTTAAAACGTCATCAAATGGTTTTTAATTCCATTTTTTATTTGTATTTTTATTTATGTTTTACTAATTTATCTGGTTTTTCGTTATTTAAAATAAAAAATTATGTCAACATGTATATCTTGGCTATTAGTTTGGCGATTTTTATAATTTGGCGAAAATGGTCGACGGGATAACAGAGAAGTACCTATTTTTTTAAACAGTGCACATTATTATGCTTTAGATTTCGAAATCTGAATGGGTGTTAAGACCGGTGTTAAGACTCCTTTTTTTTTTTTTTTTTTTTTACATTTTTTTAGTTTAATTCAAATTTTCAGCATTTCGGGAGATATTTTTCACATTTTTTAGAAAAGATTATTATTTTAAGTTTTTGCCAATTTGTAAAAACAGCACAAAGTACAATATCTCTTTCAAATAATAAAAATACACGTGACTGTTATAAACAGAAAAAACTTACAAATTAGAGTTAAATGATTGCATATTAAAAGCAAAAAAAAATTGTAATTGAATCATTAAAAACTATATTTACACATGAGTTTTAAAAGAGAAAAAAATATTAAAATAATAAATGTTTTAATATGCGTTAGAAACCGTAAATGGAGGAAGTAACGTCATATTCCGTATCCGATCTTGCTAAACAGTTTAAATTTAAAAACATATATACACGACACATTCATTTCATAATCCTGTAATATCTTTTAAACTACTTTGACAACTTTAAGGCAGTGCAAATAAAAATATTTCCTTTCTAGCATCAAAATTATCTTCACATGAGTTTTTAAGAGAAATGAAATTTTAAAATAATAAATGTAGATAAGTTTCAAGTGACGTCACACCAGACTTGATTTTTGTTTGTTCCACAAATTTGACCGATTGTGATTGGTTGGTTCATAATACAGGCTGCAAATTGTCGATTATGATTGATTGGATAAAATTTGGTGGTGGGTGATCATGTGCTTGAAATTGATATATATGCCTTGAAAGCAGTAAATAAGAGAAATTTCGTCATATCTAAAATTATCAAAGAATAATGTTGCCAAATAAATTAAACTTAAAAATATATTTACACGTAGCATTCATTTCCTATTTTGAAATAGTCTTTTTATGTGCGCTCGTAATCGTGTAAATACGTTGCACGTATAGTCGCTGTTCAGTTCATCCATCTGTCCATTTATCCAAGAGAGCAAAAACTACCTAACTGAATCGTTTGAAATTTAAAATACAGTCGAGTCTCTATATAACGAAATCCACCGTTCCCGTAAAAAATTCGTTATATAGAGAAATTCGATATATAGAGAATGATGTTAAAAATCGTATTTAATGTGTGAAATTTGAACGACTATTATTTTTGATCTTTTGAATTAAGAATTTGAAATGTTTAAAAGTAAATATTAACCTAACATTTTATTTCTTAATTATTTAAGCTGTTTCAAAAAAAAAAAGAACAAACATTTATTTAAATGAAAATCAAATAAGGAAGACTTGCATTAATTTCAGACGAAGAAATCTGTAATTTTTTTGTTGTTTTGATTTTTAAATTGTTACGCTTTCAAAAAAAAAAAAAAAAATCTACAATTTTAGCAAGGAATGAAAAATTGTAGTTAACATTTTCCTTTTTTTGAAGGCCTCTCTTATGTGCCTCTCATTGATTCCTCTCTTACATATGTGTATTAATCCAATTGACTCTGCTTTGAGAAGGATGTGGAGAGATGTGTGGGAGGTGAGATGAATTCGTTGGATTGAAAGAATAAAAAGAGAAGTAATATTTAAAAAAAAAAAAAAAAAAAAAAAAAAAAAAACTGAGCACTGACGATAAATCAAAAATAAGTGATGGAAAATTGATTCCATATGATTTCGAAACTTTTTAAAACTGAATAAATGAAGACCATTCTATGAAAAAATTGAAACACGTGAAATTGAAAAATGTGAAACATGTGCTGTAATGTGATATACATTCCGCACAACCTCTGTTGCAAAGAATATTTGTTATTAATTTACATGGCCATACAAAAGTATTCCATTACATAAAAGTTTGAGGAAAACATTGTTTGGGACGCGTTTTAATTATGATAAACAATTTCACATTTTAGGAAATTGATATAAGTTGCTAAAGTTTACTACAAGTTACTTCCTGTATAATAGAAAATGCATAGTATTTACAAAAACGCATAAAATATTTCGATTACTACAGTGGATGTGAAGTACTGTATACTTATTGCACCAAGATATGAATATTTTTAAAAAATTGTTATAGTAAGCACTCCATTTGCTACGCTTGGCGTTTGCAGCAGCATAAGAGTTATGCATATGTAAATGGTTGCAAAAATAGTCTTTTAAAAAAATTAAAAATGTTTGGCTTTGTAAAATTGGATCATTTTCTATCTAAACTAATAAAAGAAAAAATCGCTCTGTCTATGTGTGCGAGTCTGCGATGGCTAGCAAAAACTACTGCACGTACGGAGCTCAATTTTTTTTTTTTTTTTTTTTTTTTTTTTTTTTGAGTATAGACCAAGGCTTCTCCTTATGCACCCGAAGCTCAGAAATTTTATTTTTTTATTAGCTTGAGATATAAATTATGAAGCATAACTCACTCTCATCAAAAAGTCAATTATTTGATGCTCGGGAAATTTTAAAGTTTACACATGCGCACAAATACATTTACGCACCGAAACGAACGGAAGAAAAATTTTCGACTTCATTTATCTTTTTTTTATTATTGTTTTGTTTTAATCTAAATTGACCAAACCGTTCAGTACAGTTAAAATTGAAAAACAATATGCAAAATATTATATTTTCACATTTCAAATGGTGCAATTATTTTTTTTTTAAACGTTGTAGTTAATCCTTTGAAAAAAAAAATCTCAAAAAAGATCATTTTTTGAAAAAAGTTTTTATCCCTTATTGCAACACCCCTATACAACGCAAAATTAAGGATACTGACAAATCGAAAACATGCTTTTAAAGCTGAAATCTTCTTCAAAGCGATGGTGCAAATAGTTTTCTAAAATATGAATTTTAACCCCTTTCAAATTTACCATTAAATGTAGGTCTTTTTAGGCTCATGGAGAGGAAAATTTTTATGTGTTAAAACATAGGAGCCGACTTTGGTCCCAAAGCTGGGTCTGCCAAAAAGTGGAATTCTTTTAATTCCGATTTTTAAACATTTTCATGTGAATCCTGAAAAATCAAAAACACTTTTTTTTCGTCTTCTGCGATTTTTCCACTCTTTTTCTGTCCTCAAGAATTTTAAAAAGGCGAAATTCCGTGCTGTTGGACGGAAAACTTGCACCCTTGATCACAATACATATGTGACAGTCAACTGATTTGATTCGCCGATAATCAATGTAATAATGAATAAAAATGCAAAATAAAGCAGGGATGATTCTGGATGGGGGGGGAGACCCCCTCCAGCGGACAAAATCAGCTTTTTCCTGCTATCCTCAGACGAAATCAGCAATATTTTAGCAAAATCGGCGGTTTTTCGGCGATCTTTTGATGAAATCGGCCTTTTTGCCATGTTTTTTTAAGTGAAATCATCGTTTTTTCGACGATCTTTAGACAAAATTTGGATTTTTACGTGATTTTTTCTCGAAAACGGCGTTTTATTCCCGCGATCTTTTGACGAAATCGGCGTTTTTTCCGTGATCTTTTGATGAAATCGGCGTATTTTTTCAAATATTCTTTTGACAAAATATTTTTAAGCGATCTTTTATCGAAAACGGCTTTTTTTCCCGCGATCTTTTAACGAAATGGGCGTTATATCCGCTATCTTTAGACGAAATCGGGGTTTTCCCGAGGTCTTCAGAAGAAATCAGCGTTTTATCTGCGATATTTGGTGAAATTGCCGTTTTTTCCGCGATCCGCACAGGAAATTCGCGTTTTTTATCGATTTTTTGACAAAGTTCGTTTACAAAAACATTGACGAAATCGTCGTTTTTCCACGAAATTTGCATTTCTACGTAATTGTTTTTTCCGCGCGCAAAACCGTACAAGTTGGCAGCTGATAACCCAATTTCAAATTTTCGGAAGAAGATGCCTTAAATTTTCGGAAATTTCGGACGAGAATCACCCCTGGATCAACAATTTATGCAAATACTATCCGTAATTTTAAACTGAAAGTTTCTATTTTGAGTCCATGATTCAGATTTAATGTTTTTTTACACAGCAATCTTTCCTAGTTGAGCAGTGCACATTTTCTCATGCTTTACTCAAAATATCAGTTAATAAATATGGCAAGCTAATCGTGATTTTTTTTTTCAAGATCTTTTGCCAAAATTTGCGTTTTTCTGGCGATTTTTTGCCGAAATTTGCATTTTCTCGCGATCTTTTGCCGAAATTTGCATACTCCCCGCGATCTTTTGCCGAAATTACCGTTTTTCGCGATGCTTGGTCGAAACTCGCGTTTTTCCCACGATTTTTTGCGCTTTCCCTGCTATTTTTTGACGAAATTCGCGTCTTATCCGCGATCTTTTGCCAAAATTTGCGATTTTTCTGGGGTTTCTTGCTAAAATTCGCGATTTTCCTTTGATCTTTTGCCGAAATTTGCGTTTTTCTCGCGATCTTTTGACCAAATTTACATTTTTATCGTGATCTTAAGTCGAAATTTACATTTTCCTCGGAGCCTTTTGCCGAAATTCGTGTTTTTTCCACGATTCTTTGATAAAATTTCTTTTTTCACTGCTATCTTTGAACGAAAATTTGAGTTTTTTTTCGCGATTCTTTGCGTTTATCCTGCTATTTTTTGACGAAATTAGTATTTTTTTTCCTTAATCTTTTGCCGAAATTCGAATTTTTCCGCGATCTTTTGCCACAATTTACATTTTTTTCGCTATCTTTTTCCGAAATATGCATTTCTCTCAAGATTTTTTGAAACAGAAATAGCTTTTTCTCTGCTATCTTTGAACGAAATTAGAGTTTTCCGCTATTCTTTGCGTTTTTCCCGCTTTTTTTTAACGATGCGTCTTTTCTGCAATCTTTGCCAAAATTTGCCATTTTCCTGAGGTTTTTTGTTAAAATTCGCGATTTTTCTTTGATCTTTTGCCTAAATTTGCGTTTTTCTCGCGATCTTCAGTCGAAATTTGCATTTTTCCTCGCAACCCTTGCCTAAATTCGCGTTTTCCCCACAATTCTTTGATAAAATTTGTTTTTTCCCTTCTATCTTTGAGTGAAATTTGAGGTTTTTCCGCGATTCTTTGCGTTTTTTCTGCCATTTTTTGACGAAATTAGTGTCTTTTAACGTGATTTTTTGCCAAAATACGAATTTTTCCGTGATCTTTTGCCGCAACTTACGTTTTTCTCGCGATCTTTTTCCAAAATTTGCATTTTCCCCAAGATTTTTTGAAAGAAAAATACTTTTTTCTCTGCTATTTTTGAACGAAATTAGTTTTTTCCGCTTGACTTCGCATTTTTCTGCTTTTTTTTTAACGAAATTTGCATCTTTTCCGCGATTTTTTTCCAAAATTTGCGATTTTCTGAGGGTTTTTTGCTAGAATTCGCAATTTTCCTCTGATCTTTTGCTAAAATTTGTGTTTTTCTCGTGATCTTTAGTTGAAATTTGCATTTTCCTCGCAACCTTTTGCCGCAATTCGCGTTTTTCTCACGATTCTTTGACAGAATTCGCTTTTTTCCTACTATCTTGGGTCTTTTGCGCGACCTTTGGCCAAAATTCACTATTTTCTCGAGACTTTTTGAAAAATTCGGCCGATTTTGCGGGGGGTTTTTTCTGCGGATTTTTTTTCTTTTTCTTTTCTTTTTTTTTTTTTTTTTTTTTTTTTTTTTTTTAAGAATTCATTTTTCTCGCTATTATTTGAAAAATTCATATTTTTCTCCGATCTTTTACGAAAATTCACTTTTTTCTCTCGATTCTTTAACAGATTTTGCGTTTTGCTCCACTATCTTAGAACATAATTCGCATTTTTTCTGTGATTCGTGACATAATGCTCGTTTTTCACGCTACTTTTTGACGAAATTTTCAAAGATCTTTTGACGATTTTCATGTATTTTTTCACGATCCTTCCACAAAATTGATGTTTTTTCGCAACCTTTTGACGAAAAAGACGTTTTCCCACGATCTTTTGATGAAATTAGCATTTTTTCCCCCGCTATTCTTACACTTTTCACGTTTATTACCCAATGTTTTGACGAATTTTGAGTTTTTTCGCGGTCTTATGTCCGAATTTTCGGATTGAAGATCGATTTTTTTTTAAATTTCGGAACAAATTAGTCCCGCAAAAAATCGTAAAATCGCTCAACAGCGAAAAAATCTCATGCCTGCATTTTTCAGGGTCTGCCAAGATATTGCAAGGTCTGCAGATATTTTTTAGGGTCTGCGCGGCAGACCCGCAGACCCGGAAGTCGGCGCCACTGTGTTAAAAGTAACTAAACGCTCGTATTTTAATATAATCTTTTGAAACAACCTCAATACGTCAGATTTACATCACTACAAAAATTTCAAAACTTTTGGAAGAGCAGAAATATTTTTACAATATAAAATACATGAAAACTTCGACAAAAAAATTAGAAATCGAGGGATATCGCTGTGGTTTCTTTCGATTTCGGCTAAACGTTTTCCATCTTAAATATGCATATTTTTTATTGAAATTTGAAAAAGACTTGGTTTTGTTATATATTACATATGAAAAAATTACATTTTTCATAGTCCAATTCATTTATATATATATATATATATATATTTTAATTTTAAGGGTTTTTTTTTTCAAATTATTATTTGTGCCTATCCCTCCCCCCCCCCCCCAAAAAAAAAAAAAAAAAAAAAAAAAAAATCTGTCTAAAGATATAAAATTATATTAACTTGGCCGTACAAAGAGCCTGACATGGAGCAATAATTCCGATGCAGGATCCCCATCAGAAGTCAAATACAATAAAACCAGCTTAGAAGGAAACACAAAAAACCAGAGATTAAATATGCAGGATCTTTAAATTGCACAAAGCTTAATTGCATTTTTGAGGAGGGGAGGGGGGACTAAAACCAGTCAGTTTATTGGGTTTTTTTTTCAGTTTATTGTATAATTTCATTATAAACATGTTTTACTATATTAGAAAATAAATTTGCTGGATAGAGCCTTTTTAAAAATCTATATAGTAGTATTTGATTGCGATGCGATTTCATTATTTCTTTTTCAATGTTACAGTTTACGATACATTTGTAATTATTTTTTCATCTAAAGATGATAAATAAAAATTTAAAATATCGAAAACATAATTAAAGTTTAATTGAAATCATCAATAAATTTTAAATAAAGGAGCTTGAAGTGTGAGACAAATGAAAATTCAAAACCCTATGACTGTGCACAACTTTCCAGCTGAACAAGAGTCGGGTCAGGTAACTTGCACAATCTCGGTAGAGAATAACAATACAAATTTTAGGTTCATTTAGAATATTATTATAGGCCCGGGCAACGCTGGACGGGACGCATTTTCAGAAAGAATCACGTTTTGAGCACCAGCTTTGGCGAGTTGGCGAAAGCGAGAACGTTCAGCTAGCTGCATCGCCAAACACAAAATAAACTAAGTTCAAATGTTTCATAAAACATACGATTAATAGAATTATATTTAATTCAAGAGAATCTTTACTACTGTTTTTAATTAACTTCTCAATTTCTTCGAACATAGCGAGTTAAGGGAATAATATTTTTGAATTGAGGGGGGGAAAAAACCTATGTTTAGATGTTTTGTGAAATTTAAAGCATTTTAATCTGAAAAAGCTCTTTGTTTTAAACTATGTTTTAATCGTAAACAACGGTGAATAATATTTCCTCATATTATAGTCTTTGCTTGATAACATTTACGGAAAAAAATGAAAAATAAGCGCGATCTCTTTTCAGAAGGAAGGGTTGCTATTCGCTAGGCGTTTGACGTCACAAACAAGAAAGATTGCGTAGCATTGACTTCATCTAACGGGATTCTTTCTGAAAATGCGGACGGGACAGCTAGTGCAAAATAAAGCGAAGCATTTGTATAAAATATAACATCTACTTTTATTTTCAGATGTATTAAATTAATTTTACATCAAATTTTCTTTAGTTGTATTTTAAAAATAAAGTGTTGATAAGTCAGTTTAAAAGAATGAATCTTTTAGAAATATCATATTATTATTTCATATTTTCCAATACGCCATCAGACTTTAAAGAGAAAAATAGCTGATGTGAAATATGTCTCAATCTGTAATTTGTAACATAAAGAGTTAAAAACCATGTAGAGCGAATTCTCCTTAACATGAACTCTAGAGAAATTTGAATTACTAGCAATGTTCAAAATTAATATCCTTTCATTCAAGTATTCAGGCAGCTAGAATATTTAGATGAAATTTACATTTTCTTTAGAAATTCATATCTGCTCTTAACTCTCCGGCTTCACATAAGAATGTTGCCAAAAGATACGTTTAAACTATGACAGAGGATGTTGACTCGAACAAGCGTTGAGGTTACTTCTGAAGTTTATATTTACATCAATGAAATTTAAACGACGATATTTGAAAGAAAAATCTGGAAAATAATTTTAGAAGATATTTTTGTTTCTTTTGTTTGGTATTTATATTTATATTTTAGGAAATTCAAATTATACAATATTTTACCCAAATAATATTATATACGAATAGACGAGAATGGGTCCAAATGCACCTGAAAATTTTGAATTTTTTAGTTCCAATGTGTTGTTTCTTTGGGCAAGAAATTAAGGTGTCATCTCTAAAAATATGTTTCGTTAAATAAGCCAGCCATAAAAAAAGCTTATGTATCATTGCTCGGGATAATTTCTATTGAATTGTTTTAACTTCTCAGTATTGCACATGTTTACGTATATCAATGATTTTCTCGTGCTCAAAAACTGTAGAATACAAAATTTAATCAAAATCGTTTGAGCCATTTTCTAGATAAAATTAGCTTGACCCACAATGACCCAAAAATGACTCACTAATCGAATTTTGTCTAACATATGACTTAACCGAATGGTCTTCTCGTAATTCAAAACGGTAGAATAAAAAATTTGGTCAAAATCTTTCGAGCCGTTTTTTAGATAAAATTGATCTGACCTATAATGAGCCAAAAACGACCCATTAATCGAAATTTTTTTAACATATGACCTAGTCTATTAGTTTTGTTGTGCTAAAAAACAGTTAGATACAAAATTTCGTTAAAATCGATCGAGCTGTTCTTTAAATATAAATAGCTTGATCCTGACCCAAAATGACCTACTAATCGAAATTTCTCGAAAATGTGACCTAGTCCAATGATCTTCTCGTGCCAAAAAATGGTAAAATACAAAATTTTGTCGAAATCATTAGAGCCGTTTTTAAAATAAAATTTACACACACATGCAATTTTTCTCGTATTATACTATAAGATACAGTAAGCAACTGAAATCTTTTCTGTGTCCCTGTAAATACTAGCTGCTTTCAAGTATACCGGAAGTTTAATGCTCGATAGGAAGTTTAATGCTCGAACATGCTCGATACTCATTTAATCAACCCGAAAGGATGAAAGACTAGTAAACCGTGCCCGCTCGGGGGTCGAACTCACGACTTGCGGCGGCGCAGTCAAGTTAAAATTTCACTCTGTTAATATTTTTTTAAATATCTCAACACTTTTTATATTATTTACTAGAAACCATCAAACGCTCCACTGGTCGTTTTTTTTTTTTTTTTTTTTCTTTCTTTTCTTTCTTTTTGAATTTTATCTCTAATCACACGAAATGATCTAGCAAAGATGAAAAAAAAATCTTAATATCTGTTCAAATGTCTTAATTCTTGTCTCATTCGCACAGTCTTACATTAGTCAGTTCAGAGTCGGTATTGGCGATAAAGCAAACCAAATATCTCTAAAATCATTGAAGTACCTGTGTTTAAATAGATATATATATAGATAGATAGATAGATTGTAATTTGTAATCTTCAATTTCCCTCTTCTGTTATAAACTATTGCTGAAATATGGAGAAATTTCCTAAAATTTTCGACCATCTCATTAACCCATGTTATGTTGGGGGATTTCTAAAATCGCTTAAATGAGTTTTTAATTATTTTTTTCAATAGATTTATTATGCTGAATCTCTTGTTCCTACCTAAAACTGTTGCTGAGTTATAGCGAAATGACCTAGAACTTACTACCACTCTATTAAACCTTCTTAGGTAAGAATTTCTTGACCCGATAAAATGCATCTTTTAAGTATGTTTTAGTAGATTAGTTACCTCTGAAAGTCATGCCTCTATTTAAAACCGGTGCTGAGATTTAAAGAAATGACTTAACACGTTCGCTGCCGTTTACGTGAAGATGTGATGATAGTCAATGCCGCTCGGTAGAAGTGGATTTTTACCAGAAGCCGATTTACTTTTAATAACAAAGAATCAGTGAAAGATTTTCCCGCGCCAGCGCGTGACTGGCTATGGGACATCACCCGAAATCACGTGCTGGCGCGTGAGTGGCCCCTTAACGTTGGCACCATATCACGCGCTTTTAACACATTCGCTGCCACTCACGCGTTAAAAGATTCGTCACTCCTTTTAATGCTTTTAGGAGGGAAGATTTTTAGAAACACTAGAACACACGTTTAATTACCTTTTTTAATAAACTCGTTATCTTGAATTTCACGCTCCTATTGAAAACTGCTGCAGGAATACGGCCAAAAGTTCTAAAATTTTCCATCTCTCCCTTTAACCCCATTAGGGGAAAAAATGTAAAATCACTGAATAACTTGTTTGTTTATTGTTTAATAGATTTATTTTTTGGAATCTAAGGCACATCCCACACTGAAACGACAAGACAAGGAAACATGAAGAGCAACATGAAGCGAAAAAACCGATCGAAACAAAGAAGGTTTAAAGATAGAAAACCAACGAATATAAATGCACAAATAAAGTATGAGAAGGTAGCAAATAACTATTTCGAATCTACTATCGAGATTCTTCATCAGTGCAAAACTCAGCGAGCTAAAAAATAGCAAAACTGAGCAAAGGGACAGAGAGACGCAGGCTTATGTACCCGCTATGGGAACAATCTATGGGAAATCCCGCTATGGGAAATAGTTATTTGCTACCTTCTCATACTTTATTTGTGCATTTATACTCGTTGGTTTTCTATCTTTAAACATTTGTGCACAAAGGCTTTATTTGCTATTTTAAAGAAGAAGGTTGTTTCAAACCTGTTTTAAACCAGTTTTTTTTTTTTTTTTTTTTTTTTTTTTTTTTTAATCGAATTCAAGCGACATGTCTTATCTGTCACTTTAGTGTGTGATTTACCTAACGTCCCTATCTAAAAACGGCTCCTGAGATATGACCAAAAGGTCTCAAATTTTCGCCCCCACCTTAACATCCTCAGGGGAGGGGGATTACTAAAATTTCTGAAATGCTTGTTTAATTATTTTTTAATAGATTTATTTTCTGGAATTTCACGATTCTACCTAAAACGGTTGCTGAGATATTGCCAAGTGCTCTAAAATTTTCGGCCCCCCTCCTTTAATATCCTTAAGAAGGGAGCTTTAAAAAAACCCTTTCATATCCGTGTCCTTATCATACAGTGCTCAGCAAAAGTTTAGACAATGATCGATTACGCTTCTATATTCAGAAGTATGTAACGAATTTTTGTAATTCATCTGTCATACATTACTTCTGACTTATTCTTTATTCACAAACAATAAATTTTGAATTTTACCTTTTAGATAACAAATAATGATAAAAAAATGAAATTAACATTGTGGCAAAAGTATAGACAATTTGTATATTTACAGAAAAATAACTACAAATTAAAATCGAGTTGCACCCGCATTGTTTGCAGTTAGTGCAAGAATGTGACTTTTCATCGAAGAAACTAAATACTGCGTCATTTGGAGTTCTATCTTGTACCAAACATGTTCAACAGCAGCTCGAAGCTCATTAACAGAAAAGTATAGCGAAAATTTGCATAAATCTTACGACAAATGATGTTACAAGTAAGTTTTCGATTAGGCCCAGATCAGAGCTACACGCCGGCAAGTTGAGATCAGTAGTATTTTCAGAGCTAAATTAAGTTCTTCTTTTATATGCAATATGAATAGACGCATTATCTTTCTAAAATCCATATTTTATACCATTAAAAGTTCCCCAAATGACTAAAAATTAATCTCCAACATATGTACGTAGTCTTGTGTTGTTTGGCAACCATTGAATAACTCCAGAGATTCTCGAGCATTAAAGCAAAATGAGGACCAAATCATTAAAAAGTCACCTCCTTGTTGTCGACTTAAGAAAGAACCAGGCTCTTTACGCAAGTCGTGCTTATAGTATGCCCACCCATTTGGGCCATTCAAATTTTACTTTTTTTTTTTCATTACGACTGTCATATTCTACCATTTAGGTCCATATGACGTATGTTTGCAAGTTCATTGTATTCTCGCCAATTTGTAGCAAGATTTTAAAGCTGATTGTTTTATAATTTTCATGTAAATTGATTTATCTGTTTCTTTTATTCATCTACGCATCATGTCCGTCGACACAGAAAGTCCTGACTTACTTTTAATGTGATTAACAATCATCATTTGTGGAAATCTCAGTTTATGGATCCTTTTGTCATCTCTTTCTGGTCAGACTACTTTGGACGATTCAATGCTTCTGAAATTTCTACAACTGTCTTCTCTTTCCATTTCAACTTTCCTACTTCAATTACCTCATCTAACTGAATATTTTTAGCTCGTGGCATCTTCACTGACTCATGCTATATCCTGGTATACTTAAATACTTCAGACATATGACATCATAACTTAGAAATTTGCATTTTTCCATGAACAGTAGGTAAAAAACCAAAAAAGTGTCTAAACTTTTGCAATATTCAAATTTTACTTTTTTCCAGTAAAATGAAATATTATCTTAAATTATAATCATTATTTTTATCCTACATTGTTTAAAATGTATTTAAAAATAAGTATAGCCATTTGTAAAACACAAGTGTTCATATTTTTTATTTAAAGGTTAAAAAACACCAGTGTCTAAACTTTTGCTGAGCACTGTAAGAAGTATTTTAATATTGCTTCTAGGGTTGAAATGAGAAATTCGAAAACTTCGTGTCAAATAATCAGATAATATTAATAAAACGGCTAAAACTTCGTATTAAAGAGATCTAAGACGAAAATTAAATGAGATGTATCAACAAAAATTTATTATTTTAACTAGACAGAAAGGGCATTTTAGAGAAGAAATTAATAGGCTAAACACAAGCTTTAATAAAACAACCTTGCAGCTATATCTGTTTTTTCAGTTTTTGTCATTGAAAGAAAAATTAATCATTAACATTTTAATCATACAGTAATATACGTGGAATTTTATAAAATGAAATGTAATTAAAGGATTTTTTTAAAAATATTTATGCATGCCATTAGATCTTTATTAATTTCGCTGAAAGAATGATTTAAGTATTTAAATGGAAAAATAAATTGATTTTACTGCTTATTAAAAAGATGGTTGTTTATTGCTTGTAATTTTTCTAATTATCTTTATTTCTTAAGGATAACGTTTTACTGACGAAGTTAATTAAATATTTTTTAATTGTATTATATTTAATGATATGTTTAATGATATTTTTAATGATGCGTGAAAATTTTTTAAATATGTCTGTAATAATGTCCTTGATATTTATATTGTTAATTACAAATAAAATAAAATGGATTTGAAATTTTATCAAAAAGATTTACGGTGCGCCTCAATACCACTAATCAGGGCCGCAGCTAAGGGGGTGCTGTGGGCGGCTCAGTCTCCCTTAAAATATTTTGAACCCCCCCCCCCCCCCCCCCTCTGAACAGTTGCTTATGAGGCGTAGTATTTGCATTAACTTAGAAAGGTATCGGATTGTCAATTTTGTACAGATATTGCGTTGCTTCCGCTGCCAGGCTTTTGGGCATGTGAATTCCAAATGTGCAGAAGATCAAAAATGTGTAAAATGCGCCGGTAATCATGGCTTGAAAAATTGTTCTATCACAGTAGAATCATGTATCAATTGTATGAGAAAGGACGATGGGACAGATACGGCACATAGGGCCGACAGTTATGATTGTCCATGTTACAAGGAGTATAGGCGGGATCTTTTATCCAGAAGATTATAACAGCAGTTTCAAAGGCTTATCTTGACTCTGGAAAATTGGTCATAGTTCAAATTAATTTGAACCACTGCTTAGATGCGAACGATGCTTTGGCTTCGTATGCTGAGAGTAATGGTGTACATTTTTTCTTATGTCAGGATCCATATACTCGTAACGGTACTTTTTCTGGACTCCCTCCGGGGTGGCTTTGTTTTCCATCTATTTCTCTTACTTCAATGATAATTTGTACAGACTCGTCATTGTCTATTGTGAAAGGCTTTTGTTCGAATAATTCAGTTTTTATTACGATAACTCTTAATCAGGGACCTTTTGATTATTGGGTCTGTTTATTCTTCACCTTCTAGTGATCTTGATAAAGATATGTCTTCATGGATTAATTATTATCAGAATACTACTCGTATGATTATCGGCGGTGACTTTAATGTTCCGTTGCGTATACTTGGCTATACACGTGAAGATAATAGAACAGAAATTTTTGCAGACTATCTCATGATGACGGATCTTAGACTTGTGAATACTTCAGATGCTCCCCATTCTTATGTTCACGACAATCAACTTGGAAGACCTGATCTTACCCTCTTGGGGATTGATATTATTCCCTTTCTGCAGAATTGGCGTGTTGATGATACAGTGTTCTCTTTCTCAGATCATCGATATATAATGTTTTCGTTGTGTTTGAATCCAGTTTTTAGAACCTATGATAGGTTCAAAACAAAGAATAAATCAATGCACAAATTTAATAAATTATTCAGTGAAAAACATGATTTACTATGTTCATCACTTATGAGAGTGCATGGTCCGGCTTCTCTGGACGATTGGATTGAAAATTTCAATGAATATCTCCAATATGTACTTCAAAGGTCCTTTCGTCGGGGCAGTATTTCCTATAAACCTACCATTTCTTGGTATACTACTGAACTGAGAGTATTGAGAAATAAAGTTACTGCTGCTTATAAACGTTATAGAAAGAATTTAGACAATCCTGTATATAGAGAATCCTATATATTATTACGTCATGAATATAAAAGAAAAATTAGAAAAGCGAAGCGTTCTAGTTGGTTAGATTATTGTCAGCGAACTAATGAAGCATATGGTAACGTTTTTAAGTTCGTCTCTGGTAAAAAATTTAACTACCAGAATATGGCTTTTTCTACAATGGAGAATTCATCCGTTTTTGACGCATATAATGACATAGCTCATCAACTAATGATTGAACATTTTAAGGTTGACAATGTACCTGAAAATACTTATAGTTATGAAAGTTCATCGGATTACACGGATGATCCAGATTTTCGTCCTTTTTCCAAGAAAGAACTAAATTTTGTTTTGAAACAACAACATAATAATAAAGCTCCAGGTTTTGACAATGTGGATGCGCTAATTGTGAAGAATCTATGTTTTAATTTTAATTTTTTAATGTTGTCAATTTTTAACACTTGCTTTAAATATGCACATTTCCCGGTCAGCTGGAAGAAGGGAGTTGTAATTTTCTTTAAGAAAAGAAATAAGCCAGAGGGCTCTTATCGTTCATATCGACCAATTACCCTGTTGCCTATTATAGCAAAGGTCTATGAGAGGCTGCTGAAACTTAGAATCACAGTAATGCTTGAGGCTGCTGCATACCTCGACGGGGACCAACATGGTTTTCGTGAGGGACGGAGTACTCTGACTGCACTCTCCTCTCTTCGTGAGAAGATTAAAGAAACTTTGAAGGCTTATAAATATTGTGCGATTGTGTCATTCGATATAGCTGGAGCATTTGATGTGCTTGACTGGAATGTGGTTGCTAACATAATAGATCACTTGCCTATCTACGATTATTTGAAAGAAGTATTCAAGAATTATATTTCATTTAGACTTATAGGTTTTAAATTTACCGATGGCATTCAATGGTTTAGACTGTTCTGTGGCTGCCCACAGGGTTCATGTTTGGGCCCTTTGATTTGGACAATAGTTGCAGACCGAATTTTTAAACAGAGTAAAGAAGTAGCATTGAATTTAATTTCTTACGCTGATGACTCTGTGGTTGTTGAAGGTGCGGACACTAGAGCGTCACTTGAGAATAAAATGAATAACACTGTGAATAATTTTTCTACTGTCTGTGCTCATTGCAACTTGCAGCTTAATAATACCAAGACGGTTTCTATGCTTTTTGGACGTAATACCATGAAAAAGAGACGTCCTATTTTTAAACATAGTGGTAGATCAATACCTGTGAAGAATAATATTCTTTATTTGGGTTTTCTTCTAGACAGTGCCTTCCATTGGTTAGATCATCTTGAGATGATTCGAAGTAAAGTTATGTCCTTTACTTGCAATATGAGAAAAGTGAGAGTAAGAGATATAGGGGTCTCTCTAGACCTATTAAAGGTTTGGTACAACACTGTATTAAAAAAGCAGATATCATACGGACATGAGGTCTGGTATCGTGACCTTCAGTCCCATGGTATTCGCAGATTGTCCTCTTGCCAGCGAGTTTGTCTGTTGACCATAATTCGTACATATCGTACAATTTCAACTGAAGCATTGTGCGTTTTGGCTGGAGTTTTACCTATAGATATAGAACTTTCTAATTCTGCTCGTCTTTATGATATGATCCACGGAAATACATCAGTAGTGGTGGAAAATACTACTATTTATTCTGAGGATTTGGTTAAACGTGTGCCAACTTATTACTATCCGAATTACTGCGAAAGACATCATGTGAATTTTCTGAATCCAGTACGAAAATCAATTCCTGATCGTAATTATCCAATAATTTTTACTGATGGATCGCACATGCAAAGTGGAGTTGGTGCTGCTTTTGTAGTTTATTTAAAAAATGTAGAAATATTTAATTACAGAATCAAGCTTAATGTTAAAAATTCGATCTTTCAGGCAGAATTGGTGGCAATCTCGGAGGCTATACAGTGGTGCGGACGAACTGAGTTTGCTCACTTCTATTTATATACTGATAGCCTGTCATCGACATGTGTTTTGCATCATCTATTTCCATGTGATCAGTTAGTATATGATATTTTCACGAACTTACGTGTACTTAAAAAATAAAACTATTCATATAGGATGGGTCAAGGCCCATGTAGGCATTGTGGGTAACGAACGTGCTGATGAACTTGCCAAATCAGGGGTTCTGAATAAGGTTTATGACAAAGTAGTTAACCTTCCATTTCCTGTGAGTTATTTAAAGAATTACTTTCGAAATAGGAATATTCGTGATTGGCAGGATCGATGGTGCTTTAGCGATAAAGGTAGGGATACCTACATGGTTATTCCTGATGTTAGTTTAAATTACATCTGTTATTCTCAAGTGGCTGCATATTTTGTTTCTGCACATGGTGCGTTCCCTACTCTGCTGTACAAACGGGGAAAAAGAAATAATGATAAGTGTATTTGTGGCAAACGCGGTGACGTCGCACACTATTTATTTGATAGCTGTTGTGTTTCAGCAGACAAGTTTAACTTAATTAGAAATAGAACCATAGAGTGGAATATCAGAAATGTTCTATTTTCACATTTTAATTATAAGAAACTTTGTGCTATTTATAATGATCTGAATGCACACTTTACATTCATTCATTACAAATTCTGATGTTGTAACTTTGTTTTAATTGACAGGACTGTGAACTTTAAATCTTTGGACATGCTCCTGTTGTGTGACATAGTATATAAATTTGACCCTCAGCTAAAACTGTATTGAACTTTTCTGACTTTTACAAATTTTTTTTTTCTTTTTTAAGGCTTTGTGTTTATATTAGTTCTATTATATTTTTAGTTTTTGTTTTGTTTTGGAACATGTATGATTTGTTCTTACATCTCACTTTATTTTGTATGTGTCTTATTAAGTTTGTTAATTATTTTCTCTTTGTTCCGTCAGTCAGACGTTTGTCAAATTGTCAACAAGTGTTTTTCATTTTTATCATTTTGTATATTTTAGTGCCATTGCATATTATTGCTGTATATGTTATTTATGTTATGGAATGGCCCGTTGTTTGTAATTTGGCTGGTTGGTTGTGGAATATTTCCTCCGGGGATTAAACACCTATGCCAAGTTTTTTGGTGGGTGCCCCGGATGGGTGATCCCCCCCCCCCTCTGGAAAAGATTCCAAGGTTACTAAATGAATTTCTGTTTCAAAAATTTAAATGAAATTCTGCTCAAATATCTAATTTAGTTTTGAGACCCCTTTCACATTTTTGCAGAATTACTAAATTGTATTTAAAATAAGCGTTTCAACACTCCCTCATCCTATTTGTACAGATGAAGCTAACATGATGTTTAATTTTGCACTCCAGTTATACGCTCAAAATTTTCATCATCATACACTTTTCTTAGCATAAAATGAAGTTATTACAACAGTTTAATAAGAAACATAGTACCTACAATGTGAATATACTCTAATTTATCTTTCTGCGTCAAAGAGAGAGAGAAAAAAAAATTATGAGCTCCCCTTATAATCTCTTGAGCACCCCCTACTGTTCACTTCTAGCTACGGCCCTGCTACTACTACGTTGAACTGCGGTTATTTATATTACAATATTTTCCGAAATTTTTAAATAATGATGACTGATTTAAAACTAAAGAAATAGATCTCTAAAATGTGATGTATTCAAATATTTTATACTATAAATATTTGTTGTTGTTGTTATTCTTAATAGACCAGGAGATGGCAGCACAGACAAATCATCTCATAGAATTCGCAGATGAAAACCTAGAATTGGTTATATCTCGATTGACATGTTAAAAAGCAATCAGTCTGAAAAATCATGTCTTCGTAGAAAACTCCTAAAAACACAATTTTAGCGGTTAACTCATGGGTTTACCATTATTTTTTCCTGCTCTCAGTCCTCCATATTTTCATACTTTTGGGTGCAGGAAAGCACAATGGTAAATCTACGAGTCAACCACTAAAATCGTATTTTTAGGGGAATTTTTTAGTTTGAATTTCTATATTAAAGAAAAAAAAGTTACTATAACACTGTTATCACCCCTGACAATGAGTTTTTTGTGAGTGGGGATCATTCTTCGTTAATATTAAGAAAATTGTTGCATACAAAAACATGAAAAACGGTGGTATTATAGAGAAATGCTTGATAAACACGCTTATGCTGACAGTTTATAAATAGAATAATCATTTTAAGAGATATTTAATATGAAAGTTGGTCAAAATCGTTCCATTAAGACAGTTTTACAGGAGCAAAAACTATACATAGGAATTTAAACATTTTTAGATCATTTTATACATTGGAAATTACCAGTGAGCAGGTTTTATTTTTCTAATTTGATTCGTTTTTTAGGATTTATTTCCATTTATAATTCAAATTTTCAGCATTTAGAGAGATATTTTTTACACATTTTTTAATAAGAGTATTATTTTAAATTGTCGCCAATTTTAAAAACAGAGCAAAAAATAATATTTCCTTCAAATTAAAATTTTTTGACACATAGTTGTTATAAGATGAAAAAAAAACTTTCAAATTAGAATTAAATGATTATGTGTTAAAAGCAAGAAAAGATTGAAAACTAGTCGTAAAAACTATATTTAGATTTAAATTTTAAAAAAGAAAAAAAATTCTAAAATAATAAATTCATTTTATGCATTCAAAGTCGTAACATAGAGATGGTTAAGTCACATTTAAAATGACCAAATAATTCATATTTGGCAGAACATTTTAAATTAAAAAATATAAATGCGAGAGATATTTATTTCATTTTGAAATTATGTTTTCAACTCTTATCTAAAATTCTAGAACAGCGCAAATAATATTTCCTTTCTAACAACAGTAGCACTTTCAGTAAAATAGCAAAAACAGAAAGAAGACTTTGGTAAAAATTGCGTCAGATTTGAAACGATGCAAAAGTTTAAAAATATATTTTACACGAGATATTTCACATATATTGATGATCTTCTAAACTATTGTTGCAATTATAAAGTAGCAAAAACAAAAATATTTCCTTTAATTATAAATAGAAGTTTTCTTATGCGTCCATTAAAAAACATTTCATTTTCAAAACATTTGGTCTGCAATGATTCCTTGTCATTTGAAATCCCAAATATTTGGATTGAATTGTTAAATAATTTAAAAATTAAGCAACGTGATACATAATTAAAATATAACGCGCGTGATTTTTATTTTTAAAAATTTTTAAATTTCATTTGTAATAGTTTATTGTCATTTTCCATCTTGTTGTTTATTTGTATTTTGTTTTTCTGATGATGATTGAGTAAATTCAATCGAAACATGTAAAAATTATTAAGATCTTTTAATGTTTTTATTAGTATTTGACGTCCTTTATAGCAATTAAATATTTTAATGCATATTTTTGAAAAATATTTCCTTTCCAGCAAAAAAAAAAAAAAAAAAAAAAAAAAAAAGAAAAGAAAAGAAAAGAAAAGAAAAAAAGAAAAAAAATCACGTGAATATTGCAAAGAAAAATAAAATTTAAAATAATAAATTCATTAATATGCGTTAAAAGCAGTAAATAGGAGAAATTACGATATATTTGAAATGACCAAACAATAATAATGTAAAAAAGTTTAATTTTAAATATATACTATTTGCGCGAATCATTTACTTCATATTTTCAGATATTCAACTATCGTTGTGAATTCTAAGAGAGCGCAAATAATATTTCCTTTGTAACAACAAAAGTATTTTCGCATGAATATTAAAAAGAGAAAGAAAACACTGGTGAAGATTGCGTCATATTTTAGACGATGCATTTAAAAAATCTTATTTAAAAGAACTTTCTAATAGCATTGTTAAAAAATACCGAGAGACAAATACTCTGTATACTTAATACATTTTACATTAGCTTATTTTCATTTTTTTTTTTTTTTTTTTTTTTTAATCTAAGACGAAAACAGACATTGTATCTCTTTACAAAAGGCTCACTTAGCCTTAAAAATCTCCAACCAAAGAAAAATTAATTAAAATCCGTTTACAGGGAGATCGCCACTTATTTTTTAAAAACTACAATTCAATCTGTTTAAAACCAATGAAATTAGCATGTTTTTAGAATACAGGGTGCCTGAACGGTGGTTGGTAAGCGTAGTTCGTAGGAAGCAAAACCCCTAGTTAAAAAAAAAGAAAAAAAAAAAAAAAAAATAGCTTGATGGTGAACAAGTATATAAATTTTTTTAATAGTAAATCAAGTATAACAACTCAAGCAATAATAAGCAAGTTAATTATAAGCATCTTATGTTTTATTATTATTATTATTTTATAATTAAATAAGTTCTACATTTTACAAATAATTAATTGTATGATTAAGAGTAAATTGACTTCATCTACTTATGAGAAATTTTGTTAACACTATATACCTAAGTGTTAAAAATCATACTTCATTACGTGAAAAATATGCAGTTAAAAGTTTTATCGGAAATTCAGGCACATGAAAAATAAGATATGTTCACTCGTGAGTCATTTATTTTTATTATAACATAGAAGTTTTTCCATTCATCTCAATTTTTTCCATCATAAAAGAAAATACATTTCGCAATTTTAAAAAGTAACTTATCGAAACTATGTTCGAAATCAAGTGAAACAATAGAACTTCAACTTTCTTTTATTCCATACTTTTTTAGTTAGCTTTTATTTCATTTCATTTATTTTTTCTATAGTTTTTGAAGTCAAATGAATCTGTTCTTGTATTAAACTTCTGAAGTTTCATAATTTTAAGTGCTACATTTATTCCTAAGAATGCCAGCACAAATAGACATAAAAATTGCAATTATAAATTATAATTATAAATTATAAAAATTATATAAACTATAACAAATTTCGATAAATTACATTTTTTAAAATCAAAAATCTAATTTTTTTGCTATCCTCAAAAATTTTAAATACAAGGAATTAAATAATAAAAAAAAAGAATTGTGTTCGTTGTTTTGCATTCATCGGCACATTAATCTGTCATATCCGAACATTTAAAAGATCGCGCCCACCTTTAATTCTTCTTGCCTTCGTTAATATATTTATTTATTTTTATTTATGCATATATATAATAACCAATCTATCCTTTTTCTTTTCTTTGAGGAATAATTATATTTAATGATTTGAAAGACATGACGCGTGGTTAAAAACTCAATCACAAAAGAAATTAAATCGAATCACTTCATGCCGCATATAGGAGAAGGTGGGGTACGTTGGGACATCTCAATTTTCAGGCTTTATATTGCAGTTAAAAATTAGCACACATAAGTGCCAATATATGATACAATTTACTCTCTCACGTATTTTGAAATAGCTGGTATTTGCTGGCAACAAATAATACCATTATTTTAGTTTTGAATGAGGTTGACTAACATTAATGTGTGTTTTGAAGAATAATTTTTTCATTAAAGAAATAACATAATACAAGTGATGAAATAACGTGGATTTATTGTTATTTTAATGGTAAAACATAGACTGTTATGCTAAGATTAACAGTGTAAGTGTTTTTATTATTTAATGTGCGAGATGGGACAGGTTAGGACACTCAGATGTCGGCAACATTGGGACATTCCAAAAACGCTGAAAAGACCAAATGCAGCTTACAGAAGAAAACAAAATTGCACAACAAGTTAGGATTTTCTTCAAGCAGTTGAGGCAGTTGCACTAGCAAAATTGATGAAAATTACCCTTGGAAAGAAAAAGAATGTAAATGATTTCTGTAATGGAAGTAGTGATTAATTTAACTGTTCATGTGATGCTGATTTTCCTACAGATTTCAACATTGCTCAAGATATATCCGGAAACTTACTGGCAGACCCACTGTGGGATAGTTTGCATCAATAAAATTTGCAGTTAAAGAAGGCATTGTTGCATTTATAGGGCATATTCAAAATTTCGAGGACAGCAGCAGGTATGAGATATCCATTTTGAGAAGACGAGATCAAGAGTTGTCATTTAAAAAAAAAAAAAATCTTAATAAGCATTATAGCTCATTTGTGTATCAAACAGATATTCTTTTAAAATTTGGCACTCCTAAAAACAAAATAAATCAAAAATGTGTTTTATTAAAATTTGATAAACGTCGTTTTTTTTTTTTTTTTTTTTTTTTTTTTTTTTTTCCACTAAATACGAGATTTGCGAAAACATGTGTTACAATTCAAATTATTAAAGCGTTTTAATGCTTAAACTGTTTCATGTTCAACTAAATATTTATGAATAAAGCATTGTTCATCAATTCAGGTTGGGACATTTCAAATATTTTTTTTCTTTTCTTTTCATTCTTTTCCTATGTGAAATATTAAATTATTATGAGTTTGTTTGATGCAGAAATGTTTATACTTTATATCTAATTGGAAAAAGTCCCAAGGTGCCCCAACTTCCCCTATTTTTGTAATACAGAAGTTACTTGACATCTTCAATATTTTCTACAACATGCAAGAAAATATGTTTCGGAATTTTCAAAAATAAGTTCTCGAAACTATATAGAGTTAATGGAAACTATGGAATTTGAAATTTCTATCTTCGCATTAATTTTTAATTTTTTTTTTTTTTTTTCAGATTTTCTAGTTTATGCAATCAAATGGTTCTATTTTGATATTGCCTTCTATATGCTTCATCATTTTCAGAATCGGGCTATTCCCAAAGATATATAATATATTTTTAATATAAATTAAGGTTCTTTTTTCCAATAAGTAGAACTTCTTATTATATTCGAAGTTTCTTTAAAAAAAAATGATATCTTAAAAATCAAAAGAGTTGAGTTCTTTGTTTTACATCTATTGAAGATAAGATTAATAAACATTTCAAATATATTTCCTTTTTAATGTTTGATTTCTTTATTCCTATAATATCTATATTAAACTATACCTAGACATATACTTATGTTTAAAAAAAAACATATCTTAAGTCTTGAAGAATATGCTATTAAAAGTTCACCACAAAGAAAATAAATTCAGCAATAAAAGAAATAAATCCCTTGTGTGCCATAAGTTCTTATTATAAGATAGACGTAACTAGATACGTCCAATATTTTCTCCAACACATGAGAAAAGATATTTTGTAATTTACGAAAATAGCTTCTCGAAATTCTGTTGAGAATTAATGTGAAACTATAGAACTTGGAATTTGTTTCGTTACATTTTTTTAAATTCAACTTTACTATAGTTGTCACAATCAAATGGATCTGTTCTCTTATTACACTTATACATATATGTTTCATCGTTTTAAAAGTTAGTCAGCGTATGCAGCTATTCTATAAAGTAAAACTGTTCTGTAACTTATATAAATTAAATTTTTACTTACAAGCAAAGCATTTTATTATACAGGGTATTTTTTTTTAACTGATACTATTTAGAGCCGCCAGTAGCTCGTTCTAATAACTGGAATGATACAAAATTTTATAAATGGACTAATAAAACAATGGGGAAAAGATTCCAACAAATAAATAAATAAATAAATTATAGTTCCAATCACCACCGTTAGCGGGAAATTTGGCTCTGTACATGGAAAGAAAACATCAAAAACAGACAAAGTTAATAGTTTGGATAAAATGCCATGTTTTATTCACCATTTTCACTTTCCCGACGAGGAATTCGACCACATTCGATGTGACGACCGTTTTTCTTGTACCACGCCTTGCATTCTTTGTGTTCAACTTTTTCAAGGGGCCGACCATAACATGTCACATGGAATAGCTCTTATTAATGAATAAAACTTTTTTTTTTTTAATCTGTTTTCTTTTGGTCCCCTTATAAATTTTAAAGCAGTTCCAGTTACTAAAATTAGCTATAGAGCTAAATAGCGTCAGTTTAAAAGACTATACCCTATACTTGAAATTTTGAAAGAAAGACGTTAAAAGTTAAAAATTCAGTTCTTTCTTTTATATCAATCGAAACACATTATATCGCATTGATGAACATTTAAAACATATATTTTATTCATCTTGAATTCTTCCATCATGGTGCTGTAATGTCCAATAAATCTTTTAAGAAAATTTCAATAATAATAATAATAAATTTTTAAATATTATCTGAAGTATGAAAGTAGTTTTGGCTTTTGTTTTAACATATGGAGGAAATCTCATTATCTATAAAGTGTTTGGTATTTGAGCAGTTCTTTGAAGAGATCATAGGGCTACAGTCAATGAAAGCGAAAGTCAGTGATACATCCGCGCTTCTTGGCTATCACATGATCAAAATAAGCTGTTTTACATCTATTGTCGAATTGCCATTTAATAGATAGGTTGAATATCAACCGAAATCAGTTTCGAGGGCTACGGCTTTGCGTACAATTATAGGCTTTTCGCAGAAAGATACTTTTATGTCTGGAATTTTGCAAGATGAAGACGATTTTTCATTTTCTTAAATTAGTTGTTTTTTGTTATTTTATGTTGACAGCAAAAAATCGCTTTTACCTGATTGCTGAAGTTTGCCGAAAATTTTGAGCTAGCCAAAAACTCTAGACAAAAAAATTAGTTGTATATTTTTCTGCAACAGATTTGAAATCAGATCTTGAAGGCTTATTCGACTGGAACTAATTCTTCTCCGCTACCACTTTCATACTTCGATAGTATTTTAAAATTTGTTTTTTTTTTTTAATTTAAATTTTCTTAAAAGATTTATCGGACATTAAAGCACCATGATGGAAGAATTCAAGATGAATAAAACATTTGTTTTAAATGTTCATCAATGGCATATAATGTGTTTCGATTGATCTCACATACACCAAAAAAAAAAAAAAAAAAAAAAAAAAAAAAAAAAATGGGATACTTGGCCTAACAAGATGTTTAAATTATTGAAATTACAGTATGTAAATAAAATAAAATTGTGCACGCCTTTTGGATAGTATGAAAAATGTTATTTTTAAAAATGAATACCTGATCTGCTGATTTATTAACTTTTTTTATTTTATTTCATTTTATTTATTTATTTTTTTAATGAAAATTAAAGAAGGGAAACAGAAAATAAAGCACTCAGTGTTCCTTTTTTACTTACATTTTTCCCTTTTAAAATCCCTGTCAATTTTCAAATGTGAATTTTTGCTACCACAACTGCTACTACAAATAATAATAATAATAATAATAATAATAATTATTATTATTATTATTATTATTATTTTTTTATTATTATTATTATTATTATTATTATTATTATTACTATTATTATTATTATAACTTATGCTTAAAATCCAAGCGCTATGCGATTGCCTTAATAAACTATAAAATTCTTCAATTACTGAAATCAATGTCAGCTCTGTAAAAACCTTTATTAATATAATTATTTTTATGCAATTTTAACTAAGTTAAAAAGACTCAAAAGCACAGCGGTACAGTATCATCAAATATTAATTATTCAGTCTCTAAAAGTGTGGACATTTTTGCACGTCATTAATGCAACATATTCTCAAAGGAACATGATATGTTAATTAAGAGGATCTTTATTTAAAACTCTTTACGGCATTCAGAGCACGGAAAGAAGCTTATTGAGAAAGGGTAATTTATAGCTTCCTTAATTATCCATTAAGTATATATCCGTGTTCACTCCAATAAACGGTAGTTTTTGTTTTCTTTACAACACAAAGGATTTTATTAGAAAAGTGAATTTATATTGCATTTGAATAACCAAAGTTTCTAAAAAATAAGTACTGAAGTAAAGAAGTTAAAAGTATGCCAGATTTTATAATGTACTATATTGAAGGTAGCAATATCTTAGCGTATTTATTTAGAATAAACATGAAAAATTTTATTCACGGAAAATAATGTGAAAACTATATTTTATTTCCCTAACCTATAGTTTAATTGTATTTCTACGGATAATTTAAATATTTTCAGAAATCTTCACACTTGTACTATATTAGCTCAACATGATACTTCAATTGAGGACTAAGAATAAAAAGCACTAAAAATACAACAACAAAAATTTACAAATTTAAAATTTTAGAATGACAACATTTTTCCTTTCGAGTAATTTGGCGAATAGTTTGGCGATGTATAAATTGGAGAAATTGGTCGACCTGATAATCAGTACCATATTTAATGTAAATATGACATTTATGCGCTTTTGGAACAGATGTCTGGTACGCATCACATAGGCGCGGTATTTTCTGACGACAATGTTATATATGCAGCGAGGATTTAATTGGCAAAAAAGAGTCGTTACTTTGTCTGCTATGGTTACTCGGAGGTTATTATTTATTTATTAATGCTAAATAGTTTATTTACTTTTATTTTTGTTGATATTTATTTTTCGCTTTTTTACTTGCCGTGCTGCTGCTTTCATAGTAGACGCACGTCTTCTTTGCGCCTGATGAAGAAGGAATCAGATCTTTCGGAAGGCCTTGCGATTGTAAAGTATTTTTTACGGTGTGTTTAAAAAAATTTTATCCGATCATATTTACTTTATATATATATATATATATATATATATATATATATATATATATAAATTGTTTTGTTCTATAGTTATTAAGGCAAGAGTTCTATATCCTGTTCTGGGTGTCGCAATTGGCGAAAAAATCGAAATTGGCGACAAAAAATCATTTTCGCAATGTATCAGATTTCTCAAGATAGTGGAAAAACATAACTTTTAAATAATTTATAAAGATAGTATATTTATTTGATAAACATTATATATGCCATATGTTAAAAAAATATATACGATGTTTATGTAAATAATTTTATGAATATACATTTTAAATATATTTCTATATATATGTAATTATGTATAGCGATATACATATATAGATACATAATATATACGCCAAATAAATAAATATTATGTAATTATATATATTTTTTTATAATTTTATATATTTATTATACAAGTCAAATTTAAACAAAAACTATACATTTTTCTAAAAAAAATAATGAATGCAAAAAAATACAAAAAAAAAAAAAAAAAAAAAAAAAAAATGGCTAAAATCTATTCCAGTAGTAAAAAAGCAACCCCAAAGGCAACCACATCGATTCATTTAATGCCAAAAAAAGTTCACGGAAAAAATAAAATTATGAATAAAAGTAAAATATTACAAAGCTTAACATAAATTTAAGGAAGACTAAACTGGTCATCAGAGGTGGCCAGTAATTTAAATGAATAGATATTTAATAAATAAAAAAATATTTCGTTTCGCGTGTCAAAATAAATAATGAATATGATGTAATATAATAATAAAAAAAATAAGCGCGTTTTTCATACGATTTATTTAATCCATTAATTTATGTTGCATACATAATATTTTTATAACTATTTAAACTTGCTTGCAACAATTAAAAAACAACAACAACAAAATGAACTGATGATATTAAAAAAATATTTTAATTAAAATAATAGAGTTTAGCAAAATTTTATGAGTTGTTGTGTGACGAGGCATTCAACTGTAAGTACACAAAATTTTGACGCTTTGACTTATATAATTTTTGTGTACGGACTCTGTGACTAACAGACTGACATAGTGTAGAGAAGAATAGGGTTTAGTCAGATGAATGAAACCCTAAAAACTGTGGGGAGATTGGCACCGTTTGTATTTGATCTGGGGATCTTGTGATCAGAAAGCGAGAACGTTAGCGTCAAGCAATAGGCCAAGTCAGTTACTTTCTGCTAGTAACTCGCTTTATACTGATCCAGATCGCTACAGGAATCCAGGTTTTCTATCAGTGGCTGTCCGATCACGCCAATTTTTGAACAGCAGAAGGCTTTTTGGCGTAACTTCGCTTCTTTGACAACTTTGACAGTATTTTCTAAAGCATCTATTGCGTTTGCAAAAAAAAGGGGGGGGGGGAACGAGTGTAATTAGATAGTTTCTGAGCAACAAATCATCTAGTTTCACGCATTTCCCAGCAAAAATAAATTAAAACTTATATCACAAAGTAGCCTATTTAGATTTATTATCGTTCTTGAATAGTTCGTCAATCAAATGCGGAAGATGCAATTATTCGATAACACATTACACCTGATGTTCAATAGGACCACACGGCCACTGGAAACAAAACATTGTTCACTGTGCACTTTGCACGGTGCAAAGTAGAGTGCTTTTCGGGGCAGAAGAGACTGTAGTACAGATAGTGAACTATAAAGTGTGGCATTTTTCAAGGCTTAGCACACAGACACAAAAATAAATAAATAAATAAATAAATATATTTCGTTATCGGCTCGGTTAATCGAGGTTTACCGTATTGCATTTGTACAGAATATATGAGGACCCCAGAAGCCAAGGGGTACCAGTGACAAAATTTAGATTTCGAGTAAATTGAGTTCAAAGTTAAACATCAACTGCAATTGAATGAATTGAGATAGAAAACTTTTGCTTATTTCTTAGTGATCTTTAAACTCTTATTTCAATAACTGCTTGAAAAAAAGTGGAGTACAATTTGTTTTAAATTTATAAGTAAGCAATGTTTAAGATCAGTCGGCACTTGTACCCTTTGGCTTCCAAGCAGTAATGAAAACTGCTTAAAAACCAAAGGGTACAAGTGCCGAAAGAATAGAAGAAATGAAAAGTTATGAAATGAAAATATTAAATTTATGAAAAAATTAAGAACCATGTTGATATAAATAAATGAAAGGACAAAAATTTTTAATAAACGTTCTATAAAGGAAAAATTAGGAAATAAAAAATGAATTTACGAAAAATTTATAAACAATGTTGATATAAATGAATGAAAGAAAAAAAAAACTTTTGTTCAAATATAAGTTTTAAAATTTTATTATAAGTTTTGAAACATTTGAATTTTATAATATTTAACACTTTCCAACAAAGTTCAAAAGTAAATAGGATTTTGGTTTGTCTGTCCGTCCGTCCGCGCCTTAACTCTCGTAAATATATTCGGATTGCCCTGAAAATTTAGCGAATTAGTCACGTTTACTTTAATGCGAACCTATTGCAAAAGAAGTTTCTAACACGATTAGTTTATTTACAGGGACAATCAAAAATTTACCGTTTCATTACGGGTTACGAAAAAATTGTTTCAAATGAATTTTAGAGAAATTATACCTTGTCACATATTAAAATTTATATACATTTACAAATTGCATTAAAATAAGCGTTCTGTAAAATATGAGGTGAAAAGAATCGTTATTATTTATTTACAGGGCCACAGAAAAGGTTTCCATTACCTAATGGTAAAGATTTGCGATTTATTTTAATTATATTACAATTTTCATGTATAATAAAATTGATATACGTCACTCAGGCTTAATACAAGTTCGCGCATAATACGAAATACACAGTATTTACAGACACACACAAAAAAAATTTCAAATAGTGTATTCTATCCGAAGTAGTGTATATTATCGATGATGATTGATGGATGGACGAAATGCCTTTTTAATTATGATTTGTGCTCTTAAGTTTCACTAAATTTATGTATATTATATGGTACGTATAGATGCTATAGTTCATATACAGGGCAATACAAAAGATCTCGTAAAGGTTACTGAACATAAGCGTAATTTACTTAAAGATTGATTTTTAATAAGTTATGTATTTTTATGCTCAACTGCATTCAGTTTATTAAGAGATGCTTTTAAAATATAGATAAAATGGTATTCAGGATCAAGCACAAAATTTTATACATGGTCATATATGGATGATAATTTCTGGAAATGTGATTTCAGTAGTCTTAAGAATGTTTTAGTTTGAACTATAGCTAAATACTGGCGTATAATAAAGGTTCAAGGTAAAGTATAGGAGGAACATAATTATACAAATATGTTTCTACCTATTAGTATAAACTGCTGAAAGAGAAATTTCAAACTGTTACGCGTTTTATTGCTAAACTAAATTTCCCTATTATATAGTATATATCATCCGCCAGATAAAACATATGGCTGTTTGAAAGTATTAGAATACATATTTGGCTATGGATAGTAATACTTTATTATCCTAAATAGCGGAGATTTTTAAAGATTTCAGGGAGTGTTGGAAAGTGTTTCGTAACCTATGGTTAGCGAAGGATTTTTCTTACTTGTTAACAGTTAAAATGAATTTATTTAATGTATAAAAAAGCAAATGGCCTTGTATGTCGTTAGTCGTGCTTCTGCTATATAGACGTAAACGTATACAACTGCACTTATACCCCTTGGCCTATACACGCGTTTCATAGTTTTGGGAAAGAGGTTAAGTAACTGACCCCTAAAACGCAGTCTATAATTAAAAAAATCACTCATTACTTTACCTACAAATAAATAGACTTAGGGGAAGGTGGTGTACCTCGGAGGTAATTTCAAACTTTGATTTTTTACAAAAAAAGTATTTGGAAAATATTTGCAAAACATTTTTTTTCAAAAATTTAAGGATCTTAGCTGTTACATATTTTTTTCTGAAATGTCCAAATATATTTCTTCACTACTTTTTTATTTTTTTAAAAATAGCTTACAATACAGCCAAGGTACACCACCGGTGGTGTACCTTGGAGGTAGGTATGGTGTACCTTGGAGGTATTTGTTTTTAACAGATTAAGTACTACACAGCATGAAAGAAAGCTGATTTATTATTTGTTTACAGTAATATGATTTAATATAAGACAACTTTAGGGTAATATAAGTCTAATTAGTTTAAATTTACAATTTTAAGAACACAAAATCGTTCATATAACTGAAATAATAAAGTTTGAAGAGTTTAGCCATAAAATAAAGTTTAGTCAAATACAAATAACCACTGTTTAACACTCCCTCTTTATATCTAACATCTTTAGTTCCATTCCACATTCAGGTGATCTAAATTTATATCCAGTTTTACTTCTAGGAATTTTAGAACCTTTTACTTCTCTGAAAATAATTGCATGAAATTAAAAACAGTAAAAAATATTATTTATAAAATATTAATAATATATAAATAACTATTTATAATAATACTTTAATAAATAAATATATATAAATAATTATTTATATATTTATTAATTGTTTAATACTAGGCTTAGATAACTTTGGGATTTTGAATTTTTACTTAGGCTTCAATTTAATAGCCTAACATTTAAACTTAGGCCCATTTGCCCAGCCCAGTACTTTGGTTATTAAAGTAAAGAAATACTTTTTAACAAATTTTACTTTTAATTATTAATAAATTTAGCAGGTGTGTACCTTGGAGGTACCTCCAAGGTACACAACATTAGCTACCTCCAAGGTACACTACAAGCAAGTGTTTTACAAAAATGGTTTCCACATCTTCATATTTTAGATTTAGCCATTTTCAAGCATATATAAATGTAGCTGAAAACATACCTTTCAACTTGTGATAATCAGTTTAAAACAAAAGTTGATGCTTACAGTTATGGAAGAAAAAGAATATGTCCTTGAAAAGTAACTTTTTGGTACTGAAAATAAACTTTGTTTTTTACAGCAGCAACAAGTGTGTTGATTAATAGTAGAAGAACTTCCCATGAGCCTCTAGTAACAAATACATGCAAATAATATTTTAGTTTAAATTTATCACTCAAGGTGGCTGCACAATCAATGTGCCTCCAAGGTACACATCCCTCCAAGGTACACCACCTTCCCCTATTTCCAGATAGCCTGTGCACTTAACTCAATTTTTTCAACTTTGTCACTTATACCCCTTGGCTTCTGGGCTCCTCATATGTATTGAAAAATAAAATTAAGGTACTATCCCTTACGCAATAATATCAAAAAGTTAATTTACCTACGTTACTCAAATCTGTTTCGTTTTGTTAGTGAATGAATTAAGAATGTTAAAGTCAATGTAACTGTTTTAGCTACATGTAACTATTCTAATCAGAATTAAATCTGCCTAGTAGAAAATTTTAAAACATTAATTATCGAGTTTTAAGATTAAAATTGTTTTATATAAAATCATTAAGTATCCGCAAACTCTTAGGATTGACAGAGTACTTAATTTCTAGTGATTAATTACTTTCAACTAGTCAGAAAAGTTTAGTTAATTAAGTACTAAATTCTAAAGTTACCATGATTAAGGCCTTAAAATTTTATCATATGCTGTTTATACGTACTTAATCTTATAATTAAAATGTTAAGACGTAACACTTCATCTTTAAATTAATTTATACTGTAATTTACTTTTATGTATTTTTGCAAATTTCAAACAATTTGTCAGGGGTATCGTAAAACTTTTATTTTAAAATTTTATAATCTATGCACATAAATAACCAATTTACTGTCGAAAATGGAATCATCAGTTTATCAATAAATGGGATCAATTTTCGTATCTTTTTACCTTTAAAACTAATTTCTTGCATATATAATCAGGAGATCTAAAATTACGCATTAAAAACTCCGTAATATAAATAAATTAAAGTATCGGTTACGCGAGTAATTAACTGCCAAGATATGAAAGCTATGAAACTACTTTAAAATATTTGATGAAGGAATAATTGGGTGAATTGTAAGATGAGATAATAGTGAATTCATTTTTTTTAGACCATTAACAGCAGTATGCATCTTAGAAAGAACAACATTAATAATTAAACTTAATTTTTAGTTATTTAATTTTAAACTTCTGTTTCAAAGTACTTAAAAGCTGTTTTATCTAAAAGGGGTTCGAGACACAAAAATTTTCAAATTTTTAAAATAATTTTATGGAACTGAAAATTTATCTGCTTTTTTTCTGCTTAACATGAAGGTTAAACTATGTTTCTATCTTAATTAAAACAAGAATTACTATTATTATAATTATTATTTTAGTTTATTTTCAAAATCTACCTTTCAAGCAATGGTTGTCATGCTAACGACTTCTTTTGAAAGTGTGTTTTTCTTTGTGATGGGTTTTTTCACTATTTCTCGCATTTAAATTGTTATAATTCGTTGAACCGTTAAAGATAAATAGTTCAAACTTAGAACATGTTTTTTTTTAATTGTTTTACTTTAATTTTGATTCAGCAAATTTGAAAAAAATATTTATTTTTGAAAATATGATATATATATTTTTTTTTAAGTTACGTCACTTTTTTAAGATTTTTACTTTAAGTATTTTTTATTTTTATTTAAATCACTATTTTTTTAAAATGTTGAATCCAATTTCAAACTTATATATTTCTGTTTATTTAAATGAAAAAAAATTGAAATTCTACAAATAATATTTTGAGTTACAATAGTTTTAAATTACACCATTTTTTAAATAAATTTTAAATGTTTAAAAAAAAAAAAAAAAAAAAAATCTGAGAAGTTTTATCATGTAATTTTGGTCACAAATAATATGGTTAACCATCACAAAAAACTTCAAAATTTTAACACGATAAATAAAAATTATTTTAAAATGTATTTCGGAACCCCCTTAATCCTTTATCTACCGACGGTACATATAAGTACCATAAAAATTAGTTATTATAAAATTCTTTTAATGCGTCAATTAGTTGTAATACTGTTTAGAATGAGTTATAGATACATTATTTTGTTCCAAAAGAATTATTGGTTACAGAAAACAAAAATATTTTTAAAAGAATTATTTCTTTTGCCTTTGTATCTTTTCAGCTTTCTGATGGAGGAGGATGGGGATTTTTCAATTTGGAAATATTTTTATAATTATATTGTGAGAATATCGTATTTGTACATTTTATAATTCTACAAAATACTAAGAAAACAATTTAAAATAAACGATTTGGGTGGTGCTATAAATATTGCACAAAATCCCTGTAAATTTATTAATTTTTAATTAATCATTCTAAATCCTTCAATGCTTTTAAAATCCTTCAAAAATTTATTAAATGATTATGTAAATCTTTTAATTTAGTTTAAATAATACGTGAAATGCTTTAGAATGTAAAATTTTCATGAATTCATAGTGCGGTAGATAAAGGGTTTAATAAAAAAAAAAAAAAAAAAAAAAAAAAAAAAAAGAATATGAACAAAATAATTTGTAAGCAAAAGATTTTTATAGATGTGTAAAAAACGTAACAACTTCAAAAATTATTTCTTGAATATAAAAGAAAAAACACACAACTATTTCAAAGAACTTTTTCTTTCTTTTTCAGGGGCGAAAAGACATGCTACCAGTTTAAGTAAGCCTTGAAATAAATAGAAAAGAAAGGGAGAGACATCAACAAACGGAAGATAACAACTTGCAAGAAAACAAGAAATAAAGAGAAACAATCAATCAGGATTTGACACAAGTATAATAAAATGCTATGCAAATCTCCCAATTGTTATAACAACGGTGTAAATAATTGTATTAGGATCCTATCTTAACAGAGAAGTGTTTTGTAGTCTCAAAATTTTCGTATAGCATTTTTAATAGGATAAAAACTACACCTAGGTACCAGGTGTCCCAAAATTGACTGATGGATTTTAAAATTCAATAACTTGCAAACGGTAACAGATATTTAAAAAATCTTACAGGAGGTTGTTATATGATGTCAGGAGTTTTTTGTACTGTGAGTCTCGATTATAGTTTAAATTACAGGCAATACATCGTGCAAAGAGCAATAGGTACTCATTCCAGACCTGAATATTGGTACTTTTTTTCGCAAAGGAGAAGAGAGAGTCAGTGAAAATCGAATCTGGCTTAGCGGTTATTGCTTGAAGTGCCATCTATCGCTACTACTTGTAACTAAAACTGGGAATCACGGCATAAATCTCCTGGCAATATAAATAACATTCCTGCAATTTGCTTTTAATATCTATCTTCGCTAGCAAATTATTGAATTATAAAATCCATCAGTCATTTTTGAGACACCCAGTAAATAGTGAAGAAAATAACCACATAAAAAAACAATATTTAATTTCGACTATTTCACAGTGCTTAAGTGCAGTCTAATTTTATTAGTAGACGAATTAAATAGATTGTCGATTTCAAACATCAACGGTTTGATTTGAAGTAAATTGAGTTTAAAGATAATTGACTTTAAATTTGAACATCAATAATAACTGATTATATTGAAATAGGTAACTGCAAGTTGTTTCATTTTGGTCTTCTAACTCTTATTTCAGTCAATATGGAAAAAAAAAATAGAATAAAATTTTCTTTAAATTTATAACTAATCAGTAATGATTATTATTCGGCAAAAGTGGTTGATCTCTAGAACGCAGCACATAATTAGAAAATCACTTATGTTTCATTAGCTGAAAAGAATTCTTTACCTAAAAAGAATAAAGGTCGTCTGTTCACTTAGTTCATTTTTTTTTTTTTCAATTTTGTCACTTATACCCCTTGGCTTCTGAAATCCTCAATTATACGTTGATTTTTTTTTTTTTTTTTTTTTTTTTTTTTTTTTTTTTTTTTTTTTTTTTTTTAATGGTTGTTAAAAGTATTGTCAGGATATAAAGGGTTAAAAAAATTGCTTCAAAACTGCCAACTATTCCGCTTATTTTGTTATCAGCGTTTTCTAACAGTCAGGGATGCATAGTGGAGGGAATACGCCGCATACCTTCTGAATTTTTTAAGGGATTCCGTATACCCTTTCTTTCTCAAGAAAATTATAGTATATACACTCTAGGGTATACTCTCTGCCTTGAGCGTACACCCTCTGCTTAAAAAAATACCCTCTGTTTTTTTTTTTTTTCTTTTTAAAGACTACACCACTGTTAACAATCTTCCCAAATTGTCTTATTTAATAGAAGAATTCTGCTATCATTATATGAGGCGAAAATTAATATTCGATAAGAGTGTTAACAAAGAAGAATAGTTCCCAGCTATGCAATGTTTACCAAAACTTTTTTAAATACATATTTTAAGCAAAAAACAAAGACTGTTATAACATAAGAGATATTAATTACATGATCAGTTTAAAAAATTATTCCTATTCATTACAACAATATCATTCATTCTCTTGGGAAAACTAGATTAAAACTCCTAAAATTTTGAAATACTTTTATGCATGAAACCAAACATCCCTTATTGATTTTTTACATTGTGTTCGCTTAATTTTATTGAATTAACAAAGAAGTAGTCTGGGAAAGAGAAAAAAAAATGCGAATTTGCACAATGGATTCCCCACGATACAAGTCTTGTGGAAACCCACGCTTTATTTAGCTTACAAAAAAGAACTTTTTTGTGCATCAAACCAGAGGATAGATAACAATTGTAAGAAATATCGATGTGCTTTAATAAGCCTTTAGAAAAGCTTTTATTATTGAATTTTCATCAGAATAATAGCTGAATAGCTGAGAAACACTAGACAAAATTTCTCATTCTAAAAATTATGATTGTATTCTTATTTATTTTAATAAGATTTATGTATATCTATCTTTAAATATCGTTTGATTCCTATCTATAATTTCACTGTGACGGATTCTTCTTTTATTACGAGGTGGAACCCGTCGAATTTCGACTAAAGGAAAAATCTAAGAAGGAACTGTTTCATTCATTTATAAAAACCTAGAAAATAAGTTACAATAAAAAATACATTTTATATTCGCTAGTCTAACTCTCAAACAAATATTATTTTAACCTAAAATTAACAAAGCTCAGTTACCCAAATTATTAAAATTAAACTTTAATCGCATATGTAATCAGTAAAATATAATAAATACCAGTTATTATGATGAAGTAATCAATGTGGCTCTTACACTTGGTGTGCCTGAATGAAAAGAACAAAATTTAGTTATTCGACATGATCATAGAACTTTTTCCCCGTGAAGTCTGAATCCGGCATCAATTTCAATTTCACAAAATTTACATACGCACATCTCATTTCTGTGTACACATTGCTTAAAAATTATTATTTTAATTTGATCATTTTAAAATCATTTTAACTCGAAATTTCAAGTCACTATTGTCAGCAACATCTTTGCATTATGTACAGTCGCACTTTTAATTTCAAGTACTGATTTCTGCACCGAAGAGTAAAAAATACCTTATGTTTTTTCAGACACATTTATATTAAAATGTTTAGTATTATCTCTGAAAATGATTATTTTCTTTTAAATATGACATAATTTTTACTTTCTTAAGCATTTTATCTAGTTCCTCAAAATCAGTACACATGCTATGGAAACTTTATAAAGAAAAATGCGTTTTTTCAAAAGCAGTACGTTACTTTCCGTACAAAAAATTTTGGCGCAGTATGCCCCTAATGGGATTTTTGCGTTTTAAAACCCTATACAACGAAACCGCAGACTGCAAGTCCCTTATTGTGTTTCGCTGAAATTTTAAACGCATAATTTATCTTAAAACTAATTTTTTTTTTCTTTTTCCGGGGGACAATTTTTCTTTCGTTGAATCCGAATTTGCGGTATATCGGGCCGCATTGTTTCAAGCTTCCATAGTAGTTCACTTTCATGACATCCTAACGAAATTACCCTACTGCGCCTAAAAGAAGTTTCACTTCAAAGATTTTGAAGACGGAAAAAAAGTATGATCCTTGATCAGGGATGTAAGTGCACTGAAGCCATTTTGTAGCAACTGAGCAGTAAAAATCTAATTTTTGAGCAGTAAAAATTTTTTTTGGAGCATCAAAAATCTGATTTTGGAGCTGTAAAATCATTTTTGGAGCAGTAAAATCATTTTTGGAGCAGCAATAATCTGTTTTTGTAACAGCAATTCTTGGCGATCATTCACCAAAATTTGCGTTTTTTCGCAATCTTTCAACGACATTTTTTTTCACAATTACCTGACAAAATTTGCACTTTTTTGACGAAATTTGACTTTTTTTCGATTTTTTATCGTGTTTTGTTCTTTTTTCACTATACTAGCACTCATTCGACAAAATTTATGGTTTCTTTTCGCAATCTTTCGACGGAATTCGCGTGTTTTTCCGATCTACCCACGGGATTTTTTTTTTTTTTTTTTTTTTTTTTTTTTTTTTTTTGCTCTATTTTGACAAAAATTGCGTTTGTTTAGGATACTTTGACAAAATTCGCATTTTTCGCAGTTATTTGGCCATTTAACATTTTTTTTTTTTTTTTTTTTTTTTTTTGTAAGTGAAAAAATTTACGTAGATACTTCATTTTCAATAGGGTTCGTGCTAGGGTAAACCTCAATAGCGTATAAAAATTTCATAGCAATCCGAGTATATTTACGGGAGTTAAAGTGCGGCCAGACAGACATCCGGCCAGACAAACCGAATGCATAAGCACTTTTCAACTTTGTTGGAAAGTGTTAAAAATGAAAATCATTGGATTTGCCGTAGAAAAGCATTATTGCGCAAAATAAAATATTCTATATTTTCCGAACGAATGAATCAAATCTAAGAAAAAACTATACAGCTTAATCCCAGTACCTCACCAACATACCCACTTAATTTCAAGCGAATCGAATGCTTTTTGCGTCAGTTATCGCGGAACAGACAGACAGACAGAATCCAAAAAAAATTCATGTCTCCAAAGTAAGCCTTCACTGACGTTTCAGCAACAAAGTCTTTTTTAAAGTTTGGTTTTAATGCGACTACACTTTATTAAAATAGCATTTTTAATGCGAATTTTTATAATACAAGCTATATTAGCCCAATAATTGAAAAATCATGCTTCCTCATAATTATGTTGCATATATACTTACAAAATTGTTATTTAAAGAGTGCCTTTAAATTGGTTAAATATGGATTTTCTTTTTCTACATTAACTGAAAGCTTCTTTAGTTGTGAATATTTTGACACCTCATTTTTACATATACGAGGTGGAACCCGTTGAAATTCGACGAAAGAAAATGTTTAAGAAGGAACCGCTTCATTATACAAAATAACTTACAATAAAAAATACAGCTTATATTGATCAGTCTACCTCTCAAACAAATATTATTTTAAGCTAAGATTAACAAAATATTATAAAACTCAATTGTCCAAATTTTTAAAATTAAACTTTTATCGCAAATAAAGATCAGCTATTATGATGAATTTATCAGTTGAGACTCTTATGTTTGGTATAAATGCGAATGAAAACAAAATTTATTCCAAATTGACACGATTATAGAATTTCACGCGAAATTAAAACCCTTCATAATTTCCATCTTCTCAAAATTTAAACACGTATTTCTCATATCCAGGGATGGGAACTGCAAAAAAGCAAAAAGACTGAAAATATGCGTGAACGAAAAATTGCACCATATTGTATTCACACGCGCAAATGAAAAATTGCACCACATTTTAATCACACGTGACGCGCGAATGAAAAATTGCAAAACAAGTAAGGGGGCACTTTTTGTTTAATGAATAGGTGTTATCAGAAGTTACATTCACTTTGAAAGATTTGAAACAATCAAAAAAAGATTGTGAAGCAGGAAAATCTGTTTTTGGAGCAGCAAAAAGAATAATTTGGAAGCAGGAAAGTTAGTTTTTGGAACAGAAAAATTCTATTCACCAGGCATTAACTTTCTTTTCTTGCCCCTTTGACGAAAATTGCGTTTTAAAGCGATTTTTCGACAAAATTTGCCGTTTTTTCGCGATCTTTTATCGAAATTTGCCGTTTTTTCGCAATCTTTTGACGAAATGTGCCGGTTTTTCGCGATCTTTTGACGAAAGTTACCTTTTTATTAGGATTTTTTAATGAAAATTGTAGTTTTTCACGAATTTTTTGACAAAATTTGCCGTTTTATCGCGATTTTTGGACGAAATTTGTCGTTTTTTCGCGATTTTTTGAGAAAATCGGCCTTTTTTTCGGGATTTTGTAACAAAATTAGCCATTTTTTCGCAAATCTTTTGACGAAATTTGCGGGAAATTATTCGTTATTTCACTATTTTTTTTAGTGAAATTTCCTTTTTTGCGATTCGTTGACGAAATGCACCGTTTTTTCACGATCTTTTGACGAAATGTTCTGTTTTTTGCAATCTTTTAAAGAAAATAATAAATAACCGTTTTTTTGATAAAATTTACCGTTTTTCGCGAATGTTTCGACAAAATTTTCCGTTTTATCACGATTTTTGGACAAAACATGTCATTTTTCTAGGAAAACCGATTTTTCGGGATTTTGTAACAAAATTAGCCATTTTTTTCACGAATTTTTTGACGAAATTTGCCGGAAATAATTCGTTATTTTGCGATTTTTTAACGAAATTTGCCTTTTTTACGATTCTTTGACGAAAATTACGCGTCCCGCGGGACGGGTAAGCCCCATTTTTTAGCGTCCTGTCGCCGAATTTTTGTGCATTTTACGCGCTATAGCGCGTCCGCGGCATCCCTGTTACATATTTCTGAAATCCGCGGAAAAAGCGGAATTTTGGGGGTGAAAAATCTGAAACTTATCAAAATAACAAAAAAGCGGAAATCCGCGAAATTTCTTAAAATAACAAAAAAGCGGAAAATTCCCATCCCTGCATATCCGTAATCACCACGTTTTAAAAAATGGTAGTTTGATTTGATCATTTTAAAATCACTTTCACTCAAAATTTGAAGTTATTTAACTGATGAATAAAAACGAAATAAAACTAAAATCACGGAATTTTATAACAGACAATATTTTTTCCAGTGTATGCATTTTAATTTTTTTTTGTAATTTTAAGAGAAAATGGAGTGGTTCTGTTGCCACAATTACAAAATTGGTACTAAAAACTATAAAAAAATTGATATCTCAAAAACAAATTGAGATGCAGATTTCAAAGAAATTTCATTTAAAAGTACATTTTTTTCTCTATACGACGGTGTAAAAATCTGAAATATGCAATGTTTAGAAGTATAAAATTTGCAACAGCGGAAAATGCAAAGCTGAAATTCGTGGAAAAGTGTTGCCATTTGCAAAATGACGTATGCGTTACGCACAGATACGTTTGGCCTTTATAACATAGATACGACAATTATGTCGCGAGATGGTGCAAATTTTGTTAATAGATCCAATGCAATTATCCATACTCAATGAAAACTTTAAATTGATTTTTCTCCCTGTTCATATTTTTATAACTTGCTTGTTCAATAAATACTAAGGCTTTTTTGCTAATGTAGATAAAGGTTTTATTTTATTAGCCTCCGATGCTATTTCTTTCAGACAAGCTAAAAAGTGTCGTGTCAAAAATCGTGGCCGGGTCAATCCATTTCAAGTGGTCCAGCACTGGTCGCTCGACTATTTTTAAAAAATCTGAATTTTTTTGTACAACAACCCTAAAATGATGGAAGTTCAAAATGACTGTTATTTTAAATTTATTATTTTTGTTTGTGCATGGCGGCCATCTTTGTTTCATCGAGTGCAACAATTTTCTCAGATACTAGGATACACAAAATTGTAAATATCTCGTCTTTTATTTTCTCAATTGAAATGGGGTTTGCAGCATTTTGTTTAGAATAAAATAGGCTAAATATACAGTCGTAGAAAAATTTTGAAAAATAAATTTTTACAGTTGAAATTTTAGCACAAAATTTAACATTTTTTCCAAAATCTATCCGTTTGCAAAAGGAAATTTTTCATGCAAGGAAAACTGTCAACCTTACACAATTTTTTTCTACAAATAGATCAAAAGTGCGTGTACTCATACAGCGAGTCCCAGATCTGGGAGTTGATTTCTCTTTGCGAAAAAAATTCCGAAATTCGTCAAAAATTTCAAAAATCGCACTTTTTAGACTTTGATATTACTAATGGGGCACGAGATAAAAATCTGAAATTCTGGCCTTTGATAGTATTGTGTAGTAGTGTTATGTACAAAAAATTTCAATAAGGAGATTTGACTACAAGCTGAGATATGACATGGACAATATGTGAAAACAATACTGCCAAACTATTGTAACCTACTATGTAATTGTTCACACCTCCAACATTTTAAATTAATTATTTATGGTACAAAGTTAAATGTTAATTACAAATATCTTCTTCAAATGCTTCTGTGTGATTTAAACAATTCAGAATGTATGCTAAGCCAATACACTATTTGTCCAGATGAACAAACCTATTAGAAATGCTATTGCAACAATTTTACTCGGAACACATTTCAGGAAAAGTAAATTACAGACAATGGGTTGCAACTCGTCGAGTTGACATGGTTTCAGTGGTGAAATTGGAAAAAAATATTTATGGGAACGCACCTTTTATAAAATATAGATGTTATTTATGGGATTTTACTAAACCAAAATCCCGTTTAAAACATTTAGCCAAAAACCAATTTTATTTTTTCGAATTACAATTACAATTATTATATTCTTGTTATTGTGGTGTTGTATTTCTATAGCATTCATCTAAAAGAAAAGTTTAATTAATGTCATAGTAAATTTTTTTATTATAAATCAAAATAAATTGAAATAATAGAAATAAATCTATATATTTATTATTGGCAAAGCTATATCCTAAAAATTCCCATCAGTACTGAGAGGTGTTTTCGGTTCTCTTTGATTTACAACAAGCGGTCTCGATTGCTAATTTTCTTTCTGATCACAACCAAAATTTTACATGTTGTTTGTGTCACATTTTTAGGGAGGCATATGGATTTTAAATTGATTTTCTTAAAACTAGCATAAATTATCATTTAGCTTCATAAAAAAAATGCTCGAAAGCGATTTTTTTTTCAGTAATAATTCAAATATTTCTGGGAACGCCGTTCCCACCCAATTACAGCACTGCATGGTTTCAATTATTAAACCTATAGAATTTCATTCAAGTTAACAAGGGATGACAAGACTTGGGTGGCTTCAAATAAAATTTTGAGAAAGAACACAGGGATGAGATTGACCAAAAAGCAAAAAAGCTGAAAACTGCAAGAACGACGTTTGAGCAATGACAGGAATTTCAATCGCAACAAATACTATTGCTATTAATAAATATAAATTACGTACAATTTAGCTTTGCATAAATAAAAAAGGAATTATTAACATGAAATAGACAGAAAGTATTTGATTACAATAATGAAAATTTATTTTACTAATATCAGGTGTTATTGTGACTCAATGAAAAATCCTGAAAATTAAGTGATGCAAAGTAGAAAACCCTGAAAATTATCAAATGCAAAATATACCAATTTCAAAGGTCCCATTCAATCAAAAAGATTTGCAGCAGAGAGAAAAAAAAATGTGACAACAAAATTAGTTTTTAAAGCAGTAAAAAAGTTTTTGGAACAGAAAATTCCAATCCAGCAATAACCCTTTTTTTCCCGCAATCTTTTGATGGAATTTGCGGCTTTTCCATGATCTTTTGACGAAATCGGTCGTTTTTTTGCGATCTTTTTACGAAATTGGCCGTTATTTTGCACTTATTTGACGAAAGTTACTGTTTTTACGCGATTTTTTTTAATGAAATTTGAAGTTTCTTCATGAAATTTACCGTTTTTTCGCGCTTTTATGACAAATTTTGCAGTTTATTCGCGTTTATTTGGTGAAATTGGTCGTTTTATCGCGATTTTTTAACGAAATAGATAGCCATTTTCGCAATTTTTTGACGAAATTGATCGTTTTTTCGTGATTTTTCGACAAAATTGATCGTTTTTTCGCGATTTTTTTAGACAAAATTGATCGTTTTTTCGCGATATTTTTAGACAAAATTGATCATTTTGCAGAGACTTTTGTGATAAAATTGATCGTTTTTTCGCGATATTTTTAGACAAAATTGATCATTTTTCAGAGATTTTTTGTGATGAAATTGATCGTTTTTTTGCAATTTTTTTAACTAATTTGATCGTTTTTCGACAAAATTCATCGTTTTTCAGAATTTTTTGAGAAAATTTAAATTTTTTTATTATGAAATTTGCGTTTTTATCCCGCGATTCTATAAAGAAATTAGTTTTTTGCGCGATTCTTTAATTAAATTCGTGTTTTTTTTTTTTTTTTTTTTAGAGTGTGTGTGACCCATTTACAAATTTACGTTTTTCCATGACTCTTTGACGATATTTCCGTTTTAGCCGATCTTGTTCCAAAATATCCATTTTCCGGCGATTTTTGGACAAAAATCACATTTAACATTTAAAGAATTTTTTTTTCTTGATCCTTTGTGAAATTTTTATTTTTCCGCAATCGTTCGACGAAATTGTCAATTTCTTTCTGCGAACAATCGACAAATTGATTTTTTTCGGCAACCATGTGTCGAAATTCGTGATATTTTAAAATTCGAATTTTCTACTAAATATAATAATCTCATAAACTCGGAAAAATCTATCGAAAAATCCGGAAATCCGAGGTATACACGGAACACAATCGCTCATGTTGAAGTCTTCTGTTTTAAGACAATGCCGTTATGTTTTTCAATGAGCATTCGGCGATCGCGATGAAATAAGATAACCGCCAAATGCGATAAAGGACCTCTCGTAGTGGAAGTGTTGAAATAGAGGCATATTTTGATGTGGATTAAAATTATTTTACAATTCTTTTTTTATTTAAACGAATAAAAAACGGAAGTCTGCACGAAATAAATTCTTGAAAACTCAGAGAAAAAAAAAAAATGGTAAAAAAGCGAAAATTTTTAAAAAAATCAGAAAATCTGAAAAAAGCAGAAATTCAAAAATGACAAAAAAGCTGAAAACCACAGATCCGCAGAAGAATCTCATCCCTGAGAACAGCCTAATGGACTGACAACAGTAACTGGTCGAATTCACAACATCTCTCGTAAATAGTGTTAAGCTCTTTGTTGAGCACATATAGTATCTTTATAAATTAAATGTTTATAATTTAACTGTTTTCAACAAACGATATTTTCTGTGTAAATATTGTAATAAAAGAGACTAATTCATTTCTCCTAATGTACTCGTAATAGCATTTCTTAACATTTTTTTAATCACCGTATCTCAGCTTATAGTCAAATCTCCTTGAAATTTTTTGTACATAACACTACTACACAATACTATCAAAGGCCAGAATTTCAGATTTTTATCTTGCGCTCCACCAGAGATATCAAAGCCTAAAAAGTGCAATTTTTGAAATTTTCAACGAATTTTGGATTTTTTTTCGCAAAGAGAAATCAGCTCCCAGATCTGGGACTTGGTATATGAGTACACGCACTTTTGACCTATTTGTAGAAAAAATTGTGTAAGGTTGACAGTCTTGTTGAACAATTACATAGTAGATTACAATAGTTTGGCAGTATTGTTTTCACATATTGTCCATGTCATATCTCAGCTTGTAGTCAAATCTCCTTCTTGAAATTTTTTATACATAACACTACTACACAATACTATCAAAGGCCAGAATTTCAGATTTTTATCTCGTGCCCCACCAGAGATATCAAAGCCTAAAAAGTGAGATTTTTGAAAATTTTGATGAATTTCAGAATTTTTTTCGCAAAGTGAAATGAACTCCGAGATCTGGGACTTGGTATATGACTACAGTACACGCACTTTTGACCTATTTGTAGAAAAAATTGTGTAAGGTTGACAGTTTTCCTTACATGAAATATTTCTTCTTGCAAACGGATAGATTTTGGAAAAAATCTTACATTTTGTGCTAAAATTTCACTTGTAAAAATTTATTTTTCAAAATTATTCTACGACTGCAAATCTAGCCTATTTTATTCTGAACAAAATGCTGCAAACCCCATTTCAATTGGAAAAATAAAAGACGAGATATTTATAATTTTGTGTATCCTAGTACCTGAGAAAATCGCTGAACACGATGAAACAAAGATGGCTGCCATGCACAAACAAAAAATAGTAAAATTAAAATAACGGTCATTTTGAACTTCCATCATTAGGGTTGTTGTACGAAAAATTTCATATTTTTTAAAAATGGTCGAGCGACCATTTTTATATTTTCTGGACCATTTGAAATGGATTGACCCGGCCTACTTTTTCATAATCTGGCCGTTAAAACGAGACATTCATACAATCAATATATTTGAAAGACCTGGCTGTTTTTTTAGTCATCAGCCCTGAATTTTCTACTCAACCGATTTTGATAATTATTTTTTTTTAATGAAAGCTATTTATTTGTAGTTGTGCCCATTTTAGCTATTTTTTAATTTATTTCCATTTTTATATTTTATTTTTAATTTTAAATGCTTTTTACGATTTCTTCAAAATGGTGGCAACTCAGTTTAGCTTTTCTCTCGATAATAAAAAAATATTTTACATTATCACTTTCCACCAGTCAGTGAACATGTCGTCGCATTTAAAAGAAAAAAATTAATTGTTTTCGTAAAGTTTAACCACAATGAAATGATTGTGTATAATTATGCACTAATTGAGGTAAAAAAATATATTTACTGAGAAATAATATTAATAATGTAAATAAAATAACAGAAAATAATTTATGATAAAAATTAATGTCTGAAGCAAAATAAGAAATAATCATTCATTGATGTCATTCAGCAACCAGATAAATGGGAATTACAATATTATTACGGATGCCTTATTTTCATATTACTAATAGCAGTAACTTTTAAAAAACATTTGAAGAGAAAATGACGTCACTATTTAAAACATCGCATTTTTACTCATAACAATATTACATTTCAATATTTCTTTTCATTATGGACATAATGAAAAGAATATTAAAATTTTACTTTCAGATGACTTCAGTTAGTGAAAATAATGTCATAGTAAAAACAAAAGTAGTAGTTTTTTTTTTTTTTTTTTTTTTTAATATATAAAATGATTTTTCTGTGAGTGCATATAAAATAAAATTTCTGGATTTCGCCGGCACTCAGATTAAAATTTTAACTGAAGATGTGCGAATATTTGCATGCAAAATTGCAACTGGCAAACTTGACATTCAGTTTGGAAATATATTTATTATATATTGATACAATAATGTAATTACTTTTGCTTTTTTTTTTTTTTTAAACCAAATCGATCGGGTCTTTTAAACATTTCATTCGTCGAATTCGACGGGATTCCACTTGTTTTATTGTTAAAATGCATTTCCTTTTTCTCAGAGTCTATAAAAAAGCGTTTACATTAAAGAAAAAATCCGTTTTTGATGAATCTAGTCAATGAAGAAGTAGCAAGTCAAATTGTATCTCTTTATTATTCCGCAATTCCAATGTCTCAGAGAGAAATCGCTAATCAATTGGGTATTTCATGCCGTTCTGTTTGCTATTATATTGATAAATACAAGAAAAATGAAGTTAGTTCATTGCATTCTAAACGGGGTCGCCCTTCTAAAAGACCTCTATCGTTTTTGTTTTTTTTCTAATCGGAGGCGAAACTGAATTCTGCAATGGCAGAATCTACATTCAACTTGTTATTATTTATTTATTTATTTTTACTTGTTTCTCATGGGATATTTAATATTTTTGTTTATGGATTTAACATTCAAGTTTATAGTTATTCTTTAAAAAATATTTAAATTAAGTTTTATTTAATTTTTAGTATTAAATGTTGTGATATCACACATATTACAATATCATTCGAAATTAAAGAGATGGTTTCAAAGGTACCACAATTCCACCCAAATATGAAATCACACCAAATTGCAATTAATTACAATAATAATTTGAAATCAATTGTTTGAGGAGAAACAGATTTCGAATGTGCTAAATATACTCAACCTACACAAACATGAAGTATGAACTTAGCTTTTAACCAATCAAAAGTTATGCTACTAAGCACAAATTAAAAACAATTATCTGGCAATAAACTTTAGATAAAGACTAGAAAAGGCTTTTATAAATTTTATTAAAAAAAATACTTACAATAATGTGACATTTTTACAATAACAAAACAGCAACATGAGGGAAAAAATGTAAGATTTAAATACAAAATATGTAGATGGTTAAATATACAAGGTTTATTTAATTTATATATCACATACAGAATACTAATGATGAAAAAAAAAAGAAAGAAATTTTTATAAAATGTAAGACACCTTTGAAATAAATAATAATTGTACTATCCATATTGTATATAGCAGAATAAACATTTAAGTATCATAAATTAAAAAGCTTTATTAGAGAAATTTGAATGTTTAATCAGGATTAACAACATTAATACAAAACAAAAAAGTAATATTTACAAGTCAAACTTGAACCAAGACACTAAATTTCAGAAAAATAACTACAGTAAACTCTTGCTACAACGATATCCGATACAACAATAACTCCCTGTACTACAATAATATTTCCTGGTCCCATTGCACTTTCATTTAAACTAATGTTAGCCTTCCCTCAATATTACGATATTCTCTAGAACAATAAACCCCTGTAAAACGATTTTTCTTTTAAAAATTTAATGTTATTTTCTCCCTTTATAATGATATTTTGGTTTTTGAAAACTGAGAAAAACTTTGTTATTCATCATTTTTGTCGCTTTTTCGGTCTATTTTGTTAGCAGAAGACTCATTGTTGATTTTCAACATATCTCCGTAATGTAAGATTGGATATTGTTCAGATTTAGATAGTGGGGACCATGTAAAAGCTCTTCTTGGAAATAAATGGGGAAAAACATAATCCTTGTCACGGAACATGTGGCAAATCGTTTGGTTTGTCGTCTTCTCATTGCTAGAGGAAGAGGGAAAGTGAGGTATTTTATAATTTTTAGGATATTTATTATAAGTGACATTCTAAAAAAAAAGAATTCAAAGCTTTTAGAAGGTGTGCAGAGTTGGACGATTTTAAGAGTCTTTGGAGTCTATCCCGATTAATAACGCATTTGAATAGGGGCAAAACAAGATGAAAAAAATCTTATAAAAAGTATGCTTCAGAAGAAATTTCTGACGCAGATGAACCTGGGCTGTTTTTCCAACTCTTACCCAATTGGACACAGGCGTTCAAAGGTGAAAAGTGTTATGGAGGGAAGAAATTGAAACAGAAACTTACTGTTCTGTGTACAAAAAAGCACAGGTACACATAGTATCCAAGATGCTTTAAGAACCTGAAAAGTCTTGGATAAATTTGGATAGTTTTCTGAATGGTTACAAAAATTACAGAAATAAAGGAAGAAGAGATAGAAAAAAATCGTTTTGTTGGTAGATAATTGTTGCGCTCATGCCTCATTTCCAAAATTGCAAAACGTAGAAATTATTATTTTTTCCTTGCCAACTGTATTTCAATTTTGCAGGCTTGAGATATGGGTATAATTAAGTGTTTTAAGGGATATTACAGAAAACGGTTGGCAGAGATGATACTATACATTTTGAAAATAAAATAGAAGACTCTTTTAAAGCTGAAATGTGAAGAAAGCATGTGACAATATTGCTGGAAGCTGGAGAGAAGTAACAGAGAAAAACAATCGTAATTTTTGGAAAAAGGTCGGTTTTTGTCATGAAGATAAAACATCTGATAGTGATGAAAATTTCATTGAATGAGTTCTTTCATATAGTCAAAAATGTGTTTTGAACATTCAAAAATCTTTATCCTAGCTTGATAAAAGAAGTGGCAAAAAATCTGGAATTAGCGTGGAAAACTATTGAACAGCTGATGGTGGCCTTAAGGCTTTCACCGGAAATGCTGATGAACATTTAGAAGAACATTCTCTCTTTGAAACTACTGACGAGATAGTAAACAACAGGATGGTGATAGGAGAGGATAATGATACAGGTCCATCAAAATCAGTATTATTATCCCAGGAAGTTCTTCAATCTGTAAAGTCTTTACAGACATTATTTTTCAAGCCTTTAATCGACAAATGAAGATAATTTTCGTGTACTAGATTCAATGCATATCTTTTTCATTGACTTAATTGTTAAAATATAATAAACACACCAAAATATTGGATTATTTTCAATAAAAATAGTTTCAGGTATGTGAATATTTCTTTGCTTATTTTCTGAATTTTTTAAAATTTATTTTACATTATTTAACTTTTACTATTAACACTCTGACAACTATTTTCTTCTAAATATAAATATTTAAGTAGTATATACCTTAAAGTAAAGAAAAATCCTTATTAAATTCCCAAAATACGTAGGCCCTTGATATATCAATTACCCCTCTACAACAATATATTTATTTGGTCCCTAAAATATTGTTGTAACGAGGTTTTACTGTATAGGGTTTTAATATAGAAGATATATTTTCACTCCATACGATCAGAATTCTTTCTTAATACTATGAAATGAAAAAAGGATACTTTACTAAATAATTTTTATGATAGATTTATTTACATTATTTATAATTGTATATTGTTAAAGAAATATATAGCTGATGATAAAAAATGATTATTGAATTTGTAAAAAATTATTTTTTATAATGTTATTGGATTCTTTTTTCTAAAATAATATTTTGCTAAAAATGTACATGAATTCAATTTTGATTTAATATATTAAATAGATGTTTTTTCAGCCTTAGAAAAATCGGAACATGTCATACATAGAAAATAATTCAAATAATGATAGAAAATATTTGAAAACATATTAAAAATGAGCAAATTTTTAAAATTTTACTAAAAAATATTTACAAACAGATTTTGATTCTAAAATTGATAAAAAAGAGTCATTAATTTTCAGATTACAGTCGAATTTTGTAAACTGTCGTAACTTGGGATGATTTGGACCCGAGAGAGATACTTACACCTGTTTAAAAAATGTTTTAAATAAGTTTAGGGTGAACTGTATCATTTGAAATTGTTGTAACTAGTAGAGAGTTGATAAATCACATCTATCTTTTCAACACAACAAATTCAGGACTGATTTAAAACCCTTTTTTGTTTTGAGTCTAATTCTAATTTACAGTATATTTATCATTTGTTTTAAAATGTTTATAGCTTTAACTTCTAAGTAAAAACCAAAACATAAGTAAATATAATAAAATGTGTATAATGAAAAACCTCACTCAAATGCTTTCATTTATATACAACTCGAAAATTATAATTTCAAATATCTATTGTTTCAATACTAAAGAAGTCTCTTGCAAATAAAGATTCATAATCACTGATTGTGACAATCTATATTCATGCAAGATATATTGGAACTATCTAATTTAAAAGTTAACAATCCATGTAATATTCTCAACTCAACAATAAACTCAAAGCACAATCACATTAATGATAATTAATGCAACAACGCTAAGAGGAAAAAAGTTTAATTTTAACAGTAAAAGATGAAAAAATAAATTGGAAACAATTTCAGGTATTTTTATTTTCCATGCTTTGTACTAATTTTGAAAAAAATAGTTTGCAAATAGGCAAACTGCTAGAAAAAATCGTGAAATTCAATAACACCCCTTTCCAATTCTGATATTGCATACCAGCAAGGAAAAAAGCATATGGTATGAAAGGATCATACAAATATGAAATCCTGCACAGAATCCAGATTTTCAATGAAAATTAAAAATTGCAATTCCATAGCAGCAGGTTAAACACATTGCATATAATCATTTACAAGGTTGTTCTCAAATCAAATACAAATAATATGTTCTTCAAAGTTACTAAAATTTCATAGAAGATAAAATTTCAATTTTGCTAATTTATCCCATCTACTTGCATGTAAAAACGTGTACAACTTTTCATATTTGCAGTGACAACGTATTATAGGATATAATCTACATCTTTTTATATAAAAATTCTTAATGAATTATTACAAAGAGTGTCTTACAACGAAGACAAAATAGTAGATTGATTTTTACTTCTGTTTGAAAAAGCTCATCAGAGATGCTTGTTTTTTATTTACAGAAGTAGCCTTTTTAATAATTTCCTCTTCTTTTTTGGCTGGTTGAACTTTTATAGGATCTTCTTCATCTTCAGATGCTGAAACAAGTTCTTTTTCTGTTTTTGTTACTGGAAAATTAAAAAATAAATAAAACAAATCAGATACAATATAGTTTTGTTGCTGTTATAACTGTTAAACAATTAAAACTTATGTCTATGTTTTACCGTACTTGGGTTTTGCTTTGACAACTAATTTTTGTCAACTAAGTCACCATCCTTTGGTGAATTTTGCATCCCCCCCCCCCCCACAAATGCGACAGAAATAGTTCAATCTTTTGATGAAATCTGTGTTGTTTTTTAGATCTTTTGAAAAATTAGTATTTTTCTGCAGTCTTCGGATAAAGTGTGTGTGTGTTTTTTTTTTTTTTTTTCCATAATCTTTGGAAAATAAAATTTGTGAGTGTGTTTTTTTTTCTTTGCCAAAATGTGCACATTTTTCCCGATCTTTTGATGAAGTTGACCATTTTCTGCAAAGATTGGTGAAATTGCTTTATTAAACTTTGTGTGTGTGGTTCCCCCCCCCCCCCCTCTCCTATTCCTTTCATAAAATTATGCTCTTTTTTTTCAATCTTGTGATGAAATTCAAGTTTTTTCCCTCAACCCTTTGGTGGAATTACTAATTTTTTCTGCTAACGTTGACAAATTTCATTTTTTTTTTTTCAATAACAGTTTGTCACAATTCCCAGTATTTTTATGTGATATGCTAATGTCCGAATGTTTTGAACTGAATGCCATGACATTCACAACCTTTTTATTAATATATACTCTTGTATGACAAAATGAAACTGAGAAATATAATTTTCCTAATATTCTCCACCACCAAGATTGTTTAGCTAATTCTAATAGTTTTTTTTTATTTATTTATAACTCAGAAAATAACAATAAAGCAGAAATAACGTGTAAAATAAAAATTTATTAAAATTTATGTGTAAATATTGTAAACTATATTGTTTATAATACACTAAATAAAGAATTAAAATTTTAACAAATTACAGTCGAGTCTATAACGAAACTCCATACATCGAATTTCTCTATATAACGAATTTTTAGTAGGAATGATCCCCTTTTTGCATGATTACATTAAAAACAGTCTCTATATAGCGAAATATCTATCTCCATATAACAAATTTTTTCATAAATTGGTCTTAATTTATTCAGTTTTAAAAAGCTTTGAAACCATATGAAATCAATTTCTCATCACTTATTTTTTTATTTATCGTCAGTGCTGAGTTTATTTTTAATATTACTTCTCTCCTTGTTCTTTAAATCCAACAAATTCATCTCACCTCCTACACACCTTTCCACATCCTTCTCAAAACAGTGTTGATTGGATTGATACACATGTAAGTAAGGAATCAATGAGAGGCACTATAAGAGAGACCTTCAAATGGAGGGAAATGTTAACTATAATTTTTCATTCCTTGCTAAAATTTGAACTTTTTTTTTTTTTTTTTGAGAGTGTAACAACTTTAAAATCAAAACAACAAAAAATTACAGATTTCTTCGTCTGAAATTAATGTAAGTCTTCCTTATTTGATTTTCATTAAGCTTTTAAATAAATGTCTGTTCTCTTTTTTGAAACCGCTTAAGAAATAAAATGTTAGGATAATATTTACTTTGAAACATTTTAAATTCTTAATTAAAAAGATCAAAAATAATATTTGTTCAAATTTCACACATTAAATATGATTTTTAACAACATTCTCTATACATCGAATTTCTCTATGTAATGAATTTTTTAATGGAACGGTGGATTTCGTTATATAGAGACTCAACTGTATTTTTTAACCATTTAAAAAAAAGTAACTTTTTATTTATTTTATTTCATTTATTTATTTATTTTTTTGTAAATTTTTAACACAAGTTAATAGTAGTTTTAACACTAAATACACATTTGTCATACAGCCTGATGCATGCTGTTATGCCTAGTGCATGAAAACTTATAAGAGTAAATAAAAAAATATATTTTTTTCATTTGCAGTATTTTAAATCAAGGTTGGTATTTTTGCAAGGACAGTGGCAAAAACTGGAAAAAAAAAAGAGAACAGGGCAAAAAGGGAATAAAATAGCAAATTCCTATTTGTCTTCAATGTGTATTAAAATCTATAAATCTAATAAGGATGATAATGGTGTAAATAATTAAATTTAATAACATACTATATAATAATTTAATTTGCTAATTAATAAGTATTAAAAAATTTTACATATTTTAAATCTTTAAAAAATAGCTGGGATTCAGTCTTACTTAGGAATTTAAGAATAAAATAAACTAGTTGGATGTGCCGATCCCAATACTTTCTTCTATCTCATATGTATATTTTAATATTTCAAAATTTAGTTACACATGTTAATACGTTAATATTATTAACTCAATACTATACCAACTATGATTTTCATCTTAAATTTCTGCTTCAGTCAAGTAACCGGAATAAAAACAAGTTTATGTATCTGCAAGAGCCGATGAACCATAGAACGATAGACATTTTTTTTTTTTTCAAATTCAGGAAAGATCTACTTGTCATACCCTCAAAAAAATCATACACAAAAAATTTAATTTAGTTCTATGCATAACTTCAAACATTTTTTAATGGTAAAATAATAAAAATGACACAGACATCGCGATTATAGCACCTCCTTTAGGCAGATTTTTTTTCAAATTCAGGGAGGGTCTGCTGACCATAGCCAAAGACATATACAAAAAATTTCATTCAATTCTATGCATAACTTCAATCATAGACTTTTCTGTGGTAAAATATTGAAAATGGAACAAAAATCACGATTGTAGTGCCCCCTTCCCTTTTTTCAAATTCAGGGAGGACCAACTAGCCATAGCCGTACACTTACACAAATAATTTGATCCAATTTCATGCATAACTTTGTGTACTTTTGGTCGGTACAATATTGAAAATGGCACAAAAACTGTTATTGCCCTTTCGGCAGAGTATTTCAAAATTGAAGGAGAACCTGCTTGTCACAGCAAGAAACATTCACAAAAAACTTGGTTCAATTCTATGCATATCTTCATAGAATTTTTGATAGTAGAATGGCGATATACGGACACACAGACATTTTGTAAAAACATGTTTTTTGGAATCTCTGACTTATTAAAACATGTAAATCTGTCAAATACGGGAAGTCGAAAAAAATTTTGATTACAATACTTTCTTTTATTGAAGATAGAAAAAAGTAATATATAATTATATATATAATTATTATTATATAATATCAGTATATAATACCATTAATATATTTTTTAATTATCAAAAGATTTTATACAACTTTGTTACTTTTGTTTTATGTAATGAGACTTAAAAAATGGAAATATCTAAGTCCTTAGTACTATTTATAATTATTTATCTGATGAAACTAGTCTGAACAGATAAAAGAAGTAATTAAATTAAATTGAAAATTATATGTTGAAAAAACTGTTATGTATTGTTAAGATACTATTTTTTTTTTTGGTCCCTCTTACACTCCAAGAAAGGCACAAAAATGTTACATTATTTACTTTCAGTAAGTAGCCTGTAGTCACTTTATCTTTTTGTATTATATTCTCCCTCTCCCTAAACACTCTCTTGATATTCCCAATTGCAACATTCCATTGTTACAAGACAGATAACAAGATACCAGAGTATTGCACCTGCTTTGTAACTGGTCAAGATTGATATGATGCATGTTACTGCAAAATTAAAAAAGAGATTAGAACAAGTGGTTTTGCCATGTCATCTTGTAGCATATTTGCAACAACCAAAGTACAGAGGTGAACTTTTAAATTATGAATAAAAAGAAAGCTATAAAGCATGGTTGTGTAAAACTAATCCCAACTTTATATTTTATGCTATTAATTTTGAGCTAAAAGAAAAACACTTGCCCAATTCATATTTTGCAGAAGTGATTAGTAGAGCATATAATTGGTGAAGAAGTATCGAAAAGGCTTGTGAGATTTCAAAAACTTCTATTCATTAGTAGCACGCCTTAAAATATGTCCAGCAAATAGTATTGTTGAAAAAATTTTCTCAAATTTTTCATTTGTGCAAACTAAGATTTTAAACAAACCGTCAACAGATACTCTTTTAAAACTAGTTTATTGTTATGCCATGCTAAAACAACAATACTTAGGTTGTTATGAAGATATTGCTGAAATATTTAAAATTTGATAGTTTTCTGCTTTAAATATAATTTAATATTTAAAAATTGAATTTAAATTATAACTGTTTCTTTGAATTTCTAACAAATATAAACATAAATGCTTTACCCAGTATCTTCATAGTTTTATTATGTGAATAATCATTCATAATTGTATATATATGAATAAATAATAAAGCTTCCATTTATTTATATAAAATTAGTATTTTTTTTTTACTTATAATCTTGTTATAAAATTTAGTATTCTTTTATAAAATGCATAATCATACTTACTTAACTTAAAAGTTCAAAAATAAATTTAGAATAATACTGATTTTTTAATTAAGTACTCAGTTTATTTTTTGTTTCGTGAAATATTTTTTTCTCTTTTTCTGGGAAAAAATTTAAATGGACAGCCTATTTTTGCCACCACTTTGGCAAAAACCTATTTTTGCCAGGGTGGTTTTAACCACATTTTTTTCCACCAGCAGCAAAAACTTGCCAGCCTTGTTTTAAATCAATCAAGGTGATCCAAAAGCAGATGCAGTGAGCTCAGTGAGGAATTTTATATATTGCATCATTTAAAATATGTCCAACTGCGTACTCCTTAGCTTTCTGCAAGAACTTAATTTCCCATAATCCCCTGATGAGTTAGTATAAACTTTGCTATATTATTTATTTCTTCTGTGTCTTTTATATCACTTTATATACTGAATAAGTCTATGATAAATTTATTTACCAAAAAATCCTTCATCTTCATAAGTCTTCTGTACAGTTTTCCATATTTTTGCTTTGCCTTTTACATTAATTACAGGTGGAGTTGGAGGTATAGGTTCCTCATCATCAGTGAGTGGTGTTGCTGGAGCAGCATCCATAGGCTCTTCTGGCAGAAAGAAACTTCTCTGGGCTTTCTCTTTTTCTTCTACAAATTATTTGAAAAGAAGTGATTATTAAACTTATTATACTTGATCAAAAGCTATCTTTTTTGTTTATATTTAAACAGTCCAATTGATTAATTATTCATTAAAAATTTAGACATTTAAATACAAACTTTTTATAAAAAAAGAAAAAAAAAATCTAACTCTCTTATAAACAGAAAGACATTGAATCACTGATTGAAGAAGACAAACTCAAGAATTTCAATTTTTTTAAAAGAAAAACTTTATAAGTCCAGTGATGCCGCGGACGCGCTATAGCACATAAATTATGCAAAAATTGGCGATGGGTTGCAAAAAGAAAGCTCTTACGCATCCCACAGGACGCAAAATTTCGTCAAAGGATTGCAAAAAAAAAAAAGGCAAATTTCGTTAAAAAATTGCAAAATAACAACTATTTTTCTGGCAAATTTCGTCGCAAAATCTCAAAAAAAATGTCAGATTTCCTCAAAAGATCGTGAAAAAAAGGACAAATTTTGTTAAAAAATTACGATAAAATGTCAAATTTTGTCAAAAAATTCACAAAAAACATTAAATTTCACCACAAAATCACAAAAATGGCAAAAAGTTTCCCAAAAAATCACGAAAAAGCTCAAATTTCGTCAAAAAATTGCAATAAAATGGCAGATTTCGTCAGAAGATCGTGAAAAAAAATTGGCAAATTTCGTTAAAAGAATCGCGAAAAACGACAGATTTCGTCAGGAGATTGCAAAAAACAGTAAATTTCATCAATAGATTCGCGAATTTCATCAAAGGGGTACGAAGAAAAAAGAAAGAATTGAAAGAGTGAATTTTTCTGTTCCATAAACTAATTTTCCTACTTCAAAATTGTTTATTTGTTGCTCCAAATCTTTCTCAGTGAATTTGACTTCTGAAAGCACCCATTCATTAAACAAAAAGTATCCTTTTACGCAACAAAAATATATTCTTTTTCAGCAAAAATGTCTTTTTCAATAAATCAGTCTTGTCTCTTTTAAAATGAAATGCAAACAATAGTGATACTTGTTATCTGCTACACTCAAATAAGCATTATTTTATAATTAAATTTTTATCTTGCACATTTATTTTTGAAAAAGTAAAAAAAATTTCTCATGACATTTTAAAAAATATATACTGGTTTTAATTAATTAATTATTATTATTAAAACAATATTTTATTGCATTTCCTTTTTCTTTTGCAAATGAACAAGTTCAATTTTTGCGTTCTAAAAATAGGACTTATGATTAGTGGAGATTTTGTAAAAAAAGGAGCCAGAATTTTAGAAGTCCTGGGTCCCGGGGACCCATGATTTTTCAAACTCAGCGGCATCAATGAAGTCAATTAAAAAGATTCCTGAATTTTAATGAAAATTATTAATTTTTTTAGATTATTAAGTGACAATAAATTGTTATTATTGCTATAACAAATTTTTATGATATGTCACCCAAATAACTGCTGAAAATTACCACACAAAAATATAACAATAAAAGAATAAAACATCTGATTGCACATTTTTACTTAACTAGATCTGGGTTTCTCAGTGCAAAATACACTAATTTACAGGGTATGCAGCAAGTTAGTGTCACAAACTTTACCATATGCAATATGTCACATCTAAATAAGCAGTGATTACATTTTATTTCCCCATCTCACAGAATATGTATTAAAAGTAATATAAAAATAAAAAGTAAAGTAGAAATAGCAAATTTAGTTTAATTCAGTAATAATTAGTTTTTAAAAATACATTTTTGTAAGAATTGAATATTTGTCTTAAAAATTGCATCGAATTTCACATCTTTAATTTACCTTATTCAAAAACAATTATAGTATGTGAATTCGATATAGGTCCTAATTATGAAAAATTCATTGTCTTAATTTGTGTTTAGTAGGATGTTTAAGAAATTTAGGTAATTATATCAAATCAGATGCATTTAATTTGTCATCCTTGTTCAACAATGGTTCAAGGATATTCTCATGCATTTTTTATCTACAAAATACTAAGAAATTACTATTTATTTAGGACCAACACTAAGAAAATATAATTTATACTTTTGTCTTAACAGATCTCATTACTGTGGTTCCCTATAAATAATCTCCAAGACTAGTGTTGACTGTAAGCCGTTTTAACAGGGCGCAGCACTCGGTGGCCCTTTTTCACGCTTCCTACGAGCCCTGTGGCAATTTATTTGATTCCAGGAAAATATCGCAAACTCTCTCAAAATAGTTTTGTTGAACAACGTACAAGTGTGCCTTTTTCGGGAAAAAAAAAAAAAAAAAAAAAAAAAAAAAAAAAAAAAATGTAGCCTTTTTTTAAGAACAATATTCTCTTTTTGAAAAAATTTACTCTTTTTTATAGAATTGTATTCTCTATTTGAAAAAAATATGCCTTTTTTTAGAATAGTATTCCTCGGTGAAAAATTCACACCTGGCAACCCTTTTTTTTTTTTTTTTCTAGAATTAACACTAGAGGCCTAAAAACAAGAACATAAAGAATTTTTAAAGTATTTTGAGACAAATATATATATTCACTTATTTAATAAGTTGTTAATAACACAACAAAGATGCTATATTAATATGCAATAATATGAAATAACATGTAATCAGAGATATTTTAATGTTGTGATCTAAATATTTTAAATTTCATCTTTGCGAAATATGATCTTACCTTCATTTTCACTTTCTGAGTCTGAATCATCAAACGTGCATATTCTTTTATGTTTCTTACTCCTTTTGGCTTTTGGTTGAAATTCAGTTTCTGCAATGATATAAAAAGGAAGAAAAAGACATGGGATGAGACAAAATAATAACAGAATTAAAATAATAATAATAATCAGGAAATGGAAAGAGATTTACCAGAATCACTATCTTCAACATTTTTAGATGCTTTTCTTGAAGTTCTATTTGGAAAAGAAGAAAGGTAAAAAGTTTAAGCATCTAAACATCTGTATATTTAAACATCTACAACAATGAACAAACAGTTTTTGCAAAAACAAAGGGCAATATAAATAAACAATTCACCACAAAAATAATATGCACACACAAAAAAAAAATAAATAAATAAATAAAAGATATTACAACTCTTATTTTCTTTTACTTTTCCTCAATTCCTTTTCATAGAAAATGAAAAAAGAAAAAAGAATATATATATATGTATATATATATATATACATATAATACCATTAAAAGTAGAGAAGATTCACCAATGGATTTTATCAATAAAACAATAAACCAAAATGAAGAATTAAATTGAATTATAGTAAACAATATATATATATATATATATATTACTAAAATGTTTGTCTGGAAATAATTTATATATTTTTATAAGCTTATAGTTCAAGACAAGCAACAATTATAATAATATGTGTATTGCTGTTTAACAAAAGCATATCAGCTTTAAAGTTTGATGATTCTAAAGGAAAACAAACATAAATAATCATGCCATATATTTTCAATCAGAATGCTTAAGACAATTTCTATTAACAAGCTTAATGTTGCAAATTAGCATAATGTAAAACAATACTGTATTTATTTACATATAATTTATGAGACTTCATCATCTAATTTAACATCATTTCAAACTCTTTACTATCATTGAAAGTTAATTCTCAATTATTGTCATGTTAACTTAAATATATCGTTAAAAGTTAATGTTAAAATAACTGAAACAGTAAATAACATAATTTTTGTTTTCACGTTCTCCAAGTCAATAACAAACAACATCAAATCACCAATGTTTCTAGCTGCCGGCATGCTGAAACTACAAAACATGTGATTTCATAGTGTTACTGTGCCGTGATCGTGAGATCACCAGTTATTTCACTGTTCACGCCTGTTCATGATACCCGATCGGAAGTTTTGATGTTATAGCGTTCGGCATGAGGTTAGTATAGTTCAAGAAATAGTGTTTTACGAGTTTTTTTTTTTTTTTCTTTCAATGCAGCATCTGTTATGCAGAAATTCTGTTTTCTTGTTTGTAGTTAAGAATGAATGAAATAAATGTTTCTTGCCTCATTTTACTATGCCATAGCAGCTAGCTTACTCGTTTTATAGCAGCATTTGTTTTTTCAGAATGGCATAAAAAAAAAGGTGATATGATAACCTGATCGTTATTGCTTTGTATACTTTAATTTGTTTTTATTTGAAGCAAAAATTACGCTTAATATTCTCATCTGTAAATATCCATCATAGTTCTTTATGAAAATAAATGAGTTAAATTGAAATATCTGCTCTTCATTCAAACACAGAATTTTTCCACACAATTTCATGATAGTTTTAGACTTCCTCTTGTTCCTGCTTTATAATATGCCAATTTAGTTGGAAATATATAGTATCAATTAATGCTGTGAAGGAAAAAATGTTTTTGCACTTCATGGGTCTTCCTACTCCTTTAAATAAAATTAAAAATATTGTCATTTTTTCCCCTTGATATTAAAGTCACAAAAACATATATTAATTAAAAAATATACAGGGTGTTTATAAAGTCCCGGACCCACTTTGATATTTAATAACTCATCTATACTAATAAAATCCGTGCGCCTCTGTCTGTCTGTCTGCTTGAAGCCGATTACAGTTCGCAACGCGGGCGAGTTGGAAGTCGCGAGAGGTGTCTTTCGATTGGAAAAGTTCCGGGGAAGTCATTTCGGGCATTTTCGAGACCGTGGGACTAAAATTAAAAAAGTTATGAATTAAAAACCCCTTGGGAATCGGAATGAAAAATGTCTCAAATCCCAAACGGCGCTCAAACGGAGCTCTGAGGCAGAACACTGCGCCACCTTGCGGTGAAGGAAAAGAACTTTTCCCCTTTGGCTAAAAGAAGAAGCAGTCGAAAACCTCTTTTTCTCCCTTTTTTGCGTGTTTTTTCTTAAACCATCATGCAGACAGTTTTTAAAGTAGAAAAAAACTGATTACATATTCAGAATCTGCGTAAAAGTCTGCTTCTGATCAACCAAAAAATACGAGAAAATGTCTTATGGGCGCGCAGAGCCAACCGTACAAAACCAAATATTTTTAATGGGACAATGGCGACCATGGAGCGTAGAGCCCACTGTGCGAAATCACATATTTTTAACGGGATAATGGGCGCATAACAACCATAGCTCTTTAATTTACTTTTTTTGTGCTTGAGGATTTGAACACCAAGACTTGCTTATTAAATGAATTTTTTTTTGTTTATTATATATTGCTTAATATCGAGGTTCGTTTGGAAAAACTGGCCCAGCTAGCGGGCGTAGCTCGCTAGTCTATACTAATAAAATCCGTGTGCTTCTGTGTGTCTGTCTGTCTGCTTGAAGCCGATTACAGTTCGCAACGCGGGCGAATTGGAAGCCACGAGAGGTGTCTTTCAATTCGAAAAATTCCGGGAAAGTCATTTCGGGCATTTTCGAGACAGTGGGACCAAAATAAAAAAAGTTATGAATTAAAAATCCCTCGGGAAACGAAACGCAAAACGTCTCATTTCCCAAAAAGAGCTCCCAAGCAGAAAGAGGGCAGTACCGGAAGAATCGCCACAGAGAAAATATACCGAAACTTTTTTTGCGCGTTTTTTCTTAAACTATCATGCAGACAGTTTTTAAAGTAGAAAAAACTGATTACATATTCAGAATCTGCGTAAAAGTCTGCTTCTGATGAACCAAAAAATACGAAAAAATATGCCTTTAACCCTTAAAAAAAAAGTGTTTAAAAGGGGTCGATTTAATGAATTTCTTAAAAACGGCTGCTCTTTGGAGGGGAAAATAATGGTCAGATTTGGGAATTACTCAAAAATTAAAAAAATCTTCTTAAAGTCGGTACTTTTTCCTACAAGTCAGTGCAATTAGTTTTCAAAAATTCCAATATTAACCCTTTGAAAAAAAATTCTTTTCTAAACGATGTTTTTTGTGTTTTTGTCAATGTTACTTCCATGGAGATGTTTTTTCTTAAACAATCCCGAAATCAGTTTTCGATTTTAAAAAAAACCGTTTACATATTCGAAATCTGCGTACAACTCTGAATCCGATGGACTAAAAAATACAAAAAATACAAATATTAACCCTTTAAAAAAGAGTGTTTAAAATAGGTCGATTCTGCAGTTTTTTTTTTTTAATTCGGCAAATTAAAAGCGGCCCGTCGGGACGAATTTTAAAAATATCCGAAAATGCAAGAGACCTCCTTAAAGTCGGTACCTTCTTCTATAAATAGGTCTAATTAGTTTTCAAAAATTCAAATATTAACCCTTTGAAAAAAATGTTTTTCTCAATCATGTATTTTATGTTTTTGTCCATGTTAATCCTATAGAGATTTTTCGAAAATTGTCGATCTTCACAGTAATTTAAAAATATTTAAATCGCCTAAATAATTTTAATTGGTTAATCATTCACATACCTTGGGTTTTTTTCCGTACAATTCGACAATTTTCATGAGAATATTCAAAATTTAACAATGAAAAAAATTATCTTTAGTAAAGCATGTTTTAATATGTTTACGATCGCCGCCATTGATCAGTGTTTACTATGTTATAACTATGTAATACTTGCTGATAACTTTTAAAATTTCTTTAATATGACTTCTACACATTATAAGCTTTCCTTACATGTGAAATTTGTGCATTCTTTTAATGTATTTTTAATTTTTTAACTATTATTTTAACAGTGGCAAAGATGAGAAATTCCGCTATGTTTACGAAACTGCATAACAAGAACTGAGGAAAAATTTATGTCAGAATAAAAAAAAAGAAAAATTAATTGTAATTAATTGTAAATAATAGTTATTTGGGCAACGTATTTCAAAATATAAATGAAACATCTGCCTTTCTTCTTATTTTTACTAGATGGCACCAGTATAGTAGGGTTCTACCTCTGAACTTGAAACATAGATATTAATAGTATATAGAGAGGCCACATAGCAAGATTTTCTTACCATTTTCAGTTAAAAGCAGCGTTGCCAATTTTGGGGAAAAGTCGCTAAATTTGGGTTTTATTTTTTTTAACATTTAGCAACAAAAAAAAATATTTACAGCTGTTAACAACTTTTTTGGGGGGTTTTCAAGATATTTTGAGGAAGATTGGGTTTTTACCAAAATGTTATTACCAAAAAAATTTCCTTTTGAGAGGTCAGTATGAATCTATTAGTATGTGATGGTATCACTTTACAGCGAATTTGGGGGATTTTTAAATTCAAATAGTCTTTTTGTGAAGAATTAGGATTTTTTTTTAATAAATATTTTGTTCTTATTGTTATAGTAGAAAATTAGGGGACAAAATACAATTAATAAAAGTAACTTTTTTAAGGAAGAAATTGCGTTTAAAAAAAAACACAATTTTAGCAAATTTATTTCTCACTGACAAAAGTTAAAGCATTCGATGAAATGTGTTGCCATTCAGCAAAATGAAATTAGGATATTTCTATGAAATTAGGATTCTATTCTATGTATATATTTTTTGTATAAATTTATTTTTTTTTCTATATATTTCCAAGACTTGCTTATTAAATGAATATTTTTGCTTATTATATACTCCTTAATATCGAGGTTCGTTTGGAAAAAGTGGCCCAACTAGCGGGCGTAGCTCGCTAGTAAAATAATAAAGATAGATTAAAATTAATTACATAAATGGTTAGATAGACTCAAAAAGTTTCATGACCCTTGTCAATGAACTTCCACATGTGCCACCTTCGTCGCATGGAGAATATTAAGTCGATAGTCAATTTCATGCCAGGAACATGTTGCATCCACAGAGGCTACTGCGGTTGTAATTCTGGCTTTTAAGTCATCAATGTTCGATACTCTCCTAATGTAAACATTGTCCTTTACAAATCCCCAAAGGAAAAAGTCCAGCGGTATTATATCAGGTGATCTAGGTGGCCAAGGAGTTGGACCTTTTCGCCCAATCCATCTTCCTGGAAAATGGCTATTCAAAGAAGCATAAACGATAGTACATCAATGAGATAGTGCACCATCTTGTTGCAAAAAAACATGTGGCTAAAGCTCTTCTAGTTGTGGAAATACGAAGTTTTCCAACATTAAGAATTACAACAGCAATAGCTTCTGTGGATGCTTGCCGCTACCTGGTGTGAAATTGACTATCGACATGATATTCTCCGTGCAACGAAGGGGGCACTTGTGGAAGTTCATTGACAAGGGTCATGAAACTTTTTGAGTCTAACCATTTATGTTATTAATTAAAGGAGGCAAAATATGCTATCATATAAAACTCTCAATAAAGTTATAAAATGAAACTGATATGTTTGACATATTTTCTAATGGAAGTTTTTATAAATTATACAAATAAAAATTTATATTGAAATTTAACTATAAGATTGGGATAAAAAGAAAAAACAAAACAAAACAGAAGAGTTGGCAGCTAGCTAACAATTTTGAGATTAGTGAAAAATTTGTTTTCTACAAAATAAACACTTTGGATGTATTTAGGGCTAAAATAGTAACTTTAGTTGATTGATGATAGATATTGTTTTCAGTAACATTTTTAGCAAATAGCAATTTTAGGTTTTCTAAAAACAGCAATGCTTATTAAAAAAAATAGTGATAGAGCTTGCATGTTGAAGCAATTTACAATACACAATATTCGAGGGGGACAGGGCATATTTAAAAAAATTATGTAAAAAAAAATTATAACTGAAAATGTAATAATATATTTATAAGAAAGTACCAATATCATTAAATTTCAGAACATTTCATCAATAATAAGAGCAAATAGCACACTTTTACATATAAAAGTTTCTGGGAATGTATTAAAAAGATTTGCATTGTTCAGAGGAAATTTAAAATCACCAAATAATGTATAAAACAAGAAAAAAAAAATAAAAAAATTAATGAAAAACCATTAAAAATATTTCAAACATTGATCGAAAACAGAAATAACTCACTAATCACTTAATTATGAAAACAAAAGGAAATTTACTGATTTGAGGTTTTTCTTTTTTGAGAGGATTTTCTTTTTTCCTGAGTTTTGGCAGTTTTTATTGAGTCTTCTTTATTAACACTGACAGGTGAGGCAGATTTTGGACTTTCATCTTCTTTGGGTGCAACTGACTTTAATACAGGTGGTTTCTCTGCATTTTTTACTACAAATAAAAAGAATACATTCTCATGGCAATTTATACATTTATGTTGAATCCTCTTTAATAAAAAACTGTGTGTTGCTGATGACTGGCTTTTTGCTAGTCGTGGCCACAGATTAATCTCAAAAGTGTTTAACAAGCTACATTAGAAAGAAAAAAAAAATTGTATTTTTCTAGATATAAATTTCAAATCTAATGATCATGCAGTTTTTCAAACATTGAATTTCAAAAATTATCAAATTTCACAAACCATAGCAATATAAAAAAAAACTATCAGAAATAAGCACATTTTAAATGTCTTGTAAAATTTAAAAATATAATAATAAAAAATAACTCAATGAAATGTTATGATACTCAATGAATTCAGAAAAATTCAAAATATCAAATATATGTCACACTCAAAAAACTTTATTTTTCAAGAATTTTCCCACTTTTCATTCATGTCCATATTTCAAAAGGTAATTTCAAATTTGCATTGTTGCCTATTGGATTTGCTAAATATATACTGAAATGAGATAATTAGCATATCTTATATAGATTTGTTTCCTCAATTTAGTTTTTATTAAGTTCATCTCAGTGAAACCTCTCTCACATTCTGAAGCATTCAATTCATGTTTTGAAAAATCTGCACATGATGTGATAACGATATTACAAAGAATTAAAGTCCATATTCTATCGGAACAACATTTTCAAATGTCATACTAATTTCAATACTTTAACAGTGAAAAAAAAATCACAATGTATGGCAACAAAATTCAGCAATGACCTAACAGAAATACATATGGTATGAAAAGCTTTTCAAAAAATATATTTAATCTCAATAACATATTAAAACATCATTATTTTAAAAAATACCTCAGATACCCCAGAAAAGATAATATTAATTTGTATTAGTTAAAATTATTAATTGATTTAAAAAAAAAAAAAGAATTATGAGTTACATAGAACGTTAAGATATCATGAATAAAGTTGGTAGAATTCGATTTTATTTGTACATTTTTTAGCTTTTAATATGAAAAGTTTTTTAAACAAAAGCATTGTAATTATTAAAAAAAATGTAAATCAACTGACCTGCTTGTTTTGAAAACATGCTCATAATATTATTCTTTGGCAAAGGTTTGGCAGCCTAATAAAATATAAAATCTTTTTAATAGTATTACATGAAAAGGAAAAAAATATAAAAAGGAAATATTTGCACAAAAATTTTTTTAAATAAGGAATATTTTAAATATAAAAACTTAAAATACTCTTCCAGTTGAACAATATATATATACATATATATATGTACTGTTTTTTGGGTTTTTTTACCTGTTTTCCTTTAGTTTCAGTTTTTTCTTTCTTTGCACCATTTTGTTTCTCTTCTTTTTTCTGCCACATAGACATCAAAGTTCCAGACTTTGCTTTTTTCTCCTTTAAATGAGGAAAAACAAGCAAAACATTTCTTTAGAGATGATGATGTAAAAAGTATTTTAAAATGTGCATTTTGAAAAAAATTCTCATTGCATGATAAAATGAAAATAATGCAAAAATCCTTGGAATTTAATATACAGTCAACTCTGTGAAATTAGTACACTTAGGGACTGAAGGGATTGAGGGTTTTGCACTTGGGGACTGAGGGATTATATATTTTTGTGGATTATAGATTACCCCTTTGTTCACAACTTATTTTTTAAAGTCTGACTATAAATCAGAAACAGCTGAATAAAAATTATAAAGAAAAATGCAACATTGATTGATTATATTTGATAACTAAGATTAAAGAAAATTTAAATTATAAGCAATACAAATTTTAAACACTGATGCAACAAAATGACAGTTTCAGTTTTGTTTTGTTGTCAATAACGCTTTACTGTAGTCTGTGAACACTCATTACTTCTTACACTGAGATAAAAAAAAAAATTATTCAAGGAAATTTAAATATCTATATCCAATTTATATTTAAAAATTTATTAACTGAAAAACTATATATATATATTAAATTTAACATTATGTGTTTAACTGTTGATGACAATTTTCCCTGTTTACAATCTACATTTTATACATAATAGACAATTGTGGATTATACATCAGCAGATTTCACACAGTTGACTAATAGTTTTTTGTTCATATTGCTTTCGTTTTTTAAATACTCAATAAACTAGATTAGATATCTAAAGTAGGCATCATTTAAATTATTAGACCGGTTCTTTTGGTTTAATTTATGTTAAAACAAAAAAGGTCTCTATTTTGTTTTATTTCAAAGCTAATAATAATAATTGTGAATGCTTAAACATACATTTATATTTAAAAGTCAACAATTCTTTTTATACTTTTAAAAAATGTGGTTGATAAATTTTTATAATTGTGATATGTTAATTTTAAACATTCCATAGCTAAAAATTTGTCTGGAAAGTCATCATCATGAGTACATTAAAAATTACAAAAGCTATAAAATCCCACTGTATTTTCATGAATTAGATAAATTGGACACTGAGCCAAATGTTTATCAATCTGAAGAAATTAAAATTTTCTCAAGTATAAAAGTATTGAAAAATATTTAAACAATTTGCTATTATTGCAATCAAATCTTTAAATAAAAGTCAGATCTGACCTAACATTATTTTACATTTTTTTTTTTTTTTTTTTTTTTTTTTTTTTTTTTAAAGCTTTTATATAGTTTATTTTAAAAACAAAATTCAAACATAGTAATTTTATCATACACTATACCATAAATTTATGATATACACTATACTAAATCTTTTTCATAAAAAAAAAAAAACTTTTAATCAGGAAGTTACATTTTAATGTAAAAATGAAAAAAGTCTAAGTAAAGTAAGCAATCAAAAGAGTCTATTAAAATACATTTGCTCCAGGGTTGGGTTTTTGACGTCAAAAAGTGTTAAAAAATGTCAAAAAGCGTCGAAATCTGTCAAAAAGGGTCAAAAACCTTATACGCATTTTTTAAAATCAATAATTAGTGTTATTTTATATTAAATAAAGCTAAAAACTGGTTAAATAATAATTTATATATTATGTAAATAATTTTTATTTAATTATACTATGAGTTGTAATAAAATTATGTATCACAATTTAAATTATATGTCAATTGTCATGTATAGGAAAATTGCTAAAAACATTGAAGCTACTGTACATTTTTAAAGTACTATTTATGTTTGTATCTTTATTACTATTAAGTGTTCAGTTTGATGCAAAAAATTTTAAGTCTAATTTATGCTTAAGGAAAAAAAAAAAAAAAAAAAAAAAAAAAAAAAAAAAGCGTGTGTAAATTTAAAGTGATCGCTATTCAATGACTGATTATAAGTTCCTTCTATTTTTATTGATTTTAAATGTTTGTTTTCATACATAGATATAAACCACAATTGCAGCACAAAGAGTAATTAAATTAAGTATAATATGACATAAATATAATTTAATTCTAAGAGTAATTAATTATAATATGAAATCAATATAATTAAATGTTCTTTAAATCAATATGTTAAAAGAAGGTGTTTTATTTTCAGTTACCCATATATATCTTCATTTTACTATGTCAGTTTCAGTTTAATTCTTTAGAACAATTTGTTCATGTTAAATTTTTCTTTTATGCATTATAAAATAACCCACCAACTCCTCCTTTTTCCCCCCTCCAAATCTGGCTTCACACTATGATGTAATTATGGAGCGTATGGAATCCTATCTACAACCTTTTCATTATCTGGCATACATGACACATCCAGCATACAAAGGTGCTAAACGATGAACAGAGGGAAGCAGCTCGGACATGGCTGCTTGAAAGAAACTCAGATTTTCTCGGATTTATCATTGCTTTTGAAGCTGAATCTCCACCATACCCTAAAAGTTTCTTCTCAGCTCAAGATGTTCCAGCAGCAGTATGGTGGAAAGGCTTGAAGAAAAACAATATACCAAGTGAATTCATACTGCTCATGGTGCGTTTGCATTCCAGTCCATGCAGCTCAGCCTCAATTGAGCGAATATTTTCAAATTTTGGATTTTTCTACTCGAAATTACGAAACAAACTTGAAGTACAGAAGGCATCAAAACTAGTGTTTTGCTACCGCATGCTTCGTGGAAAAAAAGATTTAGAATGGGATTAACATTAAAATAAAATAAAAATAAAAATGTGTATTATTTATATTGTAATTTTATACTTTAAATTATAAGTATTTTCATCATGTACTTTCATTTTTAATTAAAGTATTTAGTAGTTTCATTAGTTTATAATTTTAATGTAACAACTAACAATACTTCTGATTATTCTTTATTCTATATTTATAGCTTACAGTTAATTTCTATTTTCTAAGCAACTTGTATTAAAACTGTCAAAAAATTTATTCGTCTAAAACTAAAAATTATGAAAAATTGTAAATTTAATGTTGTTCTAAAAATAATATTAAACAGTTTTTGGACTCAATTTTAGGTTTTGACACTTACTGTCAAAAAGGGGTTTTTGACATGATGGTTAAAATCATGGTTATATCCAGATAAAACCGTCACACTGTCAAAAACTTGCCAACCCTGATTTGCTCACACATAAATTATTTCCCCTCATCTCCAGGTTATTGAACTATACAAGGTTAACACAAATGAATGATTGCATTTTGAAAATTTATATTTTCAAAACTATTGTGCATATTATAATAAGTGATACATGAAAATAAAGAGGATCATTCGAAGTTTATTTTCAGTTACAAATGTTCAGTGTGCGAACCTTTAGTAATAAGACTAACACCAAATCTGTAATCAAATTCGTTCCACACATTTGTCAGTTTTGCACATTCTAGGATTCTTAGTGCAACCTATGTCATTAGAACACTAAATGCTGCATCATAAAATAATGCTAAATAGTGCATAAGTACTGCATTTTTTAGTGTTTTAAAGCACCTGTGCAGCGCTAATTGTTGACTGTGCAAAGTGTCAACTGTGTGGAACAAACTTGATTAAAAATTTGGTGTTTGTCGGGTAACGAAAAGTTTGCATATTGAACAAAAACTTGGAATGATTCCCTTTATTTTCATATATCACTTATTATGTATAATAGTTCTGAAAATATAAAATTTTAAAATCCAGTCATTCATTTGTGCTAACCCCGTAAAATTTAAAGTTTGCTATCTATTTATTTAATTTCGGCAAGAAAAATAAAATAAAAAGAATATTGCCCAGTTAAACTGATGGCATTGAGCTCACAGGCTACGCATACTATTTGTTCATTACAACCTTATATTTTCAAGGGTTAATGCCATTCAAAAACAAGTTAGAGGGGGGGGGGATAGCTCTCCCAGTTTTCTCTTTTTATACTTAATCTTTGAACCCCCTAAACTAATCAGGGATATGCTTAATCATATAAAAAACCCATCTATGTAAATTAAAGGAAGAGGCATTAGCCCCCGATCCTCCTCTTATGCATATCAAATGAACTTCAAAAACTAATCAGGGAAGCGTCTTATCAGTATATACATATAACCAAAATTTCAAGTGAATCAGATATTTTTTATCATGAATTATCGCGTTACGCACCTAAAAAGATGTGGTTCTGATTCAGAAATTTTACTAATCATAATATAAAATACAAATCACATTTAGACATAGCAATATAAAAATAAAGATGAATGCAAAAAAAAAAAAAAAGATACGATTGACAAATATGGAATAAGAACTAATTAATAAAAATGGGAAGCTTCATGCACAATGAACCATTATTTACTAAACCTGCTCATTTTTCATACAATTTTTATAATTTTTTAATTCTGATTACAAGATGGTGTGAAATTTTCGGAAAAGGGCATTATTTTATATTAAGAACTCTGTACATTATAAGCAAAAATTTGGGATTGTTTTAATAATAAATTCATTTACAGCAGTTGAACTGTCATAAACTCTCCTTTACTGAAATTAATAAAATTATTACGATCCCCTAAAATGTATCACATATGTCAACAGGCAGCATTCAACTGGTCAGACAAAAATCATGCATTTTGATATTGATTAGGTGTAAGAAAAAATGAATCAAATGAGTACCAATTTTATTTTATTTGTAAGGGAAGGCGGGAGGAGCTATTGATGTTTACGAATTTCATGAGATGCAGAAATTCAATAAAACTGTCTTACTGGCTCTACTGTCTTTCTTCAAAATTTAAAAGAATTGTAAAAAGAAGCTCATGAATATCCAGCATCACAACATTTACAATTTCAAGTAATTCATTTACAGCAGTTGAACTACCACAAACTCTCCTTTATTGAAATTAATAAAATTATTACAATCCCCTAAAATGTATCACATATATATATCAACAGGTTACTCACAGGGCACTCAACTGGTTAGACAAGGGTTATCATGTTTTGGCAAATCAGTGCAACAGGATAATTGTGAGTGATATTATAAAGTTAATCATGAAGGTCACAAACAAACAATTACTATTCTGTCATAATACATAGGATATGCGCAATGGCTGCTATACTGTTATCAGCTGATTGCAACTTCCTTATACAGCTGAATCAGCAAAAACATTGATCATAACAATAGTTATAAATTTAATAACTTACCGTGTTGATGTTTCAGAAATGATTTTTCAAAACAAGCATTTTTTAAATCCTGGCAACGCCAAATACTTTAGCTAATGAGGAATAAGCCTGGATCGACTCTGATTCTGACCCAGTGCAAAGTATAATTTACTGGTTAGAGCATAGCAATACAAAAATCTGCAAAGCACAAGGCTTAAAGGAAATTATAGTACAGCATTTACCAGCTGACTGGCAGATGGAGAAAAGAAGCAAATTGTCCCTAAAAAGTGCTTGAATACATCGAAGCATCCTTAAAAAAATATGTTTATAACCAAGGAAAAATAGTAGTTAGAAATTAGATGATTGTAGATTAGGAAAAAATATTGCCGCATGTACAAGACAAATTTTGGATATAGAAATCTAAAAAATGAATAAAAGTATAACATGCATTGTAAATAGAAAAAAAAAATTAAAAAGAAATAAATATAATTAAGGGGGGGGGGGATAAAGTATATATGATAAGTAAAATTTTTAAAATGTATTACAAATATATACATACTTATTATAAGCAAAACTAAAGCAAGAGAACAAAATGGAATTCAATTTACTTCAGGACTAGTCTTTTTAGAATTTTCTTTTTGATTTTCAGCCAAAGCATCATTTTTTTCTGGTGATACACCATTCTCATTAATTTTTGGTTTTGCTGCATCATTTGATAAGCTTCCATTAGCAGAAATAGTCGATTCCTAGAAATTAAAAATAATATGAATAGTTAAAAATATCACAAGAGATTCTTATTAAGCAATACAATTTTTAGTGTGATACTGATTTGATTGACTGATCATTTTGCATACGAATTTGAATGAAAAAGAAGAAATTTTTCGAAAGAATTATTTATATAATACAGCACAAATTAAAAAATAATAATAAAAAAAATTTAAAAAGGTTTTTTTTTTTTTTTTTTTTTTTTTTTTTTTGTATTTATTAGAAATTATTCAATAACAGAATAGTTTAACTAGATTTTTTTTTTTTTTTTTTTTTTTTTTTTTTTTTTTTTTTTTAATGTTACATATTAATATTTAGAAATAGATTTTATAATACTAAGTTTTTAAGTTTTTTCTTTATATTTTTAAAGATAATCTATTATAATCTTCTGATTTTTTATAATAAATGTCAAAGTTAGTGCATTCACATATTTTATCCAGCATCAAGGATAATGATTTACCTCTGAGCCAAAGAAGTTAAAGTCAAAGCTATGTTGACATACATAGTAAAAGTGAGCATAAAAAATTTCTTTTGTAGAGATAATTAGCAAAATATTAGATATTAACCAGATCAACTATAAGAAACTGAGTACATAAGTTAATTTCTAATACAATTTTCACAGTAGGACAACAATTAAAGATACAATATTCTGATATTTTTAAAATCCACAAAATACTCCCTGAATTGCATTATGAGATAGCTTATAAAATTTTCTCCTTACTATAGCATTTCTAAATCTACATGTGTTGCAGATATCTTAAGGTTTCTCATTTCTCTAAGTATTTTATTTTACAATCATATTGTAAGTATATTTATAATTCAATTAAATCATTTACAATTAATTTTACTTTATTTACCCCACCAAATATTTGCATAATTTTTAAGATTTTTCACTAAACATATTCTGTCAGAATAATAAAATTTTTTGTTGAACCAGTGTTCATAACTAACACTTTCCTTTTTTTTTAATCCCCCCCTCCCCCTGGAAAAAAAAAAGTCCAATATTCTTTTTTTTTTTTGCATTTTTAATTTTGATCTTGAAGCTTTTAACATAAAAGAAATATAATTTTTCTTTTCCCATAATTGAAAGTGTAAAGAAAAAAAAAGATAGAAAAAGCTCGTTTTGACACCAGATTTTTGAAGTTAAACTGCAATTCAAAATTTGTAACACAAAGCCAAAATTAAATGGCAATATGTTCTTATCAAGAATTATTTAAAGTTCTTAAATTCTGTGAATTAGTTCTTTAGCTATGACTATTGCTATAAAACATGTAAATCATGCAAAATGCAATACCCCACCCCAGTCAGGTGATTTACACCAAAACCTAATCAGTAACAACTTATATCAACATCTGATTGAAACAGAAATTTGGTGAAAATCTCTGCATTAGGTTTTGAGATAGCTTTCATAGCAAAAATAACATAATTGAACATTAGAAAATGAATATATTTACTGAAAATTTAAACAATTGCTTATTGTAACAATTAAGTAAAATTATTTAGAAGTTATTTCAAAACTGCTATATTATTCAAAGTATTAATACTTATAAAAAACTATTTTTAGTATTTAAAAAAATACATAATAAGTTTTTTTTTTTTTTTTTTTTTTTTTTTTTTTTTTTTTTTTTTACTGAAATGTTTATTACTTTTTACTTTTCAACATGCATGAATGAAAAATAAAATGCTACACAAATATTAAATTACCGATTTTTTTGAAAGGCTTGACTTAGGATCATTCTTTATAGGCAATCGCACATCATTTTTAATTGGTATTTTATTCAAAAATGGAGGTTGAATTTCAATGTTTGGATGTTTGATAGCAGAATATCTAAAATTTAAAAAATGATCCAATTAATATTAAACAATTTAGTGATGAAGATGCACAATTTTTTATGAAACTTACCAACAAAAATTTTAAACTTACTTATTCAGTTCATCCTTATCTTTAGTATAAGTAAAATCTGCTGAGTACAAAGCGCATTCATCCTGAAAGTATATTTCAAAATTAATTAATAGGATTTAATCAACCAATCTACAGATTATTGACTGAAAAAATGATGAAGGAAACTATTTTAAAGAGATCTAGTGATGATGCTGATGCGCCATTATTTTTACTAGCCATTTACATATTTTTTTACTATATTTAAATTCATTCATAATCGACATTCTCAGAAAAATAAATTAAATTAAAAATGTTTTAAATAAATTTCCTTTAAAGATATATTTCAATTCAAAATGCTCACTTTCTGATTTATTTTTCAATTTTAGCTCTCAAACACATCAAACTGGCAAATTCTCTTATTTAGGAACTACATAATGTGCCAAGATTATCAATTTTTTGATAAATGCAGAAAATATTGCAAAAGATACTGTCAAAGTAGGCATTTTTAACTGAATTTTCCGAAGTGCAAGAGCAGGAAACAAAAAAAAAAAAAAAAAAAAAAAGGTCATACTGAGAAAATAATCATTTATAAATCAAATTCAAATTAAGTGAAAAATGAAATCATACTGCCTCTTATATATCTTTTCAAAAATCACCTCAGCAATTTTCATGTTTTTACTTTTAACAATGAGCTTGAAAATTTCTCAGAAAATTTCGAGCTGTTGAAGGTGGAAAAATATTTTTTTAAATACACCCTTAAGCATTCTAGATTAATAATTTCTTTAATAAACTGATATTTAAAAAAAAAAAATAAATAATTTATCTAATATAAATAATATATGTTTAGTTTTGGTGATAAATTTTGAATCAATTTATTTAACCTCTGGTATTTAACAATATACTTCAGAAACAGAAAGAAGCTAAGAAATAAAATTGCAGTTAAATCTCCATAATAAGCACTTCTGAATAATAGATACTTCTATTTTATGAACATTATTTCAATTTTGATATTAAATTTTGAATTAGTTTATTTAACTTCTGGTACAGATAAATCTATTTAGCAAACACTTTTTCAACTTGAGTAGTAAACTTACAGTTTACAGCTCAAAATAGTTTACTTGTTTGTTTAATATTATTATTATTACAATGACACCTAAATAATTTCATAGTTTGTGTTTCATCGCCCCATGATAATTCAAAATGCATAGAAATCTCATAGAAATAAAAATTTATAATATTTAAATTTGTCCTAAATTTTCTGCCTAATTTATTTAACTTTTGTGCTAAAATTCCTTATTTTGATAAAATACAAATTTGGCAACTTCGGCTATAGCACATTATATTTATTAAATTGAGAAGACACAGATAAAATTAATTATGCGGGTACTTTAAGTTGCATAATTTCATTCATCATTCCTTAAAAAAATAAATAAATAAATAAATAAAAATTTTGATAAATATTATAAAGATGACACATTGTCTACTAAAATATAGATATTGTCTTTTTTCTATAAAACAAAACCTACTTTTGTAAAAAAAAAAAAAAAAAAGACATTTGCGAGTTTTAGGGACAAGTATTAGAAAAGACTAACAGGAACGCTGAGGCTTGATGTTTACCATTAATTAATTACAAGCATAAAACTTTTAAGACACAAAAGAAATCAGTTATTTTACCATGCATTAGGAATTGGGCTTTTACTGAGCAAAATATTAAAATATTGTATTATAAGCCTCATTCTCACAAAAAATATAAATTTGTTAAAACAATTAACAAAACATTTTTGCAACACAAATCTACACATACAAAATACAGTAAAACCCCGATAATTCGGATTAATTGGGTCCAGACCCAATCTGGATTATCCGGAGAATTATTTAAAAAAAAAAAAGAAATAAAATAAAACGTACTTACAGAAAATCACCTTAATGTAAAACTTATTGAATATTTACAGACAATAAAAACGTTTACTTCGTAATAAAAAAGTTTGTAATTTTCTGCTGTGCCAGTTTTCTTTACCTTTCGTGTGTCCGTACGGTCACGCATCCGCTTGAGCATAAGTAGTTCATTGAGTGTAGTTTCCACCTGGCATTCAAAATAAACCATTAATTGTTCAAAATGAGATGTTGTTTTATTTATTGTATAGTGATTTTTTATGACATTTCTAAGTGGGTTAAATATAAAATTGGGAAAATTGGAATTGCCAAACTTAGTGATACATTGTTGTTTCTTTGAAAGATAACATCAAAGAGTTTAAATAAGAAAGCTTAAGGTATTCTTCCAAAAAGATTTCAGAAAATGTTTTTTTTAAATTCAGAATACGATGATGGAACAAGTTAATGTTATGGAAATTATCCAATCGTTTCTCAAACTTGAAACAAAAAATTGATTAAATCGATCAGGATTATCAGGAGATCCAGATTAACGGGGTCCGAATTAGCGGGGTTCTACTGTATACTTATTTCATTTTACATAATATTAATTCAAATTGTGTTTATTACTCTGAAAGGTATACTTTTTAAAAAGCAGCTAGTGAAGACAAAATTTAAGGTTTTTCCCATGATTTTTTGATGAAATTCACGTATTTTTCATGATCTTTTGCCAAAATTTGCATATTTTACACGATCTTTAGATGAAATTCAAGTAATTTTCCACGATCATTTGACAAAAATTGCATTTTTTCATGATTGTTTGCAATTTTTTTTTTTTTTGGGGGGGGGGGGCATTTCTTTGATGGAATTCACATCTTTTTTGCAGTTCTTTGACAAAATTTAAATTTTTTTATATAAAATTCACGTATTTTACATGATTTTTGGATTAAAATTGTATATTTTACATGATTTTTTGAAGAAATTCGTATTTTTTTTTCACAATCCTTTAATAAAAATCGAGTCTTTTTTGTAATCCTTCTAAAAAAATCACATCCTTTGACAGAAATGTCACTTTTTTTGCTGCAATCCTTTGACAGAAATGTCAAACTTGTCTTTGACTTGCATAAATTTTGTATTACCTAGGTATAGATTTTTTCTTTCCAAACTTTCTCAATATATGCGCGAGTATATATTATTCTTGGGCTGTTTAATAGCCTCTGCTTATCAACCAGGAGAAGACCCTTTAATTGCCTTCTAGGAGAACTTAAAGGAATCGTCTGGGAACAGAGACTTAAAGTCCAATCCGCACCTTCCATCGGTACAGCCTGTTAGTACTCTTGTCTAGTGCAAGGGGAACGAACACGGATGGGCTTACTCCAACCCGCTTGGCCACAACCCCCCTTATTTTACCATGAATTCACAAAACAAATCACGGTCCTTAGTTCCCGGTAGTCTGCATGTTCCTGGTTATGGCAGCAATCAGACAGACATGAAGACAGAGGGTGCTAAGAATCACCGGGCTCGGCTTAGCTGCCATAAGTTGATGACCTTGGCTACGTATAATGGACGATCCCTATATTCTGAAAACCATTTACAGGAACTTGAAGAAGAGTTAGATAGGATCAACTGGGATATTTTAGGATTATGTGAAGTAAGAAGAAAAGATTGATCTTGCCAGCGGACATGTTTTGTACTACAGAGGCACAGAAGATGGAAGAACAAGTGGTGTAGGATTTCTGATTCATAAAAGGTAGAAGAATCACATTATAGAATATGATAGTGCGTCAGATAGAGTTGCAAGATTAGTAATACAAATGTCCAAAAGATACAAGCTGCAAATTACCCAAAAAACTTCAAATCGTGTTCAGGTCCTTCTAAAACGTTAAATACACCAAAAACTGGAAGTCAAAATTTTCACGAATTCAAAAGTTACTTCTTGAAAAGATAGAAAAAAGTAATAAATGCATGCTTCAAATTTTATGTTAAATTTTTAATATTGCCATTTTCATTAATTGGCATATTATTGAAATAATTTTGCACATGAATTCATTTTTAAAAAGAGAAGTTGTATTTAATTATATATCTAGATTTTTTTCATGTAATCCTGTTTTTGTGAAATTGTGAACTTCTTGTATATACTTGTATAAAATATATTCAGAATTTGTGAATAAGAAATTTTTACTATATTTAGGTTCCTATTTAGACATTTTTAATAAGATTGTTTATACATATATACAGGGTTAACATGATTTAAATCAACTGATTTTTAAAGAAAAATCATTTTATTTAAATCAATTTTTTTTATTCATTTTTTAAATTAGTCAGCAGAGAAATAAGAAATAAGTGTAAATAAGTAACAGGGTGTTTTTCTGATATTTTCAGGATTGCTATCAGAAAGAATGTGGCAGGTACATGTTAAGTCCAGGTGTCCCCCTCCTAATCCTTTAATTGTTTGCTCTTTTGTTATAAACTTTAGACGATGAGGCGAAACACAGAAACAGTTTATAAATCATATTTCGTTTGCCAATCTTGGCAACTAAATTATTTGAATCTTTTTTGTTTCACAAGCTAATAATTAAACAAATTCATTAATGTTCACCAAAAAATCAGATACTACTTGCAAGGAACAAGTTCTAAAACTTGCCATATTACACTGTCAAATTTCAATCAAAGCTTACGAATTTTTAAAATTTTTGGGTAAAAAGTTAGAAAATGTATTAGATAAAGATAGCAGAGTTACCAAGCCTCCTGATTTTCAGATGTTTCTCCATACTACTTATTTTTGACATATTTCTTCTGGTTTTTCACACTTTTTAAATATTCTGTTATTTAACAATCAAATGTACTGTGATTCAGTGAGAAAAGCTCTTGTGCAGGTGTAATTGTTCTTTAGTATGTTTAATATAGGTGAAAACTGGGAAATTCGATTAGTAGCCAGTGGCCAGTAGACCCAGTTTCATTAGTGGCCACTTTTTAAAAATAGGTCAAAATGGCTTTCTTTTTTTTATTTAGCGGCTAGTTACACATATTTGGTTAAAAATAAAACTGTCATTCCACTGAATGGAAAAATATGAATTGGTGATTAATACTGCAGGTAAAATTATATGTGATAAACTATATTTAAATATATATTAATGCATTGTATAAAACAAACAAGGAAATTGTATTTTTAAATTTTAAATTAAAAAATAATTTCACATATTTCTTGGATATTTTATTCTTACTTAAAATTGGTGGTAATTATTAAGTTTGGTGAGTGTACTTAGGCTGAGATTTCAAAACTCCAGATGTCTTATTAAGGCAAAATCAGAGAGCGTCAGTGTGTTGGTGAGGTGGAGGAAGTCTGCTTGGTAGCAGGAAAGTCGGATGCTAAATCTGCAGTATTACTCGCCTAAGTGGCGAGTGCTAATTTTGTCCTACATTTTTAAAGTAATTGGCTATAATGTTTCAATCTTTCTTGACACCTACATAAACTTTAATCATAAATTTAAAAAAAAAAATTGTACCAGCCAACTATTACTGGTACAATTAGTGAGCATATGACAAAAATGAAAGATTTAAGATACAGCAATGTCCTCAAAATCTCCTTGCATCCAGAGGTAAAAAAGGTATAATTTATTTGAAATACATGTGGAATTAAAATTGATGACTATATTTTGTAGGAAAAAACTATTTCTTGAAAACATATTAAACCAAATAAAGAGTTCATGGTAAAAAGCCAAAATATAGAAAATACAACAAAGTTGCTAAATATGCTTGCATTCGATAGAAAGAATTAACCAATTCACTAATTAGATGTAAACAAAGTACAGATGCATATATTCATGAAAAAAGCTGTATTTCTCAAAGCAAATTAATAAGATTTTTTAATCGTCGAGTGGCGACTAGGGTGGCGATCGATCGCTGATTTTTAATTTAAAAAATTAACCAATTCACTAATTAGGTGCAAACAAAGTAGAGATGAATATATATATCCATGAAAAAATCTGTATTTCACAAAGCAAATTAAGATTTTTCAATCCCCGAGTGGCGACTAGCGTGGCGATCGATGGCCGATTTTGAATTTAAAGAATTAACAAATTCACTAATAAGATGCATACAAAGTAGACATGCATATATCCATGAAAAAAGTTGTATTTCACAAAGCAAATTAATAAGATTTTTTAATCGTCGAGTGGTGACTAGGGTGGTGATCGATGGCCGATTTTAAATTTAAAGAATTAACAAATTCACTAATAAGATGCATACAAAGTAGACATGCATATATCCATGAAAAAAGTTGTATTTCACAAAGCAAATTAATAAGATTTTTTAATCGTCGAGTGGTGACTAGGGTGGTGATCGATGGCCGATTTTTAATCGCCACTTTTACAACTTTAATCGCCACGTGGCGAGTGGCGACCGTTAATTTACACCTATAATGTTTAACCAGTAGTGTTTTATGTGATGAATTATACCCAGATTCATTATAAACTATGAATCTTTAAGGTTTGTTATTGTTACTATGGTCATGTATTGAATTAATAATAATTTATCTCTATTAAGACTTATTTATGATCTTTACTATAGTTTTATATAAGTTAATGAGTAACAAAACATCCCTCTTTTTATAATATTTAGTCAAATTAAAAATATGTTAAAACATCCTAAACATCATATTCTTAAATGTGTTCTACTTGAAATGAATACACACTTTCCTTATTCGAGTAAGAGTGATAGATTTCTTTTTAATCTTCAGTAATAACCAAGCAATATTGAAACTTAAACTTTTACTAAAGATGTTTATATCAACAAATTAACAAGTTTTCATTGACAAAAATATCTCATGATTTTTAACTTTCAGAACTTGTCAAGTCTGAGATAGAATTACAAAATTTAAAACAAAATATGAACAAGCTATTAATGGCTGTCATTTTGCTGGAGTTTTATAAAGTCCCTCTGTTTTAAATTGAAATGAAATTTCACTTAGTGTAGAGGAAAATAATGAAGATTTGGCATTCATTAAAGAAAACTGTCCAAATCTTCTCACCACTGTAGCACATTTTCAAGCAAAAAATGGCTCATTCCAAAAATTACCATTGCTTGAGAAAAAAGTTTCAGATATTACGACAGATTATGATTGGTGAAAGTCCTTTTATATAATGGAAGGTAAAGAGATAATTAGCGAAATTGAAATTGAATTTATTTACCAAATAACAACAGCCATGGCTTCATCTGCTGTAGTAGAAAGACAATTTCTTCTTTTGGACTAGTTCATTCAAGCCTTCATAATAAATTAGGAGTGGACAAAGCTTTTAAATTAGTGTTTTTGTCAAAAAAATTAAATCCCTGATTTATTTCTATTTGCTTAAAAACTATTGAATTAATTGTGACTTTTATACCCTAATTAATAGCTTGTGTTAGAATTCGAAAATAGGGTTAGTTTAAAAATTACTTACTAACCATGCAAGTCTTCATTTGCGGGTTGCATCTATGCGATGCGCGGAGCTTTGAATTAAAATCGAAAATCATCTGTTGAGATAAACTTATTCTAAGTTCAAATTCATCTAAAAGTCCATATATTATAAAAAATGTAGTTTAATTCCATCTAAAAGGCACATTCCTTCATTACATTCAGAGAACTCAATCGTTCTCACACACTTGTCAAAGTTCTTCGAAAGATAATAAATAAAATCAGACGATATTTTCATTTTCTTAATTTACGCGTTCAATTAGTTTCACTTCATTTCATTTTACAACATCCTCCCCCCTTTGAAACTTGGGGAGAGTTTCAAATACATAACAATTATTATTAAAAAGATCCAACCTCTTTGGAGCTTTTACACATCTTCCAGAAGAGGTATATTTCTTAAGTATGACACTATCAGGAGAAGACACATTTTCATGATCATCATGCTCACTGGAACTAGTTTTCTCTTCACCCGACGGTTTGGATGCAATTTCAATTATTTCATTCGAATATATTTCCAAAGGAAAGATGCGCTGCACCGGACGTAAAACCGTGCCGTGCTGAGTTTTCAACTTAACACCACGAACTTTACCATCCCGTCCTGGAATTAAATGAATCACCTTTGCTAAAGGCCAAAATAAACGTTTTTTGTTATCATCCCCAACTAAGACTATTTCTCCCACTCGCGGTTCACGTGTATATTTTTCAGTATGTTTTTGAACTAATTCGCTGAGGTATTCTTTTCTAAAACGTTGCCTAAAATCGGTAAGAAGTTTAGCTCTGTAATTCAACCTTCTCCTTAAACTTTGAGAATCTAATTCGATAATATCCGAATTGCTGAAACTTCGGTTTTCAGTAAGAAACATAGCGGGTGTGAGAGGTACTAGCTCCAGTGGGTCCTCTGAGATATAGGTTAGAGGTCTGCAGTTAATCACAGATTCACAATCACATATAAGTGTATTCAATTCTTCATAAGTCAATACAGATCTACCTAAAGTACGTACTAACAATTCTTTTACAATGCGAACTAACCTTTCCCACCAGCCTCCCCACCAAGCTGCGGTGGGAGGTATAAATTTCCAAACAATTTTATGCGTCATGGTTTCTTTTAAAATTTTATCCCAATTTAATTTTGAAAGTTCATTGGAAGCCCCCCTAAAGTTTGTTCCATTATCACAATAAATAGTGCTGGGCCTACCGCGTCTAGCTATAAAACGTCTAAGTGCTAGCAGGAAAGCATCAGAAGATAGCGAATTGACTAGTTCAAGGTGAATCGCGCGATAAACGGCACAAGTAAACAATGCTATCCAAACTTTCTCGCCATTTTTTAGAAATAACGGCCCGGCTAAGTCTACTCCAATAATTTCAAAGACAGCACAATCTGTAACGCGATCTGGTGGCAAAGGTGTTGGTTCGCTTGACAAAGACTTTACCTTAAAACGTTTACATGCAATACAGTCGTACAATACATTTTTAATAGTTCTTCTAGCTCTAATTATCCAAAATCTTTCTCTTATCAAAGATTGCATTGTTCTTATACCTGCATGACAATTCTTTTGGTGTACTGATCTAATCAATAATTTAGTAAATTCACATTTGCCTGGTAACAATATTGGATACAAAAATGATTCTCGGTCATTTCTTTCAGTTATTTTATTTTTAACTCTTAAAATTCCATTATCATCTGTGAATGTTACAATATCATTTAATGACCTTTTATTATAGAAATAACAGCTCTGAACTAAACGGATTAGATATTTTTCAGAATTTTCAATTTCATTTTGAGTAAGATTAGAATATTTACACTTATTAGAAACATTTCGGCAATTATTTACAAATCTCAGAATCCAAGCAAATATTCTTATCATCTTATCATAATTAGATATATTATCTAAGAGCCAAAGGGGTGTGTCTTTAGCTAGATCAATATTCGTAATTTCGATCTTTTTTCTTTCTAAATCAACATCTTTTGGCTGACAGTCAATCGCGCCAATTGGCCAACATTCAGGATTTTCTTTTAACCACTTAGGACCTTCCCACCATCGCGAATCAAGCATTTTCTGCAGAGAACATCCACGTGAAAGTATATCAGCTATATTCAAATTTCCTGGAACGTGCTTCCATGACTCTATATTGGACATCTGTCGAATTTCTTTGACTCTGTTGCTCACGAAAACCGACCAATTCCCATGTTCCTTTATCCACCAAATTGCGGTAGTAGAATCTGACCAGAATGTGATTTTCAGACCTGGCATATTTATTGCCTTGATGATAGAACTCGCAAGTCGAGTACCTATACAACAAGCCATTAACTCTAAACGCGGCATGCTCAAAGTTTTGAGAGGAGCAACCCTAGACTTCGCTCTAACAAGCGTAACCTTGACATCGGAATCAATTATTGATCTAGCGAAGACACATGCTGCATATGCCCCTTTACTCGCATCAACAAAAACATGAAGTTCAGATGAAGCATTAATTTCTAAGTATCGAGGTATAGCTACTTCTTTTAAAACATCAATATTCTTCAACCATTTCAAAAAAGCACTCACAATGTTACAAGGTAATTCTCGATCCCATGGAATTTTCTGTTTCCATGAGTCTTGTAGCAATAATTTTGGAAGCAATGTAGCAGGAGAGAATAAACCGATAGGATCAAAAATCTTTTGCACAATGCTCAAAATTAATCTCTTAGTAATTTTCCTTTCACACGTTAATGTTTCTAAATCTAAACAACATTTCAAAGAATCATTATCTAAATTCCAAATAATCCCCAAAACTGAAGTATCCCCAGAATATTTATCAACATTCTTGCAAGCTACATTGCTTTCAAAACAACGCAAATTGAAACACCCTTTAGACATTAATAACTTTGCATTTTCAATAAACATTTCAGCTTCATTAATGTTAGAAACACCTGATACACAATTATCTACATAAAATGAACACTTTAATTTTTCAGCAGTTTCCTTATATTCAGGAGGACTATTTTCTAAAAGATGCATTATAGATGCACTTAGTAAATAAGAGCTAGAAGAGACACCAAATACAACTCTACAATGTCTATAAATCAATTGTCCTTCATTACATGGGAAATAGAATCTAAGAAAATCTCTATCTTTAGGCATAACAGATAACATTAAATAAGCCTTTTCTATATCTGCAGTTATACCGATAGGATACATTCTAAAACGATCAAGAATATCAGGTATTAATTCTATAAGATTGATGCCTTTATACAAACATTCATTTAACGAGGGTTTCCCTTTCTCAGAAGCAGATGCATCAAATACAGGGCGTATTTTTGTGGTTTCCTTATCTAACCTGATAACGGGCCTATGCGGTAAATAATGACATTTATTACTTAATTCATTTTCTGGAACACGTTCAATAATATTCATTTTTTCCCAATTCTTAAATACTTCCTGATATTCATCGAAAAATCCCCCACATTTCAATTTATTGATCATTTTTTCATATCTCTTCCGAGCTAAAACTTTATTGTCGGGCAAATTCTTAAAATTACACTTCCATGGAAGCCCTACTTCATATCTGCCATCGGGAAGAATTTTCATTTTTTCTTTAAAATCGTTTAAATCAAAGTTTTCCCGCTTTTCAAAACTCTGAATGGGGTCAGAAATTCCTATGGTTTCAAGTTCCCATAATTCATTCAAAGGAATATTTCTAACGTGCATAGACAATGTTGTCAAAACGTTATGTTTCTTGCCACACGTTTGTTTCCCCATCACTGTCCAACCGAGCTTGGTTTCTATGGCAGTCAAATCGCAATTTAATTGAATTAAATTTCCTGTCAATAATTTTCCTATCATATCAGCCCCCACCAAAAGATCAATTTCAGATTCCTTACAAAAATCATCAGATAGATTTATTTTATTTCTTTTTAATTCATTTAATATTCTATAATCTTTAATTTTAGGTACAAATCCGCAAATCCTTTTTTCGGAAAATGCTTCAAAACAAAACGCATTATTTCCATCTAATTCACTGATTTCTACCGAAAACACATCATGTTTTTTAGGTTCCGTTTCATCCCCCCCGAACAGCGCGTGAATAATTATTTCTTTTCTTATAGGATGCATTTTCAGTGATTTCGTTATTCTCTCGCTTACGTAACTACTTTGGCTCGCTGAATCCAGCAGTGCGCGTACGACTTTTTGGCGACCTTGCGATCGAATGCGCACGCCAAGCGTTTGCATGTACACAACTTTATTTCTACTACAATTAGAAAGAGAATTTTCAGATTTTAAAGAATCATCTTGATTATTATTTATATTTTGTTCTGGACACATTATTTCAAAATGTGGTTTATGGCAATAATTACATTTTAATTTATTTTTAATATTACAATTCTTACTCAGATGACCAGCTTTTTGCAAACAAGTGAAACAAATCCCCTTTTTTAACAAAATTTTTTGTTTTTCAATTAAAGACATTTTTTTAGCCCCAAAACATTTATTAGAGGGGTGAAACCTATCACAGAATATGCAATTGTTTTTCTTACCTTTATTTTCTATACTCACCAATGCAGAGGCGGTGGCTGGATCAGGTTTGCTAATAATTTCAGATAAAATGTTCTTTTTTCTAACAATAGAATCAAAACCTTTTCTTGCTAAAAACACCATTTCATCTCCTTGAACTTCTTGGCGTAGAAAGTCCATCAGATTTTTTAAAGTCCTGGAATTTTCACTGGAATATGTATCGTGATTTCGACTTCTTTCCCAGGTCAAAAGAACTTCTTCAGGCAGGCAGCTCTCAACCAAGGGCATGAGAAAGTCTCCATACTTCTCTTGAGTTCTTCCCAAACTTTCTAAGGCACGAAGTTTGCTTTCTAATTCATCGTATAAAGAGGCTAAGTCAACTTTCATTTTAGGCGCAGTGGCATTTTTCATTACGAGGGTTAATAATTCCCTAACGTAAATTTGCACAAGAAGATCATCTCGTCCAAACCTCTGTTTTAATTGATCGATAGCCTTCGGATAATTTTCCGCGGTAGCTGGATAACTTGATATTAAACGCTCCGCTTTTGATTTCGGTTCCATACATTGGAATAGGTACTGCATCTTGTCTTCAGCGGCAATAGAATCGTCTTCGTGTATTTTCTTGAACTGGCTCCAAAACGATAAAAATTCCTTTGGTTCGCCGTTAAACTTTTTCAGCTCGATCTCCGGTAATTTAAATTTGCGTTTTACTTCTTCGCCAGGAGATGAAGAAACCTGTATCTTTTCATCAATACGTGCACATATTTCTATATATTTTTCTCGATATTCTTCTGCACTTTCAAAATCTTCGGTAAACAATTTTTCGTCCTTATCTTGTAACAATATTTCCGAAATTTTACTTTGACAAGTGTCCATCCGTTGAAATTTATCAAACAGTTGAGTTTTCAGAATAGAAAGTTCTTTAATTTCACACATTTCTTTAGTTAATTCAGTTTCAATTTTCTTAAACGTGAGAGTAAAAGCAGCTCTCAGTCCTTTTCTCTGAGTTTTCAAACTACTCAGATCCATTTTTTCATTTAAAATTAATTGAAATTCAAAACTCCTGTCCCGCCGAGGGTACCAGTATGTTAGAATTCGAAAATAGGGTTAGTTTAAAAATTACTTACTAACCATGCAAGTCTTCATTTGCGGGTTGCATCTATGCGATGCGCGGAGCTTTGAATTAAAATCGAAAATCATCTGTTGAGATAAACTTATTCTAAGTTCAAATTCATCTAAAAGTCCATATATTATAAAAAATGTAGTTTAATTCCATCTAAAAGGCACATTCCTTCATTACATTCAGAGAACTCAATCGTTCTCACACACTTGTCAAAGTTCTTCGAAAGATAATAAATAAAATCAGACGATATTTTCATTTTCTTAATTTACGTGTTCAATTAGTTTCACTTCATTTCATTTTACAACAGCTTGCATCAAATGAATACTTAATTTGTTTTTTAAATTTTACCATTTTCTATTCATTTACAACCTATTTAAATTTATTTCTTATTTAGTGTGCACAATGCAATTACAAAATAATAGAATGACTTTACATTAAAGCCTAGATGTTAATTTTTAGTACCATTCAGTAACTTGAATATAGTATTTATTTACTGAACTATATAATTATTTCTTATATTATTTTTATAAATTATAAATATTATTTATTCTTTTTTTAGTTATTTTTATATAAAAAAAAAAAACTGCTCCATGTATTGTAAAAACATAAAAACAAAATAATTAAAAATAGAATTCTAAAAAAATCAAATAAATCCAATTTAAATAAAAAAAATCTGATTTAAATCAAATAAATCTGATTTTTTTTATTTTTTTAAAAAAATCATGATTTTTTTCGAACCTTGCATATATACAACTTGATAAGATTCAACTGCTATATGGCATGAGATTTTTTTTCTTCAATCACTGCATTTGCGAAAGATTCAATTTGTAGATTAAACTTTTTTCTGAAATGTCTATTTTCAAGAGAAATTTTGCGAAGGGTCTTGTGTTTCAAACAAGAAAGAAAATGTGAAGGATCCTTTCAAGTCTTCTCAAACAGGTTTCTGCTCATAGATCAGATTACCCACATTAAAGTTTTCATGTGTGACACTCAACATAAAAATAAAAAGTATGAGAATGTAGCTATTACAAAATTTTCACTACATTATTTCATAAATGAAATTTCAATTTTTCGAGTTCAGAAAAATTAAAAAATAAGCCTTCAGAAAAAAACTGAAAAAAAAAAAAAGCCCCCCTCCCCCCAATTTTTCTGGTTTTTTTCCAAGCATTCCCATCTCTAATCATTACACATTATAACTTTTCGAATAAAAGATTTAGATTGCCACAATAGATTTAAAAATAGTTAATACTCACTTTGGCAGCACCTTTATAAATAGAATACACATGGAAGCTTGTTAATTCAATATAATTCTTCTTAGCAATTTCCAATTTATCTTCAGAGACAATAGCAACTTTTACAGTCTGAAATTTCAAAGATGATTTCAAATTTCATGATGGATGCAATTTAATTAAAAAACTTAAACATAATTAGTACTAAAATAAAATTTCTCAAGTAACTATTTTTGTGCAGAATTAAGATTAATCCATTTGTGTCAGACACTTTCTTTCTGGATGTTATTCTATTATTACTGTCATATATATAATACAATAATAATTAGATTTTACCGAAGATTTCATAAAATAACTGTAAAAAATTAAAAATGAAATCTACTAGAAAATAAAATATTTGAAACTTCAAACATCCCAATTTTGGGACACAAAACATTTAAGGTTTAATCTTCAAAATTCAACCAGAAATTGTTAGGAATTTGTAATTTTTTAATGGGACAGTTGACAGTTGACTTGGAAATGAATAAAAATCAGCTAAAAGTAAGAATTACTGCTTTAATGTTATTAAAATTTAAAAAATAAAAATGGTACTACTAGGTTATACCATTGACCAAACAATTATCTCCAAACAATAAGATTAAATGTCAATAATGGATGATCGTGAATAGAGATGTAAATTTTCCGGAAAAATATAAGTGGCGGAAAAAAACTGGTTTTTTACCGGTTTTTTTCGGAAAAAAACGGAAAAATTGGAAAAATTGATTTTTCATGACTGTTTCTCCCAAATAAATTATATTTTCTTAGAGAATATTAAATAATAAACATTTTTTCCCATTTGTTTGTATTAAATGAAAATTATTTTCACTTTATATTACAAAATAAAAAGAAAGTAGCAAAACCTGCTTTAAAAAGTTTTTTTTTTTTTTTTTCACAGCCTAAGAATTTTTAAAACTTCACTATTGTTTGTTATATCATATCTCTGTTGAAATGATTTTTCAGTTACATGTTTAAGTACCAATTAACCTAATGTAAGAACCTGAGTCAAAATGTCTGCAGTTTGGAAGGATATAAATTATGCATTCCATTTACATAAATATAGTTTTTAAGTAAATGATACTAGTTTAAAGAAATTGTTGCAGTTTTGTCATTATTATCAATGTCAGTATTGAAAAAATTCCACTGTTTGTTTAAAAAAATGTATATTTTTACATTATTACACTTTTTTCTTACAATCATAATTTTATTTCCTTTAAAAATGTGTTTAGTTTTGGTATAGCATTCCAATCTCAACTCAAAGTTTTGATTTAGTTTTATAATCTAAATTCAAACAAAACTAAGTTTTAGTTTGGCTTACTCAGGTCTGCAACTAAAAAATAGTATAGGATTTATTGATTGTTAGATTTTTACTCACTAAAACTAGTTTTTTTTTTTTTTTTTTTTTTTTTTTTTTTTTTTAAATTAAACGTAATTTTTTTCTTTTTATCCTGAAATCTGGTATTCTATTCTTGAGTAAGAAACCATATTCAACAATGTTTCCATATGATAATTTCATATTTCTAAGAATAAAACTCAAAAGTTATGAAAACAGAACACTACAAATAGAAAATGCTCGCTATTTGAGGAATTAACAAAAGCAGTTACATACAGAGATAAACTTCTAGTGTGCTTTAAAAAACTACAAAAATTCTAAGTTTAATCAAGAGGGAATGTATAATTTGGAACATAGTTACCTGTAATAAAATATGGTTTTTTTTTCATCGTAGTTGTACTTTTCTAATACAAACTGCCAGGGTTGTTTGGTTTAAACCATGGTTTAAACCAAGTGGTTTTTTTAAAAAAACCATGCTGGTTTTTTTTATTTGGTTTTTTCCTTTTCCCTAATGTTTTCATTTATTTTACACATTATTAAAATGTGCAAAATCAAAGTTATGGAGGAGCTACAAGCAAAGCTAAAGACAAATTAAATTTTTAAAGTGACAAACATCTTTAATCAATCTAATTTTTCTTACTAGCTATAAATTGAATGTCAAAATATTTTTCTACAGTGAACTGTGGAGGATTTAAAAAAGGTAGTTAGTTTTAATTCTTTTTTAAACCTTTTATTTTTTTTAAATGCAAAAATGGCATATGCCAGCCAAAAATGCAATTTTACTGCTTAGATAGCTTGATTATGATTTACTAAGGATTGCATCATGTATCAAAGCATCAATAATGACATAATCATAAGTCATTCTTTCCATTGGTTACTCTTGTTCTGTATGCTAATGAATGATTGGCTATGAATTTTCTCTGTTCCATAGCTATTGGTTTTAGTAAGCTTTGGTTTTTCTTAGATTGGATTTGCAGTTTTTACATTATTTTTTTCTGTTTCTAGTTACTTTGTATTGTATTTTATTTTAAGAAAGCTACTTATATATATTGAAATAAAAGAATGTCTAAAACTAGAAAAAAGGAAAATATAATCTGGTTTTCATTTGAGGGAATAAGAAATACATCAAAAACATGTTTAAGAGCCAAATGTAAAAATTGCATGCAATGTAAATGCTGTCAAATTAGCTCTTCCTTATAATACTAGGTGTGATTCATTTTCAGGTGCTTTAGATGTTTACCTTAAAAATTGCCCCACTTTATTTAAAATTTGTGTAGAAAATAGGAATGTTATTGATAAAAAAATTCAAAAGCTCGTATCTGTCTAATTTTTATTTTAAAAGAAATGTTGAAGATATGTTTAAACTATTAAATTCTATTGCAGTTGTCCTGGATAATATCTAAAGAAATAAGTTCCATTACTAATGCAGTTTATAATTGGACAGGTCTTCAAAAAATATTAAGAGAAAAAAAATGTAAATAAAGAAGTCTCATAGTTTTTTAGTCCAGGTATAAAATAGCCCTAACACCCATGCCCTTTTAGGTATACATGCTTGAACCACAATACAGTCAAAGTGAACTATGTGAACAAGAAAAAAAGGATACATTAAAATTTACAAAACAAAAATATCCATGTAACTCTATGCTTGCACAGATAATAAAATTTAATGCTAAATCTTCACCTTTTGAAGAACACAGAAACAGAAAAAATAAAGTTTCTATTTAAAAAAATAATAATAATAATAATTTTTCTAAGCCTATGTCTCAATTTGTGTAAGCATTACATTCGTTGATGTATCAAGTAAGTCAATACACATGTATTTTTTAGCATTAATAAAATGCATATTGATATTTTTTAAGTAAATATATGTAGTAAGAGATTAATAATCATTTGTTGATGTTAATACTGTAAATAATTTCTAAATTATGCACAAGAAAATGTTTTCTATTTCAGCTTATTTCTGTTAATTTAGTAAAATATGTTTGTTTGCCCTTTACTATGTTCTTCATTATCAACCTGCATATAATTATTTCTTAAATTATTATCTAAAAGGTTTATATAAGTATACTAATAAATTAATTAATTTTTTTTTTTTCTTTTTTTTTTTTTTTTTTTTTTTTTTACACAATGAATATTTTTCTATAGAAACCTAAACTTATAAGATAATTTAATTATAAATTTTTATGCTTTAGTTATTTAATTATCAAAAAAATAAATACTAATGTGAATGTTTAACATTAATTAACTATTGATTACAAAAAATCCTCATGACTTTCTAAAACTCAAGTTATTTTTCTTGCAAATGCTATTTAAATAATGATTTGAAAAAAACCCGGTTTAAACCAAAAAAACCTGGCTTAAACCAAAAAAACCCGGTTTTTTGGTTTTTTTCAAAAATACCGGTTTTTAAACCAACCCTGCAAACTGCCCATGTTTTTGCAACATTACTGTACATTATGGAGGTGAAATGGAGGTCAATTTTAGATTCAATACCTTGAAAAAACATTCAATTAATCAGCTAGAACGAAATCTTGAAAAATGCAGCATAGTAGTGCCACCTATAGGGCAATTTACACCAAAAACTAAAATCATTAATATATATCAGGAACTGTCTGAATCTGTAGTTTGATAAAAAATCGTCCTTTAGTCCTTGAGATAGAGCTATTGCGAAAATCATGAATAATGCAGCATAGCAGCGTCATCTGTTGATCGATTTACACCAAAAAGTAATGTGCATAAAGTTATATCAAAAATTAACTTAATCTGAAGTTTTATGAAAATACATACATTAATTCTTGAGATAGAACTATTGTGGAAATTATGAATAATGCAGCATAGCAGCGCCATCAGTTGGGTGATATACACTAATAACTAAACATCGAGTTTATATCAAGGTGTAACTGAATCTAAAGTTTTGTGAAATTATGTGCATCAGTTCTTGAGATTGAGTGCCCATAAAATTTTTGTCCCATACAGACTCATAGAGTGACAGATATTTTCCAAAAACTATCAAATCGTGTTCAGGACCTTCTAAAACGTTTAAATACACCGAAAACTGGAAGTCAAAATTTTCATGAATTCAATACTTCTTGAAAAGATAGAAAAGAATAATAAATGCATGCTTCAAATTTTATGTTAAATTTTTAATTTTACCATTTCTATTAATCGGCATATTATTGAGATAATTTTGCACATGAATTAATTTTCATAAAGAGAAGTTGCATTTAATTATATATCTAGATTTTTTTCATGTAATCCTGCTTTTGTGAAATTGTGAATTTCTTGTGTATATACTTACACAAAATATATTCAGAATTTGTGAATAAAAAATTATTACTATTTTTAGAGTCCTATTTAGACATTTTTAATAAGGTTATATATGCATATATACAACTTGATAAGATTCAGCTGCTATATGGCATGAGATTTTTTTTTCTTCAATCACTGCATTTGCAAAAGACTCAATTTGTAGATTAAACTTTTTTCTGAAATGTCTATTTTCAAGAGAAATTTTGCGAAGTGTCTTGTGTTTCAAACAAGAAAAAAATGTGAAGGATCCTTTCAAGTTTTCTCAAACAGATTTCTGCTCCGAAATCAGATTACCCACATTAAAGTTTTCATGTGGGACACTCAACATAAAAATGAATAAAATGAAAAGTATGAGAATGTAGCTATTACAAAATTTTCACTATATTATTTCATAAATGAAATTTCAATTTTTCCAGTTCGGAAAAATTGAAAAATAAGCCTTCGGAAAAAACCCGAAAAAAACTGGTTTTTTCCCCAATTTTTCCGGTTTTTTTCCGAGCATTCCCATCTCTAATCGTGAATGTCACATTCAATGACATTAAATAGGATTCACATGTTTAAAATGTCATTAAGTGATTTTTATTTGAATTTTTATTAATATTCTACTAATTATTTGTTTTTCATTATTTAAAATAAAAATTATATCAATATGTATAATTTGGCTATTAGTTTGGTGATTTGTATAATTTGGCGAAATTGGTCGATGGAATAACAGAGTAGTACCATAAAAACATATCCCAGATATTTGGCAGAAAGTGTTTTTCAGACTTATTAAAGGATAAAGGTAAATAATGGACATAACATATCATTATGCCTTTACAATAAATAATTCATTCTAAGGGGGAAAAAATTAAATACAGATTTTTTAATCTATGCATCTTTAAAATACTCCATGCCTTTAAATTTTTAATATGTCTAACTGGCAATCAGAATACACACTACAGCAAATATACATACATATTTTAGAATGTTAGATTATTTAAGGCCATCAAATTAGTATTAAAATATATTCAAAATTAAGCATGAATTAAAGAATTCCAATGAAAAAATTTCACTTTAAACAATTCTGCCATGCTTGCTATACAATGTGGTAGGCAGTAGGGTCCCAGTTTGTGATTAATGTATAAATTAGACATTTGTTTGAAAGGAAGGAACCCATTAGTGGGCGTAGCCAGCTAGTACTACAATTAAATTTCATAGCTAAATTACTTATCTCATAGCAAATAACCACTGACAGCTGGCAATGTCTAGCCTGATTATTGAAGACTGTTACACAGAGGTATTAGAACTTTGATTTTTAATTACCCGAGTTACAAAAGAAATTTTCAAAAAGTAAACTTAATGCAACTTACAAATGTTTAGCTTTTTCTGGATTTTTCCATTTATACAAATTTTTTGCTTTAGATATTTCCCATTTTTTAAAATTTTTCTCTCCGGATAAAAAGAAATTTAATTTTTTGCTTCAATTTTTTTATTTTTTAAAATTTGAAATAAATTTTTTCATCAGATTTTATAATTTTTACTGATTTTTAACAACTTTTCTCTCCAAATTATTTGATTTTTGTTAATTTTTCAGAAATTTTCACTCTGGATTACATTATTTTTGCAAATGTTTAACAACTTTTTTCACTATAAAAACAACATTACATACATGAAGTAGAGTTTCCCCCAGTGGGTTTCAGGGGACGCTCCACCCTTCCTGCCCTTTTGTTTTAAAAATAGTGCGCCTCTTGCCCCTCATCCAAAAACTAGCGTCCCTCTTCTCGCTCATTCAAAAAACTAGCACCCTTCTTGCCCCACATTTGATCAGGCATGAAAGTGGGAAATGGGAAAAAAGGTGGAAAAATTTCTTCATCTTTACTGTAGCAATAGCACCAAGTGCGTATAATTTAAGTGTCATTTAAACAGATAGAAGAAAACTAAATATGTAAATGAACTTATGATTGCTATATATTTTTCATAACTTAGAGAGTATTAACAATGCTAAAGGTGTAAATCCAAATATATCTGATAAAATTATGTGAAGTACAGTTATTAATTTTCCAAAACAAATATTCTGAATGGTTTAGCTGTTAAACGTCCCCCCCCCCTTTTTTTTCATTCCTGCTAAATTGATATTTGCTTCAAAAATACATCTTGAAACAGATATCACAGAAATTATCCTAATGTTGCATAAATAGTACAAAATATTTTATTCCAAAAAGAAACTTCCTTTCACTTTGAATTTTTAAAGTCTAAAAAATAATTCATTCTTAATAGAAAAATTGAACGTCTTCATTTACATGTTTTTCAGATGCTTACATGATGTAAATTCACCTTTCGTTTTATGTCTCTTTTGCACAACAATTCAAAAACAAACTCCAAAAGGTTGGAGCAGACAAAATTACTAAATTTTTCAGCACCCCCCCCCCCCCAATCTATTTTTCTTCTATAATTTTCTTTGCATTTTTGCATCAATCCAGAGAATGTCTAAAATTGTTTTTAAAAAGGTGGAATTCCTCCTTTAGGAGGAACTCTTTCATACCTGTTTGATAAAACGCAGCCCTCCAGCATTGATGTGGACGCACTATAGCTCGTAAATTACGTAAAAAATCGGCGACGGAAAACCAATCAATTCGAATTCCTGATCAAACCCCTGTAGATATGGAAAGAATGATCAAAACAAACTGATAACAACAAAAACTTACTTATAATATTGCCAAAATTAATGATGCCAAGTGTAATGCTTGTTCTATGATTCAGCAGCTTTGCTCGCTTTTGGTGTGCTGCATTTGAAAAATTCTAAAATTTAAATTCAGAAACTTTAAAGTAGGATAGATTGTTACTGTTGGTTTTAAATATTTATAGCTTCTAAAAGTGCTTGTAATACTGTTCGATATTTATCTACAACTTTTCGCTTTCACAATGAATCCCTTCTATCCCCTCAACCATTTTTTCTTTTTATTGGAAGAAAGGAGAACTTAGATAATTGTTTATTCATCATTACATTGCAATAAAATAACAAACAACAAAAAAAAAGTTTAAAAAAAAATAATAATAAAACAAAAGTATTTTAACAATTTTTAACTTTTTGCGCTGGAAGAAAATCTTTTGGAGAAGGCTAGGGAGTCTCATTCATTTAAGAAATTTCAAAATGTAGCAATTTTCCCAGATTAGACTCAAAGAAAAGAAAAAATCAGAAATTGCATAAAAGTTAAAATAACTTTTCAGATTAGATTAAATTAAAAACATTAGTATGAAACAATTTAAAAGAAATTACTAATTATCAATAATACTTTGCTATTTTCATGAAGAGGAAACAGAATGTACACAAAAATCTATCTGAATGTTAAAATCTCTCAGACTCTTCTTTCAGAGTCCTGTTTTCGAGAAATTGTGAACAGCTTTAACTTTGTGAAAAATCTAGTCCTAATTTTGTGAATTTAAAATAATTGTTACATTCAGGTGCTTTTTTTTATATACCATTTTTAACAAAATACATATTTTTTCATATATATGTAAAAAAGACAGATTAAAAAAGATTTTACTTTTAAATGATTAAATTTAATAAAAAGTTTAGTTTAAAGTTGAAAAAAAAAAAAAAATTGTAAGGCCTATTTTAAGACAAAAAATTTTGTGGTCTTTTTTTTTTAATTAAAAGTTTTGTGAAGGGTGTACTGTTTGGAGATTGAAAAAATTTGTGAAGTGAGTCTTGAAATGAAAACTTCTGTGAAGGGTTCTTTAAAAACCTAATTTCTTCCTAAACAGATGCCTGGTTGAACATCCTCAATTCTAAACATAAAATCTTCAAGTTAGATTATTTCCTCAAGAATAGCTAGTGTTAATATAAAAATAATTACAAAGGGTTTATTTAAGAAAAGAAGAATGTAAGAACTTACACGTATTCCATCTTTTTCTACAAAGCCAGCTAGGAAATAATGAACATCTAAGCTATAACCTTTTGATTTCTGGGTATTGAGAAAATCCATCAAACATCTTTCAATAAGAGAAAAGAAACATGTGGTTAAATAAACATATAAAAAATATTAAAAACATTTTAATATTGTACTATTTATATAATAACTTACTGTTTTGCTTTATTGACATGAATCTTCAACTCTTGACTCAAAATCTTGTAAGTTACCTTTAAAAATAATTAGATGATATTAAAAAAAAAAAAAAAAAAAAAAAAAATAGATTAATAATAAAAAGGCTGTGACCATTGTGCGAAATTCCACTACAAAAAGCATTAAAAATAAAGTAGTATATTCTAAATGTATAAAACTTTCAGCAGTGTAAATAAAAATTCAAAATAGCTATATTTGATTTGAAATTGTGAAAATATATAGTAAAAATTACTATAAGATTTCAATTTCAACTGATAAAGAAAAAAAAAACAAGATCGGCCAATAATATTTTGCATAAATAGTATGGTAATGGTAGACGGTTAATGTCAAAAGTAGCAAAACATTCCCCTAATTGGAGCTTGATGCAAGTAATTATTTTCGTGATTTTCCCTAGGCAATGGCAGTACATTGTTGGTGATTAACAAACAAAAGAGAAATACCGAAGGAGAAGATATACCATTCAAAAAAGATATGCGCATCCTAGGATATATCATTAACAATAGGCTAAATAACGTAGATCATATCAACATGTTACAAAATAAAATTAATCTTCAATTAAATTACTTAAAAATTATCGCTACTACTGCGAGAGGAGGAAATACTAAGCGTTTATTACAATTATATCAAAGCCTTGGACAAAATATCTTCGAAGGAAATTTTCAAATCTTATCAGAAGCCTCTAAACAAGAACAGCATAGAATGCAAATAATGCATAATAAATGACTCAGATGTGCAACAGGGCTTAATAAATGGTGCCCCACTCCTATACTACAACACGAAAGCAAAGCACAAAGTTTACATCGTCGTTTAAAATATTTGGTAATAAAGCAGAATATTACAAGTGTTAAATATAAAAAGTATCAAACAAATATCACAAGTACAGCTATAAGTATCGAAGCTAACAAATTACATCGGTATAACTCTAACATCAATGAAATAATTCATTATGAATGGAATACTCTGGAGAAAAGGAATCATTATACTTTTTACGTTTTTGATCCATTAACAAAAAAAATTTTGACAAAAACATTTTAGCTAAGTATATAAACGGAGCTATAGATGAATTGGGGAATAATGATATCATTTTAGCTTCTGATGTTTCAAAAACTCAACCTGCCACAATTATCGGAGTAGTAAATAAAAACACAAACAAAACTCAAAGATTTCAAATACTCTCCATTAACTCTATTTTCACGGCCAAAGCTATTGCAGTTTATATCAATATTAAACTATATACTGTGACCGAAAGTCTATATAATGTTTTTACTGATTCCTTGAGCTTAATTTAAGCTTTACGGTTGGTCAATAAAAAATCGGCAGCGATAATTAGTCAAATTAATCATCTAATAACGCAAAAAGAAACTGAAAATATCCGCATACAAATATGGTGGATACCAGACCATAGTAACATTGATATTAACGAGTTAGCTGACAGAATCGCTGCCTCTACAAGTGAGATTATTATTCACATTCCTTGGATAGCACCAGAAGACAGGATTCAAAATATCAAGTACAGTTGAACCTCGAAAATCCGGACCTCCAAATTCCGGAAATCTCTAAAATCCGGACATTTTTCCGATTTCAGTTTTATTAATTTTTAAAATAAGACATAGCTGTAATTTTCATCAACTGCAGTTAAATTCTGATAACTATACTAAAAAAAATATATATATAGATATAATCTAGTTAATATTGTAATGACTTGCCGTTAATTAAAGATTTTATTATTACAAAAATTAAAAAGTTAAAAAGCGTTCAACAAAATTTACAGTAATGAATCATGATGAAATGAATGAATCATGAATTTTGATACTTGAAAAAATTTGGGTTTAAAAAAAAAAAACGTAAATTCTGTTGAAAAAATGCAGAAAAAACGGAGAAATTTGTAAAAAAAAAAAGCCAAAACAAGCATGAAATCAATTAAAAAATCTTGAAAAAACGCACATTTCATCAAAGATTCATGATTCATTCATTTCATAATGGTTCGTCTCACTCTCAATCGCCTTTGAGAATCGGGAGGGAGGGCGCTTTCTCAGGATTTTTTGAAAATTTTAAATTCTTCATAAAGTGGGGAGAGGGCGTTTGATCGGGAAGAGCGGATTAACGGGATTTTACGATATTATATAGCCATAAAAAAAGATTTTTTAATAAACATCCAAAATCTGGAAAAATCGAAAATCCGGAATCGCCGCGGTCCCAACGGTTCCGGATTTTCGAGGTTCAACTGTATGAAACTAAGTCAGATCAATTAAAAGATTGGGATATGTATAAGTCCGGCAAAAATAGACGTTATGGAGGATACTCTAAGGAATATAATCATCATGAATTATCTAGAAGTACAGGCACTATTTACAGCAGATTCTTAACAAGACTATTCTAACCTAGGACAGATTGAGCAAGTTTACACGCACGACAAATTCAGATTGCTGTTTTTGCACAGGTTGTAAACAAACGGAAGACCATTTAGTCTTTCAATGCCGGATGTTTGCTGGTTCTAGGAGGAATAAAGTTTGGAGAGATTTTGACATATCTCTGAACTGTTCATACAACGAACTGTTCGAAAGGGCAGCTACAAATAAAAATTTCATGTTACACTTAGCAAAATTTCTACAGATAATTCATACAGCGTGTCCAACCTATATGTAAGCAAACATCAATATTAGCTAAATCCCTGTAGACTGTGATGCTAGCAGACCAAGGATATGATAAAAACTGCATAAATATCATGTTAGTATAAATGGCACTTCGTGCCATATACACTACACAACTATCTAATGGACGATGAGATGAAGAGAGAGAGAGGGAAATACTAATCTCACAATCCTGTGACTTTGGCTGTATTGCTAAACTGAATTGGTTCTTAGTCAGTATTTTTATATGTAGAGCAATAGAAATGCCACAATGCGATTGAATATTTAAAGTGATATGAATCAAAAATGCATAAGAATATCTATAGTCAAGAGCACAAAAGTTTTACTCTTTTGAAATAAATGTTAATAAGATTTAAGATTCAAATAGAACTTTTAAAATATATAAATGAAATTCTATTAAATTTTGAATACAATTTTGATACATAACAGATGAAAATATTGTATTAATTTAATTTGCACTGTATAAAATATAGTACTATTTAAATAAGAAAGCATACTTATTAAAGTTAACATATTTTATCAAAAAAGCTTACGATTCTGTTTTCATCGTTCACAAGTAGCTCTATTTTTTCATTAAAGTCTTCAGGTGGCATAATGTTTTTATTTTCAAGTTTAAATCCTGCGTAAATAGTTTAAAAATGCTAAAACATGAACAACTTTTTAAATACACAGCCTTTGAGAGACTCAGAAGAGAGCGCGAAAACGTGCATCTACGGCCAGGATTTGTGTTGTTATTTTGAAAAAGCCACGGAGTAAGAAGCAGGAGGGGAAAGTAGTGTTAAAATTTTGCCATGCGGATTTTTTGACGAAAGGCGGCGACACCTGCTCCTGCTATTAGCAGGCTGTCGATCGATGCTTCTGCAATGCTTTTCAATGGGGAAAATGGTCATTTTTAAAAAATTTTTTACGAAAAATCTGAATTTTTAGAAAGTTGTAGAAATGAAAATTTGGTTAATTGAAGTTTTCTTCACAACATACATATTTTTTTATAGATATTTGGCGCTTCATTTTCGTTTTTAAGCCATTTAAATTACGAGTTCATTCTGACAAAAACCAAAGAGCAGGCCATTTAAAAACATTGAATATCGCGGATTAAAATGACTTGTGTACGTAAGTTGAATATCGCAAAGAAATAGACTTATGATTTTTAGAAATTAAGTATTAATCAAATATTTAGGAGTAAATTTTAATTTCGCGTATAGTTTTTATAACATTAGAACATTTTAATAATCTATAACTTTGGATATTTATGCAATTAATGCATGTAGAATTAAAGCAAATTTTTATTTTAATTACTTGGAGGGGAAAAAAATGAGTTAATTATTTTTTTCAACTTTGCTTCTATCTTTTATTTGTGTCTGTGCAGTAAAAATAAATTTATAAATCAAAATTTTTCTTAACTCATTCAGGAATTTTTGCTTTTATATCCCCATCTTTTCCATCCTTACATTCAGACCCATGTGAAAGGGGAGGGGGGGGGGGGGGTCGCCCCATCCGAGGAGATTGAAAGGGAGCACCAAATTTATTCTACCAGCACCATTTTTTTTTTTTTTTTTTTTTTTTTTTTTTTTCCCCTTTAGCTCTACAAGAAGAAAGCATTGGATTCGTATAAATTTTCGAATTCTGGTTTTCGACGGATTGTACACGTTTTAGGGGCCAGAGATTCCAAAAAAACATGCTTTTATAAAATATCTGTCTGTGACAAGTATTTTATGGATGCTCTATTTCAAGAAAAAATTCACGGAATTTAATAAAAATTGATATTTAGGTAAGATCCTGATATAAATTATTGCTGATTAGTTCTTGGCGTAAATCGCTCAACAGGTGGCACTGCTATGCTTAATTTTTTATGATTTACACAACAGCTGAATCCAAAGAACCAGCGCACGGATTCTAATAAAAATTTAGTTTTAGGTAGTCCCTGATATAAATTGATGCTGATTAGTTTGTGGCGTAAATCGCTCAACAGGTGGCGCTGTTATGCTGCATTTTTTACGGTTGACGCAGCAGCTGTATCTTAAGAACTACGCACGGATTGTAATAAAAAAATATATTTAGGTAGTCCCTGATATAAATTGATGCTGGTCAGTTTTCGGTGTAAATCGCTCAACAGGTGGCGCTGTTATGCTGCATTGCTTTACGATTTATTCAATATCTGTATCTCAGGAACTATGCACGGATTGTAATAAAAATTTTTATTTAGGTAGTCTTTTATTTAAACTGATGCTGATCAGTTTTTGGTGTAAATCGCTCAACAGGTGGCGCTGTTATGTGCGATTTTTTTACGGTTTGTGCAATATCTGTATCTCAAGAACTACGCACGGATTGCAATAAAATTTTTTATTTAGGTAGTCTCTTATTTAAACTGATGCTGATCAGTTTTTAGTGTAAATCGCTCAACAGGTGGCGCTGTTATGCTGCATTGTTTTATGGTTTATGCTATATCTGTATCTCAAGAATTACGCACGGATTTTAATAAAAAATTATATTTAGGTAGTCCCTGATATAAATTATTCATGATTAGTTTTTGGTGTAAATTGCTTAATAGGTGTTGCTGCTACATTGCATTTTTTATGATTTATGCAACAGCTGTATCCTAAGAACTAATGAACAGATTTTAATTTAAAAAAATGATACTCAGGTAGTTTTGATATAAATTAAAGCTGATTAACATTTGGTGTAAATCGCTCAACAGGTGGCGCTGCTATGCTGCATTATTTACAATTTTCACAACAGCCACATCTCAAGAACTAACGCATGGATTTTCAAAAAATTTGTATTCAGTTAATACTTGATATAACATAGTGCTGATTATATTATGGTGCAAATTGCTCAACTGGTGATGATGCTATGGCGCATTATTTGTGATTATCGCAATAGCTCTATCTCAAGAATAACTGCACAGAATTACACAAGACTTTAGATACTGTTAAATCTTGATTTAAACTAGATCTGATTAGTTTTTGATGTATATCGCTCAACAGGTGGAGCTGTTAAACTGCATTATTTACAAGTTCCACAATAGCTGTACATCAAGAACTGATGCACGGATTTTCATAAAACTATAGATTTAGTTAATCCTAGAAATAGATGAGTGTTGGTTAGTATTTTGTGTAAATCACCCTACAAATGGCACTGTTATGCTGCATTTTTAATTATTTCACAATAACTGTATCTCAAGATTTAATGCATGAATTTTCATCAAACTTCAGATTCAGTTAGTACCGTAAAATGGGATGAATCGGAACACTTTTCAACTTTAACGTTAAAATAAAGCAACAACTGATTTTTTAATTTTTTTATTTTTCTACTAGAAACTTCGGTCTTGTTTTGTTCTTTATGTTTTAAGCAAAAACGAAACATTTTTACTGTTTATTTATGTATTATTTATTTTTTTAATGGTGTTCCGATTCACCCCGCAAATAGGGGTGAATCGGAACAAATACTATAATCTTTTTTTATTCCGATTCAAACTTTAATAGGGTTAATAAAAACAGGTAATAATGATAACGGAGTAATAGGAACACGTAGTAACTGTGAAACCAAGCCTTTATTTTATATACAAGTAAAGATATGCCTTTTTAAAAATTAGAAAACAACTTTGAAATCAAGAAAAATTAAAATTTATTTTAAGAAATTATATTTGAATTGCAAATGTAGAATTTAATACAAATTCATCCCTGTTCTGTGTTATCCTTTACTAGTAGTCATTGGGTAAGTGAATCTATTGAGTAGCCTCAATCGCTGCTTGTATTAATACGATCTACTAATACGCCCTCATCCCCAGCCCTTAGTACTATTTGCACACTTTTCTTTTTTAATTGGTTTTTCATTTTGACATGTTGGTTTAATGTTGTGGATCTCACAGAATAATTCTGTGCAGTTTTTCTAACTAATTTGCTGTTTTTAAATTCTTTTATTGTGTGTTCCATGTCTGTTGGATTAGGCGTTGACTTTTTTGTTTAACCAAGTAATTTCCTGGCACCTTTAAACTCTTCAAATAATTAGAACAAACAAAATATTGTTACAATACATATTATTACATATGTTTTCATACATTACATGAAACTATTACTGTATAAAAGAAAAAAACCATGAGAGAAAACGTGTTCCGATTCACCCCATAAATCTTAAACCTCTGATGTTACAAGCCATTTTTAATTTTTTCATTATGTAATTTAGAAATAAGTAGAATTTAATACAGCATATTGTTTACAGGTCTATCATTAATTAAAAGTCCCACTCTTAGGTTTAGAATGCTAAAAATTCTGTAGTTACATACAAAGTTTTGAAGACGTTGAAAAAATGAGGTTTTTGCGGATCCTCTTGAAGTTTTTTATGTACTCCAGTAGTGGTGCAAACATGTCAAAACTGAATTTCCTTACCCTTAATGTTATTACCTTCTTATAAAAAATTGGCAACTAAAAATATGATCACATATATTTATAATGGTTTTTTTTTTTGTATGACCAGGAAGTTTCGTTCCTATTCACCCCGCTGTTCCTATTCATCCCATTTTACGGTACCTGATAAAAAATGGATCATGATTAGTTTTTGTCCTAGGTACTCAGGTTTGTCTTTGTATGTTTCTGCAATTTTTCTGCATTACTAAAAGTACAACTTCAGTAATGTGCATCACAGCATATATAATCCCTTCATTTAAATGAAAGCTATGTAATCAACTTTTTAGGTAGTACTTTATGGTAAGGGGGGAAAATCTTTTTTTATCAAGTTCTCACATTTACACTTCTAAGTGAAGCCCAAAAATATTTTCTATTATACAATTGAATTATATTAATTGATAAAATAGTGACTTAGATGTCACAGGGTGCTAAATGATCCAGAACTTCATTTTTTTAAAAATTTTACATACAGTTTTATTAGACTAAATAAAACATTTTAGGTTTTCTTTCTTTTATTAAGATGAAGGTTTTATGACCTCTCCCCTTTTTCCTTTTAATAGCACTCAGTTTTATACGATAGGTTTATAGTTTTTCTGTTGAAACTGTCCCTTCATCTATATAATATAAAATCTTTTGAATAGTATACTTTTTTTTTTTTTTTACTTAAAAAGATAACTAATCAAATTAAAACTTTTATTACATTCTATGAATCTGAAAAGAACAAAATTTTTCTAACAAGCTATTTTTGATTGATTTTATGCGATTAACAACTTTTTAATTGCCAGATTTGTTTTATTGTCTCAAGTTATAATTTGATAATCAAACAGACAACAAAGCAGAGAGTAATTGATGGGCATAGAAAAGCAGTTGCTTATGGGGCTCGAATCCTCACTATTCAAATAAACACTTTTATAAGCAACATAAACTGTTAAAATCTATTATTTTCAGTATTAAATGTTTTATCATTCATCACTGACAAAAAAACTTTGCATACAAAATATTTTTAACTAGCCGCGCTTGGCGACCAGTTTCGTCTCCCTTGAATGTGTACTAAGCATTAAATCATATTGCTTTTATTCGCAATTTATTTTAATTGCTAAATTTTTTGCCAAATTAGAAGACTCTGATAGAGAAATAGACACAGACGTCATATATGCACCATATTGGCATGATTGCAACAAAATGACAATTATATGTACTTCATATGGTAACCTGGATACTGTTATTTATTAATGTACTACTGTTTGTTTACTTTTATTTTCTTTTTTAAAATAATATAAACTGTTTTTTTCTATAATTATTAACTAAACTTTTTTTTATTTATTATTTCCTTTTTAAAATAATAGAAAATAAATATATGTATGTAATTGGTATTTGAAAATGAAGTTTTCACCATATTGGTGTCAAAAAAAAAAAAAAAAAAGTACCAATGTGGTGCATATATGTCTGCTTATAAATCAAGAACTCAGTAATTTTATGGTGCAGATAATAAATCACTAAATATTGTACCTGTGGCATTTTTTCGTATTTAATTAATCATTTAAAATATAATAATATAACCCTTTCTCTCATTTCTCTAAAATATATAACTTTAATTTGAAATTGAAAAGTTTAAAATTCATGACTTTTATTTATTTATTTATTTTTAGTAAAAAGGACAGAAAAAAAAGTAATGATATTTTGAAGCTCCATAATTGCAGTGAAGGAACAAAACATAAATCCAATTTACCACAGCCTAAATCTTACCAAAGAACTTTTGCACAGTAACCAACAATAAGATTCGTTTAATTTGGACATTGCCATTTAACAATTAACGACAAATCTTTTTTTTTTTTTGTCACATATGTTAGTGTAATATACATATAGATATTAATTAAATTTGTAATGGAAATAACATTAGTAAATCTAAAGATCAGGTGCCAAACATTGGTTCTGCAGTGTTATATTGAAATTATTTTATTTAATATTTAAAAACTCAATTATTATTATTAACCATTTGAAAAATGGTTGTTGTTTTCGGGAGAATGGACCCGATGATGTTACCACTTTTGAATGATGTTACCACTTTTGAATGATGTTACCACTTTTGAATTTAAATTAAATTCTTTATTTTTAGAAGAATTTTTATTTGAATTTAAATTAAATTCTTTACTTTTAGAAGAATTTTTATTTGAATAGTAAATTAAAATGGTTAAAATCATTGTAATAAAGGAGAAAACTAACAAATTTAAAAATGGGTAGACGGAAATTAACAGATACGGAAAAAGCCGAAGCCAAAGAAATGAATGAACGTGAATATCGCATTCAATGATATTAAACACAGTCAACATGTATAAGTTGCTTATTAGTTTGGCGATTCGTATCATTTGGCGAAATTGGTCGACGGGATAACTGAGTAATACTGTATTTGGTTTGGCGCAAAAACGTCTTTCAATGCAGAAAATGATAAAATCAAAAGATTATTGAGCCGCTGAAAACCAATTACGTGTTGAAAGGCGATCACGAAAAAGGAAGCAATTTAATGCCGAACCGATTAATTGTAAAACATCATGTCGCCAGGGCGACCAATCCACTAGCCATGGCGTTTTACTATCTGTCGGTTCTAACCAGGAAAATTTGAGTGCCAATAGTGATTCTAACAAGCCGGAAAATGTTATAGCTATTACTCTTGATTTTCCACCACCTAAAAAGAAAACTAAAAAGCAATCGGCTTGGGAAAAACTGGGAAAAAACTTTTTTGATTCGATGTCTGATGGACCCATTCACAGATGCATGTGCTGCGATCGACTTTGGTTTAAAACCTCCATCACCAAAATTCCGCTCTGTAAAATCAAACAGTATATGCCAAAGCTGTATTTTAATAATGATTACTTTCGCACCAACAATGTTACATAGTTTGAAATGTTTCTTTCGCTGCCAACTTTTATGCTTGGCGACAATGGAGTGATGTAACTTAAACGAACCGTACCTTCGAATTGCAGCATGTATTATAAAGTCATTTATAGCAGTGGCACGGATAATACACAATAAAACAACTGGTATTTAGCTTAAAATGATAGATGAATGTTTCGAGTGAAACATTTTTCAAATGGTTGGTGTAATTTCTTAAATTACAATTTTTTTTTTAATTTATGCTGGCACTCCTAAATGCAGCTCCAAAATACTATTTATTTTACAAATAAAATAAATTTATGTAAATATTAATGATTCTTAAATTATTGGTACTATAGAGAACATTTAAATTAAGATAACATTTTTAGCATTCTGTCTTTAACATGAAATTTAAGACTAATAAAATAAAAAGTAATAATTATTTTTATGTTATATGACACTTTTTTTTTTTTAATGCCTAAATTCTGAAGCACCTTTCATATACTGTCATGTTTTCCATGATTCCAGTAGTGAAAGAGTATTAAGAGATTTTATTGAATTTCATATAAGGAACATATACTATAATCTTATTATGTGTAAACATGTGGCACAATACAATGTGGATAGATATGGGTGATTCTGATTGGTGCTGTAAGTAAAGTAAAAATTGTAAATAAATCATCAAATGTAAACCAGGCTACTTTTTGAACAACAGTGATTTCATCTGGTTTTTATGCAAGCACATTATTTTAACTTCTGTTAAAATGATGTGCTTGCACAGTTATTAAAATAAATAAAAAATAAAATTATACACAATAATTAAAAGTAAAGAAACTAAAGTTTTGATGAAATTTAAAAAGTTTATTAGTCATTTGTAATACATCTAATTTGCAGTACATCAAACATTATTTTCTTTCATAGATAAATCATAATCATACATCTTCTTTCTTTTTTCTACATTTTAAAAAAGACAAGTTTATTAATATCTTTGAGTAATGTTGTTTGATTTGAAATAAGGTAAAGAAAAAGAAAGATTGAAATATTAAATGCAACTAATCTAATTTATAAGGGGGAAAAATCCTTTGTATTTTTGCATAAATTATACAATTTTTAAAACAATTTGAACTGTTTTGAATAGTTTGATCTGATGACTGCATTTGTCAAGAGCTGGGCATGCATTTGTTGAAAGATTTACTATCCCTTTGTTTTTATTTTGTACAAGGCTTCTAGGAGTGTTGAAATAATTTTCGAAATATGAGTATACAGTGAATAACTGTTTAATATGTTTCAAAGTAGATTCAATCTGATGTAATACACTTTTGCATGTGACTGTATAGTTGTTTGAAACAACCTGCAAAGTCTTTATAGGAAATTTTCTTAATTTTAAAATTTTTCTTGATGTTATCAATATCAAGAAATTGTCATAAACATCACAAACCATTCAAAAATGCCAGAACAGGGTAATGCATCATCGCCATACACCTGCTACAACATTTTGCTCTTTTGCTTCCCCCCCCCCCCATATTTGTAACAAAATTTAATGTTTATTCTCTGCTCCTATACTTTCACAACATTGCTTTGACAGCAAACAGTTTCTTGTATATTTCAACACCAGAAAATATAATGAGAATGTTAAACAGTGCAGATACATGATTATTAAAATACCATCATTAACCAGCAAATGGACTTTCAATTCTATTAATTGTTACTACAGTCACGGTAATTAATAGCCACATTTTATATTTCAAATATTGATTTTCTCTTAAGTAACTTTTATAAGAATATAATAATGACATAAAAAGGGAGTTAATACTTTTATAGGTTATTCCTGATAATAAATTAGTTAAAATGATGTTGATTATTTTTTGTCATAAAAAGGAAAAAAGAGAGAAAAGAATGATAAACAAAGACAGAAAATGGGCTTTTGCCGGCAATATTTGCCTGACACCTGGAGGCATATCTGCAGTTTCATTGATCAGGGGTTTAGTTGTTTATCCAGGTGTCAGCCCCTTCCCTGATCTCAACAGCAGAATCTTTTGCCACAAACTTGAGATATCGACGTCTGCAATTCAAATCTTCAAATCACTTGTCATACCTGTAAAAATTGATATTATTGATTAAATAGTATACACAAGTTCATTCCTAATAATTATTTAATGATAATGCCAACAATTTGCCATTTTTTATTAAAATGAAAAACAAAGGCTAAAAGTGGGCTTTTGCCGGCAATATTTGCCTGACACCTGGTGGCATATCTGCAATTTCGCCAATCAGGGGTTTATTTTCAGGTGCCAGCCCCTTCCCTGATCTTAGTCAAAATTGCAGACTCTTACCACAATCTTGATGATCAGCTGTTGACTGCATAAATCGTCACCTCATTAAGTTCACAGATGAAATTCCACAATATACAGAACCTGATTAGCTTATTACATTGGAATTGGTCTGTCACAGCATACACTGCTGGAATATACGGAGATCTAAAAAGTAACCAGTAAATTTTAGAATCTCTGTCATGTCGTATCATCAAGATATGACATGACAGAGCAATCCCATTGTAAAATGTTAACCGTGTTCTATACAATGAAGAAAATTCATCCATGAACTCAATGAGGTGATCATTTATACAGTCACCATTCAATCTAAAAAATACCACCAGCTTTGAATCTAGTCATCCCTGTAAAAAATAATATTGATTAAGTATATCATCTAATTATTTTTAAAAATGCAAAGATAATTTTGCACACAAATGTATAATTACACATGACATTAAACTTTTACTGTCACATGTTAGTGATAAGCCTATGAAAAAAAAAAACAATACCTTAAATTTTGGATAATTTCCTGTGTCCTTGTCTTTTTTTCCTCATCATTTTCAAAAAAAAATTATATTACTTGAGAGAGGTGTTATAGAAAAATAAAAACAAATAACATTGACATGTTTTGGTCCTAATCTGACAAGAACATAATCATAATCCATCAACATCAGATTAAGACATCAACAAATAACATGTCAATGTTATTTGTTATTAATGCTATCTCTCATCCTACAATATCCTTTATTGAAAAACATGTTTTATATTTCATTCCAAATAAAAAAAACTATATTGGCTAATATTATTCTATGAATCTTCATAACAGACTACAATGGTTTAAGATAAAACACTGTGAAATGTTAAAAACATTTATAAATGATTTCATAAAAAACAAAAGCAGTTAAGCTCAACAGAAATAATTATTTTGTAATAAAAGAATTGTGAAGTTTAAATGGTTTCTAGAAATTATGTATATCTTAGAGAAAGATGCACTACTTTTCAGCAAATGCCAGATGATAGTCAGGGGAATCGAACTGTGATAGGTTGATAACAATATTGCTTCATAACTTTTATGCTTTACCATTAAGCTTGTTAGCCACTGAAGGCTTGCCGAGAAATGAAAGGAAGTTTTTTAACAGGGCGTTTTCGTTAATCTGTTATTAAATAATGAACTATAAGACAATATCATTGTTATTTATCATAACGTGTTAAATAATGCTTATACTTAATATAAAGAATTTCTCGGAAAAAAACTTATTTTTTAAACATACAGGATAATGAAACAGTAAAACACACACAAAAAAGGCCATGCATACAGAAGTTAACATACTTAATTGAATTTTTGCACCTCTTACAACTACTTACATGAAAAATCAAAAGTATAAGCATATTTTTGAACTAATATTCTAGTACAGATGATACTTACTAATACAAACTTTTTATCTGTGATAAAATTCCTTAAATTTTTAATTAAATGCGGAAAATCTGATAAGAACCACAGACGACGCTCTGGATCATTTGGGTGAATAGAGCTGACGTTCTTATCAGAAATCTTGAATTCGGACCACATTTTTCTATTCCAAGCTGCACCATCAGTTGTTACAGCATCTACAAAAAATCCTGAGTTCTCTAAAAGGATAACAGCTTCCATCACTATGTGGTGCAATATTGTTCCTATAAAAAAATAAATAATATATTATGTAGAATTACATTTTTAATATAATAAGACAAATATATGATGACACATAACGGCCAATCAATCTATAAAGACAACAATGTTTAACAGTATATTGCAACTTTGATTATCCGAACTAATTGGGACCGCCAATACCTTGGATATCAGAAATCTCAGTTAACAGAAATTGTGAATAAAAACTTTGGGTGGACACAAACTTAATATCTCTTTGAATAATGAACAAAAAAAAAAAAAAAAAAAAAAAAGGAAAAAAAAATATATATATATTTTAAATAAGAATAGACATCTATAATATGTTTGACAGTATTACCAACTAAATAAGAAATCAATCATTAATTGTAAATTTAAAAAAGAAAATTAAATTTTTTTTAATTGCACTATGTTAAACATTGTAAGTTACATTTATAAAAATAAAACAAATCAAGAAAATACATTTTTTAAATTTAGTTACATTCATATTTTACATTTACATTTTTTAAAAAGTTTGTTACCTTTCATCGAAAAAGTCCAGATTTTCCCAAGTCCAGTCACTGCCCAATCACACCTGTTTTTGAACAATAGAAGATCTATCAGTGTAACATTGCGTCTTTGCTCCAAATGTTTCAGGGCAGTTGTTAGTGCTTGAACAACTTCTGTATGACTTATAGTGTGGCACAGTTAAATAGTCTGTCAGTCAAATATGGAGAATGTAATTGTCCAATAACACATTGCGTCTGTTGTTCAGTGGGGCCACATGACCACTGGAAACAAAATATTGTTCTCTGTAGGCTTCTCCAAAGTGCAATGTTTCTTAGAAGTTCAGTGTTTTTGGGGACAGAAGAGCCTGTAGCATTGGCAGTAAACTATAAAGTGTGACGCTTTTTAAAACTCATAAAAAAAAAATTGCACTTTGTTATTGGCTTGGTTAACAGAAACCTTGATTAATCGAAATTCAGTTAATCAAGGTTTCACTGTAGTTTGATACATAAAATTAATTTTTAAAAAACTAAGCAATGAATTTATATACTTTCAAAATGTACTAAAGCAGAAGCTGAATTACCTGAAGCTGCTCCTTTGCTTAAAAAGCAAGCTATGGATTGAACCCATTTTCCTTTGAACGGTTGATACATTAGTACTAGGGCATGATCGCCTTTTTGACTTCTCTGATGCTCAGGAGTATAGTCGCCCAAGTCAACAAAACCATTTACCTGCAGAGTACTTCTGTTAAAAGACAAGCCTGATGATAGCTGCATTTTGTCGATAAGAAGAACTCCTATAATAATAGAATTCATAAAAACTAGTAAGAAATTGGTACAATCAATAAATTACCAAAAAAATAGCAGCATGAATTATCAGATAACTGTTACCTCGGCGATCAGATGATTGCATAAAGACAGCTTTTTCTTTCAGGCATTCAAATATCTGGCTTTGAAAGACAAAGCACCCTTTTATGTGCTTTATATAATTACAGAGAGTTTTCAATGATGGAAGGGCTAGTATTTTATTTAACCTGAGATGCTCATACGTTTTTCTGCTTTTTATACGAATCATGAGACATTCGTATACCCACCGGTTGGTGTAGCGAATTCCTCTAGGACCTTTTACTTTAGAGGCCTTTAAGCATGCCTCTATGCAATATTGCTGAGTTTCTGGAAGGGAAGCAATTCTACTTAAAAGGGCATCATGCTCTGTACATGAACACTCTTGTTTTTTCAGCTCAATATTCCGTTTAAGCAAAGCAATCTAAAGCAAAATATATAAGCAAAGATTTAATTTATATCACATTTAATAGCAAAAGTTTAAGATATATCAGCAAGAATTTAAATATTCACTCTAGGCTATGTGCCAAACAAATTTAAATACAAAAGTTTCAACTGTAGGATATTCACAAAAGAGCCTTAACATAATGATTTTTAAACATAAGCAAATTATAATATGGAGAACTCCCTCAAACTTGCCCATCTTGAGACTATATGTTATGCAGATTTTAGAATTCTGTGTATTTGAATGTAATGTACTAAAAGTTATAATAAAGTTATTTCATGTTTATTCAGATTTAAGAAACAAAAAAGACTGATCAATTAAAAAATCCATCTGGTAAAAAAAGATCTTGATCTAAATCAAAACATTTTGGACTTTAAAAAATAAATTTATACTTCTTTCATGAGGAAACTTGAGTTCAATCACATTCCTCAATTTAAAATTTAAAAAAAAGGTAATAAAAACTGATTGTGATTTGTTATTGGAAATATCTTGAATTTTTTGTATCAACAATTTCACAGTTTACATTTGCAATGGTATGAAAGATTTTAGAGTTGCAGATTTAAGAGTATGCTGTGTATGTACTAACACATTACAGAATGAAGAAAAAAAAAAAAAAAGTAGAGATGAAAATATGCCATTAAAAATGATGGCAACTCAATAGAAATAAGACTTTCTTTCAGACGAGCATTTTTTTTATTAGCATATGCAATTCGTTGATACATTTTCTTATACTTTAAAGAAATAGCTGGATTTTTTGGTTTTTGCTGTTGCTTTAAAAGATTTCTTTTTTTACATACATTACAATATTTCTGAGGTCTACCACATGATCCAAATTCAGGTTTAATATATACCGAGCAATTCTCATCCCTGAATATAAACAGTAAAATGAAAGATAATATTTAAAACTGCAATGACAAACATTTATTAAAATTGACAAAAATGAACAAATAAAATAAATATGTAGATAGGAAAAGTCACAAATGTAATCAGTGGCGTAGCTAAGGGGGGGCAAGGGGGGCGTCCGCCCCAGGCGCCGAGGCCTAGGGGCGCCAAATTGAGAGAAATTGTTATATATCTATATTGGGGTGGGGGCGCAAAATTTCTTGCTGGCCCCGGGCGCCAAAAAACATAGCTACGCTACTGAATGTAATACCTTTCAGTAGCTCCAGGGCAAGTTAGATAATTATCAACTTCTGTAAGTAATGTGGATAAACTTTCAATGGATTCAATAATTGTCTTTGGTGTAACTGAAACTTTAATACCACAGTACATGATCTGGAAATAAATTATAAAACAAATAAATGAATTTGCAAAATTATATGCAAAATATAGATGGGTTATTCCACATGAATTCAACCAATGGGTGTTGCATCATAGTCACAAATATTTTTTTTAATTTTATCATAGATAGACATAGTAGTGAAACCCTCAAATCTGAAATTTAAAAGCAATTTTCACAATATTGGCTGAGATATGGCCATTTGAAAACTGGCCATTTTTACGAAATGGCGGCCATCTTGGAATTGTATCACTGTCTAAATATAGCCATAACTTGACAACTAATGGCTCAAATGTTATATATCTGGTACCAATTTGAAGCTATTTGTACAAAGAATGAATATTTCACATAAAAACAATAATACATTTTCATTTTTTTACTTTTTATTACGTGCAAAGTGAAAATTTCACCCCAAAAAAGGGCAGATTGTAATGGCTCATAAAAAAAATGAATCATCATGAATTTTTCTGAAACTTGGTAAAAACATTGCTCCATCTGTGTGCTTTAAATTTAAAAAAAATTGGAAAGGTAAAATTTGTTGTTTTAAAATAAATGGTGTTTTACACATAAGGTGTCATTAACCAAATAATGATCTTTTTAGAATCTGTAAGCATTCCTTATTCAAAAAATAATGGTTAAAATAAAATTTTCTAACATCTAAATTAATGTAAAAGTATATTCAAAACCTCATTTATACTAATTTTGTAGGAATCTGCCCCCCAGCCCCCCTCCCCCCCACAAAAAAAATTTAGACAATTGAAAAAATTTTACACTGAAAAAGATAAGAAAATAATTAAGGAATATAATGTATAATTATAAAATACCTATAAATGCAGTGCATATATATATGATAATTTACTTCACATATAGGGGCGAGTGGGGTGGAATGGGACAGTGGGTTTTTCTCTTTATGTGTATTTCATCAATCACACATTAGGTGAAGTAATGGTACTCAGAAAAAGATTATTTCAAAAATGAAAAGTAAATTTAGTTCATATACTTTTTACGCTTTCTGTATAATGATTTGATTATGCATAGATGTAACAGGTTCTCTATATATGGAACATTATACTGTAAAATTAGAGAGGTAAAATTTGTTGTTTTAAAAATGGTTTTCTACATATAAGATGTCATTGACCCAAATAATGATTATTTTAAAATCTGTAAGTATTCTTAATTTAAGAAATATTGGTTAAAATGAAATTTTCTAGGATCTAAATTAAAGTATTGTGTTTATATTATATAATTCAATAAAGAAATATCAATTTGCAGTTATTTACACTAAATATTCATTTTTACAGTACTTTTTATTTCATTTCATTCAAAATATGATAATATAATTCTCAAAACATATTTACATAAATATTTTAAATACCTTACTATGGAATGCATGAAAAAAAAAGGCACATAATATTTTCTCCAGAAATGTTAGAGAAATACTAGCTGTAAATTACAGAGTTAAATTATTCAATTGTGTAATTTAAATAAAATATATATAAATGAGTTAATTGAGTTGACATGTTATTTTTTGTTCACACTGAGTTAAAATTTATATGAACAAAAATCTAGATATGATGAGACAAAAAAATAAATAACAATAATATAATACAAATCCAGGGCAATCTTTAAATTGCATCAGCTTATATAGAACATGATGCAATATTACATCAGCTTATAAAAACAATGAAATTTTTACATCATGTTTTGAATTCAAAATTTAAAATTTTGAATTCATGTTTTGATTCTTGAAATAATCTTTTTCTTTATATAATTGCAAGCTTGTGTAAATTAGCTACTTTTTTCAACTGAAGATTGGGGTACCATTACTTCATCTAATATGTGATTGATGAAATATTTAGACTACTACATAAAGAGAAAAACCTACTGTCCCATTCTACCCCACTCACCCCTATATGTGAAGTAAATCACCATATGTATGCATTGCATTTATAGGTATTTTATAATTATACATTATATTCCTTAATTATTTTCTTATCTTTTTCAGTGTAAAATTTTTTGAATTGTCTAATTTTTTTTTTTTTTTTTTTTTTTTTTTTTTTTTGGGGGGGGGGGCTGGGGGGCAGATTCCTACAAAATTAGTACAAATGAGGTTTTGAATATACTTTTACATTAATTTAGATGTTAGAAAATTTTATTTTAACCATTATTTTTTGAATAAGGAATGCTTACAGATTCTAAAAAGATCATTATTTAGTTAATGACACCTTATGTGTAAAACACCATTTATTTTAAAACAACAAATTTTACCTTTCCAATTTTTTTTAAATTTAAAGCACACAGATGGAGCAATGTTTTTACCAAGTTTCAGAAAAATTCATGATGATTCATTTTTTTTATGAGCCATTACAATCTGCCCTTTTTTGGGGTGAAATTTTCACTTTGCACATAATAAAAAGTAAAAAAATGAAAATTTATTATTGTTTTTATGTGAAATATTCATTCTTTGTACAAATAGCTTCAAATTGGTACCAGATATATAACATTTGAGCCATTAGTTGTCAAGTTATGGCTATATTTAGACAGTGATACAATTCCAAGATGGCCGCCATTTCGTAAAAATGGCTAGTTTTCAAATGGCCATATCTCAGCCAATATTGTGAAAATTGCTTTTAAATTTCAGATTTGAGGGTTTCAGTACTATGTCTGTCTATGATAAAAATTTAAAAAAAATCTGTGACTATGATGCAACAAGTTTTCCTTAAATTGGTTGATTTCACGTGGAATGACCCAGATTCGGAGAAAAGGAGAGAATTAAAGGAGAAAAACTTCAGTGGCTGCCTAGTAGCTAAGAACTTTTTTATACCATTTTATGTGAAAACTATTCTTTCAAAGTTTAACTTAAATAAACTGAACACTCAATAGTACATAATAACTCAAAAGACATAAATAATACTTTGAAAAATGAATTTAATAGTAGTTTAATATTTTAAAACATTTTTCCTAGCATGACATTTAACAAATAATTTGAATTATGATTTATAATTTTATTACAACTTATAATATATAACTAAATAAAAATTACTTTTTATATAATAATATATTTATTATTAAATCGGTTTTAGCTTGATTAAACATAAAATTTCAATAATGACTGCTAAAAGAAAAACATGTAAAGTTTTTGATACTTTGAGACAGTTTGATGTAAAGAAAAGACTCTGTGTGTAACACATTTGATGTTCATTGAATTTGATACCACAATCATGAAATTTCGGTATTAAATCCCACATCAATAATTTTTTTATAATTAGTGATTTTTTTTTTTTCCTAATGAAAAGTAGCCATGGCATAACTGAAAAGTATCAAATAAAGTAAAATGCCCAATATATAATGTCTGTCAAAAGTGGAGTAAAAAATTAGGTACTTTTCCGGATGTCAATGTTGCATATTCATACATATATATACCTGTAAATATACACATCATATGCATGTGTATATAGATAATGTATGCATAAATAACACTGGTACTCAGCTAATGGAAAATTACTTTCAGTTCACCTCAATAATTCATAAACCAAACATAGACGTATGTACATGTTAGCATCTAAATAGTAATTTACATGTTTTTGGTTTTTGTGTATTCCTGTAAATGAACTACAAGAGCTATATACTTGATTAATGAACTCATCTATAACACTGCTAGATCAATCTACAGTTCCAATTAGGTTCAAATTGATTCCATATTTATTGTCATAACAAGATGTGTATTATATAGCACAAATTAAGGCAATAGGTCCAAATTGAATTTTTATAAGGTCCAATTTGATTGAATTCAATCAAAAATGATTAAAATGCTTTCTAGCAATTGCTTTTAAAAAATGAAAGGATAAAAAAACTTCTATTTATAAATTTATTTTAGAAAAAAGGAGGGAGTTTCAAAACTGATGCTTATCCCAGATTTAAAAAAAAAACTTGTCTTATTCAAGATTTCAAAAACTGAGTTTTCTCTATCAGTCTATTCTCTTGAAACTTGCACCCCCCCCCCCAAAAAAAAAAAAAAAATATCTGGGGGTGGGGGTGAAACTAAGTTTATTATGCACTTCTGGTATTGCAGCACTGGGGCTTATAATGAAAAACAGAGTTTTTGTAATTTATTAAAATTTGACTTTTAGGATATAGCAAATTTTGAAACTCACATCCACAAATAATAAATTAGCTTCTGAACTTACTTTCACATCTAAGTTAGAATCTATATTTATTTGTCTTTCTGGCTGACATTTAAATTCTGGTATGAAATTTAAATTCCATTTCACACAAACTATAAAATCTTCATGTGATGACACAGCCCATAATTTATTAGGTTTACAAACATGTGACAAATTTGTAATTAAATCATCAAATATGAACTTGTGCAGCATTTCATCAAAAGCAATTTTTTCAATTTCTTTATTATCAGTACTTTCTAACTTTAATTTCTTGGGCAAAGGCATTCTTTTAACAGGAGATTTTCTTTTTCTTTTATTCTTACTCAAGTAAGATGGCAAATTAGGAAAAATTGTAGGAACTGCATCAGGCATTAAAGATGGCCTTTCTCTTTCAACAACTACTTCTTTGCCATCTACTTTATGGACAAATTGCCTGGAAATTTTTTCTGGTGGAAAATGCAACTCACAAATTCTATCAGAGTGGCCAATTTTTCGATCTGATCGTGGGATAGCTTTTATCCATTTCTGGAGTCTATTCTCGTTCTGAAAAAACACAAAAACAAGTTTTAATTACCTTTTTATAATAATTCCAAAATGCTGGCCAGTTTATTATCAAAATTTAATGCTTTTCTTTTAAATTTAAAACATGACCATACATTCTTCTTTCTTTTTTTTATTGTAAAAATATTGTATTTATACATATAAATACATGTATTTATGTATATAAAAATATTGTATTATTGTATTATAATAAAGATCCGTATTGAAGCTTGTGTAAATTGTATAGAAAAAGGAGTCGGAAACTTCAGTTGGCGAGATAAAATCGAAACAGTTTTATATTTTATGGACCAATGAATTTGTATAATATTAATTAATCAATAAATAGTAAATAAAGAAAAAATAAATATTACCTATAAATTATATAAAAATGCATAAAAAACCTTTGACTAATTAATGTTTTGTAAAATGTAAAAGTCTTTTGCACATTAAATAACTTTGTATTTAGCCACAAATCAAAGTCTGTGCTTTATTATTCCACAAACGCATTATTTAAAAAACGTATACACTAAGATCTATTGACATTGACAATAAAAAATTCTAAATTTAAATATAATTACAAGCAAATAGCTTTATATTAAAGTCAAAAAAGCATCACTCACTTGTGGAGCACGGAATAAAGTTAATTTTTTGTTCCCTTCGACTTGTTTTTGACTATCATAGCCTGTTTTGCATCCGGGAACACAGCATTAATATCCCATCTTTTATAATTCAATGAAATACTAATGTGAGACATAAACAAATAAAATAAAAAAATCTTGCATGAAACTTAGGCATACAATCCTTGCGATATTCAACTAATTTACAACAGTCATTTTAATCCGCGATATTCAATGTTTTTAAATGGCCCCTTTGATTTTTGTCAGAATGATCTCATGCCCCACCAGTGGCCGCGAGGTTCTGACCTCCAAACTGGTAGACGGTAGGTGCTGGGTTCGAACCCAATCGCGACCGTCGGCCTAACCGTTCGAAGTTTTCCGTGGTTTTCTTCGAACCTTGCGTAAATACGGGTTAGGTTCCCTTAGAAAGACCCCCACGGAGGGCAACCCACCCTATAGGGCCTATATCCCATAGCGTAGATAATCGGCCGACAAAAATACACCACCACCTACACCACCAGAATGATCTCATATTTTAAAGGGCTTAAAAACGAAAATAAAGCGCCAAATACCTATAAAAAAATATGTATGTTGTGAAGAAAACTACAATTAACCAGATTTTCATTTTACAACCTTCTAAAAATTCAGATTTTTTGTAAAAAAAAATTTAAAAATGACCATTTTTCCCATTGAAAAGCATTACAGTAGCTAAAAAACCAGCCTACTACCTATCGCAGCCTCCTCATTATTTACCAACATTTCACTTTGTATTTTCGAAGAGTCATGCGCATTAAGTTTCCCCTCCTGTGTCTTACTCCGTGGAAAAAGCACATATCGTTCAGACCATGGAGTATATACCTGTATGGCTTTATACCTCTCACCATGAAGATGTGTTAAAAGCATTACATATTATTAAGCATTGAATAATATATAAATTATAGGTTTTTATATTATTAATTTATTATATACGATGATAGAATTTTCAATCTGCCGTGAACGATTCATACTGTGATTTTTTTTTTAAAGTAGTTACGAATATAAACATCAGATGGCGACACACAAAACAACTAGCCTTTAGGTAAACATAAGTTTGTCGATATATCGGAGCAATTTGTACAAAAGCTCCTCGTCCGTATTTTTATTTGATGTTTATATTTTCTCGATCGTATACTTAAAATAATTTAAAATGCCGAGGATTATGATAAAAGGAGGTGTTTGGAGAAACACCGAAGTAAGTTAACGATTTTAATTATTCATAGATAAAATTAAGTTAAAATTCATATGAGGTTTTTTTTTTTTTTGCATAATTATTAATATCATTCAAAAAATGTAATCTTTCACTTTTGCTGTTTATTTACCTCTGCCAAAATTCATTATTTAATTCTTAGTAATCAAATTTAACTGCAATGTATGTTTTAAAAATTGTTAAACACATTTTCTGCTAAAAGAAGAAAATATCTTTCATGAAATCGTTTTAACACTCGTCTTGACCTCGAAATCGTAGCCAGTAGTAAAAGAGTGTAACGGGAAACTCTAATTTTGATATAATATAACTTTTGACGATCAACTCATACTTATGAGAATACATAAATTATATTGATTTAATTTCATTAAATGCATAAAAGTGTTCTTAATGAATCTGTTTTACTTGCACAAACAAAAACATTTTGTATTGCTTTGTAGCTGGAACGAAGAGGGGGGGGGGGGGAATTTCCTCTTACTAAGTTTAACTTCTGTAGTCTTAAACTGGTGAAAATTGTTTGGCATATTACAGGCCTTGCAGCGTTCCTATAATTCCTAAAATTTTTAAAAAATTCCTATTTTTCCTATATTTTTCATCCCTCCACCCAAGCATGAGATTTTTCTGCCGATCTGCAATTTTCTGCTTTTTTATCATTTTCCATTTTTTCGATTTTTTTTATATCGTCAAAAGATCGCGGAAAAACAGGAATTTCGTCGAAAGATCGGGTGAAAAAATATGATTTTCGTCGAAGAGTCTAAAAAAAATGCAATTTTCATCTGCAAAATGCAATTTTCGTCGAAAGTTTACGAGAAAAACGAGATTCTCATTAAAAGATCGCCAGAAAAACGTGATTCTCGTCACAAGATTGCGAGAAAAAGTAGTTTTCATCCAAAAAAGCGCAATTTTCGTCTAAAGATCGCAAATAAATACTATTTTCATCAAAAGATCGCAAGAAAAATGCAAGTTTCATCAAAAAGTCGTGAAAAAAACGTGATTTTCATCAATAGATCATGGTAAAAGCGTGATTCCAGTCTAAAGATCGCAAAAAAACCTATTTTCATCAAAAGATCTCGAGAAAAACGCAAGTTTCATCAAAAAGTCATGAAAAAAACACAATTTTGTTCAAAAGATCGCGATAAAATGTGATTTTTATTAAAAGAATCGCGAGAAAAATGCGATTTTCGTCAAAAGATCGCGAGAATAATGCGATTTTCGTCAAAAGATCGCGATAATAATGCGATTTTCGCCAAAAGATCGCGAGAAAAACATGATTTTCGTCAGTAGATTGCTGAAAAAACGCCATTCTCGTCAAAAGTCACCGAAAAAATGCGATTTGCATCAAAAGATTGAGAAAAAACACGATTTTCGTTTGAAGATTGCGAAAAAAATTCATATTTCATCAAAGAATTAAAAAAAAACTTTTTATGTTAAAAGATCACAAGAAAGGTGGGATTTTCCCCTAAGTATTGAAGGGGAAATGCAAATTCCATCAACGCATTACAGGAAAAAAAAAAAAAAAATCTGAGAATGCCACTGGAAAAATGGGTAATTAATGTACAGAAGGATTTCCCCCCACTTCCTCTTCTCTGCTGTAACTTTACATAGAATTTGCTGTAAATTTTAGGGTCTTTTAAGAAATTTCAATTGTTCTTGCTATAGAAACTCATTTCATATAAATTTATTTATTACAAAAAAAATCATTTATAACCTTTATTTCAATTTTTTTTTTTTTTTTTTTTTTTTTCATAAATGCAAATTTTATAAGTGATGATGATTCAGAAAATAATTATAAAAAATGTTGAATATTGCAGGGAGTACAGGGGTGGAGTGTTCAATTCCTGAAACCAGTATTTTAATCCTGAAGTGTGTTAAAAATTTCTGAAATAGTCTGGAATGAACTTTAAATAGTTTACTTTTAAGGTACTTATACCAATACTTATACGGTATTGGCCGAGTACTCGGCCCAAAATTTGGCCGAATACCGAGTACTTGGCAAATTGGCCGAGTAGGCCGAATACCAAGTATTTACCGAGTACTCGGTACGGCTCTAGTAACCTCCCATAAGTAAAGCATTGATAAGCGCAGTGAGAAGGGCATTGCTGTGAAGCATGTATTACAGTAAAATATTTTACCTATTATTTAAAAACAGTAGAGTTTGATCTCTGTGGTGCTGTCATCTAGAACTCATAAGAAAGATTTAAAGTGGCCATTAGAGTAGTTATTGAAATATTCACGGAGTTTTTGTGTCTCTAAACAGGGGGAACTTTAGGTGTTGCCGACCCAGCAACACTGTGCGTTAAGGGGTTAAGTTATACTTTAATAATAACTAAACATATTTTGGTACCAACGTATTAACGCCACCTCAGCAGAAGTTGTGCTAATGCACCAATAAAGAGCAATCTTGTTGTTCGTATGCACGCACTGTTATCTTTTGGATTCCTTGCTGCCTTGTTGTTTCCTGATTTTTTATGCCATTTTCAATGCTTTGTTTTGCTCATTTTTTATGCCTTTTTTTTGTGTGCTTGCGAACAACAAGATTGCTCTTTATTAGTGCATTAGTGCAACTTCTGCTGCGGTGTCCTTAATATGTAAGTACCCATATTTTTAATTATCCTTGTAGTTTATTTGTTGTTTTAATTATTATTCCACTAATATATGTTGGGATTACCAATTCTTGCTTTTATTTATAGCGTAAGTGTGTCCTTCGTACGAAAATTTTCTTCTTTCATAGGGTTGAATAGCTGATAACTTATAAAGGTCACACAACATTTTACATAATGATATAGACACCCTTATATTTGGTAGGTCACAAATTTTTTTTTTACTTAAAGGTTTTCAGTGAGGTCACGTGTGAACAAGAATAAAATAAAATTAATCATACATATTAAAACACAAGCTAGTTCTTAAAGACAAGTTTTCTGATAAAATGCAAGCATATATGATTGTAAATTATAAACTTAAATTTCTTTAATTCATTAAATATCTTGGACTGGCAGCACCATCTATCGTCTTACAGAAATTGGAACCATTTATGCGATATAGAAATTTGTCTTGACTTCAGTAATTAGTTTCATTAACATAGCAACTAATTAAAAATTTAAGAATTTTTCTAATGAAACATTTAAATTACTTATTATCAAATCTTGACAGGCACTATCTAGTTTTTAAATCAGGATTTTTTTAACACCCTAATTAAGGCACAAATTTGTGAAACATTACATTAAAATTGTTATGTTGAAAAACTCAACATTTATTGCACATTTGGGTCATGCCAAATCAACTAAAAAAATTCAATATTCAATCTAACCATTTCAAATTTCAATGAAACTGCCAGGGATAATTCTCTATGATGATATAAATTAAAGTATAGTTTTATTTTTTATTTATCACTTTAAATTTTCATACAATTATTTATTAAAACTTTGAAAAATCATTTTTTGACTAACATAAATATTTTCAATTTTGAATTTATCAAGTTCTATCAAACATAAGAAATATTATGACCACTAGGGCTGGGCGATATACCGTAATATCGTTATATATCGATATTTCTTTAAGATCGCGGTAACGATATTGAGATTTCAATCCTTCCGATATATCGTTTCAAACGGTATTTCATCCTACTTTCAGAATTACGGAGTTACGGAATTTCGAATCTTCCTCTGTCGGCGCAAAAGTTGTTTACTTTTGCAAATGTTCGCGCTGTAATCGGCACTTGCGTGATACTTCCGGTTTTGAGCCGATGTCGCGCACACACCGGAATATGGGCGAACAGTCTACTTTTTGCGCTGGTGTCGCGCACATACCGGAATATGGGCGAACCGTCTACTTTTTGCGTTGGTGTCGCGCACATACCGGAATATGGGCGAACCGTCTACTTTTTGCGCTGGTGTCGCGCACATACCGGAATATGTGCGAACAGTCTACTATTCTGATGAACTGCTTTATTTATCGGAGTTCGTTCGAGAATCGAAGTTGAAACACTCGTTCGAGGATCGGGCATTTCCGCTACAATCACTTGTTGACTCCATATCGGTGGCTGACTGTTGTTTTCCTGTGAGCTTGTGTACAGTTCAGTTATTGCTGCCGGAATGCAGAATTGATTGCCATATTTTCAAGAATGTGAGCACAATTAATCGATATTTCTTGTATGTTTGTTTTTCATTTATTAATAGCATTAATAAATAATTATATTCAATCACATATTATTTTACATTTTTATTAATAACATTAATAATTTACATGTATGGTAATTCTATTATGTCATTTACTTTAAGCAGAAATTTTACTTAAAGCGGAAGTTTTTTCTTTTTTTAATTGTGATTCACCTTAGTTTTAGAGTTTATTGGATACTAGTATTTTTACCCGTTTTGCGTACGGGTTTTTGAAAAAATCCCCCCCCCCCAAAAAAAAAAAAAAAAAAAATGAAAATCTTTCTCAAATTAGGAAGGAAAATACTTTTCATTTTGAAAGATCGCTAAAACTCTATGGATGGTGTCTTTCTGCTTGGCAAAACATATTACCCATCCACAGCAGATGACAATATGATTATTGTATAAACATTCAAGTTTCGATTTCGCCGAGTTTGATACACAAAAACAAACGATGGATAGTTTCCTACGTTTTCTTTGAGGTTCTTCTGTACTGGACACTAGTAAAAGATGCTCAAATTTTGTAATAACTTATTATATTTTAATAAAAATTTGTCACACAGCCTAATTTATTATTATTGCAAATTGCTGAAAATTTGAAAAAAATCGGTAAATTAACTTAGGAGTTATGAATTTTTTTCCCTTTTAATGGCAAAGAATAAAAGATTTTGTTTTTCTTCCTCCCCCCCCCCCCCTTTTCGTTTGTATGTGCCGTTGAATGTGTTTTTCGCGCACTTAAACAACTGAAACTAGTTGATACTTTCACAAAACCCTTTTTATAAGTTTTTTAAAAAAAATAATAATAATAATAATATCGAACAGTTTATCTCTCGTAAAAGAATGAGGATAGTTTTGATTTTGAATATCATGGCTCCTTTTTATTTCAAGAGTTCACTAATGCAAAAACATCCTCTCAATGTGAATCTTATTTTTTTTATACCTCGTTTGCATTTCCATATTTTTGTTTATTTATTTATTTATTTATTTATTTTTTGTTTTTGCATTGCACATCTGAGGTTGATCTCTTTCAACAAAAGCCGTTTTTTAATATTTGTTTTCAAGTTTTTTTTTTTCTTTACTGGAATACTTTCATTTTTGAAACTGGTTTCGAAAGTAAAAGCATCCTAGAAAAAAAAATCTGTAAACAAAATCGAAAGAGTAAAAGATCATTATAGAGATTAATTCAGCATTATTATTAAAAGAAGAAAAAGAAGGGGAAAAAAACGGTAGTTAGCAAAACGTCCTGATTTGGGACTTTGTACTCTATTAAAGAAATTTCGTGTTTTCTTAAAATTATTTGATTATTCTAATGCTTTCATTTGTATTCTGACTAATAATAGAAGTATTTATTATAACAACGAAAAGAAGGTGTTCCTCACTGCCCAAAATTGCAGAAATGCAAATTTGTTTTTGTATTGTAATAAAAAAAATTCTAAGTTTATAGGTAATTAAAGTATTTTCTTTCAATATATCTAATGTCTATTTGTTTTTTTATATACATTTTCTTGTTTCATTTTAATGATTTATAATGTTTAACTTTCTAAGAGTTTTCAATAATACATATTTTAGATCAGATTTGCGGGTAAAGGGTTTGCATATTTTGAATCAATACATAAAAATTAAAATTTATGTTTCTTGGAATATGTTAAGATATTGATATTTTTGTTTTTTATTGATAATTAACATACACACACACACACACACACATATATATATATATATATATATATATATATATATATACATATATATATATATACACATATATATATATGTATACTATTATGTGTTTGTAGTATTTTATACAGAGGACAGTTACATTTATAACCCTATAATGGAGTGACATATGAATTGGAATATATCGATATATCGAAAATTATCGATATTTGGTCAGCGATATATCACGATATTAAAATTCTGATATCGCCCAGCCCTAATGACCACTCATTTTAAAGTGGAGTTTATAAGTTATAATTTGATATGCAAGTTGACTATGCATAGTTAAAAAAAAATTTGTAAAGTTTAAAATTTTAAAATTTTTTAGATAGTCATTTTTAAAAATTTTGAAAAAATTATACGTTTGTTGTAATATTGTAAGCTTAAAATTCTGAATTTTTTAGAGTGGGATTTCAGTCGGATCAGGAGTTATGAAATAAAAGCTGAAAATTATCATACAAATTATAAACAAGTAACAAAATAGATAGGATTAAATTGTTATTTTAATGGTAATTTTTAGTTTTTATTCCATAACTTCTGATCCCATTGAGATCCCACTCTAAAAAATTCGGAGTTTTAAGCTTAGAATATACCAATAAACATAGAATTTTTTCAAAAATTTTAAAAATGACTATATAAAAAATTTTTATATTTAAAATTTAAAAAAAAAATTAAATTTTACCTTTTTTAACTATGCATAGTCAACTTGCATATCAAATTAACCTTATAAACTCCTCTTTAAAATGAGTGGCCATAAAATTTTCTATGTTTGATAGAACTTGAGAAATTTAAAATTAAAAACATGTAAGCAAGCCAAAAAATGATGATTTTTCAGAATTTAAATAATAAACTACATAAAATTTAGATGCGAAAAAAAAAAATTTATGAACATATATTCTCATTTATATCTTCAGGTAGAACAATTTCTGAGAGTTTCATCAAAATCTGAAAGGGTCAGGTTGAGTCACTGGTTGATTTGGCATGGAATGACCCATTTATGATTAAATATCTTGACTATTCTAACTTTAAAATTTTCGGTGTATAATAAAATAGCTTCACTAATAAAACTTCAGGTATTGTTTTGCTTTTAAATATTAAATTATTTAATATGAAACAAATGATTTAGTAGAAATAAATTTTATCTTATTCTAACTGAAGTATTCTGCATTTTTGAAAGATGGGCAAATTTGTTTGGTAATAAATAGGGATGGGACGAATATTCGGCCACTATTCGGTATTCGGCCCTTTTGCCGAATATTCGGTTGGCCGAATATTGAAGGCTTGTTGACCGAATACTTCGGCCGAATACCTGTAGCCGAATATTTAGAGATATCTTGCCGAATATTGCTAAAATCTCGCCGAATAGTGAAAGATATCTCGCCAAATAAATTTCGGATTTAAAGAATTTCATTCTTGCAATTTTTTTTCCTCTAATCCAAATTGGCTACTTCATTTATGAAGTCATTCTCACTTTTACTTACAAAATATAGAATTATTCAGATACTAAAAAATATACAGCCTTTCTGTATTTCCTATAAAAGTTAGTGATATTCTAGAAAATGCTGCCCAAGTTGGAAATTTAATTGTACGGGAAATGCCATCATTAGAGAATGATATATTACAATTCAAAATATAAAAATACTGCCTTATTCTAAAACGCTCGAATATTTATTAATGTCTGCAAATTCCATGCGCATATAAAAAAAACTCTTATGAAATTCATAACTTATTTTCTATAAAGTAAGAAATAAAAAAATTTATTCACTAGGTGTGTGTTAATGAAGATTCATTTTCAAAATTAAATATAATATATCACCATTCCAAATACAACGGTACATCTGAAAGCAGAATTGGTGTCAAACTCTATACACATTAGATGACACAACTTGCTTTATGAAGATGGTTTTATAAATATTTTAATATAAATTCTAAATACAGTAGATTCCCTTAAATCCGCACAGCTTGGGACCAGAGGTTGTGCGGATTTTAGAATTTTGCAGATTTCTGGTCATTGCTTTGTTTAAATTTTTTAAATAGTAATTTGAGTGCAATTAATCGTGCATTTGGAACTATAATGAATGCTTACCATATAATAAAATATTAAAATGAGCAATAAACTAAAATAATAAAAATTTAGATAATTTAAAAATGATTAAAATACTAATAGCAAAGGTCAAGTTAAAAATCAATAGTGTATGATTAAATATTCATTATAAAGATTAAATGTATTTTTCCAAAATTATTGAACAAAACTTGCTTCATAAAAATACATTACTGATTCACATCAAAATCATAAAATAACGATTTTTTTTCCACGTTCAGCCAAGCTTAATAATAAAAAAATATTTATTAATGCATAAATATATGTAGCAAGAAGATTGTGATTACCAGTGATATCTGCAATATCTTGAATTTTTTCCAAAAAAAGTATATTCTTAATTCATGAAAAAAACATAAATGGAGTATTATTAAGAAAATTACAAATTAAAAAATGTATAGAAATGATACAAAACTAAAAAAATCAAATTTTGTAGCAATATCCAAACTGAAAGTTTCATTGTTTACATCCATAAAATATGTGCGGATTTCTGGTTTGCAGATTTAAGGGAGTCTACTGTACTCAACAAAATAATTTTTTCATTCTATAGTTTTCCCTTTTAAATAATTATTTGCATAATTACTGACTTAAATATGTAACATTATTATGTATATATTTTTAATTTACATATTCCTTCATTCATGTTGTTATCAATTTCTGTTTATCCTTTTAATGCTTGTTGAATAAGTGGAATATTGAAGTTGAATATTGTATGTGCCGATTCAAATGTCAAAGATTTTGTTAACATATCCATTATGCATTTTACTTTAAGCATAACCTTTTGCTTTAACATAATTTGTAATTTAAAGTTTGGCATCTGATTTCAGAGCAGTCTCATTCTTACAAATTTGCTTATCACTAGGGACACAAACTCTAAATGATCAAATTTACTTCATTAAAGGTTATTTCAGAAAATATGTCCTTGTGAGTTCTGAGAGAGAGAGAGAGAGATTAAGAATATTATTGATTTTGTATACAAGAAGTATCAATTGATAGTAAAAGTGAAGTACATTCTTCATATTTTAATGGAAATACTTTCCCATCTTGACTTGCTGAAAATCAATTTGATGTACATTAGAATAAAGGATATAATACAATTTCATAATTTTTTTGTGTTAAAATAAGTTTTTCAAATTTAAAAATACATTTAAAAGCACATTTAAGAGTAGTAATTATTAATGAGCTCCTATTTTTTTAAATTATATATAATCAAAAGTTATTTTTTTTATTGGAAAAAAAATTTTACTATTCGGTCGGCCGAATATTCGGTATTCGGCCTAAATTTTGGCCGAATATTCGGTATTCGGCTATTCGGCCAAATCACTATTCGTCCCATCCCTAGTAATAAACTTATTGCATTTATTTTAGTACCTACAAATTTGTACTCCATCCCCCCCCCCCCTTAAATAGTAATAAATAGATTTTTAAAAAATGCTGTATTGATGTATTTATTTTTAGGATGAAATCTTAAAAGCAGCTGTAATGAAATATGGAAAAAATCAGTGGTCAAGAATTGCTTCACTACTTCATAGGAAATCAGCTAAACAGTGCAAAGCTAGATGGTATGTATTGAATATTACTTAAATGCATACATAGTGCTCCATTATTTAAACAATATTAAGTCCAAATCTTTAAAAAAAAAAAAAAAAAAAATTTGATTTTGGTTTAAAAATTAGAAGTTTGGGACAAGCCATGATAATTACATTTACAACTTTACAATGTATTTAAATTTTAAATATAGAAATTACCTTTTTCATGCTCGTAGCCAGGAAGGGTGGCCGGGTACCTCCCCCCCCCCCCCCCCCATTCACGCAGACACATGAAGGATTTTAAAACCTAAGTAAAATAATCAGCATTCATAAAAAAAAGAATAATTGAAAACAATGTAATTAAAAACAATTAGCAATTTTTATTTTTCATATATTCTGTTCATATATCACTTTTGCTGAACACAACAACAATTTCTCAAGTATCATGATGCAACAGCTGATAATTAATATTTTCACATTACATTTGTACTCATTTATCAATATTTTATAAAGTAGAGTATTTTAGATTTTCAAATGTTCGGTAAGCAGGTGTCAGACACTACTGGCCTGCCGTTAATCCAACGTTTGCAAGACGCCATTACATTAAATGTTCACACTGACAATAGACTCCCCCCCCCCACACACACACACACACTGAAGATATTTGAGAAAAAACAAAAACATTTGAATCTAGATATGGAAGCTATGCTTGATAATTTTTATCTTTTAAATAATAATAATGATAAATATTAAAGCCTGCCAGTCACATTATAGGGTTTTCCGAGAAGAGAAAAATCTGTTTTATTCAGTTTTCATCCTCTTGTCCTGTATCATTCCAAAATGGGCCAAAAAATTATATTTAATTTGTTAATATACTTCACACTTTACCAAGCATATTTAAAAAATATGGGACGGCCAGAAAAGAGAAAATGAGCTTTAGAAAAACCTGCAAAAAAGGCAAGACAATTCAGGATACTTTTAAAGGAAAAATAACTGTCCAACATGATGTCAAATCTCCAGAAGCCACAGTAACCAAAGAAATTAAGAATAGTTTATTATACTCTCTTAAAGCGGTTCTGAAATCTGTGCTTAACAAACGCGAAACTTTCTGACACATTTTATGACTTTTTTTTTATGTAAAGGCACAAGATTCGATTTCAATAGACGTGTACATTGAAGCAATTTAGAATCGAATTGCATATTCCATTTTTTGATAAATATAAAGTTATCGAGTTTAAGTGACTTTTGTACTTAAATTTTTATATTTACTTTGTTTACTTATAACTGAATCCATCAGTGGTATGTCTAATCCGACATGGTACCTGGTTACGAAACACCAGCAGTAATATCTTTATTGTGGCACTGAAATCTGAGTTTATAATGTGGTTTTATCATAAAATTTGACTAAATACTTTAACTTTTTTATTTATTGTGACATTTATTATTATGTTCATAATTATGCTGCTAGTTTATGAATATACGCGCATCCACACTAGAGATGAGACGGGCTCAGCCGGTACCCAAAAGCCTGAGCCCGGGCCCGGACAGGCTAATTTTTTTCTGAAACCGAAAGATTTTATTTATTCATGAGTAGAAAAGATTGAAAAAACTTTTTTTCATTTAAAATTGCATACTTATTTCTTTTCAAATCATTTTGATTAAAATGATGGGAAACCGAAGTAGTGTTTATTTATTTTAGTATTTGATTGCTTTTCAAATGAAAATTTGTGATAATTACAGATTTATGTCTAAATAATTTTCGATGGCAACCTCTAAATGGCGTCATTCAAAATAAACACCAGCTATGAATTTGCTTTTAGTTGGCTTTTCGTTAGTAAAGCTTTTTTTAATAAGATGTATTTTTCTTTTAATAAGATCGTTTTTTTTTTTTTTTTTAAATTTATTATTTAGTTACATAACGTGAAGAGAATACTTTCTTTTGTTATTAATAGACGAAAGTTAGCTGGAGGCTTGCAAATTATTGTGCATAAGTTATTGTTGTTTTTCATATGAAAATTAGTGATTGTTCTATCTATTTGTCAACATGAACACTGTTTCATGCTGAGGACGGTATACATTTTCGAAGTAAACTTTCCTCCGTAAGTAAACATAATTACCATCTTATTCTGGTATTAAGCAATTGTTCAGTGTTTCTTCTTTTCCGATAAAAGCATCAGACCTTTAAAATAACGTCATCTTTTTTTTTTTTTTTTTACATTGATTTTCTGGCACCTATCAATTAAGGAACATTGTTATGAGAAAGAAATCGATTATAATTGAAGTTGTACATTTTTTACAGAAAATGGAAGAACGTTGTTCGATTCGCCAGATTACAAATAGTAGTTTCTGCAAATTTCATGCATTTATTCATTAAGTCACATACATGTACATGAAATTTACTTTTTAAATTAGGGAAAAAATTGAGATTAATTTTAAGAGTCAAGTATACATTTATTTGATACAGATTTTGATAAGATTGAATTTAAATTTTCATTTAACAATTTTATCTGTGTAAGAAATTTTTAATACCATAATAATAAATTTATAATACAATAATAATAAACATAAATAATTAACATAAATAAGTAATTAACATAATAATAAATTTTTAATACCATAAATACCATATAATTTTGTTTTGTATATTTTTGGTATCAGTTCGGGCTCTGGTAACAAAAAATCTTTCGGGCTTGTGCGGGCCCGGGTCCCGGAAACGAGCCCGAACTCATCTCTAACTCACACACATGTATGTGTATTTCGCCGGATGAGATTTATCATCCGACTAAATTTCATCTACAAGAATTTGATTAATATAATATTTTGATCTAATACAGCTTTCTTTTGCACCTACAGAAGTTTCCAGCATAATAAAAATCCTTTTTTAATTTTTATTAGACGTTAAGGTGACTAAAAGTTTCACACTTGTATCCACACACAGTCTCTGTCTTATATCACTGCTGTAAGAAAATTTTTATCTTTTCTTTTTTTACCATTGAATTTAGTTTAGAACTTCTTCTAATACCTCTCACAAAAACAAAATAGTGTTTGGGCCCTTTTTTAAAAAAACACCACACAATTATACCTTCTAAGATAAAAGTTTGTTTAAAACGGAAATTCGAGCAGTCTCATGAGATTCTGTTTTAACAGGTTTTATTATATAAGATATTGCTTGTACCCAACAGGTCCGGGTTAAAAAATCTGGGCACCCCCCCCCCCCCCCCCCCCGTTCAAAAAGCTGGCTATGCCTATGTTTTTTCCCCCTTCTCTCATGTTTATACTAATTTACAGTATAGTGCTTGAATAAAAGTGTTCATGAGAAATTCAAACATTCATAGTTAACTTGATTTTAATTCAGGGTTGGGAAAAAACCAAATAAACCATTTTTTTCGTTTTAAACCAGGTTTTTTTGGTTTAAACCGGGTTTTTTTTAAAACATACATTTTTATTACATATACATGCATATTTACTGATAAAAATAGACATTATTGGATTATAAGTAGTATAACTTCAAATTTGAAAACAAAATTTAAATAATTACAGTGAATTATGAAGAAAATTGAAAAAATTCATATTTTAATTTAAACAATTATTGATAGACAGTTTTATGTTCAAAGAATAAACTAATCTATGCAATGAAATATTGATACTTTGAAAATTTTTATAAACAATCTTTCAGTTACTAATTATAAACATTTGATGTAGTTTGAATAATATACTTTCCACAATTTAAAAAAAAAAAAAAAAAAAAAAAAAAAAAAAAAATTTAAATACTTCTTGAAGGTTTTGCATTTTGAGTGACAATTTGAAATCAACATTTTTGGCATCACAGCAGATAACAGCAGGAAAAAATTAGATTGGTATTATTAAAATTCTATAACTAGCACCTAATTTTTGAATACTCTCTTATTTAACTTCATATTTTAATTTTAATTCTTAAAGATAATCTCCCCAATCAAAAAAAGTTTCTTTTACAGTTTGACCAAAATCTTAAAGATCGTCGAGTTATATAGTTTTATATTCAAAATCATTGTACATGTTATGATACATTGTTTTATATAATCTGAATTTTTTTTTTTTTTTTATGAAAATATTTTACACTAAATTACTGAATATTTTAAATCTATGTTTGATCAATTCACATGCTCTAAGCTTTTTCCTTAGAGCAATAGAATATGTTCATCAATGCATACTGATTTTCATCTTATGCATAAAAAAATTATCTAGACCCACTATATCTTATGGTTATTGCAGAAATAAAGTTTTAAGAGTAGAAAATATTTATATCCAATAATTTGTAAATCATTAATTATAAAGAAAAATAAGAAAATGTCATTATTTTTTTTCGAAAAAAACCAGATGGTTTAAACCATGGTTAAAACCAATTGATTTAAACCATGCCAACCTTGTTTTAATTATCATTTTATAGGCTAGGACATAAAAATTCCCTTTATCTGAAATTGACCCATATATTGAATGTGAATTTTACTGATAAGCATATATTTTATTTCATACATAAGAAAAAGACATGGTTATAACTGCAGTTTAAATTATCAAATAATATTAAATGGCTCATATTATGTCATAGCTATTATTTTCTCTCTTACCTTCACTTATAGACTTCCATAAAGTTGAAAGCATACCCTAAATTATTTGCTATTTATGGTGTAATTTACATATTTTATGTAAACTATGCTTGTTACAATTAAAAGTTTGTAATATTTGATCCTTTTATTATAATTATTCCCCTTTTAAGAATTTACAAGGAAATCATTAAATTGGTCTGCCATCCTTAGATAAATTTCTTTCAAAAGGGAAAAAAAGGTGTCCTGCAGGAAAAGGATTACAGTATAAAGTACATAAAAAATATTGTTGGAAAATGATTTAAGGGTATGCCTTTTCAAAAATTTTATCTTTTAAAAGAAATATTCTGATTAAAAAAAAGTCAAACTCAGATTTTTTTTAAATGCTAATAAACAGAAATATATACATTTAATATACAGAATGATTATAAATGAATATCCCTTTTAGACCATTGTTTAAGCATGCAGTGTCTTGCCCTTTTTAAAAATTGGAAAATGAAGCTTTAGTTTTAATATCTCTTATAAAAGTCTTCCCCTACCTAGTACTGTATGTAAATCCATGTACCCAAGTGCTTTCAAAAATCCATAAAATTTCACTTTTCTTCCAGAAAATGTATAAGATAAATAATATAAAAAATTGTAAGGATTTTAATCTTCTTTTAATCAAAATTGTGCCTAATAAATTTATTTTATCATATAATATTTTATCATATATTTTTATTATCCTCATTTTTCCCTAGGTATGAATGGTTGGATCCAAGTATTAAAAAAACTGAATGGACGAGAGAAGAAGAAGAAAAGTTGTTGCATCTTGCTAAATTGATGCCTACACAATGGAGAACAATCGCCCCCATTATTGGCCGAACAGCAGCTCAGTGTCTTGAGCACTATGAATACTTATTGTAAGTTGATTTTAAGATAATTTTATCTAAAAATCAAGATAATCAAGGTGGGAGTTCATAATAAATTGCATTTATTTTTAAAACATGTTTACATATGTATCTATCCTTTATATATTTTTAATTTTATTTATTTTTGCCTATTGGCTGCAATGCACTGGCTAGAAGTATTAGGGGAGAGTGGCTCACATTGAGACACTTTTTCCTTTCTTTCTTTCTTTCTTTATTGATTAATTGTCAAAATTTTACCTGTTATTCATTCATTTAGCTAATGATGAAAATAAGCAGACCTGAATAAACATAAATACTGGAGATTAAAAATATGGAAAGTACCAGCCAAATGCAGAATTTTCCAAAAGGGATTTTATCATATAAAAGAGGACAAAAAAAAAAAAAAGTAAATTTAATCAAAAAGTCACAAAAAACCCCCTAAATTTTATGAAATTATCACCAAAAAAAAAAAAAAAAAATTCAATAAATTACGGAAAAACATGAATATCATCAATAAACTTTAGAAAAAAACATGGATTTCATGTAAAGATTTAAAAAAAAAAAAAAAAAAAAAATGGGAATATTATCAAAGATTCAAGGAAAAAATATGAAATTTGTAAATAAATTGTAAAAAAAAAAAAATTGTAAATTTTGTCAAAAATTTACAGGAAAAAAATGCTAATTTAATCAAATAAACATGAAATTTGTCAGAAAATTACAAAAAAATGCAAATTTTGTCAGAAAATCATAAAAAAAAATGTAAATTTTGTCAAAAAATTGTAAAAAAAAAATGCAAATTTTGTCAAAAAATCAGATAGGGAAAAAAATTGTGATTTTTGTCAAAAAGTGACTAAAACAACTATGAATTTTATCAAAAATCATAAAACACAAATTTCATGATAAACATACAATTTTTTTCAAAAAATCATAAAGGAATTTACATTGTGTCAAAAATTCATGGAAAAAATGTATAATTAATATCAAGAGGACTCCTCCCTTTATCTTTCTGAAAATTTGCAATGAATTTCAGACCTTATTATTATTTTTTTAAATCACCTCTGTTATTCTGTGGATAAACATACCTATTTTTTGTCACGTCTTAATTCTAAACAAAAAAAGTGAAAAAAAAAAGAGAGGAGTTAATTTATGTCATTAGCTACACAAGTATCTAAGCATAGTTGAACTTATCTAATTAACTACATAAGCATGGTGCATGTAACTTTGCGATTAACTTAATTTAAAATAAATAGGAATAAGTATGTTGCATATAATTTTGCAATTAACTTAATTTAAAATAAATAGGAAACTAGTATCTCAAGTTTATTCCAAACAATATAAATTAAAATATTTTTATTTAGTTCATAAAGTCACCTGGTGCAGATGAGCAGAAAATATTTCCACTCTCAACATTTTCCCCAAACCACATAAAAACCACATTGTGCTAATCTATTAAAAACCATAACATATTTTTATGTTACTTTAATATAAAAATCTGTTATGGCCATTGTCTTTGTCACCATATTATTTGCAACAGAAATGCAATATTTTAAATAAATGTTATTAATTTAGATGCTTTGAAAAGACATTTGAAATGATGGTAAAAGAATATTTTTAAAAGAGTTCTTTAAACATTATTACATAAATGCAAGTCTATACTTAAAATGATTTCTTTGGCCTAACAGTGCAGAAAATAATTATTTATCTGCTTATTTTTTCAGAGATCAAGCTCAGAGAAAAGAAGAAGATGGTGACATAACTGATGATCCTCGTAAATTAAAACCTGGGGAAATCGATCCTAACCCTGAAACTAAACCAGCCCGTCCAGATCCTCAAGACATGGATGAAGATGGTAAATAATGTTTTGTGGGGCACCTGGTCCATGATTTTACAAAGTGACTCAGGAGATTTTTGCAGTTCAGCTTCTAAAAGCTAATGTTCATCTAAATTAAAGTTGTAAACTTTGTACATGTATTAAGTTAGGTTCACTCTATCAGACATAAATTAGTTTAATGTTTAAAAATAAGAAATATATATATTTCATCCTTCTTTCTTTATGGGTTCAGTTGCCCATTAAAGATGTATCAACTGGGCTAGGTAGCTCTGTGTTCTACATGCGTTGAATTTTTTTAATATGAGGTATCAGATGCTATTTGAAAAGCGTAAATTATTTTTTAAAATTTAAACCAGGCAGATCATGTAAATTAAATATCAACTAAACAGTGTTGTAAAAGAAAGTGGTATTAAGTGAACATGTAAAAGAAATAATCATAATGTTATTTAATTATATTTTGTTATTCCCTTGTGTCTTATTTTCATTTTACTTTGTATTCTAATTCATGCAAATGAAATAATTGTAAAGTAAAATTCTAGAACCTATTTATTTTCCTAAATGTAAACTGAAAATTCAAAATTATATAAAGTTTTTGTTACAGTTCTCTTTTATTTTTATTTTCCTCACTAATTTTTAGTTAAAATAAAAGATTTATATTTTTACTTTTTAAAATTTATAATTATTTATGTTGTTAAAATAGGTTTAAAATTATATCTTATATGTTTATCATTGTTGACTTATTTGGTATTAGCTATGTATCCATTCTTTTAGTAGGAGAAAGAAAATTTGAATGAAGTACCTGAGATATTCGGTTTACAATGCATTAATGTTAGCTAGCCTGATAAATGGCTGACTTATATTGCAGCACTAGTTGTTGATTATTACTTGTTGTTTTAAATACTAATTGTTTATTAATTCTTTTTGTCTTCATGATTGTCTGTCTAAATTCATATTATTTTAATTAATACCAGTTTCCCTAGATACCTATTTAAAATTTATCAATATAATTTATACAATTCTTTAATAATTTTTTCTATACTTTATCTTTTTATCTATACTTTAATAGATATTTTTATTTAAAATTTATTATGTGTGAGAAATTTACCAATTTCATTAATGAATCTCTTCAAAAGTAAATTCTTATGCATTGACAAAAATATCTATTTCATGCCTTAGAAATGGAAATGCTGTCCGAAGCAAGAGCTCGATTGGCTAATACACAAGGTAAAAAAGCTAAAAGGAAAGCTCGTGAAAAGCAACTTGAAGAAGCTCGTCGCCTTGCTGCTTTACAAAAACGACGTGAGCTGCGAATGGCTGGTATTCAGTTAGAGGCTAGAAAAAGGAAGAAAAGAACTATCGATTACAATGCAGAAATTCCATTTGAAAAAAAGCCTGTGCCAGGATTATATGATACGTCAGAAGAAGTTTATGATGATATGAATCCCGATTATAAGAGATTGCGGCAACAGCAGTTGGATGGAGAATTAAGAAGTGAAAGGGAAGAGGTATATACTTTAAATTAAATTAATATGTTTGTTATTTTTCTTTGCAATTCAGTCATTTACATTACATTTTCTGCTAATAATAAGTTAAAGCAGATTCTAGAACCAAACATATATATACTTTCATAATAAACTTTTATTCTCTTTTTGTTTGGATGTTAGAGCCTGGGTTTGTAAATATCATACAGTAGACTCCCTCAAATCCGCACAGCTTGGGACCAGAGGTTTTGTGGATTTTAGAATTTTGCGGATTTCTGGTCATTGCTTTGTTTGCATTTTTTTTAAAGTAATTTGAATGTAATTAATGATGAAATCAAAAGTATAATGAGTGCTTACAATATGCTAAAATATTAAAGTAAGTGATAAACTAAAATAAAAATTTTAGATAGTTTTTAAAATGATAAAAATACTAAAAACAAAGGTCAAATTAATAATCAATAATGTACAATTAAAATTAAATATTCATTATAAAGATGAAATGTGTTTTTTCCTAAATTATTCAATGAAACTTGCCTCATAAAGGCACATTACTAATTCACATCAAGATCATAAAATAATGAAGCTTTATTTCAGGTTTAGCCAGACTTAACTAAAAAAGCTTGATTAATATATAAATATATTTGGTAAGATTGTGATTACCAATAATATCATCAATATCTTGAATTTTTCAGAAATAAATTATTCTTTCTTCATGAAAAAACACAAATTCAATAACCTTAACAAAAATTACAAATTAAAAAATATATGGAATTGATATAAAACTAAAGTCAAATATTGCACCTGCATCTGAACTGAATGTTTCATTGTTTACATCCGTAAAATATGTGCGAATTTTAGAGAGTTGCGGATTTTAGGAGTGCGGATTTAAGGGAGTCTACTGTATTTTTGAAAATATCAAAAATATTCGATATTTTCAAAATAGCCAAGATACTTTTGATAGTAAAAATTTTCAAACATAATACAAATTAGAAATAGAAACTAAAATATATTGTACTTAACATAATAACTTCAACATACAATAAACTCCCAATTATCTGCAGAACTGAGTGGTGTGATTATTTTGAACAAGCTAATTTCGTGGATGATCCACAAAATTATGAAAAAAAAAAAAAAAACCAACATAAATGTACATTTGAACAGTTTATATAATATAACATAAACAGTTATATATAAACTAAAGGTTAAAATTCGCGGTCGCCACCGGCCACAGGGCGACTAAATGTAAAAAATTGACGACTTTATGTTATGCACCTGATCGCCATTTTGGCGATCAATCATTTCGGAAAATTTAAAAAAAAGTCGGTCATAAATCCCAAAAATTAGGACATAAAATATATCGCAAATTTTGGCAAAAGGTCACCGAAAATAACCAATTTTGCCAATTGCTAAATGATGACTGCTTTGAACAATTGCTAATTTCGTCAAAGGATCGCGGAAAAACGCGAATTTAATAAAAAAAATTTCGACAAATATCGGTAAAAAATCGCGGAATGAAAGTAAATTTCATCGAGAAATGATGAAAATACGACAAATTTCATCAAAATATCGCGAAGGAAAAGGTAGATTTCGTCAAAATATTGCGAAAAAACGGCAGATTTCGTCATAAAATCGCGTAAAAACGTCAGATTTCGTCAAAAGATCGCGAAAAAAACGGCAGATTTCGTCAAAAAAAATCGCGAAAATCGGCCAATTTCGTCAAATAATCACGAAATATCGGTATATTTCGCCATAAGATCGCGAAAAACGGCAGAATTCGTTAAAAAATCGCGAAAAAACGCAGATTTGGTTTTAAAAAAAACGCGAACAGAGTATTTCGTCAAAGAATCCCGAAAAAACGGCAGATTTCGTCAAAAAATCTCGAAAAAACGGTAATCTTTATCAATAATTGGGAGGGAAAAAAAGCTAATTTCGTCAAAAGATCGCGGAAAAATGACAGATCTCATCAAAAGATCATGAAAAATTGGCATATTTTGTCAAAAGATCGCAAAAAACAGCTGATTTCGCCGAAAAAAACGGTAGATTTGGTAAAAAAAAATAACGAAAAAACGAAATATTTCATAAAAAAAATCGCGAAAAAATGGCAGATTTCGTCAAAAAATCTCGAAAAAACGGTGTAATCCTTGTCAATAATTGCAAAAGAAAAAGCTAATTTCATCAAAAGATCGCGGAAAATCGGCAGCTCTCGTCAAAAGATCACGAAAAATCGGCATATTTCTTCAAAAGATCGCGAAAAACGGCTGATTTCGTAAAAAAAATCGCGAAAAAACGGTAGATTTGGTTACAAAAATCACGAAAAAAACGAAATATTTCATCGAAAAAATGGCAGATTTCGTCAAAAAATCTCGAAAAAATGGTAATCCTTGTCAATAATTGCAAAAAAAAGCTAATTTCATCAAAAGATCGCGGAAAAAACGGCAGATCTCGTAAAAAGATCACGAAAAATCAGCATATTTCGTCAAAAGATCGCGAAAAACGGCTGATTTCGTCAAAAAATCGCGAAAAAACGGTAGATTTGGTGTTTTAAAAAAAATCACGACAAAACGAAATATTTCATCAAAAAAATCGCGAAAAAATGGTAGATTTCGTCAAAAAATCGCGAAAAAACGTCAGATTTCGTCAAAAAATCTCGAAAAAACGGTGTAATCCATGTCATTAATTGGAAAAAAAAAAAAACTAATTTCATCAAAATATCACGAAAAAACGGCAGATTTCGTCAAAAGATCGCAGAAAAAAGGTGGTTCTCAAAAAATTGCAAAAAAAAAAAACTGCAAATTCCGTCCAAAAAAAAAAAGCAAATTTAGATTCAAAACGCGGAAAAACAATAAATTTTGTCCAAAAATCGTGAAGATACGATAAATTTCGTCAAAAAATTGGAAAAAACAGCAAATTACTTCAGAAGACTGCGAAAAATCCATTGCCCGATAGCAGAAAATATTACTAAATTCATCAAGTGGTTGAAAAAAAAAAATCCCCATTTTCATTATCTGTAATCTGTAATGGGGAAAAAAATCTAAGTTTGAATGAAGTTATGGTTTTCTTGACATATAAAATAATTATTAACTATTTAATATTCTGATTAGAATTTATACAATATTTTCTCCTTGGTGGCATCTATGATAGTAATTAGTGGCCACTAACTTGACAATAGTGGCTACTAAACATTCAGCCTCTACTGGCCACTGGCTACTAATACAAATATTGAATTTTAACCTTTAATATAAACAGTTTATATATACCCGCGATCGGTTAACGTGTGGCCCGCAAACTTCGTCAATTTACAACTGGAAAGAATTGCAATTTTTGTGCATAGGTCACAGAAAAATCCTAAATTTCGTTAACTTACCGTGATAAAATATAAAATTTCATCAGTCACTTAAGAATCGCAAATTTCGTATACTGAGCACGGAAAAATCACGAATTTTGCTCATAAAGATAGGAAGAAAAAATAGCCAATTTTCGCCGACTGGGCACGAAAAAAACCGCAAGTTTTGTCACTCAGGCATTGAAAAATCGCGAATTTTGCCAATCGGATGCGAAAAATCGAGCTTTTCGTTGATCGAGTAATAAAAAATCACCAGCATAGAAAAAACCCTGCAAATTAAATTCATTGGCTGCTTGTAAATCGCATGTTTTCTCGGTTTATCACGCGAGAAATTTTGTTAATCTGGCACGAAAAGAAAAATCGCGAATTTTGTCGATCGGGGACGAAAGCATTGCAAATTTCGTTGATAAGGCACGGAAAATTTTCGAATTTTGCGATGATGTGCAGAAAAATTAAAAATTTCTATACCGGCTGCGAAACAGTCGTGAGTTTTGTCAATTTATCAAAATAAAAAAATCATGAATTCTATCTTGTCACGTGAAACACTGCAGAATTCGTCAAAATTCAAAGTTGCGAATTTAGTGGTTTGGGCACTAGAAAAATGCATATTTCGTCAATTAAAATTGAAAAAAATCAAATTTCATCAATCGAACATGGAAAAATCACGAGCTTTAGTGATCGGATTCCGAAAAATTGCAAATTCGTTGGTCGGAATATCGAGAATTTTGTCGATCAGGCTCAAATAAAAGTGCAAATTTTGCTAATCGACTCAGTAAAAATCGAGAATTTTATCGATGAGTTTCACAAAAGTTGTGAATTTCGTCAATCGGATTCATAATAATTTCAAATTTAGTCGATAAGGTTCGTAAAAATAGCAAATTTTATTGATAAACTGCAGAAAAATCATGAATTTCATCGATCTTGTCCTGAAAAAACGTGAATTTTATCAATCATGCGAGGAAGAATCGCGAATTTCGTCGATCAGTCGTAGAAAATTCGTGGATTTTGGCGATCGGCTTCGTAAAAATCTTGAATTTTGTTGATCAGGCATGGGAAAATTCGTATTTTTTTATCATCTTCAAAAAAAATTCATGAATTTTCTCGATTAGCTTTGTAAAAATCACGAAACTCGACTATAAGTGTCGGAAAAATTGCGAATTTCGTCGATCAGACTAGGAAAAATCACAAATTTTTTCAATCAGACACACAAAAATCGCGAATTTCGTCCATCAGAGTCGGAAAATTGCAAATTTCTACAATCAAGCTCTGAAAAATCTCAAATTTCATCGATCAGGTGTGAAAAAATCGCGAATTATGTCGATCATGTGATTATAAATCGCGAATTTTGTTGATCATGCTATTATTAATAGCGAATTTCGTCAATCAGATTTGCAAACTTCATGAATTTCGTCGATTGGCTTTGTAAAAATTGCAAATTTTGTGGATCATGCATGAAAAAATTTCAAATTCCATCAATCAAGAGCGGAAAAATTGCAAATTTTATCGAGCATGTAAGGAAAATTTGTAAATTTCATCGATCGGCTTTGTAAAAATCGAGAATTTCCTAGATCAGTTTCGTAAAAGTTAAGAATCATGTTGGTTGATCGATTTCGTAAAAAGTGCAAATTTAGTCGATGAAGCATGAAAAAATTGCAAATTTCGTTGATCAGGTGCAGAAAAATCAAGAAATTCATTGATCAAGCATGGAAGAATCTTGTTGATCAGCTGTTTCTCTCTCCTTCATTTATAAAGTCCACATTTTTTTTTTTAGCACCAACCACTTATGTTTGTGTTTTAGCAATTTTTATAAAACAAAATTTACTCTCCTGAATAAAGCCGAGGAATGTTATCACATCTTAAAAATAATCTTTGCCAGCATTAGAATTCCTAAAAAAAGAGTCACTGGTCCCATGGACCAGAAAACATGAGAATTTACTGGTCCGCAGACATCAGCACTGGTCCGTTACATAAAACTTACATAATTTTAACACTTAGAGTGGTCTCCCCCAAACACACACACTCTCTGGAAAATAAATCAATCTTACTTTGCATTTATCCAAAATTTTCAGCATAATAAAATGTAAAATATAATTTGCTAAAAAATAAATAAACAGTACGTAAAGAAAAACTATCAAATTATTTATTAGATATTTTATTTGCCATTACTTATTTCAACTGACTGTAGGGTTTAATGCAATTTTTTTTTTCGATTTTTCTCCATATTCTAGCCAGAGTGGTGGAATTGTAGCTAGTGTCATTGATGCAGTTAGACTTGAAAAATACTGGGTCCCTTTTCTACAAATGCAGGTCCCCACTAATAATAAGTCATATTTTTCGATACAAAAATTGAACTTGTTCATTTGCACAAGAAAAAGAAAATGCAATAATTGTTTTAATAATAATAAATAATTAAAACCAATAAGAGAAATTTCCTGTACTTTTTAAAGAATAAATGTGCAAGATACAAATTTAATTATAAAATAATGCTTATTTAAGTGTTGAAGATAACAAGTATCACTATTGTTTGCATTTCTTTTAAAATGGGGCACAACAGGTTTATTGAAAAAGACTTTTTTGCTGAAAAAAGGGATATTTTTGTTGAGTAAATGGGTACTTTGCTTAATGAAATGGTGCTTTCAGGAGTCACATTCACTCAGAAAGATTTGGAGCAATAAAAAACCAATTGGGAAGCAGGAAAATCAGTTTTTAGAGCAGCAACAGCAATTTTGAAGTTGGAAAATTAGGTTTTAAAACAGAAAAATTCTCTCCCGGCATTCATATATATTTTTGTGTTTTTTTTTTTTTTTTTTTTTTGAAATTTTTGTTTTTTCGCATTATTTTGACGAAATTTTTTGTGTTTTCGGGATTTATTGACGAAATCTACCGTTTTTCGCGATCTTTTGAAGAAATCTGCCGTTTTTTCGGGTTTTGGGATGAAATTAGCCATTTTTTCGCGAATTTTTTGACAATATTTACCAGAAATTAGTCGTTATTTAGCACTTTTTAAACAAATTTTGTCTTTTTTTCACAATCTTTTGAAGAATTTTTTCGTTTTTCACGATTTTTTTGACAAATTTTGCCGTTTTTGTCGCGATTTTTTGAAGAGATCTGCCATTGTTTTGAAATATTTTTGAAAAATCTGCCTTTTTTTTAGTAATTTTTTGAAGAAATCTGCCATTTTTCCGCAATTTTTTGAAAAAAATCTGCCGTTTTTCGCAATTTTTTTTTGTGCGAAATTTGCCGTTTTTTATCTTTAGAAGAAATCTGCCTTCTGTTTCAGGTTTTGGAATGAAATTAGCCATTTTTCGAGAATTGTTTGACAAAATTTGCCGAAAATTAGTCGTTGTTTCATGATTTTTTAACAAAATTTGTCATTTTTTTCACGATCTTTTAACGAAATTACGCAGCTTGTGGGACGCGTAAGAGCTATTTTTTTGCGTCCCATGGCCGATCTTTTGCGTAATTTACGTGCTATGGTGCGTTTGCGGCATCGCTGGTAATTAAAAAAAATCATGTGCGATCGGTTTTGGTTTTCTAAGGGCCTGAAAAAAGGCACTGGTCCTGCGAACCACTAAGTTTTTCAAATTAGTGGTCTGGTTGAATTATCGGTGGTCTCGGACCAGCGGACCACCAAGGATTTCGAACGCTGTTTGCTATATCTGTTATATAACAAACACAGGGCTCCCAAATGGTCCCCTTTTTCCCACAAAAGTCCCCTTTTTAGAAAAAGGTCCCCTTTGGTCCCCTTTTTTGTATTTTGGTCCCCCAAGTCCCCTTTTCTGTGTCTGAAAAAAATCGGCGCAAAAAAAAATTCTGAAAATCACTAAAAGCTTAAAAATCAAAGAAGACAATATTTATTAAAGTGGGTATAAAAACATTATAATGGATATAAAAAAGCGTGGTAACTGAAATTCTTTCATGAATCTAAATGTTAAAAAATCATCACAGAATACAGGCAATTTTAAGAATCTCATTAAAATTCTTAAAAATTAAAAAATTGCATAACAAGAAAGCTACTATATTAAGCTACTGCTTGACCAGTCTTCAATAACGGGCCTTGGCATGCTCCCCCCCCCCCCTCCCAAAAAAAAAGGGTAACAAAAATACTTCGCTTTTGAAATGGCCAACCCAAGCACCCAATCTGAATACTATAGAAAATCTCTGGACTGGAATGAACTTTAGAAACATGTTTGAAATTATTAAAACTCCAATTCAGCATGGCCAGAATTTTCTCAAAAATTTCAAGATGAGTGGAAAGACGTACCACAGACGATTTTCAACTGTTCATGGAATCGATGCCAAGTTGCTATGTCTCGGTTCATTTTGCTAAAAGTACGACAACAACATACTGATTGTAAATCTAGCTGATCACTGTGATTTTCTGTTATAACACAATTTTTTTCCAAACTTTCCAAGATAGCCGATAACTTTTGAAAGCATGCGTTTTGCTTTGCAATTAATTTTGTCAGTTGTATTTATTGCAGGGTTGGAAAAAAAACAGGTTTTTTTGAAAAAAACAAAAAAAAAAACGGTTTTTTTGGTTTAAACCGGGTTTTTTTTAAACATCCTTTTTTATTACATATACATGCATATTTATTGATAAAAATAGACATTGTTGAATTATAAGTAGTATAAAATCATTTGAAAATAATTTAAATTAAATAATTATAGTTAATTATGTAGAAAATTTTAAAAAATCATATTTTAATTTAAATAGATATTAGTAAGGTTATATGTTCAAACAATAAGCTACTCTACACAGTGAAACATTGATGCTTTGGAAATGTTTATATATAATCTTTTTATTACTTATAATAAACATTTGATGTAGTTTGATGACTATAATTCTTTTCTACAATTTAAAAAAAAAAAAATCAAAAAATAAATTTGAGATTATTCTTGAGGGTTTTGTGTTTTGAGAGACAATTTGAAATCAACATTTATGGTCATTGGATTTAGCAGATAACTGAAGAGAAAAAATAATTTGTTATTATTAAAATATTATGACTAGCCCCCAATTTTTGAATACTTATTCAACTTCACATTTTGATTTTAATTCTTAAAGATAATCTCCTCGATAGAAAAAAAAAAATCTTTTATACTTTCAACCAAAATCTTAAAGATTATCCAGTTATGTAGCTCCATATTCAAAAGCATTGTGCATGTTATGATAGATTGCTTTAAATAATCTGCATTTTTTAATGAAAATATTTTATATGGAATATTTTTAATCCATTTTATCTTTGATCAGTTCACATATTCTAAGATTTTTCTTTAGAGCAATGGAATATGTTCACCAATGCATACTGAATTTCTTCCTATACATAAAAAATAACCTAGAATCACTATATTTAATACTTTTTGCTGAATTAAAGTGTTAAACATAGAAAATATTTATATCCAATAATTTGTAAGTCTTAAATTGCGAAGAAAAACGAGAAAATATCATTAGATTTTTTTGAAAAAAACCAATTGGTTTTTTTGAGAAAAAAACCAATTGGTTTAAACCATGGTTAAAACCAATTGGTTTAAACCGTGCCAACCCTGATTTATTGATATTCATTTGTTATTCCATAAATAAATTCCTAACTATTATTTCAATAAAATGAATGAGTATCACTTTGAGATTCCTCTTTATATGGATATACTTTCAAAATTGCGAAAAATTGTATGCTGGCCGAAAACTTTTGACCACCACTATAAATTGTTGTTGATTAGTTTTTGGTATAAATCACTCTACATGTGGTGCTTCTATGCAGCATTTTTCACGATTTCTGCAATCGCTCAATCTCCTAAACCAATGCACAGAATTTTACCAAACTTCAGATTCGGTTAGTCCTTGACATGAATTGACATTTTTTTAAATTTTGGTATAAATTGCTCAACAAGTGGCACATCTGCATTTGTTGCAATTTCCGCAATAGAATTATCCAGAATTAATGCACAGTCTTCCATCAAACTTTAGATTCAATTAGTCCTTAAGATGAATTGACCTTTTTTACATTTTGATGTAAATTCATTTACAGGTAGTGCTGCTATGATGCAATTTTTTTTTTTTTTTTTTTTTTTTTTTGTTAGGATTTCTGCAGTAAATCTATCTAATTTAATGCACAAATTTTTGTCTAATTTAGGATTCAGTTAGACGTTGACACAAGTTATTACTGATTAGGTTTTGATGTTAGGGTTATTCTCTACAATACTGCAAATTTGACCAAGCAGTCTGACTTGAATGTTACATAGGTAAATTTTCATAAAAATTGGATAAATTACTAGTAATTGGTCAATTGTTGAAGATTTTAATAGCAGCAGAAATCGTTATAAAATTTTAAACAAAGTACATATTCCCTATTCACTTTATCATTAACTCATAACAATAAATGTGAGGGAATGATGAAATTAAGATGTTTTTACTAATTGTCATGAAAAATGCAAAATTGTGGAAGAAACCAAACTGATTCCTTAAAGAAGAATACATAATATATAATGTATGATAAAATTAAAAATTTTGAAAATTGCTAAAAATTTGGCATTTTGTGTGAGGGAATGACTGCTAATAAAAATACTCCCCGATTTTCTGATTGAAAAAAATTTCTAGAAAATTAACAAAAACTTATACCACCAATTTATGTTACTGGACTGACAAGTACTCAAATTAGCTTCCTCTTTGTGAAGAATGCTAGACTGCTGCTCATCTTTAGTGATAGGATATTTTCGATAATAGCAAGGTGTGAGGGAATGATGGTCTAACATGGGGAGACATATAATTGATTGAGTAGACTACATAATTATAGTAAAAAATAATATTTTTATTATTTTTTGTAGGGTACCAATTAAGAACTTTATTTTGCTTAGGGTGTTTTTAATTATTTTTATTTCTGAATGGAAAAAATCAGGCAGTAAAGTATGGTAGTATGGGTAGGGGAGAGGTGAGGGAATGATATTTGCATGATATGTCTTACATTTTACTGAATATTTACATGTAGTGCATTTATAGATTTTAAACTTGTGCATATATGCCTTTTTTTTTACACTAATTCTGAATGTGTAATTTTCGAAAAAATTAAGATTTTATTTTATTCAAATATCACTTTTTAAAAAGAAAAAGAAATGCTTTTGTATGACATGTTATTTAAATCTAAGCATTTCTCCACTAATTATCATTATTTTATGTCTGATTTGTTATTATAGGCTATATAAAATGAACTTATTGGCCCCTTTTATTTATGAGTGGTAGTAGTTAGAAATAATCCAAATATTAATTTTAGCCCCCCCCCCCCCAAAAAAAAAAAAAAAAAAAAAAAAAACTGAATTAAGAAAAGCAATCAAGTCATCGATTTTAAAATCTCGGATATTTTTTATAACACACAAAAAATTTTAAGAAGTGTGTGTGGGCAGTGGGATTAAATTTCTAACTTTCGTTTTTAAATTGCCAAGGACTAACTTAAATATTTTAAGCAATTTTCTAACCCAACCCCTAATTAAACTACAGCGAGATTCAATCTCATTTGAAGGGTTGACCGAAGGAGGTATCTCATCGAGCTCCACATCTTGCTATAGGTCTATTTTGACCCAGACAATTAGGGGCATTTCTTCATATGCATTTTCGTGGGGGGTGGCGAATCAGAAAATTGATTTTTACCACACATCCTTTTAAAACTCCTAGCCTAAGCATCCATTTCCCACCGTCTTAATTCATTTTTTCATCACTAGCAGATATTTTAATGTTTATTTGCATTCATTACCACTGCATAAATTTTCTAAAAAATTAAGAAAAAAAAAATCTGCTCAACACATTTTAACAAATAGCATCTTTTCATCCCTTTCTGTCACCAGGGGACGCAATTGAAAAAAAAAATTCTCAAAAAATTTAATCTACAATATGTCATGTAATATCTTAAATGAAAGACCAGGTTATGAATAATGTTAATGTTATTCTTCACTCTCTACCTCCATTCTCACTTCCTTATATCATCCCCATCTATGTAAGGATTTAATCATTATAAACAATTATTAACTTTTAACAAATTTAGTTATTAACAATTTTGGTTTATTAATTAAAGGTTAAAATGTTTTGAGAGGAATATTAAATAAAACCCTCTGATTGATCTGTGATCATACTTACTCACTTATTTGTTTTTATTAACTGATCACTTTATTTTTTTACCTATAACAATAATTATCAAGGTGAATGTCGAAATATTGAAGGTTTTTTTTTTTTAATTATTATTATTTAAGTATATTTTTCAGTAGGATATTTAAATGTGCTTGAATAAAATTGTGTACATTGTTTATTGAAATCTTAAATAAACACCTGGCATATTTTCTGGGATTATTTTAAAAATTTACTTTCTTATTTAGGAAAATTTGTGCTATATTTTTATACACACATGATCCTTTTTTAGTTTGCGTTATCAATAAAAATGGTCCCCCAAAGTCCCCTTTTTAAGCAAAAATGGTCCCCCAAAGTCCAATTTTTAAATAAAAATGGTCCCCCAAAGTCCAATTTTTAAATAAAAATGGTCCCCTTTCCCCCTTTTTGAGGACTAAAATGTGTTGGGAGCCCTGCAAACATAAAAACTGCTGTTATATCCTTACCGATAGAATTGCATATTTTGGTTGGGTAAGTGAACTTAAAGGAATAACTCCCCCACTCCCCTCTGAAACCATATTTTTTTATCCAATTATAGGCCACAGATCACCTCCTCAAAATCGAATTATCTCCGTGTTATTGATGTGGCCCTTGACCCCTCAGAAATATTTGTAAGTGGCCCTTCTCTTGAAAGGGTTGTGCACCCCTAATATACTTAATAGATAACATAAACATACATTTAAACAATTTATATGCACAATAAGTAACATAAGCATATTTATTTATTTAAAGAATAATAAAAATTTTCTCTTACAAATTTGTAGATTTGTTTCTTTGAGCAATCAATCAAAAGTTTATTTTCTTTTTCCGTCATCTTTTTATATTCATACACTTCTTTGTTTGGGTTTGAAGTCTTTTAGAGCTTTTTTATTGCAAAATGATGCATCATCTTCTTCCTCTAAATATTGTATAAGGTCTTCAACGTAAACTAAAGCTGCATCATGACTAACTTTCTTTTGTTTCTTACTATCTTCTTCACCATTCAGAGCTAGAAATTCAATTTTCCAGAGGAGGGGAGACTCCCTCCCAACATTTATAAATGGAGGGGAGTTTAGTTGTTTGGGCGGAAGAAAAAAATCTTTAAAACCTACTGTTATTTTATGTGTTATTTAAAGAATTGCACAAATACAGACATGACAAAATACCACTGAAGCAATTTTTATCAACAACTCAGAATAATTATGCAAAATGTGTTTTTTATTTTAAAAAGTCAAGATTTTATATAGTCTATTTAGTTTTCAAAGGGATAAATCCCCTTGCTGTGCTAATTACTTGTGTTTAGATCTAATAAACTCTGTTTTTGGTTCAGGTTGGTTTTAGGTTGAATGTAGATTGCTGCAAGTTGGGTTCGGGTTAATCTAATTTTTCAAAAAGTTCACTATATATTATTTCCGATTAAAAATTATACCTATAACAATAAACAGATATGTTTGTGTGTATATTGTTTTCCAGACGACTGCATTTCTGACGAAATCGACATCTTTTTGTGATTCTGTGATGAATTTTTTTTAGCAGCTTTTTCACTAGATTCGCATTTATTAGGCAGCCCTCTGACAAAATTCACATCTTTTTTGCAATTCTTCAATGAAATTTGTGTTTTTTGACTAAATTAGGAGTTATTAACGACCCTTTGACGAAATTCAAAATTTTTTCCGCAATGCATTGTTGAAATTTGCATGCTTTACACGATTCTGTGACAATTTGTAATCAAGCAATCTTTTGACAAATTTTGCATTCATTAAGCAATCCAAAGGCAATTCTGTTCTGTATTTTTCAAAAATCATAGATTTTCGGTTAAAAAAAAAAAAAAAAGTCTTCAATCCGGAAATTTAGACAAAAAACATACCACGAATTTTGACAAATCGTCGCCCAAAAAAATCAATTTCACAAATGGTTTGCAGAAAAATCGTAAAAATCATAAGAGGTTTGCTGAAAAAATGTGGATTTCGTTAGATAATTGTGAAAAAACTGAAAATTTACCTGAAAATCGTGAAAAAAACCCTGAAAAACCTGAATTTTGTGAAACAATAGTGAAAGAAAAACACAAATTTCATAGAAGATTTGCAAAAAGCTGCAAATTTCGGGTAGGAATCACAGAAAAATGAAAATATTGTCAAAAAACCTGCAGGAAAACACAAATCACAAAAAAATCGCAAATTTCATCAAAAAATCCACAAAATTTGTCAAAAAATCTGCATATTTCATCAAAAAACCGTAAAAAACCATGAATTTTGTAAAAAAAAAAAACTTGAAAAATTTGTTAATTTTATTAAAAAATCTAAAAAGTTTCATCCAAAGACCGCGAAAAAAAAAAAAATCAAACTTCGTCAAAGGGTTGCAGAAAAAAAGACAGAATCAAAAGTAAATACCCTCCCCCCCCCTTTCACACAATCTGTTGTAACTTTTCAGAAAATTTGCTGCAAATTTCAAAAAAGTTTTTACCCAGAATCATCCCTGAAGAACCCTTTGATAAATTTTGTGTTTTCCCACAATCCTTTAAAGAAATTAGCAGGGTTTTTTAACGATCTTTTAATGAAATTCACATTTATTTTGAGATTCTTTCATCAAATTCACGTTTTTTTTTAAGTGGCATTTTGATAAATTTGGGTTCATTTGCAGGGACGTGCGATGAGAAAACTGAGTTTCGGGCAAAGTTTCAATTTAGTGTTCTTTTTCTTCTTACCAACCAAAAATGACGTTTGTTGTAGAAAATCGGTGCCCCTAAGTTTCTGCGCCCAGGGTGACCACCCCCCTACCCCCTTTCACACGACGCTGTTTATATGACAATCCTTATACAAAATTCACATTTATTCCGCGATACTTTCATGAAATTCACATTTATTCCGTGATGCGTTCATGAAATTCACATTTATTCCACGATGCTTTCACGAAATTCGCATTTACTTCGCAATCCTTTCATGAAATTCTTGTTTATTGCACAATTTTTTTTTTTAAAGAAATTCGTGTTTTATCAAAATCTTTTAAGGAAAGTCAAGTTTTTTTTTGCGATTTTTTGAAAAGATTGGCATTTTTATTGCAATAATCTAACAAAATTTTCTGCGAACGATTGATGAAATTGATTGTGAAAATATGCAATTCAGCTCGGTTCAAAAGCTATGAAAAATCGGTAATTAGACCAGAAATTTGGATTATAACTTGTGGCGGCCATCGTACGCGGTCAGTAAAATGAGTTTCTCACAGGACACGACTGAGGTACCCTTTTGCTCGGCGGATAAGACGCTCTCTTTCTGACCGTGGGTTCTCCGGTTCGAACCCTGCCTGGGCACCGTCACCTGCATTGGTGACCTCGGACGAACGAACACACTTCACCACCTTCGCTCTAGTCCAACAGATGGCAGCACTGAAAACACCCCCAGCATCCAAAGCCTGTGAAACGCTCGCAGCTCAAAAGTCTCTGTAATGCTCAGAGCACACGACCAAAGCCTGTGTAACGCTCACAGCAAGCAAAGCTTGCCACGCCGCGCATCATCGATGGGTCACACATGCAATCGGCGGCAGCACGACAACGACAACGCATCTGGCACGCGCCAGCGCAACACGAGTGCATATCGCTCGTCCAACGTCAACGCGACGTTCTTCTCACTGGGGGTGGAGTACTGTGGCGGCCATCATATGCGGTCAGTAAAACGAGTTTCTCGCAGGAAGCGACTGAGGTACCCTTTTGCTCGGCGGATAAGACGCTCGCTTACTGACCGTGGGATCTCCAGTTCGAACCCTGCCCAGGCACCATAACCTGCAAACTATCCAAATTTTGGAGTTGATAAACGATGTTTCATAACTTTTGGAATCAAATGTGATAAATTTTTGGAAAATTTTAAACGAAATTACTACGTTCTCGCGACGGTAAATCGCACAAAAGGGACCGTTCAAGTATTACGTAAGCACTAAAGGGGGAGGGAGGGGTCCAGAGTCTGCTTATTTTTTCTGACAAGGGGGAGGGGGGGGTCATGACAATTCTTACGTAAGCATTAAACAACGAAGTAACTGCAGTTCAAATTCAACAAGCAAACAAGGACCGGAAATTTGCAATACCCCAGGCCACTGTTCCAGTGAAAACTTTATATTTGACAATATTGAAACATGGGTTCAAGGATCCTGGACATCAGATTAAAATATGAACACCAAATTGAACTCCAACATTTATATGATTCATGTCAAAAATTTTAGTTATGATGCCTAAGTAAGTTAACACTTCTTGTATATCTTGTTTTATTGTTCAAAGTGATAAAAAAAACAACATATTTAAACCATTTTGTATTCTGTGGTTTGTTTAATGCAATAAGCAACAATATATTAAAACCATTTTATATATTTTCACAATCTCTATATGCCTATATAAATTTGTAGGATTAATAATGTAATTGATTGGTAACTTTTTATAAATCAAGAAGTATTGATGTATAAACTGTTATAAAATCTTACGTAAGCAAAGGGGGGGGGGGTCTAGCATTTGCTTAAATTTTCTTACAAGGGGGGGGGGGAGGGGGGTACAAAATGACTAAAAATATGCTTACATAATACTTGAACGGTCCCAAACTTGTCAATTAATCGCGGGAAACAAATGCGAAATTTGGCGATTGGTTGCAGAAAAATAGCATAAATTCCAACGATTTTTAACAGCAAAAAACTCGTAAGATATGTCATTCAGTCGCACGAAAATATCAGAAAATTCATAAAAAAGAAAGTGGGAGTTAATCTTAGTTTCAAAATGCATAATTTTTCATAAAATTTTTAAATTTTTTTGGGGCAGGATTTCAAAATTTTGGGTGCAAATCCCACCCTAAAATTCAAGCCCTGCCATTCCTTTCAAAATTCATACCTAGCACTTTGTCTACATTTTCTTCATCAGTTACATGCTCTAAGCATAGGGCTAATACTGGATAAATCAGTTTTAATTTATCCTGAATTTTAATACAACTCTTTTTCCTCTTATTTTGTATTCCCTAATATTTTTTACAGTTTAAATTCAATTGAACTAAAATCAGAAAATATTATTTTCTAATAAAAATGTACATAACTGATTAGACAGTTTATATTACAAAGGCTGTTCTGAATTATGTCCCACATATTAGTTCTATATTTAAAAATCAAAATTTCAAGCATAAGGATTAGAAAACATATTTGTTTTCTTTTTTTAGCTAAAAAAGGTACTTCCAGAGACAAAAGTTCTGTATCTTTTTTATAATACACTATCAAACACCTTGATATTTTGAAAATATTGGAAAATATAAAGAATCTTGATTTTTGAAAATAACATAAAGATTTTTTATATTTTCAATATTTTTAAAATATTAAGGTGTTAGATAATTTCAATATTTTCACAAATTTATTTATTTTTTTTTTTTTTCAAAATATCAAGATGTTTAATATTTTCTACATTTGATGCTTATTTTAAAAATATCACTGTGCAAGATGTTTTGATGTTTAAATTAAAAATATCAAACATTTTGCACAGCAATATTTTAAAAATATATATCAAATGTAAAAAATATTAAACATTTTGATATTTTGAAAATAAATTTCAAATTTGTGAATATTGTAAGTATCAAACCCCTTGATATTTTAAAAATATCGAAAATATAAAAAATCTTGATGTTTTGAAAATAAATATTGGATATGTATGGTAATATGTATTATATCATATATCAAGGAACCCTGGTAGAGATAATTAAAAAGTTATATGTACATCTTTACATTGATAGTTGAAACAAATCCACATATTTATCAATTATATTATCCGTTCATGATAAGTTGCAAACAAGTTATGCAAATTTAGATTAATTTATTCATTAATTAAGGTATCTTTTATTAACAACAGCTATAGCCTGATTTTTCATTAAATAATTAATTTTCTTTAAAATTTGAATATGTTGGCAATTTTTTTTTTTTTTTTTTACATCATAAGGTTTTCAGTGTTATCAGCCATCATTCTATATTTAAGGAATTTCATTATTATTATTATTTTACAACTGCTTTTTTTCTTTTCTTTCTTAAAATATTAACCTATAAGTATCGCCTATTAATTAGGTATTTAAAATTATGATGAAATTTATGTATTGAGAAAATCAAATTTTAAATCTTGGATAATTTCAAAATTAGTAATTCTCATTCCAGATTCATTTATGTACTTTATTTTTTGTACTTTAAGTAACTATGGTCATTTATGTCTAGCAAAACTTTCCAAAATTTTAAAAATGCAGGAAAGTTGCATAGAAATTTATAGTTTTGAATCTTTTTTTAAACAAACTAAAATATATATCTATATTTATATCACAATTTCTCATACAAATTAATTTAGCTGTGAATAATTTTTATGTATTTATTTTATTTCTAGAGAGAGCGAAAGAAGGATAAGCAGAAGTTGAAAAATAGGAAAGAAAATGACATGCCTACTGCAATGCTATCTGGTAATTTTGAACCTAATAAGAAACGAAGCAAACTTGTTTTACCAAGCCCTCAGATTTCAGATGCTGAATTAGAACAGGTGAGATTTTTAAAAATTCTCAGATAAGAAAGTAACACATGCTCGCAAAAAATTATTTTCTGCAATTTATCTGTACACTTTTGCTCAAAAAATAAGCAACAGAAAAATATGATTAAAGTTAAAATCAAATATTTAACAGATATGAGTGAATAGTTATGAATTTTTATAAATATATTTCTATGAATAAGCCACATCACATACTTAAAAAAACAAAAACAAAAAACATTTAAATTTTATATGCCAATTTGTTATCAATACGTAAATCAATGTAATGTAATCATTCATTAACAAGTTGAGTGCCACATCAGTCACCGGTGGCTGATATTGAACTTTCTGTTTAAGTGCCTATTATTTAATGATATAATCTTCTAATAAATAAAAGTTAAGCAAATTTGAAATGAATTTTTAATAATTACTTAAAACAATATACTTTTTAAGTTTTATATCTTATTTTACACTGTCAAACACCAGTGACTGACATGGCATTCAATGAGTTAATTAATAACCTGTTCTCTCTAATAAGTGTTTTATATAATTTTCTCAACCAGTATTGAATATCATGTATCCACTGTCTATATTAATGACTTTCAGAAAATATTTTGGCACTTAAATTGAGTACTTAAATCCACCAATCAGATATTCACAAGCTCGATTCAATTTGACTTTTTAGATAAAAGAAGATAAGCAGTAAGCATCTTGCAAATAATCCACTAATACTTATGAAGTTTTTGCACAAATAGTTTTTGAGAGTGGGCCTTCTTTTTGTGCTAGTAATAAGATGTGATACTTTATTTGTGGTATATGACAGCAAAGAACAAAATGAAATCATCTATTATTGCAACTATGTCTCTCTAATTCAAATCTTCAAGTGTTTTGATCACTTTAATATGAATTTTAATTATTTTTCAAGGTGTAATAAATGTACTGAAATTTCATTCAGGTGCATACGTATATAAATCTATTTAAAATGCTTTAAAAAAATCTCAAAATACATTAAAAACCCACATATTGGGTTTTTAATGATTTTTAATGTATTTTAAATAGATTTATGTTATATGTATGCACCTGAATGTAATTTCAGTTCATTTATTTGTACTTTTTATATGAATTTTAATTATTTAATTCATGGTGAATTCAGCAGTAGAATTTCAACTTTCACTTTAATAATGATTCTAAAACTGGTTTATTATGCTACAATAAGTATCAAGTTCTCATGAAATATTGGATTGTTTGTTTTATAACATTCCTTTATTTCTTCAGTATACTTCATCTGAAAGAGAGTTTTCTAGTTTGACTATCCTTCATTTATCAGCTTACTCACAAATTATGATTTGAAGAACAAGCTATTACACTATAGTATTTTTAATTTTATACAGAATTTATTTGTACATTTGAAAACTGTACATAATATGTAAATTTTAGGTTTCATTTTCAAATAATAAATTTAACATTTTTTTCTTTTTGTTGTTGTTATCGTTGAAGGAGGTTTTATTGTAATTTGTGGATTTAAAGCTTTTGTTATCTTTATTGTGCTTTTGCAGTTTGTAATAACCCTGGATAAAACAGTTGAAGTTACAAATATTAATTTATCCATCAAATTATAGCAATGTTATCTTAAATAGCATTTAAATTATGCATATAATTGCGATAATTGCATTGGCAATAAAGCCATATAATGGACAAATGGATTTTGGGCCACTTTTTTTTTTTTTTTTTTTTTTTTTTTTTTTTTTTTTTTTTTTAGGAATACAACAGATATTCGGTACTTAGCCTATTTGACTTAAAAGTTGAATATTCATTTTGGTCGATTACTAAAGCTAAATCATTTACATTTATAATAAATAATATCAATACGTTTTAAATAACATACCAATAGTTTTATATTTATGTATTACACATTTAGAAAGTTTAAATAGTTACATTTTTTATTTGATTTTCTGCTGTGTACATTCATCATGTTTCAACTGGAGGTGGAGCTACTTTCCTGATGCATGCAATGCATTCTTTAGAGACTGAAAATCTAGGCCACTTTCTTTTTAAGAAATCTTAAATTTCATGAAGAGGTCTCGTAACAAATTGTAAATTTTGCCAAATGATTATGGTTTTAAGATTATGGAAATAAAATTGTGGATTTTGTTAGACAATCGCAAATTTCAGCGAATTATCATGGAATAAAATAAAAAAATTCATTGGACTATCGAGGAATAAAATCACAAATTTCTTCAGAGTTGCATTTTAAAAAATTGCAATTTTCATCAAACAATTGCAGATATTGATCACATATTTTGTCAGTATGTTGTGTAAAATCATAATTTTTGTCAAACAAATGTGGAAATTAATCACATATTTCATCGGACTATCAAGGTATAAAATTTAAAATTTCGTCAAATAATTCCAGGAATTTATTGTGAATTTCTTTAAAACCCTGGGGACGAGTGACACGTATATGTGTCGCAAAAAAGCTTAAAAATCCTTGTTTCTTAAAACTTTTGTAATAAGACGATAAAAATTTCATAAAAATCTCCTGTCCCAGAAGGGTTAAGGGGTCTCATAAAAAAATGCATTTTCATCAAAAATTGCAATAATTAATCACTAATTGTGTGAATAGGCCCAGTAAAATAATCACAGTTTTTATCATTGTAGAAATTGAACACGTATTTCGTTAAGTTGTCACATAAAAATTCACAAGTTTTATAAATAAATGTATTAATTCTGAATTTTGTCAAACGATCGTTCAATAAAATTGCAAAATTTGTTGAACTATCATGTGATAAAGTAGAAAATTTCATTGAATGATCGTGGAATAAAATAGCAAATTTTAGCGAACACTTGTGTAGTAAAATCGCAAATTTCTTCAATCACACAGTAAAATCTTGATTTTTCTTGCATGGTCCCAGAATAAAATTGCAAATTTTGAATGCTCATTGTCGCTAATCTCATCAGTCGCTGAATAAACTGCAAATTTTGTCAAGCAATCGAGAAATAAAATCGAAAATTTCATCAAATGATCACAGAATAAAACTGCAATTTTAGTCGAACGATCACGGTATAAAATCAAAACTTTAGTCAAATGATCATGAAATAAAATTGTAAAATTCGTTAAGCAATCGCAGTCTCTAATCATCAACCAATCGCGAATTTTATTGAGTGATTGTAGAAAAAGTCACTAATTTTGTCAAGTAAGTGCAGAAATTAATCAGGAATTTCATCGAATAATCACAGAAATAAAATCGTGAATTTGATCAAATGACTACAAAGAAAAAATAACAAATTGCATCAAGGTTGTTTAAATTTCATTATTCCAAATCGCTGCAAAATTACAGATTCCAGAAGAATAAAATTTCAGCATTGATTGTAATGGATGATTTTTTTTTTTTTTTTTTTTTTAATTAGAATAATTTAAATCATGATTTTAACCAATCTGATTTAAATCATCAAGTGATTTTATTGTAAACATACTTAGTTTTGATATTCATTTATTATATAACTCTAAATGAAAATTTAAGTAAAATTGTATTTTGTCAAAAATCATATTTCATTATGCATGTGATGTGTTTTCAAAAATGTGTACTGTATGTATTTTATGAAAATCTATTACATTTATTTACAAGGAAGTGGGATAACTTGGCACACTATGTAAATGAATTTTTCAATTTAAATATTTTTCTATTATGTATTATATTTTGTAGCTAAAGGTTACCTAATACAGCTCTACTTTTGATGAAGTTTCCCACAAAACTTATATTTGTTTGTTATAAATTAGATTTAAACTGAAAATAAAATTAATTTTATTAACTTAATATATATTACTGATTATTTAATATTATTAAAAATGATTAAATAAATTTTAATAGTAACATTTTATTTATTTATTTTTCCCAATTATATTTTCAGGTTGTGAAATTAGGTAAAGCTAGTGAGACAGCTAGAGAAGTAGCTGAAGAATCTGGCAATAAAGTATCAGAAACTCTTCTTCCAGATTATAATTTGACTCCTGGAACTCTTAGTGCTAGAACACCTCGCACACCAGCTACAAATAGAGATTCAATATTGATGGTAACCAAATATTTCTTAATTAAATATGCTTTATAAAAGTTCTAAATTTTATTTAGTTATTTTTCTTTTTACTTTTTTCTATCTTCAACAGAAGAAAGTATTGTAATCGAAAAAATTTTTCCCCTTCCGGTTTTTGGCAGATTTACATGTTTTAGGGGTCAGATATTCCAAAAAACATGTTTTTACAAAATGTCAATGTGTGTGTCAAAATGACGCAATTGCATCATCAAAAAGTGTAGGAAGATATGCATAGAATTGCACCAAATTTTCTTGTGTGTTTTTGGCTGTTGCAAGTACTTCAGTTTTGAAACAGTCTGACGAAAGGGGCTACTGTAATAGCGATTTTGTGTCATTTTCTATATTGTACCATCGAAAAGTGTGTGAAGTTATGTGTAGAATTGAATCAATTTTTTTGTGTAAGTGTTTGGCTATGACTGGTTGGTCGTCCCTGAATTTGAAAAAAATCCATCACAAAGGGGTCCTGCAATAGCCATTTTTATGCCATTTTCAATATTACACCACTGAAAAGTGTATAAAGTTATGCTTAGATTTGAATCAAACTTTTTGTGTAAGTGTTTGGCTATGACTAGTAGGTCCACCTTGAATTTGAAAAAAAAAATCTGCCAGAAGGGAAAAGGGGCTGTAATAGTGATTTTTTTACCATCTAAAAGTGTATGAAGTTATGCATAGCTATGTCAAATTTTTTGTGTAAGTGTTTGGCTATAGTCAGAAAATCCTCCCTAAATTTACAAAAAAAAAAAAAAAAAAAGTGTGCTATAATTGCAATGTCTGTGCCATTTTCATTATTTTAGCATCAAAAAGTGCATGAAGTTATGCATAGAACTGAACTAAATTTTTTGTGTATGATTATTTCTGAGCATAACAAACAAATCTTCCCAGAATTTGAAAAAAATCTTCTGGAAGGGGGCTCTTTAAAAGCAATTCCCATGCTATTTTCATTATTGTACCATTGTAAAGTGCATAAAGTTGTGTACAGAATTGTACTAAATTTTTTGTGTATATTTTTGGTTATGAACATGACCATCAGATCTCCCTTGAATTTAGAAATATTCTGTGCAAAAGGATAATTGTGATAGCATAGTGTTTTTTGTATCATTTTCTCGATTATTTGACGTTCTATTGCCCATCGGCCCATGTAGAGATGGCAACTTGCGTCCTGCTAAGCTGACTATTTGCAAACAGCTGATGATAACAGTATAAGGAAAAACTATTGATTTTGATAAATATCATGATCCACATTCACTCATTTTTTTCTTCAATTAGTTGACTGAAGCAGAAATTTAAAATAAAAATTAAATTTGGTATTGTATTGAATTATTAATATTAAAGTAAGTATTAACATGTATAACTATTTTTTGAAATATTAAATGCATGTATGAGATAGAAAAAAATATTGGGATTGGCACATCCAACTAGTTTTTTAGTGTGCTTCCTTTTTTCTTTTAGCAGTTGTAAATCTTACTTTAAACAATCTATAATTATCCTTTTAAAAACTATCTGTTTTTCTTCTATGTTAATCAAATAAAGATTATACAGCTTATGTTCTTAATAAAACTTATTGTTGTTTCAAATAAAGATTTGTGTGAAAAAAGGTTTCAAATTGATAAAGTTAGCATTATTGAATATTTATGAAACAAATGTTCTTGTATCATCTGATCCTGACAATGTAGTTGTTTTTTCTGTGTTTTGTAAATAACAATAAGTGTATTGATAATTTCTATTTATTCTAGCTTTTAAATTAATTTCTGTAAATAAAGTTTGCTAAATATTTGGGATCTATTATTTTCCTTGGCATGTTTGTTAGTCTTAATATATTTTTTATCAACTTCTTTGGAACAAGTGATCCATATGCAATTCTTTTTATTTTTCAACACCACTATTTTTAAATAACAGTAATTCTTGGCTTATTTAAGCACATAAATTCTGCTATTAGATAAAACCAAAAATACTATTCGGAAACTGTGGTATTCAAAAATAAGAACTATACAGCATGTATATGTGATGCTTGTCCTGAAAGAGTTAAAATTTAAGTGTTTTGTAAATATAACAAATACTTTCACTAATTCATGATTTCAGGAGGCACAAAATATTATGGCCTTGTCAAATGTGGACACTCCTCTGAAAGGAGGATTGAATACACCACTGCATGAATCAGACTTCAGTGGAGTCACTCCAAAACGAGATGTTGTTTCAACTCCAAATAATTTAATTACTACTCCATTTAGAACAGGCCCACAAACTTCAGGTAATTGGAACTATAACATGTTTTTTATTATTAATTTTTTTTATATAAATTAATAATGTTTTAATGTGTTTTAGTAATACTGTGTTATTTAATGTCTCTTTATACTGAATTGTCATACCTTAGCATAAAATCTTTAGTAAACATTTTACTTCATCTACAATAAGTTTTTCAATAATTAATGCTAATTTAGATGTATCTATTAGATAAATAAGCTGACACTTACAACTAGCAAGCGGCGTAACTTAATCTTTCATTAAATTATGCATGTTTTTTATCATTTATACCTGTTATCTACTTTCTTTCTTTGTAGCATCAATGAACTCTTTTAGGACTATTAGCAAACTCATTGTAGTCAGAGTATATATTTTTTTCTTGTGTATCCCTGTATGTTTTTAATTTTATTGTAATGTCAATAAAAATGAAGCACATTTGTAATTCAATCTACTGTGTATATATGAATGATTGTGTGACTCAGTGATTGGTATGTGTAGGTATCACACAAATTGCAATTTTCTAACTCAGTGAAAAAATAGCCAAGCTGGGGTATGAACCAGAGATCTTGGCTTACTCTGTCAATGCTCTGCCAGCTGAGTTATTCTGGACAAGTCTGGCATACACAATTCACACAGAAAACCTCTGATAATCTGAAACAACTCAACAGAATAAATTGTAGAACTTCAAGTAAATGTTGGCTATCTAATTACCTTTCTTTAATTTTGCCACAATTATTCTAATTGGTAAGTAAATCACACAAGTTGTAATTTTCAAACCAAAGAGTTTCTCTTCAGCTGTGAATGCTCTACCAAGTAAGTATCTGCAAACTTTAGCCATCCTGGTTAAAATCTTGTTCTGAACATTTTTCATTCATTTCAGTTGGAAAATCACAACTCATGTGATTTATTTATCAAGTAGAATAATTGTGTTAAAATTAATTAAGTATGGAGTATTCATTGACTAAGTGCAATTAATTAATGCTGTGATATTCTCACACTAATCAAAAAATAGCTGAATGTGAAAAACTGCAGTAAAACCACAACCAACTTTTAGAGAAGCCTAATATACATAAATTGACAATGAAATAATGTACTATGATGTTGTTTTTGTTTTGTTATTGTTAGAAAACAGATACTACAACTTCATTTTTAAACTTTAAAAAAAGTTAATCTCATGCACTTTCATTAGCATAAGCATGTTAGCTAATTTAATAAGAAACATCTAAAAATCAATTTTAATTCTTTAGGTTATTTATGTTAGCTTACTTCTCATTAAGTTATTTTTATTATTAGTTGTGAACAATGTGATAAATAACATATTAAATATTTAATAGTTTCAAGCATAATTTCACTGCTGAAAATTAATTGAAATTATACATTTTTATTATTATTGTTATTTGTTACACTTTTTTATTTTGCACTTTTTTTTACAAAATTCGTATAATTAATCAGACAGTAATTGTAAAAACAATGCTAAAATGAACTTTTAAAGAAATAATTTGGCTATGAAAAGATGGAATTTAAGACTTTGCAAATTTTGCATTATAATTATCATTTCTACTAATTATAAATATTCTATGAGTTCCTTCTGTTTACGAAGATATCAAATTTAATATGCCTTTGCTTCATATAAAAAGTTTGAAGGGTTTTATAAAAGTAAGTCCAAATGATTTCTTATTTATTTGCGTTTATATGTGATTTGATACTTTTATCCAAGTGTTTTAATTGAAAACTGCTTTATATGCAGAATTACTACTTTTGTTGATAATAATAATTTAATTTATGTTAACAATTATGGAAGTTTATCATTTATATTTTTGCATTCAGCAATAAATACAGTAGAACTTCGATTATCCGGACCAGTCGGGGCCTAGGCCGAACCGATTAATGAGAAATACGGAAAATAGGACAACTTTAAAAAACACATATGGCGATGTTTTTAAGTAATTTCCCTTCACATTTTTTCCAGTTTTAAGACTGGCAATTGTGGTAATGCATATTTTAGCATATTAAAAATGGCGTGTTTAAATTTTTTTTTAAATAAAATTTAAAATTTTATTTTTTGCAAAATTGGTACAAAGTTATGTATAGAAATACACATAGAAATTGTTATATAAGTAAATATACATGCACTGTATAGTGCATACATTGTGGGGGGGGAGGGGGGAGTATGATCCTTGATCGATCCGGCCATTTGAACAATCTGGTTAATCGGCGCTTTACTTTATATTAAATTTCATCTTCATTATTTTCAAAAATACTATAATCAAAAATCATTGCCCCCAAATATGGCCTAAAACATCTTATGTAGGTGGGATTAAACGCACATGCATTATACAAAAGAGAAAAAATACATTTAAATAACATTTTTTTAGGTTCCAATATACATATTAGATTATTACAAAATATGTCCTTTTGTAGATATATAATAAAAAATGAAATAAGTACTACGTAAAAGGTTGCCTTTCTAAGTAATTTTCTGTTTTATAATACATTTATTTGATTGTTAAAAATCTAAAGTTGGCAGGCGTGCCGTGAGACCGTGAGAGCTATTTCTCAAGAAGTTAAAGACGAAATTTTATCAAATTTTATCATATTCAGTTAGTATGAATGACATTTTGGTGTATATCGCCCTACAGATGGTCTTTTTTCCCCAAAAATATTTTTATCTCTGCACCTATTGAATATAGAATTGCACAAAACATTTTATGTTTTTTCTTTTTTTTTTTTAAAAAGCAATACTGTTTCTATTTTGGCTTCGAACACTCAATAGGCTGCACTGTTATCCTATGCCACGTAAAAGAGATTCCTTATCGGATCCAGAATGAATTAACGTGTGTGGTTTCCATATTATTTATTCCTAGCGAATAACCCAAGTTTAAAGAAAGAAAATTTCACCAAGTCCCAGCTTCTGGATAAACCTCGATAAAGGTCTGCATTGACCGGATCCGGGCCTATTTTCTTTTACGACACTGGGGCCGGTCCTTGCCTGTTTTTCACTCTTTTCACGGTTTAACTAACTTTTTCGATACCAAGCCGGGACTGACTTCATTCCTCCTAGGACTGCGTGGGTCGAAATTTTCAGTCCCGGTTTCGATCAAGCCCGAATAAAAACCACTCTCTCAAAACGACTTGGGTTATGCAAAAATCAGTAAAATATGACCCATTCCAAACATTTTTACAAAAAAATTATGTATCTTTATAAATTTAACTCGCCATTATTCTACAATTAACCCTCTAAGCGTTTGGCCCGTAATATTCCGTACACTAAGCTCCAGGTTTCACTGCAATATAAGCAATGTTAAAGATATTATAATTCTATAAATTTAATGAATTTTCAAAGCATTGATGAATGATTAAGACTCTCAAGGATTACATTTATATTCCTAAATGAGATTTTTTTATGTAATATTGAAAGAATTATATTTTATTAGCAATTAAGACAAATTGCAGGGAAAACAACATTACAAATTTACCCATTTGCAAGATGCTTGGAGGGTTAAACTTCAATTTTTTTATTTTTAAAGAATAGTAGATTTTTAGGCAATAAAATTTAAATACAGTTAAAACTGTGAAATAAAACCTGCCTATGATGCAATCCTGTGTTAAGGGGATTTTCCACTCACTTGAAAACACCCACTCTGTAATGTTAAACCAAAGACAGGTTGTTTTTGAATTTCTCGTTTAATTTCTATATTTTTAAACGATTTTTTTTTTTTTTGCATAGGATAGCTGAGTTCAGTCTTCAATATGGCTGTTTTTTACTTTTTTGATTTTGGTTCCAGATGTTAAAAAAATGTACTTTCAGTTTCAAAATCGTTTCTGAAAGTAACTTTTTTTTAAAAAAATCTGCAACCAAAATCAAAAAAGTGAAAAACAGCCATATTAAAGAGCAAGCTCAGCTGTCCTATGCAAGATTTTTTTTTTTAAACATTTTAATTTAAATGAGAAATTCAAAAATAACCTGTGTTTAACAGGCCGACATTTTAAATTTATGTCGACCGGACTATTAATCTATTAAGTACAAGCTGGTCTGGCCTGGGCCTAAAATATCAGCCCCGGAACAGTACGTGGGGACCTCTAATACTTATTATGAATTTGGCCCCCCTGTCGAGGATACAGTGTCCAACCATCGGGCAAATTCTGGCGCCGCCCTTGCATGTTAGTAAGCATGTAGGATGCAAATATCATGCATTGATGAACATATCTGAAACTCTAAAAAAAACACTTAAATTATGTAAATTTGGGAAAGATAAAATAGATGAAAAATATGCAATACTTAGGAAAAAATGTTTTCCTTTGAGAAATGCAGAATTTATAGTTAATAACATAAAATGACTTTTAAGATTTCAGCCAAACTCTAAAAGAAAATTTACTTGATTGGGGGGGGGGGGGGGATTATCTTTCAAGAATTAAAAAAAAAAACCCTCAAAATATAAAGTCTTATAAGAAGACATTGAAAAATTTGGTGCTAGAGAAGCACCTGTTTACATTTAATTAAAATATGCAATGAGATATATTTAAATTTTCTATTGCATAACCAAACCCATTAATTAGATCAGCCGAAGAAAATTGGGGAGAAAGGGACAAAACAAGGTTTGCTTGAGACATAATAGAAAAAAAATCTCATAAAAATGCCTAAAAAGATGCAATTTTTAGTTTAGACATTTAAAAGTACTAAGCGTTAAAATATAGCATGTAGTAGTCTGATGGCTGTTTAAATGCTTTAGTGGAAGACAGTATTTATGAAACTGTTTTATATTTTAAGATCAATGTTTTCAATAGGTAAAAAGCTATTAGATAGGTATTGTAGTTATTTTACGAATTTTGTTTGTCGCCTTTTTTTACTTTCTTCAATCTTCAATTGAAGAAAGTATTGTAATCGAAATTCTTTTCGACTCTGGTTTTCGACGGATTTACATATTTTAGGGGTCAGAGATTCCAAATAACATGTTTTTACCAATGGTCTGTATGTCTGTTTGTTTGTCCGTATGTCGCCATTCTACCATCAAAAATCGTATGAAGATATGCATAGAATTGAACCAAATTTTTTGTGAACGTTTTTGGCTGTGGCAAGCAAGTCCTTCAATTTTGAAATACTCCACCAGAAGGGGGCGCTGCAATTGCGATTTTTTTGCCATTTTCAATATTGTACCGACCAAAAGTGTATGAAATTATGCATCAAATTTAACCAAATTTTTTGTGTAAGTGTATGGCTATTGTTAGTTTGTCCTCCCTGAATCTGAAAAAAATCCGCGGAAAGGGGGCACTGCAATAGCGATTTTTGTGCCATTTTCAATATTGTACCACATAAAAGTATATGAAGTTATACCTAAAATTGAACTAAAATTTTTGTGCATGATTATTTTTTGGTATGGCAAATAGGGTCCTCCCCGAATTTGAAAAAAAAAAAATCTGCCTAACATTCTATTGTCCATCGGCTCATGCAGAGACTGGAACTCATTTTTACTGTGATTAATTGGCTGAAGCAGAAATTTAAGATAAAAATAAGAATTGGTATAGTATTGAGTTAAAATTATTTAAAAAATAGCATGAATAACTATTATTTTAAACATTAAAATGTACGTATGAGATAGAAGAAAGTTTTGAGATTGGCACATCCAACTAGTTTTTCTTTTAACCTGGTAGTTTCAAAGGAGAAATGTCAAATAGCAATACACAATACTTCTTAAGATGTGTAAAGACTCTACTGCTAAATTTAAATCATTCAGAAAATTGTTTATAAAAAGCTTTATATTCAATAAAAGTAAATTCATGTAGTATTCTAACAAAAAAATCAGCCATCTCATATGACAAGTATTTCAAAGAAATTATTTTGAATAGCCATGTGAAAATAATATATATGAAGTTTTATTTATGAAACTGTATCATATATTTATTTATAGTGCTAGTAATTAAAAGATTGTATATTAAGATTTTCAAGATATTAATGTTTCATTATGTAGAACTTTTTTTCATGGAAAAAAGAATGTTTAATATTTAAATGATTTCAATTTTCTACATAACTATATTATATATTGTATATTAAATAATTAGATTGATTAGAATTACCTTTAAATAAGTCAATACTTATATATTCAAAATTATTTATTTTTATTGATAGATTTGCATGTATATGTAATAGGAAAACATATTTTATAAAAAACTGGTTTAAACAAAAAAAAAAAAAAAAAAAAAAAAAACATGATTTTTGGTTCCCCCCCTCCCCCTTTAAAAAAAAAAAAAAAAAAAAAAAAAAAAAAAAAAGCTGGTTTTTTATCAACCCTGTTTTTTCCTATCTACTACTATGTCAAACTGTGTTCAAAGGACAAAAATTTAGAAAATTAAATCTCAAAGTTGCATAAAAATAGACTCTGTTCTTTCATAATTAGTCTATTACTGCTTCTTATTTTTGAATCTTTAAACTGCAATGGAATTCTGGTTGACTTTAAAAATTGGACTTAAGAATTCAAAATATTAATTGTTGTTTTATGCTGCATTCTTTTTATTATTATTGGAATATAAATGTTTTTGTGAGTGAATGTCAAATGTCGTATCATATTAAAACAGGTACAACTCCTGGACGCACACCTGGTTTGAAAGGTAAAGAAATGACTCCAGGTACAACGCCCCTTAGGGATAAACTCAGTATCAATCCTGAAGATCATCTTGGCTTTGAAGATGCAATAGCGGCTAAAAATTATAAGGTACATTATCCTAAAGTCATTCTCATTTTTAAACTTCCAATATAAACACCATTCTTTTGAGCGAGTTTTGTTTGTAATTACCAATAAGCCATTTGAGTGATTGATATTGAAACTGAAACTAGTCCATTTTATGTTATTGCTAGATATGTTATGATTTGTATTTGAAGCGGTTTTAAAATATTTGTAAGCTATAATAGATACTTATTTTATACTTTTTGTGCTAAATGTATTTATGTAAATTTAATATCAATAATGATTATCCATTTTGGCTAGAAAAAGTCTTGCTTTTGGTATGCACCAATTGAATTGCATTTCTTTAAAAAGTAATGATTGTGCTTGTTATATTACATAACATAAAAAATAATTCTATTTAAAATAGACTTGCCTCATTCCCACAATCAATGCATTTAAAAAATTGTTAACTAAATAAATGAAATAATTATAAATTTACTAGTCGCCCTTGGCGACCAATTTGGTGCCCTTAAAAGGCATACTAAGCATTAAATCATATTGCTTTTATTCGTAATTTATTTTAATTGCTCAATTTTATTCCAAATTAGAAGATTCTGCTAAAGAATTAAGTGCAGATGTCATATACGCACCACATTGCCGCAGTTGCAACAAAAAGGCAAATATATGCCTTACATGATAACCCGGCAATTGTTATTTATTCTTTAATAAACTATTTACTTTTATTTTCTTTTTTAAAATGATATAAATTGTTTTATTCTATATTTATTAATTAAACTTTTTTTATTTATTATTATTTTTCTTTTTAAAATAATAGAAAAGAATTTAAAAATATCTATCTAACTGGTATTAAAAACAAAGTTTTCTCCAAATTGTCATCAGAAAAAAAATCTCGCCAATGTGATGCATATATGACATTTGATCCGATAAATCAAGCACTCTGTATTTTTATGCTAATTTGGTGCATCTCCAAATATTTTACCCATGGCATTTTTTTGTATTTTATTAATTTCATTTAAAATATATTTAATAATATAATCCTTTTGCTCAATTCATTTATAATAACACAACTTTAATTTGAAATTGAAATGTTTAAAATTCATGATTTTTATTTATTTTTTAAGCCAATAGTATTAAAAAACAAAACAAAAATAACGATATTTTGAAGCTCCAAATGCATTTTGAAGCAAAAGAACAAAACAGTAATAAACCCAATTTATCACTGTCTATTTGGGCCTTGCCATTAAACAATTAACAAATAACCGTGATTTTTGTGCCACATACGTTAGCATAATATATATATATATATATATTTAAATAGTATTAAATGAAAATTGATTAAAAACATAAATTTTATGTTAATTTGTAAATAAGATTTATCTTTAATTTTTTTCCCCTTCAAAATGTATTTGTCCATTTTCAAAATCAAAGGCATCTTTAATAATATTTTTATGATTCCCAACTATAAAACTTTTGTTTTCTTCTTTATTATAAAAGTCTTTGAAATTTCTTCTTCATAATAATTTCTAATAATTTTTTTAATTATTTTCTGCATTTTTTCATTATAAAACTATGTACCAGAATTGCTTCCTAATGCCAATTCTAGACCACTGTTGACGTTCTTATTTATATCTAATGTTGTGCAAAAAAGTCTGATAATATTGAAAAGTTTATTATAGCATTTGCTTAATATTTATCATTCTCTAACTCAACAGAATAACTTCCAACTAAATCTCCCAGTGTTTTCCTGGTAGATTATTTCTGGCTGTCTGGGCTTGTAATGACACAGAACTGTAATTTTAATCTGATGTAACTGAATAAGATTTACATGAAATACTCTCATATTCTTGCCTATTTTTATACATTACTTGAACACATTATTTGTAGATCTTTTTATTTTTATTATTATTATTAGTGTAAAATTTAGAAGTTACAGGTATGCTGAATAAATATTCTTTATAGGAAATCAAAATTGTAGTGATCCAAAAAATTTTTTTCGAAAAGATAAATTTATAATTGCAAAAGAAGCACATCGGAGTGTGTAAATATTTGCTAAAAGTCTTCTTTTCAATTACAATTAATTCATATCAATAAAGAAGAGGAAAAAAATAAAAGAAATCTTTCAAAGCATCATTCAATTTTGCAAGTCACTATCATCAGCTGTCAATTCAAAATGGTTGGTTGAGGCACAGAAGCTTTGTTTTCTCCTTTATTTAAAATTTGAGTTTAAATCACTTCTAAAGAAATAAGTAGGAAAATTATGTATCAATGGAACATTAAAAGATTCCAATTATGCAAAAATGTCAATTTTTTTTTTTTTTTTTTTTTTTTTTTTTTTTTTTAAGATTTTAACTATTTTAACATTTGTTTTGGAGATAAGTAAGAAGTAAAAGCACTGTTTTCTTACATCTCGGCTGCTGGTAAAATAAAGTGCTCAGAATTCCTTTAATGATTTCAATAAATGATTCTTTTAGTTAATTATACTTTTTTGATATACAGTAGACTCCCTCAATTCCGCACAGCTTGGGACCAGAGGTTTTGCGGATTTTAGAATTTTGCAGATTTCTGGTCATTGCTTTGTTTACATTTTTTAAAAAGTAATTTGAATGTAATTAATAATGAAATCAAAAGTATAATGAATGCTTACAATATGCTAAAATATTAAAATAAAGAATAAACTAAAATAATAAAAATTTAGATAGTTTTTAAAATGATAAAAATACTAAAAGCAAAGGTCAAATTAATAATCAATAATGTAAAGTTAAATATTCATTTTAAATGTGTTTTTCCTAAATCATTCAATGAAACTTGCCTCATAAAGGTACATTACTAATTCACATCAAGATCATGAAATAAAGAAACTTTATTTCAGGTTTAGCCAGACTTAATAACTAAAAAAGCTTGATTAATACATAAATATATTTGATAAGATTCTGATTATTATTGATATCAGCATTATCTTGATTTTTTCAGAAATAAATTATTCTTTCTTTATGAAAAACCATGAATTCAATAATCTTAACAAAAATTACAAATAAAAAAATTTATGGAATTGATATGAAACTAAAAAATTCAAATTTTGCACCTACATCTGAACTGAATGTTTCATTGTTTACATCTGTAAAATATGCGCAGATTTTAGAGAGTTGCGGATTTTAGGAGTGCGGATTTGAAGGAGTCTACTGTATATATAAAATATTTTTATGAATATCATCTCAAAATATTTTTATGAGTTTCTATCAAATTTAATAGAACTTCTGTTTAAGTTTATACTTCAGCCTGCTCTAAATATTTATTGTGCACAGTACTTGTAATGTATGGATGTTGTATTTTTCAGATTGAAAGTAGGAATAACTTGAAAAAAGCTCTTACTTCTTTACCTGCTCCAAGGAATGATTATGAAATTGTTGTTCCTGAAGATGAACCTCAGCCTACTGACAATGAGCATCCAGAATCAGCTGCAGTGCTAGATCAAGCTGACTTAGACCTCCTAAAAGAACAAGAGCTAAAAGAAGCCAGTAAGTTTACTTTCTGCATATTTTTGGTTTTAAAAAACTACTTCATATCATTCCTCTAAGTTAGCTTTTTTTAATTTTAACGTTGTAAGAAATTGTGTAACAGGATTAAAGCTATGTGATTTTTATTTTATTTATTCATTTACTATTCCTTTCTGCTAGCATTTTGTATTTTGCAAAAGTGTGTCTATAAGATTTTCGCTAAAAAAGTGAAAAGAAAAAAGAATCTAGAAAATTTAAAATTTTCTAATTTTTATATAAATGTTTATGGGTTAATCATTATGAAAACCGTAGAAATCCTTATTTATTTAGTTGTCCACTTTTAATGTAATTCTATTAATGGAAATATATCAGTTAAAATTATATTTCCCATAGAAATAATCCATTGTGGAGCATTCCAATGAAGTAGCATTGTAAGTACTGTACACTCTTAAGGTTACAATTTAAAAACTTTACATCTACATATTTCTTAAATTACTTACCTGAATGACCTTCTTCCATTTGATATTCCAAGGTAATATTTTATGAAAAATCCAAATATGTTGTAAAATTTGCATTTTCTTTTTACAAATTTCGAAGTTTGATACAATTTTAATATGAAGTCTTCCCTCTTAAACTTATTCTTTAAACATACATTTAAAGAAGACTTAATCCCCAACTTTTTATGCTTATTTAGTTATAAAATAGATAGGGTGTTCATTTTTTGTTTGTTTGTTTTTTCATGTCCAGCTATACATAATATACACTTTTTTTTTTTTTTTTTTTTTTTTTTAAGATTACTATAATTAATAGTATCTGTGATAATCTTTGACAATTTATTGCTGACATGTGGCTGATGTAAAAATGAAAAAAAAAAAAAAAAAAAATCTGCAAATTGTTAAAGCACTGGCTCAAAATTTTGATTTGTTTTTACAGTGGAAGCAGAGCGTAGAAAGCAGTCCACTTCGGTTCAACGTGAACTTCCTCGTCCTTCCGATGTTAATTCAAATATTCTGAGACCTTCTCATTGTGATCCTCCTCTTACTGATCTCCAGAAAGCAGAAGAGCTTATTAAGCAAGAAATGTTGGTAATGCTGCATCATGATGCCTTAAAGTTTCCTCCTGCTCTATCTGCTCCTACTAAAGGCAAACAACCACCTCGACTGAATTTGACACATCATGCTGCATATTTAGAACGGCATCCATATAATGAATATGAAGAAGATGAAGTTGAGTATGTAAGTAAAATATAAATAAATTCGTTATAACACTAATTATTAATGTAATGTTAATGAGATAATATTAATCAGAGCATGTTTGGTATTGAAAATGATGAGTGTAACATTTATAATTAATTTACAGGGACACTCAAAAGAGTTTCATTGCACCACACTTTAACGTAATTTTTCCTCATAGAGTGTAGTGTAATGGAATTCTTTTGAGTGTCCCTATAAATGAATTATAAATGTTGCACTCTTCTTTTCAATACCAAACATGCTCTGATTAATATTATCTCATTAACATTACATTAATAATGGGAAAAACTATGTTGGAAAATTTTAAAAAAGGAATTATGATTTTTAATATTTTGTATAATAAACGGCCAAAAAAACTGTTTTTAATTCAATGCATTCTTGAATTTTTGTTATTGATCAGGACAAAAAACAGACATTATATATTATCATATATTCTTGTAATTCAAAAACTAACTATTATTTTATTTTGAAGAATTGCATTAAAAATTCTATATTGTATGACTTTCTCTTTTAATATTTATTCTTTTTATTTTTTCTTGTAGGCTCGTAAATTGCTTAAGGATGAAATGGAAGTGGTAAAGAAAGGTATGGGTCATGGAGACCTCAGCTTAGAAGCTTACACTCAAGTTTGGGAAGAATGCTTAGCACAAGTTCTGTTTTTACCTAGCCAAAATAGGTATACTCGAGCTAATATTGTAAGCAAGAAGGATAGAATAGAATCATTGGATAAGAGACTTGAAGTATGTTTTATCTTTTTAATTCAGGATTCTCTTAAATACAATCATAATTTTCTTGTAAATGCAAAATTGCATTTATCCAAATCAGATTTATTGTTTTAACATTGTATACTGTAGTTTATTGTTATTATTTATCAGTACTATTATAGATTAGTTTACAAAATACATACTATTCTTAATTTTTGTTTTAATATATATATATATATATATATATATAAATTTGCTCTGTTGAATTTACAACATTGAGTAAAACAATTCAATTATTGCTTTCATTTTAAAAGAAAAAGATTATTGAATATGAGGATTACAAAAATATCTGATCATCATATAAAATTTGCAGTGTTCGATTAATTATCAATTATTTGTAATTTGGAAATCCTCAGAAAAGTTAAGTAATCCATAAATAAATGCCTGATAATAAAGATGCAAAATTTAATAAAAATTATTGCAGTGTTTAAAACTTTGCATTGTAAAGCTGCTATCAGATCCACCAACTTTACGAGCAATTTTTGAGCCAATTCCTGATATCCACTGATTTTCTTCAAGAAATTGTCTCATCCATGAGTGTGACAACAAATAGCAATATCCCCAACTTTTACCACTGCTCTAAAAAACTCTCTGCTAGCTATGGCTTTTTATCCAACTTCAAACATTTCAGCCAATCAGATATAGGTAGTATTCAATGTCGTTTATTTCCCATCTACCAGGATGGTTAATGGTGTAATTAAACTAAAATAGAATGATGACCATGAAAGAGTTTTGATGTATTGTGTAAAGAAGAAACACATATATAAGATTAAGTTCAGTTTGTATGTAAACAGAACTTTGAAAAGTTGTTGTTCATACCAAGAGACAGTTGAAATACTGGTCGTACAATTTCCAGAAAGTTTATTTGTGCCAACAAAAGATTGATAAATAGTAATAACTGATAACTGGGTAAAATCTTTACCTCACTTGTATTTCAATATTTGTCAGTGGTTTTTCTGTGTAAAATATCTGAGGCCAATATCCATTGTTAGGTGATTAAAAACTGCAATTAAATTAGAAAAAGTAAAATCATTTGACAGTGGATATATCAAAATTAAATATGTTATGCACATATATATATATATATATATATTAAAATACAAGCAAGAAATCTGTAAAGATTCCACCGCTTAACATTAGTGTTTGAATTTCTCCATGTGATTAGTGTAAGTTTTTAACTGAAAATCTTGCTTTATTCAGAAGTGCCAAGCATTATGATTTTTCCATAATTATTACAAATTAACATTATTACAGAAAATAAAATTATGACATTACGGACATCATTGCAGCAAAAACAAAAAGTGACTTTCATCTAAAGGTCGTTTGAAAGAACGCAAATTCCAACAAAAGATTGCCCAAAAAAAAGCCAATTTTGAAGTGGATCACCAAAAAACCTCTTAATTTCATCTTCTTAGATGTAAAATCTTCGTAAATTGTAAACAATCTGAATTTTGTCAAAAAGTTGCATGAAAAGTACAAATTTTACCAAAGGATAGCCAAAAAAAATGTGTATTTCATCAAAGGATTGTAGAAAAAGTGTGAATTTAGTTAAAATATAGCATTAAAAAAAATCATCAAGCTGTCACTTAAAAAATGTGAATTTCATCAAAATATCTTTTTATAAGTGCAAATTTCTAAAAAAAAAAAAAAAAAAAAAAAAAAGAAGTGTTGAAATTGCAAAATATCACATTGAAAGCACATATTTCATCTAAAGATCTCAGAAAAAAAAAAAAAAAAAAAAAAAAAAAATTGTCAAAATATTATAGTAAAAGCACAAAGTTCGATTAAAGGTTGCATGAAAATTAGAATTTTAACAATGGGTCATGTAATAAATGCCAATTTTCCCCCTATTTTTTAATGCAGAATCACCTCTGAACTCTTGGTTACTGGTAACTTTCATTGAAACTTTGTGTGTATGTTTATTCCATGAGAAGTCATTTTAAGGTTGCTATTAATCAAGGATTTTGATTTTGATTTTTTTTAATCTAAAAATTGAACTTTTAATTTAAATTGGATGTTTTTTAAAATTTTAATTCCAAATGTAATTTTAAAACAACACATTTTAAAATAAGTTTTTTTTTTTTTATGTGTTTAAAAATCTAATGAGGTCTCTACATATTTTTTAAATATCTTGATATAAATTAAACTTCAGGAATTGAGTTTTTTCAAAAAGATTCCATAATTTTGATATGGTTATATAGAATATGCATAGATTTAAAAGCATTAAATTTTTATTTTAATTTTCAGTAAACCTACATATATGCTAGTTTGTCACTGATGTTGCCAGGCTTGTGGAATTCTGGGTCACTGGGACCTAGAGGGTAAAAAACCTGGGTCCTTATTTACAAAAATGCTTCCTTCTTTTAGAAACAAAATTTCATTGTATTTTGTACAAAATTTGTCATTATCAGTAATATGTTCTATTATTCCTTGCAAGAGAAAAATTATACAATCTCAAAAACCAATGATGCCCATCCCCTCCTCCCTTATGCAGCCTTTTTCTAATTTTTTGCTTAAATTATGTGCACTGCTTCCCTCATTGTACAACTCTAACTAGATATTTCTTTTGTAAATTAAAAATTCCTAAACTTATGCTCTTTCCTTTTATAGCAAAATCGTAATCAAATGACTAAAGAAGCAAAGCGAGCTGCCAAGATTGAGAAAAAGCTTAGAATTTTACTGGGCGGCTATCAGGTATTATCTCACTTACATATGAAAATATTCAAGAAAGTTATTCTATTTCCATATAATAATTCATCTTTCATGAATAAATTTTTATTAAATGAGAGTATAAATATTTTATAATGAGAATAAATATTTTATTAAAGAGTTACTGGCTACTTCAATAGTGTACCTATTTTTTGGAACACATTTTTGGTAGTGTACATATTTTTTGAAACATAATGATTAATTAATTTGTAATTGTTAGCTTAAAAATATGTTTTTATATCAAATCAGTTAATTATAGTAATTTGTACTTTTTGACATTCATATATCTTTCTTTACTTAACATTCATATCCAATCTAATGAATACAGTGCCTGATTTACTCATGGCATTCTCGAGTATTTTTTAAAACTCTGCCTGTGATATAATATGCATAAAATTATATCATTGTGATATATGTATAATGTTATATCATAGGTATAAATTAGTATATTTGTTATTATTTAAATCAATGCAATAAAAAAAAAAAAAATAAATAAAAAATAAAAAAATAAAAAAAAATTTTTTTTGTATGTGTATGGGGGGGGGGGATGCAAAATCAAATAAACCCTGAATAAAAAGAGAGAGAGAGAGTGTGTGATTATAGTAGATGTAATTTTTCCATTTTTCAATTTTGGGTGGGAAAAGTCCGGGCCAGGATAATTCAATTTTTCACCCAAAATTGAAAAATGGAAAAATTACATCTGTTATAGTTAATTTACCAATTGAATAATCGTGTTTCAAAAATTAATCTAAAGTGATTATAGTGTTTATTGGGTGTATAATGTGTTAATCGGTTAATATAATGTAAGTATTGGAAAATGCCAATGGGTAAGGGAATTTAAATTGACAAAGATGCTGTAAAAAAGTTTTATTTTCCTTTAAAATCTTAGCCTTTCGAAAAGCAAAAAATCCAATAAACAATCTTTCCTCCTAAATTACCATGAAAAGATGAAATCCTACACAAATTCTATTCTTTCCTTTCCTTTAATTATAGAGATTAGTAAATAGAATTCACTTTCACAGGAAGAAATCATTCAAAATGAACTTATTTTTAATATCTCAAAGGTTCGGTATTAAATATTTATAATTGTTTTCATAAATGTTAGTATCTAAGAGAGATGTTAAAAAGTGAAGGGAGGGCTGCAAATATTATTCCATAACAATGAACATTAAAAGAAACTTTTTTCTTATGATACAAAAACAAAAAATTTTCTTAGGAATTTATATCTGGATATTAATGTTTTATTGCACAGGTGCTGGATATTGAAAACTGTTCTAATGCTAAATGAATGTGTCTTGCTGTTTGTGGTTTTCACTATGGAAGTTTTAGTTTGCAAAATTTATAAAGAATCAGTTTGAAATATTATAATTATCTTGAGTAATTACAATATGGGTGCTATTTTAATTTTATCCATTCTATTCTTCCAGTCTAGAAACCAGGCTTTGATGAAACAGCATCAAGACTTAGTTGAACAAGTGGAACAAACACATTTAGAGTTGAATACCTTCAAGAGTTTGCAGGAGTTAGAAGGTTTGGCTATCACTAAAAGAGTTGAAGTAAGTTATGCTAGATTAGGTTTGTAAAAATTATTAATATAATCATTGGTTTCTTTGTAAATTGTAATTTCAATATTTATTATTAAATAAGTTAATTAATCATTTTATTGTCATTTTTTAAATAATGTTTTAAATTTATATACTTTATTTTTAAGAATATATAAAAATAAAATTTATTAAAATAAAATCATGTCCTTCTGATTTTACTCATTTTCAGGAAAGATTGTTTACATATACAAATGTTTGAATGAGTATTTAATTTCTAATTATTTTTGCCTACTTCTAATCCTTTTAAATATTACTTTGCCATATTATCTAGTATATATGATGTTCCTTTATACAAGACACATTAGAAAAAAAAAACACATTTTTCTAACAAAACACATAAAAATAAGATGATGTCAATACTTAATTCAAAATCAAAGAAATATTTATTTAAATGCTTTAATTAATTTAGTTTATTAAATGTAAATAATTTATTTATATAATACGCTAAGGAGACGATTCCAGGTCTTCTCATCTTCCACAAAACAAACTTATCATGGCCATATTAGGTGTAAGTAAATATTTCAGTTAAGAACCTTTGGAAACATACACGTAATCTGCTTTATATCACAGCTATTCTACTTCATTTTCTCTAAAACTTTTAAAAACTATACAATTATAGTACTTTAAGTTCTAAGTTAAAAATAATGTTTAACCAGTTATCAAAAGCTGTTGTGCATTGATATACTTTGTTGATGAATTTTCTTTTGGCGCCATCTATTGACAATTAGTTTGAACAAAGAATCATTTTGCTGAAATTATAGTTACTGTATACATTTTATCAGCTTTGAAAGTTTTGAAAATAAAACAAATATTTCTTTTCAATTCTTATTGTAATTAAAACATATGTAATGTACAATATTGTGGTACAGCATATTTTAATTATATCAATACAGATAAGATTTTGAATTTTAACTATAGCAAGTTTGTAGCGGGGGAAAAAAATAAATAAAAGTCATAATTATGAAATTAATAGTTGCAATTTGCTGTTTAGTGTGTTGCAGAATAATTTAAAATTAATTTCTGAGTAGTAAAGTAATTTATAAGTCACAAAATTAATATTGGGTAAAGAATAATATATATATAAATAGCCCTCTACTGAGTAACATGCATAGGTAAAAGTACTTTAGAACAAGTTTTGTTGAATTAAACATAATTTTTTGTATAATACATATAGATATATATATTAGCTACAAATATATTGCACCTTTTCCTGTTTCATGATGCAATATTTTAAATATGATTTTAAATTACAGTTTACATATTTTTGTTATAGTCATCAAAAGTCAAAGGATGAAACTTTTTTATAAATGAAATGCAAAAATCATAAAATGATTCATCTTTTTTCTTTTTTAATCAGAAAAACATATTTTTAATGTAAAATTTTCATGATTAAATGTTGCAAAAAAATGCACATATTTTTATAAAAGATTTTGTATTTTGCTGTGAATTTAAATTTAAAAAAAAAAGGCCTATATTATCATCAACCAGCAGTTTTTGTTATTTCCATTCATATTTATTGATCATTTAGATTTTTGTAATCTCAGAAAGAAAATAATAAAATACCCAATGATATTTAATGCTGCCATCTATAATCAAATATTGAAACTAAATAAATATAAATGATCTTGTGATGATTAAGTTTTAAACAGCAGAGCCACAAAACAATTAATACTTTTTAATATAAATCCTATGATGGAAAGCCTATCTTCATGATCTAAACATTGTTTTGAAGATTTATTGTTCGCATGCCATCATTTTTGACAGGGTTATACACTAGTGATATTCATTAAAACAAAATCAGCAATATGTGTTGTTACAACTTGATTTTTTTCCTTTATCTGTTTATGATCAGAAATTTATTTGTATTTCATAAATGTTTAAAATTTACAGTTAATAAGTATTTTAATTTTGTAATATCTTGTATTATAATGCAGCAATAAATTACTGATTGTTTAATCTTACTTTGCTATAGTCTTTGACTGATGATGTAAACAGGCAGTTAGAGAGAGAAAGTATATTGCAAAAAAAATATCAAGAACTGTGTGATAAAAAGGCTGAATTAGAAGAAGAATTAAAGAAAGAGAAAGATTGCCAGGTCTTGTATGAGACTGTCTCATAAATTATGTGTACATATATTGTTCTTTTATTATTTACTTGCTGTATATTGCAGAGTACTGGAACTGGACCTTTGGTATCTTTATAATTAAAGATAAAAACTTATTTCATTTGTTAAATAGCATGTTAAAGGGTGCATTTCTCACTTAATGAATCATACTTCTGATAGTTTTAACTTCCCCCCCCCCCCTTGGAATCTTGTATCATTTCTTTGTTCATTTTGTGCTTTGTTTCTTTGAGATAACTGAAACAATTCATACAGTTTGAAAAGTTTTCCCAATAAGATTTGTTAAGACATGCTGCCATGCTTAAAATATGCAAAGAGTAATAGTCAAAAATCAAGAAGTATGTGTTATCAGGAGAGAAAGATATTAACCTCCTCAGTCCTGAGACAAATATTATAAAGGATCACAAAAACTAGTTTAAATTTACTATGAAACATTTCCAAAAATGTAGAGTTTATATATTGTTGCTTATAATATGCACACATTTATTTTAAAAAATTTAAAGTAATTTTAACAATTCTAGAATTTAAATTACTTTAAGTGTTCTTTAATGTCTCTTACAGGCAACATCAAGACTGAGGAGGTTAAAGACCTCAAGAGTGGTATTTTTTAAAACAAAATATGCCTTGGGTTCCAATTCCTTCAAAACTCTGATAGCACCCTTTACGAAAGAAACATTTATTCAACCACTTTTAAATAAATATCGTGTAAAACAATAAGCATGACCTTGTGTCTGTGCCTATAATAATATTTAGTCATATTATTTAGCCACAATGTATTCATTCATCTTTATTAAAAATTTGTATAATTTATCAAATAATGTATTAGATCGTGTAATTAAATCAAACTATTTTAATATTTCGTGAAGTTTTCAAAAGATATTGTTGTTTTTATTAATCTAAAGATTCACAAGCATTTTTAAAAAGACAGTTTCAGAAACCCAAAGAGTTTCAGTCTGTTATAATTTTATAAAAATATTTACTGTTTCAATTTTTAAAGAGTAATACTTTGAAAATATAAATAATCTGTAGGTGTAATGAGATTATAAATGTTGTTTAGCTCTAAAGTTATTATTTTTTTTAATTAAGCTCCTTTACTCTCCTCCCCCCTTTCATAAAGATGATGATATGAAAGCTAAAGTTATTTAGCTTTTTAGCTGGTTTTGATTATGATAGTTGTGTTATTAAATTTAGTGTGTATATGGCATTATATTACACACACATATATATATATTTAATTTATGCTTTTTAAATTTAAAAATCAGTCTTCTATATTTTTGCTGTTTGATTGTTTCTGCATTCATTAGTATGAAATTTTAATGAGCGTGAAATTCTTATGTGTACATGCAAAAAGAATAGTCTTTGTTCACATAACAAAATAGATTTCTCAAATTTATAAGGTATTTTAAAAAATGGTATTCTGTTTAAATTCCAAAATGAAGCTTTTTCATTTAGCAAAAATAGCATCTGTATTTTTTAATTATAAAGAATGTGTCATCTATACAGTTATTTCTATGTGTTCATATTTGTAAATATACATTTCATTGACGAAAAATAAAGATACATTTAGATATATTTTTCCATGTGTATTTTGTACTTTTCCATCTAATTACATTTTTGGCTTCACTTTACAAAGCATCATTAACATATAGATATATATAACCATTATATAATACTACAAATCAACATCCATCTTTAATACAACTAGACGGTTGCCCGCCCTCAGTAGCCCGAAGACTATCTGAATGCCAGTTCTACAACCCCTCACATTCACGTTTCTGTGCCATCGGCAGATATGTTTGAAAATATTTATTAATTAGACGAGTTGGCGCATTGCCAAGATTTGCTTCCTCTGGACCGAGTTGGCGCATTGCCAAGATTTGCTTCCTCTGGACCGAGTTGGCGCATTGCCAAGATTTGCTTCCTCTGGACCGAGTTGGCGCATTGCCAAGATTTGCTTCCCCTGTGCCTCAAATAATTAATTATTCAATTAATTATCCTCAGAATTCCTTTTATTTATAGAGATTTACGATTGAGAACCATGCCTGACACAAGCAGTATGTATTATATCAAAATATATACATTTCCATTTATAGATTTAGGATAAAAAGGAGATTTTTTATATATATATATATATTATCATGTATCATATTTATTATATAAAAATACTATTTTTCTGTCTCATAACCTATTTGTATTTGATGACCCTAAATTTGAATGTAATTATTTTGACTGTGAAATATATGACACTTTCAGATCTCTGTTGTGTTATTTTGTATACTTGTACATAATTCAGTGATTTCATCATAATCATTTTTATTTATTCTGAATTGAAATAGTACAAAATATTTCAAATGTTTTTAGTGGCTGCAATGCCGAAATAAATATATATATATGTATATTAATACTTCTCATGCCTTCTAAACATATTTGATTTTTGCTGGAAAGTAAAGAACATGAATTTGAATTGAATTAAATTTATAGCAAAGTAAAAGAGCTTCACTGGGTTTTTTTTTTTCAAAACAAACCTGAGATTGGGAATGTCATTTCCTTCAGCAGAGTATACCCATAATGAAGTACACTTTTCTCCAATCTCATTCAAACAAATCTTTAATTATTGGGATTTTATTTTATTTCAATCATTTTAAATTTAAATTTTAACATCATCATTCATGTTGCTATAAGTACAGATTTGGTATTCTTCCAACTTGAATTTAATCATAGCGGTAACAAAATTTGAAACATTTTTCATTTCAGAAAAATATTCAGAAATTGCTAAAGACAAAATTTACTATATTAGGCTAAAAGATTAATAGCAAATTTCTTTTATAAATTCTGAAAAGTCACTGCAAAACAGAAATGCTAAAATCACAAAAAATTTTAACATTTTTGTATGAATTCTAAATAAACTTTATTGAAAAAAAAAGACAAAACTTACATAAAAATTTTTGAATTATTTTATTTTAATGAATGAAAAGGCAATAAAGTAACACAAATTTTGCATAAAGAACAAAGTCAATCGGATTATTAGTTGCTGAAATATTTGTAATCCTGTTTTCCACATTCTTTGATTTTTCATGATTCTGTATTTCATTCAAATTTCAATTCAAAGATATATTTCAATTAGAAATGAGAGGCTTAATCTGAAGCAGTAAACTGTTAGTTAATATGAGTATTATTTTTGGAGCTATAAGTATTATATATATATTTCTTTTACATAATTCGGTACTACTTGAGTAGTTTGGCGTTTTATATGATTTGTCGAATTTGATTCATCTGCAATTCATTAATAGAGCATTACTATGTATATTAAAAATATTTAAATATATGTTCAAATTTTGTTTTGGAATTGCAATGCATTTTATTAATAGTTTACACATGTTTTATTTTCATATATTATTCATATCCATGATGGGTAAGTATTATGGTGGACCCCAATGACTAAATTCTAGAAGTAATAATAACTTTAAACTGATTTGATATTTATTATAATTAAGAAGTTATGGGTATTTTTCAATTACACCAGTTCTAACATAATTCTAATGAAATTCAGTGATTTATATCAGTTTCAATACATTAGCAGTAGTGTAATGTAACTAAACTAAAATACCCTGCAAACAATTTTTCAGTACATATCATAATGTAATGGAGCTCTTTTGGGTGCCTTTGTAAATGAACTATTAATTCCACATACTTCATATACAATATCAAATATGCCTAGGGGACACTAAATAAAGTTTACCAATTGCATGAAAATCTGAGTATATTTATGGGCGTAGCTTATTAAGAGCATCAACAGATAGTTAGACAAATCGATTGCATATAGATTTTGTTATAATACTGCTGCATGTTTGACATTTTTTTGTAACGAGAGTTCATTCTTCATTAATATTAACAAAACTTGCATATAAAGTATGAAAATTGATGTTATTATTGAGAAATGTTTGATAAACAAGCTGATGCAGACTTTTTTAAAAATCAAATAATTATTTACAGAAATATTTAATGTAAAACTTTGGCCAAAACCATTCCATTTAAAAAACTTTTATAAAAAAAAAAAAAATTAAAAAAAATTACAAAAAATTACAAAAAAATTACAATAAAAAAAAATTACATGTGGCTATCACAAACAGAAAAAAAAATTATAATTATAATTAAATAATTCCATGTTAAAATAGGAAAATGTTGTAAATTATGTCACGAAAACTATATTTAAATGTGAATTAAAAAAAAAAAAAAAAGTAATAAATTTATTAATATATGTTAAAAACAGTAAAAACAAGAAATTGCGCCATAATTGAAATGATCAAACAATAATAATGTCAAACAGTTTTAATTAAAAAATATATTTTCATGAGATATTTATTTCATTTTTTGAGATAATCTTTCTTCACAGTTGCTGTTGTGAATTCTAAGGCAGTGCAAATAATTTTTCCTTTCTAACAACAAAAGTATCCTCATGTGAATATTAAAAAAAGAAAGAAAACTTTGGCGAAAATTATGTCAGATGTAAAACAAATGCATTTTAAATGTCTGCTTTAAAACAGTTTCCTTACAGTGTTGTTAAAAATTACCAAAAGGCTAAGACTCTGTTTACTTAATTCTTTTTACATTAGTTTATTTTCAAATTTTTAAATACTTTTTTTTTAATCAAAGTCGAAAACAGACATTATATATATAACATCCCTCCGTGTATAACGATTCCGGGGTCAACCCATCCACGAGAAAAAACACTTTTTGTGACCAATGACAAATTCCACTGTGAAAAGTTATCTCCGATTTTAAAGGCTATCAATTTTTTGTCCAATGCAAACGTTCCAGAGTTGTAATGGAGCGTTCTAATTTGTCAGATTTACAATTTGAGCTGTAAATGACGTCACTACATTTTACTGTGCTTTGAAATCTTTTCCCTATTTCAAACACAATATTCACACTGTTAAAAATTTGACTCATTTGCTGCAGCATCACTCCACCGCTTTTATAGAAAACGATTACTTTGCTGTGTTATGGAGCATTCTCATTAGTCATAAAAGAGACATTCTATAAAAGCTGTGGAGTGACGCTGCAGTAAATGGCAGCTTTTGCTGCATTATCACTCCTCAGTTTTTATAGAATAGACTGTAAGTAACACACACAAAGTAACCGTTTTCTATAAAAGCGTTGGAGTGATGCTGCAGCAACTGTTAAAAATTTGACTTATTTGCTGCAGCATCACTCCACTGCTTTTATATAAAGCGGTTACTTTACTGTGATATGGAGCATTCTCATTGGTCATATAAAAGAGATATTCTATTAAAGCTGTGGAGTGACACTGCAACAAATGGGTCAAATTTTTAATAGTGTAATACGGGAAAGTAATCATTTTCTATAAAAGCTGCGTATTGACGATGCAGCAAAACAGTCAAATTTGTAACAGTGATTAATTAAAACTTTTTATTTAAGAAAAGCGAAGGTGCGTTTTAAATACAATATTGTTAGAATTTTTATATTCGTGTTGCTTTATTTATTTATTTTATTTTTGTTTATTTATTTATTTTTTACAGCCGTGAATGACTTCACTGTCACATAATGAATCACGATTGTTTACTCTTTATTGTTGACATTTGTTTTCGATCTTATAAAGTACTTTCTTTTAAATATTAGCTAATGGTATAAAATAGTTAATTCACAAATGTTTTAAAATAGCATTATTAGTGCATGTTTTGCATTATTAATGCATGTTAATTTGCATGTTTCGCAGCTTTCATTTTCTATAAAAGCTGCGTATTGACGATGCAGCAAAACAGTCAAATTTGTAACAGTGATTAATTAAAACTTTTTATTTAAGAAAAGCAAAGGTGCGTTTTAAATACAATATTGTTAGAATTTTTATATTCGTGTTTCTTTCTTTATTTATTTTATTTTTGTTTATTTATTTATTTTTTACAGCCGTGAATGACTTCACTGTCACATAATGAATCACGATTGTTTACTCTTTATTGTTGACATTTGTTTTCGATCTTATAAAGTATTTTCTTTTAAATATTAGCTAATGGTATAAAATAGTTAATTCACAAATGTTTTAAAATAGCATTATTAGTGCATGTTTTGCATTATTAATGCATGTTAATTTGCATGTTTTTGTGAAATAATTACTGTAATTTTGTGAGTGAAATTCATTAGCTGCATATTCTATGCCATTATTTTACCCATTCAATTAATAATTTGGCTACCCTCTCATATTCATCTGGAAATGGCCAAAATGGGAAAAATTTTTATACATTTTGGATATTTTTATTATTTTCTCTCAGTATTTTAAAATATTTTTTGGCTGTAGTTTCACAATGTATTCTTTTATAATTGATATTTTACCTTACTTTATTCTTTTAAAATTTATGCATTTACCATTTGTTCATTACAATCCCTCCACATCCACCAGATAGTTTTGTTATAGTTTTAAATGCAAATTTCTATTGATTTTTTTTTTTTTTTAGATTTTTTTCTCATGTTCAATCTTTGTATTTTTCAAAATTGTTTAAGCCTAAAGTGGCTATGATTGACCAAAGTTGTTGTAATGTTTTATCATCCTTTTAAAAATGGAAACACATCATCTTGATGGGCTATCTTCTAGTTGAAGATGAAACACTTTATTTGATTCCAAATCAATTATACAGTTATGCATGCAAGTGTTATGTTGCTTTTTAGATGTGAATCTATGAATGTATTAGAAAGTTTAACATTGCTAACCAGGAAAAAATATTTCATTGAGAATACACATGATGTACTGAACTTATGTCATCTGTTTATATTCTCAATTAATGTATCAAATTTGGCCAATTTTAATTTGACGAAAAATATCATCTTTAGTGTCTTTATTTTAAGTATTGTGTTAGTTGCTGCAATTAATAGTAAATAAAACATTTTAAAAATAAGAAAATCACTCTGGTCAAAAATCTTTCAACATATTTTATTAAAAACATATCTACAAAGTTCCATATTTTTTAATTCCTTTTTCTCTTATTGCTCTAAGATACTTTAATATGTTTTGTCAAATCATATTTCCAGATGTACTGAAAACATCAACAGCAAATAATGTTACATTGATATTTTTTTTTTTTTTTTCTTCTTGCTACTTTGAACCTTTTTCCAACATTTACTTAGAAAATGTTTGTCAGTAAAAGAACTTAATCCTAATTCATCTGCACTATTATAACTTCTATAGAGGAATCAAAAAGAATCATTTGCATGCTATTTCATCTTTCGTTTGCATGCTGTTGAGAACAGAGGAAGCATACAATTTTATGACATGCAAATTCGAATTATTCTGTTAACTGTAAATATTTTTCTTTCTAATAATTTTCTTCTTTAGAGAAAAATAATTTTGAGAAGTTGTAGATTACATAGATATTCATTTATCAGAAGCTCAAGTTCAAAGCTCTAATTTCTTTTTTTTCTAAGTATTTCAAAAATTTAACTCAAATTTGTTAATATTTTCTTATTCTCAATTTTATTCTATTAGATTTTTTTTAAATTAACCTCAATTTATTTTAAAATTCATGTGTATGTGATTAACAATCATTTAAGTACTATTTAAGGATTCTTTTTTTCCTAACCTTTGATTAATTTTCCATGTTTGGTTAATATTATTAATGACTTCAAAAATCTAAAAAACTCTTTTTAGGAACATTAAAAGTAAATTTTACTCTTATTTTAATGTACTGCCTTTAGTATTTATGGTTTTGTACTCATTAAGTGTCACCAATTAGACAAAATTTTGTAAATCTTCAGATGATTTGCCTAGTTTGAACTATGTTTGCTGTGATAAGTAGGGCCTGCAGTGTGGCAAAGGAGTACTCCAATGGCCAGATCCTGTGCATCGAAGACGCTGGTATCCAAGAACTCTATAACCTGGTTGGCATCCGACCACAACTACTTCCCCTATTCCATAATGAAACTTTGTGGGAATAACATGACCATTTGAAGGTTCCCCTGGAAATTCACATGCTGCTTTACCTGTAATGGAAAAGTAATCAGTATAATAAATAATTGCAGCAAAGATCTATGGAGTATATTTCCTATTTGATTATTTTCAGTTGAAATAGTTTCAAAGAAGGGCCTGGTGTTCAATTTTTAATAAACTTTAGTGCATTGTTTTACACTGATAGCATACTTTAAATCAAGACATCAAGTGGACTAGACTCAGAGACTGAAACCTTCACACAGGACTTTTATAATTTAATCAGTGTCAATATGGCACTGCAAATTGAAAGTGATTAAAAGTTTTCGATTTTTATAAGAAAACACAAGTCCTTAAAAGTGATTGAATTTTGATTTAATCTTAGTGAATATGCTTTATTTTGCTTTGTTTTATTTTATTTATTTGATAGATGCTTAACTTTTTATATTCAGATGTTAAACAGAATAGCGGGGGGGGGACCTTACTTTTAAATAATCTCCAAAAATATTTGCTTTTACCTGACACCATATCTGTTTTTAAACTTTTTTGTAATTCAAAATGCTGTGCACTCAGGGCCGTAGCTAGAAATGAACAGTAGGGGAGGGGGGGGGGGGGGCTCATATATTTTTTTCTTTCTCTCTGACGCAGAAAGATAAATTAGAGTATATTCATATTGTAGGTACTGTGTTTCTTATGAAACTGTTCTAATTACTTCATTTTATGCTAAAAAAATTTATGATGATGAAAACTTTGAATGTATAACTGGTGCAAAATTAAAAATCCTGTTAGCTGTATATGTACAAATAGGATGAGGGAGTGTTGAAACACTTATTTTAGAAACAATTTAGTAATTATGCAAAACTGTGAAAGGGTCTTAAAAGTATATTAGATTTTTGAACAGAATTTCATTTGAATTTTCGAAAAATAATTTCGTTTAGTGACCTTGGAATCTTTTCCAAGGGGGGGGGGGAGGGGGGCTCAAAATATTTTAGGGAGGGCTGAGCCGCCCATAGCGCCCCCTTAGTTACAGCCCTATGTGCGCTTATCCTTTGTACAAAATGCAAATGTGCCTGTGATTATAAACAATATAATCTCACTATGTTCATTTGTGATGATGTCAGTTATATTCATTCTATTCAAGGTAGGTCAGGTATATTCAACTACAAGGTGGCCATAATTAAACTGATAGTACTCAGAGTGTTCTGTAGTGCAATCTAATTACGAGAATGGCACCAAATTTTGTAGGAAGATTAAACAAGAATGTGGGACGAAGGATTCCATGAAAAAAGATTTAGTTCCAAAAGTCACTGCCAGAGAAATATGTGGCACTGTGTATTGAAAAAAGAGAGTTTCAAAAAAAGAAGAATCAATACTGAAATAAAATTACCGTTTATTTAGCACATCTAACTCAAGTTCAATGTGACCGCCGTTTTTGTGAACCACATATGGCATCTTGTGCACAGCATTTACAAAAGCAGACAATAACATGTCTGCATGAATCTCCCGTACAGTTCGCAATATGATATTCTTCAACGTAGCCAGATCCTGGACACCTCCGTGATAGGCGTTGTACTTTAGGTAATCCCATAGCCAAAAGTCGCAGGGTGTAAGATCAGGGGACCGAAGTGGCCATGCAGTTTGAAAAACAATGGCTAATGACTCTTTCTGTTGTGAATTTCTGTCGTAGGAGCTTCTGTACCCACAAAGCAATATGTAGAAGGACTCTATCTTGCATGAAAATGATTTTCTACAGGCACTGTCTTCGCTGAAGTGCCGAAATAACAAAATTGTTTAGCATTTGGCGATATTTGTCTCCGGTAACAGAACACGTTACAGGTCCAGTCAGAGTGATGTTCTCAAAGAAGAGTGACCTATGATCATATCTGCTGTGAAACCACACCAAACATTTATTTTCGGTGAATGCAAAGGAATTTCTCTGAATTTGAATGCTCTTGGTGACTTGTTATCCCGAATTCGGCGGTTCTTAGTATTTACAGTTCCATTCAGGTAAAAGTGGGCCTCACATCCCCATAAGATTTTCCACGGCCAAGCATAATCCAACTTCATTGTGGCAAGAAAAGTAAGAGCTAAAGTCAACTACTTATTATTGTCGGTGTGACGTAACTCTTGTACGGATAGAAATGGATAATCTTTCGTAGGATTTTCCATTCCGTACAAAAAGGCATATCCAGATTCCGAGATATCCCACGAGCGATGGAAGTGGTAGCAATATTGTTTTTTTCATCCTCTGCTTGACTGAATATTTAGAGAATCTGTTTTCTCAACCATTGCGTTTAAACCATTAACTGACAAAAAAACGTTACCTTTACGCTTTTTTTTTGTGTGTGTGTGTGTGTGTGTGTGGTTTTTAAAAGCACGAAGGGTGGTTGGTGCATTGCACTGGTTGAGATAAAAGAATTTGACTAATAGAGCTCGCTCGACTAAAGAAGGAGATATTGTGAAAGGTAACTTTGAATGAAATTGCTGTTAACAGTAGCACATCACCTTTTAAAGCCGAACAAGCTTGCACTGGACCAAAAGATGTAATGTAAAATTTGAATAAAGAACTTCTTCTGCTGCTGTTGTTTTCTTTGTGGCTTTGTAAGTGAAATTGTAGATAAAGAAACTTTAGCAGTGTTTATGTAAATTTTTAGCTTTTTATAAACTATTACCATTTTGAGCTTGGATTAAATTGCTAAATTCGTTAAATAAATGATAATTTTATTTCAGTATTGATTCTTCATTTTTTGAAACACTCTTTTTTGAATAGACAACATATTCCCCTGGCGTTGACTTTTATAATTATTTTTTTTTTCCGCAGAATCCCTCGTCTCCCGTCTTTTTTAATCTTTCTACAAAATTTTGTGCCATTCTCGCAATTAGATCGCGCTACAGAACACTCTGAGTACCCTCAATCATGAATTATTCACCATGGTCAGCTTGTATATTCATTCAAATATCCACTAATGAATTATGTGTGAGAAGTTACTTTTACGAATTGTAACTTAAAAAATAAATAAATAAAAATAAAATAAAATAATGACACTTATTTTTTTTTCCTCTGTCAATGCCTTAATTCACTTTATTACTATATCTAAGTTGGTATTTGGTATTGCATATCAAGCGTAAAAACTCAGGATTAAATGACAAGTTACTATTATGTCTTTTACTAAAATTAAAAAGTCACAATATTCATCTACATATTATTAAGCATATATAGCATATATATTAAATAACACCTTTGTGTAAACAATATCTAAAAAAAAAAAAAAAAAAAAAAAATTTTATTACGTGTTATTGTTACATTGTCACAACAATCAAAATAAATTTGCATGTTTAAATTATTTACCTAGCTACCACTATTTTTGAATAAAAAAAATAATTTTAGTGAAAGACAGAATTTTTGAGGCTAATTAATTATATTTCGATAAATTATTTTAAAAAAAAAAAAAAATCACAAAAGCTACCTTTTAGTGGCAAACGACATTTAGCTAAAAAGTTAAAAACCTCTAACTCAGCTGTTCCCAAACTTTCTTGGTTAGCGACCCACCTTCGAATGAAAAAAAAAAAAAAATCCAACCCACCCAAGATAAAGTTGTATATCAATATAGCAATTTTTGTACGATTTCTATACGCTCGGCTATCCTATTCTAATAAAAACGCTAATTTTCATACCGAAGATACATTATCAACAGAAACGAGAATCGATGATCTCAATGTGTGTAAGTGAATAGTAATTAAAACAATGTACAAACTACAAAGACAGTTAAAAATGTGTTTAATTATTATGAAAACATGACTTTACAATCAATGAGATTTCCGGTCTCAGTTTCTTGCACTTGTCTTTCAAAAACAGCAAAGTAGAAAAAAGCATGTTCTCATAAGCACAAAGTGTTGAATTTCACCAAGGACCTCAAGGCTGATTTGGTTTTTCTGGATATTCTGTTCGTATATTAATCTAGATATCTAGAAAGAAATTAAGCATTTTCCTTTGAAATATGATTTCCTGTTGAAATTGTTATGTCTTTTTAAACAGATGAAATAAAATATTTTGATGATAAACCTCGATTGTTCCGCGACCCACCAGCGCAACTGCCGCGACCCATAGATTGGGAACCGCTGCTCTAACTTATAGTTTTAGCGGTTAATGGGTTAAATGAAAGACATAGTGGTTGTTATAAGAACAACTTTAGTCTAAAATTTGTCTCTCTGTATTATATTACTTATTTACATGATTGTCTTAATTGTATTTTAAAAACTTAATACCATTTTATTCTGTGTAAAATATTTCTCTGATTATGTGTCACACCTAAAATATTACGAGTTAATTTGAAAATCAGTAAAATCGCCATTTTTCTTCCTTATGTACAAAGTACAATAATCCATGAATTATTTGATGTAAAGATTATACTTACATGTTGGAGTTGGATGTGACCATACACCGTGATCAGTGCATACCGCTACAGGTTCACCAACCACAACATGACCAGCATTACATGTGTACTGGACGAAATCGCCAGCTAAATGGCGCCCTGTATCAACCACTCTTCCATTGATTGGAGCAACTGGTGGTGGACATCGTATCGCTAAATAAAATAAATATAGCAATCATAGCAAAGTATTAAAATAATCATTAATGAAATATATCAAACATATAAAACAAAATATATCATGAATATAGATTTTATAAGAATTTATTTTGATATAGCTCTGATTTTAACTTATCCTACACTATCAGTGGAAGCTGTATGTGGCAACATAAATAAATTATTATCTCTTTAATAAGAAAGAATCCCCCAAAAAATTAATATCCATAAAAAAACTAATCCATCTATAAAAGTTATCCATAATTAAAAAAAATAAATAAATAAACATTTGTTTTAAACACTAGTTTATAGACCAGAACACGTCTGCACATGCACAGACCATCACATCATCGAGTTGACGACCGAAATTCCAGAAGTAACTAAAATTCAATGCCGAGCCAGCGGCTTGGTTGGTAGCGTCAGCTCCTCCCACACCGCTGGACCCTGGTTCGAGTCCAGCTAGCGGCATGGGTGTCTTGTGTTGTCCCTGTGATAATGGATGTATCGGATATTCTGTAATAAAGTGTTCTATATGGTTTCTTGTGATCATTGGAGGTTATGCCGGCGAATAGCTGTAGCGCCTACCTCAAAGCAAATAAATGTAAAATTCAATTCGCATATTAAAATGCAAGTGGTCAGCCAAGTGATATCTTGTTAGAAAACACCTGAAAACCCGATTTTTATGGCTGTCTGGGAGGTTCACCATTGTGGTTTCTTGTTCTCAGTCCTCCATGTTTTTATACCCTCGGGTGCAGGAAAACATAATTGATAAACCTACTGATCAACCACTAAAATCGGGTTTGCAGGTGTTTTCCAACAAGATATCACTTGGCTGACCAGCTGCATTTTAATTTGATAATTGAGTATTGTCTGATCCTGGAATTTCAGCCGTCAACTCGGTGAAGTATTGGTTTGTGCAACCTGCTCCCGATCTATTAATCTAATGGTTCACGGACTTACAGTGCTTGCTCAACCATTGTAGAATATATTTAAGCAATAGCACTGTTCATCGTCATGTATCATTTGTAAAACATTTCACTCTAGATAGGGAAGCGGCAGCACAAACAATCATCTCATGTGCGAATCGAGTTTTAACTAATTCTGGAATTTCAGCGATGGTCTATTTAGAACTACAATGAGCACTCATTGTTAAAAAAATGTAGGATTGACAAAAAGCTAAAATTAATTTCCTTTTAAATTCTTTCCAAAAAGCAGTGGTGGAAAGACGCGATGTGCTATCCGGCCCAGTTCATCCTTGTTACAAAGGAAGATCATGATTACCTCATTGATTCAAATTAATTCCGTTTACATATTATTAATATATATATATGTAATAAATAAAAAAAATTTCTCCATTTTGCCCGCCCTGAGTTTATTCTAACGTTTTATGGGAACATACTTTTATTCTCAGTTTCCGTAATGTATTAATATTTTTAACGGCTAAAGTTATTTTTCTTTTATTTTATTTAACTTAGCATAATCTATTGATTATCTTCTTAAAAAGAGCTAGAATGCTTCTTGAATGCCAATGTCTTATTGCGAAATCTTAAATTCATTACACAAATCCATTTTCCTTTTTAAAATAAAAAACATTTATCGAAACTTTAATTTTGTTTTATTATTTAATTAATCGTCTGCTAGGGATTCATACGCTTTTTGCGTGGGCAAATTACACTATTACGCGGTTCGTTAAAGAGTTCATGCCTCTGGTCACGCCTATCGGCTATTGGTGGAGAGCGGGTTGGATTATCTTTACGTTGACAACGATCTTAATGGATCTTTAAAAGCCTTACTTAAAAAGGGAAGGGGTTAGATTAGCTTAGGATTTTGAGAAAGCCATTTTGGCTTGAAAGAGCGTTAGAATGCTTTTGACATTTCAAGTGCCGGGATTCCCGTGTCATCTTCGTAATAATTTGGAATGCTCTGGTGATGCAGGCTTATAACAAGTTGTCTATTATGAATTTGTGGAGACTGGAATGATGCCACCGGCAGCAATGATGGCAGGTGGAATAACTGCTGGAAGTGCTCAAAAGAATAAAGGATTAAAAATTGATTTCTTGAATTTTTTCTGGAGAAACTTCCATCGATCACAACTCCATTGCGTCTAAGTACGGCCGCTATATCAACATTGATGAAAAGACAGGTGTTATTCCATTTTAATCGATATATTATTCAAGCAAACCTGTTTATTATTTCAAGTAAATCTACTTGTTATTACACACACACATATATATATACACATAAAGGATTAAATCAAAATACATACGCCTGCACGTTGGAGTTGCATCTGACCAGTTGCCTCCTGCAAGGCAATTCAGGAAAGGTGGTCCAGCCAGTTCAAATCCCGTAGGACATGAGAAGACGACTCGAGTTCCAAAAGTACGATTGCGTGTGCTGACAATCAGATGCGTACTCTCTGTCATCAACGGAGGACACTTTAACACTAAAGATCAGCAGAAAGAAAATAACAGATGTCTGTTAGATTGAGTTAATTACATTTTTACGTGTTTCAATTATCAGAGATTTGTGATACATAAATATACTTGTTAAGGTAATCTTACATTGTGTTAGTTGTATAATTTTATTATCAAAATTTAGAAGAATCAAGCACTTTGGCAAATCTATAGTAATATATTATTAAGTAAAGTTCGTTTGCTTCTTTTTAGGTAGTAATCTCTGGAATACCGAATTGATTTCAAAAGTAATGGTATCAAAATGATGTTAATTCCTGTTCCAACATAGACCATATTTTATATCGATGCCTCTACCCCAAACAAGTGCTGGTTCAAAAAACGTTTAAAAAATTCGATTTTTGTGTTAGTGAAGGACAGAGAAACATGAAATTTGGCATGATAGTTTCTTATTAGATGCTAGCAAATCCCGCGATTTTGCTCAAGTAATAATTGAAATATGCCAAGTGATATTTGTATGTCTGATTTTTATTAGAAGTAATAACATATTTATAAATAATTCAAAATTTTTCATTTAAGCCACAGTTTGACTAAATTTCATTATTACACTGCATTACTCCGAAATTAGACTTAGAAAAAAATAATAAGAAATAGCTAATTCTAAATAAATGATAAGTTAGAAAATATTTTGAAACTTTTATGCTCAATTTATACGTTTCTTTTAGTATTCCTTTAAAGTATTTAATTTTTTAGAAACAATTTTCTTAGTATATATTTAATTTACATCCTAAAATTAATCATCACGTCAAAGGCTAAGATTCTTTTTTAAGGATCTACCATCTTTCTAAGTGTAGTGGTACTAATATAAAATATCTACGCTGAAAAAGAGACTGTCGCCATTAACTTGTCAACGTAAGTTTTGAAATCAGTTTCGTATTTTCTAATATTCCATGGAAACGTAATTTAGAAAGTTTTTAAAACGTTAGTTGTTCCTACCTAATCCTGGTGGTAGTGGCACCGGCATATAGACTATGTAGGATCAGAGAGTGTCACGATCACCCATCCGAGGCACCAACCAAAATAAGAGTCACTAGTGAGAGAGTGTCACCAATGATTCACAACGATTTCTTTTTAATCACTGTAGTACTTCCTGAGATTGCATAGAAATTTTAATTTAAGAATTTTTTAGAACGCTTTTCGCTTCCTCCCTTCGCTACACAATTTTTTAATTTCGAATTTTCTTCCGACTATCCTTAAAGAACATTTATATTTATGAGTAACTACCATGCCATATTTAAAGTTTTTAGACTCTGTAGTAAAATAGAGATCGTTATTTTTAATATTTTTTGCTCCTGCAACCTTTTGTTGATAGTGTCACCGACATAAAATATGGTTTATGTTTGTTATATTTTAACAGGTTCTATCACAACTAATTTACTTATCAAATCGGTTTGATACTTGCTGGGATTGCTTACAAATAGCCATTTAGAACGTTTTATGACACTTTTCGTGCATTTTCACCCCTTTTAAATTTCGAATTTTCGAGGAAATGTTGTTAGAGATCATTTATATCTTATAAGTAACTACAATGCTCAATTTCATGTTCAAAGCTCTTCAATAACATTAAAATTACATTTTTAGAGCTTATTTTTCTCCTGTGCCCCCTTTTGGGGTAGTGACATCGATCTAAGATAATGCCTGTATTGGAGCAAGGATTGTCACCATCATTTTGACATCATTATTTTTAAATAGGTTCGTTATTTCTCGAGACTGCTTAAACATCTCAATTTAGAACTTTTTTTAGATCTTTTTTAGACACCGACATAAGATATAGTGTTGGAGTAAAGACTGTCACCATTATTTTTAATTGATTTAATTAATTCCGGAAATTGTTTTAAAATTGCTTTTTAGAACGCTTTTCGCGCGTATTTTTACTTTATATATATATATATGGCAAATGTTCTTGGTGATCGTTTATACCTTATAGGTAATTAACATGTCAAAATCCATATTTCTACGCCCTCCAGTAACACAAAAATCACATTTTTTGAACGTTTTTTGCTTCTGCACCCCCTTTTTGTTAATGACATCGACATAAGATATAGCTTATGTTTGAATTGGGGCGAACACCATCATTTTGGTACCATTTCTTTTGAAATCGGTTTGATGGTTCCAGAAATTAACCCCTACAAATAAACAAATTTTGAATGTTTGTAAGATAGGTATATAGATAAATGATTTTTAAGAACTTTTTTTAATAATTCAAAATTTAAAAAGGATTTGCGCAAAAAAGCTTTCTAAATGCGTAAAAAAACTTTCTAAAAAATGTTTTAAATGGCGAATTCCACGCAATCTCAGGAAGTTCCGAACTGAATTAAAAAATAATGGTTTCATAATGATGGTGACATCCCTAGCTCCAACGTAGGCTATAACGTCGGTGCCACAATCCCAAACAGGGCAAGGGGTATTCTAAGGTAAAAGGTATTCTAAAAATGCTATTTTTATATTAGTAAAGAGCTTAAAACTTTTAAATTTGGCATGGTAGTTGCTGTTGCTTATTAGATACAAATCATGTGCGTAATAACAATTTTTTTTTTTTTTCAATTTGAAATTTAAAAGAGATGAAAATGCACGAAAAGCGTCCGTTTTAAATAACACTTCTAGTCAAATTCAGGAAGTATCAAACCGATTTCAAAAGTAATGGTTGGAAATTTATGGTGACAATCCTTGCTCGAACATGGGCTCTATTTTATGACAGTGCCAGTAACCACCTGGGAGTTCCAGGAGCAAAACATATTCTAAATTGCAATTTTTGTGTTTTTGAAAGGCCTAAGAACATGAAATTTGACATGGTTAGTTATTTATAACCTATAAATAATTTCTATAAATATTTCCCAAAGAAATCAAACTTAAAAGGGGTGAAAATGCGCGGTAAGCGTTGTAAAAAAATGTTCTAATTGGCGATTGCTACACAATCTCAGGAAGTACCGAACTGATTTTTTAAAAAAATTGGTGGTAATGTTATGGTGACACCCCTTGCTCTTAAATAGGCCATATTTTATGTCGGTGCCACTGCCCCAAAGGAGATGCAGGTGCAAAAACTATTCTAAAAATGTGATTTTTGTGTTATTAAAGCGCCCATATTCATGAAATTTGGCATGTAGTAGTTACTTATTACCTACGTATAAATGATCTCTAAGAACATTTCTTTAAAAATTTGAATTTTAAAAGGGGGAAAATGTACGAAAAGCGCTCTAAATGTCGATTTCTACACAATCTCAGGAAGTATCAAACTAATTTAAAAAACAATGGTTGGAAATTATAGGTACACTCTTAGCTCTAACATAGGCTATATTTTATGTCAGTGCCACAATCCAAAATGGGGTGCAGGGACTAAAAATGCAATTTTGTGTTATTGAAGGGTCTAAAGACATGAAAGTTGGAATAGTAGTTACTTATTAGATATAAATGAGTGTGTAACGACGTAACGTAAGAACATTTTTTAACACGTTCGCTGCCGCTTACGTGAAGATGTGATGATAGTTAATGCCGCATTGTAGAAGTGGGTTTTTCCCAGAAGCCGATTTACTTTTTATAACAAAGAATCAGTGAAAGATTTTCCCGCGCCAGCGCGTGACTGGCTATTGGACATCACCCCACATCACACGCCAGCGCCTGATTGGCCCTTTAACGTAGGCGCCATATCACGCGCCAGTGCGTGATCAGCAGCGAATGTGTTAATCAATTCGAAATTTAAAAAGGATGATGAAAAGCGTTCTAAAACACATTCTAAATGGCGATTTCTATACAAACTGAAGAAGTATCAAATCGATATCAAAAGTAATGGTTGGAAATTGATGGCGACAGCCCTTTCTCTAACATAGGCTCTATTTTATGTAGGTGTCCCTAACACCTGCAGTTTCAGGAACATGTGTTTATTTTTTTATTTAGTAGATTTATTTTCTGAAATTTTTGGTTGCTTTCTAAAATGGCTGCTGGAATATGCCAAGCGTTCTAAAATTTTTGGCCCCGCCTTTTAACACTCTTAGGAGGTGAATTTCTAAAATCGTTGAAATATTTGTTTAATTTCTTTTTAAGTAGATTTATTTCTTAAAATTTCACGCTCTAACCTAAAATATCTGCTGAGATATGCCAAGCGTTCAAAAATTTTCTGCCCCCCCCCCCTTTTAACCCTCTTAGAGGGCGAATTTCTAAAATCGCTGAAACACACATTTAATTATTTTTAGTAGATATTCTTTTCTGGTATTTCATGCTCTTGCCTAAAACAGTTGCTGAGATATCCCAGGTATTCTAAAATGTCGTCCGCCCCCCCCCGTTTTAACTCCTTAGCGGAGGGAATTCGTAAATTTGCAAATTCGCTGAAACATGTGTATTTTATTATTTTAGTAGATTTATTTTCTGGAATTTCAAGTTCCTACCTAAAACGGCTACTGGGATATCGGCACATACTTCAAAATTTTCGACACAACTTTTTACCCCTTCCCCCCTTAGGGGTGAAATTTTCAAAAAATCTTTCCTCGGTGCTCACTTATGTCATATGAGGTATGTTTACCCCAGTTTTCATGCTTTTAGGTTCAGTATTTTGACTGAATAATGATGAGTCAGTGAGCGGAGCATTACCTTTCATATAAAAGGATAATTTTACTATCTCCATGCAAATTTTTAAATATTTTATTTCATTTTACTTTTTTTTTCATATTTGGATTGATTTCTGTATGCAGTTTAGGCCTGTACAAACATAAAAAATAAATCAAACATTTTCAAAGATGTAGGATATGAAAAGAAAAGTGTAAGTTAAGAAGAAATTGACTCGCAAGAAATCTGCTGCTACAACCCCTCCCCTCCCAAAAAAGGTAAAGAATCATTAGAAATCTTATCACCCTGGAGAGCATCAGTTAAGGTATAGAGGGAGTTAAAACTAGTTGTGTACATAAAAAAAAAATGAAATGAAAAAACAAAAATACAATTAAAACGAAACCTCGAAGCACAAAAGTAATTGGCACATCAATTTTTAACAAACAGGCGTAATTCGATTGGTAGGAAAACCATGATAGGGAAGAACTATAGATGTAAGACAAAAAAATAAAAAACTTCTGTTGAAAAAAAAAGTTAAATGTTTTATAATATAGAAAGAAAAGTCAAAATGGTGATGATTGGTTTTGCCTAATTTGTCCGAAAAATAACTCAATCTTCAGATTGCCAAAAATTATTCCATGTTATGTGCACTGAAATAAAAAATGAACAAAAGAAATTGATGTATAAGAGCTGTATCACTTATTACATGATATTCAATTAACTGTCAATTAGTTTCATAGTTTCTATTCTTTATTACTTATAACTTTGGTTTATATTTTGAATACATTTCGATTTAAAACAATTATTCTTACTTCCAGATTGCTTGATTCTTTCATTAATCACAAATTTACCTAATAAAATTAGTTGTATTCCTTACCCATTAAAATAGCTTAGTATTGTTTGGACCAAAGAAGGTGATTAAGGGGTCCAACTTAGGTGACCAGTCGCAGAATTTGAATCATATTCGACAATTTTTTCAAATTAAAGTAAAACAATTTTTTTCAAAAATATTTTTTTCTAAATATGCATTAAGTTATGAATAGGTTGACCGCGAGTGGTGATATTTTGTAGATATTCCAAAAATAAAGTGAGTCATACCTGAAAATGAGTGAAGTGTTCCAAATTTGGCTACTCTCCTCTAATTTTGAACATGAGAGGACATACTGTGCTTCGTGGAAGGGAGGGTTATGCCATTTTTAATTTATGTTTCATTTTCTGAGTTTCGTGTGGCTCTATTCGATTATTTAAATTTTAACTGAAATCAATCTTTTGAAATAACTTCAAAGGACAAAGTTATCAAAATTGCAAATATTTCGGTCAACTGGATGATTTATTTACTTTCTTTAAAGGCTTCGCATTTTTCTTAAGAGCTATTTTTTAATTTAAAAAAACATTTTCTACGATAGTATTAAATTTGATAAACTACTTTTGAAATTAGAACTCTTCATTTAGACATCAAAATAATCTGCAAGTTTGTAAAATTTATGGCGACATTATTCTCGTTTATTGTGCGTCTATGTTACCATGTGTCACTTAACGTTATTTATTTTATAGTTTCTTAATAAAAAGTTTGTAACTTATTTGATCTTCAATGCAAGTCTAAATAAGTGATTTTTTTACAATGGTTGATTCTTCTTAAAATAGGTAAATTTATGAAATCGCAAAGTTTTGATAGCCATTAACTAACCTTTACAATGAGGAGCTTCTTCTGACCACTGTCCGCTTGGTAGGCACGTGATTTGATCAGGACCATTTATTTCGAATCCTTCTAAGCAAGCAAACCGAGCTCTAGAATGCATTCGAGATCCATCTATTGACATTACACGGGAGTGATCCACAGAACTGATTCCTGGACAGTGTACCTCTGGCAAAATAATAATAATAATAATAATAGTAGTAGTAGTAGTAATAGTAATAATAATAATAATGAGAACGGTACGCTAAATGTTACCAAAATTAGTCTGCTCAAACTTTGCATATTCCCTCATTTTTAACGTTATTTTTGAATTTATATTATATTGCGCCAAGTACCATCTTAATAATTGGTAATAATAATAATAATAATAATAATAATAATAATAATAATAATAATAATAATAATAATAATAGCAAAAGCCATGCTTTATTTGGATTCGCGAAGCATTATTTTATAAAACAGATATTTCAAAGTAAAAATATTTTTTAATATTATTTTTGCATCTTTATTAAACAAAAACGTTATTTATGTTTTGGCGCATTTTAATTTTTTATTTATGATGTAAGACTGGCATAATAAAATATTTTCAAAGCATACTTTTACAAAATATTTTTAAATTTTCGACTAAAAGCTCTTTAAAGATGTTTTTACAATTTCCAGTAACCACTGGTGTTTTTTAAAGTTGTTTGAAATATGCATGTTTCCAATCTTTGTAATTAACATCAAATAATCTTTGATAGCTATTTTAGAATAATATATTTGAAGAGAGCTTGAAAAAAGTTACTTCGTCAAAATCCTATTTTCTAGAAAAACATTTGAAATCTGCTCTCGTTGATACTATGAATTTTTAACTGTGAAACTTTTTTTTTTTTTTTTTTTTTTCAAATTTCTTCGTTTTTATACATGTTAGCGTATCAGAATTTTTGGCATTGTAGAATTTTTCGTAAGGAAAATTTCTATTGAATGCTTAATTTTGAAGGAATTTCACTCTCGACAACGTTGCGTACGTTTTTAAGCCAATTGGTGTCTATATATCCTCAATATCTACAACTGCTTCATCTAATGTTAAACCTTGGGATTTATGAATTGTAACAGCAAAAGCTAACTGCCGAAGAAATTCTTTCCTTGAGCAATTTATGCTTCCATTTTTCCAGAATTTAATTTTTGGGGGAATTGGTACGCACCAATTCTTATAAGTTAAATTATTGTAGTATTCAAATTTGTCCATGATTATTCGCGACATCTGGTCTGGTGCCTTGTGATTTTCTTTATTACAGGCAACAAAGTCTAAAGTCTTGTTCGCTAAACCTTTTTCAGTCCACAAATAAGAACGTACTTTAGATCCAAATGATAAAGTAAGAAATGGTTAAAGTCAATTTGTCGTTTCTGAATCGGCCAACTTTGCTTTAGTATATTTATAAAGAGCTTGAATCGAGACAACAACTTCACGCTTCAATTCTTTTAATTTTTTATTTATATAACAAATTTAACAATTTATTTTATTTGTTTACAATTCTTATGTTGCCACTTTACAAAAAAAAAAAAAAAAAATCCACAATACAATTTTTTTTAAATGTTTAAGTGTTATCTGTGCAAACGATTTTGCTGAATAATGAAAACATATTTTATTTATTAAATTAATCATGATTCTATCTATAATTATTTACTCCATGATTTATATTTTTTTCTGAAAATATACGCGTTTCATTTTTTATTTATTTGCTAAAATGCGTCCGTATTGGAAATGCATGTAAAATAAATTGATTAAAATAACAAATTTTTTAACGTTTTACTGTAAAAAAAATTATATTGTGCAAATCTACAGATAATAATTTATTTTTGTGTTTAATTTCAAATCAAAATACTGAATAGTTCTTTTGTAAGGCGTACGACAAAATGTAATTTGAGTGGCCTAGTAGAGGATTCGCTTCGCTCATCCTAATAATAACAAGTTGGAAATTGCACGTGAGCGTAGCAAATAAGGTGCGTTCGTACGATAAGGAAGTTTTAAAAATATTTAGATCTTGCTGATATAGTAGAGCGTACTCCGGATACAGTATAGTAGTCGAAATCTTTACGTTTCTGTAAATATGCAGGAAGTAATTTTTATTACCCCTCACATATCTTATTCATAAAATGTGAAATAGTTGAATATAATTAAAACACGTACCAAACCATGTTTCCCCGTATAGCATTATATAGTGGAATACTTTTATGTGGCCCTGTAATTTAATAATAAAAATTCTTTGCATCACAGATTGTACAGAATGCATATTTTAGTATATATTTCATAGATTCATGCCAATTCTATTATGTTCGAATGAGTGTAACACCATTAAAATGCATTTGAAGCTTTTTCCTCATTGACCGTAATGTAACGGAATCCTTTTGATTGTCCCTGTATTTGATCTATGCATCTGATTTTCATAACATTTGAAATGACTCGACAAAATTACGCAATAATTATATGTTTTAAATTTCAAACGATTAAAATGCATTTAAAACTTTTTTCCCTATTGACCGTAATGTAACGGAATCCTTTTGAATGTCCCTGTAATTGATCTATCCATCCGATTTTCATAAAATTTGAAATGACTCGACAAAATTATGTTATAATTATGTATTTTAAATTTCAAACGATTCGGTTGGGTAGTTTTTGCGTTGTTATATGCGGACAGACGGACAGACAGACAGACGGACGGACTGAGCGACAACAATAGGTGCTACGTATTTACATAATTACGAACGCACCTAATAATAGTAATAATAACGCTCAAGATGCGTGAAAGAAAAAGTAAAAAATGTTTTCACTAAGCGCTCAGTATCTAAAACACTTTATCACTTTTTACTTACTTTTGGTCAGTGGCGTAGCAAGAATGGGTGAAACATGGGGCGGCTGTAAATGGTGTCACCCACCCCCTTACGATCCGTCATATTCTTTCAATCACAATTTTACGTTATAACAAATGACTATATAATTCCTTATTTACTTTTTGTCCTTCTACATCAAAAAACAAACAAAACAAAAGAAAACAAAATAAAAAGAATATTGCCCAGTTAAACTGATGGCATTGAGCTCATAGGCTACGCATACTAATTGTACATTACAGCCTTCTATTTTCAAGGGTTAATTCCGTTCGAAAAAAAAAAAAGAAATTAAGAAAGGGAAACAGCTCTCCCCTTTCTCCTTTTTTATACTTAATCATTGAACCTCCTAAACTATCAAGGACATGCTTTATCATATAAAAATTCTACATCCAAAATTCAGAGCAAATCGGATAATTCTTAATAAAAACCCATTTAGCAGTTATATAATTTAAGAGGAGTTATCCCCCTCTTTTATACTTAACCATTAAATTTCCAAAACTATTCAGAGATTTGAACAAAATCTGACAATTCTGCTTGAAAAACCCATTTATAAAAATTAAGGGGAGGGGCATTAGAACCCCCGTTCCCCCTGTTTATACTTATTCAATGAACACCTAATAACAGCCACGGTATCGCCTCATCAGAATGATCCTATATCTAAATTTTGAACGAAAACTGTTAATTCTGCATGAAAATCCCGTTTCTATCAATTAAGGGGAGGGGCATGAGCCCCCCGTTCCCCCTCTTATACATATCGAATGAACTCCAAAAACTAATCGGGGAAGCGCCTTATGAGGATATACTTATATACAAAATTTCAAGTGGATCCGATATTTTTATCATGAGTTATGGCGTTACGCACGAACGTACATACAGAACGGACGGGCACATAAGCTCTCAGGCTATGATAGCCTGTGAGCTAAAAACATACAGGAGCAACTCATCACTCAACTCATAATCCTCATAAGTCAATGTGGTGTTTATAATGTAAAAGAAAATTCTTTCTTTTAAAATTTGCTTTTGCTACCCACTCGTCGAATACGTAGGTTTTTGTTTCCTGGTGCATGTCTTATTTGGGTACACCATTCTGTATAGAATTTCACATTCTCAAAGAAAAGAAAATTAACTCTATTGCATCGTGCGCTAAAAATTTCATTTTATTTCAGAATTATTTTCCAAAATATTATAAGATTATATTTTTTATTTGCAAATAAAGATTGGATGTCATCCCTTAGAGGGTGACACCCGGAGCGGACCGCCCCCTCCACCCCCCTCCACCCCCCGCTAGCTACGCCACTGCTTTTGGTTAACTTAATATCGATTCTGAAAACACATATAATATATAGTATGTATATATATTTATATATATATATATATATATAAACTAATTATTAATTTAAATTTAAATTTAAATATTTAATACCATTTATTTTTATTATTTTTTTAGGTACACTGTAAAAAAAAAATTCAAGAGGTTACTAAAAAATTTTTAGTAAATTTGTATTCCACAGAATTTTTTATTAACCATTACAAACTTTTTTTTTTTTTTGCAAGTGAAACAAGCATTTCTTTTGTAAACTGAACGAAAGAATTTTTTGTATAACTAACTTAAAAATTTTTAGTATGAGCCACCAAGCAAATTTTAGTAATAGCTCCAAAATTATTTTTAATAACCATTACGTGCGCCCGAAGGGCAGGAGGTTCCTTCGAGCTGCATCCAGACTTCTGAAGCGGAAAATTTTCGGCAAAACTGCAATAGATGGCAGCACCACACATTGCTAACTGCTCCGACAGGATTTTTATAATCCCTTTACTAACGAGTACTTACACTACATACATTCGGGGCGTATTTGGCGGTGGCCAGTATCGAAACCGGGACCTTTTAGTCTGGAGTCCATCACTATAACCACTATGCTATCACGGCCACACCAAGTGAGTTTTAGTAATAGTTATTAAAAATATAAAACTATTAACTTTCTTCGTTGCTAACTTTTTTCTAGTAATTCTTACAGATTTTCTTGTAACCGACTAAGATTACTAAAAATTTTTTAGTAATTACAAGGATCACTAAAGTTTTTTTAGTAGATCGAATCTTTTTTTTTTTTTTTTTTTTTTTTTTTTTTTTTTTTTTTTTTTTTTTTGCAGTGTACACATTACAATAATAACATATATAAATGAGAACTTTGCTTTATTTATTTATTTATTGACAACTGTAATATAGTCGAAAATTTTAAGAATCGGATTTTGTTTCGTCGCTTTAGATTCCACGAAATTCAATTTTAACTATAACCACATGTAAAAAATAAAGAGAAGAAGAAAAATCACATTTTTTATAATAAATCAGAATGAGCGTTTTATAATTTTTGATAGTGTTCCTTTTTTTAACAAATGAAAATTTGGCTATCCAATTATTGACTAATCAATACGATGGATAACATACCTTTTACAACGAGTGTTATTTCATTACTTATGTCTTGTGGAGTTGTGCAGATATAAGTTCCTGAATCGTACTCTTTTGCATAGTAGATAGATAAACGGTATTTCCACGTCTTTTCATCTGCTGGTATTGCCCAGGCGCTGGGATACTGTCTAAATGGGGCGAAACTATAATAATTATTAAATAAATCATTTTTTTCTAATTACATTCTAAAATTACGGAATATGAAAAAAAATCATGCGTGATAATCATTTTAAAAAATCATACTCTAATTCAGCAGTTAGTCCTTCATATGAATTGCAGCTGATTATGCTTTGGTGTATATCTCTCAACAGGCGACGCTGTTATGCTGGATTTTCCCCCGATTTTCGCAATAACTCAATCTTAAAAACTAATGCATGGATTTTTACCGAACTTCAAATTTAGTGACACATTGTTTCTAATTAGGTTTTTGTATAAATTATCCAATAGGTAAGCTGTTATGGTGCATTTTATTGGATTTACACGATTTCATTAATAGTCATATCTAAAGAACTAATACACGGAATTCCTTAAAGGACACTTTCATTTTTGGAACCGGTTGAAATGCAACCGAGATATCTTTATAAAGTTCTTCTTTAGAAATAGTATTAGAAAGCTGACTGAAGTAGCCTATTAATGAAAATGGAGTGTCTATAGTACTCACAGTTCGTTTACAGGAATACACAAAAATAATTCGTTAGAATATTTCATATGAGAAAAAATGTTTGTAGTGTATTTTAATGTGTTCTCTTTCTTCAAATACAATTAAATCGATATATATTACTGTGATACACTACAAAGAATACGAATTGAAAATTATTTAATTTTTATTTACAAGGGTACATTAAAGGATCTAATTGTATTATTATTCTCAGTATAGAGTAATTGTTTGAAATCGCTTTTTAAATTGATGCAATTGATTTTTGTGAAAAAAAATTTCCCCACAATTACACCACTGTGTATATTCATATATTTATGTATTTAAAAAAAAAAAAAAAAAAAAAAAAAAATCGAAAACAAGTACACTAGAACCCCGCTAATTCGGACCCCGTAAATCCGGATCTCCGGATAATCCGGATCGATTTGGTCATTTATTTTTTCAAGTTTGAGAAGCGATTGGCTAATTTCCATAGCATTGACTTGTTTCATCGTCGTATTCTGGATTTAAAAAAAAAAAACTTTTCCTGAAATCTTTTCGGAAGAATTAAGCAAACTAAACATTTTTACTGTCTGTAAATATTCAATAAATTTAACATAAAGGTGTTTTTCTGTAAGTATGTTTTATTTTATTTCATTTTTTTCTAATTCTCCGGGTAATCCGGATAGGGTCCGGTCCCAATTAATCCGAATTATCAGGGTTTTACTGTACATTGTTTATTTTAAACCCTTGAAAAGATGGTTTGATATCAAACTCCTTTTTTCCAGGCATGAGAGGCGTTCTATCTTTGTAAATGGCCCTGTTTCAGCTTTCATGTGTTTCTGTCTTACATTTTCTTTTTCTTTAAATTGGATTCTAGGCTTTAATTTTCGTAAAAATTGAGATTGACTAATCTTCATAAAATTTTAATATGCTGTTAATGCTAAAAAACATTATTTTCGCCATTGGATTTTATTTGCCTTCGAGTTTCGGAATGTGGTTTCTGGTACTCAGTGACGTAACATCTTATCGGACGACTTTTTTCTTTCTTTTTTTTTCTGTGGAGTTTAATTAATATCGGATCCAATTATTTAAAAAAGCAAAATTCAGATTCAGATGCATTCAGACCTGCATTGGACTATCCTCATTCAAATTTTCAGATCTTTCATGCTGCAAATTTTCTTAGCCATTTTTTCCCCTCGCATACATTGAGAGAGATTCTTTTTCTATTATTAATATAGATATTTTTTTAACTTTTTTCTGGCAGAGTTATGCTATACATATGGCTATTAGTACAAAGTTGTATTTGGCGGATTATAAAAATTAAATATATCTCTTAAAAGGAAGTTTATTGCCAAATTACTTGGGACGCAAATTAGAGAAGGAAAGAAGGTAAAGGGCGTTTCAGAAACACACATGACAATTTCTGACAATTTCATAAATCCCAGTCTGTTTAAGTTGGATTTATTTACAATCCATTTAATCTACAAATAAAGGACACATCATTAAATAAAACAAATTATTTCACTCAAGATAAGTCTCTAGCCGTTATATCAACCCTTTAAAAAAAAAAAAAAAAAAAAAAAAAAGGTTTGAAATATTTTAAAATAGTAATTGGCGCCCTTTTGATTAGAAGTTGGCGCCCTGTTAATATAAGTTGCCACCGCCCTTTTTGTCATGCCAGTACGCCCCTGATTCAGTTATTCCCAAAATTTTGTGTTCGAAGTAAGCCTTGCACTATTAAATTTATTTTGCTTACGTTTGCTGGTAAAATTCATGAATTTAAAAAAAGCAACGAAGAAAAGAATGATGGAATATAACTTTTATGTTATTTTTAGTGTAAACTTCGTAGGTAATAAGTTTTTGTAATGTCCTGAGTGTGTTTGTATCCTTTGCATCTTGCATATAAGTTGGATTTTTTGTATTAATTTGTTAAAGCAGAGACGTAAATCATCTTCAATATGCGTGTATTTTGTTTTTTGTTTTTTAAATTACCACTAAGTCTTTTTTTTTCACTGGCTTTTGTATAAATGTCGTGTTGTATTTTAGTTGATGACACACCTTGTAAGTGTATCCCCTAGCACCTCTTTGCCAGGCAGTGGAGGGTATACGCGAGTATATGCAGTGTACTTTCTGGATTTTTTAAAGAAACACACTATACCCTTTGTTTTTCAAGAAAGCTAAAGTATCTACAATCTAGGGTATACTCTCTGCCTTGAGCGTATACCTACTGCTTAGGGCGAATACCCTCTGCATTTTTTACGACTACATCACTGTTATTTGCGTACTTCCATGAAAAATACGTATATTGTTATATATCGTAGCAGTAATTTATCTAGTGTCAATATACACTGATATTTTGATCAAACGTCTAAATTTTTAAAATTGAATAAAATAATACCATTAAAAAATTAATCAATATCTACCATACAGCAACTTTTGTCTCCAGAAAAAAAAAAAAAAAAAAAAAAAAAAAAAAAAAAAAATATTTTTATTCATCTAGTCTTTTTTTTCCCCCGTATCTAACATTGTTTGTGTTAGACATCCTTATCATATTAATATTAGTAAAGAATTTATTAAATAAGCTGAAAAACATTTTATCAATAGTCGTTAAACGAAATTTCAAAAATAATTGACGCATTTTATAAAATATATTTTTAAATGGAATCAATTATTCAGGGAAAATCTATTTTTCAACAATTTTAAATTTTATAAAATGAATCTTAAAAAGGATTTTGCCAGCTAGTAAGCAGCTCTAAACAACCTAATCTCTCATTTAATTTTACCGAAAATAGATATACAATTTTCAATTATTTATTATAGAGTTGTTCTATGAAAATAAGTTATTTTAATTCACGCATTATCTCTAAGAAGTTAGGTACCATTTTTATGAAAAACTAAAATTTATCTATATAATTTTTTTTTACGTTAGAAAAATGAATTTGTTAGTAAATATTACTGTAAGCAAAGTTCATTATCTATACTAATAAAATAACAAATCACTCTGTCTCTATGTGTGTGTGTGTGTGTGTGTGTGTCTGCGATGGCTAGAAAAATCTATGGCATGTACGAGGCTCAAAATTTTTATGAGAGTAGCCTAATATCTCTCCTGATGTACCTGAAGCTCAGAATTTTAATTTTTTGTTTAATTTCAGATATATTAATTACGACCTGGAACTCATTTTCATCAAAAAGTCATTTTTTTTAATGTTCAGGGAAAGAAATCGTTTGCACATGCGCACAAACTCATTTACGCACCTAAACGAAAGAAGAAGCATTTTTCGGCGTTTATTTCTGTTTTTGGATCATTTTGTTTAAATCCAAATCAATCAAACTGCTCGACGTAGTTAAACTTAACAGACATATTTCGAAGGATCGTACTTTTACTTTTAGGTCTCAAATGCTATAATCAATTCGAAATAATGTTGCAGTTAACTCTTTAAAAAGAGTCGTTTTTTCCAAAATCCTTTCCCCCCCTTTTGTCAATGTTCTTCCAGGGCGTAATTTTTAAGATGTAAATAAACCAAATATAAGATCTTTAAGGTGAAAATTTCTTCTAACCGATGGTGTAATTGGTTTTAAGAAAATTGGATTTTAACCCTTTCAAATACACTGGCAAAAGAAGGTCATTTTGCGACTCGCAGAGAGGATATTTTTTCTATGCTAAAATTATCTTGCCGTACATATTTCAACTCAATCTTTTAAAATCTTCTCAATAGACCAAATTTATACTGCTACAAAAAAGTCGAAACGTTCGGACAGATAGAAATATTTTTTAAAAATAAAATGTGGGAAAAATTTGATGAAATCAATAAAAAACAGATCGTTTTCATTGTTGTTTTGCTTATCAAAGCGCAATCCTATAGATACCGGCAAACAAAAAATATAGTCTTAAAGCTTAAAAAAATTTCTGTAATCTATGATGCAATCAGTTTTTAATATAAGATTTAACCCTTTCAAATACACCAGCAAAAGAAGGCCACTTTGCGACTAACGGATAGAATATTTTTTCTACTCTAAAAGTATCTAATCGTACATATTTCAGCACACTCTTTCAAAAGTATCTCAATGGACCAAATTTACACCCTCTTAAAAATTTTTGAACCGTTCGGACGAGTAGAAATATTTTTTACTAAATAAAAAGTGCGAAAAATTTGACGAAATCAATAAAAACCAGATCGTTTCATTGCGGTTTTGTCTTTGCAGGGCGCAATTCTATGCTTCCTGATAAACCAAAAATATTTTCTTAAAGCTAAAACATTCTTATAATCTATGGTGCAATTTGTTTAAAAATATATATGAGATTTAACCCGTTCAAATACACCGACAAACACAAATCACATCCCGGCTCATGGAGAATACATTTTTGCTACGCTAAACTAAATGTCCGTATTTTAGAACCATCTTTTTAGAGCCTTTTAATAAACCAGATTTACATTACTAACAAAAATTTTTGGACTTTAGTATTTCAAAAATAATTCAATAATAAATTCATTAATAATTAATAAATTCATTAAGATCTTTAATTCATTAATAAATTCAATATCTTTTCTCGATTTTTCCATTTAAAAATATAAGTTTTGACAAAATGGACTTAAAGGGCTGAAGGGTTGAAAACTTTTCAAAAAATCGATTTTTTTATGATCTAGTTTGATTATTCAATTAATTCTTAACTCAATGCAAAAAAACCGCATAAAAATATTTGCATTTTTAAGGGAGTTATAAGCATTTGTGTATCAACACTTTCATAGGCGTACTCATATAATTTCAAGTCGCATTTTCTCAAAACTTGATTTTTGACGACTGACACCAAGATTTAAAAAAAAAACTATTTGATAAAATAGCTTGTTTTTTTTTTTTTTTTTTTTTTTTTTTTTTTTTTTTTTTTTTTGCATGCATATAACATTATTATCTACATAATGAATTAATATATTTTAGATAGTTTAATATTTTGAGTATTTTTAATGAAAAAAAGTTGTATTTTTTAGGGGTTTTTTTAAATTATCAAATTTGAGAGATTTTTTAATAATTTTTTTTAAGTGATAGTTACATCCTTAATTCATTCTATAGATAATGATGTTATATGCATGAAAAAAAAATCAAGCTATTTCATCAAATAATTTTCTTTTTTTAAATCTTGGTGTTAGTCGTCAAAAATCAAGTTTTGAGAAAAGGCAAATTAAAGTTGATATCATATGGGTGCGGCTATGAAAGTGTTGCTACATAAATGCTTATAACTCCGTTAAAAATGCAAATATTTTTATGCGGTTTTTTGCATTAATTTAAGAATTAATTGAATAATCAAACTAGATTATAAAAAAATCGATTTTTTGAAAAGTTTTCAATTCCTGGGCCCCCTTAAAGATATAAAATCATAGAAATTTGAGTTTAATTTAAGGGACATTTAGAAAACAAATAACACATTTGAAAACTGAATAACAGCATGGGCCCGGGTAACGCCGGTCAGGTCAGCTAGTGTCTTCGAATTTTCAGAAGATGCTATTCTTAATTACAAGGTAAAAAAATAATTAAAAAAAGACATTTTTTGTATAGCAGATAATATATATATTTTTTTACAACAACTATTGTCGCAAAAGAAAAAGTGTAATTTTAAATATACTAGTAACCATGACAGAAGAAATGGGTTCAGTCCGAGTCCGAGTTTTATATATTCATATATTGAAATAAAAGGGGAAAAATGCTATTTGAAAAACAAGAATGGATTCTAAATTTCTTAACATCCTTTGCAATCGCTTAAAAAATTAGCTTCAAAGCTAATTTATTTCAGCTTTATTCATGGGGTATTGGGAAAGATATTCTGCACTGTAAGAAAAGAAAAAAAAAACTAAAATTATTAAAAGTTTTCTAAAAAAACTGGGATTCCTAGAACTTTTTACATAAAGAGGAACAGCAAACTTTCATGTAACAGATACACTTTTGTACAATAAATCAAAAAATATGTAAGGTTACTAAGAATTTTTTAAGCAATTGAGATGTCTAGAACATCTTATGTAACTGCAACCTGGGTTACAGTTAAAATTTTAGTATAAGATTATTCTAATTAATAGATTCGTTTGTAAAGCTAAGATTTCTGTAGCTTTTCAAAAACTGTTTTGTAGATTTGCATCTTTTTTTGTACAGTGTTTAGATAAAATTGTATACAAATTTCCGCAATTTTACATCTGTATATACACTGTCAAAAAATACCCCGTTAAATTTACTGAAAAAAAGTACTGCGGTTTTTTAAATTTTCCGTTTTAAAATTGCCGTAAAATTAGATATATATATATATTTTTTTTTCTTTTTTTTTTTTACATCTACTTTTTACTGCAGTTATATGGCAAAAACTGCTGGCAACATTACTGTCAGCAGCTTTTGTCGAAATTTAATGATTTTTTTTTAACAGTGTATATTTTTCTTTTACAATCTGTCTTATTTTGAAGCCTTTGCACGGTCAGTATTAATAACACACAGATGCTGTGGACTGTCTTTATTTATTCTTTCTTTCTGTTTAAAGTCCTTTTACAGAATTACTAGAAAACAGAACTCATATCTTGCTGCCATATATTTAATTGTAGTTTCTCATTTCTTCCTGCCATAAAAAATGTAACTTTTGCAGATTTCTATACCAGTGATTGAAGATAAGTGTCGAATTTACTACGTTAAATAGGTTTTCAGAGACATGAAAATCAGAAAATGTTGTCGTATCTTACACTCTTAAAACGAAAGAGTGGATTTAGCTTCTCAGGAAAGAGCAGTAATTTATTGGATTGTAAATGAGTTGTTTTTTAAACGTTTTACTCATCTTGATTTAAACTGCTTATTTAAATTACACATCTTGGTTAAAATTGCTTAAAAAGAACTCGTTTAACCGAGTTGCTTCAACGCTTTATGAGAACCTGAATTTCAAATCGGGAGATGAGTGTATTTCTGCTCAACTTGAGTTATGCTTTGGCGGATGTTTTAAGATAGTAGGATCAGTGTTGAATTCAGGGGATGGCCCGGGTGCATTTTCAGAAAGAATCACGTTTTGAGCACCTTATCGCCAGAACAACGATTGGCGCGGAGATGAAGTCAATGCTACGCACCCTTTCTTGTTTGTGACGTCAAACACCTAGCGAATAGCAACCCTTCCTTCTGCAAAGAAATCGCGTTTATTGTTCATTTGTTTTTCCGTAAATGTTATCAAGCAAAGACTACAATAAGAGGAAATGTTATTCACCGTTGTTTACGATTAAAACGTAGTTTAAAACAAAGAGCTTTTTCAGATTAAAATGCTTTGAGTTTCACAAAACATCTAAAACATAGATTTTTTTTTTCTTCTCAATTCAAAAGTATCATTTCCTTAACCGCTATGTTCGAAGAAATTGAGAAGTTAATTAAAACCAGTAGTAAAGATTCTCTGATAATAAATATAATTCTATCAATCATAGGTTTTATGACACATTTGAACTTAGTTTATTTTGTATTTGGCGATGCAGCTAGCTGAACGTGCTCACTTTCGCCAACTCGCCAAGGCTGGTGCTCAAAACATGATTCTTTCTGAAAATGCGGCCCGGGTGGGACATTCCCCCTCCCCCTTCGTAACAGTGAAATGTCCACTGTGGAAAATTTGAGATTTTATGTTTTCAGTGGTCAAAAAGTGCAATTTCACCCGCCCCCTGGAAGTCTAAAATGTCCCCCACCCGGAGCTACAGAAGTCCCTTCCGGAGGAAAGTGTCTACATTCAACACTGAGTAGGATTAATATTAATTTCTATGTAAGAGCATATTTTTAAAAGAGAAAATTAATCTTGAATAAATTAAAAAAAATAACTAATAATTTTGTACTGAATACTTTTGGCATCGTGGTTGATGACACAAAAACTTTCGCAACGAGCTTCCAATCACCGGGCTCATGCACTAGAAAACTAGTCGTTGGGGGAGCCACCGTAATACTTATATGCCTAATAAAATATGTATAGTATAATATATGAAAATAAAACACAGGTGAAGTATTTATAAAATGCATCACAATTCCAAAACAAAGTTTAAACGTATATTTAAATATTTTTAATATACATAGTAATGCTCTATTCATGAATTTCTGATGAATCCATTTCGACAAATTATATAAAATGGCAAACTACTCAAGTAGTACCGGATTGCGTAAAAGAAACATCTTTATAACTCCAAAAATAATAATCATACAAAGTAACATTTTACTGCGTCGGATTAAGTGTCTCATTTCCAATTAAAATATATTTTTGAATTTAAATTTGAATGAAGTACAGGGTCATGAAAAATCGAAGAATGTGGTAAACAGGATTACAAATATCTCGGCAACTAATAATCCGATTGACTTCGTTCTTTATGCAAAATTTGTGTTATTTTATTGCTTTTTACTTCCACTCCTTAAACTAATTTTAAAAAATCGAAAATTTTTATATACTTTACATTAGAACGAATTTTTCGAGAGTCCGAAAAATCTAGTTCCGAATAATCGAGGTTACTGATATTAAATAGGCTTCGTCCCATTCTTACATACTAAGTACATACAAAATTTCAAGCCTCTATCTCAATTTGTTCGGGAGGTTAAGCGTTTACAGACAGACGAACGGCATTTTTTTCCCTTAAAAATATGTTATTCGGAATCTGCAATGTCTAAAACGTGTAAATCCGTCAAATTTTTTTTTTTTTTTTTTTCGATTTTCAAAACAATCGCAAGATTTACCCTATACAACTACGTATGAAGGATAAGTAAAAAGAAAACAAAAAAAAAAAAAAGAAACGCGAACTCATCTTTAACAATGATTACGTTTGATATGTTATTATAGTCATCTGTTGAAAAATGTAGAAAAAGAAAGACACCTGTGAGAAGATGACCAAGACCAATGGGGATTGCCGAATTTGCTTTGGTATATGCAGTCGATGTTCAGGATAGTGCCGGGGAAAACTACAATTTGTCCATCTTCGTCTAAGCCAGCATCTCCAGATACCACGTGGTAGAGTATCGTTGGAGGAGCTTGCACTAAGAAAAAAAAGGAAAAGATTTCACTTTAGAAAACAAGTCGCAAATTGCACGTTAAGCGTAAGCAAATGTTCGTACAATAAAGAAGTTTTAAAAATATTCAGATTTTGTTGCAATTGTATGCAGTACTTCGGATACAGTATAGTATCCGAAATCTCTAGCGTGTCCCTGTAAGTACTATCTGATTTCTATTATGAACGAAGTAACTTTCTTTCTTTCTAACCGATGACCAGGCCCCTACCTGCCGAATTATCTCAGCTTAACGGGTTAGATACCTAGTATCGGGGCGGACGACCGCCTAATTGCCACGTAGCGGCAATAAACTTTGCTTCGCATGCCATCATTTCTGCAGTACTTGCTTGTCGTTGAGCATACTTTGTTTCGCTTGTTAGTTAATGGTACATCCTGTTGTTTGAACTGCAAATGGCTTCGCAAGATGGTCTCCTAATTTAGAGCCTTGATCAGATGACGAGACCTTCACCTGGCAAGGCACCTTGCACGTAGTAACTTGTAGTAGGCCTCAGCAATGTATATCAATTTCGTAAAATGCGAAATAGTTTAACATAATTAAAACTCACCCCAAACAATGTTTCTCCCAATAATATTATGTTATGGAATACTTTTGTCTGGCCTTATAAATTGACAACAAATGTTCTTTCTACCACAAGTTCCATCATTGTACAGAATGTGCATTTTAGTATATACTTCATAGATCATATCAATTTCACTATGTTCGAAAGAGTATAACATCATTATAATGCACTTGAAACTATTTTTTCCACTGGCCATAATGTAACGGAATATTTTTTATTGTCCCTGTAATTAAACTATACATCCGATTTTCATAAAATTTAAAATGACTCGACAAAATTATGCGGCAATTATATATTTTAAATTTCAAACGATTCGGTTGAGTAGAGTTTTGCTCTGTTATTTGTGGTCAGACGGACCGACTGAACGGCGACTATAGGTATTTACATAATTACGAACGCACCTAAAAAAGTGCAGTGACGTTTATCTAAGGCGAAATTGATTTCGATTGAGAAAATTTTTGTCATAGGAAACATTCAGTCTTAGACAGAGCTTATAGTATTGAATATCGTTCCGATCAGGGCCGTAACTATAAACTTGGGGGCCCCCATGGAGGGCAAATTGGAACTTTGCCCCGGGCATAGTTTCTTTTCTCGCACACCGCTGTTTAAATGTACATAGTATGATAAGCCCAAAATGACTAAAAAATGTAGAATTGGGCAACTCTACTCGGCAGGCATTTGGCGGCGACGCCATTTTTGCCGATCCCACTGAAGTTAGCATAGGGAAGAAAATACGGACTTCTGATTGGTTGAATACCTTAAAGAGCATTTTATTTAGGTTCAGTTTTGAATATATGTAACTTAATCAAGCGTTTCTGTTTAAAAACCTTTTGAAAGATGGATTGTGATAATTTTTTTTCGATTTTATGTATTTATTAATAGACTAGCTGACCCATCCGGCATTGCCCGGGACCCGTTAACCTTAAGCAAACAATTAACACTTTAGATCTACAATTAGTCAAAATTAAGCATAGGATATGAATTATTCGTTAAATAATACTTTAAAGAAATGAATAAAAAATGAGTAAATACTTTTAAAAAGGCCTTTGGACCTCAATTAAAACATCTAAAATGAACTATGTTTGCCACACAAAATGTTCAGGGGCCCTAGATGGAGCCCTATGATTCCAAAAGAGGCCAAAGTGTCTTATATGGAATGTCAAAACATTAAAATATCTAAATGAATAAAGAACCCTAAAAATGAAGATCGGATTAAAAGTAAACAATTTATTAACAATTTGTTATTACAAAAACTTCAACGGGCCCCAAGGGGCCAGGAATTTATTTTGCATGTAGTTGGGTATAAAGATATTTTTTGTAGTTATTAAAATGATGGAAAGACGCTATAACTATGTTAAATAAAATTGAAAGCAATTTGGTTCATGTTTAAAGAAGCTGCACCAAGGGCCTCAAGAAAGCAATTGACAAACAAAATTAATGGTAGATGAAGTCTGAGAAATTCTTTTGTCGTTCATGTAATAGGTAAAGGACATAAAAAGTTGTTAAAAAAATCTAGTGAATTGGACCATTTTTAAGGGAGCTATAATATGGGTCCCTATAGGGACCAACTGACAGTTAAAACCAGGGCCCTAATATGAAACCATGTTAAAATATTTTAGTACATAGCGCTTTAGATCTTTAATTAGTCAAAATTAAGCATATACTAGGGACTATTCTTTGGAATGATATAATTTTTTTAATGCACCAATTGATTGGGAAAATGTTTAAAAAGGGGCCCTAGGGTCCGAATAAAAACATCAGGTTTTTCTGGATTGGTCCTGAAAGAAGAGTCCCAGGCAACTTTAAAATTTTGCACTAAGAAGATCAGAAATATAGGAAGTGAATTATGTTTATTTCACAAAATGTTGAGGGGTCCTGGGCTGGACCCTAATATTCCACAGGGGAACACAGTGTCTTGTGTATAGAATGTCAAAACATTAAAATATCTAAATGAATAAAGAATTCTAAAAATGAAGATCAGATTAAAAGGAAGCAATTTATTGACAATTTATTATTAGAAAAACTTCAAGGGGGCCTGTACCGGGCCCCAAAGGGCCAGGAAATTATTTCGCATGTAGTTGGGTATAAAAGTATTTGTGTAATTATTAAAATAATGGAAAGATGCTAAAACTATGTTGAATAAAATTGCAAGCAATTTGGATCATTTTTATAGAAGCTGCACCAAGAGCTCCAAGAAAACGATTAATATTCATAAATAGTGGTAGCTGAAGGTCTAAAAAATTTTTTTGTTGTTCATGTCGTAATTGGAGGACCTAAAAAGTTGTTAAAAAAAAGCTAGTGAATCCGACCATTTTTAAGAGAGCTATGATAGAGGGCCCTATAGGGGCCAACCGACAAATACAATCAGGGCTGTAACATGAAAACATGTTAAAATGTTTTAGTACAAAGCGCTTTAGACCTTTAATTAGTCGAAATTAAGCATAGAGTATGAATTATTTGCAAGAATAATATTTTTTTTTAATGCAGCAATTGTTTGGGTAAGCGTTAAAAAAAGGACCCCAGGGCCCGAATAAAAATATCAGGGTGTTGGTCCTGACATAAGAGTCCAAGATTCAGCTTTTAAAATTTGCACTAAGAAGGTGAAAAATTTAGGGAGTGAAAAATGTTTAGCGCACAAAAAGATCAAGGGGCCCTGGGTCGGCCCTATGATTATCTAGGAGGCCCCAGTGTCGTATATGGAATGTAAAAATTTGAAAATATCTAAATGGAACAGGTATCCCAAAAATGAAGATCGAAATTAATGGAAGGAATTTATTAACAATTTACTATCACAAAGACTAAAAGGGGCCCTAAAACGGGCCCCAACAGTCCAGGGTCATAACTGAAAAGTAAAAAGGCGAAAATATCTAAAAGGAGAAAGGTACCTCAAAACGGAAAAGATTAGATAAAAAGGAGTCAAGCTATTAACAATTTGGCGCATAAAAATTGTAAGGGGCCCAGGGCCCTGGCCCTTAAAACATTAAAAATCTGAACCTCAGGTGCATCAGGACATGTTTGGACTATCTTCACCTAAAATTTCAGACTTCTACGAGCGGTAGATTTTGCTAACCATCGCAGTCACACACTCACACACAGACATACACAAACAGAGCGTTTTGTTAACTTATTAGTATAGATAAGAAGAAAGATTTTCTAGAATTTTTTAGATGCTTTTTAGCACTTTCCAACAAAGCTGAAAAGTGCTTATGCATTCGGTTTGTCTGGCCGTCTGGCCGTCTGTCCGGATGGCCGTCTGTCCGCGTTCTAACTCCCGTAAATATGCTCGGATTGCTATGATATTTTTATACGTTATTGAGGTTTACCTTAGCACGAACCCTATTGAAAATGAAGTATCTGCCATGATTAGTTTATCTACAGAGAGAATCAAAAGTTTCCCATTACATTACGGCCTATGGGAAAAATCGTTAATATACTCGGATTGCATGAAATTTTAGGACGTTATTGACGTTTACCCTAGCACAAGTCCTATTGAAAATGATGTTTCTACCACGATTAGTTTATCTACAGGGCGAATCAAAAGTTTCCCATTACATTACGGCCTATAGGGAAAAATCGTTAATATACTCGGATTGCCATGAAATTTTAGGACGTTATTGAGGTTTACCCTAGCACGAACTCTACTGAAAATGAAGTATCTACCATGATTAGTTTATCTACAGAGAGAATCAAAAGTTTCCCATTACATTACGGCCTATAGGGAAAAATCGTTAATATACTCGGATTGCTATGAAATTTTAGGACGTTATTGACGTTTACCCTAGCACGAACCCTATTGAAAATGAAGTTTCTATTATGATTAGTTTATCTACAGGGCGAATCAAAAGTTTCCATTACATTACGGCCCACGGGGAAAAATCGTTAATATACTCGGATTGCCATGAAATTTTAGGACGTTATTGACGTTTATCCTAGCACAAGTCCTATCGAAAATGAAGTTTCTACCATGATTAGTTTATCTACAGGGCGAATCAAAAGTTTCCTATTACATTACGGCCTATGGGGAAAAATCGTTTCAAAGGAATTTTAAAGATGTTATACCCTGTGAAACATATTAAACTATGCATTCTATAAAATATAAGGTGAAAATGTAGCTATTATTCATTTACAGGGCCACACAAAAGAATTCCATTAGATAATGGTAAAAGGGGGAATTGTGTGTGACATATTTTAAATATATTAAGCTTTTTCATGTATAATAAAATTGATATATGTCACTGAAGCTTAATATAAATTATACGCTACTCTCTTGCATAATATGAAGTACATAGCATTTACAGGGCCACACAAAAGATTTCAAATAGTATATTCTTTCCGAAGTACCGTATATGTGTCCGATGATGGCTGATGAAGGGATGAAATGCATTTTAATTATGATATTCGCGTTTATATTTCGCTAAATATATGCACATTATATGGTGTGTATAAATGTTATAGTTGATATACAGGGCTACCCAAAAGAGCTCACCAACGTTACTGAATATGAGCGTAAATTATTTAAACGTGGTTCTTAAATAAGCTATGCATTTACGCTGAGCTGCATTCAATTTACTGAGAAATGTTTGCAAAATATAGATAAAGGGATATACAGAGCCACGCAAAGAATTCGGTACATGGACGCCTATGAATGATGATTTATGAGAATGTGATTTCAGCTGTTTTAAAAGTGTTTTAGTTTACAATAATTTTTAGCCTAATGCTGACGTGTAATAAAGGTACAATGTAAACTACAGGGCTGAACAAAAGTATTCAAGTATGTTTCCATCTAATAGTATGAATTGCTGAAAAAGAAATTTCAAGCTACTGGGTATTTTCTTGCTAAGCTAAATTTTCCCATTATATGAACTGACATATGAAATACAGGGCTGTTCTAATGTACTGGAATACATATTTGGGTATATTTGGCTATACACTATTATTTCCCTAAATAACAAAGTTTTGTTAAAGATTTCATTAAGTGTTGGAAAGTGCTTCATAATCTATGGTTAACGCATGATTTTTCTTACTTGTTATATTATTCAATCGATTAGAAGTTCATATTTTCTTCCTTGTACTACCTTCGGTGGGGTCAGCAAACATGCTGGTGCGACATGACACATTCGACTCGACATTTTGCTGTCTGCTGTAGAACTCCTTTTGTATGCGAAACGTAAGGAGTGTATTGACGGACACGCAAAAACATCTATTCTAGCACTTTGATTTTTTTTTATTACTAACTTTTAGGTACGTGCAGGGCATTTTATAGGAACTTACACTAGAAACTAAAATCAATAGTTTTTTTAACCATCAGTTTGGGGCCCCGGGGCAGTGCCCCGGCTGCCCCGGCGGTAGTTACGGCCCTGGTTCCGATGCACTTTTAAAAATTTTCTCGTTAAACTAATTTGAATCTTACATAGAGTTCGCTCTAAACAAAATTTACCTTCTATTAATTTTTAAAATGACGTTGACAATTATATCTGCTTTGCCCGTAAAGCATTATTCCTTATAATTTCCTGCTATCAAAATGATATTTGTCCAATATTGTTTGTATTGACCGTATGTTGCGAATATTGACAATAATGTGTCAACCTATAGATGATTATATTTGCAAATACTGGCAAGACATATTTTGTCGATTGTCACATCTTGGAAATATTAGTATGACATATTGCTTTAAGATTGAAGCGTTTAGATTTTAACAGTATTGCATCAAAATTGGAAAGGTATATTTCATTTCTAATATTTCCAATGGCAGGTGAATATTTAATTAATAATGGTTTTTTATTGGAAATATTTCCAATGAATATGCCACAATATTGAGCCATATAACAAAAGTAACCAATATTAGTTTGCTATTATATATTATCAACCTTCATAAAATAAAATATCTTAGGAACTAACACTTGAATCAGTCAAAAGAAAATATTAAATACGGATTACCTTGAAAAAAAAATATTTGTATTTTATCAAATGTAATTTGAACATGGTGGGATTTTAGAACAATTGAATAAATGACATGATTTAGTATTTTTATTACTTTGATATAAAATAAAAATTTGAATTCTGAAGGATATATCTTATTTAGAGTTTTAAAAATCTGAAAAGAAAATTTATTTTCTAATAATAAAAATGTCGACCTCAAATAATAAAGCTGAAATGTAAATTGCAAACACATTTCAAACGACAAATAAATATAAATTAACATATCTGAAATCTTTTTGTGTCCCAGTATAAGAAAATATGGAAGTTATAGTATTAAAAAAAAAAATAAATAAATAAATAACAAAAGAATGTGTTTTAGAGGGGTGTAGTAGAGTGTATACGCCGTATACAGTCTGGATTTTTTTTAAAGCTCAGTACATCCTCTGTTTCTCAAATAAAGCTATAGCGTGTAGCCTAGGTATAATGCTTATGACTTTAGCACATACCCCTGTTTCTAGCATACACTCTCTGGTGCTTTTGCGACTACAACACTATGTTTTACAGTACATTATTAATATATTTTTATTTGGCAACAGTGATAAGAAAATGAATTCCAAAACATTTTTTAATTAAATTTAAGTGTCATTACTAAAATTTTATTAAATTTTAAAATAGCACAATACTTTTAGATAAGTGTATATGTTAACTGCCGTACAACAATATTTAAATAATTAAATGATTTTATTTCTTAACCAAGAATGTGGAAAAAGATAAAAAAAATTTTTTATATATCAAACTAGATAATTATACGAGGTATACATATTATTTTAATTAACTTTGATTAACTTTTACACATCCGCCATAGAGTTGATATTTAAATTGAAATATTCCTATTTTTAATCGTAATTTTTTTACGAAAAGATAATGATCTTTTACTTGAGATTCTGCACACAAGAATTAAAATAACAGATTCTGTTACATATTAATTTACACTTTCGGATAATTTAATTTAATTAGCAAATTCATGAGCATCTTACGGCTTAATTAAATCAGATACAATTATCTATATGGGAAAAGAAGCAAATTATTCTTTTTTTACTTAATAATATTGAAAAGAAAGAATTTAATTTAAAACTTCTTGTTTATTTTTATTTTATCTATTTATTTATTTTTATTGTTATTCGTAACTGGTGTATTATCAGGCGTGTATCCTCATATTCTGAACTCTTTTAACACTACGAACATTTAAGAAAATATTCTAAACTATATACTTTCTTAGCTTATTTAAACCAAAAATTCAAAAAAAAAAAAAAAAATTAAAAAAAGTGTAAAAATGTTAAAAAAGGAAAAAAAAATAAATAAATAAAATATGAATTTTGGGGCAGTTTTTAAAAAAGGGTCGAGCTCCGAAACATATTTTATGAATATAATTAAATAGTATATGCTGTTCCCGGTCGGTAATGTCTCATAACATGACGTCACTGTGCTTATGGAGGCAGCGTGGAAACCCGCCATGATTAATCTTCATCAAAATTGAAAAAGGAGCATAAACACGAACTTCAAAACAAAGCACGGTCTAAAAAATGTATAATTTGGAAGCTGTGGTGGAGACCCGAGGGTCATTTCAGTATTAGAAGCACGAGGTTAAATATAACCTCCAGAAATAGGACGCATAGGGCATCCAAATAAGTTTGTTTGTCCTACACTTCGATATCAATTTCAATGACTGACGTAGGTAAATAACGAAGAGTGGAAAGGTAGTAAGATATTAACGAACACAGAAAAGGTATAACATAAGTAGCTGAACTCGACTTCCTCTTCATGGACGACAATATTATATCTCATCGTATAATAGCTGTCGCAGAGCTACTTGAAGAACGAGAATATTCAACGCATGGATTGGCCTGCAAGGTCCCTGGACCTAAATCCCATATAACACCTCTGATACATTCTCTGGACACGCTTGGCAGCATATCCCCAGACGACAGTAACGATTTCGCAGCTGCAATGGTGTTGCAAGAGGAATGGGACTCGATGCCTCAAAAACTTCTTGACACCTCGTCCTCAGCATGGACACACGTTGTAAATTTTGTATCGCAGTCAATGACGATCATATCTTCTATTAAACACTGAATTGTTCCTGCCAAGTGTCAGTCAGATGAGAGTTTCTGTCTTCTTTGCAGTTATGCTTCAACTGTTAACTTAAAATTCTTTCACATCCTTTTGATTCCTTGTTTAGATGATTTTGTTTATTTGTCCCAAAATATATCACATCTTGATGATCCTATGGCACGATTTCGATCGATGTGGAAATCTTCTGCATGACATTACTTTCGAAAACCTATCTCGTCCTTAATTTTTGCACACCAGTATACATTCATTTATATACTTATTCATATGTAAAATTCTAATGAAACGACTTTATGAAACGACTAAGACTTAAATTCGAATATAGGAAATGAATTTATGGAATGCTTTGTAAGTAGTAAGTTCGCATTCTGTAAGAAATTTTAAAAGATAGATAAAGAGAGAGAAAAGGGTGGGAGAGTAAAGAGAGAGATGTAAAGAGAGAAAAAAGAGAGGGGGCTGAAAGACAGAAAGATAAAGGGAATTGGATATATATATATAGAAAAAAAGAGTGAGGATATATAGAGAGACAGAGAGATAAAAAATATAGAAAAATAAACAAGGTTAGAGAGGCGACTTGGCAGACCAGCTCCAATTTAATATGCCAATCGAACTTCATCAGATCCAGGAATTCAGGCTTGAACTCAATGAGGTGATGATTACAGCCACCGTCCAAACCATGAGAGGTGACGGGAAATATACCAAAATACGTGTAGTAGGTTTTATCATTGTATGTTGCAACAGAAATGTACGATGCTTAACTTAGATATAGACCTAATTATTTTAAATTAATAAACCTCTAAAATGTCGTCTTTATTTCTTAGAATAGTTTAATTTATTTATAAAAGATAAATTAAGTATAGTTAGAATGGGTAACATATTTTGTTGTTCATTTATATTATCCTCAAATTAATCAACTCACTGGATAATATGAGTGCAGTTAAATTATTTATTTTGTTCACTTATATTAAAAATTCTTTACTAAAAGACGTTTTATATACACAGCAATTAAAAACCCTTAAAATCATGAAATAAAATCTGCAACCGATAAGTTTCAGCCACCCTATGGCCTTCATCAGGGTCATATAACAAAGTGAGCGAAACAAATTTTATTGGTTCACAAAACTCAAAACCAAAACATACCGTAATGAATACGTTACTGTTACTGGATAGCGCTATCTGTAAAACTGAAGTTCAACCATCCAACCATGAAAGTAGAACTCAAAGAAATCACATTATTGAGGCCGAAAAACCAGGACAGACTTTTAACTCCGAGTCAAATTCGCTTTCAAAAAATTTAAACATAATCTATGTATATTATAAATATTATGTATATTATATGCCATAATCTATGTTGCTGAAATTTGTCTTTTGTGGATTTTATTTCATGTGTTAAGGACTTTTAATTTTTGTGTATATAAATACGTCTTTTAGTAAAGAATTTTTAATATAACTGATTAATTTTAAGGCGTAATAGTCTTTCAGTTTATTATTTATTTTGATGTAATAAAAATGGCAATAAATGTAACATTTGTATAATTTTATTCCAGAAAGAAATTTAAGAAATCTCATCATTTGTAGTATCAGTAAAATTTTAATTTTACAAACGTTGTATTTTTTTCCCCAAGCTATTGTGACAGGAGATACGCCAGCTTTTAATTTCTATAAGACATCAAATAATTTATATCTAATTATCTCAAGATTCTATTTGACTTACTTGAAAAATTTCTGTGAAGTGTAGTTGCTACGCAGTAAGGCATATCCGCCGTCCATTCTCCATCGTCGCACAGCAAAGAGCCGTTTCCTACGAATTTGTAAAGACCTGGTTCCGTGCAACGGAGCCGCAACTCAGACCCGTGAGGCACTGAGACTTCAGTATCAGGAGGCAGCGGCCGTCCCTCGACTCGCCCCACGAGTTCCGTATCTGTTATTCGAACAGTGCATCGACGCAGTATCTCATCCTTCTTAACGGTTTTGCCAGCTATTCAATGGGGAATAAAAGTTGTTAGGAAAATGTAGTTAATCCATCCCGTTAACATCAAGTTTATTTTAAACTTTGAATCTAATCGTTGATTACCATCTGTATGTTTGTCATCTGTGGTAACTAAACGCAACTTTTCTTTTTAATTATTTTTTCTACCTCTATTTCCAACTAATATAGTTCATAGTAAATTTCTATAAAAATGTTTCACAAAGATTATTCGACAGAAATAGCTGTAGACAAAGTAATACAAAACTAGTTGTTGGGGACTACTGTAATACTTACCCATCATATCATGAATATGCATACTATAAAATATGAAAATTAAACATGTGTAAACTGCTTATAAAATGCATTGCGATTCCAAACAAAATTTAAATGTATGTTTAAATATTTTTAATATGCATAGTAATGCTCTATTAATTAATTGCTGATGAACCCATTTCGACAACTTATATAAAACGTTAAAATACTCAAGTAGTACCAAATTGCGTAAAAGAAACATCCTTATAACTCCAAAAACAATAATCCTAATTAACTAACATTTTACTGCGTCGGATTAAGCGTCTCATTTCCAATTAAAATATACCTTTGAATTCAAATTGGAATGAAGTACAAGGTGATGAAAAATCGAAGAATGTGAAAAAACAGGATTACAAATATCTCGGAAACTAATAATCCGATCGACTTCGTTCTCTTCGCAAAATGTTTGTAATTTTATCGCCTTTTCCGTCCGCTCCATAAAATAAAAAGTTTCGAAAATTTGTATATACCTTTCACCAAAACGAATTTTTTGAGAGCCCGAAAAAAATAGTTCCGGATCATTGAGGTTACTGATATTAAATAGGCTTCGTCCCATTCTTACATACTAAGTACAAACAAAATTTCGAGTCTCTATCTCAATATGTTCGGAAGATAGAGCGTTTACACACACATAGACAGACGGACGGTATTTTTTTTTTCCCTAAACATATGTTTATCGGAATTTCCAGTGCCTGAAACGTGTAAGACCGTCAATTTTTTTTTCGATTTTCAAAACGATTTCAAGACTTAGCCTATACCACGTATGATGGGTAAGTAAAAGCAGCGCCTGAAGATGATCCTGAACGAATCGCTGTGAAAGAAATTGACATTCTGATGGTTAGGCGAAACGTTTTCAGAATAGGTTTCGAAAGTAAAAAAAGCAAAAGTTTTCTCTTATTCTCATTTTTGTCCAGTTAGCGATACTAGCCGCCACTTGCGATCATCTAGACCTCTTTTAAATTCCTTTAAATTTATACTATAGATTTAATATTTCTTCAAATGACCACACGTGTTACTTTTATTCTCAATTCATTTTACTTCATAGATAGTAAGAACACTTTACTACAACGGCAACAATTTGAACATTATTCTTTAGTATTTATCTCATATTTCTAGAATAGAGCTTAACAAAAATAGCACCCAATTACTTCTGCATTTATGTTTCATGTTTATTTGCTTTTCAATTGCCATGTTCACTTATGCGGAGATTATAAAACTAATTAAGTAATCTTCTGTAACTGAGTCTAATGCTAACTGGAGTAATTTTACGAATACTCTTTGCTACTATATAGTTGTTTTTCTGTCAGCTCTTTAATATCCACATTTACATTAAACTATATTGTTGCTAACATTTTTCATATTTGAACCCCAGCTTGACACTGTTCTTGATTACGGAGATTGTAAAATTGCTTTTGGTCACATCTAAGATTTTTGGTTAACTTTCCATAATCATGCTGCACACTAATTGACGCATTTTAGCGAAACAGCGAATTTTCGGAAGCTAATTGATAACAGCCACATTTGCTTTAAATCCCATTTGCTGACCGTATCGCACACTTCAGCCCACTTTTCTCCCATAGAGTACAATATAATTAAAATTCGTCGGCTTTTTTGAAAACATCGATTCATCCTTAACCTATTATTTTAGCAGCGCTCCTTTTTTTGATACTGTTCAGGAGTTTTTACAATATTTTAAGCTCTCTTTTTAGCATTTCTATAAAAATATTGACGATCTGTTTGAAATTTGATAGGTTAAATTTTATTACATGCAGCAGAAAATTAATTTTGTAACTAGTTTAGTTTGAGCTTATTTGCATACTTTTGTTGCCATTCGTCAGTATACGAGGTCTACTTTTCTTTAGACAGCCAATGGCGAGGCCAATGGCCCGTAAAATAAAGACAAGTGTAAGTAACAAAATGTTTTTTATATCGAAAGGGCATGTTTACAAACAAACACTTCCATCAACCAATCTACCACTATATTTTTATCGTTACGATCATTGTAGGATTCATCTTGGCGACGTAGACCAATCATATCATAGATCTGTCGAACGCAGACTAGTCAAATCGTTCTAATTCCATGTGCAGATTAGAAGCGGTAAAGAACGGACAGGTGTTACTTGATTGTCCACAGTTATTCGACCTACATTGACGTCAACTGCCCTTTCCTGAAAGCTAGGGATTAAGTAGCAATCAAAATTACTTTTCAATACAGTCACAATGATGATTGAAACATTTGTCTTACCGGTGGGCGGGCTCTGCAATACCCTCTTCATAGCATGTTGCTGTCAGCGTGTTAAGATAGGTCTTCAAAATGTCTTAAAGATTTTCTTTGGGATGGAAGAGCTGTCCCTTTAGACCTGTCTTCAGCTCTCGAAAAAGATAACAGCCATTTGCTGCCAGGCCGAGCCGATGGCTCAATAGCTTCTTTTTCCATTTCGATGGGAAGTATTTGCTCACCCGACGTACAACCCGTATCTGGCACCGATCGACTTTCATCTTTTTTGTCAATTGAAGACAAGTCTTGTAGGGCAGTGATTCCATTCCAACAAAAATCTTAAAGACTATTGGAGATCTCATCACGCTGGCGGCAATTTTATATGAAGAGTATGTTGGAAAACCCACCCACCGATAAGACAAATGTCTAAATCTTCACTTCGAGAATGTTGAAAAGTAACTTTAAATGTTCTTGACTTCTGGCTATAAAACCATTTTGTTATTCACATTTTTCTTTATTTTTTGGTCCTTCAGAGGTTAAAAAAATAAAATAAAAAAGAGTCCTAGCACAAATAATACATGTTTTGATGCCATATACATTAATACTCCCTCTGTCCCAAATTAGTTGCGACATTTAGGTTGACAATTTTGTCCCAAATTAGTTGCTACATTTCAAATAGGTTAAGTCATAAATAATATCTGATGCAGTTTAGCAGATTGGCACCAGTAAAAATATACTAGAATGTTGAATTTATATTTAAAAAGAAAATTAGACGTAATAGTTGGAATGAAATGTTCTTCAATGAATTCACGATTGATTAAATTGAAGACAGTTTTATATGATTACTGTAAAAAGAAATTTAATGGGGCGTGGTTTAAAAGCGTGTGAACCGGGATTTTTTAAACTAATTAATTACTTATTTATGGAATCATGGAGGGAATTTTAGGTACGTAAATATTGTTGATTGATAGTATAGCTCTCTGAAAAATGTTCAAACAAAATCATAAAGTCATAAATATCAATAATCAGTACAAAAGCATTCAAATGTCGCAACTAATTTGGGACAGAGGGAGTATAATATAATATGTATATATAAATTTAGAATGACTAACCTGTTACAGTCAGGAATCTGGACAGATGTGTAAAACAAACATGAAATTTCTCTTTTAGTCTTGCGTAACGGAAAGCAGCGTTATTCATTATTTTGATAATCCTAAAATTTCGAATCTCCGCTCATAAAATTACACGTCGTATAATTTAGTTTTTTCAGCGGGATGGAGAAAAAAGAAAGACTATTAAGATACACGGACGTACACAAAAGATTCTTTGATATTCGTTAACTGGATATGCGGAGATAGAGTGAAACTGTCTTATTGACAGGATGCAGCGCGTTAAAAGGTTTTATTTGTGACAGCTGAATTACGAGGAACGATTTCAAAACTATAATATTGAATACTTACCATTTGTGCAAATTGGCCCTACCCAAGCTCCATTAATGCAACGTATTTTACAGGGTGTTGTTTGGGGATCTGGCCCGACTTGACCTTCAAATTGTATTTCACGAACATCGTCATCAAAATCGTGATCAACAAGACTTCCATTCACAAAAACATCAGGCGGGGAGCAGCGAGTATCAGGAGCACCTGTTATTACAAAAACCACAAAAAAAAGTTTATGTATACCACCTTTAAAAAGGTCAATAATATTCTTCTAAAATAGCTTTATGTTATAGTTGCCAAAGTCGAAACTTTTACTCCAAAAAGAGGCTTAGTGTTTTTATTGTGAATTTCGTATTTTTTTATGTTGATGAATTTCACTGAGCTCATTGTTTTTTTTTTTTTTTAGTTCCATAATCACCGTCATAAGATACAAAAGAAAAAAATGTGTGTATACTGTACTCTACATATGAAATGCTTTTTTAATTACTCCTGTATAGGCTAATACAAGAACCTTATCTGAGTAAGTATAAATAAATGGATCATTTTAAGTTTTGTTTGTTAGGAACGCTTCAGACAATTTTTGCGCACAATGGCAAACAAGCCGGGATTTGGGTTTAGAGTGAAACCTAATCCACTACAAACATCCATTCTGAAATGGTATTCGAACCTTACAGTACAAACTTGTACAATAGCTTGTTCATCCTAACTACTAGATAAGCAAGTGGACAGACTAGATCAAGAATCCCAAACTGCGCCGCGATGTTTTGAAACTTCGTAAAAATCTAATGTTGTAGTATAAAAATATATTAATTTTTTAAATATCCCGTAAAATGTTATGATATCGAACCGCTGATGTCAAATCATCGGTTCTCAATTTCCTAAGACAAATGGCAATGAAAGTAAATCGTTAACGAATATCAGCATGCTTATTTGACATCTTTTTAAAAAATGAAATGCCTTAAATGTCTCTCTGCAAGAACTGTATACATAATGGACTTGTTAAACAAGAATTATTAAGCTATATTGAATATGTAAATTACCACATTACTAACTGAGCATAAACCGAACAGTATGGAAAATGTCCAAGCCAGTAATCGAACACAGATCTTTGTAATAATGTTCCAATGCTCAACGATCTCCAATGATCTATCCAGCCATCGCTTGCAACCTTACCGACATGTCGTCGCCTCAGAGCAACATCTAGTGATAATAATAAATGAGATTTCTGACTTACTATGCTATCAGAAACTGTGTCTGCATCTAGTGAACAATTTTTGAAATACGAGTTATATTTAATACTATATTTCAGAGGTGTTTTATAAATATTTCCTACAGTTCCACTATAGATGGAGACACAGTTTTCCATAACAGTAAATCAGACATCTCATTTTCGATAATTACTAAATATCCTACTGTAGCTCTGAGGCGACGATATGTGAATGAGAGATAACAGGCTGCATATTGTCTGAGTAGCCCAAAATGAAAGAGTATTGGAGCGTTATTTAAAGGATCCTGGTTCGATTTCCGCTTTGACATATTTTCATGCAGCTGATTTTACGTTTAGTTAGCAGTGTGATAATTCACATATTTAATGTTCAATAATTTCAGACGTAATTTCTCGGCTGAAAAGTTAATTATAAAAATTAATTAAAATTATGCAGATGGATTTAATCTTTTCGAGAAAAAAACAATTAAAACTGTATAAAATAATAAGTGAAGACGGGGAGAAAATTGCTTTATCTTATTGCAGTTGTTTGTAAATCTTGGTGAAAATAATTTGTCTCAATATCTTAGAATATCAATCTTGCCACAAAGAATGAATTAATGAATTTAATAAACATATTTGGCCATTTTTTTCCGTCCATAACCTGAGATTGTTCACGAAAATCATTTCTGGTGCAAAATAGAAAGTTCTTACACCTGAATGTTTGAAAACGAAATGGCTCTGCTATCTATTTCTGAATTTTGCAAGTATTATTGAACTTTATATGAAATCTAACAGGAATTAAAATAACATATGCGCGGTTTGCTGGGGTGTCTTTTTTCAATACAACATCATAAAAGATTTCCATGCCTGAAAGGATTAAACCGAAGCAGTGGCATACATCCGCATGATCTGAATCGAAACTTGTTTACATTATGATTTTTTAATATATCAGCTCTCAGAAGGCAAAGTAAGAATGCATATAAAGTTACTAAACATTTGTACAGTTTATGTGCAAGGTTAAATAAACATTACAATTATAGAAATAATTAAAAAAATAAATAAGCGAGTATAGCGCTCTAATAAATACTCAGACTTTCTCTACAATACTTACTTGTAAGTAAATAAATCATATTTTATTTATTTATTTATTTTTGTTATTCATGATTTTTATTACTTAATTTAAATGATAAATAAGGATAACAGATGTTTTAAATTAAAGTCATCTTGATCTTGCTTTCATTCCCCCTTATTTCGAAAGACAATTTACTGTATTAAAAATCTTACAGGACAGACTTCAAACAGAAAATCCAACAAAAAATCTAATCCAAATCATGTTACTCATATTTAATGTGACATTGAAAAGTATAATTACAGTCTCAGTGTAAAAAAGAAAAGAACTATATGCATAATTAAATTCATTATAATTAATTATAGCATATTAATTGACTATAATAACTACAGTTATAATTAATTACAGTGTATTATACATTAACTAGCTATTTAAGCATAATAATGCATTAACGGCCAATTAGCTTGAAATACATACCAGTCGGTAAAACTCCATATGGTCCAAACGTCAGGTCATCATACCCTGGACTCGTGAGGAAAGATCTTGATGGCTTAGGTGTCGTTCGAGTTTTCTTTGGAAGTTCTGGAAAGAAAGGTGACGAAGAATCGAATGAAATTCTCGTAAAAAAAATAAATATACTTAGAAATAAAATCTCTTTCAGGGGAATTTATATTCAAATGTCAGAGGAATTTTTTCCAATAATGAAAAACAAGGTTTGAATTTTATTAACTCATTTGTTGTTGATTTGGAGGGGAAGGGATAAAAAAATTACATTTTTGCAAAAGATTATTATGTTAGATATTTTGGAGTTGAACAATTACCACAGTTAAAATCGACAGTATGAAGTGTCTCGTTTTTATTAAGGCGGTTCTTCTGAAAATTCTTAACGATATCCTTGCACTTGTTTGAGGCGGAATGCGATTTTAACATTATAAGGCGTCATCTCTTGGCCATCACAAACCATTTGGAAATAATTGGATTGTCCGTGGCGGGCCCATCTCATTGCCCCCATGACCGCCTGATCTCATCTTGATTATTTTTGTCATATAGGTGTCATGCATGCATCCACGTCATTGGGAGCAATTTCTAACATCTCCTTTGATACTAAAAGTCATACATTTTAGTCTTTTCGATAGATAACAACATCTCTTAATTATTCCATAATCTGATCCATGATGAACATGTATTAAATTGTAAATTTTATTTAATCGAAACTTTCAAAGTGAAATCTAAAATGTACTAGAATGTAACATAGAAACAAAACACATGCATATTTTTCGGGTTAAAACATGTTCGAAAATCGTCTTTCATTAAACTCCAAAATAATTAACAGATTTTGACATCTATGTTTTTTCGATGTAATAAAGCATTTTACATTGCTTTCTGCATTGTGATTTTACGGTAGCTTTGTGTCTCTTAATCACGAGACGGTGATATTTCCGTTAGTGCTTTCTTCTGTAATTATGGTTCATCACGATGTTTTTTAGCTCTCCTCAGGCCCTTATTACTGCATGCACAAATCGGGACTTTGCCCATGGACCCCGGGCCTTAAAAGTCCCTCAAATCCAAGCATTAAATTATAAAATATTTACTTTCTTTTTCCAACTCTTCCAGATGTTGAAGTTATTAAATTCATCTTAAAGTAATATAACAAATTGTTAAAGTTATATAAAAGAGTTATGTTCTGTACCAATGAAAAAAAGGTATACTTTTATTAATTGAGGTATTTAATTTACAATTGATGGAGCTATTTATATCAAAGGTGCGAAAATAAGTTTATGCATTACATATATGACATTTTACATTATATGAGGGACCATCAATTCTATTTCAATAATGTTACAATGATTCAAAAAGGGGCCTCTAATTTATCTTTTCCCAGGGCCCCAAATAGTCATAATCGGGGCCTGTCTCTCCTCCAAGTTTGTTCACGACGTTCTGGGACACCCTGTCAGTTTTGTTTTCAATCGAGATTCTATAATATTCAAAATTAGTAAAGGAAAAGGTGACAACAGGGTACCTTGGCATGTTTTAAGGCTGTTTAGGGAGAAAAAAAAAAAACAATTTAAAAAGCGTTTTCTACTTATAAAATACAAAATTCAGAAAGTCTGCAAAATTTGAGTTGAAAAATGTAATCTAAATACCGGCTACCTGATTTTTCTCCAAAAGAATCGCACAAATACTGGTAATTTTAATTATTTAGCAGTAAAAACATTATTTAAATAAATTTTATTGATTAATAACATTTCTTATGCCCAGGAAACTTACGTAGTTTTTAATTTACATGCGTTTTTGTCAAACTTTTAAAAATCTTAATGAAGAATTCTAATAATATTCATTCCATTATTTTTTTTAACGTGTTAAAAAAAATCTTGCTGTTATAAATTAGAATTATTTAATCTGAAAAAGAAAAAAAAATCACAATCTTAATAATCACTCTCTGCGTCGCACAGTTGGGCAGGAAGCCTCCTAAGTTGGCAAAAAATAAAATTTACTTTGAACAAAAAATGCACATCATACATTCTTTTATAGATTTTACGTAATAAAACTTAAAACTTATAGATAAGCTATAGAGTAATTTATTAATTAATTTACAAGCCTTTTTTAATATTTTCTGTGCAAAAATTAGTTAAATACAAGAATTTAAGAAAGTTTTATACAAATTAAATATTTTAAAATTATTTATGATATCGCATTTATAATGAAAAAAAAACTGGGTTTGCCAACACAATTAAAAATTTTAATAATTTTCAAGCACACCTTAAAGTGATTATTAGCGACTCATTTTGAAGGAATGAATCCACCTTTCTCAGGCAAAAAATATGTCCGTAAAAACAGCAGAATAAAAACTATTCCTGTTGTCTTAGTAACAGCACACATTTTTTGTTTTCCTGTCTTTCAGATCTTAAACACATACATTTCGCGTAAAACGTAAAACTAGAATTGCGTAACCCTTTTACTCTTAATCTTTTTGGTCGTCCAGAACACCATTCAAATGGAATATGAAAACAGATACGTTTCTTTGTAATGACGCTTGTTTATTTTTATTTTTCAAATCGAGGAAATGAAAACGATTTGTCACTCTTTATTAATTATAAAGCATTTCTCTTGTCTCGACAGGCTTTTGCCATCAAAATTTATATTAAAATTTAAAATATTTTAGCTTTTTTTTTTAAGTCTATAGAACTACTTGTTCATAGTTTCTCCAATTGTGAAGCTCTTATGACAAAAAATCATATTACTTTTCGAAAGTTTTTTATTTAGCTCATTTCATGATATTCAGTTTCATTTAAATGCATTATTTTGTAATAAATAACGTATTTAAATTCATCTTTAACAATATATATATATATATATATATAATCATGATTGGCACACCTCCGTGCATTAACAAAAATTTGAGGATGATTAATATTAAAAGTGACCATACAATTAATTAGAAGCACAAAGGAGTAAAATTTTCTGAAATATTTAACCTCCTAAAACTCAAAACTAATAGAAAAAATTACAGTTAACGCTTAATTCGTCTTAACTTATAACTAAAACCTTCAATGTTTGTAGACACTATCAACTTTTTTTTATATAAATTTCACCACTATATGTTCCAAACGTCACTATATCTACTAGTAAATCTGCAGATCAGGAGCCTCAACGTCAGCTTTGCACATATATATATTTTTTTAAACACACTTTGGGTAATATTCAACTTTAAAATTTTCATAGTACTTAATTATTTATAAGAATAAAATAAGAATTAGAAGTTTTCAGCCTTCAAAAGCGGTAAATTAAAAATTTAGTTATGTTAGGATATTCTAAAATTTTCATGATCTATTATTTTTGTTTTTTTATTATAACATAGTAGATTTCTTCAGGGGGGCTCCGCCTCCCTGAACCCCCCGTAGCCTCTCTTAATTTAAATTTGCCACTTTCTAATAATTGTGCTAATGGTTGTTGTATATCTTGCATTTCTTTATACATTTTGATTTATAAGGATAAGTAACAGTTTGGACAAATATTTTTCATTATCCTCATACTTCTACATATCTGCCAACCACAAACACCTAAGTCTGATGTATCAGGAACTTTTGTAAGTGTAAACTCAGTAATCTAGAGTTTTACAATTTTGTTTCCGAAAAAAAAAAAATGTTTTGAGCAGTTATAGCGGGACAGACAAACATACAGAAGAACAGACTAACAGATGAAAAACAATAAATTTCGTGTCTTCAAAGTAAACCTTCACTGAAGTTTCGGCAATAGCGTTATTTTTCATGAGTTATTGATATCCATGTTTCTTGTATTTTTAACGACTACTATAAAATACCTATTTTTGTTCAATTATGACGTCAAATTTTACCAATTGAAATATTTGTTAAAAATATAATTATTTTTTATTTCTTTTACTTTTAATTATGCCCCATTTTTGTCAGAAAAATTCTTATTAACGAAACAAATTTCCGTGTTTAATATTTAACAAAGTACTATTTTTATTTTTATTTTAATTCTGACGTCATATTTATTTTTTCTTAGTTTAATTTTTCGAATGGAAATTGCTCAATTGAAACTTATTGCCGTTAAAAAATTATTCCAGATTTTTTTTTTTTTTTTTTTTTTTTTTTTTTTTAACGATAAAGGAAATTGGTTAAATTTTATCTAAAAATTCGCTCTTGATTCTGTATGAAAAGGAAGAAAATTTTGAATTATTAAGGAAAATATTTGAATAAAATTAATAAAACATAGCCTATATTCTTTTCTGGGCTATGTTATATTTATCCGCAAAGATAAAAAGACATTAATTAATTCATAAGTTTTGACGTTGACTTTATATAAATTTTTATTTACACGCTTTCAAATTTATAGCATTAAAATATAATAAGGATTAGAATGAATGGTTGCTTAGCAACCATTAAGAGAAAATAAAGAAAATGAAATAAATACATTTTAAATAAGTAAATCTCTAAACCAAATTAGTTTATATTACTGGAACACATTTATAAAAAATCTCCAAAATTTACAGTAATAACTTTAAAAATCTGACAAATGCATAGACAAAATTTTAAAACAATACGAATAATTTAACTGGTAAATTTCAGTATCCATTCATCATTGAATTCCATTAATGAAATGTGTCATTTTCTCTCAAGGGAAAAAAAATTGAAAATTCTTGGATTTGCCATAGAAAAGCATTATTGCGCAAAATAAAATATTCTATATTTTCCGAACGAATGAATCAAATCTAACAAAAAACTATACAGCTTAATCCCAGTGCCTCACTAACATGCCCACTTAATTTCAAGCCAATCGGATGTTTTTTGCGTTAGTTATCGCGGAACAGACAGACTGACTGACAGACTGACAGACGGACAGAAACCAAAAAATTTCGTGTCTCCAAAGTAAGCCTTCACTGACATTTCGGCAATAAAAATCATATTAAATATTAATTGAAAGTTAATGTGTTTTTGTTACATACATGGACTTAAAGGATCCATAGTCAAAATATATTATTTTTATTTTAAATTATTACAAATCAAACAAATCAATGTTGAAACCAAATTACTGATTTTTTTTTATTCATTATCAAAATGCGATATACAGTTTAACTTCTTTCTTTAATGACGAGAAAGATAACTTTGTGCAAATTTTAATACTAGGCAGATGTTCACTGACATATGCTCCTTTAAACTGACGTATGCCGGTAGTTCAAAATAGAATTTTATTTTTTCGAAAATTTGAAGGCTTCTTGTCCCGCTGTGTGTCGGTGCAGTCGCTGTGGGCCCACATATCGCAATGAATCAATAATCACCTTCCGCACTCTTGTCCGCAAAAAAAGCACCCTCTCAGAAGACATAAATTGCATCATTTCACTTTTAAAAATCAAATTTCCGCCCCTTTCGCTTATTTTCTTCCTTTTATTTACTTTCATAACTTTTCATTTTTTACTTCACATTCACTGCAGGCAATTTTGGAGTGTCCAACAGCGCTTTTCCATGAAATAATCCGGTAACCAGTGTCGCTCTTGAAGACTTTCGGCCATGTTCTATTAGCTACCGATTCTATCAGAAGTCATTTGGCTGTGAGTCTTTTCAAGGAACAAATCACTCATGAAAAAGACACGTGTCTGAATGTGGCGTTAGGTTTTTCGAACGAAGCAAACTGTCTAGCGGAGATACCCCATAAAATTTTGTGTAAAACTAAACAAATTCGCTGCTGAGTGGCTTCTGATGTTAGAAAAAACCTACGAGAAGGATTTTTTTTATTTAAATCTTAAATGTTTAAATGGCACAAAGACTTCAAGACCGGGAAAGAGGATATCGGTGACGAACAACGCACTGCACATCAATCAAGTTCTCGAATCAGACAAAGTGACTTCAGAATCTTTAGAAATCGTGGCTAAAATGTATCTAATAGGCTTTAGGTATCTAACTGTCGGATGAGTGTCCCAATGATCGCGGAGACGTTGGGACATACAAAATCGATTGTGTTTCAAATTGTCACGAAAGAACTTCAGATGTCAAAAAATGGGACAAGCTCTTTCTTCAAATTGACTCAGTTCCTAGCAAAACAGAGCATCACAACACTTCCTGAACCACCGTACAGCTTCAGTCTGTTATCGCCTGACTTTTTTCCACTCCCTCGGTTAAAATCTAGCTTAGAAGATCATGATTTTGACAATTTGGAGAATATGAAGGGGAAAAAAAGCGCGGTCTGAACATCATTTCAATTGAAGACTTGTTGGGGGGCCATAAGTGGGTGTCAGGGTTGTAGGTAATGATGCATTAGTACAGAAGGACGCTATTTTGAAGAACAATAAGGGATTGTAAAATTACCTTCAAATAAATGAATTTTATAGAATCAGTCTCATTATTTACTGGACAGACCATGTATGCAGCATTTCAATATGAAAATATTTTTATTACCTTACCTATAGCTTTAACAAAATCTTCCAACAATTTTTCTAACGATTTTAAAATGATATTATTATTTATTATTATTTATTACTGACAAAGAAATACATTTTATTCTTAACACCCGATAACAGCTCTCGTATTTACTCAAAAACTTTTTCTATACTACATACATTTTGAAATATTATGTATCCCGAATTTTTCTTTGAAGCGAGCCGTAATAGCAGAGAGTGACACAATGCCTCCTTACATTAGAACATATATTCTATAAAATGTTATTGGAATGGAAGAGAGTCAGCCATTTTTCGTAGTTTGAGAACAAAGCATATTCATAAATTTTTGAAGTGATTTCTTTCCACATACAGTTAATTGTTTTCGGAACACGAAATCTCAAGTTATTAATATGCGATCAGAATAAATCTGAAGCATCCCGATTAGAAATAAAGACATTGTTTGAACTACATACAAGCACTCCAAATAATCGATATTTTTTAAAAGTAAATTCATCTGCCTTATATTCTACAAATGTGTAAATTTGAAATGGTAAACTTCTTTACGTAAGAAAAGGTAAAACCCATTAAACTGAAAGTAATGCGTTAAATTACTAGCAGATAATGACTTGAAATTTTCAAGAAACATTCATTGCTCTTTTAGTAATATAGTATCTGTGCCTAATATGGACACCCTAAGGAAAATGTATTTTTTTCACCCCCATGTACACGTGATAGGACTTCAAAAATATATGACCATGATCCCTGGACTGTTGATTTCATTATTAAAATTAGTGACCTTGTAACTATTATGGTTTTTATTTAAATGATAAAAGCAAAAATTGTTTACAAATGTCCATATAAGGAACCACTAGTCCCTATTATGGACAGGTGGCTCCTTATTGACCTACTGCATAGGGGGTATGAATGAGCCACTCTTCTATGGAATTTTAGATGAGAGGGGATAAAAAAATATATCTTAAAGTATTGCGGAGAGGGTAGGGCACAGTAAATGTCTTCAGAACATGAACTTTAGAACGGGGGGTGATTTTCGGATGTGGCTCTTCGAAGACCGATGCAAAGCACCTCAGTTACTACAAAATATTATGAAATAATATAGTTGGTTTTACTTATATTTCTATTTTTGTGAATCTGAAGATTCACCTGCTGTACTTGGGGCGGACATAAATGTGGACAATGTGGACACAAGGTGTCCATATTGGGAATCGGAAGTAGTTTTATTAAATCTTGTAATAAATAAATAAAAAAAATATTTTTAAGCAATATATGTAATAGCAATCGAAAATATGTTTTCAAAGCTTTCTAAAGCACCCCATTTTTTAATATTTAAAGCAATCTTACAATATCTAATAAGAATTTAAATTTACCTGTAATTACTATCAGCACACCACTAAATAACAAGTTTCCTTCTAAATGGCGAACAGCGCGCTTTTTTGTACTTTGCCGGCTTAATTATCTTTTCAAATGCTTTTCTTCATGGACATGTAGAGCGATCTCTCTATAAAAATTGTTACTTTTAAAAATAGTAGGGGTGTCCATATTGAGAGCACTGTCCATATTGGGTACAAATATCTTAGTAGTTTTAATAAACTAGTAATAGTAATTTCAGTACTTTTCAAAATAGTTTTTTTAATTAATTTTACGATATAGGTTACAATCTATTAAATAATGATATCTGATACACAACCCGGCAACAGAAAAGTAAAAACACTATGGGGATTTGAAAGAAAATGTAGGTTAATTTCTTACTTGCTGTTATACACTATATATAAACTCAATTTTTTCACAGCTGTAAATTTAAAGGCTACTGTATCTCTCTTTCGATAATTTTAATAAAACTACTACACACAAAAATATGAAAATCGGTAGTATTGTAGAGAAACGTTTGAGAAACACACTGGTTCATGCAGTTTTCAAATTCAAGAATTGTTTTAAGTGATATTTATGCTAAAGTCGGTCAAAAATGCTCCATAAAAAAAAAAAAAAAAAAAAAAAAAAAAAAAAAAAAAAAAAAAAGATTGTTTTATACATTGGAAGTTTCCGGTGTGCAGACTGAATTTTTTTTTTTTTAATTTGACTCATTTTTCAAGGATCTCGTTCCATTTTAAATTAAAAATTTCACATTTTAGAAAAGGTTATTATTTTAAATTGTTGCCAAATTATCAAAGAATAATATTTCCTTCAAATTAAAAATTTATCTACATGCGACTATCACAAACAGAAAAAAAAAACTTTTAAAAAAATTAAAAAATTACGAGTTAAAATCGGAAAATATTGAAAAATTACATCATTAAATTATATTTACAAATGAATATTAAAAGAGAGAAAAAATATTAAAAGAATGAATTCATTAAAATGCGTGAACCGCCGTATATGAAAAAAAATAATAATGCGGAAATTAAAAATATTTCTTTTTAGGAATAAAAATACTTCACATGAATATCAAAAAGAGAAAGAAAAATTTAAATAATAAATAAATTCATTAATGTGTGCTAAAAGCACAAAGTAAAAGAAATTACATCATATTTAAAATGACCAAGCAGTATTGCAAAGCATTAAGAAAAAGAAAAAAAAGAAAGAAAGAAAGAAAAAAAAAAAAGAAATAGACGAGACATTTACTTCATATTTCCAGGAGTCGCAGCGTCCCTAAAATTTTCGCACTTTTCTACCAGTATTTTAAATAAAAATTATTCGTGTCATATTCCTTTGACTTCTACAGTGATATTCTAAAATAAATATTATCGTGTTAAAATTGTCGTAGGAAAGTGTGAAAATTTTAGGAACGCTGTGACCCCTGTATTTCGATATGATTTTTTAAACTATTGTTGTGAAATTTAAGACGGCACAAATAATATTTCCAAGCGAGCAACAAAAGTATTTTCACGTGAATATTAAACAGAGAAAGAAAAAATTAAATCAGATTTAAATGATGCATTTAAAATAGTCCAAGAGTCGACCGCGCAAAACCCTATGTCATCGAGTACAAGAAAAAATCCTTTATTTTATTTTATGGAAGAGTAATAATAGAGGAATCTACCCTAATAGCATGGTGACGTCACATTGTGACTGAGATGTGACTTTCTTTAAAATCTTTAGAAAATTATAAATATCTTCCAAAACATGTTATTTATTTTAAAAAACATGTTTCTGGCAATTTAAATATCGTCGCTTTTGTCACAGTTTCGTGACAATGTTAATGTCAAATTAGTCACAAATGACACATTTTTCACAAATTTGTCACATTGTGACCACTTTGTGAAACGTCACAAAAGAGCTCTAAAACGGCCATAACGACTTCACATTTTAGTCACTGTGACTTCACATCGACGTCACGTGACGTCACATCGACATTCGGTGGTCACAAAGACACAATGTGACTTCACAACGACGTTGCAGTGACGTCACCATGCTTTACGGGTAATGATCCATATCTGTCGGAAGTGAAGCGGTGCGTAAGCCAAAAAATGATACCACTAGTGGTTGACTCGTAGGCTTAGCATTGTGTTTGTTCTGCAATCAAAAGCGTGAAAACATGGAAAACTAGGTGCAGGAAAACACAATGCTAAACCTTACGAGTTAACCACTAGTGGTTTCACAGGAGTTTCAACGTAAAACAAATAAATGTTTTTTCTACACAGCCTATGTGTAGTTTTCATATTAAGTTCTTGACCCTGAGTTTTAACAAGGAGTGTTTTGCTCTGTTTTTTTTTTTTTTTTTTTTTTTCTCCCTTTTAGTGTATGGGAGTATATGGCAAAATGTTTGTAATTGGAACTCATTAGTTACCTCTTATATGATATATTTTAAGAACCAAATTTCTGAGTTGTTTCCGAATTCTGTGAGTAGTTTTTGTGCTAAAATATGTTGTTTAGTTGTAAAATTAGTATGTTTTTTAAGCAGGTTGCGCCATCGATTAGAAGAAATTTTAGCTTTTAGAAGTTTTTGTCGGTAACTCTAAAGTTGCGCCATGGACGGGTGTTGTCATAAGGTAAAAAGCATTTTTCTGTGAAATAACGCTTTTTGAATAAATAAATAAAACGTTAATAGCCATTATTTTGAAATTCAGACAAAAAAGTGATGTTTTGACAGTTGTATATTTTAATTGCCTTGATATTTTTTTTTTATGTTGAAGGAAATCATATTTAAGGAATAATGTGCAATTTTGAAGCCCTGAAAAATTTCCTCTTCTCTATAGAAAATGTCAAAGTTTAAGGTTGTGAATGCCATTATCATGAAAAATGTATGTTTCGAATGCTATATCTCTGGGAAGCAACAGCATCCTTTTTTTTTTTTTTTTTTTTTTTTTTTTGCATAAATTATTAGTATAACACTGCCTGCTTATTAAAATTTATTTGTTTCCATGGAACATTATTACTTTACATTGTTATGTTGCCTCAAAGTATTGTCAAAATGACGTTTTTGTCCATTTTCCGCCCGTAATATCTTATTTAAGCAATAGTACCCTAAATTTTTCTTATAGAATATGAAAATGCTCTACAAGGACAAGCTGTATAATATAGTACTGGACGGAGATATTGCTGCTGTTAGTAGATGTAACCTGTTAAATATTCAAAAATTTCAAAATCTGCAACATTTAAACTAGTGTTTTTTCAAAAAAGCACCACATTTGAATGAAAAAATATATAACTACGCAGTAGATGAACATATGTACAAAAACATGGGTATGAAAAGAAGTGAGGTCTCGTGATATTTTTAAGCGAAAAAATGGTAAAATTTACAAGAAACGCAATATTCATGATCACATTTTTCCCCTAAGAGAAAATGAAACATCCCATTTCTCTTTCGGAAGAGGCGGGAAAGAAGGGATATTTCATTTTCTCATAGGGAAAAAAAACATAGAAAGAGGAAAGAGAAATAGGATTTTTCAATTTCTGATAGGGAAGAAATGGGACCATCAGCATTGTTTATTTAAAAAACTTGTCATTTTTTAAAATAAAAATATCAAAAGACCCCATTTCTTTTTTTTTCCATGTTTTTGTACATATGTTTACCTACTTCATGGTATGTTTTGCTTCATTCAATTGTGGCGCTTTTATGAAGTAACAGTACTTTAAATGTTATAGTTTTTGAAAAGTTTAAATATTTAACAGATTATATCTGCTAACAGCAACAATATATCGATACAGTATTATAATATTGAGCTTGTCCTAGTAGTGCACTTTCATATTTTACACGAAAACGTTTGAGTGCTATTGCTTAAGTTAGATATTAAGTGGAAAAAATGGACAAAACGTCATTTTGACTATACTTTGTGGCAACATAACAATGTAAAGTAACAATGCCCCATGGAAACAAATAAATTTTAATAAGCAGGTAATGGTTTATTAATAGTTTATGCCAAAAGAATTTTGGGATGTTGTTGCTTGCAAGAGATATAGAGCTCCAAACATACCAGCATTTCACTTTTCATGAAAAAAGGCATTCACAAGCTAGAACTTTGACATTTTCTATAGGAAAGAGGAAATTTTTTCAGGGTTTCAAAATTGCACATTATTCATTAAATATGATCTACTTCAACATATAAAAAAATCAAGCAAATCAAAAAATAAAACTATCGCACTTCGTCTGATTTTCAAAATAATGGCTCTTAAATGCGATATTTTTTCGAATTGATTGTGGCATTTGAGACAGTCTTTTGGAATGTGTTTTTCAATTTTTAATGGATCGAACAGTTTGGTCGAGTTAGGGGAAATCAAAAGTATGAAAACACAAAAAGAAAACCGCTCATATGGTTTTTCGTTTTCTATCGATGCTTAAGAGGCCATCCATAAATGACTTGCTTGGAGAGGAAAGGGGGGTGCTCGTGAAATTATGAGTTTGTGACAAGAGGGTGGGAGGGGGTAAGAAGAAATGTGACACCACACATTTTGGTTAAAATAAAATCATTAAAAATCAGCAGATTCAATTTTGAAGTTATTTTGAAATTAAAGTATTTTGTATTCATAAATTAAAGATAAGATTTAAAGCCATGTGATGCCCGCGCATACCTTTGTTCTCAAGCGCCCCCCCCCCCTCTTGTCTTGTAGCGCCCCCTCTTGGAATATGAGAGGAAACTAGGAGAACAAGAAATGATCACCACCTGAGAAGGTGTGAGGAAAAAGGCGGTCCGATTTGCTTCGACCGTAAATGGAATTAATGTGGAACAAGAACGAAAATATTATTTGTATGTTATTGATTTTGTGTCCCTGTTCGTGTTTTGTTGTGTTCGTCAAGTGATGTCCTGCAAAAAAAATATATTCGTAAAATAGAACTGTTCCGAGAATTTATTGGCCCACAAAGTAGCACCCACACCTAAGGAGCGTCACATTGGTGTCAGAAGTGGGATATGTGGGCCTAATTTCCTCGAGTGTGCATCTACAGCATCTTAATATAACTACATTTGTGAGTTTGAAATAATTCGAAGAATCGATTTTATAGTTCAGGTAAGGCATTTTAATTATTATTGTGAGTATGGCCGACAAAATTGCAATAATTAAAAAAACTCGTGGGGTCACAAAATCCGTGATTACTTCTATAATTAAGAAAATTAAAGAAATATTTATAGCAGACCCACCCGATTTAGACGAATTAGAAGAGAATCTCGCCCAGTTGGAACAAAAAGGGTGCGATTTAAAATCGGATGATAAGGAAATTTTTAATTTGTTAGACGATTTAAACGAAATAGAAAAAGATGTGAAAGCGTCGGCAGAATACCACGATAAAATTAATTTATGTAGGTTCAGAATCAACAAAAAACTGAAAGAAGAAGAAACAAAACAGTAAAAAAGAATCCCCCATTATAAACAACGAGAACAAACCCGTAGACGCGATTACAATTAAGCTTTCAAAGCTTAAAATTGAAAAATATTATGACGACGTAACCCTTTTCCAAAATTTCTGGAATTCTTTTAAAATAACGGTTCACGATAACGAACAACTGTCGAACGTAGAAAAAATGAATTATCTGTTAAGTTATTTGGGCGGGAATGCATATAACGCGGTATCCGGTTTCGCTTTATCCGATAAAAATTATTTAGAAGCAATTGATGTTTTAAAAACTCAATTTGGGAGAACAGGTTTAATCGTATCCAGTCACATTAACACTCTTTTAACTTTACGACCTGTTACAAAGCAAAATGATATAATCGGTTTAAGAAAACTATATGACACGATTCAAACGCAAATACGCAGCTTAAAATCCATAGAGATCGAATCAAATAGCTTTGACTCTGTTTTGACCCCAATAATATTAAAAAGCTTACCTTACGGCATGTCACTTAACTTTGAAAAAGAGTGTATTAAAAGCCCCGAACGATCGCCATACAGTATTGATAAATTATTATCTTTTATTCGAACTAAATTGGAAGCGCGCGAAAAACAGAATCATCTGATTAATGCTTTCGATTCAAGAGCGAAAGAATATCCACCAGATTTGTTACCTGAAATGAAACAAAAAAGCAATAAATTCAAGGCCAATCTAACTCATGTCAAAGTTGATGAAAATATTTGTGTTTTTTGTAATTCGCTTAGTCATTTATCAGAAAATTGCGATAAATATTCAGTTGGGGAAAGAAAAAATAAATTAAAAAGTGAAGGCAGATGCTTCGCTTGCTTAAGGGGTCACCATTTAATTAAAAATTGTACCGTGACTAAATGTAGGCTTTGTTTCAAATCGCATAATACCGCAATTTGTAATTATTTACTTGGAAAGGCTGATAAACCGAAAAAAGAAATAAGTGATACGAATGACGCATTCATTTCAAGAGTAAATTTGAAGGAGTTATTTGGTTTAAAACAGCCACGGGAAAAGGGAAAATTAATTGAATCACTTCAAACGGTAGAAGTCGAAATAGAAAATAAAATACTACAAGGGATGATTGACAGCGGAACTCAAATTTCGATTATAAAGACAGAGTGCGTACCAGAATATTTTAAAAATCCTTTCGGGTCGATAATACTTAAATCTGCTTTCGGGCATGAGTTGAAAGCACCATTAATAAATGTCCCCCTAAGTTTAGCGGCTGATAAATTACGCTGTAAGGTGCTTCCAAAAATGGTAATAACATGTGCGATGGTTGATAATTTAATAAATGATTTATTATTGTCTTTAAATGCATATAATGAATTGAATGATATAAGTGAATGTACCGAAACTGACAGTGCAATAAATGATTGTAATAATGTAAATTTGCCCTGTACGAAAGAAATTAGAGCGGCAGACGTATTCGGCGCTGCCACAGAATTAGTTCCAACTGAAATAGGAAATGCAAACGAGAACATTGATCCCGATCGTAGTAAAAATACTCATAATTTTTTGAATGATTCAGAAAAATTTAAATGTGAGCAGAGAAACGATGCATCACTTAAGCAGTGTTGGATTGATGCTAATAATAATCGCAATAATTATTTTGTTCATGATAATCTTTTGTATCACCGAGATAAAATAATGGGAGAAACAGTGCATCAATTACTGGTACCCGAACCACGTAGAAAGCAATAGTTAGAGTTAGCACATTCAAGTCCTTGGGGTGGTCATTTAAGGGTAAAGAAAACTACGCAAAGGTTAAAATATTCCTTTTTTTGGCCTAGTATTAAGAAAGATGTGACCGATTTTTGCGAAAGATTTTCATCCTGTCAGCTTCGAGCGAAAACAAATAAGTTCGATAATGTACCTATAACCCCACTTACTCGTCCTGATGAGGCTATACAAATTATGAACATTGACATAATTGGTCCAATTGAACCCGCCAGTGGAGGATATTAAATACGTACTGACCGCGATAGATCAGTGTACGAGGTGGCTGGATGCTGTTTGTTTACGAAACATTTTTGCTAAAACTACATGCGATGCCCTTTTACAAATATTTTCACGAACTGGAATTCCCAAATTAATAGCTAGCGATCAGGGTAGAAATTTTACTACGGCTCTCACGAAAGAATTTATGAAACGTTTAGGGACCTCCCCGCGTTTTTCCGTTCCGGGTTACGCACAATCCAATGGCTTAGTTGAAAGATGGAATGGTGTCCTTAAAGGAATGATACACCATGTTATAAGGGAAAACGCCGGAAGTTGGCATAAACATATACCCTTCCTTTTATGGGCTTACCGAGAAGTACCGAATGCTACAACAGGTGTTAGTCCATTCCAGATGTTATACGGTAGGCATCCAACTGGTCCTCTTTCTATATTAAAGTCATCATGGACTAATGAAACACCGTTACCAATTGGTCAGTTAAGCTCAGTTACCAATTATTTAAATGATTTGAAAATGAAATTAGAAAAGGCCGCCGAACATGCCGGAATTTCTTGTACGGATAAGCAGCGATCGTATGCTTATTATAACAGAACAGCTAGACATAAAGAATTTAAACCTAATGATCAAGTTATTGTATTATTTCCAGACAGTAACCATAAAATTTACGCTAGATGGACAGCACCAGGTACGATACTCGAAAAGAAATCCCCCTATAGTTATTTAGTACAATTACCAGACAATAGTATAAGGCACTTACACGCTAATAAAATCAGAGAATTAAAGGCTCAAACGGCACATATAGAAGTTATATATGATGACGATATCGATTTTGGTGAAATTGAAAATGTCCCGAAAATTACTAAACATGATCCGAACAAATTTGATAAGGAATTACACCTTGACCATTTAACACCTAAAGAAAGGAAACAACTTATTGATGTTTTGCACAAACATTCGAACCTCCAATCAGGTATCCCAAAAATTGCAAATGTAGGTGAACATCGGATTAAATTGAAACCAGATAGTCAAGCTAAACGACAAAAACCGTACCGAATTCCAGAAGAGCTTAAAAGTAAAGTAGATAGGCAAATTGAGGAATTATTGAGTTTAGGACTTATCGAACATTCAGAAAGCGAATATGCTCACCCGATCGTTTGCGTAGCTAAAAAGGATTCCTCAATCAGACTATGCGTCGATTATCGATATTTGAATTCCCAAACCGAAATTGATTCATTTCCTATGCCTAATGCAACTGATCTGATATACAAAGTAGTGTTCGCGAAATTTATTAGTCTGTTAGACTTACTGAAAGGCTATTGGCAAATACGATTAAGTGAAGATTGTAAACATTTGACGTCATTTGTCACACACCGAGGGCAGTATTCCTTCGTTGTTATGCCTTTTGGGCTTCGGAATGCTAGCGCGACCTTTCAAAGATCAATGAACCGTACCCTTGTCCAACATAAAGATTATGCCGAAACATATATAGACGATGTAATTATTTTTTCGGATAATTGGTCTGATCATCTTAGACACTTAGATGCTTTATTGACCACACTCGAGGAAGCAAAATTTACAGTAAACTTTAAAAAATCCACAAGTCAAATTTCTAGGGCATGTAGTAGGGTCTGGCATACATGCTCCTGATCCAGAAAAAGTAGCAGCGATCCAGAACTTAGAAATTCCGAAATCAAAGAAAGATGTCAGAAGCCTTTTAGGTCTTCTATCTTATTACAGATCCCATGTTCCTACATTTTCCGAAATAGCTCGTCCTTTGATTGAATTAACCAAAAAACGTGCACCTAACGAAATTATATGGACCGAGCAATGTGGAAAAGCTTTCAAAGATCTGAAGCAGGCCATTAGCGAAACGCCAATATGTTATTTACCAAACTTTGAGAAACCTTTTATTATTCACGCAGATGCATCTTCATATGCGATAGGTGCTTGCTTATCCCAAAAAGATGAAAATGAAAGAGAGCATCCCATCGCTTTCTTAAGCAAAAAACTGTCTAAGTGCCAAGAAAGATATGCCACCATCCAGAAAGAAGCATATGCAGTGATTTTCGCCTTGAAAAAGTTTGAACATTACATTTACGACTCGCAAGTGACTGTCGTGAGCGATCACAATCCCTTGAAGTTCTTGTCTGATTGTGCCTCTCAAGTGCGCGTCTTCAAAGATGGGCTCTTGCATTGCAGAGATTTCAAGCCCAAATCTCCTACCGACGTGGAAACCTCCATGGTAACGCCGATTCCCTGAGTAGACTGTATGCGTCACACTGGACTTAGACCAAGAAACTTTGCATGTGAGATACACCAGGACGCTGAATTAGCTCCCATGCTGATCCTGTGACACCTACTGAATTTTTACCTGTTATTTCTTGAACTCTTTTATTTTTTTCTTTTGAAACTTTTGAACATTCTAGAACTTTAAAGTTTTTATATTATTAGTGTTGTTATATTGCATAGTATATTAGATATATATATATATATATTTATTATCTTTGTATTAAGTAAGTATATAATTTTGATTTTTACTAATGATGTGTATTACTGAATATGTATAGATATGCACCAGATTTTGATTAGTCATAGGGACTAAATCAAAACTTCGAAAGGGGGAGGTGTGATGCCCGCGCATACCTTTGTTCTCAAGCGCCCCCACTCTTGTCTTATAGCGCCCCCTCTTGGAAGATGAGAGGAAACTAGGAGAACGAGAAATGATCACCACCTGAGAAGGTGTGAGGAAAAAGGCGGTCCGATTTGCTTCGACCGTAAATGGAATTAATGTGGAACAAGAACGAAAATATTATTTGTATGTTATTGATTTTGTGTCCCTGTTCGTGTTTTGTTGTGTTCGTCAAGTGATGTCCTGCAAATAAAATATATTCGTAAAATAGAACTGATCCGAGAATTTATTGGCCCACAAAGAAGCACCCACACCTAAGGAGTGTCACAGCCAAATATACTATTAAATTTAATTTCAAATTCATAAATAGTACTGATTTCAATTCCCCTTTCATATTAGGTACAAAGTAAAAATAGATTATCTCATAAATTATTACATGAAAAGAAATATTCTTATTGTATATAAAATAAGAAAAATATAATAATTATTTAAATGTATAAAAAGAGATCTTAATATCTTATATCAAAAAAGTAATTTTGTGTGATAATTTAATTAACTTAATGTCGTCATCCTGGAATAGAAACGTTATACATACAAAATTTTGCATAAGATGAATAAAACATAAAAATCGCTTAAATATTAGTTAATATATACAGAGAAGGAGAGAGACAAAAGGAAGAAAAAAAAAGGGAATTGATGTTTTTCTTTAAACTAAGAAATGTTGTTAGAAAAACCAAAATAAGTCAGCCGCCCATCTCTCAATAGCCAAACCTCATATTTTCCGGCATGCCCAGTAATGCGGGGGAATACGGTAAGTAGTAATGATGTAACGATAAACAGGCTGCAGTGTAGGCTCTTTTTAAATCATAATTTTATTTTAGTTTATGTTATCTAATGTTGAAATAGATCAAAATATTTATATTAAAGAAATCAGATCAAAAACTATGCATAGCAATTAAATCATCTTTTAGAGACACATACTTGCCCAGATTGCGCAGTGCAGTGCCCAATCGTTTTTTCTATTTATTTTTATTTTTCTTAATTTAATTTGTTTAACGTTTTAAGTTATTTTGTTCATACAATTTTTTATTCAAAATTTTATTATCTGAATAGAAATTTAATTCGTTGTTTGAAATAGACGATTTTTAACCCACTGTCAATAGATTTAACAAAGCCCAAATAATAATATTTACAAACATTTTCAATTGAAAAATTTATTTCAACATAAATTTTGGAAAAAAAAAAAAAAAAAAAAGCTTTAAATTAATTGAGAAATTATGTGCAAAAATAGTTCAATGGATGAATTTACTACATATTTAAACGATATACTTAAAACAATGAAAATAATTTTCTTATGGCATTTCCAAACACTTATTTTTATTTAAAATATATACTTACAGGTGAATATCGAAAAAGAAAGAAAACTTTAAAAAAAAAATTAAATTATAAACTTAAGGAAAGTATTTAATGGGGGTAAAATTAAGTCGAATTTTAAACAAATTTCTTAAAATGCCAGACTTAAAACAGTTTTTTTAAAGTGTCTAAAAAAATGTTTCGTCTAAGCATCTAAACGTCTAAAGATTCGGCAGTGACACTTTTTTACTTGACCATTTCTTACAATTTATTTATTTATTTATTTATTTATTTATTTTTATATGTAATTGATCTTTCTTAATCAACCACGAAATGTGAAGATGCGGCCTTGGGGACAAAAAAAAAATGCCCCATAGAAAAAAAAAAAAAAAAAAAAAAAAAAAAAAAGCAATTCGATTACTCAAAATCACAACTAGTTTTGACAATGTACTTTAATTTTTCGTAATTGGTTAAATCTTTTTAAAATAGAGCAAGTATGTTATTTTTATAGACTGAAGGAGGTTTGCGACCGTTTCAAATAGAAAGCAAAGTCCCCTGGTGCTAGGTAATTAAAAAATTTTCTTTTAAACGATACCATTGCATAGGTTCCTGACATTTCTTTCTTTTTTTTATTTACATGCTTTACAGCTGGCTTGTAATTTGTCTCTTCTTCTGGTAAAATTCATTTGTATATACAGTCGGCTCTCGTTAATTCGAAATCGGATAAATCGAATCTTCGCTTAATTCTAACTAAACGTGAAGTCCAGAAATTTTCAATGGCAAAATAACGTTATAAACTTTCACTTATTCGAACTCATTTTCTCTTGAATTCGTTTAATTCGAACTAACCATAATTTCATTCTCTTATTTTTCTTGACTTTTTCACGGACTTATCAGCTGACAGTAGTTTAGAAATATCTGAACCATTAATCGCCAATTCACAACCAACAATTCACGAAAACTGCAATGAGAAGATGGACTTAGATTCTGCTACTATGTCCCAAGTGCAGAGAAAAGTCAACTGCACAATCGAATGTTTGCTCACATTTATCCTGTTGCAGCCGTCATCAAACAAAAAAATTAAATGTAAGTGGCTAAAAAGTCAAAAATGAATAGGACTAATCAAACAACAATTGATTATTTTTTTCCATAGTGATGATAAATCGTCTTTATAATTACTTAAACAATCATCTAATTCCAGGCAAGAAAATTATAGAAGAATTAATAAAATTTGAAAATGCCGTTTTGTTATTCTATATTATTAATTTTTATGTTTTATTTATATTATTTTAATATTATTAAAAGTTTATGTATTTATTACCTTTAATTTAATATTGAGTCGTATTCTAACGATAACAGACGAAATAAATTAAAAAATAACACCAAAACATAATTCGAACATTTCTTATGGTCCCGAAGAGTTCGAATTAACGAGAGCCAACTGTATTACGGTATATTCATCTGTATAAAATCTGTACATCAAATTGCAGAAATGACTGAACGCAAAATGATAAAGAAATAAAGTCAAGGCATGACACATCGCGACAATAAATGAGTCCGAGAAGATTGTCCTTCCAAGCCCAATTGGATTAATTAAGCTTCCGGAGTCTCCCTTACAGTGTCACAATCAGTTTCAGCATGCTATAGTTGTGTGTGTGAAATTTGATAAGCATAAATCTCTTTCTCGATGGGAACCTTTTGCTTAATTTTTAATCTTTTACTGTCAGTTTTACAAAATAGAAAAAATTCTCTAATTGAATCGCGAAATGTTCTGATTAAATACGCTAAACTTAACAATTAAAAACTGGTGGGATGAATGAAGAATTCTGAGCCCCTTAAGTAGTACGTATACCGGCAACTCGTCCTTAAGGGGGCTCAGGGGTTGATCGATACGGAAAAACATGTAAACAGAGCTCTCGCTTCAAGTCCATATAAAAACAGAAGTATTCAGTGTAATTAATTTAAACTTTCTGATATTTTAAAGGTATGTTTGTAGTCTTATAAAATTATAAAATGAAGTATTTCAATGTAATATATTAAGAAATATAGCAAAATTTATGTAACACAATTTTCGAAAAAAAAATTATGTGTTATATCACCAACACCAAAATATCTTAAAGTTGAATTGACATAAGAACCTAATTTTTGCTTTAAAATGATCCGGAAACTTTACTCTAGAGAATGAATTAAGGATATAACTATCACTCAAAAACAACATTATTAAAAAAAACTCTCAAATGTGAAAATTAATAAAACTCCTAAAAAATACAGCATTTTTTTCATTAAAAATACTCAAAATATTAAACTATCTAAACTATATTAATTCATTCTATAGATATTGATGTTATATGCATGTAAAAAATATTTTAAGCCATTCCATCAAATAGTTTTTTTAAATCTTGGTGTTAGTCGTCAAAAATCAAGTTTTGAGAAAACGTGACTTAAAGTTGAAAATATACGGGTGAGGCTATGAAAGTGTTGATACGTAAATGCTTATAACTCCGTTGAAAATGCAAATATTTTTATGCGGTTTTTTGCATTGAGTTTAGAATTAATTGAATAATCAAACTAGATCATAAAAAATCGATTTTTTGAAAAGTTTTCAACCCCTGACCCCCTTAAGGGGTTAAAGAACTTAAGTAAATCAGAACCACGAGCTTCTAAACTACCTTCATAAAAACAAATTTTCACTATTTTTAGGTGCAATGTTAATTGTGTAATCACGAATTTCACATAACACTTATATAGTCGTCGTCCGTTCCATCCACTTGTCTGTCTGTCTGTTGCATATAACAATGTGAAAAATACCCAACTGAATAGTTTGAAATCTAATATATACAATCGCTGCAGAATTTTTTAAGTAATTTCAAACTTTATTAAAATCGAATCAAAATTTAAAAAGATATTAATAAAAATTTTCTTTATTCTATTAAATCCTGTCATATGTAATTAATTCTGTAATACCCCATAATAAGCAATGATTCTAAATTGACACAGTGATGACGTCATATTTCAGATGGAATCCTATTATTTCCAAATTAAGGAATTTAATATATGTAATAATAAAATTTTGTATTCTTGTATTTTTGCATAAAAATGCAACAGGCATTGCACCAAGAATAATTTATAAAACAAGTTATATTACGAACGCACCTCGTTTGCCGCGTTTGTCGTACGATTTCCGACATGTTTTATTATTGCATGTCCTGCTGAATTACATATTATACCTTAACAATCATTAAAATGATATTCATTCATTTTTCATATTAACCAGGTGGAAACAGGTCGAATCTCGACGATAGAAAATGTTTTAAAAAGAACTCTTACATTGATTCATAATAAACCTACAAAATTAATTGTACTGAAAAGTTTATCCTTTATTGGTTAGTCTAAGTCTTAAAGCAAATGCCCTTTTTTAAACTTAAAATATCAAAATACTATTTCCACAAACTTCAATTATTCAAATTATTGAAAATTTAAAATGTTGAAGTCATCAGTCGAAGTTCTTATGCTTGGTATTACGGGATTAAAATTCATCATTTAAAAAATTGTTTAAAATGTATCATATTATTAATAAATTATTTCCAAATTTTACAAGTAAAGAATAAAATATTTAGTGTTATGTAATCAAATGAGTGTTTCCTTTTCATTACGACGACATTTTTCTCACTTAAGCGTTTCGTTTTGCATATCAAACTCAGCAACTGCAGGATGAAGAAATCTTGAAATGTATGAAGAAAAATGCGTGATTTTAAATTACTTTAACAATATCTCAAATCAACTATCGCAATTCAATTTGTCTTAGTAGCTAATCAAGAGCTTAAGCCAAAAGAGACTGATTTACCCCAAAAAAGTTAAGAAAGTTACGAATATCCCAAGTTTTGGGATATCCAAAGTGAAGAATATCCCAAAATAGATAGATAGATAATAGATATATAATAGATTCTTAAGATACATCTCTATCAAAAAATACAATGAATAATAATAAAAAAAATAAATAAATAAAATGTCAATACAAATATTGTAGAGCTTAATATCCTGAATAAAATAAATACTCACATTAATATTTATTTTATTCAAAATTAAGGTCGCAATTCTATTTCAAAACTTTTGCCTTAATCGCTAATCAAGAGCTTGAAACCAGGAGATACCAAGTTATCCGAACGATATCTCAAAACAGCCAACTCTATCAAACAAGTACCCGTACAACTGTTATAGAGCTTAAAATTCTCAATAAAATAAGTTACAATATTAATATTTCGTTTAATATTAAGGTAGCAGTTCTATTGCGTTGTTAAATAAATAAATAAATAAATAAATAAATAATAAAAACGTGTTTTTCGACTATACATATGTACGCATTTCCTAACGCCCACCAAGTACAAGGAGGAAAACAGCATATTTATTTTCGACATAAAATGAAGGATTATAACAGTACCAGTTTTCCTTTAATTAATGCTCAGTTCAACCCTCTGACCACTGGACTAAAACTTTGAAATATGCGACCTTAACTTTCTCAGTCCTGAAGTCGGCTGGAGACAACACTAAAAAACACTCTTTAAATCAATTTAAATACTTCTAGAATTTTTAAATTTATATCTAGATATTTTTAATAAATGTGTGCATACTAAAAGCATCAATATATAGACCGATGCATCTTTGGAGTTGTTTATAATAGGAGTTGTTTACTTTGGAGTTTACATCTTTGGAGTTGTTTTTAAACTGGTTTTCGTAGTCCCGCGTAATATTTGTTTCAGGACTAAAAAGGTTAATATTTAACAAAAGTAGTGCAAGTACTCATTTTATTTAGAATTTTAAGCTCTACAACACTTATTTTGACAGTGCTTTTGAGAGAGTTAATGGTTTTGTGGTATTGTTATGCTGTTTTTTGTAAAAAATAAAATAAAATAAAATAAACCTGTTTTTCGATTAAAAATCTGTACGTATTTTCTATCGCTCACCTACTACAAGCGGTAAACTTAATGTATTCATTCTACACCCAAACTAAAAGTATTAAAACCATTTCCAGCCTTCCTCAAATTAATTCCAAATTCGGCCTTTTTTCCCTCACGGGCCGGCCCGGGCAGGCGAAATGAAGCCGAATTTTCAAACGGGCCCGGCCGGCAGAATCAAGACAATTTTGTCAATGGGCCGGACTTACAAACAAAATAAACGGGCCATACTAGACCGGAAAAAATTAAACGGGCCAACCGGGCCGGCCCGGGTCAATAAAAAAAATCATATATTATATAAATATTATATGAATGACAATAAAATAGAAATTTTATCGAAGCCGATAAAATGTTAGTTACTTTCATTGAATATGTCTTTCACGAAAGAAATGTAAAAATGTATCTCGAGACGATGCTTGTTTGACAACATCAGTACAGAAATAAAAATGTCCACCGTAGAGACTGGCATCGGACATGGTGGCAGTTTATTTATTTATTTATTTATTTATTTTTATTTTTTTTTTCAGCAGACAGGTGACACGTTGAAATGAGATTTGCATTTTTTCCTACATAAGTCGAGCCGGGTCGGAACTGAACATTATTATTTACGTTTTTCTCTCACCTTGTGATGTCGCTTCCGGAAATTCGATTCAAAAAGCTATCTTTAACAGTATTTTCTCAAAGATACATTGTCTTTATCAAAAAATGGATAACCCCATACTATCACATAGTTTCTGAATGAGAATACTTGTCAATTTTATGCGTTTTCGAAAAGAAATGAAAACAGAAATGCGTCAAAAAGTAGCACTTTCGGGTTTGAAGAAAGCCTTAATAAATGACAGAGAAATATTTTCAGAAATCTACATTTTATTAAATAGCTTTAATAATGATATTTTAGACAATCTTTTTTTTTTTTTTTTTTACTTTAAAATATATTATGTTTTTAATGAATGATCATTTGAATGTTGAAACGTTTAAGAATCTAAGAAATAGGTGATTCTATTAATGTGTATTTTCTTTCTTGCGAACACATCGTAATTTTAAAATATAATGAAAATTTATCCCATAAATATGAATGGAGCATTCTTTAAAGGAATCTTAGTTATATAAAGTTTTAAAGGAATCTCTAAAAAAATAAAATCTGAATTTTTTGTAGAAATCGATTTGGGCCAGATCGGGCCGGACATATTTTCACTTATTTCTGTACGGGCCGAGCCGTGAACTGTGAAAATATGAATGGGTCGGGAGGGCTCGAGCTGAACTTTTCATTTTTATGCCAAAATTACTATCTTTCAGGCCAGGTTGGGCTAGAAAATTCCAGCCCATGCAGACCTCTACCACTGGCTATTCCCGTTCAACGTTTTTTAAATGCCAATATTTATACTAGTTTTTCTAAGATCGTAATTTTTTTTAAAATTTTCATTTTAATCAAAATGATAAGACTTCTACATAATTAAGCAAATTGTCTGAAAATTCTTTAAAAAGTAACTTTAGACATTGTGTGTGATAACTAAGTATCGATTTTTTTATATGTTTCTAACTTAAATATATATATATATATATGAACTTAAAAACCTGCTATTTTCCCATGTATTTTCACTATACATTCGCTATTTTATTTTTATTTTTTTTTCGCTGATGGACTGATGAAAAATCCGATATTTAGATATATAAATAAAAAGAATATTGCCCAGTTAAACTGATGACATTGAGATCACAGGCTACGCATACTAATTGTATATTACAATTACAAAAGATAGCCTTATATTTTTAAGGGTTAATGCCGTTCGAAAAGCAAATTAAGGGAGGAAATAGCCCCCCCCCATTTCCCCTTTTAATACTTAATCAGTGAATCCCCTCTAAACTAATTAGGGATATGCTTTATCGTATAAAAAATCTATATTCAAAATTCAGAGCAAATCGGACAGTTCTTAATAAAATTCTATTATATAATTTAAGAGAAGTTATCTCCCTCCTTAATACTTAACCATTAAACTTCCAAAACTATTCAGAGATTAGCCTTATAAGAAAGTACCTACATCCGAAATTTAAAGCAAATCGGATTATTCTGCATAAAAACCCATTCAACAAATTTAAGGGGGGGGGGAGTAATCGCCCGTACCCCCTTTATACTTAACAAAAGAACTCCACAGCTAATTAGGGAAGCACCTTATTACTATGAACCTGTATTCAAAAATTAAAGCAAATCGGCTAATTCTGCAAGAAAAAACATTTACCTAAATTAAGAGGGGTAGTCCCACCGATCCCCCATCTATACTCACCCAATGAATTCCCCAAACAAATCAGGGAAGCGTCTTATCAAAATGAACCTATATCCAAAATTTGAATCAAATATCGGTAAATTCGACGTGGAAAATCCATTAGCATAAATTAAGGGGTGGGGATTACCTACCGGTTCCCCAACTTAGACTTATCCAATGAACTAGCAAAACTTATGGAGGTGCCCTCATTAGAATGATCCTATGTCTAAAATTTGAACGAAATCTAATAAATCTCTATGAAAAACCCATTTATATAAATTAAGGGGAGGGGCATTAGTCCCCCCCCCCGTTCCTCTTCATTGTACTTATCCAATGAACACCTAATACTAATCACGGAGGCGCCTCATCAAAATAATCCTATATTTAAATTTTGAACGAAAAGTGATAATTCTGCATGAACAACACATTTATATAAATTAAGGGGAGTGGCTTTAACTCCCCATTCTCCCTCTTTATACTTATCCAATGAACACCTAATACTAATCACAGAGCGCCTCATCAGAATGATCCTATACCTAAATTTTGAGCGAAAACTGATAATTCTGCATGAAAAACCCATTTTTATAAATCAAGGGGAGGGAGATTAGCCCCTGTTCCCCTTTTTATACTTATCAAATGAACGTCTAAAACTAATCAGGGAAGCGCCTTCTCAGAATATACCTATATCCAAAATTTCAAGTGAATTGGATACTTTTATCATGAGTTATCGTGTTATGCGCGTACGCGCGCACGTACATACAAACAGAATGGGTGGGCACATAAACTTTCAGACTTTGATAGCCGGTGAGCTAAAAAGGTACTCCGAATAAAACAATAAAAAAATCTATACTTCTAAATAAGAAAAAGAAAAAAGAAGGAATTTTATATTTGCTAATTTTTTTTTTCAGTTTAAATTAAAAAATACATAATTACTATATTGAGAATTTAACACGTTTTATGACTTATTATGACTATGCTTTATTCAAACATAAACTTAAAAATATAATATAGGTTATAGTTACAAAGTATTTTTTTTTTCTTTGTACCATGTCACCTTAATATAGGATACTTTCATAATCATGGATGAAATTACTCTTACCTATAAATATGTCACGTTAATATTTGAATAAATTATGTGAACTACATAAAAAATTACAAAACAATTGCACTTTTTTTGCTAACAGAAACCAATAACCTGATAAATCTTTACTACTGTGTTCTAAGTAAAAAGCGCTAACTATTTTTTTTTTTTTCAAATGTCAAAAATATGCGAAATCAATAACTAAATTGTTTTTAAGAGTTCTTACTTGTGTTTGGGATTCTTCGATCTTTTTTCCATACCTTCAGGATAGATCGATGAAATAGAAGCAGATGTCAACAAAAACTTTTAATAAAGACTTTTAATATTTATCGGAGAAAATTCCATAATTGCTTTCTAACGAATAATAAAAGCGTAATTAATTAGCTTCTTATAACATGAGACAAAAATTGCATGCATGATGTGTTTTCGGTGAATTAAGAATAATTATTTTTTGTTTGCTTAGCTGAAAAAATGTCATACAAATAAATAAATAAATAAATAAATTTTAATAAGTTAAACAAATAATTTCAATCTACGAAACTAAGGAGGTATGTGTGTTTGTGAAAAGTGGTGGTGGGGGGGACAGGGCAGTAGCTAGAAGAAAATAATAGGGGGGGGGGACTGAGCCACCTCTAGACCCCCTTAGCTACGGCCTTGGGAGGGGGGGGGGGGAGGAATGGCGGTCTAAGTTCATAAACATGGAAAAAACGAATACTGGTGAACGGAGTATAGAAAATGAAATAGGATAAAATAAAATTCAATATGAAGAAATAGCAAAGTTTTGATAAGTCAGAAGAAGAATATTGTCCCGGGTGTAAAGGAATAGAGGAGGAAAATTTGAAAGCAGTGATTGGATCATTTTTATTTTATGCTAAAAAATTAAACTTGAAATAATATCTGATTCGATGGTGTTGTCAAGAAATAATCAACATTATTATTTCCAATCAACAAAGTTTATTTAGAATTTTTTAATTGTTTGATCGGAGAAGAATGCAGTACGAAATTCGTTCTTCTTCTTCGTTCTTTTTAGTCCCGCGAAAACAAACAAACAGAAACATACATACTTACTTTTTATATTTTTTTATCTCGTATTTATACTTTTTTATTTTTCTGCTAATTCTTCTTTAAACCTTTAATTACGAGCGAAATTTTTATATTCATTCGTGGCAGAATTTTCATCCCCCCCCCCTACCTTTCTAGTAAATTTCTCTTGAAAATATCCTGTAAATGTAAGGTAGAAATTATCTTTGAAAAAGTAGTAAGAGTAGATTAAAAATAATCTATTGTGACGTAGTATATTACTCAAACGATAGTTGATCTTTTATGCTCCAACGGTACTTTAAAGTACCGCAGTTTTCCAATCATAATTAAAACCACTTACTGAATGCATTCGCAATGAAACTGTAGTAAACAATAGTAAATACAGTAGACTCCCTTAAATCCGCGTCCCTAAAATTCGCGAACACTAGAAATACGCGCATTTTTTCAGTAATATTTGTAAACAGTACAGTTTTATTTGTAAACAATGAAATTAAGGATGGCGCTGAAGTCAGCGGCTAACGCAATACAAATAATTCTTTAAATATATATATATTTAAATCCTTTTCAACTTCTTTTTTTAAATGTCAATTAAAATGTGCTATACATATCAATGTCCTTCAATTTAAATTCTGCAGTGTTAAGTAATATGTTTCTTAGACGTACGATGATCGATATTTAATCGAATGCATGCAATCGAACATACGATACGATGCATTATCGTATCGTAGTTGCAGCGTAATATAACTTTAAATGGCCGTTTGGTAGTGTTAGCAATTCGCGTGACAGGATAATTTTTGCTATATAAAATCATTATTTCTGTAGTTCTATTACTATTTTCGTATCCCTGCTAGTTACAAAACGAATTTGGAATTTACATTCGGTTTATTAATTATGATGATCGATATTTAATCGAAATAATCATCGTATCGTAGTTGCAGCATAATTTTTGCTGTATAAAATGAATATTTTTTAATTAATCAAGCTTTTTTTGTTTATTAATAAAGGCAAAAATTTTTCTTTATAAAAAAGTTTGATTTTTCCTCATCATTGTTTGTAGATACAATACTAAAGTATTGCATCTTAATTATTTGCTTTATTTTAATACTTTTCTAAAATTTTATTTTACTCAATTTTTTTTTTTTTTTAATAATAATAACTTGTTTTTTAACTATTTATTTATTTAAATATTTTACTTAATTATTTTAACGTTCCAATTTATTATATACATTGATTACAGTACTTCACTACCAATCAAATTAATGTTTCAAAAATGTAAACAAATCAATGACCAGAAATCCGCAAAATTCTAAAATCCCCACAACCCCTGGTCTAAAGCTTTGCGGATTTGAGGGAGTCTACTGTACATCGCTTAACCATCACTAGCTAGTGATAGCAGTCCCAGTAAGCTGAAAATTGCTTACGAAGCTATTTTTGCGCGTTGCGTGTCAACTTTGCTTTCATTTTATTTTCCAACTTTTGCTTGGTAATATCTTAAATTTGAAAGGTAAGGATACGTTTTATATATACACTGGTGTGCAAAATTTAAGGACGAGTCCCAAAATGCCAATTTTCATAAGGTTTTCAAGCGATAATTTTCGTGCGAATATTCAAAAGGCAGTAATATAATTCGAAGAATTACTATCCCTGCTTTACAGTTGGCTCATATAACATCTCATTCTGGTCACACATGGTCACAAGTGTCACAGTCACTATGCCAAAACAAAAAATAGGAAATTCCATACGTCTCTTTTAAGAGTGTCAAATGACTACTCTATGTGACTCCATTGACAGGTCATTGTGACTGCTGCTTTGTGGCGAGTCACTATGTGACTTTACAATGTCGTTTCATTGAGACTCTCATGTGACCTCTCATCTGGAGACTCAATTTCAAAGTCATTGTGGACGTTGCATTATGATAAATCAATAAATAATGTCACATTAAAGTCACATGGTGACTTTCTGTCACAAGACTTTGTCAAATGGTGACAGAGACCCTACTGTGAAGTAACCACTGTGAAAAGTGGTTGAAAGTCACCATGTGACTTTAATGGGACATTATTTGGTAATTTATCATAATGCAACGTTGACAATGACTTTGAAATTGAGTCTCTAGATGAGAGGTCACACGAGAGTCTCAATAAAACGATATTGTGAAGTCACCTGGTGACTCGCCACAAAGCAGCAGTCACAATGACCTGTCAATGGAGTCACATATGGTACTCAATTGAGACTCATAAAAATGAAGTATGGAATTTCCTATTTTGTGTTTCGCCGTAGTGACTGTGCCTCTTGTGACCATGTGTGACCTGAATGAGGTGTTATGTGAACCAACAGTTACGCAGGGATATTAATTATTCGAATTATATTACTTCTTTTTGAATATTCGCGTTAAAATTATCGCTTAAAAATCCCTTGAAAATTGGCATTTTGAGACTCGTCCTTAAATTTTGCACACTAGTATATGTATATTTTTTAATAGATCACTCAACAATATGTTATGCAAAAAATAAATAAATAAATAAAATAGAGCAAAAGATTCCTTTTTGAAAGAAAAAAGGAATGAAATATATTTTCCGTTTTACTAGTTTTTCAATTTCACGTCCCACAAACCCAAAAAATCCAACTATGGAAATCTAAAGAAAAAGACAAAACCGAAATTTTACTATTTCGGATCCGTGGACTTGAAAAATAGAAATCGCAACAATTTTGATGTTAATTCGTGTCTTCCAGTTCAGAAAAATTTCAATAGAAAGAAAAAAAAAAAAGAGAGAGAGAGAGAGAGAGAGAGAGAGATGAAAATTTTACTATTTTGGAAATAATTTACGATTTACTAGAGTTTTTAGTTAAAATCAGTTTTCATTTACAATGTACGTCGGGATGTGTAATGGGAATCTTTAACTTGAGTACCCTTATATAATACAAAAATAACAATAATAGTTCCTTTGATGGATCTAAAATTACATATGACTGGTTTAATTTTACTTCGAACTATCAAACAAATAAAATGTTGGAATCATAGAGATCTGCACAGCAGTGGTGACCATCCTCCCCCCCCCCAAACCCAATGACGCAAATCCCTCCCCCCCCAAAAAAAAAAAATCTTCACACTTTAACATTGACACCCCCCGACCATCGCCTCCCAAACCCAATGACGCAAATCCCCCCCCCCCAAAAAAAAAAATCTTCATACTTTAACATTGACCCCCCCCCCTAAACAAAATATGAATTGTAAAATATATTCTACTTATAATCTACAGCTCATTCAAAAGATAGCGAGTTGAGCATAGCGGAATGAGTTCTTATTGCCCTTATCTAGAATTTAAAGAAAGAAACACAGGAACATTTCTGAAAATTCAATGTTGAAAAAATTTAAAAGTGATATTAAAAAAAAATCAAGATTTTTTAACAGTAAGAAAAAAGGAAATATTAAGAATTTAAAAATCCGCCCCCCCCCCCTAAATTATACTTTTTCTCAAATTCCCCCCCAAAACTAAATTGTATGACGCATCTTGCGTCACCAAACCCTTCTCTGGGCACCCCTGCTGCACAGGCCGGGCCCGAGCCTCAAAAAATTTTACCTGTACGGCGGAGTAGGAGTTGGTTTGTTTCTTAGCAAGTCCGACTCTTTTACTCAAAAATGAGCCCTACTCCGACACCGAATCAGCAACGTTACTTTTGGGTATCTTCGCGGGATTACGTTGAAGAGGATTTCTACGTAGATTTTTGTTATTTAAATAGATGATACATAAAGATGTATGTATTTACTAGAGATGCGTGGGTACTAGACAGCTGGATTCTGATATAGTGTAAAGGAAGATATTGCATAATTGATGTATGACGTAAAGCAAAAAATATGTTATTTTTATTTTTTAGAAAAAATGCTGTATTTAAAGAAATAAAAAGAAAAAAATTTCAAATTCGAAAAAAAAAAATTTTTTAAATATCTTTTGGTTTTCTATGAACATTTTTTTTTATTTTTCTACTACTAATAGTTTGCAAATTTCTTTTAGATAAGCGATCTATTGAACGATAGTATTATAACTATAGAACCTACTTCAGATGGCGAAAATTTCCCTGGAGCATCATAATCTAGTCATAAATATACCATAGACATGTTTATGTTACGGTTAATATGATAAATTCGGTAATTATTACAATCGAACCTCCTTAAACATGAACCTCAAGGGGAATCGAAATGTTGTTCATGTTAACAGTAATTCATGTTATCAGTATAAAATCTTTGTATTCGTCCTTATAGGGGATCCAATAACTAATCTAATAATAAAATAATTAATAATAATCTAATCTAATAACAACAATAATTGTCAAGAGGCAATAACACCCAATCAAAAGAAGTGTTCTATTAATAAGAAGCAAAAGACTAAACAGTTTTAAAAAATTATTTTTATAATTACTGAATGAATTAGATAAAAATTTTAAGCACTGAAATATTCAAGGAATAAATTATACAGCTTTGAAATGCATACTTTTAGCAATGAATGTTTAGAAAAAGCGTACACAAAATAAAAATCTCAAGTCAAACAAGTTGAAATTTATTATATTTACCAATTTTGATTGCTAATTATTAATGATAACAGGTTAATTTGATAAATTCACATAAATTTATCATATTAACCGGTTTACTTAGATATCATTTGGTTATTATTAATAAAAACCGGTTACTATTAATAATAACCGATTAATCAAACTGACCATAACATATAGAACTGGTATATGCATGATAAGTGATTTTAAAATAGTAAGAAAATATTAGATATAGTTTTTTTCTAAGTCTCGATTTCTGTCAAAGCATTATGACGCAACAGTACTTTGAACTACCGTATCAAGTAATCAGCCGTAATTAAGAAAGTAAAATAAAATCTTTTTTTTATTATTATTTATTTAAGTGCATATATCTTCTAATGTATCATAGTAATTTAAGAATTAAAAAAAAACTTCAAGGAGATAGTTTTTTAAATTCATAATTTAGGATATAAAGGGTTAGCTAAAGAAATGATTTTAAAAATATACTGTTGTAGTTTTTTTGGGGGGTGGGGGCTTTTATTACAGGATTGTTTTAAGACAGTTTGGAATATTTCTCTTTTTAGAACTCTTGCACACATTTTTCCGTTAATTTATTAAAATGTAGAATGGTACAACATATTTTCTTTATAAAATCGGATTTGTTGATGCTCGAAATCTAAACTACAAATTAACAGCAAAATTACCATTAAATATAATTTTTAATTCATATGAATTGGTAAAATAGAATATATTCATCTAACTAAACTTCATACAGTTAAAAAATAAGAAGAAAAGAGGAAGAAAGAAAAAGAAAAAGAAGAAACAGATTGATTAATTTCAGTAAATTACGATTACAATTAATCAGTGTCAGGAACATTTTTCAGTGGAAAATATTCATAATAGAGAGTCGATTAACTTGTGGCCCGTCTCCTTTGACCATCTCTTCAAAACGGTGTTGTTTGTAACTAAATGCTGGAAATAATTACTAAATTATTATAAATCAATAATAAATAAATATAATGTTTAACCTTCACTACCTAATGTGCCATATCTGGACAATAGCTTAAAAACACTATAATTCTCATTAATGTGCCATGAATTTGGCCAATAGGATCGCTGTAACTGATCAAGAGTAGTTCAAAGAATAGAATAAAACTACTTATTTTGCCCCTCTCAGATCGCTGCATTTGACAAAAATTTTAAATTTGTTCTTTGGAAAGAAAAAAATCGATCAAGCTATTAAGGTAAAATTTACTTTTATTATTTTTATTGAGTATTTAAAACTATTAATACAAACAAAGTTACAGAGTGTTAAGTAGATAAAATTAATACATTTAAGCCTATTTAATAGCAAAATATAGCAATACAATATTTAAAAATCCCAATTTTGTATACAGGGTATACACCATAAAATATCAAATTTTAGCTGTGAAATTGAAATTGAATTTTTTTTACTATCTTTCCAAACATTAGATTCCATTAGAGATTTCAAATATATATATACATAATTTTTTTTCATAAAAATAGAAATAATCGAGCAGTGAAGAGTTAAGAATGCTGTCAAAATCCAACTCAAACATTTTTTTTTACATATGGATTGTTAAATCGTAATAAAACAATAATTGAAACTAGTGAATTATAACGCAATAAGAAGTGGTGAATGTCTTCACAGTACTTCAAAGTATTGTTTACTCTCTCCAAGGTACAAGAGATTGCCGGGAGTTATTGCGTGGAAATTACTATATGCAATTTCACATCGTCCATTTGTCTAATCAGAGCTTAATGATAAATATGGTGGCTAATAGATTACTTACTTCTTCGAATGGCTATTCTTTGTCCATCTGTTATCATCAAAAGGAATAAAAATACAGCAGCAAAGAGCATGGCCGTACTTTTCTCTATGCGCCCCATCCCGGGATCTGGAGATGGTCCGGAGATGAATGGGGGTGAGCGATAGCGACGCCCCCTCGTGGTTCGGCTACACATGTTGATTATTTGTTTTGATCAGGAGCGCGTGTTGTCTGTAATAAATTAAGCAGTCTTCAATGTTAAAAAAAAAAAATGAAACATGTGTATTTTAAAAATAAATATATGCGTTTGATGATATATATTTTGTTAAATTAAATTTTTGTGTTTGTAATTTGCATTTCAGGTATTATATCACATTTACGTGGTAAAATTTTATTTAAACTTTTCTGGAGTTGCTGATTTACTGCGTCACATGCAGGGCTCCCGCAGGGCCGTAGCTAGGAGTGAATAATAGTGGAGGTTTAAGAAAATGTATGGAAGGGGGAAGGGGACCTCATATTTCTCTCTGGCGCAGAAAGATACATTAGTGCATATTCACACTGTAGGTACTATGTTTCTTATTAAACTGCTGAATTAACATGCTAAGAAAAGAATATGATGATGAAAATCTCGAGTTTATAACTAGTGCGATATTAAACATCATGTTAGCTTCATATGTACATGTAGGATTAGCGAGTTTTGAAACATTTATTTTAATTACAATTTTGTATTTCTGCAAAACTGTGAAAAGGCCACAAAACTAAATTAGATTTTCGAACAGATTTTCATTTGGATTTTCAGAATAGAAATTCATTTAGTGACCTTGGAATCTTTTCCAGGGAAGGCTCAAAATGCTTTACGGGGAGGGGGTAAGACCCCTTGCCCTAGCACCCCCTTTGCTAAGGCACTGGGCTCCCGTCTTAATGTGCTTTAGGCCTTGAGATATTCGATTTTTGAGACACCTTTAAAAATTAATGTATATTCATTTGTTTGTTTTCTGAATGTATTCAAACGCGGAAATCTATAGAATATAAAAAATGCATTTGCATTTCAACTATTCTGTCATGTTTCGTTATGAAGTATTTCATTATTAACGTAAATTTTTTTAAACATATGTATTTTAAATACAAATACATGCGGTTCACAATATTTGTTTTACTAAATTAATTTTTTTTGTATTTGTAATTTGCATTTCGGGTATTATATCACACTTCTGTGGTAAATATTTCATTAATTTTTTTCTGGGTTATTGATTTAATGCGCCACATGCAGGTGTTTATACACTTTATACCCTGAGATGAAATGATTTTTGAGACACCTGTAAAAATTAATATATATTCCTTTATTTATTTTCTGAATGTATTCAAATGTGGAAATCTCTAGAATATAAAAAAGACATTTGAATATGAACTATTCTTTCATAGTTCATAATAACGTATTTTATTATTAACGTAAAAATTTTTTAAACATATATATTTTTAAAATAACTGCATGCGTTTGAAGATATTTATTTTTTTTATTAAATTTTTGAGTTTATAATTTGCATTTCAGGTATTAAATCAGATTTCTGTGGTAAATATTTCATTAAGACTTTTCTGAGATTACTGATTTACAGCGCCACATGCAGGTTTTAATATACTCGATGCCCTGAGATTAAATGATTTTTGAGACACCTGTAAAAATTAACCTATATTCATTTATTACTTTTCTATTTAGCTGTGATAGATGTAGGTATCTCATTATTATGAAATGTAATCTTTGGTTTTCATAGTCTCATAGGAATCTTTTTTTTTTTTTTTTTTTTTTTTTTTTTTTTTTTTTTTATAGGTATGAAAATAATAAACAATGGTAATAAGAGAAAGCTAGAAAACTTGCGTTAAATACTACCTCTGACAATAAACTTCGGTGAATGAATTCAAAACGACCAATCTGGCAACACTGGGGAAACAGAAATCTGCACCTGCATAGAGGCAAGTGTTGACCATCTTCCCCCACCGTTGTTCAGTTGAGCGTCGTTTATGTTCTGTGTAAGACGTATTTTACTGAGTGCTTGTTGTTCAGTGATGTTGCTTCTTAACTGAGAACAGGAAAAAGAACGAATAACAGATCAGTTTAAAGTTTGGTTTTAAGCTTTGCAAGACACCGAAAGGAATTCATGAGGGATGGTGCAAATTGAACTTCCACCATACTCGCCAGATCACAATCCTACAGACTTCTTCCTATTTTCACGACTCAAACTCTTTGAAAGAGATTTGACCCTATTGCTGACATCCAACAAAACGTGACGAAGCTTTTGAACTCCATCCCAAAAGAAGACTTCTTGCGAATTTCACAGGACATGTATAGCAGATCTCGGCGGTACATATTAATGGGAGATGACTATTTTGAAGGATGGTACGGTAACTTTTGTTAATATTTCATCTACATTAATGTTACAGAACTATTCACCGAATTTTATTGTCAGAGGTAGTATATAAAAACATCTATGTCATACTAAGATACAGTTTTTACCTTTTTAGTATTCTTCCCTGTGGAATAAAATAGTATCTGCACTGTAAAAAAAAAATCCGTTAATTTACGGCAAAAACTGCTGGCAGCAATATTACTAGCAGTTTTTCCCTTAAAAATTACAGTAAAATTAGATGTAATAAAAAATTTACATATGATTTAACAGAATTTTTTACAATGTGGAGATTTCATCGGCTTTTAGCTCCTGGCATGCGGCTGATATAAAAGTATCGGTATCAATAAATTTCAATAGCTAAATTTTAGTTGACATGCAACAAAAAAGGTGTGAAAATAATAGATAATGGTAATAAGGGACCCGGCAAAAAAACTTAACTTAAATGCATAAAGATATTTATAAAGTGTTAAAATACAGTTTTGCCTTTACATTATTATTAACTATGATTGATATGCGGAAGATGTATTCGTCTATCAACTCGGAATGACTTGTCTGTCTCGGCATTTCTTGATACGATATGAGCAGCAGATGGGTCCAACAAGAGTCATTTTGGCGTCTATTTCACGTAATCGAGTTGCGAGATGAAATTGATGCCGAATTAAAGGTATAATAAAGTAGACAGATCAAAGGCAGACCAGTCATTCCTTAATCTACTCCAAATAATCTTTTCCTATATCAGGATTTCAAGCCATAACTCGTACAGAGCTTATTTTAAGGAGTTTTCATTGGGCGACAATAGGTTTGGTCTTTTACCGAAAAACAAATATTCACAAATTCCTCCTCTGCGGTAACAGAAAATCAAATTATAAGAATACTGAGTGGCTGACAAACTTCTATACCATAATAGTTATATCTGTCGTTGCTGGTTATTAAACTACATAACCTTCCTTCTCTGAGTCATGTAACCCCCGCAATTTATAGGTAGGTAACATTAAAGAAACTCTGCATTCTCATTTCAGACAAATTGTTTATTGTTGTGTTTGTTACGAGCCTAATATCACATCCAATCTGCCAAATTCGTAATGAATGCCCAATTAAAACTTTAAGTAAGAAAATTATCCTCTAAATTCACGTTAAAATGTTACTTATATTTTACTAGTTTGTACATTCGCGGCTATTGTTCATAACCATAATATATCAGACTAATTAAGGAAACTCTAGCCTAGGGCAAATTCAAAAAAGTAAATTCTGCCTGAATCATTAAATATTTTTTAGTGAAATAGTACTGTAGCTATAGTTTTGGACCCAAAGTAAAACTAATCATGAAAACAGATTTTTCTTTTGATGTTTGAAAAACATGCAATAAACAAAATACCATGTTAAATTTTTAAAATTTTTCCAAAATACCAAATCAACAGTACCTATATAGTGGTTAATTATCTTTGACTTTTACAAGTTACTGCATTTTGCAATGAGTGGACTAAACTAGAAAACAGATTTTGCTCTTTCTGTTTAAAAAAATTAATTTCTATCAATAAAATATGTCCAAAATTATACAATAAGTACAATGGTTTGAAATTTTTATACAAAAGACTGTCTTATACATATAATGGAATTATGCAGGCTAGGAAAACGATTTTGTTCTTTTTACGTTTAAAAATTTTTAGCGTTATTAATTTTTTATAATATTTTCAAGATAATACGATATTAATTACAATCGATAAGAGGTTTCTTAGAAATTACTGTTTTAGCTGAAATTTTTTAACAAACTCGATATTCTCAGCGATTTTGTTGTCTAGAAGTTTTTTCCTTCTTTCTTTGCTCTCTAAAAATCTTGCAACAACAGGTTAGAGATTATAGTTTCCAGACCCGGGGCCGGCCCGTAGGAAAATTTTTAATAATTAAGATTCCTTTAAAGAATACTGCATACATATCTATGGAATGATTTTACATTACATTTTACAAGAAATATACATTAGCAACATTAATGAATACTTAGATTCTTAGACTTTCAACATTCAAATAAGGATTCATTAAAAAATTAATATGGTTTAGAATAAACGAAAAAAAAAAAAAAAAAAAGAAAAAGAAAGTCAAAAACTTCGTAACTCTTGAAACTGTGAAATAAAAGTAGTAAAAAAACACCGATAACACTAGCGACAATTAATAATTAGAATGATACACGTTCTAAAAATCACCATTAAACGAAAAAACAAATCAGGATGCGTTTCGAGCTATTCTGTCCCCTTACGGACTCGGGTTGGTTCAGCTGATGAAGTGCTGTTATTGTTGTAGCTCAAAACGCGTAATATTTTATTTTTTCGTTAAATGGTTATAAAAGTAGATTTATGAAAATATTTATATATCATTTTATTAAAGATTCCAAATCCAAATTCATTCTCCTATCCAAAAGAGATACTTTCTGAAACATTTCTGAATTCATTATTTTTTCGGAAATGCATAAGATTAGCAAGTGTTTCTATTCTGAAACTATGTAATCGATTGGCATCATCCATTTTTTGATATAAGCAATTTAAGAAAATACTGTCGAATTTAGCGTTTAAATAGAATTTCCGGAAGCGACAGCATGGAAAAGGAGAAAAATCTGCAACCATTTGACAAGAATTTTTTATATATCAACAAGATTATAGATTAAGCAAATATTTTATTTACCAAAAATGAAAACGGCTATTCGATTCCAAATCCCTTCAATAGTTAGGCTTGTCAATTTTATACTAAAGTTAAAAATTAGTCAGAAGATGTGTCAAACTTTCGTGTTGTTGAGAAGTGAATTTAAGAAACACCCAGAAATATATATCCAAAGATTACGTTAACATGACTTCTTTAGCGCTATTAATAATTGTAGAAATCATGTTAGCCCTACACATCATGAGAGCAATTAAGTTTAGTTCCGGCCGCGCATATATCACATATGCACATTCATTTAGCGATCAGTGCCAATTCTGATTCCTGGTTGGCTGTTTACTGTAGTCTTCCGTGGAGAATTTCTACTGCCTTTAAATGTACCAATATCTGAACTAAAAAAAAACGTAAAAGACAGTTATGCAATGGCATTATTTCTAATTAAAATGTAAACTTTAATTTACAGGCGTCTAGCCTCTGAACTTTGGCTAATTGCAGAAAAATTATTGTTCTACGTGAAGGCGTAGTGTTATTTGCTGTAAGAGAAATAAATCTAATGGAATCATTTGGCAAGAGCAACGTAGGTCTTATGGTGTAATGGTTAGCGCATCTTTCTGGTGAACCTGAGGTTGGGGGTTGTGTCCTCGCTTTAGGCTTTTTGAGAATTTTATTTCTATCTTGTTCATTTATTTTCAATTATTCTAAAAGTTTCTTAAAATTGATTCTTGATAATAAAAATTACTTTTTAATATTCTATTTTATTTATTTATGCATTTATTTTTATTGATCTATTATCGGTTAATAAAATATATTTTTAAATAAATTTCTGTTAAAATAATTAAAAACTGAAATTAGTTTTTAATTTTATTTATTTAAAAACTTTTTTTTATTGATTTACTAACACCTAATATTATATTATTATTTTAATAAATACTTGTTAATGAAACGAATTTTTGATATTTGACTTCATTTACATATACAATTATTTTTATTAATTTACTGTCAATTAATAAAATATAATTTCTTTAATCAATTCTTGTTAATATTTATACAATTATTTTTATTGATTTATTGTCAGTTAATAAAATATTATTTAATAAATCGATTCTTTTTAATGAAGCTAATTTTTAAATATTTTTAATTCATTTTATTAATTTACTTTCAATTAATAAAATATTTTTTAATCAGTTCTTCTTAATTAAACTAAATTTTAATATCTAATGTCACCTAAGTCTATATTTTAACAATTAAAATGAAAGATATATTTTAATGCAATAATAACATTGGAAAAAATGCATAAAATATTTTTATTTTGCTATTACTATATTAATTGTTTTTTTTAAATTAAAATGTGGCTTTTAGGTAATATTAAACATTAAAATTTAGTTTCATCATAAAGAATAGATCTAAAAAATGATGTTAATATATTATCTGACAGTAAATTAATAAAAATAATTTTTTGTAAAAATAGATTTACAATTTAAAAATATTTTTCTATAATTTTAAGTGATATAATTATTGATTTAAAATATCTTTCATTTTGACTATTAAAACATAGTCCTTAGGAGATATTAAACTTAATTTCATTAATAATTGATTTAAAAAATGATATTTTATTAACGGATAGTAAATAAATAAAAATTACTGTAAAAATAGATAAAAATAAATATTAAAATTTAGTTTTATTAACAAAAATTGATTAAAAAATTATCATATTTTATTAACGATAGTAAATCAATAAGAATAAATATATAAATAAGTATGACAGATATTAAAAATTAATTAAATAATAAATCAATAAAAATAATTGTATAAATAAATAAAATTAAGTATTAAAATAATTTTCATTAACAAGAATTGATTAAAGAAACTACATTTCATTAATTGATAGTAAATTAATAAAAATAATTGTAGAAGTAAATAAAATTAAATATCAAAAATTAGTTTCATTAAAAAGAATTTATTTAAAATCATATTTTATTAGCTGTTAGTAAATCAATAAAAAAAAGTTGTTTAAATAAATAAAAAAAAAAATTAGTTTCAGTAACAGAAATTGATTTAAAAATATATTTTATTAACCGATAGTAGATCAATAAAAATAAATGCATAAATAAATAAAATAAAATATTATTAAATGTATATATTGAACTTATTTTGTAAGATAGTTTACTTTATTTGGCAATTCTGATATCTACTGAGTAAAATCTTAACTAATAACATGCTAGTTTTTTTTTTTTTTTTTTTTTTTTTTAAGTAAGGTTTTGCCTTTTTTAAATAGCCTTTTTATGTGCTTCTGTTCACCAGATAATTTTATTCTTAATAAACAAGATAATTTTTCTTCGAAAACAAACGCACTTTCAGTAACTTTAAAATCGAAAATTGGTGCCAAAAGATTTATTATATCACCACCGTGATTTATAAAATCATTTCTCAATTCTGTCATAACGCAAACATAAAGAAAACACGAAGAATTATTTGCCTGCAGTAGCAAAATTCTTTCAACACAAATCTGGATATATAATCTCCTTTACCCTCTTTGTTTCAACCAATCATATGGCAGCATTTCGACTGGTCGCTAAATGAATGTGCGTATGTGATATAAGCTTCCGGCTCGGCACCTCAGAAAAAGAATGCAAGCCTGATCTCGGCTCAGCACGATTCTGCTAAACAAATATTAAGCCCAAGTTGTACATAATGTAACTGTCCGATTTCGATCTTTACACTATACAAGTTACACTTCTGTATTGATATTGTCAAACTAATTTCATCAACTAGTTGTCAAATTAGCACATTTATACTTATTCTCGTCAAAGACATATTCATTGAAAATACCTCACATTTTATTGTCTCTGCTTAAATACTTATAACGGGCCGGCAGGCCCGCAAAATTTTTTTATCGGCCGGGCCTGTCCCGTTCAGTTTTTTTGCTGGCCCGTTAGAAAATTTGGAAGTATTCCGCTGACCCGGCCGAGTACGGGCCACGGGCCCGTGCAGACCTCTACAACAGGTCTTAGCTCTTAAAAATCTATTCCAGTTCCATTGTGAGTAATGGATTAAATGACAACTATAGGTGCTACTTATTTACATAATTACGTAGTGGCGCAGCTAGCTATTTTGGCGCCCGGGGCAAGAAGAAATTTTGCCCCCCCCTACCCCCGTAAAAAAAGGAAATATTTTCATTGGTTTCCCTTGAGAGTAGAAAATACCTTTTTTTGGGCTTGTAAGGAGTCTTCACTATTCCTTGTATTTGTGTATTTAACGATTCAGCTGACTACACAAACATACGAAATTAAAATGTGTGGAACCCGATTATTAAAGGTTTATAATTTTCTCAGAATGTAAATTTTCCATGTGGGTGATAAAAGTCTGGGCATCGATTCGAACCAGGGATATTGACTAAAGCTGCCAATGCTCTTCCAACTGAGCCTTCTCGGACGAATATTGGAGGACTCATTCATCCAACCAACCTTAACGATCAAACAATCTGGTCTGATATTTTGAAATCAGATCAACAGAATAAATAGAAGGTTAATATATAAAACTGCAGAAAATGATACATACTGTGACGAATCCATGTGATTAAGTTTCCACTTTAACTCCCGCCTAAAATTTCACAAGAGGCTATCGCAACTGTTATCCTGAATGCGGAATGCTTCTTTTGGTTTTACCAGACGGCGCTAATGTTGAATTGAGTGATGGAGGCGAAGGGAGACGAAGGAGTGTGTGGGAGGAATGGGACGTTGACTTGAAGAGAGACTGGTGATTTTAATGTTTAAAATTTTCAGTTTTTTTGATGTGTGTGAGGTTTATTTGTATTTTTAGAAAGTAAATGTTGATGTAGAGTATTGTAATAAAGTGCTGTTGGACATTATAATGAGGAATTATTGTGCTACCCTTTCACAAGTGAACCAGACTGGAGACAGATTCGTTACAGTCTTAAAGTGGAGGTTTCACCAGATTGGACTTCGAGTTGCAATGAGAATGAACGTAGAGTCACAGGTATGTTTTGATTTCATTGCAGCATGTTATATGATTTAAGCTTAAGGTATTGGGAATGTTCATTTGATTAAAATTTGTTGGTTTTCTTTTATAATATTATAATTGTATAATAATTGTTGTAAAAATTGTTTTTTTAATATATATAGCGGCCGCAATATCAGATTTGTATTTTCTGGTTTTTATAAAAGGTGTGAATGTGAAAAGGATTATTTAAAACCAAGCTGGTTTATCGATTAAATTAAGTCAAGCTGACTTTAAGTTAATATGTTTTGTCTCGAAGAGTGTATTTTAAAACCAATCTGGTTTGAGTAAATGAAATTAAACTGATTTATTGTATTTTGTATCGAGATACTTCATGTTTAAAATCAAACTGGTTTGATTGAGGTCAAACTGATCTTATGTTTATTATATTTTGAAAAATAGTGTTTTAGACCGGGCTGAGTGGTGGAAATGTGACTTTTCAAAGGTTCAAAAAAATTTATTAAAGTTGTGTATTATTTTTGTTAAACAGAAGGTATGCAAGTATTGATGTTTTGAACCGGTATATAGATACATTTTTTTTGAATAATTAATTATAGTTATTTGTATAATGTATATTTATCTATTGTTTTGATATAGTGAATATATAGATTATTGGTGTATTGATTAAATTTGGTCAGTTGGTTGGGTGCCGGTCGCTCTTATAAAGTGTTTAACCGGCGACTTACCCGTCGGTGAACGTATTTGGAAATGGCTTTCCTGGGGAAAGGCCGAAGAGCAGATTTGAAAATCGTTGCTCTGGAATTGGGGGAGGAAGTCGATGATAGTATGAGAATAATTGATTTACGTAATTTAATTACAAAGAGTGTTAATTATGAAGAGGAATTTGTTAGAGAGATTCTTACAACTGTGATAAATGAAAGAATAGGTCGAGAGGAAGTGGCCGAGAGAGAGAGGGTGGAGAGACAAAAAATAGAGTTACAGTTGAATGAGGGAAAGAACTTAGACTCTGTTCAATCTAGTATAGGTTTTGAATCGAGAGTGGATATTCAGAGATTGATGCCCAGATTCAATGTGAAAGAGGATGATATTAGTTTATTTCTGGAATTGTTTGAGAGGCAGGCTAAGGTGCTTGGGATTTCCCCCCAAAGATGGGTTACTCAGTTAATTGGTGTTTTACCAACTGAAATTTCTCAATTAATAGCTCGTGAGCCTGAACAGCAGGCTAGTGAATATCAGTATGTCAAAACAATGTTGCTGAAGCGGTTTAAATTGAGTCCAGAGAGGTTTCGTCAGAACTTTGTGAAAATTCAGAAAGCATCTGATAGTACGTGGTATGATTTTTATTATGAGATAAAAAATTATTTAGAAGGTTGGTTGAATGGGTTGAAGATGGAAACTTATGATCAGTTGAAAGACTTGATGATAGTTGATCAAATAAAAAAAAGAGCGCCGCCTGATTTTAGGGAGAGTTTTTTGGATCGGTGGATAACTATAGTTTCACCCACTGAGCTTGTTACTAAAATGGATGAATTTGAAGATGTAAGAAATTGCATTCAGCGTAAAACTTCGATAAGTAATAGGGATCGAGGTGATAGGAATCAATGGCAAATGAGATCATGGAAGGGAAATAACTTAAGAAGTGAATTTATACAAGATGTAGAGGATAAGGGAAATTATTTTAGGGATAGAAAGCCTGATCCCAGTTTTGAGAGGAGGAAACAGTTCCGTTGTTTTGAATGTGGGGATTCAACGCACTTTAGGCCCGATTGCCCTAAGCTTAAAAATAAGAGCGGTTTAGACAGCGTAAATCACGTTAAAAATAAGGTTGACGAGGATTTGTTGGCACCATATACAATTTTTGGGAAGATTAATGGAACTAGTATTCCTATTTTAAGAGATACTGGAGCAACTATCGATGTGGTGTGTCAAAAGTATGTTCCACCTGAAAACATGATAGGAGAATATGTGTGGGTGCAGCATTTGTTGGACCAGCGGATGTCATGTTTGCCTATGGCCGAAATTGAGATTGAGTGTGAATTGGGCCATGTTATCACTAAAGCAGCCGTTCTGGGAAATGAATTAGATCAGGGGAGGTATATCCTTGGAAATAAAACTGCGTCTCTATTAAAGGAGATAGAAGCTGATGGTGATAAGAGAAAAGAAATTGTGAATGTGGTATTGACACGATCTCAGAAGCGGTTACAGCTTGCTGAGAAGGAGGCGATAGAGGGTCAGGAAGAAGAATTAATATTAACTGAGAAGTCGCGGGAGGAAGAAAATGATTGTTCCGGTGCAGACTGCAAAATTTTGCCGGAGGTTGAAGAGACTGAAACTATTTTTGACTTGGTGAAAGTGGATTCGGATACATTTGCAGAAGAGCAGCGGAGGAGTAAAGAATTGGCTCCCTTATTTACTTTGGCTAGGGGGACAGAAACAGAACCTAAGGATTTTAGAATAGTTAAGGAAAAATTATTGGTTAAGAGGAAAATCAATAAGATGGGAGAGGAAATGGACTTACTTGTGGTTCCTGAATGTTTCAGGGACCAAATTAAAAGAATGTGTCATGAGGAGACCTCGGGACATTTAGGTGTCGCCAAGACAAAAGATTGCTTGGTGAAGCATTTTTTCTGGCCAAATTGTTTTAAGCAAATTGAGGAGTTTGTGAAAACTTGTGATGCTTGTCAGAGAGCTGGGAAATCTAATGACAGAAAGAAAGCCCCATTAACTTTGGTGCCCATTGTATCTGAGATATTTAGTAGAATAAATGTTGATGCTTGTGGACCATTGCCTATTACACCAAATGGAAATCGGTATTTGATTACAGCTATGTGTATGTCATTTTATTATGTATATTTATGTATATATTTTATTATTTTATGTGTATGTAATTTATATTGTAACTGGTATTGCGGGGTGCTATATTGCCGCGTATTCCAAATTTGTAAAAAGAAAAAGAAAAAAAAAATTTAATAGAATTAGGACAGTTGGTCAGGGCAGTACCATGCTGTGATGAATTTTCGGGAAATATGCCTGTGGCACATTGCAACTACTCGTGGACACTGTGCTTTGAAAGGACTTTCTAGCGTTCTTTGGAACTGGCACATTATTGCTCCTTTAGTGGGGACTTTGATTGGACATGTCCAAAATTTGGAGGGGGGAGGAGTCTGTGACGAATCCATGTGATTAAGTTTCCACTTTAACTCCCGCCTAAAATTTCACAAGAGGCTATCGCAACTGTTATCCTGAATGCGGAATGCTTCTTTTGGTTTTGCCAGACGGCGCTAATGTTGAATTGAGTGATGGAGGCGAAGGGAGACGAAGGAGTGTGTGGGAGGAATGGGACGTTGACTTGAAGAGAGACTGGTGATTTTAATGTTTAAAATTTTCAGTTTTTTTTATGTGTGTGAGGTTTATTTGTATTTTTAGAAAGTAAATGTTGATGTAGAGTATTGTAATAAAGTGCTGTTGGACATTATAATGAGGAATTATTGTGCTACCCTTTCACAAGTGAACCAGACTGGAGACAGATTCGTTACAATACAAAATTATATTAGATTAATTTATAGCACGATTATTCAATCGGTAAACCTTGCACATCACAGATCCCGGAGCTTGTGCGATTCTTGAACAACTGTCAATCAAGAGCTAATAAACTAATTAAACTCGATGTTCCTGCCAAATTGACACATTCGTGCCCAGATGGAAAAAATATTACAATTCCGAGCATATTAACAAGAACCCGCAAGAAAAAAAAAATAGATTTTGCCCATTTGAGATGCATGCACAATGCACAACCTATGACTATGTAGGTCCCGAGATTCACGTAAATGGTTCTTGGGATCTCCGATCGAACTTGCAAAGATGACTTTAAGATGCAGCAAAGAAATAAACGAGTTCGGTGACCATAGAGGTTCCAGAGTAAAATTATTTTCATCCATTATTTTCCCAGTTATTCCTTACATAGATAGATATAGCAAATAGTATTTTCTAATGCATATGCGCTAAATTAAAGTGTATATCAAATATATTTAACTTTTAATAGGACGGAGACAGCCATTTGTACTGGTTGTACTGAGAAGGCTGAAAAATCCCATTTTCTTTTTTATATGATTTAAGAAATGAGAATTAGGGTCTAAATCGCCTACATTTTATTACAATGCTGAAAATACAGTTCTTATAAAATCAATAGAAAATTGACAAAAGTCAAAAAGTAATGGAATTTCCAAAAATTGGTGGATCAGACATTATATGACATATATGCAATCGACTCAATTATTAAACGTTGCACATACACAACAGAAAAGGTCAACAATTCTTATTTATTGTCAAAATATATGAAATAACTTCGGTTTATAGCTCCTCTCAATTTGGCACCCCCTATTTAATCATTTCGTTTGGAAAAATCAACGGACGGGTCAGCTAGTATACAAATGAAAGATGTTCGTTTGATATCAGAATGTGACTCCAAGTAACCAAACAGGTTTTTTGATTTATAAAATGAAGACTATAAACATAATTTAAAAGCATTTTATCAATTTAATCGAAAATTATTAGTGTGTTCTGTTAGCGACGAATTTTATTTATGTTTTAATCAAAAGTAACGCCGAGTTCTTTTATGGGCCCGGATTTTGTGGGCCAGATTTCAACGAGGATTGATTCATTCATTAGCATATGATTTTCTTCCAGTTTTTAGCTCACCTTCCTGTACAAGGGACAGATTTTCAGACCCAGTTTCAAATGGCTTTTGTTCATTCAACTTGGTTTTGAATTGTCCTACAATTTTTAATTATTCCTTTACCGCCAGGGAGTATTTTTATCTGAAGTTTCATGGGTCAGATTTCTGGACAAAGTTGCCAATGGGCTATTTTTTCCAAAAGTCAGATTTCTTAATTGACACCAATTTTTCAAATGGTAAAATTCCCCTTGTTTTCGCCTTTATAAGCATGTCATTAAGTAAGACGAATTTTACAATTTCAAAAAAGTGGTGGCAATCAAGAAATCCGAATTAAAAAATGTAGTTCACTGGCAACACTGTTTCTGTCAACTCATCTTACGATTCTTTACGGATTTTTCGGAGCGTGTGCAGCACGCCTTCTATATGGGGACGTAGGACAGAGGTCTGCACGGGACCGGGCCTGGACGCGGCCCGGAGAAATGGTTCCGAATTTTCTAACAGGCCAGGTTGAGCTGATAAAAAAATTTAGCAGTCCAACCGGCCCCTTTATAAAGGTTTCAACAAAGACGATGAAATATAACCTTCTTCCAACGAATGGCTTTAATCAAAATAAGCATAAGTGTACGTCTCGAGCCGATCCTAGTTTGACAACATCAATATAGTAATGAAACTTGTACAGTGTAGAGATTGGCATCGGACAATTACTTTGTGATACGATATTACCCAGGCGTAATATCGTTTTAGAAGACTGCCGGGCCGAGATCAGGCTTGAATCGTTTTTCTACACATAATCGAGCCGGGAAGGAATTAGACTTAATTGTTTACAAAATGTGTAGGGCGTCTGATAACACGATTTGTACAAGTACTGATAGCGATAAAGAACTTATGTTAACGTAATATTTGAAGATATACTTTTTGGTGGTTCTCAAATTCGCTGCTCAACAACGCGAAAGTTTGACACATTTTCTGAATAATTTTTAACTGTAAAGGTATAAATTGACAAGCCTGACTACTGAAAGGATTTGGAATCTGAATAGTGTTTTCCATTTTTGGTAAATAAGGTACTTGTAGAGATATAAGTGACTCTTGTCACGTGGTTGCACATTTTTCTTCTTTCGTATGCTGTCGTTTCCGGAAATTCGATACAAAACGCTAACTTTCTTAAATTACTTCTATAAAAAAAAAAAATAATAACATCATTCGATTACATAGTTTCTGAATAAAAACACTTGCTAATCTTATGCATTTTTGAAAAGAAATTAATTCAGAAATGTTTTAGAAAGTAGATCCTTTAGTTTTTGAGAAAATCTTAAACAAAATGATATTGAAATATTTTCATAAATCTACTTTTTACTGTACAGCTTCAAAAGTTATGATATTTTTAATTTTTTTTTTTTTTTTTATTCTAAGCCATACTCATTCTTTAATGAATCTTTAGTCGAATTAGAGATCTGCCCGGGCCGGAATTTCCAGGCCCCGCCCGTAGGAAAGTTTTTTCGACTTGGCCCGGCCCGTTGTCAAACAAAAATGTTCGGCCCGGGTCCGGCCTGGCCTGTACAGAAATTAGTGAAAACAGGCCCAGTCCGTTATGGCCCAACACAATTTTTACTATTTCTAAAAAATGAGATTTTTATTTTATAATTAAGATTTCTTTAAAGAATACTGGATACATATCTATGGAATGATTTTACATTACATTTTACAGGAAATACACATTAGCAACATTAATGATTACTTAGATTTTTAGCCTTTCAAGATTCATATAAACATTCATTAAAAAATTAATATGGTTTAGAATAAAAGAAAAAAAAGAAAGTTAAAAACATCGTAACTCTTGAAACTGTAATAAAAGTAGTGAAAAAACACCGATAACACTGGCCATAATTAATAATCAGAATAATACTCTTTGTAAAAATCACCATTAAGCGAAAAAACAAAGGCAGAATGCGTTTCGAGCTATTCTGTATCCTTACGGACTCGTGTTGGTTCAACTGGTGAAGAGCTATTATTGTTGTGGCTCGAAACGCGTCCTGCTTTATTTTTTTGTTAAATGGTTATAAAAGTAGATTTATGAAAATATTTCTATATCATTTTATTAAAGATTTCAAATTTATTTTCATATCCAAAAGAGATACTTTCTTAAACATTTTTGAATTCATTATTATTATTATTATTATTATTATTATTATTATTATTATTATTATTATTATTATTATTATTATTATTATTATTATTATTATTATTTGGAAATGCATAAGATTAGCAAGTATTTCTATTCTGAAACTATGCACTCGAACAGCGTTATCCATTTTTGATACAAGCAATTTAAGAAAATACTGTCAAAGTTAGAGTTTTAAACAGAATTTCCGGAAGCGACAGCATGGAAAAGGAGAAAAATCCGCAACCATCTGAAAGGAATTTCTTATATCTCAACAAGATTATGCAAGTATCTTATTTATCAAAAATGAATAAGGCTAATCGATTCCAAATCCTTTCAAAAGTCAGGCTTGTCAATTTTATACTTTTACAGTTAAAGGTTAGTTAGAAGATGTGTCAAACTTTCGCGTTATTGAGAAGGGAATTTAAGAAACACCCAGGAGTATATATCCAAAGATTACGTTAACATAACTTCTTTAGCGCTATTAATAATTTTACAAATCATGTTAGCCCTAACACATCATGAGAGCAATTAAGTCTAGTTCCGACTCAGCTCCTATATATGCAGAAAAATAATGCAAGCCTGATCTCGCCCCATCACGAGTCTGCTAAAAAAATATTAAGCCCAAGTTATACACAATGTAACTGTCCGATTCCGATCGCTACACTATACAAGTTACACTTCTGTATTGATGTTGTCAAATTAGTGTCATCAACTAGTTGTCAAATTAGCACATTTATACTGATTCTCGTTAAAGACATATTCATTGAAAATAACTCATACTTTATCGTATCTGCTGAAACTTTTATAACGGGCCGCAGGCCCGCAAAATTTTTTTATCGGCCGAGCCTGGCCCGTTAAATTTTTTTGCCGGCCCGTTGAAAAAATTATTCTAATTCTGCCGGCCCGGGCCGTTACAAAATTTGGAAGCTTGGAAGCCCCGGCCCGGGCCCGTTCAGAATTGGAATGTTGAAAGTCTAAGAATCTAAGTAATCATTAATGTTGCTATTGTGTATTTTCTGTAAAATATACTGTAAAATTATCTCATAAATGTATGGGATGGACGAGTATGACTCAAAATAAAAAGTGGTTTCTAACGGACACATACGTTTATTGACAGACGAACAGAACAAAAAAAAAAAAAAAAAAAAAAAAAGACAAAAAATAAAACAGATTAATTCTTCGTTACTTTTCAAAATACTACTTTAAAAATCATATATCAATTCTTCGTAAATGTTCTAAAACAATCGTCATTTTTATACTTCGAAATATCCGTCTTAGTTTTAATCAACGTCGTTCATCGTCGTCGAAAAACATTCTATTTACTTCTTCTTCTTTCTTTCACACCTGGACACACAGCTTCGATAATTCACCTTTTTTATTTACTCTCGACCCAGAGTTCCGGAGAGTGGCGGAGGGAAATACATTCCAATGCAGGTGCAACAGAGAGAGAGTGTAGCCCACATGCGAGAGTATATCCCACATGCGGCCGTCCTGACATCTGGAGCTGCCGCAGCGACATGTGATCTTATAGAATCTGGAAAGAAACAAAAACAGTAACTGTTCTTAAAGAAAAAAAATAGAGTTCGTTTGCACACTAGAAAGGTCAGTCGTCTTTTTTCTGAAATGGTATAACATCGTATGAAAATGTTCTTTAAAATTGTTGACTTTTAAAATGATCAGACATACACATTAAAGATAAGGAAAAAAAATATACAGTTTCAGTTATCGTCATGCCAAGGCTTCATGTATTCAGCACAGGAACTAGTACTGATCGGTCCTTCAGTTGATGAGATTTTCTCTACGTCGTAGGTGTCGTTAGACTTCACTTTGGTTACTTTATATGGACCTAGGAATTTAGATTTCAATTTTAACCCTGGTCCTTGTTGGGTTCTTTTAATTGCTACGAGGTCTCCAAGGTTATATTTCCGGGGTTTCTTACGTCTTAAATTATAATGCTTGCGATTTTCTTGTTGAATTTCCAGAATATTCTTCTTAGCTTCTTTTCGGAGTTCTTCTCTATCTTTCATGAATTGTTCCTCGACTGCACTGTTTAGGAGTTCAATAATTTGTAAATTTTCTTTCTGTTTCATTTTTGTACCAAATAGTATTTCAAACGGCGTTCTCTTAATGCTTCGTTGGTAAGTTGAATTAATAACTGGTTGAACTTTAGGAACATATTTAAAACATTTGGTCGGTTCGTCTTTGGACATTTTAGAGATTACTGAAATTATGATGGAGTTAAGTCGCTCTACTTGACCATTAGCACGGGGAAGGCCAGTTGTAATTGTCTCGTGTTTTATATTTTAATTTTGGCAATAATCAGTAAATTCTTTACTTGTAAATGCAGGACCTTTATCGCTAATGATTTTGGAAGGGTTGCCAAAAGTATAACTTTGTTGTTGCAACTTCGATATGACTTCGGCAGAAGAAGTAGTTTTACAGGGATATAGCTACACGAATTTGGTAAATGAATCTATTAAAGACAAAATATGTTTATATTTTTGTTAGTTGATTCGAGAGGGCCTAGATGATCAATGTGGTAAGTTTGGAGGGGAGTCTCCTCTTTGTGTAAGGGATGCAACTCACCTTCTTGTTTTCCACGTTTCCGATTATATAAAAGACATGTTACACAGTTTGCTATAACTTTATCAATCTTATTTGCCATATTAGGGATAAAAAATTCTTCATTAAGGAGTTCTTCACAACGTTTGCGTCCGAAGTGTCCTTTGTCATGAACGTGTTTAATGACGTTTAGCTGCATTTCATCCGGCACAACTACCAGATCGTAACCTTTATGATTTTTATAAAGAACGTTATTTTTGAGGAAATAATTGTCATATGGCTTTGTTTTCAAAATTTCTTTGATGGCCTGTATATGTTCGTCGGTGTTCTGTGATTGTATGATTTTGGAAGTAAAACTGTCTTGAATGGTCATATATACGGGATTTCTGCTTAAAGCGTCAACGTGGCGCATACGTGTACCTTGTCTGTGTTCGATTGTATAGTTATAATCAGCTAACATTAAAGCCCATCGAGCTATCTTGGTGCAAAGATATTTTTTATTCATAGTTGGGGCAAATGCATTGCAATCTGTGACTATCTTGAAAGGAATACCTAAAATATAAACACGAAATTTTTTAAGAGCCTCGATAACAGCCAAAACTTCTAGTTCATAACTCGAATATTTACGCTCAGCATCTGTGGTTTTTTTGCTCATAAAGTAGACAGGGTGAAATTGATTATCAATGGAAGACTTTTGAAGGAGGACTGCTCCATAACCATCAATAGAAGCATCGCAATGAACTTCTGTTTCATTACTAGGGTTATAAATGCTTAAAACAGGACCTGAAGCAAGAATGTGTTTCAATTGATTAAATGCATTTCGCTGTTGGTCACCGAAGTTAAATTTAGTGTCCTTTCTAAGGAGATCTGTTAAGGGCTTAGCTATTAAAGAATAATCTTGAATAAATTTACGAAAATATGAGGTTAGTCCGACAAATGAATGTACATCTTTTACACTTTTAGGTTCTGGAAAATTTAGAACAGCTTTAGTTTTGGAGGGAGATGGATGCAGTTGACCATTTTTAATGTGGTAACCCAAAAAATCAATTTCTCGTTGTAAAAAGTGGCATTTTTTTAGATTCAGTTCTAAACCATATTCGGATGCAGTTGTAAGAACGCGTTGTAATTTCTAAAGTCGTCTACCGTCTTCATTCGTTTTCAGACGGTATTATAAAATCATCCATGTAGACGATAAGTACTTTTTCATTAATGAGATCGCGAAAAACATCCTTACTAATATTATAAATCGGAAAGTGAGTTTGTTTGTTTGTTTGTTTGTTCCGCTTTCACGCCGTAACTATTGAACCGATTGCTTTGAAATTTTGCAGACGTAAAGTTAGAAGTCCGGATTAAATAATAGGGTAATTTTTATTTATTTTATTCAAATATTTTCCTTAATAATTCAAAATTTAATTATTTTTCATACAAAATAAATAGGCATTTTTCAGATAAAATTTAACCATTTTCCTTTCCTGTTGCCAAGAAAATAAAAAATTAGAATAATAATTTTTCAGCGGAAATGAATTTTTAATAGAAAACTTCCACGCGAAAAACTATAATAAAATAATTTAAAAGAAAATAAATATGACGTCATGTTTGAAATAAAAATAAAAGGTGTATTTTTTATAATACATTTAACAAGGATATTTGTTTAGTTAATGGGAATTTTTGTGTAAAATATGGTGACATAAATTAAAAGTAAAAAGAATGAAAAAGAATTATATTTTTAATAAAATGGTTCACTCATGAAAATGTGACGTCATAGTTGAAATAAAACAAGTACTTTATAGCAGTCGTTAAAAATACAAGGGGTATGAATATCAGTAGCTAATGGAGCGAGATAAATAATGACGTCATATTTAAAATTAATCAGAAGTATTTTTACTTATTAATAAGTTATAAGTTACATACAAATGAATATTTTTATTCAAAACTCATAATTATCAATCGAAGAAATTTTTTGTGGGGAAAAGGTGGAAAATAAAATCACTGATTAATATATTTTTGGCTCGATTTTTTAACACTTTCGAACAAAGTTGAAAAGTTATTATGCTTTCGGTTTGTCTGTCTGTCTGGTCGCTTTCTAACTTTCGTAAATATACTCCGATTTCCATGAAATTTTTGGACGTTCTTAACGTTTACCTAGCACGAATACCAATTGAAAATAAAGTTTCTACCATGATTAGTTTATTTACAGGGATAGTCAACAAATTTCCTTATATTACGGCATTATGGGGAAAAATCGTTTTAATTAAATTTAACGATGTTACAGCCTGTAGAACATATTCAAATTTATATGCATTTACAAAGTGCACTAAAATATGCATTTTGTAAAGTATGTAGTGAAAAGGGCACTTACTATTCATTTACAGGGTCAGACAGAAGAATTCCATTGCATAGGAATAAAGGGAGGAACAGTTTGCGACATATTTTAATTATGGTAAACGATTTCATGTGTAATCAAATTGATATATGTTGCTGAGGCTTAATGTAAGTTATTTCATGCATAATACGAAGTGCATAGCATTTACAGGGACACACAAAATATTTCAAATATTATATATTCTATTCGAAGTACTGTATATCATGGATGATGACTGTTGCATGGATGAAATGCATTTTGAATTATGATATGTGCTTTTAAGTTTCGCTAAATGTATGCATATTAAATGGAGAGTATAAATGGTAATAGTATAAATAGTTAAATTTAGATATACAGGGTTACACAAAAGATCTCGGAAAGGTTACCGAATATGAGCGTAATTTACTTAAAGGTGGTTTTTAAATAAAATATGCATTTTTATTTTGAACTGCATTTAGTAAACTAAGAAATGTTTGTAGTATATATATAAAATGATAAACAGGGTCCCGCAAAGAACTGGATACAAGGTTGTCTTCGGATGATAATTTCTGAAAATGTAATTTAGGTAGTAATAAGAAATATTTTTGTTTGAAATAAATTTTAGAAAGATACTTTCGTGTATTAAAGGCACTTGGAAAACTACAGGGCTGAACAAAAGAATTCAAGAATGTTTCTATCTATTAGTATTAATCGCTGAAAGGAAAATTTTGACCAGCAAACAAATTAGCAAATAGGTATTATCAAAAGTTTTTTTACCATAAATTCGCGATAAAAAGTTAATTACACATGCTTTTCATCATCGAAATTTTTTGCTTGATTGATCAATTATTTCTTCTTTAAATGTTATGTGAACGAAGTCACGGGTAACTGCTAATTATAGATATATCTCTGAAAAACTAAGGGAACATCGCTAAGGCCATAATTCATGTATAGAAATTCAAATTGACCAGAATGTGTTACAAAAGAAGTGTATATTTTCGACTATTTTCTTCTACTTCAACATGGAAAAATGCATTTTTAAGATCAAGAGTAGTAAATACTTTTGCAGAGTGCAACTGATCAATAATGTCATCGATTACTGGGAGGGGAAAACGTTGTTTATGTGTTTTAGCATTTAGCTTCCTATAGTCAACACACAATCTATATGAACCATCTTTCTTTTTTACGAGGACAATAGGTGATGAAAAATTACTGGTGCTTTTTCGGATAATTCCCTTTTCAAGCCATTCAGAAATTTGTTTTTCGACAAATTCCTTCTCTATAGGAGCTAGGCGTCTGGGAGGATAAGTAACAGGAATTTCGTCTTTCAAATGAATTGATAATGTAACATCGGTAGTCTTTACCTTTCGGGGGGAATAATTTTGAATAAGTTCCGTAATTTTTGAACGTATAGTTGTATCGGTAATATGAGATAAATCAAGATTACTATCGTCTAATACTTGAGCAACATTAATCAGAAAATTATTTGACATATCTTCATTTTGCTTGATTTTTTGCATCGAAATATTATTTTGAGAAACTGTTAAAATACTTTGCTGTATAACATCTGTACCAATAATAAAATCAAAAGATATAGAATAATCTGGTACTACATAAACATTAGTGGTGTAATTAAAATCATCTATAGTAATATCCGTAGAGAAAAAACCCAGGGGTTTGATCATAGTGTTTCCTAATCCAGTTAATGTGACTGTTGAATGTTCGAGGTTCGAAACCGTTGGGAGTTTGCGATAAATACTTTCATTTAAGAGACTTCTTTCACTTCCCGTATCGATCAAAGAAAGAACATTTACTGACGAAATAATTACTTGTTTGGTCATAAAAGTATTCGACGTAATGGTGGAAATATTGGATGGTTCAGGCTTATTTCTAGATTTCCTTGGTTGGTCACATTGAGCCGCTTATGGCCAAAATTCGAACAATTGAAGCAGCGAGGGCCTTTGTCTTTATGCCTACATTGGCTACTTTTATGGTTGGCTAAACCACAATTAAAGCAGAGAAGATCAGGTTTTGGACGAAAAGATTTCTCTTTCAACGGCATTTCTGGTTTAGATTTACGGAATTTAGTGTTCTCATAGTCATGCCGAATTTTGTCATAAATTTTGAGCTTTTGTTTAAATTCTACTATAGACTGGCAGCCATATAATATTGATTTTCTAAAAACAGGGTCGGGTATACCGTTAATAATATATTGCATCAGTGCTGAATCTTCGATATTACGATCGAACATAATTGTTTCATTACGAGAAAATATTCTTCAAGAGATTCATTTTCTTGTAATTTTCGTTTATTTAACATGTCATGTAACTCAGCAGAATTATAAGTAATGCCAAATTCTGAAATTAAAAGTTCTTTAAGTTTTTCGTAAGAGTTAATATGAAATTCTGTTTGTACTAACAGCTGGGCTTTTCCTCGTAAGGATCGTTTAGCAAATATAAATTTATGAAATTCAGATAAATTGAGCATGCTAGCGACATCGTCAAAATTACTTAACCAAATATTTATATCTTGAAAAGAACTGCCATCAAAAGTAGGGATGGGACGAATATTCGGCCACTATTCGGTATTCGGCCTATTCGGCCCTTTTGCCGAATATTCGGTTGGCCGAATATTGAAGGCTTGTTGACCGAATACTTCGGCCGAATACCTGTAGCCGAATATTTAGAGATATCTTGCCGAATATTGCTAAAATCTCGCCGAATAGTGAAAAAATAATCAACTCAACAAATAAATTTAGGATTTGAAGAATTTCATTCCACACATTTTTTTTTCTCTCATCCAAACTTTCTACTTCATTTGTGAAACCCTTTTCATTCTTACTAACAAAATATACAGTTATTCAGATCCTAAAAAATATACAGCCTTTCTGTTTCTTTTATAAAAGTTAGTGATATTTTATAAATTGCTGCCCAAGTTGGGGATTTAATTGTATGGGAAATGTCTTCATTAGTGAATGATATATTACAATTCAAGATATAAAAACACTTATAGGAAAAATAAAAGAAAAATACTGCCTTATTCTAAAACACTTGAATATTTATTAATGTCTGCAAATTCCATGCACATATAATGTTTTATGTCTTATGATATTCATAACTTATTTTCTATAAAGTAAGAAATGAAAAAATTCATTCACTAGGTGTATTAACGAAGATTCATTTTCAAAATTAAATATCAAATATCACTATTCCAAATACAACGGTACATCTGAAAAAAGTACTGGTGTCAAACTAGATACGCATTAGATGACACAACTTGCTTTATGAAGATAGTTTTACAAATATTTAAACATAAATTCTAAATACTGAATAAAATAATTTTTTTATTCTACAGTTTTCGCTTTTAAATAGTTATTTGCATAATTACTGACTTAAATATGCAACAATATTATGTATCTATTTTTAATTTACATCTTCCTTCATTCATGTTGTTATCCATTTCTGTTTATTCGTTTAATGCTTGATGAGTAAGTGGAATATTGAAGTTGAATATTGTATGCGCCAATTCAAATGTCAAAGATTTTGTTAACATATGCATTCTACTTTAAGCATAACCTTTTGCTTTAACATAATTTGTAATTTACAGTTTGGCAACTGATTTTAGAACAGTCTCGTTCTTACGAATTTGCTTATCATTAGGGATACAAACTCTAAATGATCAAATTTACTTTACTAAAGGTTATTTCATAAAATATCTTCTTGTGAGCTCTGAGAGAGAGATATTAAGAATATTATTGATTTTGGATGCAAGAAATTGTAAAAGTATCATTTGATAATAAAAGTGAAGTACATTCTTTATATTTTAATGGAAATATCTTCCCATCTTGACTTACTGAAAATCAATTTGATGTACATTAGGATGCAAGAATATAATGCAATTTCATAATTTTTTGTGTTAAAATAAGTTTTTCAAATTTAAAAATACATTTAAAAGCACATTTAAGAGTAATAATTATTAATGAGTTCCTATTTTTTAAATTATGTATAATCAAAATTAATTTTCTTAATTGGAAAAAAAAGTTGCTATTCGGCCGCCGAATATTCGGTATTCGGCCTAAAATTTGGCCGAATATTCGGTATTCGGCCAAATCACTATTCGTCCCATCACTAATCAAAAGGCGGTATAACGCTTTCAACATCATTAAAATTAATAGTAGATGGCAAAAAACTTTGAACTGGAAATTGCTTGCTTTTATCAAAATTTGATGATTCGGTATTCCTTGCAGTGTCTTTATTCAATGTGGTATTATGTGAAGATATTTCAGGTTCCGAATCGGTATCACTTTCGTTTTGGATAATGTTAGCTTGGAGTGAATTCAAGTCTGAAAGATATGTAACTAATCTGGTTGCAAGTTCAGTTAAAGAACCTTCGTTAGAGATGCAGAGTAAATTACAAATTGTGATTAAATCGTTTAAAGAAAAGTCTGCTTGAACTTTCGTAACTTTATTTTTGAATTCAGTGCTGGTCGTTTCGAAATCGAAACCAGTGAAGTCACGAATTCTTTTTCGATTTGATCGATCACCATCAGTGTCGAACAATAACTTATGAAGTAGTTTAATTTTATTAGTACGTTCATTTTTAAATGCAAGTTCCATTTCTTTGATGTCGACTAGCTTCATAGTAAATATAGAATATGGAATAATTAACTCACCCGTAAAATGATATTCGACTTGAATCTGAAGAAAAAAAATAGTGCACGGCAATATGAAGAAATATGGGTAACCACTTCTGTCACCACTTTATGGGATGGACGAGTATGACTCAAAATAAAAAGTGGTTTCTAACGGACACATACGTTTATTGACAGACGAACAGAACAAAAAAAAATATAGACAAAAAATAAAACAGATTAATTCTTCGTTACTTTTCAAAATACTACTTTAAAAATCATATATCAATTCTTCGTAAATGTTCTAAAACAATCGTCATTTTTATACTTCGAAATATCCGTCTTAGTTTTAATCAACGTCGTTCATCGTCGTCGAAAAACATTCTATTTACTTCTTCTTCTTTCTTTCACACCTGGACACACAGCTTCGATAATTCACCTTTTTTATTTACTCTCGACCCAGAGTTCCGGAGAGTGGCGGAGGGAAATACATTCCAATGCAGGTGCAACAGAGAGAGAGTGTAGCCCACATGCGAGAGTATATCCCACAAATATGTACGCAGTATTCTTTAAAGGAATCTTAATTATATGATAAAAATTTGATTTTTTCAAAATAGTAGAAATTGTGTCGGACCAGATCTGGCCGGGCACTTTTTAGTTTTTCACCGGGCCGGGTCAAAATTATTGTCCTTCGGTTAGGCCCGCGCAGAACTTTTTTTATTAACTATAGTAAATTTTTAATGAATCTTTATTTGAATGTTGAGAGTCTAAGAATCTAAGTAATAATTAATATCGCTATTGTGTATTTCCTATAAAAAATACTGTAAAATCATAAATATGTATGCAGTATTTTTTTTTAAAAAATCTTAATTATGTGATAAAACTCTGAATCTTTTCGAAATAGTAGAAATTGTGTTGGACGAGATTGGCCTAAAAATGTAAAAATATAAACGGGCTGGGCCGGGCTCGGGCGAACTTTTGAATTTTACATCGGCCTGGCCGGGTCAAAATAACTTTCTTTAAGACGGTACCGGGACCGAGCACGGAAATTCCGACCCGTGTAGAACGTAGGCAGCAAGGGCCAGTTCAAGAGATTCATTTTGAAAGAGATAAATTTAAATAGATGTTTTTAGTGGTTACAAATGCGTGCGTAGCGCGCCAGATCTACACTGCAAAAAAACGGACAACTTTACAGAAATTGTACTGGTAATCGGGATGCCAATACAATTTACTGCTTTTAACGGAGACATTTCTTTAAATTTCAGAAAAAAAAATCAAAAATTCCGTTAAAAAGCAGTAAATTGCACTGGCGTCCAAATTTCCAGTAAAGTTTCCGCAAAATCGTCCTTTTATTTCTTTACAGTGCACGCTGCCGAAGACAGTGGGAATACATACCAGAAATTTATTTTTGAGAGGGTCATTTCTTCGGTTTTTTTTGTTTGTTTTTTAATTTCAATATGAATAGAGGTTTTAAACATTCGCGATTCATTTGGAAAAATCCTCGGGTGGGTGACTAGTAAATAAATGAAAAATGTTCTTTTCATATTAAAAATATGACTACAAGTTACCAATAGGACTTTTGATTTATAAACTGGAGACTAAACAGTTAAAAATCTCCATCAATAATTAACAAATAAGAATCACTCCATTTCCCGCACTTTCATCGAATTCCTTCAAAACATTTGCATACACACGCACACGCACAAAAGAAAAAATCGGCAATTTTTATTTATTGTCAAAATATGTGAAATAATTTCGGTTTAAAGCTCCTCTGAATTTGGCGCCAGCTTAAACCTTTTGCGCCTGAATCCAGGTACAGATCTTAAATACAAAGTGCGTTCAGCCATCCCTTTAGAAACATTTCGTTCTTCATTATTTGGATATAATAAAGAAAATTTTTATACGCCCAATACACATACAAAAAAAAAAAAAAAAAGATAGATAGATAGAAAAAAAAATATATTTTTTTTTATTTACTGTCGAAGTATATGAGATAATTTCAATTTAAACTTCTCTCAATTTGGCGCCCCTTGAGCTCGGCGCCCGGGGCGACCGCCCCCCCCCCCCCCCCTTAGCTACGCCACTGTAATTACGAACATACATAAAAATGAATTACGATGTCACGAGTGCATGATTTTTATTTGATTCTCGACAAATACTAGATGCGCCATTTATTTTTAATTACAGTGAAACCTCCTACAACGGTCACTCCGAACAACGGTTATCTCCGAATATCGGTCATGTTTTACTGATACCGAATTCTTTCCATAGAAATAACAGTACACTAAACCTCCGAACGCCGAATTCCGAATAACGGCCACTCCAAAGCATTTATTTTTTTTTTTTTTTTAAGGCATGTTTTTACTACAACTCAGAACTGATGAAGAATTTAAACTTTAAGTGATAAGTTGAAAATTATCCAGGATAGCAAAAAAGGTGTAAGTGCACGAAAATAATCTGAAACGTACACATGTGGAAGAACCTAAATAATATTCTGAAAAATGTGATTTTTATTACAAAGACGTTTCAACATATAAATATGAATCTAAAACAAAGCGTCGAAGAACTAATTATGATGAGATAGAGAAGTTGCTTTTGAACTATCAACTGAAATATCTCTCCAAATTTCCGGACGAATGTTGCAAGAAAGTGACCCAAACGCTGTCGAAAAAATAGAAAATTCAAAGTTTTGTGCTCACAAGATGATAACGAGTTCTACAAGAAATATGTGGAAATGATTATGCATTTAGAGAAAGAGATATGCTTTGTAAAAACAAAATGCAAAATAATGATTTCTTTTGAGTAAAATTATAGTATGTATTTTTTACCAGTAAAAATAAAATAATTCTGAGCTGTTATTTTGATTTTATTGTCATGTAGATTTGAGCTTATGAAATGTGGAACCTCTGAATAATGGAAACCTCCAAAGTACGGCTACTTTCTCGTATTCCCAGTGGTGACCGCTATTCAGAGGTCTTATTGTGTATATATATATCTATATATATATATATTATATGTATGAAAATATATATATACATATTAGGGATGGGACGAATAGTGATTTGGCCGAATAGTCGAATACCGAATATTCGGCCAAATTTTAGGCCGAATACGAACATTTTATTTCCGATAAAGAAAATAACTTTCGATTTTATATAATTTAAAATATAGGAGCTCATTAATCATTACTACTTTTAAATGTATTTTTAAATTTGAAAATCTTATTTTAACACAAAAAAAATTATGAAATTGCATTATATTCTTTTATCCCAATGTACATCAAATTGATTTTCAGTAAGTCAGGAAGATAATATATTTTTATTAAAATATGAAGAATATACTTCACTTTTACTATCAAATGATACTTTTATCCTTTCTTGCATCCGAAATTAATAATATTCTTAGTCTGTCTCTCTCTCTCTTAGAACTCACGAGGAAATATTTTCTGAAATAACCTTTAATGGAGTAAATTTTATCATTGAGAGCTTGTGACTCTCATGATAAAAAAAAGACGTGTGGCACTCGGGGACTGCCGCGGTAAAGCTATTGCATAGCATTTTTTATCAACTTATGCAATCATAATTATTTATTTACTTTTTATTTATGCAGTTTTTTTGTCTTTGATATTAATTCAAGTTATACTTTTTGAGAGTGATCACCGATAACAAAACATTTTTTTTCTCTTTTATTGAATAAATGAGAAATTAATATCGTTTAAAATATTTTTATTATCTTAAAACACATGAAGGTTAATCAGGAATTTTTATAATTGAAAATATACGTTTATGGTAGCTGAAATAAAAAACATAAGTTTGAGACTTGATATTCTCAAGATATCTGAAAAATACCGCTTTAATGTCTGCCGAAGTCTACCGAAGGATACCGTGCCGAAGTCTGTCAAACTCAAGCGACGTTAGCCGGAGTGTTAGGTTTTTCTCGTTACGGAATTTCTAGATTCTTTCGCCGCGCTCAAAACCCGCGATAAAAGATATGCCAAACAAAATTTACCAAACAAAATTTGGCCGCACTACGAAAATTAGATCGCGAGTTACAAGCATTATAAATTTCCCGATCCTCACCGTGGGGGTCTCCTGTCACCAAAAATTAACATTGTCTTATTAAAATTACCAAACGAAATTTGGCCGCGCTACGAAAATTAGATCACGAATTATAAGCATTTTAAATTTTGCGACCTTCACCGTGGGGAGGGGGGGTCTCCTGTCACCAAAAGTAACACTGTCTCCTAATAAATTATCAAACAAAATTTGGTCGCGCTACGAAAATTAGATCGCGAGTTATAAGCGTTTTAAATTTTTCGACCCTCACCATGGGAGATCTCCTGTCACTAAAATTAACATTGTCTCACTATAAATTACCAAAAAAATTTGGCCGCGATACGAAAATTAGATCGCGAGTTATAAGCATTTTAAATTTTTCGACCCTGACGGTGGGGGGTCTCCTGTCACCAAAAGTAACACTGTCTCATAATAAATTGCCAAGCAAAATTTGGCAGGGCTACGAAAATTAGATCACGAGTTATAAGCATTTTAACTTTTTCGACCCTTAACGTTGGGGGGGGGGGGTCTCCTGTCGCAAAAATTTAACACTGTTTCATAAAAAATCATTAAACAAAATTTGGCCGCGCTACGAAAATTGATCGCGAATTATAAGTATTTTAAATTTTTCGACCCTCACCGTGGGGGTCTCCTGTCACCAAAAGTAACACTGTCTCATAATAAATTGCCAAACAAAATTTAGCCGCGCTACGAAAATTAGATCATGAGTCATAAGCATTTTAACTTTTTCGACCCTCACCGTGGGAGGTCTCCTGTCGCCAAAATTTAACACTGATTCATAAAAAAATCATTAAACAAAATTTGGCCGCGCTACGATAATTAGATCGCGAGTTATAAGCATTTTAAATTTTTCGACCCTCACGGTGGGGGTTCTCCTGTCACCAAAAGTAACACTGTCTCATAATAAATTGCCAAGCAAAATTTGGCCGCGCTACGAAAATTAGATCACGAGTTATAAGCATTTTAACTTTTTCGACCTTCACCGTGGGGGGGGGTCTCCTGTCACCAAAATTAACACTCTCTCATAATAAATTACCAAACAAAATTTGGCCGCGATACGAAAATTAGATCGCGAGTTACAAGCATTTTAAATTTTTCGACTCTCACCGAGGGGAGTGTCCTGTCACCGACAGTAACACTGTCTCATAATAAATTACCAAACAAAATTTGGCCACGCTACGAAAATTGATCGCGAGTTATAAGCATTTTAACTTTTTCGACCCTTAACGTTGGGGGGGGGGGGTCTCCTGTCGCAAAAATTTAACACTGTTTCATAAAAAATCATTAAACAAAATTTGGCCGCGCTACGAAAATTGATCGCGAATTATAAGCATTTTAAATTTTTCGACCCTCACCGTGGGGGGTCTCCTGTCACCAAAAGTAACACTGTCTCATAATAAATTGCCAAACAAAATTTAGCCGCGCTACGAAAATTAGATCATGAGTCATAAGCATTTTAACTTTTTCGACCCTCACCGTGGGAGGTCTCCTGTCGCCAAAATTTAACACTGATTCATAAAAAAATCATTAAACAAAATTTGGCCGCGCTACGATAATTAGATCGCGAGTTATAAGCATTTTAAATTTTTCGACCCTCACGGTGGGGGTTCTCCTGTCACCAAAAGTAACACTGTCTCATAATAAATTGCCAAGCAAAATTTGGCCGCGCTACGAAAATTAGATCACGAGTTATAAGCATTTTAACTTTTTCGACCCTCACCGTGGGGGGGGGGTCTCCTGTCACCAAAATTTAACACTGTTTCATAAAAAATCATTAAACAAAATTTGGCCGTGCTACGAAAATTGATCGTGAGTTATAAGCATTTTAAATTTTTCGACCCTCACCGTGGGGGGGGGGGTCTCCTGTCACGAAAAATTAACACTCTCTCATAATAAATTACCAAACAAAATTTGGCCGCGATACGAAAATTAGATCGCGAGTTACAAGCATTTTAAATTTTTCGACTCTCACCGAGGGGAGTGTCCTGTCACCGACAGTAACACTGTCTCATAATAAATTACCAAACAAAATTTGGCCACGCTACGAAAATTGATCGCGAGTTATAAGCATTTTAAATTTTTCGACCCTCACCGTGGGGGGGTCTCCTGTCACCAAAAATTAACAATCTCTCATAATAAATTACCGAACAAAATTTGGCCGCGATACGAAAATTAGATTGCGAGCATTTTAAATATTTCGACCCTCTCCGTGTGGGGGTTCCTGTCACCAAAAATTAAAACTGTCTCATGATAAATTACCAAACAAAATATGGCCGTGCTACGAAAATTAGATCGCGAGTTATAAGCATTTAAATTTTTCGATCCCCAAGGTGGAAGGTCACCTGTCACCAAAAGTAACAGTGTCTCTTAATAAATTACCAAACAAAATTTGGCCGCGCTTTGATCTCGAGTTATAAACATTTAATTTTTTCGACCCTCACCGTGGGAGGTCTCCTGTCACCAAAAATTAACACTCTCATATAATAAATTACCAAACAAAATTTGGCCGCGATACGAAAATTAGATTGCGAGTTATAAGCATTTTAAATTTTTCGACCCTCACCCGGGGGGGGGGGGTCTCCTGTCACCAAAAGTAACACTGTCTCATAATAAATTGCCAAGCAAAATTTGGCCGCACTACGAAAATTAGATCACGAGTTATAAGCATTTTAACTTTTTCGACCCTCACCGTGGGGGGGTCTCCTGTCGCCAAAATTTAACACTGTTTCATAAAAAATCATTAAACAAAATTTGGCCACGCTACGAAAATTGATCGCGAGTCATAAGCATTTTAACTTTTTCGACCCTCACCGTGGGAGTTCTCCTGTCGCCAAAATTTAACACTGTTTCATAAAAAAATCATTAAACAAAATTTGCCGAGCTACGAAAATTGATCGCGAGTTATAAACATTTTAAATTTTTCGACCCTCACCGTGGGGGGTCTCCTGGCACGAAAAATTAACACTCTCTCATAATAAATTACCAAAAAAAATTGGCCGCGATACGAAAATTAGATCGCGAGTTATAAGCATTTTAAATTTTTCGACCCTCACCGAGGGGAGTGTCCTGTCACCGACAGTAACACTGTCTCATAACAAATTACCAAACAAAATTTGGCGACGCTACGAAAATTGATCGCGAGTTATAAGCATTTTAAATTTTTCGACCCTCACCGTAGGGGGTCTCCTGTCACCAAAAATTAACAATCTCTCATAATAAATTACCGAACAAATTTTGGCCGCGATACGAAAATTAGATTGCGAGCATTTTAAATATTTCGACCCTCACCGTGTGGGGGTTCCTGTCACCAAAAATTAAAACTGTCTCATAATAAATTACCAAACAAAATATGGCCGCGCTACGAAAATTAGATCGCGAGTTATAAGCATTTTAAATTTTTCGACCCTCACGGTGGGGGGTCTCCTGTCACCAAAAATTAACAATCTCTCATAATAAATTACCAAACAAAATTTGGCCACGCTTTGATCTCGAGTTATAAGCATTTTAAATTTTTCGGTCCTCACCGTGGGAGGTCTCCTGTCACCAAAAATTAACAATCTCTCATAATAAATTACCAAACAAAATTTGGGCACGCTTTGATCTCGAGTTATAAGCATTTTAAATTTTTCGGTCCTCACCGTGGGAGGTCTCCTGTCACCAAAAATTAACAATCTCTCATAATAAATTACCAAACAAAATTTGGCCGCGATACGAAAATTAGATTGCGAGCATTTTAAATATTTCGACCCTCACCGTGTGGGGGTTCCTGTCACCAAAAATTAAAACTGTCTCATAATAAATTACCAAACAAAATATGGCCGCGCTACGAAAATTAGATCGCGAGTTATAAGCATTTTAAATTTTTCGACCCTCACGGTGGGGGGTCTCCTGTCACCAAAAGTAACACTGTCTCATAATAAATTGCCAAGCAAAATTTGGCAGGGCTACGAAAATTAGATCACGAGTTATAAGCATTTTAACTTTTTCGACCCTTAACGTTGGGGGGGGGTCTCCTGTCGCAAAAATTTAACACTGTTTCATAAAAAATCATTAAACAAAATTTGACCGCGCTACGAAAATTGATCGCGAATTATAAGCATTTTAAATTTTTCGACCCTCACCGTGGGGGTCTCCTGTCACCAAAAGTAACACTGTCTCATAATAAATTGCCAAACAAAATTTAGCCGCGCTACGAAAATTAGATCATGAGTCATAAGCATTTTAACTTTTTCGACCCTCACCGTGGGAGGTCTCCTGTCGCCAAAATTTAACACTGATTCATAAAAAAATCATTAAACAAAATTTGGCCGCGCTACGATAATTAGATCGCGAGTTATAAGCATTTTAAATTTTTCGACCCTCACGGTGGGGGTTCTCCTGTCACCAAAAGTAACACTGTCTCATAATAAATTGCCAAGCAAAATTTGGCCGCGCTACGAAAATTAGATCACGAGTTATAAGCATTTTAACTTTTTCGACCTTCACCGTGGGGGGGGGGTCTCCTGTCACCAAAATTAACACTCTCTCTAGAGGTCTGCACGGGCCGGAATTTCCAGGCCCGGCCCGTAGGAAAGTTATTTCGGCCCGGCCCGGCCCGTTGTAAAACTCAAAAGTTCGGCCCGGGCCCGGCCCGGCCCGTTTAAATTTTTATATTTTAGGCCCGGCCCGGCCCGTACAAAAATCAGCGAAAACAGGCCCGGCCCGGCCCGGCCCGTTTTGGCCCGTTACAATTTCTACGATTTCTAAAATATTCAGATTTTTATCATATAACTAAGATTCCTTTAAAGAATACTGCATACATATCTATGGAATGATTTTACAGTATATTTTACAGCAAATACACATTAACAACATTGATGATTACTTAGATTCTTAGGCTTTCAACATTCGAATAAAGATTCATTAAAAAGTTAATATGACTTAGAATAAAAGAAAAAAGAAAGAAAGCTAAAAACATCATTAATTTTGAAGCTGTTTCATAAAAAAAGATTTATAAATATATTTCTATATCATTTTATTATAGGTTTCAAATCCAAATCCATTCTTAAATTCAAAGACGCTCCTTTCTGATACATATCTAAATTCATTTTTTTTTCTCGGAAACGCATAAGATTAGCAGATATCTTTATTCAGAAACTATATAATCGAATGGCGTTATCCATTTTTTGATACAAGCAATTTAAGAATACTGCAAACAATAAAATACTGTCATAATTAGCGTTTTGAATAGAATTTCTGGAAGCAATAGCAAGGGAAGGGAGAAAAACCTGCAATCATTTCAGAAACTATTATATCCCAACAAGTATTTTATTTACCAAAAATGAAAAACGCTATTCGATTCCAAATCCTTTCAATAGTTAGGCTTATCACTTTTATACTTTTACTATTAAAAATTAAACAGAAAATGTGTCAAACTTTCGCATTATTGAGAAATTAATTTAAAAATCATCAAGAAGTATATATCCGAAGACTAAGCTAACACAAGTTCTTTATCACTGTTAATAATTTTACAAATCATGTTTTCTGCCAATAATTAAGTCTAGTACCGGTTCAGCCAGTCTGTATGTATAGAAAAATAATGCAAGCGTGATCTCGGACCAGCATGAGTCAGCTAAAAAAATATTAAAATGGGTTACACATAATGTAATTCTCCGATGCCGATACACTGTGCATTTTTACATTGATGCTGTCAAACTAGTATGGCCACATTTATACTTATTCTCGTTAAAACCATTTTCGTTGAAAATAGCTCATATTTTATCGTTTCTGCTTAAATCTTAAGAACGGGCCGGCAGGCCCGAAAATTTTTTTATCGGCCCGGCCCGGCCCGTCTGGCCCGTTCATTTTTTTTGCCGGCCCGGCCCGTTTATGTTGTTTGTCGGCCCGGCCCGGCCCGTTGAAAAAACTATTATAAATCTGCCGGCCCGGCCCGGCCCGTTAGAAAATTCGAAACGATTCCGCCGGCCCGGCCCGGCCCGCGGGCCGGGCCGGGTACGGGCCACGGGCCAGGCCCGGGCCCGTGCAGACCTCTAACTCTCTCATAATAAATTACCAAACAAAATTTGGCCGCGATACGAAAATTAGATCGCGAGTTACAAGCATTTTAAATTTTTCGACTCTCACCGAGGGGAGTGTCCTGTCACCGACAGTAACACTGTCTCATAATAAATTACCAAACAAAATTTGGCCACGCTACGAAAATTGATCGGGAGTTATAAGCATTTTAAATTTTTCGACCCTCACCGTGGGGGGTCTCCTGTCACCAAAAATTAACAATCTTTCATAATAAATTACCGAACAAAATTTGGCCGTGATACGAAAATTAGATTGCGAGCATTTAAAATTTTTCGACCCTCACCGTGGGGGGTCTCCTGTCACCAAAATTTAACACTGTTTCATAAAAAATCATTAAACAAAATTTGGCCGCGCTACGAAAATTGATCGCGAGTTATAAGCATTTTAAATTTTTCGACCCTCACCGTGGGGGGTCTCCTGTCACCAAAAGTAACATTGTCTCATAATAAATTGCCAAACAAAATTTAGCCGCGCTACGAAAATTAGATCATGAGTCATAAGCATTTTAACTTTTTCGACCCTCACCGTGGGAGGTCTCCTGTCGCCAAAATTTAACACTGTTTCATAAAAAAATAATTAAACACAATATGGCCGCGCTACGAAAATTGATCGCGAGTTATAAGCATTTTAAATTTTTCGACCCTCACCGTGGGGGGTCTCCTGTCACCAAAAATTAACAATCTTTCATAATAAATTACCGAACAAAATTTGGCCGTGATACGAAAATTAGATGGCGAGCATTTTAAATTTTTCGACCCTCACCGTGGGGGGTCTCCTGTCACCAAAAATTAAAACTGTCTCATAATAAATTACCAAACAAAATATGGCCGCGCTACGAAAATTAGATCGCGAGTTATAAGCATTTTAAATTTTTCGATCCCCAAGGTGGGAGGTCACCTGTCACCAAAAGTAACAGTGTCTCTTAATAAATTACCAAACAAAATTTGGCCGCGCTTTGATCTCGAGTTATAAGCATTTAAAATTTTTCGACCCTCACCATGGGAGGTCTCCTGTCACCAAAAATTAACACTCTCATATAATAAATTACCAAACAAAATTTGGCCGCGATACGAAAATTAGATTGCGAGTTATAAGCATTTTAAATTTTTCGACCCTCACCCGGGGGGGGGGGGTCTCCTGTCACCAAAAGTAACACTGTCTCATAATAAATTGCCAAGCAAAATTTCGCCGCGCTACGAATATTAGATCACGAGTTATAAGCATTTTAAAATTTTCAACCCTCACCATGGGGGATCTACTGTCTCCAAAATTTAACACTGTTTCATAATAAATCATTAAACAAAATTTGGCCGCGCTGCGAAAATTGATCGCGAGTTATAAGCATTTTAAATTTTTCGGCCCTCACCGTGGGGGGGGGGGTCTCCTGTCACGAAAAATTAACACTCTCTCATAATAAATTACCAAACAAAATTTGGCCGCGATACGAAAATTAGATCGCGAGTTACAAGCATTTTAAATTTTTCGACTCTCACCGAGGGGAGTGTCCTGTCACCGACAGTAACACTGTCTCATAATAAATTACCAAACAAAATTTGGCCACGCTACGAAAATTGATCGCGAGTTATAAGCATTTTAAATTTTTCGACCCTCACCGTGGGGGGGTCTCCTGTCACCAAAAATTAACAATCTCTCATAATAAATTACCGAACAAAATTTGGCCGCAATACGAAAATTAGATTGCGAGCATTTTAAATATTTCGACCCTCTCCGTGTGGGGGTTCCTGTCACCAAAAATTAAAACTGTCTCATGATAAATTACCAAACAAAATATGGCCGTGCTACGAAAATTAGATCGCGAGTTATAAGCATTTTAAATTTTTCGATCCCCCAGGTGGGAGGTCACCTGTCACCAAAAGTAACAGTGTCTCTTAATAAATTACTAAACAAAATTTGGCCGCGCTTTGATCTCGAGTTATAAACATTTAATTTTTTCGACCCTCACCGTGGGAGGTCTCCTGTCACCAAAAATTAACACTCTCATATAATAAATTACCAAACAAAATTTGGCCGCGATACGAAAATTAGATTGCGAGTTATAAGCATTTTAAATTTTTCGACCCTCACCCGGGGGGGGGGGTCTCTTGTCACCAAAAGTAACACTGTCTCATAATAAATTGCCAAGCAAAATTTGGCCGCACTACGAAAATTAGATCACGAGTTATAAGCATTTTAACTTTTTCGACCCTCACCGTGGGGGGGTCTCCTGTCGATAAAATTTAACACTGTTTCATAAAAAATCATTAAACAAAATTTGGCCGCGCTACGAAAATTGATCGCGAGTCATAAGCATTTTAACTTTTTCGACCCTCACCGTGGGAGGTCTCCTGTCGCCAAAATTTAACACTGTTTCATAAAAAAATCATTAAACAAAATTTGCCGAGCTACGAAAATTGATCGCGAGTTATAAACATTTTAAATTTTTCGACCCTCACCGTGGGGGGTCTCCTGGCACGAAAAATTAACACTCTCTCATAATAAATTACCAAAAAAAATTGGCCGCGATACGAAAATTAGATCGCGAGTTATAAGCATTTTAAATTTTTCGACCCTCACCGTAGGGGGTCTCCTGTCACCAAAAATTAACAATCTCTCATAGTAAATTACCGAACAAATTTTGGCCGCGATACGAAAATTAGATTGCGAGCATTTTAAATATTTCGACCCTCACCATGGGGGGGGGGGTTCCTTTCACCAAAAATTAAAACTGTCTCACAGTAAATTACCAAACAAAATATGGCCGCGCTACGAAAATTAGATCGCGAATTATAAGCATTTTAAATTTTTCGATCCCCAAGGTGGGAGATCACCTGTCACCAAAAGTAACAGTGTCTCTTAATAAATTACCAAACAAAATTTGGCCACGCTTTGATCTCGAGTTATAAGCATTTTAAATTTTTCGGTCCTCACCGTGGGAGGTCTCCTGTCACCAAAAATTAACAATCTCTCATAATAAATTACCAAACAAAATTTGGCCGCGATACGAAAATTAGATTGCGAGCATTTTAAATATTTCGACCCTCACCGTGTGGGGGTTCCTGTCACCAAAAATTAAAACTGTCTCATAATAAATTACCAAACAAAATATGGCCGCGCTACGAAAATTAGATCGCGAGTTATAAGCATTTTAAATTTTTCGACCCTCACGGTGGAGGGTCTCCTGTCACCAAAAGTAACACTGTCTCATAATAAATTGCCAAGCAAAATTTGGCAGGGCTACGAAAATTAGATCACGAGTTATAAGCATTTTAACTTTTTCGACCCTTAACGTTGGGGGGGGGGGTCTCCTGTCGCAAAAATTTAACACTGTTTCATAAAAAATCATTAAAAAAAATTTGGCCGCGCTACGAAAATTGATCGCGAATTATAAGCATTTTAAATTTCTCGACCCTCACCGTGGGGGTCTCCTGTCACCAAAAGTAACACTGTCTCATAATAAATTGCCAAACAAAATTTAGCCGCGCTACGAAAATTAGATCATGAGTCATAAGCATTTTAACTTTTTCGACCCTCACCGTGGGAGGTCTCCTGTCGCCAAAATTTAACACTGATTCATAAAAAAATCATTAAACAAAATTTGGCCGCGCTACGATAATTAGATCGCGAGTTATAAGCATTTTAAATTTTTCGACCCTCACGGTGGGGGTTCTCCTGTCACCAAAAGTAACACTGTCTCATAATAAATTGCCAAGCAAAATTTGGCCGCGCTACGAAAATCAGATCACGAGTTATAAGCATTTTAACTTTTTCGACCCTCACCGTGGGAGGTCTCCTGTCGCCAAAATTTAACACTGATTCATAAAAAAATCATTAAACAAAATTTGGCCGCGCTACGATAATTAGATCGCGAGTTATAAGCATTTTAAATTTTTCGACCCTCACGGTGGGGGTTCTCCTGTCACCGACAGTAACACTGTCTCATAATAAATTACCAAACAAAATTTGGCCACGCTACGAAAATTGATCGCGAGTTATAAGCATTTTAAATTTTTCGACCCTCACCGTGGGGGGTCTCCTGTCACCAAAAATTAACAATCTTTCATAATAAATTACCGAACAAAATTTGGCCGTGATACGAAAATTAGATTGCGAGCATTTTAAATTATTCGACCCTCACCGTGGGGGGTCTCCTGTCACCAAAAATTAAAACTGTCTCATAATAAATTACCAAACAAAATATGGCCGCGCTACGAAAATTAGATCGCGAGTTATAAGCATTTTAAATTTTTCGATCCCCAAGGTGGGAGGTCACCTGTCACCAAAAGTAACAGTGTCTCTTAATAAATTACCAAACAAAATTTAGCCGCGCTTCGAAAATTAGATCATGAGTCATAAGCATTTTAACTTTTTCGACCCTCACCGTGGGAGGTCTCCTGTCGCCAAAATTTAACACTGTTTCATAAAAAAATAATTAAACACAATTTGGCCGCGCTACGAAAATTGATCGCGAGTTATAAGCATTTTAAATTTTTCGACCCTCACCGTGGGGGGTCTCCTGTCACCAAAAATTAACAATCTCTCATAATAAATTACCGAACAAAATTTGGCCGCGATACGAAAATTAGATTGCGAGCATTTTAAATATTTCGACCCTCTCCGTGTGGGGGTTCCTGTCACCAAAAATTAAAACTGTCTCATGATAAATTACCAAACAAAATATGGCCGTGCTACGAAAATTAGATCGCGAGTTATAAGCATTTTAAATTTTTCGATCCCCCAGGTGGAAGGTCACCTGTCACCAAAAGTAACAGTGTCTCTTAATAAATTACTAAACAAAATTTGGCCGCGCTTTGATCTCGAGTTATAAACATTTAATTTTTTCGACCCTCACCGTGGGAGGTCTCCTGTCACCAAAAATTAACACTCTCATATAATAAATTACCAAACAAAATTTGGCCGCGATACGAAAATTAGATTGCGAGTTATAAGCATTTTAAATTTTTCGACCCTCACCCGGGGGGGGGGGTCTCCTGTCACCAAAAGTAACACTGTCTCATAATAAATTGCCAAGCAAAATTTGGCCGCACTACGAAAATTAGATCACGAGTTATAAGCATTTTAACTTTTTCGACCCTCACCGTGGGGGGGTCTCCTGTCACCAAAAATTAACAATCTTTCATAATAAATTACCGAACAAAATTTGGCCGTGATACGAAAATTAGATTGCGAGCATTTTAAATTATTCGACCCTCACCGTGGGGGGTCTCCTGTCACCAAAAATTAAAACTGTCTCATAATAAATTACCAAACAAAATATGGCCGCGCTACGAAAATTAGATCGCGAGTTATAAGCATTTTAAATTTTTCGATCCCCAAGGTGGGAGGTCACCTGTCACCAAAAGTAACAGTGTCTCTTAATAAATTACCAAACAAAATTTGGCCGCGCTACGAAAATTGATCGCGAGTCATAAGCATTTTAACTTTTTCGACCCTCACCGTGGGAGGACTCCTGTCGCAAATATTTAACAATGTTTCATAAAAAAATCATTAAACAAAATTTGCCGAGCTACGAAAATTGATCGCGAGTTATAAACATTTTAAATTTTTCGACCCTCACCGTAGGGGGTCTCCTGTCACCAAAAATTAACAATCTCTCATAATAAATTACCGAACAAATTTTGGCCGCGATACGAAAATTAGATTGCGAGCATTTTAAATATTTCGACCCTCACCGTGTGGGGGTTCCTGTCACCAAAAATTAAAACTGTCTCATAATAAATTACCAAACAAAATATGGCCGCGCTACGAAAATTAGATCGCGAGTTATAAGCATTTTAAATTTTTCGACCCTCACGGTGGGGGGTCTCCTGTCACCAAAAGTAACACTGTCTCATAATAAATTGCCAAGCAAAATTTGGCAGGGCTACGAAAATTAGATCACGAGTTATAAGCATTTTAACTTTTTCGACCCTTAACGTTGGGGGGGGGGGTCTCCTGTCGCAAAAATTTAACACTGTTTCATAAAAAATCATTAAACAAAATTTGGCCGCGCTACGAAAATTGATCGCGAATTATAAGCATTTTAAATTTTTCGATCCCCAAGGTGGGAGATCACCTGTCACCAAAAGTAACAGTGTCTCTTAATAAATTACCAAACAAAATTTGGCCACGCTTTGATCTCGAGTTATAAGCATTTTAAATTTTTCGGTCCTCACCGTGGGAGGTCTCCTGTCACCAAAAATTAACAATCTCTCATAATAAATTACCAAACAAAATTTGGCCGCGATACGAAAATTAGATTGCGAGCATTTTAAATATTTCGACCCTCACCGTGTGGGGGTTCCTGTCACCAAAAATTAAAACTGTCTCATAATAAATTACCAAACAAAATATGGCCGCACGAAAATTAGATCGCGAGTTATAAGCATTTTAAATTTTTCGACCCTCACGGTGGGGGGTCTCCTGTCACCAAAAGTAACACTGTCTCATAATAAATTGCCAAGCAAAATTTGGCAGGGCTACGAAAATTAGATCACGAGTTATAAGCATTTTAACTTTTTCGACCCTTAACGTTGGGGGGGGGGGGTCTCCTGTCGCAAAAATTTAACACTGTTTCATAAAAAATCATTAAACAAAATTTGGCCGCGCTACGAAAATTGATCGCGAATTATAAGCATTTTAAATTTTTCGACCCTCACCGTGGGGGTCTCCTGTCACCAAAAGTAACACTGTCTCATAATAAATTGCCAAACAAAATTTAGCCGCGCTACGAAAATTAGATCATGAGTCATAAGCATTTTAACTTTTTCGACCCTCACCGTGGGAGGTCTCCTGTCGCCAAAATTTAACACTGATTCATAAAAAAATCATTAAACAAAATTTGGCCTTGCTACGATAATTAGATCGCGAGTTATAAGCATTTTAAATTTTTCGACCCTCACGGTGGGGGTTCTCCTGTCACCAAAAGTAACACTGTCTCATAATAAATTGCCAAGCAAAATTTGGCCGCGCTACGAAAATCAGATCACGAGTTATAAGCATTTTAACTTTTTCGACCTTCACCGTGGGGGGGGGGGTCTCCTGTCACCAAAATTAACACTCTCTCATAATAAATTACCAAACAAAATTTGGCCGCGATACGAAAATTAGATCGCGAGTTACAAGCATTTTAAATTTTTCGACTCTCACCGAGGGGAGTGTCCTGTCACCGACAGTAACACTGTCTCATAATAAATTACCAAACAAAATTTGGCCACGCTACGAAAATTGATCGCGAGTTATAAGCATTTTAAATTTTTCGACCCTCACCGTGGGGGGTCTCCTGTCACCAAAAATTAACAATCTTTCATAATAAATTACCGAACAAAATTTGGCCGTGATACGAAAATTAGATTGCGAGCATTTTAAATTATTCGACCCTCACCGTGGGGGGTCTCCTGTCACCAAAAATTAAAACTGTCTCATAATAAATTACCAAACAAAATATGGCCGCGCTACGAAAATTAGATCGCGAGTTATAAGCATTTTAAATTTTTCGATCCCCAAGGTGGGAGGTCACCTGTCACCAAAAGTAACAGTGTCTCTTAATAAATTACCAAACAAAATTTAGCCGCGCTACGAAAATTAGATCATGAGTCATAAGCATTTTAACTTTTTCGACCCTCACCGTGGGAGGTCTCCTGTCGCCAAAATTTAACACTGTTTCATAAAAAAATAATTAAACACAATTTGGCCGCGCTACGAAAATTGATCGCGAGTTATAAGCATTTTAAATTTTTCGACCCTCACCGTGGGGGGTCTCCTGTCACCAAAAATTAACAATCTTTCATAATAAATTACCGAACAAAATTTGGCCGTGATACGAAAATTAGATTGCGAGCATTTTAAATTTTTCGACCCTCACCGTGGGGGGTCTCCTGTCACCAAAAATTAAAACTGTCTCATAATAAATTACCAAACAAAATATGGCCGCGCTACGAAAATTAGATCGCGAGTTATAAGCATTTTAAATTTTTCGATCCCCAAGGTGGGAGGTCACCTGTCACCAAAAGTAACAGTGTCTCTTAATAAATTACCAAACAAAATTTGGCCGCGCTTTGATCTCGAGTTATAAGCATTTAAAATTTTTCGACCCTCACCATGGGAGGTCTCCTGTCACCAAAAATTAACACTCTCATATAATAAATTACCAAACAAAATTTGGCCGCGATACGAAAATTAGATTGCGAGTTATAAGCATTTTAAATTTTTCGACCCTCACCCGGGGGGGGGGTCTCCTGTCACCAAAAGTAACACTGTCTCATAATAAATTGCCAAGCAAAATTTCGCCGCGCTACGAATATTAGATCACGAGTTATAAGCATTTTAAAATTTTCAACCCTCACCATGGGGGATCTACTGTCACCAAAATTTAACACTGTTTCATAATAAATCATTAAACAAAATTTGGCCGCGCTGCGAAAATTGATCGCGAGTTATAAGCATTTTAAATTTTTCGGCCCTCACCGTGGGGGGTCTCCTGTCACCAAAAATTAACAATCTCTCATAATAAATTACCAAACAAAATTTGGCCGCGATACGAAAATTAGATTGCGAGCATTTTAAATATTTCGACCCTCACCGTGTGGGGGTTCCTGTCACCAAAAATTAAAACTGTCTCATAATAAATTACCAAACAAAATATGGCCGCGCTACGAAAATTAGATCGCGAGTTATAAGCATTTTAAATTTTTCGACCCTCACGGTGGGGGGTCTCCTGTCACCAAAAGTAACACTGTCTCATAATAAATTGCCAAGCAAAATTTGGCAGGGCTACGAAAATTAGATCACGAGTTATAAGCATTTTAACTTTTTCGACCCTTAACGTTGGGGGGGGGGGGTCTCCTGTCGCAAAAATTTAACACTGTTTCATAAAAAATCATTAAACAAAATTTGGCCGTGCTACGAAAATTGATCGTGAGTTATAAGCATTTTAAATTTTTCGACCCTCACCGTGGGGGGGGGGTCTCCTGTCACGAAAAATTAACACTCTCTCATAATAAATTACCAAACAAAATTTGGCCGCGATACGAAAATTAGATCGCGAGTTACAAGCATTTTAAATTTTTCGACTCTCACCGAGGGGAGTGTCCTGTCACCGACAGTAACACTGTCTCATAATAAATTACCAAACAAAATTTGGCCACGCTACGAAAATTGATCGCGAGTTATAAGCATTTTAAATTTTTCGACCCTCACCGTGGGGGGGTCTCCTGTCACCAAAAATTAACAATCTCTCATAATAAATTACCGAACAAAATTTGGCCGCGATACGAAAATTAGATTGCGAGCATTTTAAATATTTCGACCCTCTCCGTGTGGGGGTTCCTGTCACCAAAAATTAAAACTGTCTCATGATAAATTACCAAACAAAATATGGCCGTGCTACGAAAATTAGATCGCGAGTTATAAGCATTTTAAATTTTTTCGATCCCCCAGGTGGAAGGTCACCTGTCACCAAAAGTAACAGTGTCTCTTAATAAATTACCAAACAAAATTTGGCCGCGCTTTGATCTCGAGTTATAAACATTTAATTTTTTCGACCCTCACCGTGGGAGGTCTCCTGTCACCAAAAATTAACACTCTCATATAATAAATTACCAAACAAAATTTGGCCGCGATACGAAAATTAGATTGCGAGTTATAAGCATTTTAAATTTTTCGACCCTCACCCGGGGGGGGGGTCTCCTGTCACCAAAAGTAACTCTGTCTCATAATAAATTGCCAAGCAAAATTTGGCCGCACTACGAAAATTAGATCACGAGTTATAAGCATTTTAACTTTTTCGACCCTCACCGTGGGGGGGTCTCCTGTCGCCAAAATTTAACACTGTTTCATAAAAAATCATTAAACAAAATTTGGCCGCGCTACGAAAATTGATCGCGAGTCATAAGCATTTTAACTTTTTCGACCCTCACCGTGGGAGGTCTCCTGTCGCCAAAATTTAACACTGTTTCATAAAAAAATCATTAAACAAAATTTGCCGAGCTACGAAAATTGATCGCGAGTTATAAACATTTTAAATTTTTCGACCCTCACCGTGGGGGGTCTCCTGGCACGAAAAATTAACACTCTCTCATAATAAATTACCAAAAAAAATTGGCCGCGATACGAAAATTAGATCGCGAGTTATAAGCATTTTAAATTTTTCGACCCTCACCGAGGGGAGTGTCCTGTCACCGACAGTAACACTGTCTCATAACAAATTACCAAACAAAATTTGGCGACGCTACGAAAATTGATCGCGAGTTATAAGCATTTTAAATTTTTCGACCCTCACCGTAGGGGGTCTCCTGTCACCAAAAATTAACAATCTCTCATAATAAATTACCGAACAAATTTTGGCCGCGATACGAAAATTAGATTGCGAGCATTTTAATTATTTCGACCCTCACCATGGGGGGGGGGGGTTCCTGTCACCAAAAATTAAAACTGTCTCACAGTAAATTACCAAACAAAATATGGCCGCGCTACGAAAATTAGATCGCGAATTATAAGCATTTTAAATTTTTCGATCCCCAAGGTGGGAGATCACCTGTCACCAAAAGTAACAGTGTCTCTTAATAAATTACCAAACAAAATTTGGCCACGCTTTGATCTCGAGTTATAAGCATTTTAAATTTTTCGGTCCTCACCGTGGGAGGTCTCCTGTCACCAAAAATTAACAATCTCTCATAATAAATTACCAAACAAAATTTGGCCGCGATACGAAAATTAGATTGCGAGCATTTTAAATATTTCGACCCTCACCGTGTGGGGGTTCCTGTCACCAAAAATTAAAACTGTCTCATAATAAATTACCAAACAAAATATGGCCGCGCTACGAAAATTAGATCGCGAGTTATAAGCATTTTAAATTTTTCGACCCTCACGGTGGGGGGTCTCCTGTCACCAAAAGTAACACTGTCTCATAATAAATTGCCAAGCAAAATTTGGCAGGGCTACGAAAATTAGATCACGAGTTATAAGCATTTTAACTTTTTCGACCCTTAACGTTGGGGGGGGGGGGGTCTCCTGTCGCAAAAATTTAACACTGTTTCATAAAAAATCATTAAACAAAATTTGGCCGCGCTACGAAAATTGATCGCGAATTATAAGCATTTTAAATTTTTCGACCCTCACCGTGGGGGTCTCCTGTCACCAAAAGTAACACTGTCTCATAATAAATTGCCAAACAAAATTTAGCCGCGCTACGAAAATTAGATCATGAGTCATAAGCATTTTAACTTTTTCGACCCTCACCGTGGGAGGTCTCCTGTCGCCAAAATTTAACACTGATTCATAAAAAAATCATTAAACAAAATTTGGCCGCGCTACGATAATTAGATCGCGAGTTATAAGCATTTTAAATTTTTCGACCCTCACGGTGGGGGTTCTCCTGTCACCAAAAGTAACACTGTCTCATAATAAATTGCCAAGCAAAATTTGGCCGCGCTACGAAAATCAGATCACGAGTTATAAGCATTTTAACTTTTTCGACCTTCACCGTGGGGGGGGGTCTCCTGTCACCAAAATTATCACTCTCTCATAATAAATTACCAAACAAAATTTGGCCGCGATACGAAAATTAGATCGCGAGTTACAAGCATTTTAAATTTTTCGACTCTCACCGAGGGGAGTGTCCTGTCACCGACAGTAACACTGTCTCATAATAAATTACCAAACAAAATTTGGCCACGCTACGAAAATTGATCGCGAGTTATAAGCATTTTAAATTTTTCGACCCTCACCGTGGGGGGTCTCCTGTCACCAAAAGTAACACTGTCTCATAATAAATTGCCAAACAAAATTTAGCCGCGCTACGAAAATTAGATCATGAGTCATAAGCATTTTAACTTTTTCGACCCTCACCGTGGGAGGTCTCCTGTCGCCAAAATTTAACACTGATTCATAAAAAAATCATTAAACAAAATTTGGCCGCGCTACGATAATTAGATCGCGAGTTATAAGCATTTTAAATTTTTCGACCCTCACGGTGGGGGTTCTCCTGTCACCAAAAGTAACACTGTCTCATAATAAATTGCCAAGCAAAATTTGGCCGCGCTACGAAAATCAGATCACGAGTTATAAGCATTTTAACTTTTTCGACCTTCACCGTGGGGGGGGGGGGGTCTCCTGTCACCAAAATTATCACTCTCTCATAATAAATTACCAAACAAAATTTGGCCGCGATACGAAAATTAGATCGCGAGTTACAAGCATTTTAAATTTTTCGACTCTCACCGAGGGGAGTGTCCTGTCACCGACAGTAACACTGTCTCATAATAAATTACCAAACAAAATTTGGCCACGCTACGAAAATTGATCGCGAGTTATAAGCATTTTAAATTTTTCGACCCTCACCGTGGGGGGTCTCCTGTCACCAAAAATTAACAATCTTTCATAATAAATTACCGAACAAAATTTGGCCGTGATACGAAAATTAGATTGCGAGCATTTTAAATTATTCGACCCTCACCGTGGGGGGTCTCCTGTCACCAAAAATTAAAACTGTCTCATAATAAATTACCAAACAAAATATGGCCGCGCTACGAAAATTAGATCGCGAGTTATAAGCATTTTAAATTTTTCGATCCCCAAGGTGGGAGGTCACCTGTCACCAAAAGTAACAGTGTCTCTTAATAAATTACCAAACAAAATTTGGCCGCGCTTTGATCTCGAGTTATAAGCATTTAAAATTTTTCGACCCTCACCATGGGAGGTCTCCTGTCACCAAAAATTAACACTCTCATATAATAAATTACCAAACAAAATTTGGCCGCGATACGAAAATTAGATTGCCAGTTATAAGCATTTTAAATTTTTCGACCCTCACACGGGGGGGGGGGGTCTCCTGTCACCAAAAGTAACACTGTCTCATAATAAATTGCCAAGCAAAATTTCGCCGCGCTACGAATATTAGATACGAGTTATAAGCATTTTAAAATTTTCAACCCTCACCATGGGGGATCTACTGTCACCATAAATTAACACTGTCTCATAATAAATTACCAAAGAAAATTTGGCCGCGCTATGAAAATTAGATCACGAGTTATAAGCATTTTATCTTTTTCGACCCTCACCGTGGGGGGTCTCCTGTCACCAAAATTTAACACTGTTTCATAATAAATCATTAAACAAAATTTGGCCGCGCTGCGAAAATTGATCGCGAGTTATAAGCATTTTAAATTTTTCGACCCTCACCGTGGGGGGTCTCCTGTCACCAAAAATTAACAATCTCTCATAATAAATTACCAAACAAAATTTGGCCGCGATACGAAAATTAGATTGCGAGCATTTTAAATATTTCGACCCTCACCGTGTGGGGGTTCCTGTCACCAAAAATTAAAACTGTCTCATAATAAATTACCAAACAAAATATGGCCGCGCTACGAAAATTAGATCGCGAGTTATAAGCATTTTAAATTTTTCGACCCTCACGGTGGGGGGGGGGGGTCTCCTGTCGCAAAAATTTAACACTGTTTCATAAAAAATCATTAAACAAAATTTGGCCGCGCTACGAAAATTGATCGCGAATTATAAGCATTTTAAATTTTTCGACCCTCACCGTGGGGGTCTCCTGTCACCAAAAGTAACACTGTCTCATAATAAATTGCCAAACAAAATTTAGCCGCGCTACGAAAATTAGATCATGAGTCATAAGCATTTTAACTTTTTCGACCCTCACCGTGGGAGGTCTCCTGTCGCCAAAATTTAACACTGATTCATAAAAAAATCATTAAACAAAATTTGGCCGCGCTACGATAATTAGATCGCGAGTTATAAGCATTTTAAATTTTTCGACCCTCACGGTGGGGGTTCTCCTGTCACCTAAAGTAACACTGTCTCATAATAAATTGCCAAGCAAAATTTGGCCGCGCTACGAAAATTAGATCACGAGTCATAAGCATTTTAACTTTTTCGACCCTCACCGTGGGGGGGGGGTCTCCTGTCACGAAAAATTAACACTCTCTCATAATAAATAAACAAACAAAATTTGGCCGCGATACGAAAATTAGATCGCGAGTTACAAGCATTTTAAATTTTTCGACTCTCACCGAGGGGAGTGTCCTGTCACCGACAGTAACACTGTCTCATAATAAATTACCAAACAAAATTTGGCCACGCTACGAAAATTGATCGCGAGTTATAAGCATTTTAACTTTTTCGACCTTCACCGTGGGGGGGGGGTCTCCTGTCACCAAAATTAACACTCTCTCATAATAAATTACCAAACAAAATTTGGCCGCGATACGAAAATTAGATCGCGAGTTACAAGCATTTTAAATTTTTCGACTCTCACCGAGGGGAGTGTCCTGTCACCGACAGTAACACTGTCTCATAATAAATTACCAAACAAAATTTGGCCACGCTACGAAAATTGATCGCGAGTTATAAGCATTTTAAATTTTTCGACCCTCACCGTGGGGGTCTCCTGTCACCAAAAATTAACAATCTTTCATAATAAATTACCGAACAAAATTTGGCCGTGATACGAAAATTAGATTGCGAGCATTTTAAATTTTTCGACCCTCACCGTGGGGGGTCTCCTGTCACCAAAAATTAAAACTGTCTCATAATAAATTACCAAACAAAATATGGCCGCGCTACGAAAATTAGATCGCGAGTTATAAGCATTTTAAATTTTTCGATCCCCAAGGTGGGAGGTCACCTGTCACCAAAAGTAACAGTGTCTCTTAATAAATTACCAAACAAAATTTGGCCGCGCTTTGATCTCGAGTTATAAGCATTTAAAATTTTTCGACCCTCACCATGGGAGGTCTCCTGTCACCAAAAATTAACACTCTCATATAATAAATTACCAAACAAAATTTGGCCGCGATACGAAAATTAGATTGCCAGTTATAAGCATTTTAAATTTTTAGACCCTCACCCGGGGGGGGGGTCTCCTGTCACCAAAAGTAACACTGTCTCATAATAAATTGCCAAGCAAAATTTCGCCGCGCTACGAATATTAGATACGAGTTATAAGCATTTTAACTTTTTTGACCCTCACCATGGGGGATCTACTGTCACCATAAATTAACACTGTCTCATAATAAATTACCAAAGAAAATTTGGCCGCGCTATGAAAATTAGATCACGAGTTATAAGCATTTTATCTTTTTCGACCCTCACCGTGGGGGGTCTCCTATCACCAAAATTTAACACTGTTTCATAATAAATCATTAAACAAAATTTGGCCGCGCTGCGATAATTGATCGCGAGTTATAAGCATTTTAAATTTTTCGACCCTCACCGTGGGGGGTCTCCTGTCACCAAAAATTAACAATCTCAAATAATAAATTACCAAACAAAATTTGGCCGCGATACGAAAATTAGATTGCGAGCATTTTAAATATTTCGACCCTCACCGTGTGGGGGTTCCTGTCACCAAAAATTAAAACTGTCTCATAATAAATTACCAAACAAAATATGGCCGCGCTACGAAAATTAGATCGCGAGTTATAAGCATTTTAAATTTTTCGATCCTCACGGTGGGGGGTCTCCTGTCACCAAAAGTAACACTGTCTTATAATAAATTGCCAAGCAAAATTTGGCAGGGCTACGAAAATTAGATCACGAGTTATAAGCATTTTAACTTTTTCGACCCTTAACGTTGGGGGGGGGGGGTCTCCTGTCGCAAAAATTTAACACTGTTTCATAAAAAATCATTAAACAAAATTTGGCCGCGCTACGAAAATTGATCGCGAATTATAAGCATTTTAAATTTTTCGACCCTCACCGTGGGGGTCTCCTGTCACCAAAAGTAACACTGTCTCATAATAAATTGCCAAACAAAATTTAGCCGCGCTACGAAAATTAGATCATGAGTCATAAGCATTTTAACTTTTTCGACCCTCACCGTGGAAGGTCTCCTGTCGCCAAAATTTAACACTGATTCATAAAAAAATCATTAAACAAAATTTGGCCGCGCTACGATAATTAGATCGCGAGTTATAAGCATTTTAAATTTTTCGACCCTCACGGTGGGGGTTCTCCTGTCACCAAAAGTAACACTGTCTCATAATAAATTGCCAAGCAAAATTTGGCCGCGCTACGAAAATCAGATCACGAGTTATAAGCATTTTAACTTTTTCGACCTTCACCGTGGGGGGGGGGGTCTCCTGTCACCAAAATTATCACTCTCTCATAATAAATTACCAAACAAAATTTGGCCGCGATACGAAAATTAGATCGCGAGTTACAAGCATTTTAAATTTTTCGACTCTCACCGAGGGGAGTGTCCTGTCACCGACAGTAACACTGTCTCATAATAAATTACCAAACAAAATTTGGCCACGCTACGAAAATTGATCGCGAGTTATAAGCATTTTAAATTTTTCGACCCTCACCGTGGGGGGTCTCCTGTCACCAAAAATTAACAATCTTTCATAATAAATTACCGAACAAAATTTGGCCGTGATACGAAAATTAGATTGCGAGCATTTTAAATTATTCGACCCTCACCGTGGGGGGTCTCCTGTCACCAAAAATTAAAACTGTCTCATAATAAATTACCAAACAAAATATGGCCGCGCTACGAAAATTAGATCGCGAGTTATAAGCATTTTAAATTTTTCGATCCCCAAGGTGGGAGGTCACCTGTCACCAAAAGTAACAGTGTCTCTTAATAAATTACCAAACAAAATTTGGCCGCACTTTGATCTCGAGTTATAAGCATTTAAAATTTTTCGACCCTCACCATGGGAGGTCTCCTGTCACCAAAAATTAACACTCTCATATAATAAATTACCAAACAAAATTTGGCCGCGATACGAAAATTAGATTGCCAGTTATAAGCATTTTAAATTTTTCGACCCTCACACGGGGGGGGGGTCTCCTGTCACCAAAAGTAACACTGTCTCATAATAAATTGCCAAGCAAAATTTCGCCGCGCTACGAATATTAGATACGAGTTATAAGCATTTTAAAATTTTCAACCCTCACCATGGGGGATCTACTGTCACCATAAATTAACACTGTCTCATAATAAATTACCAAAGAAAATTTGGCCGCGCTATGAAAATTAGATCACGAGTTATAAGCATTTTATCTTTTTCGACCCTCACCGTGGGGGGTCTCCTGTCACCAAAATTTAACACTGTTTCATAATAAATCATTAAACAAAATTTGGCCGCGCTGCGAAAATTGATCGCGAGTTATAAGCATTTTAAATTTTTCGACCCTCACCGTGGGGGGTCTCCTGTCACCAAAAATTAACAATCTCTCATAATAAATTACCAAACAAAATTTGGCCGCGATACGAAAATTAGATTGCGAGCATTTTAAATATTTCGACCCTCACCGTGTGGGGGTTCCTGTCACCAAAAATTAAAACTGTCTCATAATAAATTACCAAACAAAATATGGCCGCGCTACGAAAATTAGATCGCGAGTTATAAGCATTTTAAATTTTTCGACCCTCACGGTGGGGGGGGGGGTCTCCTGTCGCAAAAATTTAACACTGTTTCATAAAAAATCATTAAACAAAATTTGGCCGCGCTACGAAAATTGATCGCGAATTATAAGCATTTTAAATTTTTCGACCCTCACCGTGGGGGTCTCCTGTCACCAAAAGTAACACTGTCTCATAATAAATTGCCAAACAAAATTTAGCCGCGCTACGAAAATTAGATCATGAGTCATAAGCATTTTAACTTTTTCGACCCTCACCGTGGGAGGTCTCCTGTCGCCAAAATTTAACACTGATTCATAAAAAAATCATTAAACAAAATTTGGCCGCGCTACGATAATTAGATCGCGAGTTATAAGCATTTTAAATTTTTCGACCCTCACGGTGGGGGTTCTCCTGTCACCAAAAGTAACACTGTCTCATAATAAATTGCCAAGCAAAATTTGGCCGCGCTACGAAAATTAGATCACGAGTCATAAGCATTTTAACTTTTTCGACCCTCACCGTGGGGGGGGGGTCTCCTGTCACGAAAAATTAACACTCTCTCATAATAAATAAACAAACAAAATTTGGCCGCGATACGAAAATTAGATCGCGAGTTACAAGCATTTTAAATTTTTCGACTCTCACCGAGGGGAGTGTCCTGTCACCGACAGTAACACTGTCTCATAATAAATTACCAAACAAAATTTGGCCACGCTACGAAAATTGATCGCGAGTTATAAGCATTTTAACTTTTTCGACCTTCACCGTGGGGGGGGGTCTCCTGTCACCAAAATTAACACTCTCTCATAATAAATTACCAAACAAAATTTGGCCGCGATACGAAAATTAGATCGCGAGTTACAAGCATTTTAAATTTTTCGACTCTCACCGAGGGGAGTGTCCTGTCACCGACAGTAACACTGTCTCATAATAAATTACCAAACAAAATTTGGCCACGCTACGAAAATTGATCGCGAGTTATAAGCATTTTAAATTTTTCGACCCTCACCGTGGGGGTCTCCTGTCACCAAAAATTAACAATCTTTCATAATAAATTACCGAACAAAATTTGGCCGTGATACGAAAATTAGATTGCGAGCATTTTAAATTTTTCGACCCTCACCGTGGGGGGTCTCCTGTCACCAAAAATTAAAACTGTCTCATAATAAATTACCAAACAAAATATGGCCGCGCTACGAAAATTAGATCGCGAGTTATAAGCATTTTAAATTTTTCGATCCCCAAGGTGGGAGGTCACCTGTCACCAAAAGTAACAGTGTCTCTTAATAAATTACCAAACAAAATTTGGCCGCGCTTTGATCTCGAGTTATAAGCATTTAAAATTTTTCGACCCTCACCATGGGAGGTCTCCTGTCACCAAAAATTAACACTCTCATATAATAAATTACCAAACAAAATTTGGCCGCGATACGAAAATTAGATTGCCAGTTATAAGCATTTTAAATTTTTAGACCCTCACCCGGGGGGGGGTCTCCTGTCACCAAAAGTAACACTGTCTCATAATAAATTGCCAAGCAAAATTTCGCCGCGCTACGAATATTAGATACGAGTTATAAGCATTTTAACTTTTTTGACCCTCACCATGGGGGATCTACTGTCACCATAAATTAACACTGTCTCATAATAAATTACCAAAGAAAATTTGGCCGCGCTATGAAAATTAGATCACGAGTTATAAGCATTTTATCTTTTTCGACCCTCACCGTGGGGGGTCTCCTATCACCAAAATTTAACACTGTTTCATAATAAATCATTAAACAAAATTTGGCCGCGCTGCGATAATTGATCGCGAGTTATAAGCATTTTAAATTTTTCGACCCTCACCGTGGGGGGTCTCCTGTCACCAAAAATTAACAATCTCAAATAATAAATTACCAAACAAAATTTGGCCGCGATACGAAAATTAGATTGCGAGCATTTTAAATATTTCGACCCTCACCGTGTGGGGGTTCCTGTCACCAAAAATTAAAACTGTCTCATAATAAATTACCAAACAAAATATGGCCGCGCTACGAAAATTAGATCGCGAGTTATAAGCATTTTAAATTTTTCGATCCTCACGGTGGGGGGTCTCCTGTCACCAAAAGTAACACTGTCTTATAATAAATTGCCAAGCAAAATTTGGCAGGGCTACGAAAATTAGATCACGAGTTATAAGCATTTTAACTTTTTCGACCCTTAACGTTGGGGGGGGGGGGGGTCTCCTGTCGCAAAAATTTAACACTGTTTCATAAAAAATCATTAAACAAAATTTGGCCGCGCTACGAAAATTGATCGCGAATTATAAGCATTTTAAATTTTTCGACCCTCACCGTGGGGGTCTCCTGTCACCAAAAGTAACACTGTCTCATAATAAATTGCCAAACAAAATTTAGCCGCGCTACGAAAATTAGATCATGAGTCATAAGCATTTTAACTTTTTCGACCCTCACCGTGGAAGGTCTCCTGTCGCCAAAATTTAACACTGATTCATAAAAAAATCATTAAACAAAATTTGGCCGCGCTACGATAATTAGATCGCGAGTTATAAGCATTTTAAATTTTTCGACCCTCACGGTGGGGGTTCTCCTGTCACCAAAAGTAACACTGTCTCATAATAAATTGCCAAGCAAAATTTGGCCGCGCTACGAAAATTAGATCACGAGTTATAAGCATTTTAACTTTTTCGACCCTCACCGTGGGGGGGGGGGGTCTCCTGTCACGAAAAATTAACACTCTCTCATAATAAATTAACAAACAAAATTTGGCCGCGATACGAAAATTAGATCGCGAGTTACAAGCATTTTAAATTTTTCGACTCTCACCGAGGGGAGTGTCCTGTCACCGACAGTAACACTGTCTCATAATAAATTACCAAACAAAATTTGGCCACGCTACGAAAATTGATCGCGAGTTATAAGCATTTTAAATTTTTCGACCCTCACCGTGGGGGGCGGGGGTCTCCTGTCACGAAAAATTAACACTCTCTCATAATAAATTAACAAACAAAATTTGGCCGCGATACAAAAATTAGATCGCGAGTTACAAGCATTTTAAATTTTTCGACTCTCACCGAGGGGAGTGTCCTGTCACCGACAGTAACACTGTCTCATAATAAATTACCAAACAAAATTTGGCCACGCTACGAAAATTGATCGCGAGTTATAAGCATTTTAAATTTTTCGACCCTCACCGTGGGGGGGTCTCCTGTCACCAAAAATTAACAATCTCTCATAATAAATTACCGAACAAAATTTGGCCGCGATACGAAAATTAGATTGCGAGCATTTTAAATATTTCGACCCTCTCCGTGTGGGGGTTCCTGTCACCAAAAATTAAAACTGTCTCATGATAAATTACCAAACAAAATATGGCCGTGCTACGAAAATTAGATCGCGAGTTATAAGCATTTTAAATTTTTCGATCCCCAAGTTGGAAGGTCACCTGTCACCAAAAGTAACAGTGTCTCTTAATAAATTACCAAACAAAATTTGGCCGCGCTTTGATCTCGAGTTATAAACATTTAATTTTTTCGACCCTCACCGTGGGAGGTCTCCTGTCACCAAAAATTAACACTCTCATATAATAAATTACCAAACAAAATTTGGCCGCGATACGAAAATTAGATTGCGAGTTATAAGCATTTTAAATTTTTCGACCCTCACCCGGGGGGGGGGTCTCCTGTCACCAAAAGTAACACTGTCTCATAATAAATTGCCAAGCAAAATTTGGCCGCACTACGAAAATTAGATCACGAGTTATAAGCATTTTAACTTTTTCGACCCTCACCGTGGGGGGGTCTCCTGTCGCCAAAATTTAACACTGTTTCATAAAAAATCATTAAACAAAATTTGGCCGCGCTACGAAAATTGATCGCGAGTCATAAGCATTTTAACTTTTTCGACCCTCACCGTGGGAGGTCTCCTGTCGCCAAAATTTAACACTGTTTCATAAAAAAATCATTAAACAAAATTTGCCGAGCTACGAAAATTGATCGCGAGTTATAAACATTTTAAATTTTTCGACCCTCACCGTGGGGGGTCTCCTGGCACGAAAAATTAACACTCTCTCATAATAAATTACCAAAAAAAATTGGCCGCGATACGAAAATTAGATCGCGAGTTATAAACATTTTAAATTTTTCGACCCTCACCGAGGGGAGTGTCCTGTCACCGACAGTAACACTGTCTCATAACAAATTACCAAACAAAATTTGGCGACGCTACGAAAATTGATCGCGAGTTATAAGCATTTTAAATTTTTCGACCCTCACCGTAGGGGGTCTCCTGTCACCAAAAATTAACAATCTCTCATAATAAATTACCGAACAAATTTTGGCCGCGATACGAAAATTAGATTGCGAGCATTTTAAATATTTCGACCCTCACCATGGGGGGGGGGTTCCTGTCACCAAAAATTAAAACTGTCTCATAGTAAATTACCAAATAAAATATGGCCGCGCTACGAAAATTAGATCGCGAATTATAAGCATTTTAAATTTTTCGATCCCCAAGGTGGGAGATCACCTGTCACCAAAAGTAACAGTGTCTCTTAATAAATTACCAAACAAAATTTGGCCACGCTTTGATCTCGAGTTATAAGCATTTTAAATTTTTCGGTCCTCACCGTGGGAGGTCTCCTGTCACCAAAAATTAACAATCTCTCATAATAAATTACCAAACAAAATTTGGCCGCGATACGAAAATTAGATTGCGAGCATTTTAAATATTTCGACCCTCACCGTGTGGGGGTTCCTGTCACCAAAAATTAAAACTGTCTCATAATAAATTACCAAACAAAATATGGCCGCGCTACGAAAATTAGATCGCGAGTTATAAGCATTTTAAATTTTTCGACCCTCACGGTGGGGGGTCTCCTGTCACCAAAAGTAACACTGTCTCATAATAAATTGCCAAGCAAAATTTGGCAGGGCTACGAAAATTAGATCACGAGTTATAAGCATTTTAACTTTTTCGACCCTTAACGTTGGGGGGGGGGGGTCTCCTGTCGCAAAAATTTAACACTGTTTCATAAAAAATCATTAAACAAAATTTGGCCGCGCTACGAAAATTGATCGCGAATTATAAGCATTTTAAATTTTTCGACCCTCACCGTGGGGGTCTCCTGTAACCAAAAGTAACACTGTCTCATAATAAATTGCCAAACAAAATTAAGCCGCGCTACGAAAATTAGATCATGAGTCATAAGCATTTTAACTTTTTCGACCCTCACCGTGGGAGGTCTCCTGTCGCCAAAATTTAACACTGATTCATAAAAAAATCATTAAACAAAATTTGGCCGCGCTACGATAATTAGATCGCGAGTTATAAGCATTTTAAATTTTTCGACCCTCACGGTGGGGGTTCTCCTGTCACCAAAAGTAACACTGTCTCATAATAAATTGCCAAGCAAAATTTGGCCGCGCTACGAAAATTAGATCACGAGTTATAAGCATTTTAACTTTTTCGACCTTCACCGTGGGGGGGGGGTCTCCTGTCACCAAAATTTAACACTGTTTCATAAAAAAATCATTAAACAAAATTTGGCCGTGCTACGAAAATTGATCGTGAGTTATAAGCATTTTAAATATTTCGACCCTCACCATGGGGGGGGGGGGGTTCCTGTCACCAAAAATTAAAACTGTCTCATAGTAAATTACCAAACAAAATATGGCCGCGCTACGAAAATTAGATCGCGAATTATAAGCATTTTAAATTTTTCGATCCCCAAGGTGGGAGATCACCTGTCACCAAAAGTAACAGTGTCTCTTAATAAATTACCAAACAAAATTTGGCCACGCTTTGATCTCGAGTTATAAGCATTTTAAATTTTTCGGCCCTCACCGTGGGAGGTCTCCTGTCACCAAAAATTAGCACTCTCATATAATAAATTACCAAACAAAATTTGGCCGCGATACGAAAATTAGATTTCGAATTATAAGCATTTTAAATTTTTCGACCCTCACCGGGGGGGGGGGGTCTCCTGTCACCAAAAATTAAAACTGTCTCATAATAAATTACCAAACAAAATATGGCCGCGCTACGAAAATTAGATCGCGTGTTTTAAGCATTTTAAATTTTTCGACCCTCACCGTGGGGGGTCTCTTGTCACCAAAAATTAACACTCTCTTATAATAAATTACCAAACAAAATTTGGCCGCGCTACGAAATTTAGATCGCGAGTTATAAGCATTTGAAATTTTTCGATCCTTACCGTTGGGCGGGTCTCCAATCACCAAAAGCTACATTATCCTACCTTATTTTATCTTAAGACGATTTTTTTCTATACACATTCTATCAGGAATTTTCATCATTGAAACTATAGATTTATGGTAACTGAAATAAGAAACATAAGTTTGAGATTTGATATTCTCTAAATATCTGAAAAATACCACGTCAATGTCTACCGAAGTCTACCGAACGATACCATGCCGAAGTCTGCCGAGCTGAAACGACGTTACCCGAGTGTTAGGTTTTTTCGTTACCGATGTGTTAGGATTTTACGCGTTACGGAATTTTTGGATTCGGTCGCCGCGCTCAAAGCCCGTGATAAAAGCTATGCAATAGCTTAAAAATTTTTAGAATTAAGACTGTTCTGAAATCAGTTGCTAAGTTTTAAATTACAAATTTCGTTAAAGCAAAAGGTATGCTTAAAGCAGAATGCATATGCTAACAAAATCTTTGACATTTGAATTGGTGCATACATTATTCAACTTCAAAATTCTACTTATCCAACAAGAATTAAAAGGATAAGCAGAAATTGATAACAACATGAAAGAAGGAAGATGTAGATTAAAAATTCATACATAATAATGTTACATATTAAAGTCAGTAATTATGCAAATAATTACTTAAAAGTGAAAACAATAGAATAAAATAATTATTTTGCTCAATATTTAGAATTTATATTTAAATATTTGTAAAACCATCTTCATAAACAAGTTGTGTCACCTAATGAGCATCTAGTTTGACACCAGTTCTGTTTTCAGATGTACCGTTGTACTTGGAATAACGATATTTGATATAAAATCTTGAAAACGAATCTTCGCTAATACACCAAGTTAATGAATTTTTTCGTTTCTTACTTTATAGAAAATAAGTTATGAATTTCATAAAAGCCTTTTCATATGTGCATGGAATTTGCAGGCATTAATAAATATTCTAATATTTTAGAATAAGGCAGTGTTTTTCTTTTTTTTCTTTTTTTTTTTTTTGTATAAATGTTTTTATATTTTGAGTTGTAATTTATCATTTTCAAATGAAGTCATTTCACGTACAATTGAATCTCTAGCTTGGGCAGCATTTTCTAAAATATCACTTACTTTTATAAAAAAAACAGAAAAGCTGTATATTTTCTTACTATCTGAATAATTGTATATTTTGTAAATAAGAATGAAAATGACTGCATGAATGTGCCAGAAAGTAGGCAATTTGAATTATAGAAAAAAAAATTGCAAGAAACAAAATTCTTTAAATCCAAAATTTATTTGGCAAGATTTCTTTCACTATTCGGCGAGATTTTAGAAATATTCGCTGAGATATCTCTTAAATATTCGGCCAACCGAATATTCGGCAAAAGGGCCGAATAGGCCGAATACCGAATAGTGGCCGAATATTCGCCCCATCTCTAATATATACATACATACATATATATATATATATATATATATAAATATATATATGCATTTGAAATGATGTAGGTTAAATATTTATATTTTAAGTGAAATTAATGCACTATGAATGATGTCAACGAGGACAATATTGCGATTTATCACACCGCCAAGCTAACATAAAAGTACTTTATATTTGAGTATTAATGTAATAAACGTAGTCTTTAGTTTGTTCCTGATTTGTATTTTTAATTATTTTGGAAAAATTAGTTTGATGAATGATTAATTCATTTTCCTTTGCTTTCCTTTTTGTTTTCAAACTTAAATTTCAGCATCGCATAATCTAAAATTTTACACTATTGCAACAGGCAGGAAGTACTTTCAAATGTAATGGAAATGCATTACTACTACTACTTATACGGTAACTGAGCTGTAGTTGATCGAATAAGTTTGATGCTATGAGGTTTTTATTATATTTTCTTTCTCTTAAATTTTAAAAGTAAACTAACATAATGTCTACAATCATTAACCCTTTAAGCATCCTGCAGAATTTTGCTTGCAAATTTAACGATTCACAAAATAAAAGCTATGGAAAGTATTCATATGGATATTTGTATTTTATAATCTTAGATACTTATTTATCTTATGCAATTAAAAAAATTAACATTAATATTGATTTTGAGTTAAATAAACCTTTGAATCCAAAAACGATGTGACTGAAAAACCTAGTTAGGAGCTTAAAGGATTAATGAATGTCCTATCATAGGCAAAAATGAAATCTGCTGAAATTAAATAGCAACAAAATTATAAGCAAATAATTTCTTTAATTCCCATTACTTACCCATCATACGTAGTATAGGGTAAGTCTTGCAATCGTTTTGAAAATCGAAAAAAAAATTTTGACGGATTTACACGTTTTAGATAGTGGAGATTCCGAAAAACATATTTTTAGAAAAAAAAATCTGCCGTCCGTCTGTCTGTCTGTCTGTCTGTCTGTCTGTCAGTCTGTCTGTCTGTAAACGCTCTATCTCCCAAACGAATTGAGATAGAGACTTGAAATTTTGTATGTAGTTAGTATGTAAGAATGGGACGAACCCTATTTAATATCAGTAACCTCGATTATCCGGAACTATTTTTTTCGAACTCTCGAAAAATTCGTTCTGATGAAAGGTACATAAAAATTTTCGGAATTTTTTATTTTAAGGAGTGATTGTAAAAGGCAAGAAATTAACACAAATTTTGCATAAAGAACGAAGTTGATCGAATTATTAGTTGCCGAGATATCTGTAATCCTCTTTTCCACATTCTTCGATTTTTCATGACCCTGTATTTCATTCAAATTTCAATTCAAAGATATATTTTAATTGGAAATGAGACGCTTAATCCGATGCAATAAACTGTTAGTTAATAAGATTATTATTTTTGGAGTTATGAGGATGTTTCTTTTTCGCAATTCAGTACTACTTGAGTAGTTAGGCGTGTTGTATAATTTATCGAAAGAGATTCATCAGCATTACTATGCACAATAAAGATATAAATACACGTTTAAATTTTGTTTTGGAATTGCAATCCATTTTATAAATAGTTTTCAAATGTATTATTTTCATATATTATATATGCATATATGTGATGGGTAAGTATTACGGTGGCCCCCAACGACTAGTTTTTTAAGTTGATCAATTGAAGAAATCAGTCAAAAATTCCAAAAATTATCTTTAAAGTATCATGATTAAACTGTTATTAAAATATTTCGTATAGAACTATCATTTGAAACAAGAACGATGGAAGAGGATTTTTTTTAACCTACCGAAATTGTCTCCAACTAATCAAAAACTAAATTTTTACATTTTTTAATTAAAAAAATTCATAGAATAGCTTCTGTTACAGCAGGCAGCTGAAAAGAATGTGACAACAGATGCTCCAACATTCAACTGAAGATTCTGTCAAACAAATTGAAGTATTCAAAGAAATTGCAATTTCAAGTTCATACTTACAATCTAGCAGTGAATTTGTTTGTTTATTTTTTAATCAAGTTTGTTGAATCTTTCTATTCATTTATAACAGTTTCTCCGAGTTTCCATGATCAAAATTCGAATTCAGATTGCAAACACATGTTCAGTTTACAGAGAGATGGAGTGGAAATGGGAATCAAAAGTAACGTTTATAATAGTGGGGTGTTCGGATTAGAGGGTGTTCAGAATACAGAGAGTTCATTTTATGTTAAGTCTATGGAGTTTCGCCGGTACCGTCAGAATATGTTCATAATACCGGGGTTTTCACATTAGAGAGTGTTCAGATAGAGAGAGTCCACTGTACATTATAATTGGGTATGATACACATGTTTTATAGGAAAATACGCTGAACAAACATTATTTCAAGTAGAAGAAATTAATCATTTAGCTGTCATATTTTAGCATATGTTTTACATTAAGCCTAACATAGCGTTTAGCTACGATCGATTCGCAGACCAGAATGGTTCGTACCAGACTAGTTACCTACACTTTTCTCCACTCAGATTTTATTATAAATAGATACTTTGATAATAATTAAAGGTATTTATAATTATCTCTGTAGTTTGTGTGCTTTTTAAATTATTATTCCACTGCAATACATCGAGTTTACCGAATCTTGTTTTTCTACTTTTTAACTCCATTCGATGCTTCCAAAATGAAGCACAAAGATGAGAGGCTTTATACGTATATCCATTGATTAGTGTGAATATAGCATACACAATATTGCACGTACTACTATATTTGGATACAACCTCTCATCGTTTTGCTTCATTTTGGAAACAACGGATTTTAAGCTTATTCTATCGACGATAATTTTCAGAATTTTCAAGCTATGTTTTTGAAACTTTCCCAAAAGTTGCTCTATACATTTAGCTAACATGTTATGAACATTATATTTTGATTGCGTATACGTATACGCAGTGAAACTATTTAGTAAACCTGCTCACTTTTCATACAATTTTTATTATTTTTTAATACTGATTACAGGGTATTGTGTAAACTGTTGTTTATCCTATTTTCTGATTTTATTATTATTATTATTATTATTATTATTAAAAGCTCTGGAAATTACAAGCAAAAAACGCGATCCTCATAAAAATAAACGCAGTTTATTACAATAAGCCATTTAATCACAATCTACAGTTTGGACGCTTTTGCTAACATTAGTTTTAACAGGGTTATCCAAAAGGTATTCGTTTCTTTTCAATTTATTGACAGTCCCCTATACGATTTTGTGGGAAAATCTTCGAGGAAATATACAACCTGCACTCTTCTGTTTACACATCTGAAGTTTCAGGATAATTCCTCATGTATTTTTCTATGTATATCGAAACGTCTAAAATCGCAAGTAACCGGTCATCTTTGGCCATATAGTGTAATTCTTTTTGAAAAAATAATAATTAAAAAAAACTATTTTTTTTTCTTTTAAAGTTGTATTTTTTGTTTATTTAACTTCTTGGAAGAATTTTTTTTTGCATTACTTTAATATATTTTTATTTTTTTTATTTATATTATTACATATATATTTTTTTAAGTTAAAAAAAAGTGAATCCAAATTTGGATCGCATATGCACTGAACAATTCATATTACACATGGATATACTTAAAATTCATTAAGCTCACTTGAAATACCATTGCTGATTTAATGAATAAACTTTTCTTTAAAATATAGAAAAATAAACAGATATAAGCAATAAACAATGTTTATAACCATAGAATGTTCAAAATAATGTGTTATAACTAAAACCATCACAAAATGTCTCATAAAAAATAAGAACATGTTATCCGTATCTTAACACTCCAACTTCAGTTCCAAGGAGTGTATTGCAACATAAGATACGTATCAATAAGAACTTCTTCTTCTTTTCTTCTTTTTTTCTCTTTCTTTATAGCATAAATCTTTGTAGCATCGACGAATAAAATTGATTATTTAGTTTCTCAACATCCAGAAATTACTGTTTTGTTGAAGTATGAATCGAATTTTGCTGGATCCGTTTTCACTTGCAAAAATACTACCAAACAAGTGAAAGTAGTACCAACCACCTGAAAAAGGAAAAGTGAGATTTAAGAAGATATTCATAAGAAGAAGAATATTTCTAATATTAAATACATGAAAAATTTCATATTGTTAACTAACAGAGTGAAAAATGCCCAAAACCGGAATCGAACTCTTATCCCTTGTAACAAAACGCTCCAATGTTCTACCATTGAGGCTACCAGTCACTCAGATTCTGAATTTCCTTCGATAATGTAAAGTCTATGGGCGTTTGATGCAATCTTATATTTAAAACTAGCTGACCCGCCCGGCGTTGCCCGGGTCCGTATTAACAATATTAAACGAATTTGAAATTTGTGAGATTTTATCATTAACTCGAAGCATGCAGAAATGCATTGTCTGAAATACGTGGCAGCTGACTGTGTGGAAAATCGGTTTAAAAAACAACAACTAATATTAAGCTCTAAAAATACTTAAAATGAGCAATGAGAAACGCGGGGAGGCACATCAACATGTATCCAACGACTGCGTTATTTTCGTGTTAAAGTGTTGATATTTACCCGTAAAAATGACTGTTAAGTCACGTAACTAATTATTTTTCTTCACATAGAAATCCCAAGTGAAATATTTTGAATTTTAAACTAATTATATCACTCTTAAATCCGACTATACAGTGAATGAAATCGATAGTCGATGATAAAAGGTTGGTATATAGTATTATAATTTCAGAGTCATTTAACAAAAGTAAGTGTATATTTTTAATCAAAGCATGCGTAATGTTCACTCTGTGGACAAATTCCTAACCGAAAACTTTTGTAACGTAACCATAACCTGTCTGTAACCTAACTGCGATTTAACAGTACTCTACTGTAACTTAAATATAACATAAATGTAACCTAGCCATCACTTTATTGTAACCTATCCTTATTCTAACCATGACATAAATGCAATTTAACTTTAACCTAACTTTAAACTAACCGTGTTTTAACTGTAACCTAACGTGAAATTAAATAAAATCAAAGACTTACCGTAATGTAATTGCAACCTAATGTTACCTAACCATATATTGGGTTCATGTTCATGGAAATTATTTTGTCTTGTTCGGATCTTGGTTATGATTCATTTATATGCGGACGGACGGATTGAACGACGACTATAAGTGCAACATATTTAAATAATTACGAATGCATCACGTAATATTCTGAAAACGATTTTTAGATAGCATTTTATTGTTTTTAAGCATTGGACCTTTATGTAACAAATTCTTTTGAATGGCTCTAAAGGTGAATAATAAATACTTTTCACCCTATATTTTACATAATGTATGTGTTAGTGCAATGGTTCCCAAACTTTATTGGTAAGCGATCCCCTTTCAGTGAAATCATTTTTCGTGACCCACCTGATATAAGCATTTATATTAGTATGGCAATCATAGTATAACCTCTATATCCTATCCTACAAAAAAAAGCAATTTTTCATACGAAGTCGCTATTAACTAAACTAAGAATGGGTAATCGTAATGTATGTAAGTAGAAAAATAATTAAAATAATTCACAAACTGCAAAGATAATTAAAAATATATTTAATTATTATCAAAACATAACTTTATAGTCAGTGAAATTTCTGGTACTGATGCTTACCAATAAGGGCATCTAATATCAGGGTTAAAACTGGTTAATTTTAGCCTTAAGTTACTTTCTACACACAGTTTGTTTCCGTACTTTAGAAAAAAAAAAAAAAAAAAAACACCAAAGTAGAAAAAGAATGTTCACAGAAATATCTCATGTTAAACTCAATCAAAGACATCAAAGCTGATTTAGATAGTTTTTGATTTTCAGTTCGTAATTCATCCTGAAGGAAATTAAAGATTTTCCTTAGAAATATTATTTACTGTTAAAATTGTTATATTTTTAAAACAGATGAAATAAAATATATTTTTGTGACAAACCTCGATTATTCGCGACCCAAAGATTGGGAACCACTGTGTTAGTGTACTTCATTAATGATATCAATTTCATAATGTTTTAAATGCTTTAATATTATTAAAAGGCATTTGAAATGAATTTTTCCCATCGGTTTTAATGTAACGGATTATTTTTTATCATCCCTATATATGAACTAACAATGATATATATTTCATTTTTAACAACGATCGTGCTGTAGTAACCGTCAATACATACCAAAAATTCGGAATGATCCAAATATATTTACGAGACTTAAAACTCGGAAAGACGGGCAGACAACCCGAAGTCACAAACACTTTTCAACTACGTTAGAAAGTGTTGAAAAACATTCTTTTGAGTGCCTCTCTAAAGAATTATAACTGCAACACACTTCATTTTGAATACCGAACATACCATAGTAAACAACATACATGAATTACGTTATGATAATCCGACTATATTTACGCGAATTATAGAATCACGGACAACAGACCAATCTTTTCAACTATGTTGGAAAATGTTAAAAAATATTTCACTTGTGAAACACATTTTCTTCCATCACAGGACTATAACTTCAATGTTAAGATGAAACGAAATGTGAATATAGAATTATTTAATACTTAATATAATTACTAAGATTTGAGTTTTACCATCAAGGAGTCGATGTCCGTTACCGACGTAATAGGCAGGGAGACGGAAGCACATACAATCACCTCATCGAGTTTACGGATGAAAATCTAGGATTAGTTAAATCTTGATTAGCAAATTAAAACACAATCGGTCTGCCAAGTCATATCTTGGGGGAAAACACCTGAAAACCCGATTTCAGCGGTTGACTCATAGATTTGCCATTATGTTGTTCTGCTCCTCATACTCCATATTTTCATAATTTTAAATTCAGGAAAGCACAATGGTAAACTAACGAGTCAGTCATTAAAATCGGAATTTTGGATGTTTCCCACCAAGGTAGGACTTTTCAGACCTATTGTATTTTAATATGCTAATCGAGATTTAACTAAGCCTTGATTTTCATCGATGAACTCAATGAGGTGATAGTCTGTGCTGCCGTTTCCCTGTCTATAATGCAGTATCGAAAAATACTTTCCTAGCTTTTAAATAATTTTAAAAACGTAATAAAATTTTAAACTTTTTACGAACAACTTTTTTTAAATATAAAAGACTTGAGTTTAATTAAAACTATACAAGACAATATTTAACAAGTAAGAGAAATCACGTGTTGAGCATAGATTATGAAACACTTTCCAACATGTCCTGAAACCTTTAACAAAACTTCGTTATTTACGAAAATAATTATAATTTGTTGTGTCGCAAAATGTCCATATCCAAATATGTATTACAATACTTTTGAATAGCTCTGTATTTGGTCTGTCGGTTAATATATATATATATATTATATAATGGGTAATTTAGTTTAGCAAGAAAACGCCTAACAGGTTGAAATTTCTCTTTCAGCAATTTATACTAACGGAAGGAAACATACTTGAATACTTTTGTTCAGACCTTTAATTTACCCAATATTTTTATTACACTCCAGTATTTAACTAAAATTTAATTCAAAGTAAAACACTCTTAAAACTACTGAAATTACATTTCCAGAAATTATCATCCATAGGCGACCACGCATTCAATTCTATTCGTGGCCCTGTATATCTACAAAAATTTTTAAGTAAACTGAATGTGGTTCAGCGTAAAAATGTATAACTTATTTAAAAACCATCTTTAAGTAATTTATGATCATACTCAACGACCTTTGCGATTTTTTCTGTGTAGCCATGTATATCAACTATAGCATTTATACACACCTTATAACATGCATACATATAGTGATAAACGTACAAGCGCATATCACAATTAAAAGTGCATTTCCTTCCGTCTTTAATATAATAACATTAACTTAAAAGCAATGTATAAAATTGAAACTGGTGTTATACACAATTGAAATGAAAAAAACTTCTTTAAACACCATAAAATAAGTTAACTGCGCAAGGCCTTTCGAAAGAACTTAGTCTTTCTTCGTCAGGCGCAAAAAAGACGTGCGTCCACAATGAATGTAGCGGCCTGGAATGTAATGGCCGCTACATTCATTGTGGACGCACGTCTTTTTTGCGCCTGACGAAGAAAGACTAAGTTCTTTCGAAAGGCCTTGCGCAGTTAACTTATTTTATGGTGTTTAAAGAAGTTTTTTTCATTTCAATTAACTTAAAAGCGCATATCATAATTGCATTTTATCCATCCAACAGCCATCATCCATAATATACAGTACTTCGGATAGAATATACTATCTGAAATCTTTTGCGTGCTCCTGTAAATGCAACGCACCTCGTATTATTTATGAAATACCTAATAGTAAGCCTCACCGATGTAAAACAATCTCTTTATGTGAGAACTAGTTTAACTGAATTACAATAAGCCGCATCCAATATTCCCTATAGCATTATGTAATGAAATTATTTTGTGTGGCCCTGTAAATGAATACTAGCTATTCTTTACACCGCATATTCTGCAGAATGCGTATTTTAGAGGACTTCGTAAATACATATAAATTTTAATATGTTTGACAGAATGTAACATCTTTAAAATTCATTTGAAACGATTTTTTCCCATATTACGCCGTAAAGTAACGGAAAACTTTTGATTGTTCCTGTTAATAAATTAATCATGGTAGAAATTTCATTTCAAATAGGGTTCGTGCTTAGGTATATATCAACAACTTCCAAAATTTTCAGGGCAGTCCAAGTATATTTACGAGAGTTACATTGCGGCCAGACAAACCGAAATCAAATACATTTCAATTTTATTAGAAAGTATTAAAAACGCCCTGCAATCGAGATGGACGAGAATCTGTTTTCAGTGGTGTTACCAAATTTTGATAAATGTATTAAGTAATGATAAGTCATTTTTTTTAAATTACTATTTTTTTATTTTCTTGCAATGGGGAGAATCGCTGAACGATGCCTATAAAATAAGAGTCGTTAAATATTCAGAAGCACAGTAATAAATGTTAGTATATAAATGATTATTTTTATCAGTTTAATTCCTTTTTAGCTCACTCTCGAATTATTTATTTGTCTATCTACATTTTAATTCCTATAGAAAACTACTTACAATTAAGTTATTATGTCTACTTTTTAAATAAATCAAAATGCTCAAACACATCATCAAAAACTTTTTCAAACAACCAATGAAAACAACAATTTGCTTGACGAATGTCCACTTCCAGCTATTGAAATTTTTCAATTATAAAAGACAATATTATTTTTCAATACATAATATCGGAGTGTGTAATTTTCGTCCTAATAGATTTCGTTTCATATTCTCGTGTACAATTTGTGTAAAAAAAAATCATCTATGTCAGAAGAAAACTTGTTTTTTAGTACTTTCCAACAAAGTTGAAAAGTGCTTATGCATTCGGTTTCTCTGTCCGTCTGTCTAATTCCCGTAAATATACTACTCGGATTTTCATGAAATTGATAAAGCTTATTTAGGGTCACCAAAGAATGTTTGGTACTGGATATGAAGTATGTTCGATTAATGCTTCATTTGCACAGGAAGATTAAAAAGAATCGATTACATTCTGGTATATGAACAAAAATGTTTGGATAATATTTTAATGACATTTACGCTATTTCAAATGTATTTAAACTGATATAAATCTCTGAATATCATTACTATCACATTAAAACAGAGCCTCATAGCATTTTTTATTAATTTACAGGGACACACAAAAGAAATCGGTTACAGTACTGTCTTTGCGTTAATAATTGCTGGAAGATTACGTTTTAAAATTCGGTATGCTCTTTTAAATTTAATTACTGTGTTGCATATTATTCTTTATGTATAAGTTCTATACCTCGTATACAGGGCCGCACAAAAATATTCTCGTACCATTCTTCTTATTAGAGGAAATTGCTGTAGAGGAATTTTCATCTAAAGTATATGTATCTCTTAAATAAACTAAATTTTGGAATGCATAATTGTTAATAGCTACAAATCTCTATATCATATACAGGGATGTTAAAAGTTTCAGATAATTTTTAAAATGTAGATGAGAACATCTGAAATTCGGTTTCGACATGAGTTAAACATTTCCATACAGTGGAATGAGACGTAATATTTTAATTTTTTAAAAGGTGCAGTTTTGTTACCTTATTCTGAATGTGTTGGAAAATACTTCATAATCTGTGCTTGACGCATGTTTTTTTTCTTGTTTCTTTTTCTTATTGTATTAATATTTAAATATATTTAATTAAATACTTACTAACAGAATAAGACAGTGAAGAATAATAGTTAAATTATTTTTCATTTACCGTTAGTAGAAAGGGCCGTGTTAGAGAAAAAAATTGACAAGCAGAAACTACTGGAGGACTGATAGATGCTAATAATCGTATCTGAAAAAGAAAATATTTTAAAAATAATAACAGTGTTAATAAGCATGTAGTTATGAATTTAGATCACAAATTCGCATAATTAAAGGCTAAATTAAAAAAAAAAAATTCTTCTTACATAATAAAAACATTATCTAAACATTATGTTCAAATACACCATGACATTTTGCCATCATTATTATCTTAATTCGGTTGAATAGTTTCAAAAATTACCTCGTACAAACAAACATTACTGATTTACAATATCAATATAAATAAGATACGGTTGCTGTGTAAATTTGTAAAAAGTGTATCCTTTTGAAAATTAATAACTATTTCATCATCTTAATACCTACCTTATTTTGAATACTTTTGCAATTAATTACCTACGTCTATTTATACCAATAAAGAATTTTAAGTAATATTAGTAGTAGTAACTGAACCAGCGACCAAATGAGTATTTTAAATATACTCGCATCATTCAACAATTCCTTCCATTGGTCCGCTCGCCGGGAGGACTTTCGTTTTTAATTCGACGCCCGTATAAAATATGTTCTATTTTGAATTGAAATGGCTTCATTAATTAGCTTGAATAGGACCACAGGCTCATTAAAAGCCCAGCTAACAAGGTTAGAAAATTCTATAAATGAAAAGACCGAAGAATTGTCCAAAATTCAAATTGAAATTAAAATCAAGACTCAAGGAAAACTGTCTACAAGGATCGATGTTTTACGCAGAGATTATTATACAACAGCACCTGAGGATCATGATCTAAGTGAGATAGATGCTTCATTCGTCGAGATGGAAGAGCGAGTAGATAAGCTAGAGGTAAGTTTCAATCAATTATTACAGGGTGTACTAGAAAGGACTCCCAACTTTGAAATGGCATAACTTCGAAACAGTGAGAGATAGAAATGTGAAACAAGTTAAATGTTAGACAGATAGGTCTGGAATTTGTTATACGCCAATTTGAAAAAATAGTTCCAATATTGGATAATAGGTGTCAGCACAATCACATGGAGCTTTAAATGGTACTGAAAAGTACAGAAATTTCATTCGTGCGTCTATTTCATTGCTGGCACGTGTAAAAATGTTACTTGAAGGACGCTGTTTATTCTAATAATCCCTAAACGTTGGAACAGCTTGAACAATCCATCTGTGAGGCATGAGCATCCATTTCAGTAGAAGTATTGCAACAAGAAATTTCGAACTTTACCTTTAGATTGCGTCATGTTGTTGCTGAAAATGGTAATCATATCGAAACCATTGTAATGCGATTTTTATCTCAGTTCAAGCAGCCCACTTTCAGGAGCTTTTTCAAAGACACAGCTTTGTGATTGCAGCGCCCTCTCGTGTCCAATATTTGAACTATTTTTTAAATTGATGTATAAAAAATTCCACACATATTTGTATAGCATTCAACTTGTTTCACATTTTTATCTCTCACTGTTTAGAAGATATGCCATTTCAAAGTTGGGGAGTGCCCTTCAAAAGTTCTCAAAAAAGGGTTTAATTTATAAGGGCTCAAAAGTTTGCCCCCCTTCTATTAGAGAATTGCAGAATTCTGTTATTTTGAAAGACTTAAATTATTATATTATTGTTACCATTATTGTATATTTGTATTTGGACTGTTTATTATGTGTAGCAATTTCAATTTGGGTTTTAAAAATTTTTAATTCTTAGCTTCATAATTTGTGTAGCTTAGCTTCTTAGCATAAAATGTAAACTTACGAGTTTTTGTCTCTGGATATTCTTGATTAAATATTATTAACTTTGTTAAATTTATTAGATTGTTACATTTATTGAGTGTTAATTTGATAATTATCTTGCATAATATTCAAGTGTAATTATTGTTTGTATTATAACTTATCTATTTCGCATTTTGATAAACTTATATTAAGTAATAATTTAAGTAATAATGTTGGTTAATGATATCAATTTTAAACAAAATCACATTGTGAAACTTCTCAGTTTTTTTTATTTAAAACTAGCATTAGATAAAATATATAATTAGATACATCATGTAAATATATTAGATGCAATATATAGATAAATAACAAATAAATTATTAAAGCAGAGTATGTAAATTTTTAGGAGCGAATTCAAAGGGTTTTCAAGTTATACTCAATTTTTTTAATAAATAAGGCAATTGTACATAGTTTTTTTGACTCCTTGAGAAAACATGCGCAAAATACCAAACAAATAAACGAAATGCATAAGCCAAAAGTAAAATTCTGGTTCCTTTTTCATCTACCCCTCCCCTTCCCCCCCCCCCCACACACACACACAGGCACATCAGGCACAAAAAATGTACCAGTAAAGTTGAATTGCCTTTTTAAAATTTCAAATTGCAAAAGAGGTTTAAAGATCCATTTAATCATCAATTTCTTTCACTAATGGGATAAAACTGCAAAAAGAACGCTAAAAATCGCCTAAAAAATTATCAAAAAAATCTAATCAAAAAATTGAAAACCGGGGTTCGAGGTGCAAAATCTACATGTATAAAAGTACCTTCCCTCCACATTTTGTAACTCTACGTACAGCAGACTCTTCAGAGCAGCGCTGACACACACACACAAACTTGTCTCTTTATTATTATAGATTTAAAAAAATAGCGTTCTATTAGTTCCATTTTCCACCACCAGGTAAAGCACTCTATTCTTCAAAAACTTTATCAAAACCATACTGTGTTAAATAACCTATCAGGTGATATATAATCTTTAAAAAACGTTAAAAATCGCATTGAAAATCGCATTAAAAATCGTTAAAATCTAAAAATCGTAACAAACACAAAATTTAGGGCATTAGGCTAAAAGTTTAAAACGATTTTCTTTTTATCAATCTCAAAAAATAGCCGTAAAATGAGAAAAAACACTAAAAATCGCATTAAAAATTCGTTAAAAATTCAAAAATCGCTGTACAAATTCCGAATAAACTTTTTTGAAAAGAGAAAAAAAATTGCTATTTTGGGTTAAAAGAATGAAACCGTATTCCTTTCACTAATGGGATAAAACCGCAAAAATAACGCTAAAAATCGCCTAAAAAATTATTAAAAAAATCTAAACAAAAAATCGAAAATCGGGCTTCGAAGTGCAAAACTACATGTAAAAAAGTACCTTCCCTCCAAATTTTGTAACTCTACGTACAGCAGTCTCTTCAGAATAGCGCTGACAGACAAACATCCTTCTCTCTTTATTATTATAGATTTAATAAGAAAGTGAGGGCAATTTAAAATCGTCATAACTGAAAATCTTATTTATGGAATTTCAATTTCTTTTCATTTAAATAAACATTCATTAAAAATATTAATTTAAATAAAAATTAAAAATATTTAAAGTAAAAACTTGAAAAAAAATAATGTAACTTTTTTTAAATGTTTCTTTTTCCTTTTCTTTTTCTTTTTTTATTTATTTATTGACTGAATTAAAATTAAAGTAAAACAATTGAAAAAGACATGTTCCAAGTTTGAACGATTTATCTTTAACTAGCTGTTATACCCGTGACTTCGTTCACATAACATTTAACGAAGATTTAATTAATCAATCAAACAAAAGAATCCGTTGGTTAAAAGCACATGTAATTAACTTTTTATCGCGATTTATAGTAAAAATCTTCTGATGATCCTTTTTTGCCGATTTTTTTTTGCTGGTTTAAATTTTCCTTTCAGCGACTTATACTAATAGACTAATATACTTATAACATTCTTGAATACTTTTCTTCAGCTCTGTAGTTTACCTGGTACCTTTAATGTACTAAAGTATTTTTTAAACTTTAGTTCAAACAAAAATATTCCTTATTACTACTTAAATTACATTTTCAGAAATTATCATCCGAAGACAACCATGTAACCAGTTCTTTGCGTGACCCTGTATATCATTTTTTCTATATACTACGAACATTTCTCAGTTTAGTGAATGCAGTTCAAAATAAAAATGCATATTTTATTTAAAAACCACTTTTAAGTAAATTACGCTCATATTCAGTAACCTTTCCAAGATCTTTTGTGTAACCCTGTGTATCTAAATTGTGTAAATATCAGCATTTATACACACCATTTAATATGCATTCATTTAGTGAAACTTAAAAGCATGTATCATAATTCAAAATGCATTTCATCCATCAATAGTCATCATCCATCATATACAGTACTTCGGATAGAATATATACTATTTAAAATATTTTGTGCGTCCCTGTAAATGCTATGCATTTCGTATTATGCATGAAATAACTCACATTAAGCCTGAGAAACGTATATCACTTTGATTATACATGAAATCGTTTACCATAATTAAAATGTGTCGCAAACTGTTCCTGCCTTCATTCTTATGCAATAGAATTCTTCTGTGTGACCCTGCAAATGAATAATAAGTGTCCTTTTCACTGCGTACTTTACAAAATGCATATTTTAGTGCACTTTGTTGATGCATATAAATTTGAATATATTTCACAGGGTGTAACATCGTTAAAATTCAATTGAAACGATTTTTCCCCATAATGCCGTAATGTAAAGAAAATTTTTGACTATCCCTATAAATAAACTAATCATGGTAGAAACTTCATTTTCAATAGGTATTCGTTCAATAGGTATTCGTAAGGTAAATGTTAATAAAGTCCAAAAATTTCATCTCTACTCGGATTGCCATGAAATTTACGAAAGTTAGAAAGCGGCCAGACGGACAGACAAACCGAAAGCATAACTTTTTAACTTTGTTGGAAAGTGTTAAAAAATAGAGTCAAAAATATATTAATCAGAAGTTTTATTTTCCGTCATTTCCCCACAACAAATTTCTTCGATTGATAATTATGAAATGGAAAGGAAAATGGTTAAATTTTATCTAAAAATTGCCAATTGATTCTGTATGAAAAAAATAAAATTTTGAATTATTAAGGAAAATATTTGAAATCAATTAAAAATTAGCCTATGTTCATTTCCGGGCTTTAACTTATCAATATGCAAAGATTCAAAGGCATTAATCCATCCGTTTCGAAGCCAATTTCATTCCAATTTTCGGACACTCTTTCATATTTATTATATACGAGTGGAACCCGTCGACATTCGACGAAAGAAAATGTTTTAGAAGGAACTGTTTCATTGATTTATAATAAATCTACAAAAATAGTTTGTCAGGTTCTAAGTAAGCATCTGCTACAAATTGGAATTTCTATTATTTCTCTATCTTAATATTTTATGTATTGTACCGGCTGTGTACTGGAATTTTCAAGGTGACATTCTTTCTTTGTTAAAATGAGAATTGACAAGTGATCCTGTGCAGGTGGTGAAGGGAGAAAGAGAATATGGCCGAGAGACGTGTCCATCCGTCAGCGATGTATGTGAATGATGAGCAAACAAGGAACATGTCACGGATCAAGAAAGCAATGTGGAATGCGTATAATGAAGAAGCCCCACAGGGGGGTGTACATAGGGGAAGGCAGTGATTTGAGAAGGTCAAGTCTTGTCTGAGTTGGGCAGTTCGTAGCTGGGCTCGTACCTAGAGAGGAGTGTAGCACAGAGGTCCTAGTGTGCAGTTCGTATCTGGAGAACAAGGGACACAGACGTCCTGGTGTGTAGTGCTCTGGGCCGGATAGCGTAAGCCGAGTATCCATGTGTTGGGAGATTCGAAATTGATCTCCGGTAAAGTGAATCTAACGTGCATTGAGTGTGAGGGAGAAGTTGTAATTTGAACAGTACACAGCCAACTTTTTACGGTATTTAATTTAATGTTGAACCGGATCATCTATATCAGAGTTGTAATTGTATATAGCTGTAAATAGTGTATTTCTTGTGTACATATAGTATAAATAAATTGTTAGTTCAGTTAATTGACAGCGTCAGTGTTCATTTACACAATCCTCACAGTGAGTGACCGATATCACCTAATAATATCGGTGGTGGCAGCTATAACTACCACGGACTTTCTTCAAAGTTGTGCGGGCTGAGAGGAACGTCCGACATAGTTACATTAAAAATGCTCTCAAACTCTCAAACAAATATTATTTTAAGTTAATATTAATAAAATACTATAAAACTCAGTTGTCCAAATTTTTAAAATTAAACTTTAATCGCATATGTAATCAGTAAAATATAATAAAGATCAGTTAATATGATGAAGTTATCAATTGAGGCTCTTATGTTATGTAAAAATGCGAGTGAAAAAAAAAATCATATTGACACTACCATAGAATTTCACGCGAAATTAAAACCAGTCATCATTTTCATCTTCTCAAATTTTACGCACGAACTTCTCATATCCGTATTCACCACGTTTAAAAAAATAAATAAATAAAAATAAAAAAAAATAGAATTTTAATTTGATCATTTTAAAATTATTTTAGGGACTATGCAAATATAACGTTATCATTTTAGGGGGGGAGGGGGGGGGTCTGGAACATGATATCATAAGATATCCTTAGGGGGAGAAGGGATTTGTCTTTTGATATCGATATCATTTCTGATCCAACCAAAAATTTCTCTTTTTATTTGCAACATGGTCTTAGCTTCAAAATAGTATGTAATCTTTTTTAGTCTGTTATCTTTAATTATGAAAAAATAAACTTATTATCAATATCAATAAATTATTATAAAATTATCTAATTTTGAAATAAAGCAATACCACAATGTTTGACATCCCTATTCTTTTGTCATTATGTATGCATATCTAATCACTGTTTGTGGAACTATATATGAAGTGTATTTGTATTGAAGCTTGTGTTTACTAATAAATAAAAGAAAAAGAGTGTTTTCCGCTTATTTTGTTGATTAGAATTTCTATCCCCCCCCCCTCTTCTGTGTTGAAGTACAACAAGACGCTATTACTGTTGGATGCATTATGTAATAATGCTAATTATGTAATAATGTAATAATGTAAGAAGCTGTTATAGAATACTTTGAAATAGTAACTATTTATTTTAAGTGTTATTTGATAGAAAGTGATATTTTATTGACGTCTTTTCATTTGAATCAATAAATTATACTAAAAATAAATGTAACCAGTTGTGTATATCACTCCACAAAAAAGATATAAATTTTTCGACATTATATACATTTTTTCGACATTGATAATGTCATCATTACCGGGGGGGGGGGGGGGGGTTCCAGAGATGATAACGTGCGATATCAAAAGGGGGGGAGGGGGTCCAAAATTCCCAAAAAGTTGATAACGATATGTATGCACAGCCCCTTAACTTAAAATTTAGAGTCCCCATTTAATTGATGACTAAAAACGAAATAAAACCGAAATCACCGATTTTTTACAACAGACGATATTTTTGACAAAATAAACGCATTTTAATTTTTTTTTTTTTTTTTTTTTTTTTTTTTTTGAGAAAATGAAGTGATTTTATTGCCACAATTATAAAATTGGTACTAAAAACTATTAAAAAATTAATATCTTAAAAACAAATTGAGATACAGCTTTCAAACAAATTGCATTTAAAAGTAAATTTTTTTCTCTATGTGATGGTGTAAAAATTAAAAAAGTGCGGTGCTTAGAATTGTAAAATTTGCAACAGCAAAAATAGCAAAACGGAAATTGCATGGGAAAGTGTTGCCATGCACAAAATGACGTATGCGTTACGCACAGATACGTTTGGCCTTTATAATATAGGTAGATATAAGATGTTTCTATACTTATAACAATTTAAATGTGAGAAATGGTGAAAAATCCCATCATGAAGTAAAACGCATTTTCGCAAGCAGACGTTTCCAACAATCATTGCTTGACATTGCTGTTGAAGGTAGATTGTTATTTCTTTAGTGTTGTTGGCAACAACATGGTTTTGTTTCGATAGAATAAAAATGTCTTTTTTAAGAGTTGGCTAGTTAGTGTGTACATTAAGCTTAAGTTTGAAATATTAAAGTAAATAAGCTTAATTTAATGGAGTCAGATAAAACAATTTGATAAATAAGTAAAGTACGACTCAATGAAATAATATTCGGGGCGGTACTACTGACATTATTGGTGAACCGAAGACGTGATCTTTAAAAAGGTACTGTTTTACTTTAGTTCTTTTAATGAATATGGATCTGTTAATCAAAAAGCGCTCTCATATTAGAGCTAATTTTTCTAAAACTTACAACGCACTGACGAATTTATTAAAAGAAGATAATCCTAAAGAGGAAAATATTAAATCTACTTTTGCGAGTTTGAAAAGAATTTACAGTCGCTTGGTAGATTTAGACAACTAGATAAGTAATAACATGTTAGAAAATTTCGGTATGACAGAGTACGAAGCCAAATACAACGCCATAGAAGAATATAATGAAAAAGTAGATAAAGTTAGCGTGAGTGTAGAAATTTATTTAGAGAAAGATTTAAAATCGCAGTATGCGAATTTAGTAACTACCTCGCCTCTAACGAAAAAGAAATTAAAATGACCAAAAATAGAATTAATCAAATTTAGCTCAGATATTAAAGATTGGCTCTCTTTTTGGAGCCAATTCAAAAGAATTCATGAAGATAATGATATTGAAAAAAAACCAAATTTCAGTATTTAATTCAGTGCATAAGTCAGGTACAAGAGCCCGCGAAATAATTGATAGTTTTCCGCCGACTAGCAAAAATTATGAAAAGGCTATCGAAAGTTTGAAATCGCGATCCAGGCGCGATGAACTGTTAATTGAGTTTTATGTCAGACAACTCCTTAAACTTGTTGTTCAAAATGCTACAGAGTCTAAAAATAGAATGAACACTAGTAACATGTGTGATAAGCTAGAATCTTACTTAAAAGCTCTAGAATCGATAGGCTTAACCTCAGATAAATATTCTGCAATTCTTTTTCCACTTGTGGAATCCTGTATTCCAGAAGAACTATTCAGAGTATGGTTAAGAAATACTAGCAATATTACAACCGATTCTTCTAATAATGTTTTTACGGCGAAAAATTGAAATATTTATTATCCTTTTTGAAAGCGGAAGTTTAAAGTGACGAACGAATTCGCTTAGCAAAATCTAGTTTTATAAATGAGTATCATCAACGAAAATAAATACGGCGACGTTTTATGCAGCCCACTGCTAATGATTTGTGCTCAGGCGCCATTGATAAAAAGAAAGTAAACAATTCTTGCATCTTTTGTGACAAATTACACGATAGTAAAGAATGCTTTAAAGCCCAAAAGCTTAATTTTGAATAAAAGCGAGAAATTTTGCGAAGCAAAAGATGCTATTTTCTATGTTTTAAAATTGGGCATCGTTCGAAATTTTGCAAATTTAACGTGAAATGTGTTTTATGTCATAAAAGACATTTAGTTTTGATGTGTCCTGAATTGCCAGCTAACAAATTGACTGAAATTCAACCGACTGAACATCACTCTGATTCTGCATCCGCAGACGTCAGTTTTTCAAGTCATTGTGTACCAGAGGAAGAGTTACTTCAAACACTGATAGTTAGATTGAAGTCAAAAGGTAAAGAACGTCAAGCCCGAGTATTGATTGACAACGGTTCTCAGAAGTCATATATTCTACAAAGTACTGCTGAAAATTTGGGTCTGGATCCAATAGAAAGGAAAAGTTTAACACATTCATGTTTGGTGGATTTAATACCGAAGAAAAGAATCACAATCTTTTCAAAGTAAAACTTGAAGCACTCAGTGGAAAAATTTTCTATGATATACAGGTGCTGGAACAGCCAACAATCTGTAGTAAAATTCCTAGGCTTAAAAAAGGATCGTGGAATAAGGAATTAAAAGAAAAGAAAATATGGATTGGGGATTATGGAAAAGGTTGTCCTGATATAGAATTATTGATAGGAGCAGATTTTTGTGGTAAACTATTTACCGGAAACATGCATAAACTTAAATGTGGCTTATTTGCATGCGAAACGTTTTTAGGCTGGCTTATCATGGGCAAAGTGCCTGGAGAAAAATTTGACTGCTCTTTAACTAATGTAATAACTTTATTGTCCATAAAAAATGCATCAGTAGCAAATCGTATGGAAAACAGATATACAACTTCTAAAGATAGAGATCAAAATTCAGAAAAATATTACATGGAAAATAGGCATGTAGATTATAAAGATAGAGGTCAGTATCCAGCAAAAAATTTCAAGGAGAATGCTACAACAAAGATTAGACCTGTATTTGATACTTCGTGTCATGAAAAGGGCCACCCGTCGTTGAATGATTGTCATGAAAAGGGACCAAATCTTTTAGAAGAAGTTCCGCTTTCTCCATCTTTGTTTATTCAAGATATCTGAACGGTGGGAGTTCCCGATTTGGATCATTTGGATAAATTCAACATATCAAAAAGATCGAGACACCAGCAAAGATTACCAGAAGAATCCCGAGGAAGATTCCGAGATGAATATCTTAGTCTTTTGTTGCAATCACCTGTGAAGAAAAAACATCTGATCAGAGAAATAAAGGAAGGAGATATTGTTCTGGTACAGTGCGATAATAAAGAAAGATTAGATTGGCCGCTTGGACGTGTTGTTACTGTTTTTCCAGGACGAGACAATTGTATCCGGATGGTAAAAAAAACTGCCAGTGGAGACCTTACATGGCCTGTACAAAATTTGTATCCTTTAAAGCAGGGCTGTCCAACCCGGCGCCCTTTGCAAGTTTTCTTGGCGCCCTTTTGAAGATTGCACGTTACTAGCATTTTTTCAGAATAAAATTCTTTTTTTAAAGCAAGCTTTATTAAAAATCCTTTATATTTGCTTGAGATAGTTTTAAAACCTATTCAAATGTATTTCACGCATAAAAAATTATCGTTGTTTCGCTGGCCCATTATCTATTTTAAAGACGAGAAAGGGCTTGCCATTTTCTTTCTCAGAACTTTGAAATTTTAGGTAATTTTCTTTCTATCTATAAAATTTTGCGAAATTATTTCCATTCTCTTTCACGGTCTCTTTAGAACCTCCCTTAGATTGATCACTATATAATGCCCGTCTTTGTTTCTTTACTTTTCATACCTACAAATTTACACCTTCAAAATAAATCTATATTTTTGCGTGCCCGAAAAATCTAACAATATCACTGGTTACCATTTTATTTTAATATACGATTTTTATCTTAACAAATAGGCGAGATTTAGTTTTCTGGCTCCTTCAAATATTTTTTTTATATACCCCTAGAAGAAAAACGTATAATTCAAAATTTACAACGATTTATAGTTATTTTGAAGAGATTTTCTATGTGGTAATATTTCATATCCTTAGGGGAATTATGTGTTCTATAGCTAAATAAATTTGCATATATGCATCGGTATTAGTACCCTTAGATAATTTTGTTGCGTGTTTTTGAGCCATGTTAATAATGGCGCCCTTCACGTTTTGCCAAAAACTGAGATGCGCCCCTGCTTATTAAAAGGTTGGACAGGCCTGCTTTAAAGTTTCTTGTAGTGATGAACTGTGCAAGAAAGCCGATTTTACTAAAAATGAGACTGAAGTTGCAAAGGTTGATGACGCCAAACCCACACATAAAGTTCATAAAGCTGCCTACGAATTTAAGAATAGTTCTGACAAAACATTTCCCCAAGTATTAAAACTAAATGTGGAAGAACAGTAAAATTTCCGAAACGTTGTAAGGACTGACTGAACTTCTTATTTTTTTTTTAATGTGTTTTTGAGAGAAATTTTAAACTTATTTATTTACAAGTGTTTATGTAATAATATTTAGTTCTAACTGTTTAACTTCATCACTATGTTTATACAGATTTATTTGTAATATTTTTTTATTATTTTGAATATTCATTGTTTTGATAAATTCCATTTATCAAAAGGTGGGAGGATGTTGAAAGTAGATTGTTATTTCTTTGGTGTTGTTGGCAACAACAATGTTTTGTTTCGATTGAATAAAAATGTCTTTTTTAAAAGTTGGCTGGTTAATGCATACATTAAGCTTAAGTTCGAAATATTAAAGTAAATAAGCTTAATTTAATGGAGTCAGGTAAAACAATTTGATAAATAAGTAAAGTACGACTGAATGAAATAATATTCAGGGAGATACTACAGACAATTGCGTCAACAACCATTGCTTGAAAGTTAAATTTTGAAAACAAACCAAAACGGAAAAATTAATATTCCTTCTTCCAAATAACAAAGAAGGTCTTCATATTGGGCATATTCAGAATTTTTTGAAAAAAATATTAATTAAACTACTTATGTATGTAATGAAGGATCAGTCAAAATTAGCGGCGGAATTACAGTAGAAATTATGTAAAAAAATAAAATACTTTCGAATATTTGGCGTGAAAAGAGGGAAACGTCAAAAGATTTGGCGCGTAGCACTTTTCCTCTCCAAAAAGCAAACGATTTTAATGTAACTGAAAATTTTGGATGTTTGGAATGCGTGTTAATGGTATTTAATGGATTTAAACATAAACAATGAGAAAGTTTAATATATTATATGCATATATATTGCATAACATATATATCTATTACCAGTTGGGATAGTTATTTAAATTATCATTGGAAAAAATATTTTAGTAAATAAAAATAGTCATCGAGAAAATTTATTTTCATACAGTTAAGCGTATTCAAAAATAAAAGCCAGATGTTTCCATGGCAACAAAATCTAATCGACAATGTTCAATTGGACTTTGAGCTTGAAATAATTTTAATTAATTTAAATTACGAATTACGTTTTAAATCGCAAATTTTGATGATTAAATTGGAATATAAATACATATAAATATTGATGTAATAAACTTATACCTAAACAAACTAAAATTATCAAAACTATAGTTTTTAAAATTAAATTTATCTAAACAAGTCCAACATGACACTTTTTTTTCCTTTTAAGGGGTCTCAGGAGTCTTACTTTTTACCTGGTAGTGCAACTTAGCAACATGTCACATTTGATTTTTTTTTTCTCAGTCCCTATAAAACATAAATGCATAAAATTTTTACTATAGACACCTTAATATCTCTTCTATTTAAAATAATTTTTTTAACATTCTACATTGAAATTCTATTTTATTTTTTTAATGTTTAATTTTGATTAAAAAAAATTAGACTTGTATCCATTGCGCGCAGGATTCTAGCAAAACTATTAGTTCAAGAACCGCTAAAAAAGTTGATAATGGTGTAAAATTAATGTATCTTGAACTTATACCTCATTTTAAAGCAATTTATGCATTTATTTATTTAAAATTTAAATTAAATTTGAAAAAATTAAAAAAAAAATCATTTTTTATTAAAAAAAATTGTCAATTATCAATAATCAATGTAATTAAAATTCTAAATTTGAGGTATAAGTTGTTCTTAAACTTAAAATGAAGATATTTACCAAGTTTCATACAAATTGCTTTATTATTTTTTGAGAAATGTTGCGCGCAGTCAAAGAACAATTTAAGTTTTAAATCAAAATTAAACATAAAAAATATATAATAAAAATTCAATATATAATGTTAAAAAAAATTACTTTAAATAAAAGAGATATTAAGTTGTCTATATAAAAAGTTTTATGCATTTAAGTTTAATAGGGACTGAGAAAAAAATCAAATGTATATTTTGCTAAATCGCACTAACAGGTAAAAAGTAAGACTCCTGAGACCCCTTAAATGTATTTGACGTGAAAAAGTATTTTTTGAAACTGCATTCCATCGCGAACCGATGATAAATCGCCAAATAACGAAATTTTCATTATTTTTTATGGACACTGTGTGGAGGTTCAGCCGAAATTTTTTTTTTATAAATATATATAGCCTCATGAGAAGAACATTCCGTATTTTTTTTTTTTCAGATTTTTCTGAATATGCCCGTATGGATACCTTCTTTGTAAGATAGAAACATGTTTAAACGTCATTTAAAGCAGAATAAAACAAAAAAAAATTAATCTAATACATTTTTAAAGAAAATTTAAAGATTTTTGTATCTTACCCCCTTTATAAGCTTGAAATTGATCAAAATATTGATTTTCTGTTTTCAATATTAACTGAAAACTTCTTTAATCCTTATAGTCCAAGAGCCGACAGCACAAAATCCTATGTCATCGATCACAAGAAAAAACCCTTTATTTTATAAAAGAGTAGTAACAATGGAATCTAATCCTTCATGTCTACCGGAAGTGAAGTGGTGCATAAGCCAAAAATGAATACCACTAGTGGTTGACTCATAGGCTTGGCATTGTGTTTTCCTGCACCCAGTTTCCCTTGTTTTCATACTTTTGGTTGTAGGAGAAACACAATGCTAAGCCTACGAGTCAACCACTAGTGGTATTCATTTTTGGCTTATTCACCACTTCACTTCCGGCAGACATGTATCATTAGTTGCTTCTATCACTACTCTTCCATCTAATAAAGGATTTTATCTTGTACTGGATGACATGGGGTTTTGTGCGGTCGGCTCTTGGACTATTATAATATTATAAATGTGAATGCGTGTCTTGTGGTGTATTTAACTGTAACCGCAACTTAAGTAAAAATGTAAATAGAATGTTTTTAGGTAAGCGGCAATTGTGTTCTATGCCGATTGTGTGTATCTGTGATCGTCTGCTGTAAATAATGTGTCCGTATTAAATAAGTTCTTTTAGTAAGATGAAAGTATTATTCTTCCAAAGTATATATCTCTTGCTAATGATGTTAAATCGATATTTAGTTCACATATTAAAATAATATGTGATAATCTGGCGACGATGTATGGGATAAAAAGTGTCGGATTCACGCACATTAGATGCCGAAGTCTGCCAAGGTAAAAAATTCTTTTTGTATTTATCTTTAAAGAAGATTAAAAATGGAGCAGTTGGTTCAAAGTCTAATAGAACAAAATAAAATTTTATTAGAGAAATTGACCACTTTTGCCGATCCGAAAACGCAAGAAGATAAAGTTTCTGTTCAATTTGAAAAATTTGATGAAACGAATGAAGCTTTTGATTCTTTTTTAGAACGCTTCGAAGCTTTCATGGATATTCAAAATGTTCCGGATGGCAAACGTGGGAAAGTTTTTATTTCTAGTTTGTCAGCAAAATTATATAATTTGTTGAAAAACCTGCTAGCTCTTGACAATCCTTGCGATAAAGATTACCTTATTCTAAAAAATACATTAAAAGCTCATCTCACTTCGACGCCGCTTATAATTCCTTAGTAGGCATGTGTTTCTAAATCGTAAGCAACGGGAGGATGAAAGTGTCAGTGCTTTTATGGCTGAACTTCGCTCCTTGGCAATTCCTTGTCAATATCAACAAGAAATGTTGAACACGATGTTACGGGATGTTTTCGTAAGCGGGCTAAGGGATAGAGCAATATTAGATAGACTTTTTGAGGAAGATGATATAGATATTGAGAATACCTTGAAAATTGCTTTAGCTATGGAGAAAGCTATGAAAGGGGCAAATGAGATAATGGGTAAATCTTTAGAAATTAAAGAATTTAGCGTGAGGAAAAATAATGAGCAGTCAAAATTTGTTTCGCAAAAGAAAAACTTTGGAAGACAAAATCTTTCGGGAAAGAAAGTAAAAACGAGCTGTACACGGTGTACAGCAACGGATCACGATAAATATTCCTGCAGATTTAAATTAGCTAAGTGTCATTTTTGTCAAAAAATAGGGCACATTCGAAAAGCTTGTTTTTCAGCGAAAAAAGGGTTAAAAGGGAACACGGTAAAACAACCTTTGTACCTTTGGGTTTTGTTACTGTTGATGTTGAATACAAAGATAAAAAATTTAAATTAAATTTGTATATTGTTAAGGAAAATTTGGATACAATTTTTGGCCGCGAATGGCTATATAGTATAAATTTAGACTGGAATTCTATAAAAGCAGTAAGGACATCTTATGACTATAATTTGAGTAAATTGTTAGAAGAGTATAAAGAGCTTTTTGACGATAAGTTAGGGGAAATTAATAATTATGAAGTAAAGTTGGAACTTAAATCTGATGCAGTGCCAAAATTTTGTAGAGCTAGACCTGTACCCTTTTCTTTAAAAGACAGGACTGAACAAGAAATTGATAGGCTTGAAAAGGAAGGCATCATAGAGAGAGTAGAGACCTCTGATTGGGCAACACCAGTTGTCCCGGTTGTAAAAACAGATGGGTCTATACGCTTATGTGCAGATTATTCTGTTACCGTAAACCAAAATATTATGGTACAACAACATCCTTTACCAAAATTAGAGGAAATTTTTTCAAGGTTAAATGGGGGTAAACATTTTTCAAAAATCGATTTTAAACATGCATATTTACAAATGAAAGTACACTCAGATAGTCAAAAGATCTTAACGATAAATACACACAAGACTTATGTATGGTTTAAATTCTGCTCTAGCGATTTGGCAAAGATATATTGGTGGTCTTTTCCAGGGAATGGAAGGAATCAAAGTTTTTATGGATGAAGTTAGAGTGACTGGATCAGATGATAAGTCACACTTAGAGGCCTTAAGAAATTTTTTTCAGAAATGTAAAGATCATGGGCTAAAATTAAATTTAGATAAGAGTAAATTTTTTCAAAAAGAAATTAAATTTTTAGGGCACAATATTGATGTAAACGGTATACATAAGATGGATGAGAAAATTTCTGCGATTTCAAAAGCTCCTAGACCCACTAACGTACAGGAAGTACAAAGTTTTTTAGGGCTTGTTAACTTTTATGGAAAATTTTGTCCTAATTTGGCTACAATAGCGAATCCTTTGTATAAACTAACACAGAAAGGTGTGAAATGGGTTTGGTCAAAGGATTGTCAGGCTTTTGAAAAAATTGAAAATGAAATTTGTTCTCCGCGTGTCCTAATGCATTATGATCCATCACTGCCATTGATATTGGCAACTGACGCATCTCCTGTAGGAGTAGGGGCGGTTCTTTCCCACTCTGTACCTGACGGAACGGAAAGACCAATAGCTTTCGCCTCCAGAACCCTCACAAAAACTGAGCAAAAATACGCTCAGATTGATGAAGAAGCACTAGCAATTGTGTGGGCTGTCAAGAAATTTTATCTTTACCTAAAAGGGAGACGATTTACATTATTAACTGACCACCAACCTTTAGTAGCCATCTTCGGATCGAAGAAAGGTCTTCCAGTTCTGGCAGCGACAAGATTGTTACATTATTCTTTAGTATTACAATCTTTCCAGTTTGACATTAAGTATCGTCATACAAAAAAACATGGTAACGCTGACTTTCTGTCTAGGCTGCCGTCCACCTCTGAACAGTTAGACCTTAAAGATGAAATTGATCTGTTTCAGTTAGCACAAATCGAAACTCTTCCTGTCACAGCTAGAGACTTAGCCAAAGAAACTCTATTGGATGCAGACCTCGCCCCATTGCTTAATATTTTACAGAATGGAGGAATTTTAAGAGGGAGAGAAGCAGAATATAGTTTACAAGATGGTTGTGTCATGTTAGGCCAGCGTGTATGCGTTCCCAAAAAGTATCAGGCTCAGGTGCTTGAAGAGTTACATCATGGTCATCTGGGTGCTGTTAAGATGAAAGCTATCGTCTAGATCGTATGTTTATTGGAAGAACATCGTTAAAGATATAGAAAATTCCTCAAAGAATTGCGTAGCCTGTACTCGGTACAAAACCGACCCACAGAGAGTAAAGATGCATTGTTGGGAGTATCCTAGAGCACCGTGGCAACGTATTCACATAGATTTTGCTGGGCCTATCTTTGAATATATGTTCCTAATTATAGTAGATGTTCATTCCAAGTGGTTGGAAGCTTATCCAATGAAATCCACCACAGCAACCAAAACCATCGAATGCTTAAGAGATTGTTTCGCTCGATTTGGATTGCCACTCATGCTGGTAAGTGACAACGATCCACAATTTACATCATTTGAATTTGAGATGTTTATGCGTAATAACGGTATTAAACACAAGACCACTGCGCCATTTAAACCATCTAGCAATGGGCAGGCCGAAAGATACGTCTTTACGGTCAAACAATCTCTAAGAGCAATGCAAAATTATGGTGGCACAATACAACAAAAATTAAGTACGTTCCTTATGCAATACAGAAAAGCTCCGAACCTCACGACACTTCATAGTCCAGCCATGCTTATGTTGAACAGAGAGATTCGGACGAGAATCGATCTGCTGCGTCCTGATCTTAAACGCAGAGTGGAAGAAAAAGTTCGTAAAGGAACTTATGAATTCTCTGATAGGGGATTCGAAATTGGCGACAATGTCGCTGTACGAAATTACCGGCAAGGCAACAAGAGATGGAGGTTTGGAAAAGTCGTTAGTAAAGATGGACAGCTACATTACACGGTCGATGTAAATGGCCAATTGTGGCGTAGACATGTCGATCAAATACGGGATGGAGGAGGCATAAAGGTAAAAGAAAGCGAGCTCCGTCGATCGTTTTCAAAACCTGCCATTCCTGTGCAAGATGCTGATGTTCCGACAACTAGTGCTGAGTTAGCACAACCACCCACTAGTGTGGAGGCGGAGACGACTGATGCAACGCCAATCTCAGTTACTACACCAGAGCATGCTCCACTCAGTGTCCACGGTTCAACTCCAACGCTACAACCAGTTCGCCGATCTACAAGAATTCGGAAACCTCCTCAGCGATTGGACTTGTAGAAGAAGTTTTGGAAGGGAGGAGATGTGGTGTATTTAACTGCGGAGTACTTAATCGATATTTAGTTCATGTAAGTGAAATCGCATGGCAATAATTAAATTGTTTTTGTTTAAAAGAACTTTGGACAATAGACATTATTTCATGACTCCATGTATTAAGTTTTTTTTATTTCAGACGATGAACGTGAGATGATGCTGATATGTTATTATTATTTTTTGGTTTTCGATATGTATGTTTTCTATATATGTCCTGTGATGTGAACGTCTAATAAATGTTTTCTGTATTTATAGGAGAAGTTATACTTATCGTACAAAATATTATAATTTCATCTAAATATTACGAAAATTATTAACATTTTGGTAGAAGAGCGGTGGTTTTAGAAAAAATGTTTGTGTTTTGAGTGCAGAAATAAATAAAATAAAAATATGAATTGAGTGGAATTAGGCTTAATGGAAAAAAATAATTTCTCCGGTTGGAATAACCGCCAATAAGATAAATTTAAGAGGTAAGAATTTTATATGCACTTAAAATATTCAGGAAAATAATAAAGTATTTTAAGTATGTCTCAATCAAATTTGTTTGGAATTCCTAGAATAGAACCCTTAACAAGTAAAAATTATACATTATGGAGTATGAGGGTTGAAGCTTTAATTAAGTCGAAGCATTTATTTGATGTTATCGAAAATGATGAGCCGATAAAAAATGAAAAGGATCCCGCTAGTTTAAAAGAGCATAAAACATGGTTAGAGAAAAATGATGAAGTATATGGTATAATTATATTAACGTTGTCAGCAGAACAAACAATGGCAGTTAGAGGAGTTAAGAAAGCTAAAGAATTGTGGGAATTACTTAAAAAGCGTTATGCAGGAATTGAGAATCAAAGGAAAATCCAATTAAAAATTAATTTGGCGAGAATAGAAAAAAATGAAAGGGAAACAATTGAAGAATATTTAATAAGAGCTCAAGATATCGCAAACGAAATATTAGAATTGAGTACAGAAATTAATGAAAGCGAATTAATAGGATTTATTATAGAAGGACTCCCAAAGAAATATAGTGAGGTAACAACTGCGATATCGTCAAACCCAAATATTACTTAAGAAGTGATGCGAGAAACTTTATTGAGATATGAAAGAAAATATGATAGATTTCACGAAAGCGATTTTAAAGCATTTAGGGCTAATGAAAAGAAAAGAATTTATTGTTTCGCGTGCGGAAAGCCAAATCATGTAGCGCGGAATTGTTATAACAAATCGAATATGACACACTCGCGAAATAATAGAGAATATTTACCAAACAAAAATTTTCAAAATTTTTCTAGTAATAAAGTTAAAGCATTTCAGGATATGAGAGAATATTCACAGAACAATAAGAATTTTAACAAGAATAATAATGTTTCAAACAAGGAAATAAAGGAATATACATGTTTTACAAATGAACATGCAATGCACTCAGATGAATTTCATAAAAATGAGTGTAAAGAATCTGAAAATAATAGGGAAATAACCTGGATGTTAGATTCAGCTTGCACTTCGCATATGACGCATAGAGAAGATATCGTTGTAGAAGGAAAACCTGAAAATGTAGAAATTGCAACTGCTGACAGCGAGCGATCAATACAAGCAAAATATCGCGGAAATGTTCATGTTACTGCTTGTGATCAAAAATTTGGCGAATCAAATATAAAACTTACAGATGTTCTTTGTGTACCTAATTTAAGAGAAAATTTGATGTCAGTTCCAAGTTTAGTCAGAAAAGGAAAATATGTGATATTTAATAATGAAGGAGCAGCCATTTATGAAAAGAACACAGGCGAATTAATTGCTCAAGGAACTTTTGAAGATAATACATTTAAAATAAATTTAGCTGTACGAGAAATAATTGAAGATAGAAACGAATCTTGTTTACAGACAAACGAATCTAAGAAAGAACTATGGCATAGAAGACTTGGGCATATAAATTATGCATACTTACAAAGAATGTCAAGAGAAAATATTGTAAGGGGATTAGAAGAGATAGATGGTAAAGAAACAAAATGCGAAATATGTATTCAAGGAAAATTAACGAGAATGCCATTTAATCAAGTGATAGAAGGAACTACACGTATTTTAGAGCGGCTACATGTTGATTTATGTGGACCAATGACAGTACACTCATTAGGAGGAAATAGATACATGTTACAATTAATAGATGAATATAGTAGAAGATATTTTGTAGATTTTTTAAGAAGTAAAGATGAAGCAAAAGAAAGAATTATAAATATAATAGAGAGAAGAGAAAATGAAACCGGCAAGAAAGTAAAAGCACTGAGATCAGATAATGGTGGAGAATTTACTAACGAACAGCTCATGAATTATTATAAAAGAAAGGGTATTAAGAATGAAAGAACAACAATTCATAGTCCTCAAAGCAACGGGATTGCTGAAAGAGCTAATCGTACAATTATTAATACAGCGAGAACATTGCTGATAGAAGCAAAGCTACCTTTATCTTTTTGGGCCGAAGCAGTGTCAACAGCAGTTTACATACATAATGTTACTCCAACGGCTACAAGAAAGAAAACGCCATTAGAATTATGGTCAGGTAATAGACCTACAGTAAAACATATGAAAGTATTTGGATGTAAAGTTTTTTATCGCAACGATGACATCAATAGAAAGAAATTTGATGTAAGAGCAAAACCTGTGAAACCAAAAGATGTAAAATATAAAGCTAGGTTAGTAGCAGACGGATCGAGACTTAAATTTGGAACAAATTATCAAGAATCGTACAGTCCAGTAATGAAAACTGAATCATTTAGAACTTTATTAGCAGTCGCAGCAATGAAAGGCTACAAAACTAGATTTTTTGACGTAGAAACAGCTTATTTGAATGCAGATCTAGAAACTGCTGTTTATATGAATCCACCTGAAGGCCTACAAATTGAAGGAGGGAAGATATTACTCCTGACAGGAAATTTATATGGATTGCCTGAAGCAGGAAGATGCTGGTATGAAAAATTGGTTAAAATATTTGATAAGATTGGATTAAAACCATGCAAAGCAGACCCTTGTGTATTTGTCAATAAAAAAAGATAATGAATTTATTACAGTTGGAATCTATGTAGATGATGGGATGATGATAGTGAATCGGATCTTCGGATAGTGAATCCGAAGATTTGATAAATAAATTCATACAACAATTGAATACAGAAGCGAAAATTAAAGAGCAGAAGAAAAATATAAAATTCCTTGGAAATGATATTGAAGAAAATAACGGAGAATTTTTATTAGGGCAAACTAAATATGCAGAAAAGATCTTAGAAAGATTTGATATGGAAAATTGTAAAAGTGTGAAAACTCCTGGTGTACTCGGTATAAATTTAGATGAATATGAAGGTGAAAATAAAATTGATAAAACAATATATCAAGAAATGCTTGGAAGTATAGGATATCTAGTAAGAGGAACAAGGCCAGATTTAGCTTTCACTTTAAGTAATTTGTCTCAATATGCAAAAGATCCTAGAGAAATTCATTTACAGGCAGTGTTATATCTTATTTATTTTTGGCATCATTATAACATTATCTTTTGCATTCTGGTTTTTGGCAACAATCTGATTAATTCTATAAATTAAAAAATAAAATGTATGATGTTTCGTTTTAGCTGTGGCTTTTCATTTCTTTATTAAATACACAAAAAATTTTTGGCGACGAGATTAAAAAATGACTGAAATCGGTGAATTAATCCGAACTTTGAATGCATTTCTACTTAAAGTAAACACAACACCGCCACCGCTGCCGGAAAGAAATGAAAATCATTCAAGAATCAAAGGTATACTTCAAAGTCAAAATCTTCATTTTGAATGTTATGATGAGACCTGTGAAACTTTTGATGAATATGTTCAACGCCTAGAAAATTACTATCAATTAAAGGGACTTATAGACGATTCTCCAGAAACTGCAGAAGCCAAGAAGATGATTGTCGGACGCTCCTCTCAGTCCGCAAAACTTCGAAGAATGTCCTAGGTAGTTTTAGCTGCCACCACCGATATTAATGGGTGATATCGGTCACCTGCTGTGAGGATTGGGTAAACTAACACTGACACTGTTAATGAACTGAACTAACAGTTTATTTAAGATATAGATATGTACACAAGAAATAATATTTACAACTATTTACAATTACAACTCGGATATAGATGATCCGGTTCAACATTAAATTAACTACAATAAACGTTGGTTGTGTACCGTTCAACTTACACTTTCTTCCTCACACTCAACGCACGTTAGATACGCTTTATCAGAGATTACTGCAGAATCTCAATACACAAGGGTACTAGGCCTCACTTCTCGGCCTATAACACTATCCACCGGGACGCCTTGTCCCACGCTCAAAATATATACTATCCAACAGGACCACAAATCCTGAGCGACCTGTCGGTCTCAACGCCAAGCGAGAACTGTCCCCAACCTCTCAGTTTAGAGTTGACCTTGTCAGAGATCTTCCTTCCCCCAGCAGGGCCTCTTAGAGTTCCTCCATTGGTTCAATTCCGCATACCAACCTTGAGTCATGACATCTACTGTTTACACATCACTCCAATAGCTAGATGACAGCTGAGGCACGCCCCGCGGCCATCACTTTCATTCATCAACGAGTGCGTCATCTGCACACCTGTGTCAACATCTGTCATTCGTTATTATAGAAAAGAAAGAAAGGTATTTGAGCTTCACGGATACACAACCCACAATACATAAAATATTCAGATAAGGAAATGTTATTCCTTTCTAATTCAGGGCAGATGTCTTCTAGGAACCTGACACCCCCCACCTTAGCGGAAAATATGCCTCTTAGGGGCTAATTTTCCCCAAACATATAATAATATTACGGAAGAGTTCAATAGTCTCTTTGCAGATTTCTTCATTCTAAATATTACATAGGCATTTTCAGGTGTCTGAACATTCTCTACTGACATCTCTACTGAACCTTATCCTAATACTACTATTGCATAAACAATACACATGCTAATTTACTAAAAAAATTAATTAAAAAAAATATTTACACACAAAAAAAAAATTAGACATGTGATGACATCCTTTAAGGTTGTCTACTATTTTGACATTGATACTGATGGGCTAGTAACTGGTTGTTCTTCCCAGCTCTTTCTCTGTAGCCTCGAAATTGCATCTGCATTCAAATGTTGATCTCCGGGACGATGAGAAATGCTCAGGTTCCAGCGTTGCAAGGCTAGAGCCCACCTAGTGAGTTTGGGCGACCTTGGGGTTGTTTCCGTGAGAAATTTTAATGGATTATGATCGGTAATAACCTCAATTTGAGATCCATAAGTCCACTTTTCAAACTTCCGCAACCCGAAGAGAACACTCCAAGCCTCTTTCTCTATACTCAGCCAAGCACGCTGAGCCCCTGACAATTTCTGACTGGCAAAAGCTATAGGTTTAAACTGACCTTTTTCATCTTTTTGAGTAAGACAACATCCTACTGCAAGGTCGGAAGCATCGGCGTGAAGCTGATATTCCCGGCCTACGATAGGTGTAGCCAAACTCGTCACTTTACACAACTCATCTTTAAGAGTATTAAATGCTTTTTCTGCCCTTTCATCCCATGGTACAGTATTTTTGACATTTCCTTTAGTTAATTCGGTTAAAGGTATAGCTATCTCAGCATAATTTGGAATATAAGATCGGTAGAATCCCATTAATCCCAAAACTGATCTAACTTCCTTTTTAGTCTTTGGTCTCTTTAAGTCCCTTATTGCTCCGATTTTCTCCTCATCAGGTGCATGAGTTCCACCCCCAATAACATGACCTAAAAACTTAGTCAATTTCTCTCCAAATTTACATTTGTCTAGTCTAATCGTAAAATTTCTATTTTTCAACTCTTCAATGACAGCCCTGACATGCTCACAATGCTCTTCCCAGGTATCGGAGAAAATGATGACATCATCAATATATGCTTCTGCATACCTCCGATGACCTTGGAGAATCTCATTCATGTCTTTTTGAAACGTAGCAGCAGCCCCTGATAATCCAAAAGGCATTGTACGCCACTGATAAGTTCCGTTATGCGTCGTAAAAGCTGTCAGAGGTTTACAATCCTCAGCCATTTTAATTTGCCAATAACCCCTCAATAAATCTATTGAAGATAAATATTTAGCCGCCCCTGCGGTATACATAATTTCTTGGGAATCTTTCATCGGGAAGGTGGGAACCTGCGTTACAGAATTTAAAGCTCTATAATCAATACACATTCTGACAGTTGCATCTTTTTTTCGCAACGCAAACAATTGGATGGCTAATTTCAGCATTCGACGGTTCGATTAGATTTAATTCTAATAACTCCTGAATCTGCCTATCCACTTCCTCTTTATAAGCTACCGGCACGCTATATAACTTTGGTTTTTTCCTTTCTACACCCGGTTTCAGATCAATACGATGTTCCCCTACTTCCGGTGGTCGTACAGGACCCATAAACACTTCTTTATTTTCCCTCAAAATGGACTTTAAATCTTTGACTTGACTATTAGATAGCCCTTTTATTTCAAACCTCTCAATATCCCGTTCTATCTCTTGATCCCGGTTCAAAATAGGAATTTCCCCAACTTCTCCAAATTCCTCATCACCTTCGAAAACAATATTAACTATATTACATTTAGCGATAAATTCTCTTATCTTATTTTGGTGCACATGCTTCCTACTCCCGTCGGCTAACTCAACAATAAACGAATGCTGGTTTCGTTTTTCTACAATAGTTGCCGGCCCTTGCCACCTAGAATATAACTTATTAGTCGAATCGGGGATTAACAGTATAACTTTATCGCCTACCTCAAACGTTTTTTCTTTTGACCTTAAATTATAATGATACGCCATTCTATTTTGTTGAACCTCAGACGACAATTTTGCCTCATTTGCGGCTCTTTCTAAGCGGTTCTTCAGTTTATCCAAGTACTCATGAATCGGCGTAGTATCTAACTGCGCTCCCTTATTTTCTCCTGCCCATGACGACTTAAGAATCGATAACGGACCCTCCGGCGCTCTACCATATAATAACTGGAAAGGTGCGATTCCCGTCGTAGAATTTGGGACTTCCCTATACGCCCATAATATAAATGGTATTTGTTCATGCCATTTTTTTCCTTCTTCCCTAATCGTATGATGTAGCATACGTTTAAGAGTCTGATTAAATCGTTCCACAAGTCCGTTGGACTGTGGATACTGTGGAGTCGAAAATCTTGGACTAGCACCTAACCTTTTCTCAAATTCTTTCGTTAAGTCGGCAGTAAAATTGGTTCCATTGTCGCAGGCAATTACATTAGGAATTCCTGTTCTCATAAATATTTGAAGTAACGCCTCACACGCGGTTTTAGCAGTTAAACTTTTTAGAGGGATCGCATCCGCCCATCTGGTATGCTGATCAATTAAAGTCAGTATATACCGATGCCCTTGTGAACTTTTAGGATCAATAGGCCCAATTAAATCAACATTAACAACCTGAAATGGAAGTTCCGGCCGCGACACTGGGGAAATTGGAGCTCTATCATTTACTTTAACCCCTCTAGTCAATTGGCACTCTACACATGATTCACAAAACTGTTTAGCTTCTTTTGCCATTCCCTCCCAATAAAAAGAATACCTTATTCTCTGCAACGTTTTCTTGGCTGCATGATGCCCTCCAAATACCGATGAATGCGCTAATTTTAAGATTTCTTCCCTTCTTACCTTGGGTACTACTAATTGCGCTATAGTTTCGCCTGACAATTTCTCTTTATGATACAATAATCCGTTTACAATATAATAATCCCCTTTTTCCTTTTTAGCTAATTCCCAAGCTTTCTCGAATTCTTTACATTCCAACTGGGATTTCTTAAACATATCTGAGTTACTAACAATAGATTCATTATTTTCCTCCGTTTCAGTTTTTTCTGGATCCTGACTTTGTACATTTTGCGATCTCGCGTCTATTACGTAAACATTACAGCTATCGTTACTTACATCTTCCTTTTCATTCGAGTTATCAATAATAATTTCGGAACTTTTTAATTCTTCGGACTCTATCAATGGCTCCTCAAGATTGACACCTGACAACTCATTAATCACCTCGGGATGTAAAATTACTTGCTCATTAATATTATCAGTTACTGCGCAAAGTACTTCCTGATGAATAATATTAGTTTGCCCGAATTGCGGAATAGCTAGCGGTAGTTTAACTAACGGTGATTTAACAGCTTCACCAAATAACCCTTGTAAATAAATACTACCCGCTCCCTTTAATTTCTCTTCCGGGACTAAATCTTTATGAACAACACTAATCTCACATCCAGAATCAACCAATCCCTTTGCTTTTTGCCCATTAACACTAACTTCAATTTTCTCAAGTTTATTTAATTTCTCACCAATAACATTAGTTTTCTGCTCGGCCTTTGCCGATATTCTAGCCACAATAGCCCCATTAGGTAACTCTTGATTTTCTTTCACCATAATCTTATGAACACCTGCTTTCTGGTCTCGCCCTTTATTGCCATTATTAGTTCCCTCATTACCCACTTTATTACAAAAACGTTGGTAATGACCTCTCAAACCACACTTAAAACATTTAGGCCCTGAAGCATCATTCTTCTTAAACTCTGTTTTCCTATCCGGAAAAGAATTACACTCATTACTACCATTTTGCCTCCAACTACCACTAAATTTATTATCCTCCCTCGGTCTCATTTTTTCATTGTTTACGTACTTATCTTTACCTTTAAAGCTTTTATGCGTAACCGCATAAGACTTATGTTTAGCATCAAAATAATTATCACACTCTTTAGCAATTTTAGGAGCTTCTAACCATTTACCCTGGTGAGTTAAACTAATATATGCTGCAGTATCCTCATCTAGCGTACTCATTAGCTTATCAGTAACTATTAACTGGTTGACCTTTTCATAAGTGTCCGCACCTCTAATTTTACAATAATTTTCCCACGTAGCTATTAAACGCGATACAAATAATACATGGGTTTCGTTCGGATTTCTCCTAGCTTTCCGGAAATTTTCTAAACATGCCTTCGGGGTTGGCTCATGTTCCCTTAGGACTAACTCCTTTAATTCCTCATAATTCTCCATTTGTTCCTTAGTGGTATAAATTAACAAATTATCCGCCTTATCTCCTAACATATTTAGTAGAATTTCGGCCTGCTGGTTTTCCGGTACATCTTTAGTTTGGAATGCCCTTTCTAAACTGTTGAAAAATAAATTCCATCCCTCAGTCCCTTCTGGTACTTTGATAGATAGAGTTTTAACACTTTTGATCAATTTTTCGATGTTACTTTCATTACTAGATTCCCTAGATCCATTAGAGTTATTTGCTGAACCTTGAACTCTGAGCCTTTCCATTTCTAATTCATGTCCCATCCTCAATTTCTCCATTTCTAACTTTTCCTGTTTTTCTAACTTTTCGAGTTCTAACTTTTCGCGTTCTAATTTTTCCTGTTTTTCTAACTTTTCGCGTTCTAATTTTTCCTGTTTTTCTAACTTTTCGCGTTCTAATTTTTCCTGTTCTAATCGTTCTGCAACAATAGTGTCTGATAATTCCTTAATAACCCCCTCGTCATACTCATCACTGTCCATTATCTTTTTCTTAAGCTGAATTCTGGTATCATCTTCCGTGAATTCAACACCCAATTCTTCGGCTATCCCCTGAAGATCAACCTTTTTTAGTTTTAATAAGAAAGCCATACCTTCACCGATTGTTATTAACCACCCCACAAGAATAGTTAAACCTACCAACTTAATATTTCCTAAATTTCTAACTTAGTACAGATATTTCTCCACTTATTATACTAATTAATACCATTTCAGATAATCCATGCATTTCATTTCTAATTAACCTACTGAATACTCTAATTTTTCTCAACCATTGATATCACACAATTTACTTCCAATAAAACAAAAAAGTAAAACAATAATTCGATTTGACTGCTATGCAATATAGATTCCAATATATACACTTAGATAACAACATACAACTTATATAATAATACTGATACGTTGAAATTGAATAGAAGTATTGATGTCAATCAAAAAATCCACATAAAGAAAAATTGAAACACATGCATACAAAAATTTCTACAATTATCCTCACTAAAATCTTTCCGAATTCAATATTGGTTCTCACACTTAAAACAAATATACCGAAAATCTTCACTTTTATTTTTACTCACTATGGCTCTCTTTTGAGCCTTTTTTTTTTCACTATGGCTCTCTTTTGGGCCTTTTTTTTCACTATGGCTCTCTTTTGAGCCTTTTTTTTTTCCTCACTAGTATTGGCCAATTAAAATCTTCATTTGCTTAGAATTTTGATAATGTAACTCTTAAAATTTAAACAGTATTGCTTCATTTAACAATTACTTTAACAATAATTTAGATTTAATGCATTAATTTAGTTCACTAATATCATTATAAATAGCATATCATTATCATCTCAAATTATTATGACCTTTCTTTAAAACAATAGCAATATGGTTACTAATTCTTTACACCTATCTGAACACAGTTATTTCATTGCACATAAATTACGTAGACAATTTACTTAATTTACCATTAATTATACAACAATACAATTTGGTTCGAGATGTCAGAAGAAATGAATGATCAAAACACCTTACCTTATACTTTATTTGGTGGGGTACTCTTCTATTCACAGATAGCTCCACGATGTAGCGATAATCAGGCACAACACAGTTCAGTTTAGTTCTTTCTAATAAAGATACGCACAACACTTTAGTCCACACTAGACGATATGGCACGATACTTTATCACACACTCGACGATCCGGCACGATACTTTAGCACATACTCGACGATACGGCACAACACTTTACACACATTCGACGCTACGGCACGACACTTTACACACATTCGACGATACGGCACGACACTTTAGCATACAATCGACGATCCGGCACGATGTTTTAGCACATACTCGACGATATGGCACGACCACACAAGAATTCCACTGGATACTCTGGCATTAACAGACTGCAACACGGCTCGCTGGTCACTGGTTTCAGGCGATTCTATCCCGACGCTGCCAACAATTTGTCGGACGCTCCTCTCAGTCCGCAAAACTTCGAAGAATGTCCTAGGTAGTTTTAGCTGCCACCACCGATATTAATGGGTGATATCGGTCACCTGCTGTGAGGATTGGGTAAACTAACACTGACACTGTTAATGAACTGAACTAACAGTTTATTTAAGATATAGATATGTACACAAGAAATAATATTTACAACTATTTACAATTACAACTCGGATATAGATGATCCGGTTCAACATTAAATTAACTACAATAAACGTTGGTTGTGTACCGTTCAACTTACACTTTCTTCCTCACACTCAACGCACGTTAGATACGCTTTATCAGAGATTACTGCAGAATCTCAATACACAAGGGTACTAGGCCTCACTTCTCGGCCTATAACACTATCCACCGGGACGCCTTGTCCCACGCTCAAAATATATACTATCCAACAGGACCACAAATCCTGAGCGACCTGTCGGTCTCAACGCCAAGCGAGAACTGTCCCCAACCTCTCAGTCCAGAGTTGACCTTGTCAGAGATCTTCCTTCCCCCAGCAGGGCCTCTTAGAGTTCCTCCATTGGTTCAATTCCGCATACCAACCTTGAGTCATGACATCTACTGTTTACACATCACTCCAATAGCTAGATGACAGCTGAGGCACGCCCCGCGGCCATCACTTTCATTCATCAACGAGTGCGTCATCTGCACACCTGTGTCAACATCTGTCATTCGTTATTATAGAAAAGAAAGAAAGGTATTTCGAGCTTCACGGATACACAACCCACAATACATAAAATATTCAGATAAGGAAATGTTATTCCTTTCTAATTCAGGGCAGATGTCTTCTAGGAACCTGACAATGATACTTATCAATTGCTTAGGTTCCAAATATTATCATCTACTGTCCAGTGTTACGGCACCTGATTTGCCATCTTCAAAATCGTATGATGAAATTCTGAAGCTATTGAAAGATCATCTTTGTAAGAGGATAAACATTTTGACTGAGCAGCATAAGTTCTTTTGTAGAAAACAACATCCAGGTGAGTCAATAAATTCTTATGTAACGGCTTTAAAAGAACTTTCTAAAAACGCCAAATTTAAATCTAATTGCGAAAGTAACGAATGTTCAAAATCTATTATTAATGTGTTACTAAGGGCTCAATTTATTCGTGGTTTATATGATACGGACATTCGCAAAAAAATTTTGCAGCAATCAGATATTTCATTTGAACAAACCTTAGAAATTGCTTTAGCAATCGAAGCTTCGAAATTTGAAAACAAAGAAATATATAAGAGCTTACCATCAACTAATGTATTTAAAGTTACAAATGCTTATTCTAAAGAAAATAACAAAACGTTTCGAAGGAGATCAAGATCTAAAGATCATCGAAGAAATGATCGTTCGCCGAGTCGAAATAAAGGTAATTTAAACTTGAAAGAGTTAGGCTTAGACAACATTTGTTTGCATTGCGGGAAAAATCATTTAACTTCACAGTGGCGAATAAAAAATAAGTTAAAGTGTAGATTTTGTTCAAAAAGCGGGCATATCGAGAAGGTCTGTATATCAAAACATATGAAGCGAAAATCGTACATGGGAAATTCAGTTCAATATTTAGATAACACCGAGCAAGTTCCATTTCAAATAAGTCAAATATATGACATTAATTTAAATACGCTAGAAAATGATGACAGAATTTTTGTAAATATTCAATTAAACGGGAAATCTGCTCGTTTTGAATGCGATTCAGGAAGTCGAGTTAGCATTATGAACATTGAAGATTTTAAACGACTTAAAATAAACACCCCTATACTAAAGACAAGCATACTATTTAGGAGTTATACGGGGGATACTTTCAAACCAGTTGGAGTTGTCAAAATTAATGCAAAATATAAAGGATATTCCTGTATGGAAGAATTATATCTAGTAAACTTAAGAAAAGACGCTATCTTAGGTAGAAACTGGATTCGAAGCCTAAAAATTAACTTACACGATTCTGATACAGTTAATGTAAATCAAATTCCAATCAATAACATTAAAAACTCCATTGATAACATTCTAAAGCATTATTCGGATGTCTTTGAACCGAAAGTTGGTAAGGTTCCAGATTACATATGCTCTTTAAAATTACGCAGTGATGCTAAGCCAGTCTATTTAAAACCACGACCTGTACCATATGCACTGAAAGAAAGTGTAGATCTTGAATTAGATAAACTTCTGGCTGATGGAATAATTGAAAAGGTTGATCATTCTGAATGGGGAACACCACTTGTAGTTATTCCTAAGTCTGACGGCTCAGTACGCTTGTGCGCCGATTACAAAGTTACAGTAAATAAACAATTGCATGATTCAAGACACCCTATACCAAAAATAGAGGATATTTTCAACAAACTTCATGGTGGATCGTATTTTTGCACATTAGATATTCATAAGGCATACTTACATTTAGAAGTGGATGAAGAAAGCGCGAAAGTTCAAGCAATATCTACACATCGTGGAACTTATTTAGCCAAGCGCTTATTTTTTAGGATCAAAACAGCCCCTAATGAATTTCATGCATTCATAGATCAATTTATTCAAGATTTAGATGGAGTAAGTGCATATTTTGATGATTTAATTATTCAAGGTAAAACACTTGAGGAATGCACAGATCGTTTAACTAAAGTTTTAGAAAAAGCTAGGAAATATAATCTTCATCTCAATGTTAATAAATGCAAATTTTTTGAGAAAAAGGTGCAATATTTAGGTCATATATTCAGTTCTGAAGGACTTAGTAAATCTCCTGAAAAAGTAAAAGCTATTCAAAACGCTGCTAGACCGAAAAATGTAGACGAATTAAAGAAATTTTTAGGTCTTGTAATGTATTATTCAAAATTTATTAGAAATGCCTCAACAATTCTTGGCCCCTTAAATGAATTTTTACGGAAAGATACTCCATTTAGATGGACTGCTAGGTGTGAAGCTGCTTGGATAAAAGCTAAAAGTGAAATTGCTAGTGATAATGTTTTAATTCCTTACACACCCGAATTGCCAGTTATTTTAGCAACGGATGCCAGTCCATATGGGTTATCTGGAATACTTTCTCACAGAATGCCTGATGGAAGTGAAAGGCCGATAGCATTTGCGTCTAGATCCCTCACAGCTGCAGAAAGAAATTATAGCCAGTTAGATAGAGAAGCTACTGCTGTTTATTGGGCTTGTAGAAAATTCTACGACTATATATTTGGTAGAAAATTTACATTAGTAGTAGACAACAAACCAATGATGACCATCTTACATCCTGAAAAGAAGCTCCCTACATTATCTGCTACAAGGATGCTTCGTTATGCGCATTTTTTATCAAATTTTGATTATGAAATCGAATATCGCAAGTCAACTGAACATGTCAACGTAGATTATTTATCACGAAATCCCTTACCTATTAGTGATCAAGAAATACGAACAATTGATGACGAATATCTTCTTCAAGAAAATGTAATAAAACATATTTCCACTGATACTGTGACAGCTTCTACTATAAAGCGAGAAACAGCTCTTGATGAAGAACTTTCAAATATTAAAGAAAATCTTTTGAATGGAAAGGTTCGTGATCCAGAGTTAACTTTACAAGAAGGAATTTTATTTAGAGACCAGCGAGTAATCATTCCTAAGGAACTTCAACCTGCCGTTCTCCAAGAACTTCATTCAACGCACGTGGGAATAGTAAAAATGAAAGCTCTTGCTCAAAATTATTGCTACTGGAAGAATATTGATTCAGATATCGAGAATTTAGTCAAGAGTTGCAAAGAATGCTGTGATGTTAAAAACAACCCACAAAAGGCTCCTGTACATAACTGGGATACGCCTACAAAAAATTGGCAGAGAGTTCACATGGATTATGCCGGACCACTAATGGGACACTTTTTTCTATTGCTGATAGATGCTAAATCAAAGTGGCCTGAAATTTACTCAATGAAGAAAACTCCAGATACTGCATCAACTGTTTATTACCTCAGAGAAATATTTAGTCGGCATGGATTACCAGAAATTTTGGTTAGCGATAATGCATCTATTTTCAAATCAAGAGAATTTATAGATTTTTGCAAAAGGAATAGTATTCGACAAAGATTTATAGCTCCTGGTCATCCAGCAACAAACGGTCAAGTAGAAAGATATTGCCAGACTTTAAAAACAAAATTGAAATGCATGCGATTCCAATCGGGTACTCTTCAAGAAAAATTACAAGAATTATTATTTCGCTACAGAGCGATCCCACTTTCATGTGGGAAAACACCTGCAGAATTAATGCTGGGGAGAAATCTTAGAACGAAACTAGATCTTCTTAAACCTGAAACGAAAGGATATTTTAAAAATAAGGCTCCTCAGCCATATTTTAACAAGTACTTTCGAGTTGGTTCTCGAGTGCAATGCAGAAATTATACAAATTCAATATTATGGAAATATGGAATGTAGTTGAACGTTTGGGTCATGTTCACTACCTTATTGAATTGGACGACGGTTATGTCATAAAACGACATTATAATCAACTTCGTGCATGCGAAGTTCCAATTCTGAAACCAGTTATCCAGACAGCATCTCCTGTTTCTCGGAAACGACGATTCGTAACATTCAGCAATGATGTGCAGCAAAGAGAAATTCCAGTAAAACCCGAAGCATGTGCGCCAAATGACAACGAGGAAGTTCAAATTAATCCTAGCGCAGATCAAGTTGATTCCAGAATAAATACTTCAGATGTCGAACCAAATACCAGCCAAAAGACGACTGTTAGACTTCAGCCCTCTGCAGATACCAATTTACCGCAAGTACCAAATACAGGTTTGCGACGTTCAACGCGTATACGAAAACCTCTACAGAGACTGAATCTTTGATGAATATCAACAAATAAAATGTTTCATTTTCAATATGTAAATTTTTTGTTATATTCAATGTTATAACATTTTTCAAAAATTATGTTCTCCAGTCTACGCCTCTTCCATTAGTGGGGGAGAATTGTTATATCTTATTTATTTTTGGCATCATTATAACATTATCTTTTGCATTCTGGTTTTTGGCAACAATCTGACCAATTCTATAAATTAAAAAATAAAATGTATGATGTTTCGTTTTAGCTGTGGCTTTTCATTTCTTTATTAAATACACAACAGGCAGTGAAGAGAGTTTTGCGCTATATCCAAGGTACAAAAACTACAAACTTCGAATTAAATGTAAAAAGGGTCATTTATCACTTTGTTCTGATGCTAGCTGGTGTACTACACAAGATTCAAAATCATTTGGTGGATATATCGTAAAAATAGGAGAATCATTAATTGGATGGAAAAGTAATAAGCAGAAACTGGTTGCGCTTTCTACAATGGAATCTGAGCTTTTAAGTTTGTGTGATGCAGTTTGTGAAGGAAAATGGCTAATGGGTCTCTTGGAAGAATTAAATCAAGAAGAAATGGTAAAGCGTCCAATAGAAATCAGTACTGATAGTCAGTCCTTAATTGATTGGATCAAAAACCCAGGAGTGAATAATCGTAACAAACATATCAATAGAAAATATCATTTTGTGAAAGATGAAAGAGCTAAAGGAGAAATTGAAACAAAATATGTAAATTCATCTGAACTGGAGGCAGATATAATGACTAAGAATTTGAGTTATGATGTCATGAAAAAACATATTACAAGTCTGGGCATTGCTGAGGATTATTGACATGCGAAAGGAGGGATTTGTAAGTGAAATCGCATGGCAATAATTAAATTGTTTTTGTTTAAAAGAACTTTGGACAATAGACATTATTTCATGACTCCATGTATTAAGTTTTTTTATTTCAGACGATGAACGTGAGATGATGCTGATATGTTATTATTATTTTTTGGTTTTCGATATGTATGTTTTCTATATATGTCCTGTGATGTGAACGTCTAATAAATGTTTTCTGTATTTATAGAAGAAGTTATATTTATCGTACAAAATATTATAATTTCATCTAAATATTACGAAAATTATTAACAATTCACATATTAAAATAATATGTGATATGTCTGAAAGCTTGAATGAAGTTAACATCAATATGAATGGATTAATGTCTTTGTATTTGTACATAAAGATAGATTGCAGGCCTGCAATGAACAAAGGCTAATTTTTATTTATTTTATTCAAATAGTTTTCTTAATAATTCAAAATATCATTATTATTTATACAGAATCAATTGACAATTTTCTCATAATATTTAATCCTCGATTTAATTAGATTTAATCATCTTTCTTTTTTGTTGCCAAAAAATAAAATAAAAACGAAAAAACAATTTCTCTTCAGTAATTAAATTTCAATTGAAATATTTTCACATGATAAAACAAAATGAAATAAATTAATTAATAATTTTAAAAATATCATTATGACGTCATATTGGAAACAAAACGTTTAATTTCAAGTATTCATTTCTAATGACTCAAGATGCATAAATTTTAAGTAACTTCTAAAATGAGACATATTTGACGCCGCATAGATGGAAAATAAAATGAATATGATTTAATGTTGAAATAAAATGAGGTTGAGTTGTGATATTAAATGCTATTATTTAAAGAAAATTATGTTCATCGTCTGCGCACGATTAACATAAACATTAAATTTTGATTTAAAAATGAATTTTTTTTAAAAAATAGGTTAAAAAGAAAGTGAATAGAAAATGTCAATAATTTATACCCCAAAGTTATCCATGCCGTAAATGACGGAATAATTAGTGTAAAAATGTTTTTTATCATTCTTAAAAAGCAAAAAAAAAAAAAAAAAAAATCTAATCTTAAAAAAAAAAAAAAAAAAAAAAAAAAATTAACAAGTGATAATTTTTAAAAGCTGTTCAATTCAGAAAATATGAATAAAAATTACTTTAAAAATGCACTTTCGGGTTTAAAATCTAAATTTTTAATATGTTTGCTTGAAAATATCATTTTCCTCTGTCAATGTCGCAAAAAATAAGCATCGAGAGCTCGAAGTGCATTGTAAACAAGTTTGTAAATGACGATTTGCAACCGGATTGTAATTCCACATTTCTTTTAGCTTCCTAAGAGTAAAATTATGTTGTCACTTTAAAAAATATTTTTTAATAATTAATTTCTATAAAGTTTTATAGTATGCAAAGTAAATATATATAAATCTTACAAAAATACCACCTAAAATACAGGGTGTCCCTCTCAACGGTGGCCAATGGCTAATTTCTAAACCGTTAGTCATAGACATATAGTTCCAATTGCAAAAATGTTTTAAATAAAGAATACTGCCCAGTTAAACTGATGGCATTGAGCTCACAGGCTACAAATACTAATTGTACATTAAAGCCTTATATTTTCAAGGGTTAATTCCGTTCGAAAAAAAAATTAAGAAGGGGAAACAGCTCTCCCCTTTCCTCTTTTTTTATACTTAATCATTGAACCTCCTATACTATCAAAGACATGCTTTATCATATAAAAAATCTATATCCAAAATTCAGAGCAAATTAGATAATTCTTAATAAAAACCCATTTAGCATTTATATAATTTAAAAGGAGTTATCCCTTTCTTTTATACTTAACCGTTAAACTTCCAAAACGATTCAGAGATTTGAACGAAATCTGAAAATTCTGCTTGAAAAACCTATTTATATAAATTAAGAGGGGGGGGGGAGGCATTAGAACCCCTGTTGCCCCTATTTATACTTATTCAATGAACACCTAATAGCAGTCACGGAATCGCCTCATCAGAATGATCCTAATCTAAATTTTGAACGAAAACTTAATTCTGCATGAAAATCCCATTTATATCAACTAACGGGGGGGGGCATTAGAACCCCTGTTCCCCCTATTTATACTTATTCAATGAACACCTAATAACAGCCACGGAATCGCCTCATCAGAATGATCCTAATCTAAATTTTTAACGAAAACTTAATTCTGCATGAAAATCCCATTTATATCAACTAACGGGGGGGGGGATTAGAACCCCTGTTCCCCCTATTTATACTTATTCAATGAACACCTAATAACAGTCACGGAATCGCCTCATCAGAATGATCCTAATCTAAATTTTGAAAACTTAATTCTGCATGAAAATCCCATTTATATCAACTAACGGGGGGCATGAGCCCCCCGTTCCCCCTCTTATACATATCGAATGAACTCCAAAAACTAATCAGGGAAGCGCCTTATCAGGATATACCTATATACAAAATTTCAAGTGGATCCGATATTTTTATCATGAGTTATCGCGTTACGCACATACGCACATACATACAGAACGGACGGGCACATAAGCTCTCAGGCTATGATAGCCTGTGAGCTAAAAAGGTAAAGAATTGTTCTTCAAGAGATTTAGGTCAAAAGAAAATTTTATTAAAAAATTACGAAATTAACTTTTATACGATCCCCCGGTCCTATAAGTGATATTTAGTAAAATTTTCTCACTACTCTAACAAGTAAGAAAAAAAAGGTCCCATTCACATAACATTAAAATTGACAGAGTTATAAAGCTTTAAATTTTATGACTTAAACCACTTTTCTGTAGCTAAATACGGATGAATTGGACTGATCTTTAAGGGAACGTTCACTAAGTGCTTAAAGTATTATAAAGGGTGTCTATTTTCAACGCTGTCTAATAGGTAATTCCTAAACCATTTGCCACAGACATATAGTTCCAATTTCTAAAAGGTTTTAAATGAGATAAAGAAATATTTTAAAAGCAACTTAACTGAAGGTGCTACCACCATATAAGTTTTACGGTAATGTTAATTTTTATTATTTAACTCCTAGATTGGTTAAAATAGTTGAAGACGTGAGTTTTAAAACTCTCTTTATCGTGAAAATCAAATTTTGGGAAATCGCAATTTTATTTTAAAAGATGTGGTATTTTGATAAGCCTTTATTTTGCTTAAAACGTTCGTACTTATTTTTCCCTTGTTCAAAATTTCTATTTAAATTTTAACTCACTTCCAAATATCCAATCGAGGTTCAATTTGCACACTTATTTATATCCAATGACAGTATAATATTAATACAATTTTAAGTGCGTACCATTTATTTATTTTATAGGATTACATCAAATTCTGTTAAGTTAAGTAATCTAATAGAATAGTAAATATAGTCATTTTGTAACGATTTGTGACTGTTGCTTTTCATAAATTAAATTAACAAACTTTCTGTTATTTTTTTACTTATAATTTTAGTACAAATTTTGCTTTAATATGTAATCATCAACATAAATTTAAAAATAATATTGTAGATATTATTTTACTCTCAATGTTTAATGTGAAATTTTATATCTTGCGTTTATTTTTATTTCCAGTAAATTTGTGACTGACCCCTAATTTGCAGCAAAAAAGATGCTTCAACTTTAAAAAGCTATTACTCGGTCAGTTTTAATCGCAGAGGAATGGGACTTTTTTGTATTATTTGTTACAGTAGTGAGGAAAATTTACTAAATATCACTTATAGGACCGGGAGACCGTATAAAAAGTTAATTTTCGTAATTTTTTAATAAAATTTTATTTTGTGCTAAATCGCTTGAAAAACAATTCTTTACCTTTTTTAAAGCATTTTTGCAATTGGAACTATATGTCTATGACTAGCGGTTTAGAAATTAGCCATTGGCCACCGTTGAGAGGGGACACCCTGTATAGTTTTGTTGTAGAAATTTCCTAACATTGTTTTTTTGTTTTACGAAGATAAATTCGTCGATTTTCATGATTTTACTATCCCCTACTTTTAGGCACTTTCTAACATGGTTTAAAAGTGTTTACGACTTCGCCCTGTCTGTAGCCGGATGCCGAGGGCCTGCGATCTGTCTGTCCGTGCTTTAATTCCAGTAAATATAGTCTGATTCCCACGAAATTAATAAATTTTACTGAGATTTGTCATAGAATGTTCGACAATGAAAATGAAGCATGTAGCAACCATAGTTCAATCACAAGAGCACTCAACAGACAGAAGAGTTTACATTATGATCTAAGAGAAAAAATAATTTGCGGTGTATTACAATACTGTTGCACAATTTTAAATATAATGAAATTTATATACGTTATTTAGGTGCACAAGAACATGGTTACTATCGAATATGTTAAGTGTCGTACTTAAAGTATGCGTACAGGCAACTCAAAAGTATTTCAGTATATAATGATCTTCGAAGAATAATTATTAGCGGCATATTTTAATCATGTTACAAAATGAAATTGATATTAATTTTTGCGATGCATTAAAATCTCATATCCATATATCCATTGATTAGTGTCAATCTAGCATACACAATATTGCACGTACTTCTATATTTGGATACAACCCTCATCTTTTTGCTTTATTTTGAAGAACAGCGGATTTTGAGCTTATTCTATCGATGATTATTTTCAGAATTTTCATGCTATCTTTTTGAGAATTTTACAAAAGTTACTTTATGCATTTAGCTAACACCGGTGTTCTCGCTGACATTTGACCAACGTTAGTAATTTGGCTAATTAAAAATAAAAAACACTCGCCAAATGAAAAAAGTATTAGCAACATAAACTTGCTGTGCTTCACAAGAAAAAAAAAAAAAAAAAAAAAAAAAATCTTTAATCTTTTAATGTTTTAATGTACTTCCTTTTTTTCAATAAGTTTTTATAACTGCGACAACGATTGTTATTAATTTCAACTATCCACTACAAATATATTAAAAATATGTATATGTTAAAAATATGTTTATGCATATAAAGGATAAAACCTAAAGCCTTTTTAAATTTTAAACTTAAAATTAAAATTCAAAAACTTAAAGGTCCCAATTAATATTTTTAACTTTAATCTAAAATTTAAATGCCCCTTCTTTTAACCTTAATTCTAATACTTAAAGCTATTTTGCCCCTGTTAATGTTCTTTCCCAACCTAACATTTATTACTTTCAGAGATCATTTTTGGATGTTCTTTAAGATTAAAAAAGCTGACGTAAACGCAATTCTTAATTTGTAGAATCAGCATGCAACCCTGGAAAACCGCGCCTAACAACGTCATATTGCCCAGATATTTCTTAACCAATTAAAATTAGAGTAACACCCATTATTTAGTATCGCGACCTGGTAGAAATAATGCGAATTAACGTCCTTTAAATAGCGGGAGCGCCTAAAACAAGTGGCTTTTTGAGCGTAACACTTGCCTGATAAAATGCGGCCCAAAGAAGCGAACTTTTAAAAAGAAAGCGTCAAGTTACAGGGACCTGATTTTACCCAAAAGATTTGCCAAAAAGGATTAATAAACCAGGCCCCAAGTGAAAATACGGTGTCGTTATTTGTCTCAACAACACCTCATGATTCAACAAAATAACGCCGCATCGATGGTAGAACGCCAACATCTATCCCCGGCCATTCAGACGATTGACTCGGCGCGATCGCCAAAGTTCTCTCCCCGGCACCTATACGCTTGACGCGACGGATCGATGAGTTTCATCGCCCGAAGTCCCGAATCTCTCTCCCCGGCCACATGACTACGATTGACGAGTTCCCATGATGACGGTAACCCCACAAACGTATGCCAAGATCGGGTTCGTGTCATGTATATGCATATGCATATGTATGAAAAACAAAGAAAAAGCAAAAATTGGGCACTAGCAGTTTGGCGAATGTAATCGCTTGTTTACTCGCCAAATGAAGAATTTAGTCGCAATTTGGCGCAATGGCGAGCGACAGCGAGAACCCTGGCTAACACATTATGCAAATTACATTTTGGTTGCGTTCACGCATGCACAATAAAACATAATTTAGTAAACCTGCTCACCTATAACTTTTATTATTTTTAATTCTGATTACAGGGTATTATGTAGAATATTATTTGTCATATTTTCTGAGGGGGAAAGGAAACATCTTTTTATAAAAAGAACTCTGAAAAAATTAGAAGCAAAAATCTTGTCAAAATTTCGGACTCTTTTTATAAAAATCTTAATTTATCTACGGGTATACATAATATCCTCATAAAAATGAACACAGTGTATTACAATTATAGACACGTAATCATAATCTGCAGTTTGAATGCTTTTGCTAAATTAGTTTTGACGGGGTTATCCAAAAGATCTTCTTTCTTTTTTAACTTGTTGACGGTCTCCTATGGGATTTCGAAAAAAAATCTTCACGGAAATATATGACCTGTATTTTTCTGTTTACGCACTTTAAGTTTTAGAATAATTCCTCATGTATTTTTGTAGATATTTAACAAAACGTCTAAAATCGCAAATGGCCGGTCACCTTTGACCATATAGTGTATGTACTTGTATAATCGTGCAGTGAGACATAAGACACGAGAAAAACATAATTTTCATTTTATTTTTTTTATGATGTTATTGAATACTTATTGTATTCATTTTGATATTTCTATGAAAACAATATTTCTGATATTAACTTTCTGAGCTTGTTGAATGTACATTCTAAAGTACATTTTAATATATAAGAAAAAAACTGAACATGGAAATAAATAGTATTTCGAATCATATACTTGCCTGAAACTGTATTGAATTTGGTAACCCGAAAATTTTAGCTTTCATCAATTTTGACGGCAACTCAAGGGTCTGAAAAAGAAAAATGGCAAATATATATTATTTTTTAGGGAAGTAATTATTTACTATGGTCTGCTGGAAAGATTAACTAAAAAAGTTATCTATAAATACAAAATTCTCTAAAACATACCCCAGTGATGCTGCCTATCCTTTACTATAAAGAAGAATTTTGTAGAACGAATAAATCTGGTAAAACCAATTTACCATGTTGCTAAATTCACAGCCATAAATCCTTAGTCAAAGCAGTGAAAGGGAATTCTGTTTGCTTTTCTGCATGGAGAAGTCAACGTTCACAATCTAGTACTCCTTTTTAACTGCTGTCCAGACCCCTACCTACCGGGCAATAATCTAGTCTTACGGGTTTGAGTGTCTGGAAATGGGACGAAATCACCTGACCGCCGCCACGCGGCGATCTGAATGACAGTCGCTTATGCCGTCTTAATGGGCTTAAGTAGCTCAATTAAATGGACTGTGACTATTTTTTAAAATATAATTCGACGAATTAACAACTATAAACTTTTTTTTCACAATAAAAGAATTCTAACGGAGCTCACCATAGAGATAATCATTCCAAACAAAAAACGAAAAGAAACAACAACAACACTCGAGTTCTTTGCAAGCAGACGATAAAACAAAAAACAAAAATCAGGGTAACAATGATTACTAGGATTATCACCAGGCAATAATAAATGCGAAGCTGGCGTCAACAAATGGCAGCTCTGTTTAACGTTATTTTTGTTATACGTTGGCCAGTTACTTAAAGTGAATTTACTTATTTAAATCCTTACTGTATTCACACCGAGCCGATAGTATGGATTGTCCTTGCTATCAGGCGTATCGTTCTGAACTTATTTCTCAACGTTTATAACATCGGTCGCGGTTGTTGGAGGTGGTATTGGCAGTTTAGTGATTGTTCAGATTAATTTGCACCACTGCTCGGATGCAAATGATGCTTTGTCATCTTATGCGGCGAGTTGTGGCGCGCATTTCTTTTTATGCCAGGATCCTTATGTTTATAATGGTCAATTTGCTAATTTACCTTCTGGCTGGTTGTGCTTTCCCCCAACTTCTTTCTCTTCCTGTATCTTATGTACTGACAGTGTTTTTGCAATAGTGAAAGGTTTTGAGACTAGTAATTCAGTTTTTATTAACGTGACTATGGAGAGTGATCCACTGCTGTTAGGGTCTGTCTATGCTCCCCCCTCCGGAAATCTTGACGATGACATGTCACCTTGGGTCACTTATTATCAGAATGCTACCCACATTGTTGTTGGAGGTGACTTTAACGTGCCCTTAAAGCTTTTGGGTTATACCAGAGAAAATGCAAGAACTGAAGTATTTTCGGATTATATTATGTCCACTGATCTAAGACTTGTAAATGACGTTACTGCTCCGCATACGTATGTTCAGGATGATCGTTTGGGTAGACCTGATTTGACTTTATTAGGTGTTGATGTCTTGCCATATCTGAATAATTGGAAAGTAGATGATTCAATATTTTCTTTTTCCGATTATCGCTACATAGTGTTTGAACTGTGTCTTGTTCCGGCGCGTCGCATGCATGAGCGTTTTAAGACTAAAAATAAGTCCATGACAAATTTTAACAAGGAATTTGCCAAGAAACATGATGAAATGTCCTTGGCACTAGAGAGAGTTCATGATCAGATGTCTTTGGAAGAATGGGTTGATGGCTTTAGAGATTATTTGTACTGCTGTGTAAATAAAGTTTTTAAAAAGGGTGAGCTTTACGATAAATTTACAGTCACTTGGTTTACTCAGGATCTCAGGGTTCTGAGAAATAAAGTAACAGCTTGTTATAAAAGATACAGACGTAATTTGGAAAATGTAAATTATAAGGATGCATATATTGAAATTAGAAGACGATATAAACGTGCAATCAGGAGAGCTAAGAGCAAAAGTTGGATGGTTTACTGTTCTAAAACAGATGAAATATATGGAAATCTTTTAAAATTTGTGTCAGGTAAAAAATTTAAACATGAGGACATGGCTTTCTCAACGTTGGAAAATTCAAACGTTTTTTATTCTTATGATGAAATAGCTCATGAATTAATGATCGAGCACTTTGGGATAGAAGATGTGCCTTTAAATGTTCATTCATTTACGAGTGTTAAAGATTACAAAAATGATCTAGATTTTAAGAAATTAACTAGAAAAGAACTCTCATTTGCTTTATCACAGCAGCATAACAATAAGGCTCCCGGATTTGACGAAATTGATGCCTTGATTGTTAAAAATCTTTGTAAAAGATTTTCTACTTTAATGTTAAATATTTTTAATACCTGCCTTCGTTTTGCTCATTTTCCTAGTCGTTGGAAGAAGGGCGTTGTTATTTTCTTCAGGAAAAGAAATAGGCCGGAAGGACACTATAAATCATACAGACCAATTACACTATTGCCAATTATAGGTAAAATTTATGAACGTATGCTGAAGGTGAGAATTCTGACAATGCTTGAGGCTGCTTATTACTTGGACGACAGACAACATGGTTTCAGGGAGCTCAGAAGCACAGTCACTGCTATGGAAGAGCTTAAAAAGAAGGTAGTTGAAACATTGACTGATTTTAAATACTGTGCTGCGGTTTCTTTTGACATTGCTGGTGCATTTGATGTTCCGGACTGGAATATTGTTGCTGATATAATAGTAAATCTTCCATTATTTGATTATTTGAAGAGTGTCTTAAAAAACTACATCTCGGATAGACTAATTGGCTTTAAATTCTTACGTGGTATAAAATGGTTTAGAATATTTATGGGCTGTCCACAAGGTTCTTGTTTGGGACCTATGATATGGAATTTGGTTGCAGATCGCTTGCTTAAAAGAGGTCATGAACGTCTACTTGATTTGATTACATATGCGGATGATTCTGTAGTGGTGGAAGGTGCGAATACTAGGGCAGCCTTAGAAAATAAAATAAATAATTCAGTTAATACTTTTTCAGAATTGTGTCTAGACCTTCATTTACAACTGAATTTGACAAAAACAGAGGTCATGCTCTTTGGAAAGAATACAATGAAAAAGAGAAAACCGATTTTTAAATATCAAGGACAGTCTATTCCAGTGAGGAACAATATAATGTATCTGGGATTTCTTTTAGATAGTCGATTTAACTGGATGGATCATCTTGATATGATTAGAGGTAAACTATTTTCTTTTACATGTAATGTAAGAAAAGTGAGAATTCGTGACATTGGAATCTCAGTACAGTTTTTTGAAAATTTGGTATGCCACGGTACTCAAAAAGCAAATTTCATATGGTCATGAGGTGTGGTTTAATGATCTTAACTCATATGGTCTGAGAAGACTTTCGTCTTGTCAGAGAATTTGTCTTCTAACTATAATTAGAAGCTACCGCTCTATTTCAACAGAGGCTCTCTGTGTTTTGGCTGGAGTCATTCCAATTGACATAGAATTAAATAATTCTTATAAATTGTATAATTTACTTCATAGAGATTCTGTGCTAGATATAGATAATTATCAAATTTGTTCTAAAGAAGTCTCTAAGAGGATGCCTACATATTATTAACCAGGTTTTTATGAAAAACATCATATCAATTTTATTGCACCTGTAACTAAAACAGTTCCTCATAGAAATTCACCTATAGCGTATACGGATGGATCAAAAATGCCGGAGGGAGTGGCTGCAGCTTTTGATGTTTATTTTCAGAAAACTGAAATATTTAATAAGAGAATTAGCTTATGTAGATACAACACTGTTTTTCAGGCGGAACTTTATGCCATCCTTGAGGCCATTAAATGGTTTAGTATGGTTTAGTACAGCTTCATTTAAACATTTATTCTTATATACAGATAGCCTTTCTTCTATCTCAGCTTTAGGTAAACTTTTTCCTAGTAATGAAATTTTATTTGATGTTTTTACAAGTCTTCGTTTACTACGTAACAAAATGATACATGTCAGATGGATAAAGTCACATGTTGGTATCAGTGGCAACGAGCGTGCCGATGAACTGGCAAAATCGGTAATTATAGATAAAATTTTTGACTCTGAGGAAAGGCTTTTATTTCCTATAAGTGTTCCTAAGTGCTATTTTCAAAAGAAAATATAACGGATTGGCAAACAAGATCGTCGTTTACAGATAAAGGTCGCGACACCTATAGAGTATTGCCAGATGTATCTACAGACTTTATTTGCTATTCGCAAGTAGCAGCTTACTTTATCAGTGGACATGGTGCATTTCCTTATTTTTTACAAAAGATTGGTAAACGACAGACTGATAAGTGCATCTGTGGTAAAAGAGGCGATCCTTTCCATTATCTGTTTCAAAACTGTTGTGATTCAAGGAATAAATTTTCATTTATCAATAACAGGACAATTGAATGGAACTTGAGAGTAGTACTTTTGAATAGACAGAACTATGAACTATTAACAAAAATTTATAATGATTTGAATAAGAACTTTTCATTCATAAAGTATAAGTTTTGATTTACGATAATCCATATTATTTTGGCTGATTGGTATTCTTATGAATCTAAGAAAACTGCAAAAATAGAAAATGTTTATAAAATTCTATTATCTATTTCTATTTTATTTTACAGACATATGTTCATAATTTGTAAATGTCTTTAAAAAATGTATTTTTGTGTTTTTTGTTTTTAAGTGTCAGGGCACTTAAATCTATTTTGCATTAATATTTATTTTAATTTATTAAGAAATGCCCTTTGAATTTCTGGGTCTGTTGCCCTGGATGAGCTTTGGCTGAGTGGTGGAGGAGGATTTCCGCCTGGGGTTGTCACCTATGCCAAATTTTGGTTGGTGCCCAGGTTAGGGTGATCCTGTATTCACACCTAAGACAACAGTTGATCTCGTAATTTAGAGCCTTAATCAGTTAACGAGACCTTCAGCTGACCAAGCATTTCCAGAGATATAAATCACCGGTAATTTGGAGGACTTTGCACTCACGGCGGATTTTACATGTACGAGGTGCCATAAGCGTTCATAGCGGATTTTAGCTGCCGGCAAGCCACGAATGTTTCGGCTACTATTGTCACTGGATGAAGAGCACAGTGTTACGCAACTTTTTTTCCCCTTGCTGCACACTTGAATCCATTGTTAAGATTCACTTAGCTTGTGAGATTAAGGGAAAAATAATTAAAAAAATTAATTTTAAATTTTACTACTGCCACAATGAGGTTGAATTTCGAACAAAAGTGGAAAAAGACCTAATTTTGGCTAGATGATTTTTGATTCAAAATAATAGATTAAAAAATTATCCAAAACCTACCTATGCGTAAAAGATGTTATATTATATGCTGAGTATGGGAAAATTAATTTAAAAAAAATAATTTCAAAATTTAAATCTGCAGGCAGATGTGGTTCAAATTTATGTATTTGAACGTTTTACGGTAAAAAATCAATGTTTTTTTTTTTTTTTTTTTTTTTGTAAAATAAAATATGAATTTTAGAATTTTTAGCAGTCATTTCAATGAGGGGATATTTATTTGATTACAAGATTAAAACTTTAGTTTCTTATTTAACAGCTTTTTTATTATTAAATCAAGAAAAATCGTCAATATTACAATTGACGATAATGACGTTTGGTATTGAAAATCGGCATGAGATTTTTTAATACAATTCGATTTTTATAAAACCATCTTATATATGGTCCATACACAACAGAAAATGCTTCCGTGACTATTTTGATTATTAGTTTTGTAGAATGAGCGTTGAGTGAATAGATATTATTGATAGTAGATGTTATTGCCACTGGAACGATTGCTGGATTTACTATTACTTCTGAAATCTTGTCGTTACTAAATCCCTCAGTTAGTGTATATTCGACACATTTTCCTATTTAATTAAATCTATGTAATTCGTCGCAAAAGGTCAAAAACTGGTATATGGAAAATATAGATATTATATAATGTAATGATCAGGACAGCAGACTGTTTGATTTCACTCCAGCGCTTTTAGAATTCATCTACTGACATAGATGAAAATACAAAAAGCTTCTCACATGCAGCTAATATATTTTTCATTTCACCGGTGAAACAATTGTCCATCCACACTCCGAAAAGATGACGTAGTGGAACCTCATTGGTGTGTAACTAGCACAAAAACCATTGTAGTGGACGCTTGAAAATCAGTTCCATATTTCGAATCCTTTAACATCTATGTTAACAGATATTCCGTCACAACCGATGGCAACCAACTTTGTTACATGTATATTATTGTTAACATATCACAAAAAAAATTTACGTCGTGTTTTCAAATTGTTTGGCACTCTCCCAGAATTTACATATATGTGGGCGATGTATTCGGAACCAAGTTCTTTTTCCAAGCTCAAGTCTGCTTCTATTATGATTTTTCTTCTGTTTTTTCTAGTGATGTATAGTCTTGTCTTTACACCCATCAAAGTTTAAATAAAATGGCCATATCATAATTTTTTACAAATGACTAAAACGATAGAGTTGTATTTGGTTTGGTTTGTCATGCCAAATTTTTTTTCTGTCAATAGCATTCGATTTCCAGTTTTGTGAGATAATGCCCACATCTTGAAGTGCACCTGACACTATGGCAGCACCTGCTTGATCGGAAATGCCCAAATTGCCCAATATTCTGGCTGATGCCAATCTTCGTCACTACAAGTGGTGTGACACCTAGCTCGTCAGCATTTTGGCTTTTCAATGATAGCTGATGACTCAGAAAAGTCAGTTTGATCTCACTACGTCGGTTTAGTTTACACACAATATTAATATTCATATTCAAATCTATTGAAGTGAAAAAAAAATAGGCATTGTTTTCGTAAATTGTCCACTAGACTGTATTAGCTTTCAATATCTTATTTTGTTTTATAAGAATTAAGAAGAGCGCAATATTTGTCGTGAGGCAGTTAAATTTTTCTTAAAATGCTGCTGTGGTAAATTATTGAGATTGAATCTCATTTACATTTCACTTCTAGCTTATTAGCAACTCCTTCTCACTGGCAGGAAATAAATAGATGTTGACCGATTCTTTGCTTCGGTTATTTTTTAAGTACCAATATATAAATTTTATAACGTTTTTGTAATAGGGAGCATATTTACTGGCATAGACAAACCTTTTACTGAAAAAACTGGAATTGCCAGTTTTTCGAAACTTTAAACCACTTGCAGCAGTATTAAATTTCGAAAATTTTTTTTTCACTTAATCTCTATGAAATATAATATTTCTTACGAAAAGGTAGGTTTTGATTAATATTAAAATGATCATTTTGCGTCAAAAATAAATCTAACTAAAATTAGATATTTTTACTTTTTTACTTTCTTCTATCTTCAATAGAAGAAAGTACTGTAATCGAAATTTTTTTCGACTACGGGTTTTTGACGGATTTACACGTTTCAGGGGTCAGAGATTCCAAAAAACATGTTTTTACAAAATGTCTGTCTGTCCGTGTGTCTGTGTGTATGTCGCCATTCTACCATCAAAAAGTGTATGAAGTTATGTATAGAATTGAACCAAATTTTTTGTGAATGTTTTTGTCTGTGGCAAGCAGGTCCTCCTTCAGTTTTGAAATATTCCGACGGAAGGGGGCGCTGCAATCGCGATTTTTGTGCCATTTTCAATATTGTACCGACCAAAAGTACATGAAGTTATGCATCGAATTGAACCAAATTTTTTGTGTAAGTGTATGACTATGGCTAGTTAGTCCTCCCTGAAATTAAAAAAAATCCGTCGGAAGGGGGCGCTGCAATCACGATTTTTGTACCATTTTTAATATTGTACCGGCCAGAAGTATATGAAGTTATGCATCGAATTGAACCAAATTTTTTGTGTAAGTGTATGACTATGGCTAATTGGTCTTCCGTGAATTTGAAAATAATCCGCCGGAAGGGGCGCTGCAATCGCGATTTTCGTGCCATTTTTAATATTGTACCGACCAAAAGTACATGAAGTTATACATGGAATTGTACGAAATTTTTTGTGTATGTGTATGACTGTGGCTAGTTGGATCGCCCTGAATCTGAAAAAAAAATCGCCGGAAGGGGGCGCTGCAATAGCAAATTTTATGCCATTTTCAATATTGCATCACTTAAAAGCGTATGAAGTTAGTTCTAGCACTGAACTAAATTTTTTGTATATGATTATTTTTTGATAAGGCAAGTAAGTCCTCCCTGAATTAAAAAAAAAAAAATCTGCCTATCATTCTATTGTCCATCGGCTCGTGCAGAGACGAAAATTCGTTTTTACTCCGATTAATTGATTGAAGCAGAATTTTAAGATGAAAATCAAAGTTGGTATTGTATTGAATTAAAAGTATTAAAGCATTAAAATGAGTAACTATTTTTTTAAATATTAAAATGTACGTATGAGATAGAAGAAAGTTTTGGGATTGGCACATCCAACTAGTTTCAATATTTCATCGAATTTTCAACTTTTTTGTGGCAGTATTAAATTTCAAATTTATTATTATTTTTTATTTAACTTCCATACGATATAACATCTTTTCCGCATTGTTGTATTTTAAAAATTATTAAAATAATTACTTTTTGACAAAAATCATCTAACCAAAATTCGGTCTTTTTTCAATTTTTTTTGAAAATTAAACCCTTTTGTGGCAGCATTAAATTTTAAAATTATTTTTTTTTCCCTTAATCTCCATGCAATAGAATATCTTTTCCGCATAGGTAAGTTTTGATGAATAGTAATTTTTTTTTTCGCCATAGACAATCGATCCACCCTAATGCACATGTGTATGTGTGTCTATTTTCTTTACCACATTTAAAATCAAAATCAATGCCAAGTACATATATTGCATGTGAAAAAAATTTCACCATAAAAATGATTTTCAACAAAAAATATACTTTGAATCAACATTGTACTTGCTGATTTAATGCAAATGTGCTGTTGTGTTTTCAAAAATATTAGAAGTTTGTGTAAAAGTTTCAGAATATGCTCTAAATTCAGAAGAGTATTTGCATTCAGACATTTATTGACGGAAATGATTTGTTTATATTTATTTATTCAAATGACATCTGTTTTACATATACATATGTTGATAAAAACACTTTAAGTTTACACTAGTAAGTTTTTATTTGCACTAAATATAACATTTAGTGTAAAGAGTATATGGGCGAGACGAAAACTAGAAGCGGACAAGATAAGTTTTGAGAGCAATCTTTTATTTTGATAGCTGGGTCCTTTTATTTAGGGAAATCTACTTTTTAAAGGCTCTATAGCTTAGATTAGCTAAATGAAAGAATTCATATTAAAAAAGTTGTGTTGATATATTTGTTTGCATTACTGCACTTTTTAATTCTTTTTTATGTTTAACATTAAAAATGTAAAAGTTATGGAAGCTGAAATTTTCTGCTGTTTCTGTTATTGAAATCTTTAAGAACTGTATCATAATCTAGGTTCGAAACTCTATCTGATTCCGTTGATAAAACTGGCAAATAATAAGTCTTTCTGGGCTCATACTAAAGATTTCTACCTTTATATTATAAATAACAAACCGTTACTGTTCCGTAACACTGGCGTCATTTTGAAGTTTGAAGATGACAATTAAAGGCATTAGCGCATCCACGGGGGAAGCTAAGGGGGCTGAAGCCCCTCTCAGACCGCAATATTAAATTAAATATTTAAAGTTTTCTAAAGTTATGAAAGTTTATTTTCATTATTTTTAATAGATTCTGCCAAATATAAATTTTGAAAAATAGTAATCGTTTCACATTTTTTTTTCTTAGTTAAATTTTTTTTATGAAATTTAAAATATCAGCATTTTTACTATCCACCACTTAAAACAATGTTTTCTTTTTATTTATCAAAGAAGTTTAAACCTTCAGAATTAACTTCATCAAAAATTTTCAGAGCCCTTCTCCCAGGTTTCGCCAATTGCCTGCCCCAAGTTCTACCACCCAGTCTTCGTTCCGTATCAAGTCAATAGAAAAAATGTACGTCCGAGAACGACATAACGTTTCTATTTTTGATAAAATGTAAAAAAAAAAATAAATAAATAAAATAAAATAAAATAAAAATACGGACCGAGCTCGTCTTACATTCCGGACTAGATCAGGAAAATATAGACTTCTAAAATATGATAGCCCCCTAGAAAGCTTAATCCTATAGGTGCGCCACTGATTTTTCGCTTTTTCAATTTTTGATACTGTAATTTTTTTAACTTCTAACATAGCACATTTTCAAATCTTACACTGATAACTTAGGAAAAAAATATGCTTTGAAATGAAACTTGTTTGAAAACTATATGATAAATGATTGATTCATTATGGTTGAAATTAAAAAAAATCATCAATTTATTTATCATACTATCTGTATTATAAAGGGCAAAAATATATGTGGATAACGCATAAGTCATTTCGCGTATGGCAACATTTTGAAATTTGAAATGAAATTTCGGTTTTGCAATTTTTAGTACTGCAAATTTTTAAACTTCTAAATATCGCACAGTTTCATATTATACACCATCATATAGGAGGAAAAAAAATATTTTTAAATGCAAATTGTTTGAAACATTATTTTTGAGACATTATTATTATTATTATTATTATTATTATTATTATTATTTTTTTTTTTTTTTTTTTTTTTTTTTTTTTGTAGTTTTGAATACCAATTTTGTAATTTTGACAACAGAAGTACTCCATCTATATTAAAAGACAGGTTGTTTTTTTTTAGCCATCAGTCCAGAGTTTTCTAAAGGACCGATTTTGATAATAACTTTTTTTTAATGAAAGCTGTTCATATGTAGATGTGCCCGTTCTAGCTATCTTGTAATTTATTTCCATTTTTATAGTTCATTTTTAATTTTAAAGTTTTTTTTTATATATAATTTCTCCAAAACAGTAGCAATCTTATTACATCCATTGTTGCAGATAAATGGCAGTTCCAATGATGAAAATAGCATTTTTATTTGTGACTATTTATTGTTAGCTGCACAACTAAACATTTCAACATTACGTTATAATGCATTATTCTTACTGTGATACTTTGTATGATGTAAAAACACAGTTATCATTTGTTAAACCATGAAACAGATTCAAAAGATAAAATATGTTCAATCTTTTTCAGTGTTGTCATCTTGCCGGGGCAAGATGACGATTTGTTAATGTTATGAAAAAATAAAATTATTCTTTATTTTTCCTTTATTTGAAAAATTAAATGGTAATATATTTAACTATTATATATTTAACTATATTTCTCTAACAGTTCGTGTAAAATTAATTTTAATATACTTAAAAATAAACTAATAAACAACAAAAATTGTTAGCATAGTCATCTTGCCCCGTCTCTCCTACTTTCAAAGTAAATTTATTTGAAAAGCGTAGTTTATAAAACTCTATATTCAAATAACTTGAAAGCATCAAATTAATTTTATATTTGCTTAAAGTGATAAAATACATTTAAAAAGAAAAAAACTTTATTTATTCAGATTTGACATGTGTGGTATTTAACACTTTTACTTTTCAGGTAAAACTGTAGATGGCGCCCCTTGTCCATTCCATGGAATTATTGTAAGGAACATAAATGTACTTGAGTTCCAGATTAGTTGTTCTATGTGTTAAATGTATATATGTCGTCTGTAGTGCCGTCAGATTTATTAAGTATGTTCTGTCCTTAAGTTCGTCCACCTCACATCATTGAGTACTGTTTTATGCCTTAAGTTAATATGTTTAAAGATATTATAAATGGCGACGTATGGAAAAAACTTTGTAACGTAAAAATGTTAAAAGAATAATGGCGCGCCAAATGGAAATGGCTCCTTCTTTCGATTTTGTGTTCGACAATTCTACAAGGTAACAGCAGCCTTTCAGAGTATCTCAGCAGCTACAAAACAAGGGGGTAGTAAGTGTATTGAATTTCACTTTATTTTTTTTCCTATCTTATTGCATGAAAATACGATGTTTTCATTTAAAGAGTACGATGATAAAGTAGAATCATTTTAAGCATATATTAAACGCTTAAAGCAGAATTTTATTCTGAATGAATTAATAGAGGAAAAAAAAAGTTGCGGCCCTTTTATCCTGCATGGGCCCTAAGCTTTATAATTTGCTGAGTAATTTATGTTTCCCGAAAGAATGTGAAACATTAAAATATTCTGAGATTGTTGACATTTTGATAAAGCATTTAAGCCCCGCCCCCAACAAATTTATAGAACGAATTAAATTCCGTAAGTGTTACCAAAATGAGTCGGAATCAGTTCAAGATTTTGCTGCTAGATTAAAAAAAAATACAACTTTTTGTTGTTTTACGGGTGATACATTAAATGAAAATTTACTTGAACAATTTTTATGCGGTTTGAAAAGCGAAAGCATTCAAAATAAATTGATTACGCAAGTAGATGAATTAACTTTTGAGAAGGCAGTTGAAAAAGCGTTATCCTTACACAATGTAGATATTGAAATTTCTGAAATTAAAAATAAAAATTTCAGTACTAATAAAATTTCAAGTTCAAAGAACGTACACCCCAAGAAATTGTCGAATGATTGTCAGAAGTCAAATGTCAACAATCATGTAAATAATACAATTTCTGAAGCAAATAAAAGTAAATTAAAGTGTTATAGATGTGGAAATACTTCTCATCTAGCCAATTCATGTAGATTTATTAATGCTACTTGTAAAATTTGTAAGAAAAAAGGCCATATTGGAAAAGTATGTAGAAGTAAAACTTTCCAAAAACACGTGAATTCAGTAGATACAGTAAATGTATTAACTATAAAAAATATAGGTGCAAATCCTATTAAATTATCTGTGTTAATTGAAAATAAAGCAAGAGCTGATATGGAATTGGACACAGGTTCGGGAATTTCTGCTGTTCCTTTAAAAAGATTTCGCAGAATTTTTCCTGATTATAAAATATTCCCCCCAGATGTTCAGTTAAAAACTGCAATTGGTGAAATTTTTAAACCTGTAGGTTATGTTGAAGTAAATGTTACTTATGAAAATAAAACAGAAAAGTTAAAATTATATTTGATAAAAGAAGATACTTTTCCATTATTATTTGGCCGTGATTGGGCCTCTGCATTCGATATTTTTCCACATAATTTAAGATCTGTCTATGTTAATGAGACTGTAAATTATTCTCATAAGTTACAAGAATTGTTAAATGATTTTTCTGATTTATTTTCTGATAAAGTAGGGGAAATTAAAGGGTTAAAAGCAGAGCTTTATCTTGAAAAGGATGCTACACCCATATTTTGTAAAGCTAGGACTGTTACTTATGCACTACGTGCTGCAGTCAATGAGGAATTACAAAGATTACAAGACGCTGGTATAATTAAACCAGTTACAAATAGCAAGTGGGCAACCCCTATTGTTCCAGTGGTAAAATCTAATGGAAAAATACGTTTATGCGGGGACTTTAAAGTTACATTAAATAAATATCCGAAAGTAGAAAAATATCCCTTGCCTAAAATAGAAGATATGTTAGCTACTTTAAGTGGTGGTGTTCATTTTACAAAAATTGATTTGAATCAAGCGTACCTCCAACTACCCGTTGATGAGGAATCCCAAGAATTATTAACCATTAATACTCCTAAAGGATTATTTCAGTTTCTTAAATTACCAATGGGTCTTAGTAGTTCTTCTGCTATATGGCAAAGAAAAATCGAGCAAATTTTAAGTGGAATTGAGGGAATTACAATTTTTATTGATGATATAGGAATTACTGGGGAAACAGATGAAATTCATTTACAAAGGTTAAAGCAAGTATTAGAAAGGTTGAGAAATTATAATATTCGGATAAATGAGGAAAAATCATTCTTCATGGCAGATGAAATTACTTATTGTGGGTATAAAGTGGATAAACATGGTATTCATAAAACACCAGATAAAATAGAAACAATTGTAAATGCTCCTAGGCCAGAAAATGTTTCCCAGGTTAAAGCATTTCTTGGTCTTGTAACTTATTATGCTAAATTTGTGCCAAATTTATCGACAATTGCACATCCTTTGAATAATTTGCTTAAAAAGAATGTGAAGTTTAATTGGTCTTACAAAATGTGATCAAGCGTTTAAAAAAATAAAAAGAGAAATTACTTCAGACAGAGTGCTTACTCATTTCAATCCGAAATTACCTTTAATCTTAGCTACTGATGCTTCTCCCTATGGTATCTCTGCAGTTCTTTCGCATGTGATGCCAGACAAAACTGAAAAGCCTATTGGATTTGTATCCAGAACCTTGAATAATGCCGAAAAACGGCATAGTCAAGTAGATAAGGAGGCATTAGCAATAATATTTGGTGTTAAGAAATTTTTTCAATATTTGTACGGTAACAGATTCATTTTGTTTACTGATAGTAAACTATTAGTTTCAATTTTTTCACCTTCTAAAAGTATTCCTGTTTTATCAGCTGCTAGAATGCAAAGATATGCCATATATCTACAAACGTTCCAGTATGACATTCGTTATAAGAAAACTACTGAACACGGTAAGGTCGATGCACTACGTCTTCCATTACGTAGTGCAGATTTGCCCCACGAATATAATTCAAATGAGGGACTTGATGAATCTGAAATCATTCAAATAAATCAGCTTTCTGTTTTACCTTTAAATGCTAAATCTATTGCTTCAGCTACAAAAACTGATCCTCTTTTGCGTCAAATTTTTCATCATCTCATTTCTGGTTCAGAAATTCCAAAAAAATTACTTTTTGGCGGAAAACAAGAAGAATTTACTCTTCAGCATGGTTGTATTTTAAAAAGTTGTAGGGTAGTTATCCCAGAAATTCATCGACAACAAATATTAAAGGAATTACATTTTGGTCATTTTGGTATAGTGAAAATGAAATCTTTAGCCCGTAGTTTTGTATGGTGGCCAGGACCATGATATTGAAGATATTGCAAGAAATTGCTCTATTTGTGTAAATTTGAAAAATAATCCTCCCAAAGTTGATACACATCATTGGGAATGGCCTACAGCTCCATGGCAGAGAATTCATATTGATTATTTTGGTCCTGTTAATGGGAAGATGCTTTTGTTAGTGGTTGATGCTTATAGTAAATGGCCTGAAGTATTCATAGTTCCTAGTACAACTTCAGAAAATACAATTATTTGTCTTTCTTCTCTCTTTGCACGATACGGTTTTCCTATTTCTTTGGTATCAGATAATGCTAGGCAGTTTACATCTGAAGAATTTGAAATGTTCTTAAAAAGTCATGGTGTAAAACATAAGTTTAGTGCACCATACCATCCATCTACAAATGGACAGGCTGAGAGATATGTGCAAACGGTCAAACGTGGATTAAAAGCCTTAGCGTCTGAACCAGGTACTTTACAAATGAAGCTGAATAACTTTCTTATGCAGTACAGGAAGATGCCACATGTTACAACGGGGGAAAGTCCTGCATCTTTATTTCTAAGACGTCACATAAGAACAAACATAGATTTGATAGTGCAGAATGTTGCAAATTTTGTTCATGAAAAACAAACTGCAAGGAAAGCTAAAGTTAAAGTAAAAGAATTTGAAATCAACCAGAAAGTAGCGGTAAGAAATTATACGCCAGAAGCCAAATGGAAAATTGGTCGAATCGTAGCAAGAGAAGGAAAATTACATTACAGAGTTCAAGTTGGTTCGAATATTTGGAAAAGGCATGTGGATCAAATAACTAATGTAGGGGAAGATATTTCTTTAACTAATGATCCAAATTCGGAAGAAAATGTTGCAGAAAATTTTAGAAGTGAAAATGCAAAGGTGAAGCAAGATGATTTTCCACCCTTACAATCAAGTTTCACAGATCCGCAACCAGTTGACTCTCATGTTCCAGTTGCTCCCGATCCTACGCCAACTAACTTTCATGATCCTGAGTCTTCGAGTTCTAATTCAACTAACTTTGATAACATTCTCTTAAAACCGTCGGTTCCTACTAGTGCTACAGTTGATGCTCCTGAACATGTCAAAACTAATTCTTCTTCTTCTCCACAGGTACTTAGACGATCCAGAAGACATAGGAGAGCTCCTGACCGACTTCATTATTAAGTGGGGAAGAGCTGTGGTATTTAACACTTTTACTTTTCAGGTAAAACTGTAGATGGCGCCCCTTGTCCATTCCATGGAATTATTGTAAGGAACATAAATGTACTTGAGTTCCAGATTAGTTGTTCTATGTGTTAAATGTATATATGTCGTCGGTAGTGCCGTCAGTTTTATTAAATATGTTCTGTCCTTAAGTTCATCCACCTCACATCATTGAGTACTGTTTTATGCCTTAAGTTAATATGTTTAAAGATATTATAACATGTTTCAATGCTATGGCGGTAATATTCTCAAGAATTAATATGATACAAATATTTTCCCCGAGAAAAATCTAAATTGAAAACTGGTAAACAATAATAACGCAAACTACAATTTAAATTTTGTTGCGAAAATATTTGTGTCATTTTAAGTCGTCGATAAAACATGTCGAATTTGAATAAATATTTTATTTTTTTTATTTTTATTTATTTGTTTATTTATTTTGCCTTCTAAATTTATTTTTATCACTTTAAGCAAATATTAAATGAGTTTGACATGTAGTTGAATTTTATGCTATTTTATGATTTTCAAACAATTTCCAAGACAGGATTGTTTTCAAATCAATCTCAGCAATGAACATCATTTTGCTACATTAAATTAACAAGGTGGAACCCGTCGAATTGCGACGAAAGAAAATATTTAAGAAGGAACTGTTTCATTGATTTATAATAAACCCACAAAATTAGCTACAGTAAAAAATGCATCTTACAATGGTCAGTCTAACTGCCAAAAGAATATTATTTGTAGCCAAAATTTAAAAAAAGTACTATTTCTATAAAACTTAGTTGTCCAAATTATTCAAATTAAACTTTAATCGCATATGTAATCAGTAAAATTCAATAAAGATCAGCTATTATGATGAAGTTATCAATTAACCTTTTGATTACGGGCTATGTCTGGCGACTATTATTGTATTTGCTCGCACCGCAATTTACAAAATAATTCCTATATATTATATTACTTATAAAAGTATTCTGATTTAAATCTATGATAGTGAATAGTTTTGAAAATGTGGTGAGAATCGATTAATATAATAGTCTCTGGGACGACATATGTCCCAGCCCCGTAATCAAGAGGTTAAGGCTCTTATGTTCGGTATAAATGGGTATGGAAAAAAAATATTTCAAATTGACACTATCTTAGAATTTCACGTGAAATCTAAACCCGTCATAATTCTCATCTTCTCAAAATTTACATGCGCACATTTCAAATTTCATCAATTTTAAAAGAAAATGGCGTATTTATGTTGCCACAATTACAAAATTCGTACTAAAAACTATAAAAAAATTAATATTGTTACGAATTTTGTAAATAGTTAGTGTTTGTACTGTAAAATAATGTAAATAATCTTATTAAGCTCCATTCCTTTACTAATATTAGTTTTTGTTACATTGTCTCTGTTGTCAAGCAAACTTGTCTATTATTTTCAGTGTATGTCTATGGCAGCTTGGCGAAATAATAAAGATATCGCCAAGTTTGCGTCACTTTTGACGGCTAATTTTGGTCGCCAAATTTGGCGATATATCGCCAAGTTGGCGACAAACTTGGCGATTGTTGGCGATGGTAACCCTTCCCTCTCTATGGTAACCCCCCTTAGGTATGCTGATGCATTGAATGTTTTTCCTTGGTTTCTGGATTTTTCGAGAAGCCTCTGGAAACTTCTAGCGCATGCTGCGAGCCTATATAAGGAGAGCAATACGAGCTCTTGTGGTCATTATTTACCAGTCAGTCATTGAGTGAACTTCTAGGGTATTGTTTAAGCAAGTTTGCTTGAGCTTTATTTACGTTATTTTGAATGTGATTTTAGTGTTGAGACGTTGTATAAAGAGTCTCTGGGACCTATATCTGCACTTGTACGATAGATTTGAACAGTTATTTTTGAATATCTAGTAATATTTGTGAGTTTCGAAGACTCTGTTGATTTGAAGATCTGTAAATAAATTATTTTCTACTTTTCTAAGAGAAAAGAGTTTGAAGTTGTCTAACCATAAGATCGAAAGAACCCTATATACGCAACAACATTTGGTGTCAAGAGTCGGGATCTTATGGCGAAAACAAGAACAATGGACGGACAACTGAAAGAACTGTTAGAAGCTATTAACGGATTAAGAAAAGAGCTGACCAATAAAATTTATAAAGGCCCAGAAGAGTTGGCGGATAGAATGAATAAAGGTCAAGAAGAGTTGGCGGATAAAATGAATAAAGGCCAAGAACAGTTGGCGGATAAAATGAATAAAGGCCAAGAAGAGTTGGCGGATAAAATGAATAAAGGCCAAGAAGAGTTGGCGGATAAAGTGAATAAAGGCCAAGAAGAATTGGCGGATAAAATGAAAAAAAAACGAAGAAAGAATGGAACAGTTGACAAACAAAATTGACAAATGCCAAGAAGAAGTGACCGAAAAGATTAATATAGGCCAAGAAGAAATGAAGAAAACTTTAGAAGAAAAGTTCTCGTCGGTAGAGAGACGAATAGAGGAAGTAGAAGAGAAAATTCTGAATGAAGTTAGTAATGTAGAAGAGAAAATGGAAAGGAAAATAGAGGAAGTAGAAGAGAAAATTCAGAATGATGTTAGAAATGTTGAAGAGAAAATGGAAGGGAAAATAGTTGAAGTAGATGAAAAGCTAAATAAAAGAGTACAAGATCTTGAGAAGAAGCTTTCAGCGTCCAGTGGTAATTATGAAAAATTTAGGAATCCGCCTGCTTCTCCCGTGCACATCAAGCTGTCGACATACGACGGAAAGAGTTTCTGGCAAGTTTACAAGACCCAATTCACCATTGTAGCCGAAGCGAACAAATGGAGTGACGAGGTGAAAGCTTGTCAACTGGCAGCATCTTTGAGAGGAGAAGCCGTCGACGTGCTGCAAACATTGCCCGATATGACGCAACTCAATTTTGAGACTCTAAGTTGTGCACTTGAAATGAGATTCGGCGAAAAATTCTTCAAGGATTATGCGAGAATACAAATGAAGAGTCGCCATCAAAAATCGAATGAAACCCTTCAAGAGTTTGCCTCAGAAATAGAACGGCTGGCAAATTTAGCATTCATTGACTGCCCAACAAATGTACGGGAGATGCTCTCACTGCAGTACTTTGTAGACGGAATAAAAGATCCCGAAGTGCAGACAGGGCCATCGCTAAGACTTTTTATTGAGGGGGGAGAGGACCTAAAATTGCCAAGTCAAATTTCAATATTTGCCAACTCATTTTACAATTTTGCCAACTTACCACAATTAGAAAATGTAATATAGCCTTTATTTGTTAAAAGGTTAATAATATTCCCAATTAGTTTTGTAATTTTTGCCAATTCTATCAAAAATTGAAAATATATTATAGTTTTTATTAAAATTTTAAAGAAAATTTACCAACTAAGTTTGTGAATTTGCCAAGTGTAACAACATTCACGAATGTTTGGGGGGGGGAGGCTCCCCCCCATCCTCCCCCTTAGCGAGGCCCCTGAGTGCAGAGAGCGGTACGAATGGCAGATGTACAGGATTTAAAGGCTGCATTACTATATGCCTTAAAGTTGGAAGCAGCTACACAAGCCAGCCGAAGAGATCGTCATTCAGTCCGAGGGGCAACGGTGAACAAAAGCTCAGACACTGAGATCGACGTCTTGAAAGAAATTAGGAAAATTAATCAAGAGCTTGAAGCCTTAAAATATGGAAGAACAAGCTCAAGAAGACAGAATCTCACGTGCTGGGGATGCGGTGATACAGGACATCTCCGAAGAAACTGCCCCAAAATCCACGAACGTGAGATGAATTCAAGACCAGAGAATAAAAAGCCCCACCTGAAGATCCTTCAAATATCGAAAATGAGGTGGCGGCGATAATGAATTATATGTGATAGGCTTTATTAACGGAATTCAGTGCCGTATGATTGTTGATACGGGAGCAAATGTGACAATAATAAGAGAAGATTTGGCTCGGAAATTGAAATCTAAACTCATCTGGACTCCACCATGCGTTACCCTGCAAACTGTGACGGGCGACAAGATAGGAATATATGGTAAGGCAAATTTAACCATCAACTTTGGAGGAACGAAATATTACCATACGGCATATGTGGATAACATAACAGATCCTTGCTTAATCGGACTAGATTTTCTGAAGAAGTTTGGCTTCAAACTTGATTTCAAAAATAACAAAATGCTCTCAAAATTTGAAGAAATAAGTCTTTTTGGATTAAATAACGAAATTGAATGTAAACAAGCAGTAATAGCCAAAGAAGACATCAATCTAGATCCAAGAACAGAATTTTTAGTTCCAGCTGTAATTAAAAATGAAACTAATTACCGATATGGCCATATAGATTATCCAGAAGACAATAGTACACAAGCAGGAGTATTGGTGGCTTCTTCTGTGGTAAACCTCTCGAAAAAGACCATTCCAGTCAGAATTGCTAACATCGGTGATAAGACGAGGACTATCAAGAAAGGAGAGGTGATAGCATCATGTGCTCCTGTAACGTGCATAAGTCAAAATTCCAGTCACTCTGAGAAATCTTCAGATAATTTAGTCAAGGATTTGTTACAAAATACAGACTTAGATCCAAAACAGATGCACGCTGCGGAAAATTTAATTAGGGAATTCCAAAGTTTATTCTCCCAAACATCTGAAGACTTTGGACGAACCAAAATGGCACAACACCGAATTGATACTGGAGATCACTCACCTATTAAACAACACCCTAGACGATTACCTTTTGCCAAGCAAGAAGACGTGCAAAATTTAATTAAAGATATGGAAGAAAATGACGTCATTGAACCATCGACAAGTCCATGGGCGTCTCCCATTGTATTAATAAGAAAGAAGGATGGTTCTACAAGATTTTGTGTAGACTACCGCCGACTGAATGACGTCACCAAAAAGGATAGTTACCCTCTGCCAAGGATTAACGACACTCTCGACAAACTTTCGGGCATCACTTGGTTCTCGACTTTAGACCTGAAGAGTGGTACTGGCAGGTAGAGATCCATCCCGGCGACCGCGAGAAGACTGCCTTCACAACGGGACAAGGATTATGGCAATTCAAGGTAATGCCATTTGGTCTATGTAATGCACCTGCAACTTTTGAACGCCTTATGGAAACGGTTCTCCGGGGGCTGTCATATGAGGCATGTCTTGTTTATTTAGACGATATCATAATCATAGGAAAATCTTTTGATGAACATCTGAACAACCTCAGGCGGGTGCTACAAAAGTTAAAGGAAGCTAATTTGAAGTTAAGCCCTTCGAAGTGCAGTTTGTTTCGCAATGAAGTCGCCTACATTGGACACATCATTTCGGCGGAAGGAGTTAGGACTGATCCGGAGAAGATATCAGCCGTGAAAAATTGGAGTCGTCCAGCAGATGTTCACCAGCTGCGGAGTTTTCTAGGATTATTCACCTATTACAGAAAATTTGTCAAAGGCTTCTCGATGATTGCAAGACCACTTCATAAATTAACAGAAGCCAATCAAAAATTTATGTGGACACAGGAATGTGACGCTGCTTTCGAAAAGCTTAAGGAGGCCTTAACATCCACTCCAATTCTGTCATATCCTCAAATCGATAAACAGTTTATACTTGATACGGATGCAAGTTACGAAAGCATTGGCGCTGTACTGTCCCAGGAAATCGACGGCCAGGAGCGTGTTATCGCCTATTTCAGCAAGTGCTTATCAAAGGCAGAGCGAAACTACTGCGTAACAAGAAAAGAGCTTCTTACTGTAGTGAAAGCCATAGACCATTTTCATCGCTATCTTTACAGTCGAAAATTCCTGATCCGAACAGATCATGCTTCTCTAACTTGGCTATTGAATTTTAAGAATCCTGAAGGCCAGATAGCCAGGTGGATATAAAAGCTTCAAGAGTACGATATGGAGATACGCCATCGAAAAGGCTCATCACATGGAAATGCAGATGCTCTCTCAAGAAGACCCTGTTCAGAGAATTGTAGATACTGCGACCGGGTTGAGAGGAAATTTAATGTCAAAGGTTCTATAGTAAGACAAGTTACAACTGGTTCTACATCATCGCAAGATGAGTGGTGTGATGAGAGCCTGCGTAAAGATCAACTTGCTGATCCTGAAATTAAGCCAATTCTAGAGCTGAAAAAGGAGTCCAACAGGAAGCCCAGCTGGCAAGACATGGCCCATTACCATCCTACGACTAAACGTTATTGGGCTCTTTGGGATTCCCTACATTTGAAGAACGTTATCTTGTACCGAAAATGGGAGTCTGATGATGGAAAGACATGTAGATGGCAACTACTACTCCCTAAGTCGAGAATTTCTATGGTCCTTCAAGAACTGCATGGAAGTCCCACAGGAGGTCATTTTGGTTTAACGAAGACCCTGCAAAAGGTTCGAGAGCGTTTCTACTGGAATAATGTTCGCAGTGATGTAGAGAAGTGGTGTCGAACTTGTGACACCTGTGTAGCACGTAAAGGTCCAAAGAGGCGCCCCGTGGACGATTGCAGCGTTATAATGTAGGAGCTCCTTTCGAACGAATTGCTCTAGACATCCTGGGTCCTCTTCCTAGAACATCTGATGGCAATAAGTACATCCTCGTTGTCATGGACTACTTCACTAAGTGGCCTGAAGCCTACGCCATTCCTAATCAAGAGGCGGTAACCGTAGCAGACATACTGGTTCAACACTGGGTTTCCAGATACGGAGTTCCATTTCAAATCCATTCTGATCAAGGAAGAAACTTCGATTCGACTGTGTTTAAGGAAATGTGTGGACTACTCGGCATGGACAAAACTCGAACTACACCTCTACATCCTCAATCGGACGGCATGGTGGAGCGTTTCAATCGTACCATCCTAAATAGCCTCTCTTTCCTGGTGTCTAGAGACCAATAGGAATGAGACAAGAAATTGCCTCCTTTCCTGCTTGCCTACAGGAGTGCCACTCATGAGGCCACTGGTTACTCCCCTTCTCAATGGCTCTCTTTGGTCGTGATCTTCGTCTGCCAGCGGATCTTTTGTTTGGCCGTCCTCCTGACGCTCCTTTGTCGCCTGAAGAATACGTGGATGGACTCCAGGCACGGATTGAGGAGGTTCATTGTCTAGCGAGGAACCGAATCGGACTGGCATCAGAAAAGATGAAGGCACGGTACGACATAAAGGCAACTGGACATGAGTTCAACGAAGGCGACAAAGTTTGGTTGTTGAATCCCATACGTCGTAAGGGACTGTCGCCAAAACTACAAAGAAACTGGGACGGTCCTTATACAGTCGTCAACAGGCTGAATGACGTCGTCGTACGCATACGAAAATCGCCACACACCAAGCCCAAGGTCGTACATTATAATCGGCTAGCCCCTTATTTTGGCCAAAGTGATTAGAAATTCAAAACTGGAATTTCAGACCATGGTCATGAAAGTCATTTTTTTTGTAAATATGTAAATGGCAATTAGTTCTTATTTATGTAAATCTTATTATTTATTTATTTATTTATTTATTTATTTGTTTACTTATTTTAAGTGTTTTCCTCTAACTCAAGGATTGCACTGCCCGGGACGTGCAGTCTTTGAGGAAAGGGTAGTGTTACGAATTTTGTAAATAGTTAGTATTTATACTGTAAAATAATGTAAATAATTTTATTAAGCTCCATTCCTTTACTAATATTAGTTTTTGTTACATTGTCTCTGTTATCAAGCAAACTTGTCTATTATTTTCAGTGTATGTCTATGGCAGCTTGGCGAAATAATAAAGATATCGCCAAGTTGGCGTCACTTTTGACGACTAATTTTGGTCGCCAAATTTGGCGATTGTTGGCGATGGTAACCCTTCCCTCTCTATGGTAACCCCCTTAGGTATGCTGATTCATTGAATGTTTTTCCTTGGTTTCTGGATTTTTCGAGAAGCCTCTAGAAACTTCTAGCGCATGCTGCGAGCCTATATAAGGAGAGCAATACGAGCTCTTGTGGTCATTATTTACCAGTCAGTCATTGAGTGAACTTCTAGGGTATTGTTTAAGCAAGTTTGCTTGAGCTTTATTTACGTTATTTTGAATGTGGTTTTAGTGTTGAGACGTTGTATAAAGAGTCTCTGGGACCTATATCTGCACTTGTACCATAGATTTGAACAGTTATTTTTGAATATCTAGTAATATTTGTGAGTTTCGAAGACTCTGTTGATTTGAAGATCTGTAAATAAATTATTTTCTTCTTTTCTAAGAGAAAAGAGTTTGAAGTTGTCTAACCATAAGATCCAAAGAACCCTATATACGCAACAATATGTCAAGATTAAATTGAGATACAGCTTTCAAACAGATAGCATTTAAAAGTAAATTTTTTTTCTTTATACGATGGTGTAACAATTGAAAATGTGCGATGTTTAAAAGCATAAAATTTGCAGTACCAAAAATTACAAAATCGAATTGCATGTGAAAGTGTTGCCATTCGCAAACTGACGTATGCGTTGCGCACAGATACGTTTGGCCTTTATAATATAGATGTAAAATAACTAGCAGGGTTGGCACGGTTTAAACCAATTGGTTTTAACCATGGTTTAAATCAAGGTTTAAACAAACTGTTTTTTTTTTTTTTTTTTAATCTAATGATATTTTCTTATTTTTCTTTATAATTTAAGACTTACAAATTATTATATATAAATATTTTCTACTTTTAATACTTTTTTTCAGCAATAAGTATTAGATATAGTGGGCCTAGATTATTTTTTTTTATGTATGGGATGAAAATCACTATGCATTGGTAAGCATAGCTGTAAAGAAAAATTTTAGAACATGTGAATTGATCAAAAATAAAATAGATTAAAAATATTCAATATTTAGTATAAAATATTTTCATAAAAAAATGCAGATTGTTTAAAGCAATCTATCATAACATGCACAAGCTTTTGAATATGGAGCTACATTACTTGGTGATCTTTAAGATTTTGGTAAAACTATAAAAGAAATTTTTTTTGATTGGGGAGATAATCTTTAAAAATTAAAATCAAAATATGAAGTTGTATAAGAGTATTCAAAAATTGGATGTTAGTTATAGTTGTTGCAAATCACGTGTGAATCAACCCGGAGGCGCCGTGCTGTCGCCAATTGAAAGCCACCTGTGGCGCAATGTTTTTGTTTTAAAAGGTAGAAGTTGTTCGAATTCTCGATGCGAGGAAGAATATTTTACTTCCCCGTAAAAAATATGTATCTTTTTTTATGTAAATAGTATATGTTAGTGTCTGTTCAACTATATGTGAGTGTGGTGTGAAATAAAAGAAAAAATGTCAAGTGGATCGATTATTATTTAAAGAAAAAAACACGAACTTATATAACTCGAGTCTTCTAGGATTAAAAACTGTTCTCCAGAAATGAGCAGTGTCAATACTGGCGCCGATACCCGGCAAATGGAACATTAATATCAAAGCTAATATGGATTAAACATAGATTCCCGATCCAGAAGTGTGTTTTCAAGATTACCGAAAAGAAGCTCGAAATCTCGGCAGAAAAAAGGTACTGTAATTTTTATTTCTAAGCATGAATCTTGAAAAATTTAAGGCTAAGCGTAAAGTTATGAAAACGACCGTAACTAAATTTATAACAAAGGTCGAGTCGTTTATTGATGATATTGATTTTGAAAATAAAGATCATATTGATAAGCTTTCGGAATTTTTGATAAATTTGGAGGAAAAACAATTAGAATTAAAGGAAATTAATTTGAAAATCGAAGAATTGATCACGGATGATACGAATTTAGAAACGGAAGTTCAAAATAGTATCGATTATAATGATACTATTAATGAAACGAAATTTAAAATAAAAACAAATTTAAAGAAATTTAAAAATGATGTTGAATCGAGAAATGTTAGTTCGTTGTCAAACGCTAGTACGGTTCCCTATGTTAGTACACGATTGCCTACTGTAAATTTACCAAAATTAAATATTCCGAATTTTAAAGGCGATCCTAATACATTTCTTGAATTTATCAATAGTTTTAAAAATACTATTGATGTTAATGATAATTTGACAAAAATAGAAAAATTAATATATTTGAAATCATTTTTGTCTGGTGAAGCCTATAAAACGGTATCTGGATTAGCCCTAACAGAAAGTAATTACGATCACTCGCTAGATTTATTAGAAAAAAGATATGGTAAAACGGAAATTTTAATTAGCGGTTTTATAAATAAATTATTAGAAATCGAACCGATCAGGTCATGCTCTAATACGAAAATGTTGAGAGATTTTTATGATGAATGCGAAATAAGCATTAGAAATTTGCAGGCGATAGGAGTAGCTACCGACAATTTTGGGTATTTACTAATCCCTATCATTTTAAGGCAATTACCTCAATTTGGTAATTGAATTTCAAAGGAAAAAGAATAACGAAAAGCCAGGGGATGTTAATGAATTAATGAAATTTATAAAATTTGAGATTGATTCAAGGGAAGCGGCAACTGTTATATCAGGAAATTCCTTAAAAAGTCCAGAAAAATCTCGATGGGAAAAAAATGCTCCTACCAGAACAAAGGGTAATTTTCCCACTTCAGTTGCGCTGAACACGGTCGTAAAAAATGTTTGTGTATTCTGTAATTCGAATCATAATAGTTTAAAATGTAAGGAAATGACAGATGAACAAAAGCGTTATAAGTTAAAAAAAGAAGGAAGATGTTACCGATGTTTTTATAAGAACCACCTATTATCTCTATGTAAAGCAAAAATACAACCGTGTGAGTTATGCAAGAGTTTTCAACATAATTATTTGTTTTGCCCCGCTAAGAAATCCTCTGAAATTAGTCCCGTTGAGAATACTAAAAAATCAGAAATTGTACAAAATCAAGAAAATCAAGCGGTTGTATCATCTGTTATTAAAACTCAAAATTTTCCAGAAAAATATTCGACAATTTTGCAAACGGCGTGCGTACAGGTAATGGGTGATTCCAAGAAATTAAGTACAAGGTTATTATATGATTCTGCATCTTCGCGCACATTTATTGCAAAGAATTTAGCAACTGCTTTAAAACTAAAACCAGTAAAAAGAGAGAAATTGCTAGTTTATACTTTCGCGAATCGTAATGCCATAGAACAAGAGTATGATTTAGTGGATATTACTATAATTAGTCGCCATCCTCCGTATAAAAGGATAACAGTTCAGGCGCTCGTGTCAGACATAATTAGTGCGACGCAAGTAAAATCGCATATTGATTCACAGCTCATAAATAAATTCCGTTTAGATGAAAATGAGTTTGCTGACAGATTTATTAATGAAAAGACTGTACAAATATTATTGGGATGTGATTATATGTTTGCGACAATCACGGGAGGGGTAGAGAAAATCAATAAATATTTATTTATTCAACCAACAATATTTGGAAAAACTTTAATTGGACGAATGCATAGCAATAATGTAAATGGAGCTTCTTGTTTTAAGGTCATTTGTACATCAACAGACAATGATTTAAGAAAATTGTGGGATGTAGATAATTTTTTATCCTTTCCTACTGATATTCAAAACGACGAAAAATATGAGGTGGTTACGCAATTTCAGAGGGAAATAATTTTCGAGAATCAAAGGTATATCGCCCCACTTTTATGGTCTTCTAAAATAAACAAACAAAGTTTATCAAATAATTACGAAGTTGCGAAACAGAGATTTGGGGGTCTGGAAAAGAGATTAAGGGGTAATAAATCTTTATTTCAGAAATATAACGGAATTATGAAAGAACAATTAAGTGAAGGTATTATTCAAAAGTGCGATACTGATTGCTTTATTGGTTACGTAATGCCACACCAAATTATTTTTAGACCAGATTCTTCTAGTACGAAATCAAGAATTGTTTATGATGCTAGCAGTAAAAGAAATAATGAAAAAAGTCTAAATGATTGTCTTTTCGCTGGAGAAAATTTAAATCCTAATTTAATTGACATAATATTAAATTTCAGGTCTCATAAAATTGCTTTTTTTGGGCGATATTGCTAGAGCATTCTTTCAAATAGAAGTGTCTAAAGAGGACAGGAATTATTTGTGTTTTTTATACTTTGATGATTGTGACATAGATAAACCTGTGACTTTATATCATTTTAACCGACATTGTTTTGGAGTCACGAGCTCCCCGTACGTGTTGGCTTCGACAATTAAGAAACATATTAGAAAGTACAAAGAAATTAATCCCATTGCTTATAATATGTTAGATAATTTTTTATACGTGGACGATTTGGCATATGGGGCTCCGACAGTCCAAGAAGCTTTCAATTTATCAGCTTCTGCTGTCTCAATACTTAAGGATGCGAATATGAACTTGAGAAAGTTTAATACAAATTCTTTAGAATTAAGGGAATTATGGAAGAATGGTAACCCAGTTATAGAAACAGACGAAAGTCATTCAAAATTAAAAATTCTGGGACTTAATTGGGATAATGTAAAGGACGTCCTGTCAATAGATTTTAAGGCGTTTATGTCAGATGGTGATAATTTGGAATACACCAAAAGACATGTTTTGCACAGCGCTGCCAAAATATTCGATCCTATCGGATTCATATCGCCATTCTTAATTAGAATTAAATTACTTCTTCAGGAGTTATGGGAACGCGGTTTAGAATGGGACGACACACTTCCTAAAGAATTTAAAGAAAAATATGAAAAATGGTATAGCGAAATAAAACTGTTAGAAAAGATTCAGATACCCAGGTATTATTTTAACACAGATAATATTTTAGATGATAAAGTTCAACTTCATCTTTTTTCTGATGCTTCGTTAAAATCTTACGGGGCAGTGGGCTACTTCAGATACCAGACTTCCGAAGGCTTTTCTAAAACTTGTTTTGTAATTTCTAAAGCTCGTGTGGCCCCTTTAAAAAGAATCACTTTGCCGAGATTAGAGCTTCTAGGTGCATTAATAGCTTCCAGAATAGCTAGCCATCTAAAAAATGTTTTCAATAATATTCAAAAGGTAGTATTCTGGACGGACTCCACAATAACATTGAACTGGATCAAAAATTCTGCTGCCAAATGGAAGCCCTTTGTTGCGAATAGGGTGGCAGAAATACAAGAAAATTCTGATCCCAGTGCATGGAGGCATGTCAGCAGTAAAGATAATCCAGCTGATATGCTCACTAGAGGACTCACTTCCAAAGAATTAGCCAGTAACAAGCACTGGTGGCATGGCCCGGATTGGCTAAGTAAATCCGAAAATTTTTGGCCGAAACTTGACAATAACGTAAAAAGTTCCTTTTCTAACATTGAAATGGAATCCAGAGATAAAATCGTTGTGAACACTGTTATTACTCGTGAAAGAATCATCGACATTAATAGATATTCTAATTTAAATAAATTGTTGAGAATAACAGCCTATGTATTGCGTTTCATAAATTTGACTAGGCATAAACAAGATAATCGAGGCACTTTAACTATGGAAGAACTCCAGGAAGCGGAAAATTATTGGATACGACAAATTCAAAATGAAAAATACTTTGTTGAAATTAAATGCTTAGAAAAGGCAAAACCCCTTCCAAGAGATTCTAATCTAATGAAATTAAATCCTTTTCTGGATGCTGAGGGCATCTTACGTGTTTCAGGGCGACTTTCAAAATCTAACATCTTACTAGAAAATGAAAAGTATCCGATTATTCTGCCGCCCAAAACTAAATTAGCTGAGTTAATTATTTGGTATGCACACGAGAAAGTGTATCATTCTTCAGTGACACATACGCTTGTCGAAATCAGAGAAAGGTTCTGGCTTCTAAAAGCTAGAAAAACGATAAAGGATCTACTCAACAAATGTGTTGTCTGCAAACGATTTTCTGCGAATCCAGGAGACCAGACAGTAGCTCCGTTGCCACCTGATCGTGTTGAACAGTCTCCACCATTTAATATTCTAGGATGCGACTTCGCCGGTCCCTTATTCGTAAAAGATAAGAACAATAAACAATATATTTTACTTCTTACCTGTGCTGTTACAAGAAATGTTCATTTGGAACTGGTAGACAGTTTATCTACGCAAGCCTTCTTACTCGCATTTAGAAGGTTCATCGCTAGACGGGGATTATGCTCCGTAATTTATTCCGACAATGCACGTACATTTAAACGTGCTGAACTAGAACTTAAGAAACTGTGGAGCTTAGTAGCTCATCCAGAGGTGAAAGAATTTTTTGCTTCCCATAAAATAAAGTGGAAATATATAGTAGAAAGAGCCGCCTGGTGGGGTGGCTTTTATGAACGAAGGGTGCGAAGTGTTAAAACAGCCCTACGAAAAACGCTAGGCAAAACATCGTTAAATTACAACGAACTGTCCACCATAGTAGCTGAAATAGAAGGCACTATAAACTCTAGACCCATCACTTACATGAGTGATGAAAGCCAGGACCCCGTACCATTGTGCCCAGCACATTTTTTGATAGGGAGAAGAATAACTTCTCTCCCTCCAGCACGCCTGCACCTTGACTCGAATCTCTCTTCCAGGAAAGAATTGCTTAAAACTTATAATTATCGAGAAAAATTGATGAGATTGTTTTGGTCCCGATGGAAGAAAGAGTATTTATTAAATTTGAGATCAGCCCACCAAAGTATAAACAAAACTAATATTCCCCAATTTAAAATAAACGATATTGTCTTAATAAAAGACGATAGTTTACCCAGAAATTTCTGGAGTTTAGGTAAAATTATAGAAACCTTTCCTGGAAGAGACGGCAAGGTGAGGGCCTGCAAAATAAAAACTCAAAAATCTGTTTTGAGAAGGCCGGTGCAATTACTCTATAATTTGGAACTTAATGACAATTGACTATTTTTAGTGAAATTTGCATTGTAATCTTTTCTTTTATTATTCTAGTTGAAGTGTATGTCCAGAATTCTTAAAGTGTTTAAAGTATGTATATTCTTATTATATTTTGAAATTTGTATTTGATTTAATGTATCGTATTGCAACATGTATTATGATGAACCCCATAGGTTCATGGGGGGGGGGGGGGGCAAGCTGTTGCAAATCACGTGTGAATCAACCCGGAGGCGCCGTGCTGTCGCCAATTGAAAGCCACCTGTGGCGCAATGTTTTTGTTTTAAAAGGTAGAAGTTGTTCGAATTCTCGATGCGAGGAAGAATATTTTACTTCCCCGTAAAAAATATGTATCTTTTTTTATGTAAATAGTATATGTTAGTGTCTGTTCAACTATATGTGAGTGTGGTGTGAAATAAAAGAAAAAATGTCAAGTGGATCGATTATTATTTAAAGAAAAAAACACGAACTTATATAACTCGAGTCTTCTAGGATTAAAAACTGTTCTCCAGAAATGAGCAGTGTCATTAATAGTATTTTAACAATAACAAATTAATTTTCCCCCCTTTGTTATCTGCTAAATCTAATGACCATAAATGTTGATTTCAAATTGTCTAAAAAAAAAGTCTTAAGGTTAAAATCTAAATTAATCCATTTTAATTTTATATTTTTATGCATTGTTTTGATGAAAAATTAATTTTCATATGTTTCAGTAATATTAGAATGCTTTATAAATATATATAGGACAGTTGCACCATAAAATTTAACTAATAAGAATGTATTTATTAAAATACAACACGTTGCTCAGTGGTGCACAAAACAAGAATTTTAATATACACTTGTACAATTAAAACAAAATAAAAATATCAATGTTTCGCGCAGTCTTCTGCGGGCGTCTTCAGGAAAATATGATAATGGTTTATTATCATTATCCATTATCATATTTTCCTGAAGACGCCCGCAGAAGACGGCGCGAAACATTGATATTTTTATTTTGTTTTAATTGTACAAGTGTATATTAAAATTCTTGTTTTGTGCACCACTGAGCATGTGTTGTATTTTAATAAATACATTCTTATTAGTTAGAATACTTTAGTTTTAATTAATTACTATGTAATTAATTAAAAATATTTTAAGAAGGTTCTGTAATGTTTCAGGTTACTTGATGTTTACAGCAAAATGAGGGAGCATTCAATGGATTTTTCTGCCGATTTGCGATTTTCTACTTTTTTTTTTTTTTTTTTTTTTTTTTTTTTTTTTTTTTTTGTCATTTACTTATCATTAAAAAGAGATATATTATAAGATTATGATTTATTACTAATTTTACGGGGGCCAATGGTCTCAAAAATCAGCAACTTTAGTAATGTGGCCTTTCAATCTTTCTCCATTCACTATATGAACGTCAGCATTTATATTAAACACATTTTAATAAGAATCTAAAAGTTAAAAAGAAACAAAATTGCACCCTTTTTCTCATATCCCCTCCCGCCCTTCCTTTTTATACTACTTTTCTTCTGAAGGTAAATGAACAGCTTAATTTATCATTGAATCTGCTTCTGTCTTACTTTAATACATTTTTAACTCAGTGTCTGTAAAAACAAGTGTATGTATGTTGTTAGCAATGAAATGCTATTTGAGCTTGCTAGGGGAAGTTGCCCCCAAGCTCCCCTACTCCGTAAGTAATTTAGATTGTAGTGTCCAAAACAAGTCAGACACAATGAAAAAAATCATTTTTCTTATTTTATTTCTTAAAGGATAATTTTATAAAAAATATTAAAAAAAAAAAAAGATTTGTGTGTGTGTGTATAAAATATACCTCTTTTTAATTATTATAAATATGCATATACTTAAAAAGGATGTTTAAAAAAACCGATTTAAACAAAAAAAAAAACCTGGTTTAAACAAAAAAAAGTTTTTTTTTTTTATAAAAAAAAAAACCTGTTTTTTTTTTTTTTTTTTTTTTTTTTTTTTTTTTTTTTTTTCAACCCTGATAACTAGGGACTTTAAATAATAGATCAAAAGACACATTGGCATTTAATTGTTCAAAGCGAATGATAAAAGTGATAAAAATAATACAAATTAACCGTAAAATTCCAAGTTAATTCAAAATCTGCAAAGATAAGATAGGTTTTTAAAATGTCGAAAATAAAATTAAGTTGAATTCGTTAGTTATTTTTAATTGTTATCTTAAGGCTGCTGGTCATTCTCTTTCCCAGTTCCCCTCCGTAATGTTAAGTCTATGGGCGTTTGATGCATTCTTATATTTAAAATATCTCCCCAAGAAATTAATATTTTTAACTTTTTTTTTTTTTTTTTTGTTCTTTTTGTCATTTTTTTCTTAGTTTTCAAAATATTTCTAAAATATATGCTGAATTTAATATTGTATGAGTTGAAAAATGACGAACTGGAAATAAAATTTTAACACTTCATATAAAATTAAGCGTAAATTTTAGAAATATTTTGAAAACTAAGAAAAAGGGTGGCATCCTTTAAGAAGAGTACACCGAAAGAAAGAAGTTAAAAATATTAATTTCCTCGGGAGATATTTTAAGTATAAGAATGCATCAAACGCTCATATACTTTACATTACGGGGAAATTTGGAAAATGAGTGGCCAGCAGCCTAAAAGTGCTATTACACGTAAAAATTGCAAGCGACAAAAATCGCCTGCGTTTTTTCGTTTTCTTAGCATTTCATTGGTTGTTCGAGAAGTATCTTTACCTTCATTTGGATTTGAAAGCATTTGATTGGCTCTTACTGGCGACTCCCTTCGTTCCAGGCGTCAAAGACGCTTCGACACAAGAGAATCGCGCGCTAACCAAGCGACTCCCCTGATCCCATAGGATAACATGGAGACGCCTGCAGCACGACACGTGTAATAGCACTTTTAAGCAGGAAAACTGAATATAGAATGTTCAATACCATACCTTCGTAGCTAAATCTTCTCCCGCATCGCAAACAGTCCACAGCCTGAATAAACTGTGAGCAATAAGATAGTACGAGACGCTTTTGACTTCTATAAAATTCATGAAGGGTTCCTGATTCTTTTGCAGTAACTGAAATCCGGCTAAACATAGAAGAATCGGGGTAATCAGAATATGCATCAGTGCCAATGGAGATAGTACATAATCTATCCGTTTCACAAGCAACCTTAATTTGGAATGATGTTTCTTCCATATCAAAAATCGTGTTTCAATATCAGATTCATTTGGCAGTTTTTTAACTACAGAAAAATTCAACTTCATTCTTTTAGCTTTCATCCATTCTTCTTCTTGGAGGAGAAAAACGAGTGATTCATGAGATTCTTCAAATGCGGTTGCTAAGATACGGAAAATATTACTCATCCAAAATTCAGCAAAAGTAATTCCAACAAGAGAACATGACATGCTTATAGCTTCAAGAATAAGTTTTGTGTATGGTTTTGTGAAAAAAAAATTATCCATTGGGGGTGTCCTAGGAATAATATAAATCTGATCACAAGGTTTAGGTACAGTTCCATATATAATGTAATAGTTACGTCTTATACCACATGAACTAACATAAGAAAAGAGTAAGCATGCTAAGCTCAACGCTATGAGAAAAAGCGTTACTAATAGAGCTCTACAAAGACCTTTTGTAATAGAAGTACGTGTTATGATTTTGTTCAGTTCATTTAACGCTTTTTTTATTCTGGCGTGTTTAAAATGAAAAAATATCTGATAGAGGAAGGCATTAGCATTGAATATAACAGGATACACTATTCTTAATAAAACTGCTGAATCTGCTACATAATGGCAACAGTAGTAATAGGAGAATCCCCAAGTGTGAATAAAAAGCATGACAAGCTGAAACGTTAGAATCAATAGTGAAAGATATTTGAAAATTCGAGAGAAACAACCACTTGTCCCATCTGGAACATAATTTCCAGCACACCAGAGAACTGTCCTCATCAAGTATCTCAAAGCATTGTGATACTCGTGACGATTTTTAAACATAGTTTAAGTTAATTACTATGTAATATGTATGACTTTTCGTATTTTGATTAGAAAAATGTTCTTCTTCTACAATTAAAGATCTTGAATTATTTTTGAATGCAACAGTGACAAAATTATATATTTATATAAGGAAAACAAATAGATGACTAACCTTTATGACAGATTTCTGTAGGTGTTATAATAGTTATTTTAATGACGTCAGTAGGTGTTTATACATAGGTAGTATAGGTATGCATATATAGTAATATAAAACAAGCCTGCGATTTTAACCAACTGGTGCTTTAAAGCAGTAAAATTGCATAAAAATATTATTTTCTACCGAAGCAAATAAATTTGAAAAGTACCATTCTATAAAATACCTTCATCAGTTGTACTAACTCAACTATTTTCACTAAGTTAAAACCAAATAAATAACAAGTGCCTGGACATGGACAGATAGAAACTAAACAGGCTGGACATATTTAGACATTTGTATGGATGGTGCTTATGAGTATCATTTGCCTAAAAGATGTAAAAAAAAAAAAAAAAAAAAAAAAAAAAAAAACTCTTTTTGATACTTTTTGAAGTAAATATTTGCTCTGTATTGTTTTTTAAAAGGATTGTCCATTAGTTCAAAAGATTAAGCAAAAACAGCAACATGAACATGTAATATTTTAATGTCATAAATGTATCGAAGAATGTCCAATATACAAACACATGTACAGGAGAATAATCGTCTGTATGATTATATCGATCCATTATGTCAATATTATACAAAAAATGTGGTTATCCCCCAGAACAGCACGAAGATAATCATTGTTTATTCCATATTAACGTATTAGAATAATGTGTGTATTTAGAAATAGAAAGAAAGTAAAAATTCTACCATTCATAATGTGTTATCAAACTCAAAGCAAACAATAAATTCACAAAAACTATCTACTCTTTATTTTATTTATTTGGAAAATGTTTGTTGTTTTCAGACGAAAATGGACCTTGTGATTGTCTCCATTTTATTTATTTATTTTTATGATTGTTCCAAGAATATTAATGTTTAATCTACAGAGTACGTAGTATAGAAGTCTGCACGAACCCGTACTCGGCCCGGTAGAATTAGAATAATTTTTTCAACCAGCTGGGCCGAAAAAAAAAATTAGCGGGCCTACCGGCCCGTTATAAAGATTACAGTGAAATCGAAAAAATATGTGCTATTTTCTATTATTATGGTTTTAACGAGAATATGTATAAATGTGCTTCACGAAGCGATATTAGTTTGACAACATCTATACAGAATGTAACTTGTCCAGTGTAGAGATCGACATCGGACAGTTACTTTGTGTCTAACCCGAGCTTAATATATTAGGTAGATTTCATGTGAAATACTACCTATTGCGGTCGCTCCTACGTTGGAATTTCCGAAATTTTTTTGCAGATCTACGCCGATCATGACCTCTAGACCCCAAAACTATCATCAGTAAAAAAGTTTATCTATTTTATCTATATATATATATAAAACCATTAGATAATACTACAAATCAACATCAAAATGTGGAACAAGGTCGGATCTGGAAAGTCCTCAAGGGGGGGGGGGGCGATTTTAGAAATTTGGAAACTCCAGTCTGATGCACGGGTCGGAGCTCATTTTTTTAATGCGGGTCGTGTTTCGTCTACTTTTTTGCTGTGAGTCGGGTTTGGGTCCGGTTGATTTCCATTTTTTTTTTTTTTGCTCTTGGTCGGGTTAATTTCTACTTGAGTCGGGTTTTGGTCTGGTTGGCTTCTACTCTTTACTGCAGTTCGAGTCTAATTTTTCGCTTTTGGGTCGGGTTTGGGACCGGTCGACTACTGCATTTTGTTATTGGTCGGGTTGACTTTTACTTTTTAGCTGTGCTTAGCGCATTTGGGGCAGTTTGACATACAATTCTGATTTGGGGCAGTTTAGGATTTGGCGAGAAGGGTTCGGGTTGATCCAAATTGATTGGGTTGAGTCCTTTGATAAAATTTTCGTTCTTTTTCGCAATTTTCGGACGGAATGAGCGTCTGTCTAACGATTCTTTGAAGAAATTCGTGTTTTCTCTGCGATCATTTCACAAAATTTGATGTCCGGCTCGCTTCTATTTTTTGCTGCTGGTTGGGTTAATTTTTACTTTTTGTTGTGGATCGCGTTTGGATCCGGTTAACTTCGACTGTTTGCTGCCAGTCAAGTTAATTTCTTTGTAAACCCTTTATTTGCCAAGGGGGGACTTCACCGCCTCCCCCCGCCCCTTAGAACCGTCACAGCATACGGGCTGTGTCGAAACCAGATCGAGCGTTTAGCCTTTATACCGGACGGAGCCTGGGCTTGAAAATTTTGGTCCGCGTATATCTCAGTAGGAAGGAAGTCTATGCCAGACCCGACCTGTAAAAAACAGTGTAGCTGGATCCACCTCTGCAGAAAAAAATAAGACCCGACCTGTCCCGGTTCTGAAAGTGTGATGACCTGACCCAGTAGCAGTACAATAGATTAAAATTGGCGCGACCCGACCGAGTCACGCCGGTCTCGAGTTTAGGACCAACAACTTTTCCGTGTGGGCATCTAATGTCGTTCTTCAGATCCTTTATTGGGCTCAAGGGGGGGGGGGAGATCGATTCATCACCCCCCTTAGATCCCCCATTGATGTGGAATAACTCGTTAATGATAAACTATATCAAACATAGGAGTTAGCAAAAATTGGAATAATATTGGAAATGTGGTATTTAGCTCGTTATCAAGGGCAATGCTAAATAGACACATTAATTGCGATTAATTTCTGAATAGAAATCAGGATAAACCTAAAAATGATTTCTATGTTGAACGATTAATCGCAATTGAAAACATAATTCCAAGAAAAATATTAGAAAAATAATAAGACAATAATTATTGCCTTATTATTAAGATAAGACAATAATCGTCTTGTCTTCTAATAAGACAATAATTATGTCCGGTGTTCCCCGATATCGGCCGGTCCGGCATTCACCGATATCGGAAAAAATGTTAACCGTGCAATATCGACCGATCCAGCGTTTACAGACATTGGCCAATATCGCGAAATCGCTGTTCCCGATATTGGCCGATATTGCTGTGCTACCTGGGTAATTGAATTATCAATAGATAGCAATGAAAAAACTATTTCAAAGAAAAATATTAGAAAAATAATTAGACTATAACTGAATTATCAAAAAGATAAACTTACAAATATCAATAGCTACCATGTGGAGAGTTTCAAATTTGAAATCTCACTTTGCATTCAGTTACAGTTGACAGTTAACAACGAAGTTATATCAGAAACCAAAAAGATATAATTTATAATATATAATTAAATTAACTATTATTAAAAATGTTAATTACAAAACATTAGTAAACAAAAATGTTATGAACTTAATAAAAATAGTTAAGTTATTTATACTAATAACAAGTTTTAATTAATAACTATAAAATTACTTTAAATCGATTAAATATCGATGAATATTTACTTTATGTAAAATAAATACGAATTTACTACACAGAGCGTTTTTAACAATCTGCACAATTGTTTTTTAATTATTATCATTATTATTATTATTACACAGGCCTGCAAATTGAGAGTCATAACTTCCTCTCTAGAATTTGAGAGCTGATTCTAGGGTATTTTGGTGCGCTGATTACGAATATGTACTTAGTTTTTTTCCATCACCTTCAGATTTTTCAAAAAAGATACAGATAGGAAAAAAAACACAATATGACAACAATAGGAAAAAAAACACAAGTTTTCACATAAAAAATATATATTTAAAAAAGTACATTATTTTTAACATAAAAAAACAACTAAAATATAATAATAACTTATTACTGATCTAAATTACATGTAAATTTTCTTTGTGGAACCTGATCCTTTTTTCCTGGAAGCTTCGGTTGTACGATTTTCGCTTAAATTTCCGGTTTGGGTCGTCGCGCTTCAACAACCAGCAGTAGTCCGCCATCATGCTAGTATTCCATCTTCCTTCATACCGGACTTCTAGCTCTTTCAAATCTTGGTGAAATCTTTTGCCTTGTTCTTCGCTAACGGCTCCTAGATTTTCTGGGAAGTAACAATCTCCACTCATTAGGATCGTATTCAATGTCGTACATTTTCGTCAAGCCTAGAACATCTTTACTGTACACTAAATCTTGATCTTCAGCGAAGAATGGAAGAAAATCTTTTTCCCTGTGACGGTACCATGAAAATGAAGTACCAGGTGCAAGCATATTTCTTTCTTTTAATCGTGATCCGAGAAGTTCCGATGCATCTTTGAGGAGATTCAAATCTCTTGTCAAGTCGTTTAAATGTGACTGGGAAAAGAGCTGACACTTGTTAGAATCTGCTTGAAATTCAGGATCAGATTGGTATACATCCTGTTCATCTGTATCACAGTCAGAATTTTCAATTTGTATAGTCGGAAACGGGGACTGCACCATTTTTGAATCGCCGAAAATTGCAGGCGTAACTGATGAGACGTTTGGATAGTTTATGGCCCTTTTATTTTTAGAATTGTATCCAGTTATGACACAACAACAAAAGAGCAATCTTTAACATGGTCTTTAGGCTCTCTCCATAGCATAGGCGAAACGATTTTGAAGCTATTTTTCTGTCCTTTTGACCACTTGCGAAGTTCTAATAAACAAGTCGTACAAATTTTATGAGGTGTCCAAGTTTTGTGTTGGTTACTTAAAACGTATCCGAAATAACTTTTGTAAATATTTTTTACAAAGTCTGTAATGCTGTTTCGTTGTTTTTTCACCATAAATTTCCCGCAAATAAAAAAAAAAAAAAAAAAAAAAAAAAAAAAACAATTCGGAGAATTTAAACAGCTTTGCGATGACATTTTAAAGGTTATGTTGCAAGATGCGCATTTCAAATGTTAATTTTCTAAATCAATGCGGGTACTTATACAAAAACCCTTTGGTTTATCTTTATTACACCCTTTTCGACTAATATTTACAACAATTAGGTTATATTAAATAATCATTATGTATTAATGAGCTCATTACTAAATTAAGCCAAAATGACCTGTTTTCAACATGGTTAATGTGAATTACTTATACTTATTATGTAGTAATTAACAAATTACTGTTTTGAAGTAATTTCTATGTCACCTTACACTAATTAAATGCAATAAAAATTAAGCTGAAGTAATTTAATGACGTTTTATAAATTTTAAAATGTAGACGCTCAGACATTTTTCAGCAAAATCTTAAATATTCAATATCAAAAAATCCTGACGTGATGGAATTTTTTTACTATTTTTCTCTTAATCAGCACATCAGAAACTATGAAAAACGTTAGTCAAATTTCAAAGAGGAAAATCATTGCAGACCTGTGTTATTTGTAGTTTTTTAATACATTTTTCTTTTTTTGTGTGTGTGTCATTGTAGCAGCAGAAATATTTCATTTCTGGATATCAAACATAAACTAATCAGAAACGAAAAAAAAAAAAAAAAAAAAATAGAAATATTCCATTTTTGGACATTAAACAAAAACCAATAAGAAAACGAATACAAAATTTGCGGAATTCAACCAATAAAAAGATTCAGCTATACTTTAGATTCCCCAGTTCTTTACCGAGGATAAAAACTATTTCCAAATAGTTAATAAATGAAGTTTAATTAAAAATTATCGAACAAAACAATTAGTATAATTAAAAAAATTAAAAGTAAAGTAAATAAACAACAGTAACCGGATTAACATTACATCTGTACTTAAACATTATTAGCAATGTTATTGTTTATATAACTTGTTTATAATGTTTGGCACTACATGATTATCAAATCGGCCAAAAAACTGTCGCCAAAGTATAAGATTAAATGTCAATAATGGATGGTCGTAAATGTCACATTCATTTAAACATGTTACACGTGTTTGTTACGTCATTATCTACTTTTTAATTCGACATTTTATTTTTGTATTTTTATTAATATTTTAATAATTTATTGATTCTTTGGTTATTTAAAATAAAAATTATGTCCATTTGTATAATTTGGAAATAGTTTAGCAATATATATATTTTGGCAAAATTAATCGAAGGAATAATCGAGTAGTACCCATTATTATACTCTATTCCACCTTAAAAGTGCTATTGCACGTGCGCTGCTGCAGGCGTCAAATCGCAGGCATCTCCATGTAATGCTATGGGACCAAGGGAGTCGCTTGGTAGCGCGCGATTCTCTTTTGTCGGAGTGTCTTTGATGCGTGGAACGAAACGAGTAGCCGGCAACAGCCAATCAAATGCTTGGAAATTCAAATGATGGTAAAGACTCTTCTCGAACAGCCAATGAAATGCTAAGAATACGAAAAAACGCAGGCGATTTTTGTCGCTTGGAATTTTTACGTGTAATAGCACTTTAAAAATTCCAAGCGACAAAAATCGCCTGCGTTTTTTCGTAGAGCCGGATTAAGCACTTCTGGGGCCCGGGGCTACTGGGAATTTTGCCCCCCCCCCCCTTACGCTATTGGAAATCTTGAGCTTCCTACCACGATACTGAATTATCACCACCTCCTCAAATACACACACACCTGTGTTTTGTTTTTTTAATCCTAAAATACAAATCTTAGATATTGAATATGTATAATGTCAATCAATTTTTTTTTGTTATCTTTAATGGTGTTCTTAAATTCGCCTTTTTTCCGTGACCTTTTGACAAAATTTGCGCTTTTCCTGTGATCTTTTTCCGAAATTCGCGTTTTCCCCGCCACCCTTTGACGAAATTTGCGTTTTTCTGCGCTTCTCTGCCAAAATTAGAGTTTTTCGGCAATTCTTTGACGAAATTCGCGTTTTTTCAAGCGTTCCTCTGTGGAAATTTAGGCTTTTTCCACGTCTCTTTGACAAAATTTGCTCTTTTCCGCGATCTTTTGCCTAAATTTGTGCTTTTCCCGCGATCTTTTCAAGAAATTTGCGCCTTTACTGCCATCCTTTGACGAAATTCGAGTTTTTTGCAGATTTTAGCCGAAATTCGCGTTTTATAGGACATTTTTTGATGAGATTCACGCCTTTTCGCGGTTCTTTGTCAAAATTCGTGTTCTTTTGGCGGCGACACTGTAACAAAATTGGCTCTTTTGACTAAATTTGCGCCTTTCGCGCAAACTTTTTATGAAATTCGCACTTTTTCTGCCACCTTTTGACAAAATTCGCGCTTTCTTCTCGCGGTTTTTTCTCAAAATTTGCGTTTTTCGGCAATCTTTTGACAAAATTCGTGTTTTTTTAGCAGTTCTTTGATAAAATTCGCTCTTTTTCCATGATCTTCTGACTAAATTTGCACTTTTTCTCGCGAACTTTTCAAGAAATTCTTACTTTTTCTGCCACACTTTGACAAAATTCACGTTTTTTTGGCGATTCTTTCTCAAAGTTTGCGTTTTTTGGCGAACCTTTGACGAAATTCGCGATTTTTCGAGGTTCTTTGTCAAAATTCGCATTTTTTCACGATCCTTTGACAAATTCTTTTTTTTCGCGATCATTTGACTAAATTTGCGCTTATCTTGCGAACTTATGAAGCAATTCGCGCTTTTTCTGCCATTCTTTAACAAAATTCGTGGTTCTTTGTCAAAATCCTCGTTTTTTTCATGACTCTTTAACGAAATTCGCGTTTTTTCGCGATCCTCTGTCAAAATTCGCGTTTTTCCCCGATGCTTTGACAAATTTCGCTCTTTTTCCGCGAACTCTTGACTAAATTTGTGCTTTTACTGTGATCTTTTAAAGAAAATCACGTTTTTCCTTCCTCCCATTGATGAAATTCGCGTTTTTTACGATTTTTTGTCAAAATCGTGTTTTTTTGGCCATCCTTTGACGAAATTTGCATTTTTTCCGCAACCGTTTGATAAAAATTACGCTATTTTCGTGATCTTTTTTACAGAATTCGCGCTTTTTCCGCGACTTTTTGACGAAATTAACGTTTTTTCCACGGCCTTTTGAAGAAAATTTCATTTTTCCACGATCTTGATTAAATTCGTTCTTTTATTGACGAAATTCGCGCTTTTTTGCACAACCCTTTTCATTTTGTTTTCATCGGCACTTTTGTTAAACCTGGAAATTTTCGGAGATACAGAGAGCAATGACGACAAATGGCAATTCGAATTAAGTTGCAAAAAAAAAAAAAAAAAAAAAAAAAAAACGGCGATTTCGCGCAGTTTTTACACTTTTGTAACTGTTTTAAACGAAAATTTGGTACAACTTAATCCTCTGCTAAGGGCCCCTGACTGGTTGGGGCCCGGGGCTGCAGCTCCCTTAACGGCCTTAACCCCCCCTTAATCCGGCTATGGTTTTCTAAGCCTTTCATTGGCTGTTCGAGAAGAGGCTTTACCAGAATTTGGATTTCTTAGCATTTTATTGACTCTTACTAGCAACTCGCTTTGTTTCAGGCGTCAAAGACGCTCCGACATAAGAGAAACACGCTCTCTCCAAGCGACTCCCCTGGTCCCATATACCCTGTTCACACTACAAACTTAAGATATCTTAAGATCGCCGTGTTTGAAGTGGACCCTCCCGGAATTGGATGCCTGTTCACATTGAAAAATTTACCTAAGATATCTCAGCGAATGTCACTGTATCTCTGAACTGAACAAATGTAGCGTATGCCCATGCGCTTGAAATAAAGAGGGCCACAACAGCCAATCAGTAAAAGCAAAGTTTTGTAGCCAATGAGAGTAGGTGGTTGTTCCTGTATCTAGCTCGAGAGAATTGAAACTCTCTGAGAGAGTTTGTAGAACTCTCTGAGAGAGTTCCAGGCCTGAGATATCTTAAATATCCGTAGTGTGAACGGGGTATTAGGATAACACGGAGACGCCTGGAATTTGAAGCGTCTTCGACCACATGTGCAATAGGACTTTAACTTAGCAGCACTGTGAAATGTAGAAACAGTAACATTCCGCCGTGAAAAATAGTTCTCCGATATTTTTTAATCTTATGTTGAAAATGTGTAGAAATTTATATGGTTTTGTTTATAAATTTATAAATTCGAGATTTTGTAACATATATTTAAAGTAATTTCTCTGTTAAAAGTATTTAATTCAAAAGTAATTTCTATTTTAAGCGTACGTATAAAGTAAAAATATTGGCGTAAAAAACTCTCCTTTGGCGAGGAACCAATCTTCAAGGTTAAATATCTGGCGCGCTTTTTAAGCATCTGTCAATTCCGGTGCTCTTGTCACTCATCGCATTATTATTGTTTTTATGAAAAGCTCTGAAGCATAAAACTGTATATTAATATTATGTTACTACTTGGAGATTCAGTTGTTTAATAATTATTAAGATGCTACTTCACTCATGAAAAATCCCACTCGCTAATATTAATTCTATGGAAGAAATCTTTTTAAATATCTAATTTCCTTTCAATATTTTTAAATTATTAACTTTGCATTTCATAGCTGAGGTCGACAGTGCTGAATTCATATGTTTTTCTTTGGGAGGGATTTCTGCGGCTTCGGAGGCGAGGGAGGGATATTTTAAACTACCGGAGAGAAATTGCATTTTTTAGCCATTGAAAACCCATAATCTCAAATTTTTCGGAGGGGGGGGGGGGGAATCTCATTGTTCCGGAAGAAAATGTCCCCCAGGCGACCTCCTGAATTCGACACTGGAGGTGGAGCTTCATAAAGATCCTTTTTACTTTTTCGATTTTGTTTTAGGACCTTTTTTGCTAGGATGATTTCACTTTCGAAACAAAGTCTGAAAATAGAAACTTAATTTTCAATAGGGTTCGTGCTCGGGTAAACGTCATTAACGTCCAAAAATTTCATGACAATCCGAGTATAATTACGAGAGTTAGAGCGCGGACAGACGGACAGACAAACCGAATGCATAAGCACTTTTCAACTTTGTTGGAAAGTGCTAATAAAAAAAATGGTGAAACAAAGAAAAGAATAATAATGATATTCGTTATTTTAGTAAATGATTATGTAATAAAATTAATTTCATAGGAACCTCAAAACATATCAATTTTTGCACACGCGTTATATTTTCGCGCAAAATGGCGCTTTTCCTTGTTTATCTGCAATCCTGTGCATTTCGAGCAAACCCTGGTTTCTACGGCAACGGCTGTAATTCGGCTCTTGTAGAATAATCAGTGCTGCCAAGAGGTGAAACGAAGTATAGTTCATATTCTATCTTGATAAGTTGATAGAATTGGCGTACTTATCAAGTCTCCCCCAAGGCATATGCCAAGCAGTCGTTAATTCTGTGTTTTAGCCTTACTATTATATATTTTCATCTGCAGTTATTTTACTATCACTAAAAAAAGTAATATTTGCAATACGCAGGAAAAATCTTTGTAATGACAGTGATGTAGAATTAAAAAATATATATTTGCAATTAATTTATCATTTGTTCTGGTTAAAAAAAAAAATATTATTAGAAGAATAACTATACTTTAAAATTGGTTGAAAAAAAACTATACACGAAATCCCAACAATAGAAAATTTTGTTTTTGATGATTATGTAGCAATTTTAGTTATCGTTAAGCCCTATCAACAGAATTTGGTCAAAATTAACTATTAGATACAGGGCTCCCGAATGATCCTCCAACTGAACATCAATATTTTTTTACAAAACTTTCCTTTTTAGATTTTTTTAGCTCACAGGCTATCATAGCCTGAGAGCTTATGTGCCCGTCCGTTCTGTATGTATGTACGTAACGCGATAACTCATGATAAAAATATCCGATCCACTTGAAATTTTGTATGTAGGTATATCCTGACAAGGCGCTTCCCTGATTAGTTTTTGGAGTTCATTCGATATGTATAAGAGGGGGAACGGGGGGCTCATGCCCCCCGTTAGTTGATATAGATGGGATTTTCATGCAGAATTAAGTTTTCAAAATTTAGATTAGGATCATTCTGATGAGGCGATTCCGTGACTGTTATTAGGTGTTCATTGATTAAGTATAAATAGGGGGAACAGGGGTTCTAATGCCCCCCCCCCCCCGTTAGTTGATATAAATGGGATTTTCATGCAGAATTAAGTTTTCAAAATTTAGATTAGGATCATTCTGATGAGGCGACTCCGTGACTGTTATTAGGTGTTCATTGAATAAGTATAAATAGGGGGAACAGGGGTTCTAATGCCCCCCCCCGTTAGTTGATATAAATGGGATTTTCATGCAGAATTAAGTTTTCGTTCAAAATTTAGATTAGGATCATTCTGATGAGGCGATTCAGTGACTGTTATTAGTTGTTCATTGAATAAGTATAAATAGGGGGAACAGGGGTTCTAATCCCCCCCCCCGTTAGTTGATATAAATGGGATTTTAATGCAGAATTAAGTTTTCAAAATTTAGATTAGGATCATTCTGATGAGGCGATTCGTGACTGTTATTAGGTGTTCATTGAATAAGTATAAATAGGGGGAACAGGGGTTCTAATGCCCCCCCCCCCCCGTTAGTTGATATAAATGGGATTTTCATGCAGAATTAAGTTTTCGTTCAAAATTTAGATTAGGATCATTCTGATGAGGCGATTCCGTGACTGTTATTAGGTGTTCATTGAATAAGTATAAATAGGGGGAACAGGGGCTCTAATGCCCCCCCCCCCGTTAGTTGATATAAATGGGATTTTCATGCAGAATTAATTTTCGTTCAAAATTTAGATTAGGATCATTCTGATGAGGCGATTCCGTGACTGTTATTAGGTGTTCATTGAATAAGTATAAATAAGGGGAACAGGGGTTCTAATGCCCCCCCCCCTTAATTTATATAAATGGGTTTTTCAAGCAGAATTTTCAGATTTCGTTCAAATCTCTGAATAGTTTTGGAAGTTTAATGGTTAAGTATAAAAGAGGGGGATAACTCTTTTTAAATTATATAAATGCTAAATGGGTTTTTATTAAGAATTATCTAATTTGCTCTGAATTTTGGATATAGATTTTTTATATGATAAAGCATGTCTTTGATAGTATAGGAGGTTCAATGATTAAGTATAAAAAAAGAGAAAAGGGGAGAGCTGTTTCCCCTTCTTAATTTTTTTTTTCGAACGGAATTAACCCTTGAAAATATAAAGCTTTAATGTGCAATTAGTATTTGTAGCCTGTGAGCTCAATGCCTTCAGTTTAACTGGGCAGTATTCTTTATTTTTTTTTAATTGCAAATTGCACAGAAACCAGCTTCGGGAATTGTTTTAAGCGCAAATTCTGTAGAAACTTACCATAAAATTTTCTATTAAATAATATTGGTGTTCAGTTCGCGGAACATTTGGGAGCCCTGTAGATACTACTTCATTTTTCCATCGAACAAAAAACTATCGCCAAGCTATAAGATTAAATGGCAATAATATAAATCGTGAATTTCACATTCATTTGACAATAAACACGAAACAAGTCTGGTACATTTGTAACAAATCGCTACAAACACTGCTAATGTTTGACGCCAAATATCATAATGGGTTGGATTACAGAAGGTTTGTTTTTGTACAAAATTTAGTCATCAAGATTATTCCTGATTTAACGGCTACATGTTTGCAACTGATTTAAAGTATGAAGAGACAGTGAAACTGATGTAATTTTAATTTTATTCAAATAATTCAACTTTAAAACACAATTTTGTGCTTCATTTTTCAAATAAATATATAAGTTAAACACTTTTTCTTTATCTGTAAATAATTCTTTACATTTTTACTCTATGTAAACAGCTGGAATAATACCAAGGTAGATATAGTCTAAGAGCCCGTGACTAGCAGACCTTCGTTATTTTATAAAAGCTGAAACTTTCTCAGCGCAGTTTTCCAACAAAGATAGGAACGATGAGTAATTATGAAATTTGGATCATGGTGGCTTTGACAGTGACCAGGGAGCAAAGGTGTAAAAAATACCAACTTACTTTCGTCATTTTATAAAGCGTAATTTTTTGATATTTCCTTTGGAATGATGTTAGAAATCACGTCCTCCATTGGCAGAGACTTCCTGTGGTTCCAACCCCCGGCCGACAACCACTAAACTTCAATAATAGGAAATTCTACTTTCGTCATTTTATAAAAGCTGAATTTTATATATGTTACTTGGGTAACTACCAGAAGATATTTCCTCAGTTGGCAGACAGTTTTGGTGGTTCCAACCCCCGGCCGACAGACATATACGGCGGCTTCTCAATACACTAGAGTCTCTGTATAACCCGGGCGCGAAACAGATATTTTCCCCCTTTTCCCCTTGGCTCAGAAATTGGCACATAGTTATTTGAGGTTGTTAAATGTAATTCTACGGTTGTTGACATTTTGAAAAAGACCACAATGAAAGAAAAAAAAATGTAATTTAACAAATTAGAACGACTATTTGGAAAATGATATTTTCAAAGCCTAAAATTTTAAAGACTTAAAAAGGAATTCTATACTTAATAATAATATTAAACATCATTTTTAGGATGACCATAACGAGTCATATATTACGTACAAGATTAATTAAACATTAATATTCCTAGACCATAAATAAAAAAAAAAACAGTAGTTTATTGTTATATAACTTTAACTGTTTAAAATGTGCATTTTTATTTGATGGAGTTAATCAGGCTGACTGCCTCCTATTACGTATGACATGGATTAAACATTAATATTCCTGGACCCATCTTATAAAAATTTTAAATGAAATTTCAGTTTTACAATTTTTTGAACTGCAAATTTTTAAACTTCTAAACATTGCACATTTAAAATTTTTATACCGTTGCATAGAGAAAAAAATGCACTTTTAAATGAAATTCGTTTGAAATTTTTATGACAATTTGTTTTCAAATTATTATTATTATTTAAAGATTCTATTACCTTTTTGTCATTGTGGCAACAGAAGTAAACAATTTTTGGACATTAAACATGGACCAATCAGAAAACATTCAGATATACTTCGGATTTCCCAATTCTCTACAGAAGATAACAACTATTTTCCAAATTACTAAAAATTAGTTATTTATTTACGAGTATTAATGAGCATTAGCTTCGAATTCTCTCCAAGCTTGGAAACACTTAGCGCCAAATATTTAAAAATATCGCCAAATTTGAAGACAAAATTAAGAAATCATAAATATTGCCGATTTGGCTATAGATTACTAATTTGGCCCAATTCTCATTCAAATTCAGTATTTACAAAATTTCTTTTTATAGGGTTCGTAGCATTACATCTTCTTAAAATTTCAGTAAAATTTTAATGAAATAAAAATCAAGCATTAAAGAATTTTTATTAACTCATCTAATCGAGTCGCAAAAAAGCTATATTTAACAAAAACAACGAATATGAAAGCTATATCCTCCCCCTGGCACATGCCGAAATTGCTGTTTTATTATGTACTTATTTATCAATAAAAAAAATTGCAAGTTTATAATGTTATTGATTATGAATTCCATTTTCATACTTGTTTTAAAAATAAATGAAATACGTTAGAAAATAATGTTTAGGTATTTTATGAACTTCATTTTTAACTTTATTTTAATTTTTATTATTTGGAAAATAGTTGTTATCCTCGGTAGAAAATTGGGAAATCCGAAGTATATCAGAATATTTTTATTGGTTGAACTCCGCATTTTTTTCGTTTTCTGATTGGTCCATGTTTAATGTCCAAAAATTGTTTACTTCTGTTGCCACAATGACAAAAAAGTAATAAAAACTTTAAATAATAATAATAATTTGAAAACAATTTGTCATAAAAATTTCAAACGAATTTCATTTAAAAGTACATTTTTTTCTCTATGCAACGGTATAAAAGTTTTAAATGTGCAATGTTTAGAAGTTTAAAAATTTGCAGTACAAAAAATTGTAAAACTGAAATTTCATTTAAAATTTTTATAAGATGGGTCCAGGAATATTAATGTTTAATCCATGTCATACGTAATAGGAGGCAGTCAGCCTGATTAACTCCATCAAATAAAAATGCACATTTTAAACAGTTAAAGTTATATAACAATAAACTACTGTTTTTTTTTTTTTATGGTCTAGGAATATTAATGTTTAATTAATGGTGTACGTAATAAATGATTCGTTATGGTCATCCTAAAAATGATGTTTAATATTATTATTAAGTATAGAATTCCTTTTTAAGTCTTTAAAGTTTTAGGCTTTGAAAATATCATTTTCCAAATAGTCGTTCTAATTTGTTAAATTACATTTTTTTTTCTTTCATTGTGGTCTTTTTCAAAATGTCAACAACCGTAGAATTACATTTAGCAACCTCAAATAACTGTGTGCCAATTTCAGAGCCAAGGGGAAAAGGGGGAAAATATCTGTTTCGCGCCCGGGTTATACAGAGACTCTAGTGTATTGAGAAGCCGCCGTATATGTCTGTCGGCCGGGGGTTGGAACCACCAAAACTGTCTGCCAACTGAGGAAATATCTTCTGGTAGTTACCCAAGTAACATATATAAAATTCAGCTTTTATAAAATGACGAAAGTAGAATTTCCTATTATTGAAGTTTAGTGGTTGTCGGCCGGGGGTTGGAACCACAGGAAGTCTCTGCCAATGGAGGACGTGATTTCTAACATCATTCCAAAGGAAATATAAAAAAATTACGCTTTATAAAATGACGAAAGTAAATTGGTATTTTTTACACCTTTGCTCCCTACTCACTGCCAAAGCCACCATGATCCAAATTTCATAATTACCCATCGTTCCTATCTTCGTTGGAAGATTGCACTGACAAGGAAGGTCTCCATTGGGGGCATACTCAGAATTTTTTGAAAAAAATACGAATTAAACTACTCATGTAGGTAATAAAGGATCAGTGAAAATTAGCGGCGGAATTACATTATTACATATGTAAAAAAATAAAATAGTTTGGAATAATTGGCGTGAAAAGCTGAAAGCGACGCGGGATTTGGCGTACAGTGCATTTCCTCGCCAAAAGCAGACGATTTTAACGAATCTAAAAATTGATTTCAATTGACTTCACTATTAAAAATCTGCAGCATTTACTGCAACGTCACTCCACTACTTTTAAAGAATATCTTTCTTCTGACCAATGAGAATGCTCCATAGCACCGTGAATTGGCCGTGTCATACACTGTTAAAAATCTGCTGCATTTTGTTGCAACGCACTCCTCCGCTTGTATATAATATCTCTATTTCAACCAATGAGAAAGCTCCATTTCACGGCCAAGTAACCGTTTTCTATGCAAGCAAGGGAATGCGTTGCTACAAAATGCAGCAGATTTTTAACAGTGTATTTTTCAATTTGGAACAATTTTAATCAATTTAAATTGTGTTTTAAATGATAAAATATATTAATTTCATTTTGTTTAAGTACGTATAAACGTATGTGACAAAATTACACTTAAAGTAAAGTAAAAATGCAAAACTAAAATTACTTAAACTAAACTTATTTAAATAAATTGAACATAGAAAGTTTTTTCTTTAAAAAGTATTCGAAGCGTAAAAGCGTATTTTTCAAAATTTCGTTTTTTCGCCAACCGGAGATAAATCGCCAAATAAACGAAATTTTTATTATTTTTTTACGGACGTTATAAGGAGATTCCGCCGAAATGTTTTTTATAAACATGTATAACTATATGAGAAGAACATTCTGTAATTTTTTCAGATTTTTCTGAGTATGCCCGTATGGAGACCTTCCTTGTGAGAAAGTTTCAGCTTTTATAAAATAACGAAGGTCTGCCAGTCACCGGCTCTTGCTCTAATAGGAAATTGCAATAGACTTGCCAGAAGAGGACGTTTATAAAAAAGTTAATAGAGTTTGATAATCAATCATTTCAATGTTCTCTAATATAATAATGTGATGACAAGGGGATATTTTGATTCCTGCTCTCATACCGGTTTGATTTTCATACCAAACTGTACTATAAATGATCAAATAAAAGAGATGGTTCTTAATTGCCCAAATGTTGCCTAAGACATACAATAGTGCAACATTGCAATGGCACTGAATTCGTTTTCAGCAATGCGGAAGGACATTACAGGTGATAGTCTATATTGCTTTAAAATAAAAATTTAAAATCACCATTTTGTTTGAATCAAGGTTCGTTTGGAAAAATGGACCAGCGCAGCGGGCATAGCCTGCTAGTTTTTAATAAGTAAGATTGAAGGGATTTTAAATTACTGACCTTTTGCTGCATCGTCACTCCATCGCCTTTATAGGAAACGATTACTTCGCTATATTATGGAGCATTCTCATTGGTCAAAACAGAGATATTCTATAAAAGCGATGGAGTTATGATGCAGCAAAAGGGTTAAAATTTTTACAGTATAGTTTGATTTTGTTTGGTTTGAATTGACATTGCTTTGAGGCCTATAGCAGCTATTGGCTTTCGCCTCGAATGATCCATTAAACACAGAAACAACAACAACTCAGAACTATTTTTATTTCACATATCCATTACATATTTATAACACTACACAAAGGGACAACACACCATCCATGTCTTACCCGGATTCGAACCAGGACCCCTCGGCATGGCAGTAGCTGTCGCTACTGATCACGTCACTGCAAAGTGATAGCAAGGCCGACTAGATCTAAAGGCCCGTCTATTTGAGATTAATGTATGAAGTCTCCCGCCAGAGGACTCTGATACCTTGCTCAAGCTATTTTGGCCAATCGTGGAAACACTGAACCAAAACAATGACCAAATGTGCAAACACGTGCACAGAACAGTAAACTCTAATTTGGGCAGGGGCAGGGTTTGTGTCACGTGGTCCAACGAAATGGTTCAGGGTTTGAAGCTGAATCCGACTTAACTTTTTCGGCGGTTTTTAGCGAAATGGCTGGGCCGGTAGTATATAGTCGGCTATGGTGATAGTTTCAGTTTTGGTTTCTTGCCCTTTTCCTGCAGTCAATGAACATTAATTACTTCCTGCACAGAGATAATTTTTTTTATTACTGAAGAAAATTTAAATATGTACAGTAGAACCCCACTAATTCGGACCCCGATAATCCGGATCTCCGGATAATTCGGATCGGTTTGGTCATTTTTTTTTTCAAGTTTGAGAAGCGATTGGCTAATTTCCATAACATTAACTTGTTTCATCGTCGTATTCTAAATAAAAAAAACTTTTTCTGACATGTTTTCGGAATAATTAAGCAAAGTAAACATTATTACTGTCTGCAAATATTCAGTAAGTTTAACATAAAGGTGATTTTCTGTTAGTATGTTATATTTTATCTCATTTTTTTCTAATTCTCCGGATAATCCGGATTTTTGATAATCCGGATTGGATGCGGTCCCAATTAATCCGAACTATCGGGGTTTTACTGTATATAAAATTTATATTTACATATTTATTCATTGGAAAATTAATTACTAAAAAAATGTATGTACCAAATTTAACTTTAGCGTAATTTTTTTTTCCAACCACCTTCGTCGTTCCAAGGCCAAGCTCGCATTCTGATTGGTTGTTGCTCTCGGCACTGTTTTCACGTAACTTGGCGATAATCATACTTGGCGTAGCGATAGACGCTTCCGTCGAGTTTGATTTCCTTCCGAACCGAGTACGAAGTAAACCGAGTACAAAGTAAAAAGTTGTGTGTAAAAACTTTTAAAGAGTACAGCTTTCAGTAAGACACGTTCCATCCAATCGAATGCTGCAAGTGAAAAGTTACTTTGTACTCGGTTCGGAAGGAAATCAAACTCCTCGACGGAAGCATCTATCGCTACGCCAAGTATGATTATCGCCAAGTTACATGAAAACAGTGCCAAGAGCAACAACCAATCAGAGTGCGAGCTTGGGCTTGGAACGACGAAGGTGGTTGGAAAAAAAAATTACGCTTAACTTTATGAGATTAACTGTTGATGATAATTTTCATTGTTTACATTCCAACATCGGCGGCGGGCCATGGAACAAAGAATATAAACCGGGAAGGAAAACCGGTCAACGGAGGCGAGCCGAAGCAAGCCGAGAATTCTGGGACAAGTGTGACCCTGAACTGCCGGCAACCTTGGCGATTTTTTTCGATTGGCGATAACTTGGCATGTGTTTTACCTCTCGCCGCCGTAGAAATCAGCACCCACCCGTCTCTGGCCAAATAAGCGATAAATGCGCCAAACAGTTGCCATTCCTCAGGGAATGCTGGAATATGGGTGAAACTCACAGAAATCCGGTGGCATCGACGATCACCCTGCTCCTAAGGGGAAAGAGGCTTCGTTTTCCTTCCCGGTTTATATTCTTTGTTCCATGCGGCGGGCCTCCGTGGCTGAGTGGTTAAGACACCACGCCGCTAAGCGTGAGGTTGTGGGTTCGAATCCCACTGGCTCCATTGCACACCCTCTTTGTGTGGAGCTCCTGGTTGTACTTCCGTACTTCTCTTGTGTTGTAATATTTCCTTGTGTGCTATCTCGTCCCTGTATATTGACGATGGCTTATAAGCAGGCTTCATGTCGAGCACACAAGTCAGATGTATGTTATTCAATAAACAAACAAACGAACAAACAACATCGGCGGATTTCACAGAGTTGGCTGGTTTTATGTAGTTTATGAAGTTTATTTAAATTTTGTATTATTATCTTTGATATGTACACTTGTTAAGCGGTATATCTACTTTGAAATTTCTCCCAAAAAACATTTTACAGGTTTTTCTCATGAAGTGAAATTTATTGAGATTAGCTTAAGAAAACTAAACTAGTATCCTTCAGATATCTATTTGTAAACTAAAGCATACTGACAAAATTTATAAGCTCAATATTGTTTTTTGTTTTACTTTTCTTTGATACTTTTCTGTGTATCATTTCCCCAATTTTCTTTTAGTTATACTACGTAATGTGAATTAGCAATTTTTTTTCCTAAAAATTTTAATTTGCATTTGGTAATATTTTTAAACAAAAACAAGCCCGATACATACAGTTACCAAATTTTCAAGTCAAACATTCTTATTATTAATTAATAAATGAAATCAAATAAGTACCAAATATAAACCAGCACATTTTATAAATTTGTCTTGCATTATAATATAACCTTTACCCTCCCCCCCCCCTTTTTTTTTTTTTTTTCCCTAAAGCATGCCAAAATGTTGTTTTTGAAAATGATCATCAATCTGAATGCCTTGTTTTGAAAGCATTTATTTAAAATAATAGTAAATATAAAAAAAATAAATCATAAAATTTAGCTAATAAAAAGTAAAAGCAAAAATAGCATTTACATTGTGCAAAGCTATTCTAAGAATATGTTACAGCACCATTTTTTTAAGTGAATTTTAATTCTAAAGTTAAAAATAAATTACAAAGGTAATAAAAAGAAACACAAATATTGGCAGATTTCTAAGTGCTTTTTGGTTAGCCGGGCACCAGTGTTTTATATACTTATTGTATATATACAAAAATTATAATCCACTTGCAAAAGCCATGCTTTGTTTGGATTCGTGAAGTATTAGTATTTTATAAGATAAATATATAAAAGGAACAATATATTTAAAAAAAAATTCATTTGCATCTTTATTAAGCAAAAACGTTACTTTGTTTCGGCGCATTTTAATTTTAGAAATGTAAATTCAGCCAAATACTAAGAATTTTTTCAGAATTTATTTATGATAAGACTGATATAAATAAAAATATTTTCGAAGCAAAATTAGACAAAATATTAATTAATTTTATTTGTTTACAATTTTTTTATTGCCACTTCACAAAAAGAAAGAAAAGAAAAAAAAAAACATAATATAATTCTTTTAAAATGCTAAGTATTGTCTACATAAATGATTTCACAAAATAAGAATAAACTGTGTATTTGAATTCTTAACGCTGAAAAATACTTTTTCAATTGAATGCAAATAATTGAATTTTCACAAATTTGAAATCATTAAAAATATGCTATAATTTTCTTTTTTTTAAAAAAAGTATTTTAAAAAGTTAATGAAAGAAATCGTGAAAATATTAATAATGAAAATGTATTTTATTTATTTAATTAATCATGATTCTATCAATAATTATTGATTCCATGATTTATATTTTCTTCTGAAAATGTACATGTTTCATTTTTTATTCACAAAAATGCACCGTGAGAGAAAAACATGTAAAATAATAAAATTTTTAAGGTTATACTATAAAAAAAATTATACTGTGCAAATCTGCAGATCATAATTTATTTTTATGTTTAATTTCAAGTAAAAATATTGAATAGTTTTTTTGTAAAGTGTACGACAAAATGTAATTTGTGTAGTCTAGTAGAGGATTCGCTTCGCTTATCCTAATTAGTCCATATTATTGGTTTAACATACAACTTTAAACCATTCTAACTATGTTCATTATTTTATCAACAGATAGCGACAGATTGCTCATCTTTTTTCAAAGGTAAACTTTTTCTGCTTAATTTTAAGTTTTAACCACTTCAATTTTTGTTGTGTATAAAGCATCTATAAAATTAGAATTTTATTGAAATACCAAGAATCATATTGTTTTGCTTAAAACTATTGCAATGTGTTTAATTTTTTTCTCTTTAATATGTAATGATTAATAATTATCAGTAATATCTTGGTAACATGATTTTTTGTTACTATGCCTATATATTTTAATCTTTCTATTTGTTTTTATTTTTGGAGCCTTGTATTAACCCCTGGCACACAAAATTAAAAATTTTGAAGCGCCTTTTTTTTTTTTTTTATCCTTGTTTATTATTTTGTAGTAATTGTAAACAAATCAACCAATCAATATATGGCTTTATTATTGCATCAAAAACCTTATAAACTGTCATTTCTACCGATAAGTTATTTTCATAAATGAGATGTTTAGTAAAAATATAAATTACTCTGACAGTTTCTTGCTTAGCAATTGTATATTGCAGTTTATACCTAATATGTTTGAATTCTGATAATTATTTGAAGATTTACAGATAAGGTTATTTATAAAGATTGCTGTTTAAAGTATTAATCTGAAATTTAATAACATACTATGAATGACATGTCAAAAAATACATCTGAAGATATCTTATTTAAATCAATGTGCAGTAAAACTTTATTCAATCTTGCTCTATAACATACTTTCCAATTTAGTTGAAAAGAGGTTGTGAATTTTTTTCTCTCTACCCATGCTCTGTCGTAAGTATGTTCTGATTGCAATGTTATAACAAATGTATGTTATTGAAGTTTTCTATAGCATGGTCTCTATTAAAAATTTAGCTTTTAAAAACAAATGAATTAAATTATCATACAAATCGAAACAAAATCTATGATCTGTTAACAAACATTGTTTAAAACATATTAAGTTTGTTAATTGATCACTACGCTGTATATATGTATACATTAAATGGCCAAAGGTGACCGTCCACTTGCGATTTTAGCTATTTTGTTAAAAATCTAGAAAAATACATGAGGAATTATCCTGAAACTCCAGGTGTGTAAACATAGTACTACAGGTCATCTACTACATCAGCACTTCGTCCTTCTCCCTGGGAGCATTTTTGAAAATTTTGCTGACATCTCTCATGGGATATATCATGAAGATTTTTTCCCAAAACCCCATGGCGGACTGTCAACAAATTGAAAAAAAATATATATATCTTTTGGATAATTGAAGAGTCCCCTGTCTTAATACTTAAAAAATTGTGAAAAGCCCTAGAACAGACCCAAATTTTCCCTAAACAGATCAGTGTTATTTCTAAGTTAAGCAGTCATTCCTACTGTCAAGTAAGCATAATCAATTCCAGAAATTGTCAATGGCTGAGGGCTAAATAACACTGACAATGAATAGCTTCTAACTTTCAGTTAATTATGCAATTATTTTGCTTCTGGTAACTGTTTTATGAATAATTAATATAGAGTGAACCTCAAATTTGAACAATGCTATTTACTAATACTAGGTACAGTACGGAGAGCTTTTCAATTCGTTGATGCATAAGTATAATAACTGGCAGAAAGATCCAATGTAAACTTTATTTTACAGAAAAAAAATACTTTTTCTAAAAAAGGTACAATTGCAATATGCAAATAATATAGAGCAGAATAGATAGATATTGTGAGGGAAAATGTAAATACACAAAGAAACTTATAAATATTAATAGTGGAATAATAAAATTTTAAGTTTTAAATTCGTCTTTTAAACTTGTTTGCAACAATTTTTAATTTTTATGTAATATAGCTTGAATTCTCATGCAGGAAATGTAATGAAATTAATAGAAATGTGTAAATTTATACATAATAAATAAATACACATAAGAAATTGAGTGCCCAAATAATACTAGTAAAAAAAAAATCAGATTTAAATCAAATAAATCAGGGGTTTTTTTATTTATTTTTTAATGATTTTTATCAATTTTGAGTTTACATAGTACACCTTTATTACACGCCAGCATTTAGCTAAAATTTAACTCAAACCAAAACACTCTTAAAATTACTGAAATCACATTTCCAGAAATTATCATCCATAGATGGCCATATGTACAATTTTTTGTATGCACTGGTGAGAGGGGTTTTTTTTGTAACCAAGAGTGAAGAAAAATAATAAGTAAAGTTAAGAGAAATCTTTAAGATACTGATAATAAATTTTGAGAGAACCCATTTTGATGCTAATAAATAGAACTCTTTCCTCCTCTTGATGTTGGTTATCGGGAGTAAAGCGGAGTGATAAGACTAAAATTACAAATAATTGAAGTTGTAATTTATTTATCAAAAGGAAGAAAGTTCAGTTAAAAATTACTTCAAAAATAAAGCTTGCAAGTGTCATTTTTGTTTGTTTGTTTTGTTTTGTCAGAAAGTTTTGTGATCTCTATTCTACAAACATTTCCTAGTAAACTGAATGCAGTTCAGTGTAAAAATGCATAACTAATTTTAAAACCATCTTCATGTAATTTACACATGTATTCACTAATCTTTACCAAGTTAGCTCTCTCTCTCTCTCTCTATATATATGCTATAAGTTTCATACACACCATATAATATGCATGAATGTAGTGAAATTAAAAAGCACATGTCATAATTAAAATTCATTTCCTGCCATCATCGCTAATGTACAGTGCTTTGAATAGATTATAACAATTGAAATATTTTGTGCGTCCTTTTAAATGCTACACAAGACTCAGAGATGTATATCAATTCAATTATAAATGATATAGCTTAATATAATTAAAATACACCACAAACAATTTGTCCTATACAATGTAATAATTTTATTTTATTTTTTTTTTTTGCATGGTAATGGTTTTTTTTTTTTTTTTTTCGCAACTTAAAACTATTTTTCCCATTGGCTATAATGTAACTGACTACTTTTGACTGTTCGTGTAAATAAACTAAACATGCTAGAAATTTCTTTTGAAATGGGATTCATGCTAAGATAAATGTCAATAACTTCCAAAACTTTCAGGACAATTTGAGTATATGAAAAAGCTAGGTATGGACAGACAAACCAAAATCATAAACATTTTTAAACTTATGTTAAAAACACATGGATTAAAATCTTAAATTCTCTAAATGTTTAAAATTACCTAAACATTATTAAAATCCTAAAATTAACATAATTTGAAAAGTTTCTACAAGTATTTTGCATTATGAACAATAATCATAATAAAAAGATTTAAATAAGACTTGTAAAATAATAAGTGCTAAGTTTGTAAAAAAGCAAATTATGATAATTATATTAAACAATTACAGATAATATATAATAAAGATATAAATAGATAATATTAAATTATATATTATAATTATTATTAAATATTTACATTAGGGATGGGACGAATATTCGGCCACTATTCGGTATTCGGCCCTTTTGCCGAATATTCGGTTGACCGAATATTGAAGGCTTGTTGACCGAATACTTCGGCCGAATACCTGTAGCCGAATATTTAGAGATATCTGGCCGAATATTGGTAAAATCTTGCCGAATAGTGAAAGATATCTTGCCAAATAAATTTAGAATTTATAGAGTTTCATTTCTTACAATTTTTTTTTTCCTCTAATCCAAATTGGCTACTTCATTCATGAGGTCATTCTCATTCTTACTTACTAAATATACAGTTATTCGATTGTTAAAAAATACACAGCCTTTCTGTATTTCCTATAAAAGCGAGTGATATTTTAGAAAATTTAATTGTATGGGAAATGGCTTCATTAGAGAATGATATATTACAATTCAAGATATAAAAACACATTAAAAAAACCTGCCTTATTCTAAAACACTTGAATATTTATTAATGTGTGCAAATTCCATGCACACATAAAAAAGGCTCTTATGAAATTTGTAACTTATTTCCGTAAAGTAAGAAATGAAAAAATTCATTCACTAGGTGTATTAACAATGATTCATTTTTAAAATTAGATATCAAATATCACTATTCCAAATACTACAACAGCACACCTGAAAACAGAACTGGTGGCAAACTAGATACGCATTAGATGACACAACTAGCTTTATGAAGATCGTTTTATAAGTATTTAAACATAAATTCTAAATACTGAACAAAATATTTTTTTTTATTCTATAGTTTTCAATTTTAAATAATTATTTGGATAATTACTGACTTAAATATGTAACATTATTATGTATATATTTTTAATTTACATATTCCTTCATTCATGTTGTTTTGAATTTCTGTTTATCCTTTTAATGCTTGTTGAATAAGTGGAATATTGAAGTTGAATATTGTATGCGCCGATTCAAATGTCAAAGATTTTGTTACAATATGCATTCTACTTTAAGCATAACCTTTTGCTTTGACATAATTTGTAATTTAAAGCTTGGCAACTGATTTCAGAGCAGGCTCATTCTTACGAATTCACTTATCATTAGGGGCACAAACTTTAAATGATCAAATTTACTTCATTAAAGGTTATTTCAGAAAATATCTCCTCGTGAGTTCTGAGAGAGAGAGATTAAGAGTATTATTAATTTTGAATGCAAGAAAGGGTAAAAGTATCATTTGATAGTAAAAGTGAAGTACATTCATATTTTAATGAAAATATCTTACCATCCTGACTTACTGAAAATCAATTTGATGTTCACTAAGATAAAAGAATATAATGCAATTTCATAAATTATTGTGTTAAAATAAATGTTTCAAATTTAAAAATACATTTAAAAGCACATTAAAGAGTAATAATTATTAATGAGCTCATTTTTTTAAAATTATATATAATCAAAATTTATTTTCTTTACTGGAAAAAAAAGTTGATATTCGGCCGCCGAATATTCGGTATTCGGCCTAAAATTTGGCCGAATATTCGGTATTCGGCCAAATCACTATTCGTCCCATCCCTAATTTACATGTGGTCAGTAAAATACATTAAAGAGCAGTTATGATAAAATTATCAATTGAAGCTATTATATTCAGTATTCCACAATTAAAGACAGCAAAATTTATTCCACTTTGACACGGTCATAGAATTTTTCCCCATGAAATCTAAACCCTACATCATTTTCACCTTCTCAATAATTAGATATGCACATTACAGATAGACAGCAAAATTTATTCCGCTTTGACACGATCATAGAATTTTTCCCCATGAAATCTAAACCCTACATCATTTTCACCTTCTCAATAATTAGATATGCACATTACAGATAGACAGCAAAATTTATTCCGCTTTGACACGATCATAGAATTTTTCCCCATGAAATCTAAACCCTACATCATTTTCACCTTCTCAATAATTAGGTATGCACATTACAGATGGAAATTCGAAAGCTGAATGACCAACGTCCTTAACTGCAGATTCTAATCTCAGTACAGGACAGTAAAAATTGCTGTAATTTATGTTTTTTAGATTCATTTGAGGTAAAATGTTTAATTTTGTCTAATAAAATGATGGTACTACTAGGTTATCCCATCAACCAAAAAATTATCGCCAAACTATAAGATTAAATGCCAATAATGGATGATCGTGAATGTCACATTCAATGACATTAAATGAGATTCACGTGTTTAAAATGCCATAAAGTGATTTTTATTTCAACTTTTTATTTGCATTTTTATTAATATCCTACTAATTATTTGTTTTTTTGTTATTTAAAATGAAAATTATGTCAATATGTACAATTTGGCGAAATTGGTCGATGGGATAAGAGTAGTACCAAAATGATTTTCTTCTTAATGTGACGTCATTTTCACTTATTTCAGCTTCAGACTAGTGTCTCAAACTCAGTTCAGGGTTCCTACAAAATTCTGTTAAAGAAATTCCTTGATTTGGACAACTTTAATCTAGGTAAATGCTATAAAAAAAGTATGCGTATGAAAAAAAGTAAGAATTTCAGATTTTTAATCATTTTTCATATGTTATTTTCATATAGTTTGCATAAACTTCATTTTTTTTTTTTTTTTTTTTTTAAGGCAAGGTGCATTTTGCCATTTTTAAAAGAAGCTGATTGTAGTGCCCTAAAAATTTGCTAGAGCCTAGAAAAAACAGTAAGTAAAATTGCATAATTAATAGAAAATGCAAATAAGGAATTTCATTAGTTAAGAGGCGCAAATAACAAAACTAACACATTATTTGCAGCTCACTTTGTATTTGTACTGTTAATCATCTAAACTTAGTGAATGCATATGCTAACTTCCCAAAAATATGAAAATGCATTATTTCATTCATACAGAAAAAAAAAAAAAAAAAAAAAGGAATAGATTGATATTTGATATCCTCAAAAAAGTAGCAATTTTAGTACTCAGAGGGGATTATTAAGGGTCCAATCCCTGTCAAGCATGTAAGCTAATGCTATCCCTATGGAGGCAGTTTTTTTTTTTTTTTTTTTTTTTTTTTTTTTTTTTTTTCTAATATCTGGTTTGCATTTCAACATTGTTAAATATTTTTTTCGTTACATTGGATAGCTGAGGTGTGCATCTCTACATCGCACCTTTTTCGATTTTGGTTGCAGATATTTTTTTTTTAAGTTACTTTCATTTTCAAAACTAGTTCTGAAAATGTTCATTCTAAAAATATCTTCAAAATAGAAAAAGTAAAAAAGAACCAATGTAGAGATGCACCTCAGCTATCCAATGCAGAAAAAATTATTTAACAATGTCGAATGCAGTAATGTAAAATATGCATGGAATTGATATAAAACTAAAAAAATCAAATTTTGTCCCCATTTCTGAATTGGATGTTTCATTGTTTATATCTGTAAATTATGTGCGGGTTTTAGAGAGCTGTGGATTTTATGGTTACAGATTTGAAGGAGTCTACTGTTATCATGACTTTTTTGCATGCTTTTAGAAGATTATGATATACACTTACTTATCAAACAATGATTACAAAGTATTTTAGTCACAGATTTTTTTTTTTTTTTTAATCACACAAAGGTACTCCTGCTTCTTAGTCGCTTGACACTATCGTTAAAAGGCATTGGATTCAATCCCTTCCTGAAGCTTGGATTTTGAAAGTGAATCAAGTGTCACTTGTCATGGAAGTCTTGATATGTTTAGTTCTTGTGCGACAAAGATGATCATAACATCCCAGACCACACCATGGAGGATTCAACAGGAAACAGCAAGCCATTGGACTTCTTTAAAAGATCTATTGGACAAACTTTGTGAAGATCAAGGAGAAACATGCAGTTTTTAGCTAGCAAACTTACCCGTAAAAGTAGAACTGCTTATGGCTTGAAGCAGTTGCAAACTTTCACAAGCTTGTCAGCTGGCCAAACCGCAATATTGCCAGCACTGCAGACTTTTAACTGCCACGGATGATTGATTCTATGATTCTGCCATCAAAAATCCATAAATATATGAAAGGAAAAAAAGAATACTATTATTAATAATAATGATTAAAAAAAATTAATGTTCAATTATTAAACGTACTTTCTAAATTTCTATTGTAACGTACTATTATTTTAGAAGTTACTTTTTTGTTTGTTTTATTTAATTGGGAAAAGAATCCTGAAATCAGGATAAGTATCCACACAAAATCAATCCTTAATCATAGATGAAAAGGCAATCATCAGTTTGTTTTCTAGTCTCATTAAGATTTGAGTGCATTGTTTGCTTTATTTATATAAATGCTTTTATTATTATTATTATTATTATTATATTATGATTTAAAATTGCAAGTGCACATCTTCAAAACTGTAAAACAAAATTTTATTATGTGATTATCCTAATTAATTTATATAAATAGGATTTTTTTTTTTTTTTTTTTTTTTTTTTTTCAAATTTTCAAAAACGCTTTTAAAGGCCATCTTCGAAACTCTATTTTTTATTGTTACTATGTACAATTACAATAGATTACTATGTAAAACACAGTTAATATGTTAGGGATACAATTAGCTGGGTTAAAAATAATTGTTACAAATACATTATTTTAAACTTACAATACATTTTTTTACACTGCTAAAAGATAATTTTTTTTTATTGGTATACATAAACACAAAACATATTTTTAAAATATAAATAATTTATTTTTTAAAGGTGGCCTCCAGAACCTCCCCTTATAGCCACTCCGCAATCCTCCACTCAGTTGATTGTGTTATTTTAAAGTTGTTTTTATGTATGATAAAATATTAAGACGATTAGATATAGCGTACAGCTATAAATAGAGAGTTGTTTTTGTAAAGATTTCTTTTTCTGTAGGTTAAACTTAAAATAGTGTATATTTTCATTTTTTCCCCTACCCTCCAAATTCAAAATTTTTAAATTGGGGTGCAAATGATACATGAATTTGAAATTTGGCCAACTTAATTATAGCATAAGATCGTTTAGTTATTATAAAACTGTATCTTTTAAATATATCTTTTGTATTATAAAACTGTGAAATAAAACAAATGTGAAAAATGTGCTTAGATAATAGAGCTAAAAAGTCTAACTTTACATAGATCTTATTCTTTGAAATGCAAAATAAACTTAAACATTTATTGACAAGAATACAGCCATAAAAAATAATGCTGTTTAAGGTAATCTTTCTTTGGATCAGCTTAAATGCTTTTACTGATGACAGAGTAAAATAATATTTTTTATTAAATTAAAATGTTTTTAAGATGGTACTTGAACCTCCCCAAATAATCACCCACACATGCTAAAAACCAAATTTAACACTAATTATTCTTTTTAAATGCAATTCCTAATATTTCGTAAATGCAAGCTTTGTACTAATTCTTAGTACTAATTTGCAGGGTGAATGCAGTGATAAATAAATGGTTTTATTTCACTATTCTCAAGAATCTTTTTTTTTTATATTGCTATCTATACATTTTTAATTTAATTTAATTTTTAAATGTGGCCTCCAGACCTCCCCAAATAGCCACCCTCAATCCACCCATGGGTAAACAACGGCTCTTTTAAGCTGAATCAGATAAATAGTATAAATTACATCAAGCCAATGCTTCTGTTGCGTTAAATGCTTTATTTATTTATTTATTTTTTTTAACTGCTGGGTGCTAGGGATATCTTATGATGCCTTAAGTTCAAGTAAACATTTAACAATAAACATTTACTTTAAAAATATAGAGATGCTCACAAAATTAAATTCATTTTCAGGTTAGAGCCATTACTTAAATCTATAACACCTAATTCAAATAGAGTTTTAAAGTTTTGATAAACTGGCAATGATCTTTTTTCTTTCCAAATTGAAACCATTGCTTAACTCAGTAGATTAAGTAAACAATAGTTTATTTATTTATTTAAATCCTTTTTTTAAAATCTTATTTTGTAATGTAAATATCTCTATTAGAAAGTGGACTAACTAAGGAAAGCAAAAAAAATAATGATATTTAGATCTGTAAATATAAATTATGTACAGAAGAAAAAACACAAACAACAGAAAAGAATGCTTTATTTATTGTAATAAAATATAACTACTTTTATTTTTTGAATTATAAAAATCCCTGAGCAGTGACTACATACAAATTTATTTTCCTTATTTTCATGCAATGCACTCACTACCTTCATTTTGAATCAATGTATTATAATTATATTTTTTCTTCGAAAAATGCATCTTTTTTTAATACTACTTTTTCTTATTTAATGCTATTTTGATAATATAAACAATATGACTAATCATTTGCTGTTCATATGCAAAATGATGTTTTCTTTCCTTATTAGATAACTCTTTAAAAACTATGAATATTTTTCTTCACTTAGCATTAAGGTGAAAATTTTATGATATTTTTAATGAATTTAATATATTCTTAGAATAATCAATATGTAATTTTTATTACTACTCAAAATTTTATTCTTAATGATAAATTTTCAAAAGAATTTAACTTTACTCTTTGTTATGGGCTTTTTATATTCAGTAGGAATTTTTTTTTTATTGGACTTTTATCCGTACTTTATCATTTTGTTAAACAGAGGGAATTTGATTTTTATCGAAAGATAGGACGAAAAATTTTGATTATTTCCTTTAACAAGCCAACACATGGCCAAATATATGCTCTTATATAATATTCAAATGGAATTTATTAGTCGTTAACACTTTTTGTATCAGACGTAGTCTTTAAAACTTTTTGTATCAGACGTTAAACTCATTCTCATCTAGGCAATATAAATTCTGATAAATTTGGACACAGTACAAACCAATTGAAATCGAATTTTAAAATTTGTTACTATGCAAATTTCATACGGGATACTCTGATATTTGGACAATATATAATTAAAACTCTAACCTTTATTAACGATTGTAAAACTTTTCGTTACTGGCTTTTTACTCATTTTTCGAACAACACAGGGTGGACATTTGTAATATGGGTCACTCAATACAACACAATTAAATATATCATATACTAAATTCACTTCACTGATTTATTACCTTTTTATCTAAACATTTAATCTCTTATTGGTCTTATATTCGTACAATAACTACCAAACAACCTTTATTATCGATGGAAAATTTTTACAAGATCTTCAACTTAACCATTCAGTATTGATTTTATACTAGTTCTTATTGGCAACAGAGGGTGGAAATTAGTTGAAAGGGTCACTCAATACATTAAACTTAAATAGGTCATACTCTAAATTCACTTTGCTAATTTATTACCTTTTTATCAAAATATTTAATGTTGTAAAACATTTTTAATTTTCGATGAACCAAATACACCTATACCTTTCAATTTATACATCAAACACTGCTGAAGGATACTCTTATATTCGTACATTATGTAACAACCTAACAAGTTTTATTATCAATGTAAATTTTCGTAAAATCTTTAATTTAACCATTCGATATTAGTTTTATAGTACTTCTTATTGGCAACAGAGGGTGGAAATTTGTTGAATGGGTCACTCAATACATCAGACTCAAGTAGATAATATAGTAAATTAACTTCACTGATTTACAGCTTTTAATCGAAGCACTTAATGTAGTGTATATTTATAATTGTCAATGAACCAAGTACACTTCTCTCTTTCTATTTACACCTCAAACACTTCTAAAGCACAGTATTTTGTCTAATATTTTTGGTAGATGGACACTTTATAAAACGAAGCTTAAAGTTTGTCATCATGTTTTACTACAACACTTTTCTTATAACACATTTAACTCATACCTGCAATTTTTACCAGTTAAATCACCATTTCTTTGCTTTCGACTGAACAAATTTACCTCTTAGTTTATTTTTACTAATGTAGCTTTTAATACCATGAATACTATCTTTGAGAATATTTCAGAACTTTTTTAACGACTAGTCAAACACGTTCCCTATGTTACTGCTTATCTCATTTTATAACACACATTTAGGATCTTTAAAATTTAGAAAATTCAGGTAAACACTCATTTTCGAAGTAATCACTTAGAACAAATAGTGAAACTGAATAAGTGAAAATGACTCACTTTGTGATATATTCATTTCTTAGCACCAAAACTTTGTCAAGGACCTTTATTCAAATATTCAGAAAACATGGTTGAAACCAAATTTTTAAAATGTTATGTATGAATGGGCAACCTTAGCTGATAGGGCATTATAAAGAAAAGAAATTTGTACTCCGTAAAAAAAAAATTTTTACATTGGGATCAATGTTCTCGCTGACATTTGGCCAACATTCGCCAAATGAAAAAAGTATTATCCAAATAGATTCGCCGTGTAGCCCCCCACCCCTTTCCAAAAAAAAAAAAAAAAAAAAATGTATATATATATATATATATCTTCATTACTGATGTTGTTAAATCAAAAAAGGTAACTTTGTGACACATGTTTTAATTTTTTTTTGCATGAAAATAGCAGGTGGTGTTATTCAGAAGCTGTCTAACTGCATTCAATTTTCGGTAAAAAAACAAAAAAAAAAAAAAAAAACACAAAAGATCTTTTATAAGTAGCCTTCAAAATTAACATTTTTGAGCCCATTTCCCGGCAAAACCAGGAAAACTGGGTGATTACGTGATCAAAATAGCTTAAAACCGGATAGGTAAATTAATTATCATACAATGAAAAAACAAGTTCTTTTTGAAATCGATTCCATGGTTAGGCATTCCAATTTTATATCTTTCTATTAAAAAATGAATTTGTAAATGTGTCAAAACATTTTGCGCTAGTTGAGCGGAGCAGTTGAGAACAACCTTAACACACACCTTTTTTTAAAAATATGTTCTAAAATAACCTAATTTTTTTATAATTGCGACTAAGATTGTTATTAATCCAATTTCAACTATCCGCTACAAATTTCAACTATCCGCTACAAATATATTAAAAATATGTATATATTGAAATTATGTATATATTGAGAATATGTATGTATGCATACATATGAAAAAAGAAAGAAAAAACAATAAATGAGCACTAGCAGTTTGGTGAATCAAATGTCATGTTTACTAGACAAATGAAGAATTTAGTCGCAATTTGGTGCATTGGCGAGCAACAGCGAGAACACTGATTGGGATTCAATCAGTACTTTATCACTTTTTTAAACAGAGAGTTTTATGACTTTTTTCGAAAAATAGGGCAAAAAGTTTGGGCTATTTCCTTTAACAAGCCAACACATGGCCAAATATATGCTCTTATGCAACGTACAAATGCATTTCATTAGTCTATAACACTTTTTGTAATTAGTTATTAAACACCTTTCTAATTTAATGAAATGTCACACATTTTCTTAAATTTCGATTGATAAAATATAACGCAGTAATAAGTGGATGGAGGCTTAATACTAGAATCACACTTTTGCATTTATTGCTATTATGATATAAATTTCCAATTATCATTTAAACCTTTCTAATACTCGTTTGCTTAGAAAAAGGGCATACCAAAACATACGTTGTTAAAAATTTATATTGAAGTCAAATAATTAAGGTCTTTAATATTGGGGATGGACAATTCTAGACAAAAGAGAATTATCAAATAAAACTTTTAAATTTTAGTATCACACGTGAAATTTATTTTTTATCTAGGTATTATGAATTCTGATGAATTTGGACACATAGGACAAAGCAATTGAAATCAAATTTTAAAATTTGTTACTATGCAAATTTCATGGGGGATACTCTGATTATTTGGACAATATATAATTACCACTCAAACCTTTATTAACGATTGTAAAACTCTTCGTTACTGGCTTTATACTCATTTTTCAAATAACACAGGGTGGACGTTTGTAATATGGGTCACTCAATAAAACACAATTAAATATATCATATACTAAATTCACTTCGCTGATTTATTATCTTTTTATCTTAACATTTAACCTCTTATTGGTCTTATATTCGTACACTAACTACCAAACAACTTTTATTATCGATGGAAAATTTTTACAAGATCTTTTATTTAACCATTCGGTATTGGTTTTATTTTAGTTCTAATTGGCAACAGAGGGTGGAAATCGGTTGAATGGGTCGCTCAATATATTACACTTAAATAGATCAAACACTAAATTCACTTCGCTGATTTATTACCTTTTTATTTAAACATTTAACGTCGTACTCGATGAACCAAATACACCTATATCTTTCAATTTACACCTCAAACGCTACTGAAGGATACTCATATTCATACACTTTCTAACTACCAAAAAACTTTTATTAACGATGCAAATTTTCTGAAAATCTTTAATTTTACCATTCGTTATTAGCTTTATACTTGCTCTTATTGGTAACAGCGGGTGGAAATATGTGGAATGGGTCACTCAATACAACACACTTAAATAGATCATACACTAAATTCACTTCGCTGATTTATTATCTTTTCATCTGAACATATAATGCCGTAAAACATTTTTAATTCTCGATGAACCAAATACACCTATATCTTTCAATTTACACCTCAAACACTGCTGAAGAATGCTCTTATATTCGTACATTATGTAACAACCGAAAAACTCTTTTTATCAATGTAAATTTTCCTAAAATCTTTAACCATTTAATATTAGTTTTATAGTACTTCTTATTGGTAACAGAGGGTGGAAATTTGTTGAATGGGTCACTCAATACATCAGACTCAAGTAGATCATATAGTAAATTAACTTCACTCATTTCCACATTTTAATCAAAACACTTAATTCGTGTATATTTATAATTGTCGATGAACCAAGTACACTTCTCTCTTTCTATTTACACCTCAAACACTTCAAAACCACAGTATTTTGTCTATAATTTTTCGTAGACGGACACTTTATAAATGAAGCTTAAAGTTTATCATCATGTTTTACTACAACACTTTTCTTATAACACACTTAACTGATACCTGCAATTTTTACCATTTCATTGCTTTCGACTGAACAAATTTACCTCTCAGTTTATTTTTACCAATGTAGCTTTCAATACCATGAATACTATCTTTGAGAATATTTCAGACCTTTTTTAACGACTGGTCAAACACATTGCCTATGTTACTGCATATCTCGTTTTATAACAAAAATTTAGGATCTTTAAAATTTAGAAAATTTAGGAAACACTCATTTTCGAAGTAATCACTTAGAACAAATAGTGAAACTGAATACGTGAAAATGACTCACTTTCTGATATTTTCATTATTTAGCACCAAAACTTTGTCGACCTTTATACGAATATTCAGAAAACATGGTTGAAACCAAATCTTTAAAATGTTACGTATGAATGGGGAACCTTAGCTAATAGGGCATTATGAAGTAAAGAAATTTATACTCAGTAACAAGATTTTTTTACATTGCGATTCTATCAGTACTTTAGCACTTTTTGAAACAGAGGGCATTTATGACTTTTTGAAAAATAGGGCAAAAAGTTTGGACTATTTCCTTTAACAAGCCAACACATGGCCAAATATATGCTCTAATGTAACGTTCAAATGCATTTTATTAGTCTATAACACTTTTTGTAATTAGTTATTAAACACCTTTCAAATTTAATGAAATGTCACACATTTTCGTAAATTTCGATTGATAAAATATAACGCAGTAATAAGTGGATGGAGGCTTAATACCAGAATCACACTTTTGGATTTATTGCTATCATGATATAAATTTCCAATTATCATTTAAACCTTTGTAATACTCGTTTGCTTAGAAAAAGGGCATACCAAAACATACGTTGTTAAAAAATTATATTGAAGTCAAATAATTAAGGTCTTTAATATTGGGGAAGGACAATTCTAGACAACGGTGAATTATTAAATAAAACTTTTAAATTTTAGCATCACATGTGAAATTTCTTTTTTTATCTAGGTATTATGAATTCTGATGAATTTGGACACAAAGGACAAACCAATTGAAATCGAATTTTAAAATTTGTTACTATGCAAATTTCATGGGGGATACTCTGATATTTGGACAATATATAATTACCACTCAAACCTTTATTAACGATTGTAAAACTCTTCGTTACTGGCTTTTTACTCATTTTTTGAATAACACAGGGTGGACGTTTGTAATATGGGTCACTCAAGACAACACAATTAAATATATCATATACTAAATTCTCTTTGCTTATTTATTACATTTTATCGAAACATTTAACCTCTTATTGGTCTTATATTCGTACACTAACTACCAAACAACTTTTATTATCGATGGAAAATTTTTACAAGATCTTTTATTTAACCATTCGGTATTGGTTTTACTTTAGTTCTTATTGGACACAGAGGGTGGAAATCGGTTCAATGGGTCACTCAATACATTACACTTAAATAGATCAAACACTAAATTCACTTTGCTGATTTATTACCTTTTTATCTAAACATTTAATGTCGTACTCGATGAACGAAATACACCTATATCTTTCAATTTACACCTCAAACGCTACTGAAGGATACTCATATTCATACACTTTCTAACTATCAAACAACTTTTATTAACGATGCAAATTTTCTGAAAATCTTTAATTTTACCATTCGTTATTAGCTTTATACTTGCTCTTATTTGTAACAGAGGGTTGAAATATGTGGAATGGGTCACTCAGTACAACACACTTAAATAGATCATACACTAAATTCACTTCGCTGATTTATTATCTTTTCATCTGAACATATAATGTCGTAAAACATTTTTAATTCTCGATGAACCAAATACACCTATATCTTTTAATTTACACCTCAAACACTGCTGAAGGATGCTCTTATATTCGTACATTATGTAACAACCGAACAACTCTCTTTATCAATGTAAATTTTCCTAAAATCTTTAATTTAACCATTAGATATTAGTTTTATAGTACTTCTTATTGGTAACAGAGGGTGGAAATTTGTTGAATGGGTCACTCAATACATCAGACTCAAGTAGATCATATAGTAAATTAACTTCACTCATTTACACCTTTTACTCGAAACACTTAATTCGTGTATATTAATAATTGTCGATGAACCAAGTACACTTCTCTCTTTCTATTTACACCTCAAACACTTCTAAACCACAGTATTTTTTCTATAATTTTTCGTAGACGGACACTTTATAAACGAAGCTTAAAGTTTATCATCATGTTTTACTACAACACTTTTCTTATAACACACTTAACTGATACCTGCAATTTTTACCATTTCATTGCTTTCGACTGAACAAATTTACCTCTCAGTTTATTTTTACCAATGTAGCTTTCAATACCATGAATACTATCTTTGAGAATATTTCAGACCTTTTTTAACGACTGGTCAAACACATTGCCTATGTTACTGCATATCTCGTTTTATAACACAAATTTAGGATCTTTAAAATTTAGAAAATTTAAGGAAACACTCATTTTCGAAGTAATCACTTAGAACAAATAGTGAAACTGAATACGTGAAAATGACTCACTTTCTGATATTTTCATTACTTAGCACCAAAACTTTGTCAAGGACCTTTATACGAATATTCAGAAAACATGGTTGAAACCAAATCTTTAAAATGTTACGTATGAATGGGGAACCTTAGCTAATAGGGCATTATGAAGTAAAGAAATTTATACTCAGTAACAAAATTTTTTTACATTGCGATTCTATCAGTACTTCAGCACTTTTTGAAACAGAGGGCATTTATGACTTTTTGAAAAATAGGGCAAAAAGTTTGGACTATTTCCTTTAACAAGCCAACACATGGCCAAATATATGCTCTAATGTAACGTTCAAATGCATTTTATTAGTCTATAACACTTTTTGTAATTAGTTATTAAACACCTTTCTAATTTAATGAAATGTCACACATTTTCGTAAATTTCGATTGATAAAATATAACGCAGTAATAAGTGGATGGAGGCTTAATACCAGAATCACACTTTTGGATTTATTGCTATTATGATATAAATTTCCAATTATCATTTAAACCTTTCTAATACTCGTTTGCTTAGAAAAAGGACATACCAAAACATACGTTGTTAAAATATTATATTGAAGACAAATAATTAAGGTCTTTAATATTGGGGAAGGACAATTCTAGACAACGGAGAATTATTAAATAAAACTTTTAAATTTTAGTATCACACGTGAAATTTCTTTTTTATCTAGGTATTATGAATTCTGATGAATTTGGACACAAAGGACAAACCAATTGAAATCGAATTTTAAAATTTGTTACTATGCAAATTTCATGGGGGATACTCTGATATTTGGACAATATATAATTACCACTCAAACCTTTATTAACGATTGTAAAACTCTTCGTTACTGGCTTTTTACTCATTTTTCGAATAACACAGGGTGGACGTTTGTAATATGGGTCACTCAAGACAACACAATTAAATATATCATATACTAAATTCACTTTGCTTATTTATTACCTTTTTATCGAAACATTTAACCTCTTATTGGTCTTATATTCGTACACTAACTACCAAACAACTTTTATTATCGATGGAAAATTTTTACAAGATCTTTTATTTAACCATTCGGTATTGGTTTTATTTTAGTTCTTATTGGACACAGAGGGTGGAAATCGGTTCAATGGGTCACTCAATACATTACACTTAAATAGATCAAACACTAAATTCACTTCGCTGATTTATTACCTTTTTATCTAAACATTTAACGTCGTACTCGATGAACGAAATACACCTATATCTTTCAATTTACACCTCAAACGCTACTGAAGGATACTCATATTCATACACTTTCTAACTATCAAACAACTTTTATTAACGATGCAAATTTTCTGAAAATCTTTAATTTTACCATTCGTTATTAGCTTTATACTTGCTCTTATTGGTAACAGAGGGTGGAAATATGTGGAATGGGTCACTCAGTACAACACACTTAAATAGATCATACACTAAATTCACTTCGCTGATTTATTATCTTTTCATCTGAACATATAATGTCGTAAAACATTTTTAATTCTCGATGAACCAAATACACCTATATCTTTCAATTTACACCTCAAACACTGCTGAAGGATGCTCTTATATTCGTACATTATGTAACAACCGAACAACTCTTTTTATCAATGTAAATTTTCCTAAAATCTTTAATTTAACCATTAGATATTAGTTTTATAGTACTTCTTATTGGTAACAGAGGGTGGAAATTTGTTGAATGGGTCACTCAATACATCAGACTCAAGTAGATCATATAGTAAATTAACTTCACTCATTTACACCTTTTACTCGAAACACTTAATTCGTGTATATTAATAATTGTCGATGAACCAAGTACACTTCTCTCTTTCTATTTACACCTCAAACACTTCTAAACCACAGTATTTTTTCTATAATTTTTCGTAGACGGACACTTTATAAACGAAGCTTAAAGTTTATCATCATGTTTTACTACAACACTTAACTGATACCTTCAATTTTTACCATTTCATTGCTTTCGACTGAACAAATTTACCTCTCAGTTTATTTTTACCAATGTAGCTTTCAATACCATGAATACTATCTTTGAGAATATTTCAGACCTTTTTTAACGACTGGTCAAACACGTTGCCTATGTTACTGCATATCTCGTTTTATAACAAAAATTTAGGATCTTTAAAATTTAGAAAATTTAGGGAAACACTCATTTTCGAAGTAATCACTTAGAACAAATAGTGAAACTGAATACGTGAAAATGACTCACTTTCTGATATTTTCATTATTTAGCACCAAAACTTTGTCAAGGACCTTTATACGAATATTCAGAAAACATGGTTGAAACCAAATCTTTAAAATGTTACGTATGAATGGGGAACCTTAGCTAATAGGGCATTATGAAGTAAAGAAATTTATACTCAGTAACAAAATTTTTTTACATTGCGATTCTATCAGTATTTTAGCACTTTTTGAAACAGAGGGCATTTATGACTTTTTGAAAAATAGGGCAAAAAGTTTGGACTATTTCCTTTAACAAGCCAACACATGGCCAAATATATGCTCTAATGTAACGTTCAAATGCATTTTATTAGTCTATAACACTTTTTGTAATTAGTTATTAAACACCTTTCTAATTTAATGAAATGTCACACATTTTCTTAAATTTCGATTGATAAAATATAACGCAGTAATAAGTGGATGGAGGCTTAATACCAGAATCACACTTTTGGATTTATTGCTATTATGATATAAATTTCCAATTATCATTTAAACCTTTCTAATACTCATTTGCTTAGAAAAAGGACATACCAAAACATACGTTGTTAAAATATTATATTGAAGTCAAATAATTAAGGTCTTTAATATTGGGGAAGGACAATTCTAGACAACGGAGAATTATTAAATAAAACTTTTAAATTTTAGTATCACACGTGAAATTTCTTTTTTATCTAGGTATTATGAATTCTGATGAATTTGGACACACAGGACAAACCAATTGAAATCGAATTTTAAAATTTGTTACTATGCAAATTTCATGGGGGATACTCTGATATTTGGACAATATATAATTACCACTCAAACCTTTATTAACGATTGTAAAACTCTTCGTTACTGGCTTTTTACTCATTTTTCGAATAACACAGGGTGGACGTTTGTAATATGGGTCACTCAAGACAACACAATTAAATATATCATATACTAAATTCACTTTGCTTATTTATTACCTTTTTATCGAAACATTTAACCTCTTATTGGTCTTATATTCGTACACTAACTACCAAACAACTTTTATTATCGATGGAAAATTTTTACAAGATCTTTTATTTAACCATTCGGTATTGGTTTTATTTTAGTTCTTATTGGACACAGAGGGTGGAAATCGGTTCAATGGGTCACTCAATACATTACACTTAAATAGATCAAACACTAAATTCACTTCGCTGATTTATTACCTTTTTATCTAAACATTTAACGTCGTACTCGATGAACCAAATACACCTATATCTTTCAATTTACACCTCAAACGCTACTGAAGGATACTCATATTCATACACTTTCTAACTATCAAACAACTTTTATTAACGATGCAAATTTTCTGAAAATCTTTAATTTTACCATTCGTTATTAGCTTTATACTTGCTCTTATTGGTAACAGAGGGTGGAAATATGTGGAATGGGTCACTCAGTACAACACACTTAAATAGATCATACACTAAATTCACTTCGCTGATTTATTATCTTTTCATCTGAACATATAATGTCGTAAAACATTTTTAATTCTCGATGAACCAAATACACCTATATCTTTCAATTTACACCTCAAACACTGCTAAAGGATGCTCTTATATTCGTACATTATTTAACAACTGAACAACTCTTTTTATCAATGTAAATTTTCCTAAAATCTTTAATTTAACCATTAGATATTAGTTTTATAGTACTTCTTATTGGTAACAGAGGGTGGAAATTTGTTGAATGGGTCACTCAATACATCAGACTCAAGTAGATCATATAGTAAATTAACTTCACTCATTTACACCTTTTAATCAAAACAATTCGTGTATATTTATAATTGTCGATGAACCAAGTACACTTCTCTCTTTCTATTTACACCTCAAACACTTCAAAACCACAGTATTTTGTCTATAATTTTTCGTAGTCGGACACTTTATAAACGAAGCTTAAAGTTTATCATCATGTTTTACTACAACACTTTTCTTATAACACACTTAACTGATATCTGCAATTTTTACCATTTCATTGCTTTCGACTGAACAAATTTACCTCTCAGTTTATTTTTACCAATGTAGCTTTCAATACCATGAATACTATCTTTGAGAATATTTCAGACCTTTTTTAACGACTGGTCAAACACATTGCCTATGTTACTGCATATCTCGTTTTATAACACAAATTTAGGATCTTTAAAATTTAGAAAATTTAGGAAAACACTCATTTTCGAAGTAATCACTTAGAACAAATAGTGAAACTGAATACGTGAAAATGACTCACTTTCTGATATTTTCATTACTTAGCACCAAAACTTTGTCAAGGACCTTTATACGAATATTCAGAAAACATGGTTGAAACCAAATTTTTAAAATGTTACGTATGAATGGGGAACCTTAGCTAATAGGGCATTATGAAGTAAAGAAATTTATACTCAGTAACAAAATTTTTTTACATTGCGATTCTATCAGTACTTAAGCACTTTTTGAAACAGAGGGCATTTATGACTTTTTTTGAAAATAGGGCAAAAAGTTTGGACTATTTCCGTTAACAAGCCAACACATGGCCAAATATATGCTCTAATGTAACGTTCAAATGAATTTATTAGTCTATAACACTTTTTGTAATTAGTTATTAAACACCTTTCTAATTTAATGAAATGTCACACATTTTCGTAAATTTCGATTGATAAAATATAACGCAGTAATAAGTGGATGGAGGCTTAATACCAGAATCACACTTTTGGATTTATTGCTATTATGATATAAATTTCCAATTATCATTTAAACCTTTCTAATACTTGTTTGCTTAGAAAAAGGGCATACCAAAACATACGTTGTTAAAATATTATATTGACGTCAAATAATTAAGGTCTTTAATATTGGGGAAGGACAATTCTAGACAACGGAGAATTATTAAATAAAACTTTTAAATTTTAGTATCACACGTGAAATTTCTTTTTCATCTAGGTATTATGAATTCTGATGAATTTGGACACACAGGACAAACCAATTGAAATCGAATTTTAAAATTTGTTACTATGCAAATTTCATGGGGGATACTCTGATATTTGGACTATATATAGTTACCACTCAAACCTTTATTTAACGATTGTAAAACTCTTCGTTACTGGCTTTTTACTCATTTTTTGAATAACACAGAGTGGACGTTTGTAATATGGGTCACTCAAGACAACACAATTAAATATATCATATACTAAATTCACTTTGCTGATTTATTACCTTTTTATCGAAACATTTAACCTCTTATTGGTCTTATATTCGTACACTAACTACCAAACAACTTTTATTATCGATGGAAAATTTTTACAAGATCTTTTATTTAACCATTCGGTATTGGTTTTATTTTAGTTCTTATTGGACACAGAGCGTGGAAATCGGTTCAATGGGTCACTCAATACATTACACTTAAATAGATCAAACACTAAATTCACTTCGCTGATTTATTAGCTTTTTATCTAAACATTTAACGTCGTACTCGATGAACCAAATACACCTATATCTTTCAATTTACACCTCAAACGCTACTGAAGGATACTCATATTCATACACTTTCTAACTACCAAACAACTTTTATTAACGATGCAAATTTTCTGAAAATCTTAAAATTTACCATTCGTTATTAGCTTTATACTTGCTCTTATTGGTAACAGAGGGTGGAAATATGTGGAATGGGTCACTCAGTACAACACACTTAAATAGATCATACACTAAATTCACTTCGCTGATTTATTATCTTTTCATCTGAACATATAATGTCGTAAAACATTTTTAATTCTCGATGAACCAAATACACCTATATCTTTTAATTTACACCTCAAACACTGCTGAAGGATGCTCTTATATTCGTACATTATGTAACAACCGAACAACTCTCTTTATCAATGTAAATTTTCCTAAAATCTTTAATTTAACCATTAGATATTAGTTTTATAGTACTTCTTATTGGTAACAGAGGGTGGAAATTTGTTGAATGGGTCACTCAATACATCAGACTCAAGTAGATCATATAGTAAATTAACTTCACTCATTTACACCTTTTACTCGAAACACTTAATTCGTGTATATTAATAATTGTCGATGAACCAAGTACACTTCTCTCTTTCTATTTACACCTCAAACACTTCTAAACCACAGTATTTTTTCTATAATTTTTCGTAGACGGACACTTTATAAACGAAGCTTAAAGTTTATCATCATGTTTTACTACAACACTTTTCTTATAACACACTTAACTGATACCTGCAATTTTTACCATTTCATTGCTTTCGACTGAACAAATTTACCTCTCAGTTTATTTTTACCAATGTAGCTTTCAATACCATGAATACTATCTTTGAGAATATTTCAGACCTTTTTTAACGACTGGTCAAACACATTGCCTATGTTACTGCATATCTCGTTTTATAACACAAATTTAGGATCTTTAAAATTTAGAAAATTTAAGGAAACACTCATTTTCGAAGTAATCACTTAGAACAAATAGTGAAACTGAATACGTGAAAATGACTCACTTTCTGATATTTTCATTACTTAGCACCAAAACTTTGTCAAGGACCTTTATACGAATATTCAGAAAACATGGTTGAAACCAAATCTTTAAAATGTTACGTATGAATGGGGAACCTTAGCTAATAGGGCATTATGAAGTAAAGAAATTTATACTCAGTAACAAAATTTTTTTACATTGCGATTCTATCAGTACTTCAGCACTTTTTGAAACAGAGGGCATTTATGACTTTTTGAAAAATAGGGCAAAAAGTTTGGACTATTTCCTTTAACAAGCCAACACATGGCCAAATATATGCTCTAATGTAACGTTCAAATGCATTTTATTAGTCTATAACACTTTTTGTAATTAGTTATTAAACACCTTTCTAATTTAATGAAATGTCACACATTTTCGTAAATTTCGATTGATAAAATATAACGCAGTAATAAGTGGATGGAGGCTTAATACCAGAATCACACTTTTGGATTTATTGCTATTATGATATAAATTTCCAATTATCATTTAAACCTTTCTAATACTCGTTTGCTTAGAAAAAGGACATACCAAAACATACGTTGTTAAAATATTATATTGAAGACAAATAATTAAGGTCTTTAATATTGGGGAAGGACAATTCTAGACAACGGAGAATTATTAAATAAAACTTTTAAATTTTAGTATCACACGTGAAATTTCTTTTTTATCTAGGTATTATGAATTCTGATGAATTTGGACACAAAGGACAAACCAATTGAAATCGAATTTTAAAATTTGTTACTATGCAAATTTCATGGGGGATACTCTGATATTTGGACAATATATAATTACCACTCAAACCTTTATTAACGATTGTAAAACTCTTCGTTACTGGCTTTTTACTCATTTTTCGAATAACACAGGGTGGACGTTTGTAATATGGGTCACTCAAGACAACACAATTAAATATATCATATACTAAATTCACTTTGCTTATTTATTACCTTTTTATCGAAACATTTAACCTCTTATTGGTCTTATATTCGTACACTAACTACCAAACAACTTTTATTATCGATGGAAAATTTTTACAAGATCTTTTATTTAACCATTCGGTATTGGTTTTATTTTAGTTCTTATTGGACACAGAGGGTGGAAATCGGTTCAATGGGTCACTCAATACATTACACTTAAATAGATCAAACACTAAATTCACTTCGCTGATTTATTACCTTTTTATCTAAACATTTAACGTCGTACTCGATGAACGAAATACACCTATATCTTTCAATTTACACCTCAAACGCTACTGAAGGATACTCATATTCATACACTTTCTAACTATCAAACAACTTTTATTAACGATGCAAATTTTCTGAAAATCTTTAATTTTACCATTCGTTATTAGCTTTATACTTGCTCTTATTGGTAACAGAGGGTGGAAATATGTGGAATGGGTCACTCAGTACAACACACTTAAATAGATCATACACTAAATTCACTTCGCTGATTTATTATCTTTTCATCTGAACATATAATGTCGTAAAACATTTTTAATTCTCGATGAACCAAATACACCTATATCTTTCAATTTACACCTCAAACACTGCTGAAGGATGCTCTTATATTCGTACATTATGTAACAACCGAACAACTCTTTTTATCAATGTAAATTTTCCTAAAATCTTTAATTTAACCATTAGATATTAGTTTTATAGTACTTCTTATTGGTAACAGAGGGTGGAAATTTGTTGAATGGGTCACTCAATACATCAGACTCAAGTAGATCATATAGTAAATTAACTTCACTCATTTACACCTTTTAATCGAAACAATTCGTGTATATTTATAATTGTCGATGAACCAAGTACACTTCTCTCTTTCTATTTACACCTCAAACACTTCAAAACCACAGTATTTTGTCTATAATTTTTCGTAGACGGACACTTTATAAACGAAGCTTAAAGTTTATCATCATGTTTTACTACAACACTTTTCTTATAACACACTTAACTGATACCTGCAATTTTTACCATTTCATTGCTTTCGACTGAACAAATTTACCTCTCAGTTTATTTTTACCAATGTAGCTTTCAATACCATGAATACTATCTTTGAGAATATTTCAGACCTTTTTTAACGACTGGTCAAACACATTGCCTATGTTACTGCATATCTCATTTTATAACAAAAATTTAGGATCTTTAAAATTTAGAAAATTTAGGGAAACACTCATTTTTGAAGTAATCACTTAGAACAAATAGTGAAACTGAATACGTGAAAATGACTCACTTTCTGATATTTTCATTATTTAGCACCAAAACTTTGTCAAGGACCTTTATACGAATATTCAGAAAACATGGTTGAAACCAAATCTTTAAAATGTTACGTATGAATGGGGAACCTTAGCTAATAGGGCATTATGAAGTAAAGAAATTTATACTCAGTAACAAGATTTTTTTACATTGCGATTCTATCAGTACTTTAGCACTTTTTGAAACAGAGGGCATTTATGACTTTTTGAAAAATAGGGCAAAAAGTTTGGACTATTTCCTTTAACAAGCCAACACATGGCCAAATATATGCTCTAATGTAACGTTCAAATGCATTTTATTAGTCTATAACACTTTTTGTAATTAGTTATTAAACACCTTTCAAATTTAATGAAATGTCACACATTTTCGTAAATTTCGATTGATAAAATATAACGCAGTAATAAGTGGATGGAGGCTTAATACCAGAATCACACTTTTGGATTTATTGCTATCATGATATAAATTTCCAATTATCATTTAAACCTTTGTAATACTCGTTTGCTTAGAAAAAGGGCATACCAAAACATACGTTGTTAAAAAATTATATTGAAGTCAAATAATTAAGGTCTTTAATATTGGGGAAGGACAATTCTAGACAACGGTGAATTATTAAATAAAACTTTTAAATTTTAGCATCACATGTGAAATTTCTTTTTTTATCTAGGTATTATGAATTCTGATGAATTTGGACACAAAGGACAAACCAATTGAAATCGAATTTTAAAATTTGTTACTATGCAAATTTCATGGGGGATACTCTGATATTTGGACAATATATAATTACCACTCAAACCTTTATTAACGATTGTAAAACTCTTCGTTACTGGCTTTTTACTCATTTTTTGAATAACACAGGGTGGACGTTTGTAATATGGGTCACTCAAGACAACACAATTAAATATATCATATACTAAATTCTCTTTGCTTATTTATTACCTTTTTATCGAAACATTTAACCTCTTATTGGTCTTATATTCGTACACTAACTACCAAACAACTTTTATTATCGATGGAAAATTTTTACAAGATCTTTTATTTAACCATTCGGTATTGGTTTTACTTTAGTTCTTATTGGACACAGAGGGTGGAAATCGGTTCAATGGGTCACTCAATACATTACACTTAAATAGATCAAACACTAAATTCACTTTGCTGATTTATTACCTTTTTATCTAAACATTTAATGTCGTACTCGATGAACGAAATACACCTATATCTTTCAATTTACACCTCAAACGCTACTGAAGGATACTCATATTCATACACTTTCTAACTATCAAACAACTTTTATTAACGATGCAAATTTTCTGAAAATCTTTAATTTTACCATTCGTTATTAGCTTTATACTTGCTCTTATTTGTAACAGAGGGTTGAAATATGTGGAATGGGTCACTCAGTACAACACACTTAAATAGATCATACACTAAATTCACTTCGCTGATTTATTATCTTTTCATCTGAACATATAATGTCGTAAAACATTTTTAATTCTCGATGAACCAAATACACCTATATCTTTTAATTTACACCTCAAACACTGCTGAAGGATGCTCTTATATTCGTACATTATGTAACAACCGAACAACTCTCTTTATCAATGTAAATTTTCCTAAAATCTTTAATTTAACCATTAGATATTAGTTTTATAGTACTTCTTATTGGTAACAGAGGGTGGAAATTTGTTGAATGGGTCACTCAATACATCAGACTCAAGTAGATCATATAGTAAATTAACTTCACTCATTTACACCTTTTACTCGAAACACTTAATTCGTGTATATTAATAATTGTCGATGAACCAAGTACACTTCTCTCTTTCTATTTACACCTCAAACACTTCTAAACCACAGTATTTTTTCTATAATTTTTCGTAGACGGACACTTTATAAACGAAGCTTAAAGTTTATCATCATGTTTTACTACAACACTTTTCTTATAACACACTTAACTGATACCTGCAATTTTTACCATTTCATTGCTTTCGACTGAACAAATTTACCTCTCAGTTTATTTTTACCAATGTAGCTTTCAATACCATGAATACTATCTTTGAGAATATTTCAGACCTTTTTTAACGACTGGTCAAACACATTGCCTATGTTACTGCATATCTCGTTTTATAACACAAATTTAGGATCTTTAAAATTTAGAAAATTTAAGGAAACACTCATTTTCGAAGTAATCACTTAGAACAAATAGTGAAACTGAATACGTGAAAATGACTCACTTTCTGATATTTTCATTACTTAGCACCAAAACTTTGTCAAGGACCTTTATACGAATATTCAGAAAACATGGTTGAAACCAAATCTTTAAAATGTTACGTATGAATGGGGAACCTTAGCTAATAGGGCATTATGAAGTAAAGAAATTTATACTCAGTAACAAAATTTTTTTACATTGCGATTCTATCAGTACTTCAGCACTTTTTGAAACAGAGGGCATTTATGACTTTTTGAAAAATAGGGCAAAAAGTTTGGACTATTTCCTTTAACAAGCCAACACATGGCCAAATATATGCTCTAATGTAACGTTCAAATGCATTTTATTAGTCTATAACACTTTTTGTAATTAGTTATTAAACACCTTTCTAATTTAATGAAATGTCACACATTTTCGTAAATTTCGATTGATAAAATATAACGCAGTAATAAGTGGATGGAGGCTTAATACCAGAATCACACTTTTGGATTTATTGCTATTATGATATAAATTTCCAATTATCATTTAAACCTTTCTAATACTCGTTTGCTTAGAAAAAGGACATACCAAAACATACGTTGTTAAAATATTATATTGAAGACAAATAATTAAGGTCTTTAATATTGGGGAAGGACAATTCTAGACAACGGAGAATTATTAAATAAAACTTTTAAATTTTAGTATCACACGTGAAATTTCTTTTTTATCTAGGTATTATGAATTCTGATGAATTTGGACACAAAGGACAAACCAATTGAAATCGAATTTTAAAATTTGTTACTATGCAAATTTCATGGGGGATACTCTGATATTTGGACAATATATAATTACCACTCAAACCTTTATTAACGATTGTAAAACTCTTCGTTACTGGCTTTTTACTCATTTTTCGAATAACACAGGGTGGACGTTTGTAATATGGGTCACTCAAGACAACACAATTAAATATATCATATACTAAATTCACTTTGCTTATTTATTACCTTTTTATCGAAACATTTAACCTCTTATTGGTCTTATATTCGTACACTAACTACCAAACAACTTTTATTATCGATGGAAAATTTTTACAAGATCTTTTATTTAACCATTCGGTATTGGTTTTATTTTAGTTCTTATTGGACACAGAGGGTGGAAATCGGTTCAATGGGTCACTCAATACATTACACTTAAATAGATCAAACACTAAATTCACTTCGCTGATTTATTACCTTTTTATCTAAACATTTAACGTCGTACTCGATGAACGAAATACACCTATATCTTTCAATTTACACCTCAAACGCTACTGAAGGATACTCATATTCATACACTTTCTAACTATCAAACAACTTTTATTAACGATGCAAATTTTCTGAAAATCTTTAATTTTACCATTCGTTATTAGCTTTATACTTGCTCTTATTGGTAACAGAGGGTGGAAATATGTGGAATGGGTCACTCAGTACAACACACTTAAATAGATCATACACTAAATTCACTTCGCTGATTTATTATCTTTTCATCTGAACATATAATGTCGTAAAACATTTTTAATTCTCGATGAACCAAATACACCTATATCTTTCAATTTACACCTCAAACACTGCTGAAGGATGCTCTTATATTCGTACATTATGTAACAACCGAACAACTCTTTTTATCAATGTAAATTTTCCTAAAATCTTTAATTTAACCATTAGATATTAGTTTTATAGTACTTCTTATTGGTAACAGAGGGTGGAAATTTGTTGAATGGGTCACTCAATACATCAGACTCAAGTAGATCATATAGTAAATTAACTTCACTCATTTACACCTTTTACTCGAAACACTTAATTCGTGTATATTAATAATTGTCGATGAACCAAGTACACTTCTCTCTTTCTATTTACACCTCAAACACTTCTAAACCACAGTATTTTTTCTATAATTTTTCGTAGACGGACACTTTATAAACGAAGCTTAAAGTTTATCATCATGTTTTACTACAACACTTAACTGATACCTTCAATTTTTACCATTTCATTGCTTTCGACTGAACAAATTTACCTCTCAGTTTATTTTTACCAATGTAGCTTTCAATACCATGAATACTATCTTTGAGAATATTTCAGACCTTTTTTAACGACTGGTCAAACACGTTGCCTATGTTACTGCATATCTCGTTTTATAACAAAAATTTAGGATCTTTAAAATTTAGAAAATTTAGGGAAACACTCATTTTCGAAGTAATCACTTAGAACAAATAGTGAAACTGAATACGTGAAAATGACTCACTTTCTGATATTTTCATTATTTAGCACCAAAACTTTGTCAAGGACCTTTATACGAATATTCAGAAAACATGGTTGAAACCAAATCTTTAAAATGTTACGTATGAATGGGGAACCTTAGCTAATAGGGCATTATGAAGTAAAGAAATTTATACTCAGTAACAAAATTTTTTTACATTGCGATTCTATCAGTATTTTAGCACTTTTTGAAACAGAGGGCATTTATGACTTTTTGAAAAATAGGGCAAAAAGTTTGGACTATTTCCTTTAACAAGCCAACACATGGCCAAATATATGCTCTAATGTAACGTTCAAATGCATTTTATTAGTCTATAACACTTTTTGTAATTAGTTATTAAACACCTTTCTAATTTAATGAAATGTCACACATTTTCTTAAATTTCGATTGATAAAATATAACGCAGTAATAAGTGGATGGAGGCTTAATACCAGAATCACACTTTTGGATTTATTGCTATTATGATATAAATTTCCAATTATCATTTAAACCTTTCTAATACTCGTTTGCTTAGAAAAAGGACATACCAAAACATACGTTGTTAAAATATTATATTGAAGTCAAATAATTAAGGTCTTTAATATTGGGGAAGGACAATTCTAGACAACGGAGAATTATTAAATAAAACTTTTAAATTTTAGTATCACACGTGAAATTTCTTTTTTATCTAGGTATTATGAATTCTGATGAATTTGGACACACAGGACAAACCAATTGAAATCGAATTTTAAAATTTGTTACTATGCAAATTTCATGGGGGATACTCTGATATTTGGACAATATATAATTACCACTCAAACCTTTATTAACGATTGTAAAACTCTTCGTTACTGGCTTTTTACTCATTTTTCGAATAACACAGGGTGGACGTTTGTAATATGGGTCACTCAAGACAACACAATTAAATATATCATATACTAAATTCACTTTGCTTATTTATTACCTTTTTATCGAAACATTTAACCTCTTATTGGTCTTATATTCGTACACTAACTACCAAACAACTTTTATTATCGATGGAAAATTTTTACAAGATCTTTTATTTAACCATTCGGTATTGGTTTTATTTTAGTTCTTATTGGACACAGAGGGTGGAAATCGGTTCAATGGGTCACTCAATACATTACACTTAAATAGATCAAACACTAAATTCACTTCGCTGATTTATTACCTTTTTATCTAAACATTTAACGTCGTACTCGATGAACCAAATACACCTATATCTTTCAATTTACACCTCAAACGCTACTGAAGGATACTCATATTCATACACTTTCTAACTATCAAACAACTTTTATTAACGATGCAAATTTTCTGAAAATCTTTAATTTTACCATTCGTTATTAGCTTTATACTTGCTCTTATTGGTAACAGAGGGTGGAAATATGTGGAATGGGTCACTCAGTACAACACACTTAAATAGATCATACACTAAATTCACTTCGCTGATTTATTATCTTTTCATCTGAACATATAATGTCGTAAAACATTTTTAATTCTCGATGAACCAAATACACCTATATCTTTCAATTTACACCTCAAACACTGCTAAAGGATGCTCTTATATTCGTACATTATTTAACAACTGAACAACTCTTTTTATCAATGTAAATTTTCCTAAAATCTTTAATTTAACCATTAGATATTAGTTTTATAGTACTTCTTATTGGTAACAGAGGGTGGAAATTTGTTGAATGGGTCACTCAATACATCAGACTCAAGTAGATCATATAGTAAATTAACTTCACTCATTTACACCTTTTAATCGAAACAATTCGTGTATATTTATAATTGTCGATGAACCAAGTACACTTCTCTCTTTCTATTTACACCTCAAACACTTCAAAACCACAGTATTTTGTCTATAATTTTTCGTAGACGGACACTTTATAAACGAAGCTTAAAGTTTATCATCATGTTTTACTACAACACTTTTCTTATAACACACTTAACTGATACCTGCAATTTTTACCATTTCATTGCTTTCGACTGAACAAATTTACCTCTCAGTTTATTTTTACCAATGTAGCTTTCAATACCATGAATACTATCTTTGAGAATATTTCAGACCTTTTTTAACGACTGGTCAAACACATTGCCTATGTTACTGCATATCTCATTTTATAACAAAAATTTAGGATCTTTAAAATTTAGAAAATTTAGGGAAACACTCATTTTTGAAGTAATCACTTAGAACAAATAGTGAAACTGAATACGTGAAAATGACTCACTTTCTGATATTTTCATTATTTAGCACCAAAACTTTGTCAAGGACCTTTATACGAATATTCAGAAAACATGGTTGAAACCAAATCTTTAAAATGTTACGTATGAATGGGGAACCTTAGCTAATAGGGCATTATGAAGTAAAGAAATTTATACTCAGTAACAAAATTTTTTTACATTGCGATTCTATCAGTACTTCAGCACTTTTTGAAACAGAGGGCATTTATGACTTTTTGAAAAATAGGGCAAAAAGTTTGGACTATTTCCTTTAACAAGCCAACACATGGCCAAATATATGCTCTAATGTAACGTTCAAATGCATTTTATTAGTCTATAACACTTTTTGTAATTAGTTATTAAACACCTTTCTAATTTAATGAAATGTCACACATTTTCGTAAATTTCGATTGATAAAATATAACGCAGTAATAAGTGGATGGAGGCTTAATACCAGAATCACACTTTTGGATTTATTGCTATTATGATATAAATTTCCAATTATCATTTAAACCTTTCTAATACTCGTTTGCTTAGAAAAAGGACATACCAAAACATACGTTGTTAAAATATTATATTGAAGACAAATAATTAAGGTCTTTAATATTGGGGAAGGACAATTCTAGACAACGGAGAATTATTAAATAAAACTTTTAAATTTTAGTATCACACGTGAAATTTCTTTTTTATCTAGGTATTATGAATTCTGATGAATTTGGACACAAAGGACAAACCAATTGAAATCGAATTTTAAAATTTGTTACTATGCAAATTTCATGGGGGATACTCTGATATTTGGACAATATATAATTACCACTCAAACCTTTATTAACGATTGTTAAACTCTTCGTTACTGGCTTTTTACTCATTTTTCGAATAACACAGGGTGGACGTTTGTAATATGGGTCACTCAAGACAACACAATTAAATATATCATATACTAAATTCACTTTGCTTATTTATTACCTTTTTATCGAAACATTTAACCTCTTATTGGTCTTATATTCGTACACTAACTACCAAACAACTTTTATTATCGATGGAAAATTTTTACAAGATCTTTTATTTAACCATTCGGTATTGGTTTTATTTTAGTTCTTATTGGACACAGAGCGTGGAAATCGGTTCAATGGGTCACTCAATACATTACACTTAAATAGATCAAACACTAAATTCACTTCGCTGATTTATTACCTTTTTATCTAAACATTTAACGTCGTACTCGATGAACCAAATACACCTATATCTTTCAATTTACACCTCAAACGCTACTGAAGGATACTCATATTCATACACTTTCTAACTACCAAACAACTTTTATTAACGATGCAAATTTTCTGAAAATCTTAAAATTTACCATTCGTTATTAGCTTTATACTTGCTCTTATTGGTAACAGAGGGTGGAAATATGTGGAATGGGTCACTCAGTACAACACACTTAAATAGATCATACACTAAATTCACTTCGCTGATTTATTATCTTTTCATCTGAACATATAATGTCGTAAAACATTTTTAATTCTCGATGAGCCAAATACACCTATATCTTTCAATTTACACCTCAAACACTGCTGAAGGATGCTCTTATATTCGTACATTATGTAACAACCGAAGAACTCTTTTTATCAATGTAAATTTTCCTAAAATCTTTAATTTAACCATTAGATATTAGTTTTATAGTACTTCTTATTGGTAACAGAGGGTGGAAATTTGTTGAATGGGTCACTCAATACATCAGACTCAAGTAGATCATATAGTAAATTTACTTCACTCATTTACACCTTTTAATCGAAACACTCAATTCGTGTATATTTATAATTGTTGATGAACCAATTACACTTCTCTCTTTCTATTTACACCTCAAACACTTCAAAACCACAGTATTTTGTCTATAATTTTTCGTAGACGGACACTTTATAAACGAAGCTTAAAGTTTATCATCATGTTTTACTACAACACTTTTCTTATAACACACTTAACTGATACCTGCAATTTTTACCATTTCATTGCTTTCGACTGAACAAATTTACCTCTCAGTTTATTTTTACCAATGTAGCTTTCAATACCATGAATACTATCTTTGAGAATATTTCAGACCTTTTTTAACGACTGGTCAAACACATTGCCTATGTTACTGCATATCTCATTTTATAACAAAAATTTAGGATCTTTAAAATTTAGAAAATTTAGGGAAACACTCATTTTTGAAGTAATCACTTAGAACAAATAGTGAAACTGAATACGTGAAAATGACTCACTTTCTGATATTTTCATTATTTAGCACCAAAACTTTGTCAAGGACCTTTATACGAATATTCAGAAAACATGGTTGAAACCAAATCTTTAAAATGTTACGTATGAATGGGGAACCTTAGCTAATAGGGCATTATGAAGTAAAGAAATTTATACTCAGTAACAAAATTTTTTTACATTGCGATTCTATCAGTACTTCAGCACTTTTTGAAACAGAGGGCATTTATGACTTTTTGAAAAATAGGGCAAAAAGTTTGGACTATTTCCTTTAACAAGCCAACACATGGCCAAATATATGCTCTAATGTAACGTTCAAATGCATTTTATTAGTCTATAACACTTTTTGTAATTAGTTATTAAACACCTTTCTAATTTAATGAAATGTCACACATTTTCGTAAATTTCGATTGATAAAATATAACGCAGTAATAAGTGGATGGAGGCTTAATACCAGAATCACACTTTTGGATTTATTGCTATTATGATATAAATTTCCAATTATCATTTAAACCTTTCTAATACTCGTTTGCTTAGAAAAAGGACATACCAAAACATACGTTGTTAAAATATTATATTGAAGACAAATAATTAAGGTCTTTAATATTGGGGAAGGACAATTCTAGACAACGGAGAATTATTAAATAAAACTTTTAAATTTTAGTATCACACGTGAAATTTCTTTTTTATCTAGGTATTATGAATTCTGATGAATTTGGACACAAAGGACAAACCAATTGAAATCGAATTTTAAAATTTGTTACTATGCAAATTTCATGGGGGATACTCTGATATTTGGACAATATATAATTACCACTCAAACCTTTATTAACGATTGTAAAACTCTTCGTTACTGGCTTTTTACTCATTTTTCGAATAACACAGGGTGGACGTTTGTAATATGGGTCACTCAAGACAACACAATTAAATATATCATATACTAAATTCACTTTGCTTATTTATTACCTTTTTATCGAAACATTTAACCTCTTATTGGTCTTATATTCGTACACTAACTACCAAACAACTTTTATTATCGATGGAAAATTTTTACAAGATCTTTTATTTAACCATTCGGTATTGGTTTTATTTTAGTTCTTATTGGACACAGAGGGTGGAAATCGGTTCAATGGGTCACTCAATACATTACACTTAAATAGATCAAACACTAAATTCACTTCGCTGATTTATTACCTTTTTATCTAAACATTTAACGTCGTACTCGATGAACGAAATACACCTATATCTTTCAATTTACACCTCAAACGCTACTGAAGGATACTCATATTCATACACTTTCTAACTATCAAACAACTTTTATTAACGATGCAAATTTTCTGAAAATCTTTAATTTTACCATTCGTTATTAGCTTTATACTTGCTCTTATTGGTAACAGAGGGTGGAAATATGTGGAATGGGTCACTCAGTACAACACACTTAAATAGATCATACACTAAATTCACTTCGCTGATTTATTATCTTTTCATCTGAACATATAATGTCGTAAAACATTTTTAATTCTTGATGAACCAAATACACCTATATCTTTCAATTTACACCTCAAACACTGCTGAAGGATGCTCTTATATTCGTACATTATGTAACAACCGAACAACTCTTTTTATCAATGTAAATTTTCCTAAAATCTTTAATTTAACCATTAGATATTAGTTTTATAGTACTTCTTATTGGTAACAGAGGGTGGAAATTTGTTGAATGGGTCACTCAATACATCAGACTCAAGTAGATCATATAGTAAATTAACTTCACTCATTTACACCTTTTACTCGAAACACTTAATTCGTGTATATTAATAATTGTCGATGAACCAAGTACACTTCTCTCTTTCTATTTACACCTCAAACACTTCTAAACCACAGTATTTTTTCTATAATTTTTCGTAGACGGACACTTTATAAACGAAGCTTAAAGTTTATCATCATGTTTTACTACAACACTTAACTGATACCTTCAATTTTTACCATTTCATTGCTTTCGACTGAACAAATTTACCTCTCAGTTTATTTTTACCAATGTAGCTTTCAATACCATGAATACTATCTTTGAGAATATTTCAGACCTTTTTTAACGACTGGTCAAACACGTTGCCTATGTTACTGCATATCTCGTTTTATAACAAAAATTTAGGATCTTTAAAATTTAGAAAATTTAGGGAAACACTCATTTTCGAAGTAATCACTTAGAACAAATAGTGAAACTGAATACGTGAAAATGACTCACTTTCTGATATTTTCATTATTTAGCACCAAAACTTTGTCAAGGACCTTTATACGAATATTCAGAAAACATGGTTGAAACCAAATCTTTAAAATGTTACGTATGAATGGGGAACCTTAGCTAATAGGGCATTATGAAGTAAAGAAATTTATACTCAGTAACAAAATTTTTTTACATTGCGATTCTATCAGTATTTTAGCACTTTTTGAAACAGAGGGCATTTATGACTTTTTGAAAAATAGGGCAAAAAGTTTGGACTATTTCCTTTAACAAGCCAACACATGGCCAAATATATGCTCTAATGTAACGTTCAAATGCATTTTATTAGTCTATAACACTTTTTGTAATTAGTTATTAAACACCTTTCTAATTTAATGAAATGTCACACATTTTCTTAAATTTCGATTGATAAAATATAACGCAGTAATAAGTGGATGGAGGCTTAATACCAGAATCACACTTTTGGATTTATTGCTATTATGATATAAATTTCCAATTATCATTTAAACCTTTCTAATACTCGTTTGCTTAGAAAAAGGACATACCAAAACATACGTTGTTAAAATATTATATTGAAGTCAAATAATTAAGGTCTTTAATATTGGGGAAGGACAATTCTAGACAACGGAGAATTATTAAATAAAACTTTTAAATTTTAGTATCACACGTGAAATTTCTTTTTTATCTAGGTATTATGAATTCTGATGAATTTGGACACACAGGACAAACCAATTGAAATCGAATTTTAAAATTTGTTACTATGCAAATTTCATGGGGGATACTCTGATATTTGGACAATATATAATTACCACTCAAACCTTTATTAACGATTGTAAAACTCTTCGTTACTGGCTTTTTACTCATTTTTCGAATAACACAGGGTGGACGTTTGTAATATGGGTCACTCAAGACAACACAATTAAATATATCATATACTAAATTCACTTTGCTTATTTATTACCTTTTTATCGAAACATTTAACCTCTTATTGGTCTTATATTCGTACACTAACTACCAAACAACTTTTATTATCGATGGAAAATTTTTACAAGATCTTTTATTTAACCATTCGGTATTGGTTTTATTTTAGTTCTTATTGGACACAGAGGGTGGAAATCGGTTCAATGGGTCACTCAATACATTACACTTAAATAGATCAAACACTAAATTCACTTCGCTGATTTATTACCTTTTTATCTAAACACTTAACGTCGTACTCGATGAACCAAATACACCTATATCTTTCAATTTACACCTCAAACGCTACTGAAGGATACTCATATTCATACACTTTCTAACTATCAAACAACTTTTATTAACGATGCAAATTTTCTGAAAATCTTTAATTTTACCATTCGTTATTAGCTTTATACTTGCTCTTATTGGTAACAGAGGGTGGAAATATGTGGAATGGGTCACTCAGTACAACACACTTAAATAGATCATACACTAAATTCACTTCGCTGATTTATTATCTTTTCATCTGAACATATAATGTCGTAAAACATTTTTAATTCTCGATGAACCAAATACACCTATATCATTCAATTTACACCTCAAACACTGCTAAAGGATGCTCTTATATTCGTACATTATTTAACAACTGAACAACTCTTTTTATCAATGTAAATTTTCCTAAAATCTTTAATTTAACCATTAGATATTAGTTTTATAGTACTTCTTATTGGTAACAGAGGGTGGAAATTTGTTGAATGGGTCACTCAATACATCAGACTCAAGTAGATCATATAGTAAATTAACTTCACTCATTTACACCTTTTAATCGAAACAATTCGTGTATATTTATAATTGTCGATGAACCAAGTACACTTCTCTCTTTCTATTTACACCTCAAACACTTCAAAACCACAGTATTTTGTCTATAATTTTTCGTAGTCGGACACTTTATAAACGAAGCTTAAAGTTTATCATCATGTTTTACTACAACACTTTTCTTATAACACACTTAACTGATATCTGCAATTTTTACCATTTCATTGCTTTCGACTGAACAAATTTACCTCTCAGTTTATTTTTACCAATGTAGCTTTCAATACCATGAATACTATCTTTGAGAATATTTCAGACCTTTTTTAACGACTGGTCAAACACATTGCCTATGTTACTGCATATCTCGTTTTATAACACAAATTTAGGATCTTTAAAATTTAGAAAATTTAGGAAAACACTCATTTTCGAAGTAATCACTTAGAACAAATAGTGAAACTGAATACGTGAAAATGACTCACTTTCTGATATTTTCATTACTTAGCACCAAAACTTTGTCAAGGACCTTTATACGAATATTCAGAAAACATGGTTGAAACCAAATTTTTAAAATGTTACGTATGAATGGGGAACCTTAGCTAATAGGGCATTATGAAGTAAAGAAATTTATACTCAGTAACAAAATTTTTTTACATTGCGATTCTATCAGTACTTAAGCACTTTTTGAAACAGAGGGCATTTATGACTTTTTTTGAAAATAGGGCAAAAAGTTTGGACTATTTCCGTTAACAAGCCAACACATGGCCAAATATATGCTCTAATGTAACGTTCAAATGAATTTATTAGTCTATAACACTTTTTGTAATTAGTTATTAAACACCTTTCTAATTTAATGAAATGTCACACATTTTCGTAAATTTCGATTGATAAAATATAACGCAGTAATAAGTGGATGGAGGCTTAATACCAGAATCACACTTTTGGATTTATTGCTATTATGATATAAATTTCCAATTATCATTTAAACCTTTCTAATACTTGTTTGCTTAGAAAAAGGGCATACCAAAACATACGTTGTTAAAATATTATATTGACGTCAAATAATTAAGGTCTTTAATATTGGGGAAGGACAATTCTAGACAACGGAGAATTATTAAATAAAACTTTTAAATTTTAGTATCACACGTGAAATTTCTTTTTCATCTAGGTATTATGAATTCTGATGAATTTGGACACACAGGACAAACCAATTGAAATCGAATTTTAAAATTTGTTACTATGCAAATTTCATGGGGGATACTCTGATATTTGGACTATATATAGTTACCACTCAAACCTTTATTTAACGATTGTAAAACTCTTCGTTACTGGCTTTTTACTCATTTTTTGAATAACACAGAGTGGACGTTTGTAATATGGGTCACTCAAGACAACACAATTAAATATATCATATACTAAATTCACTTTGCTGATTTATTACCTTTTTATCGAAACATTTAACCTCTTATTGGTCTTATATTCGTACACTAACTACCAAACAACTTTTATTATCGATGGAAAATTTTTACAAGATCTTTTATTTAACCATTCGGTATTGGTTTTATTTTAGTTCTTATTGGACACAGAGCGTGGAAATCGGTTCAATGGGTCACTCAATACATTACACTTAAATAGATCAAACACTAAATTCACTTCGCTGATTTATTACCTTTTTATCTAAACATTTAACGTCGTACTCGATGAACCAAATACACCTATATCTTTCAATTTACACCTCAAACGCTACTGAAGGATACTCATATTCATACACTTTCTAACTACCAAACAACTTTTATTAACGATGCAAATTTTCTGAAAATCTTAAAATTTACCATTCGTTATTAGCTTTATACTTGCTCTTATTGGTAACAGAGGGTGGAAATATGTGGAATGGGTCACTCAGTACAACACACTTAAATAGATCATACACTAAATTCACTTCGCTGATTTATTATCTTTTCATCTGAACATATAATGTCGTAAAACATTTTTAATTCTCGATGAACCAAATACACCTATATCTTTCAATTTACACCTCAAACACTGCTGAAGGATGCTCTTATATTCGTACATTATGTAACAACTGAAGAACTCTTTTTATCAATGTAAATTTTCCTAAAATCTTTAATTTAACCATTAGATATTAGTTTTATAGTACTTCTTATTGGTAACAGAGGGTGGAAATTTGTTGAATGGGTCACTCAATACATCAGACTCAAGTAGATCATATAGTAAATTTACTTCACTCATTTACACCTTTTAATCGAAACACTCAATTCGTGTATATTTATAATTGTTGATGAACCAATTACACTTCTCTCTTTCTATTTACACCTCAAACACTTCAAAACCACAGTATTTTGTCTATAATTTTTCGTAGACGGACACTTTATAAACGAAGCTTAAAGTTTATCATCATGTTTTACTACAACACTTTTCTTATAACACACTTAACTGATACCTGCAATTTTTACCATTTCATTGCTTTCGACTGAACAAATTTACCTCTCAGTTTATTTTTACCAATGTAGCTTTCAATACCATGAATACTATCTTTGAGAATATTTCAGACCTTTTTTAACGACTGGTCAAACACATTGCCTATGTTACTGCATATCTCATTTTATAACAAAAATTTAGGATCTTTAAAATTTAGAAAATTTAGGGAAACACTCATTTTTGAAGTAATCACTTAGAACAAATAGTGAAACTGAATACGTGAAAATGACTCACTTTCTGATATTTTCATTATTTAGCACCAAAACTTTGTCAAGGACCTTTATACGAATATTCAGAAAACATGGTTGAAACCAAATCTTTAAAATGTTACGTATGAATGGGGAACCTTAGCTAATAGGGCATTATGAAGTAAAGAAATTTATACTCAGTAACAAAATTTTTTTACATTGCGATTCTATCAGTACTTCAGCACTTTTTGAAACAGAGGGCATTTATGACTTTTTGAAAATAGGGCAAAAAGTTTGGACTATTTCCTTTAACAAGCCAACACATGGCCAAATATATGCTCTAATGTAACGTTCAAATGCATTTTATTAGTCTATAACACTTTTTGTAATTAGTTATTAAACACCTTTCTAATTTAATGAAATGTCACACATTTTCGTAAATTTCGATTGATAAAATATAACGCAGTAATAAGTGGATGGAGGCTTAATACCAGAATCACACTTTTGGATTTATTGCTATTATGATATAAATTTCCAATTATCACTTAAACCTTTCTAATACTCGTTTGCTTAGAAAAAGGACATACCAAAACATACGTTGTTAAAATATTATATTGAAGACAAATAATTAAGGTCTTTAATATTGGGGAAGGACAATTCTAGACAATGGAGAATTATTAAATAAAACTTTTAAAATTTAGTATCACACGTGAAATTTCTTTTTTATCTAGGTATTATGAATTCTGATGAATTTGGACACAAAGGACAAACCAATTGAAATCGAATTTTAAAATTTGTTACTATGCAAATTTCATGGGGGATACTCTGATATTTGGACAATATATAATTACCACTCAAACCTTTATTAACGATTGTTAAACTCTTCGTTACTGGCTTTTTACTCATTTTTCGAATAACACAGGGTGGACGTTTGTAATATGGGTCACTCAAGACAACACAATTAAATATATCATATACTAAATTCACTTTGCTTATTTATTACCTTTTTATCGAAACATTTAACCTCTTATTGGTCTTATATTCGTACACTAACTACCAAACAACTTTTATTATCGATGGAAAATTTTTACAAGATCTTTTATTTAACCATTCGGTATTGGTTTTATTTTAGTTCTTATTGGACACAGAGCGTGGAAATCGGTTCAATGGGTCACTCAATACATTACACTTAAATAGATCAAACACTAAATTCACTTCGCTGATTTATTACCTTTTTATCTAAACATTTAACGTCGTACTCGATGAACCAAATACACCTATATCTTTCAATTTACACCTCAAACGCTACTGAAGGATACTCATATTCATACACTTTCTAACTACCAAACAACTTTTATTAACGATGCAAATTTTCTGAAAATCTTAAAATTTACCATTCGTTATTAGCTTTATACTTGCTCTTATTGGTAACAGAGGGTGGAAATATGTGGAATGGGTCACTCAGTACAACACACTTAAATAGATCATACACTAAATTCACTTCGCTGATTTATTATCTTTTCATCTGAACATATAATGTCGTAAAACATTTTTAATTCTCGATGAACCAAATACACCTATATCTTTCAATTTACACCTCAAACACTGCTGAAGGATGCTCTTATATTCGTACATTATGTAACAACCGAAGAACTCTTTTTATCAATGTAAATTTTCCTAAAATCTTTAATTTAACCATTAGATATTAGTTTTATAGTACTTCTTATTGGTAACAGAGGGTGGAAATTTGTTGAATGGGTCACTCAATACATCAGACTCAAGTAGATCATATAGTAAATTTACTTCACTCATTTACACCTTTTAATCGAAACACTCAATTCGTGTATATTTATAATTGTTGATGAACCAATTACACTTCTCTCTTTCTATTTACACCTCAAACACTTCAAAACCACAGTATTTTGTCTATAATTTTTCGTAGACGGACACTTTATAAACGAAGCTTAAAGTTTATCATCATGTTTTACTACAACACTTTTCTTATAACACACTTAACTGATACCTGCAATTTTTACCATTTCATTGCTTTCGACTGAACAAATTTACCTCTCAGTTTATTTTTACCAATGTAGCTTTCAATACCATGAATACTATCTTTGAGAATATTTCAGACCTTTTTTAACGACTGGTCAAACACATTGCCTATGTTACTGCATATCTCATTTTATAACAAAAATTTAGGATCTTTAAAATTTAGAAAATTTAGGGAAACACTCATTTTTGAAGTAATCACTTAGAACAAATAGTGAAACTGAATACGTGAAAATGACTCACTTTCTGATATTTTCATTATTTAGCACCAAAACTTTGTCAAGGACCTTTATACGAATATTCAGAAAACATGGTTGAAACCAAATCTTTAAAATGTTACGTATGAATGGGGAACCTTAGCTAATAGGGCATTATGAAGTAAAGAAATTTATACTCAGTAACAAAATTTTTTTACATTGCGATTCTATCAGTACTTCAGCACTTTTTGAAACAGAGGGCATTTATGACTTTTTGAAAAATAGGGCAAAAAGTTTGGACTATTTCCTTTAACAAGCCAACACATGGCCAAATATATGCTCTAATGTAACGTTCAAATGCATTTTATTAGTCTATAACACTTTTTGTAATTAGTTATTAAACACCTTTCTAATTTAATGAAATGTCACACATTTTCGTAAATTTCGATTGATAAAATATAACGCAGTAATAAGTGGATGGAGGCTTAATACCAGAATCACACTTTTGGATTTATTGCTATTATGATATAAATTTCCAATTATCATTTAAACCTTTCTAATACTCGTTTGCTTAGAAAAAGGACATACCAAAACATACGTTGTTAAAATATTATATTGAAGACAAATAATTAAGGTCTTTAATATTGGGGAAGGACAATTGTAGACAACGGAGAATTATTAAATAAAACTTTTAAATTTTAGTATCACACGTGAAATTTCTTTTTTATCTAGGTATTATGAATTCTGATGAATTTGGACACAAAGGACAAACCAATTGAAATCGAATTTTAAAATTTGTTACTATGCAAATTTCATGGGGGATACTCTGATATTTGGACAATATATAATTACCACTCAAACCTTTATTAACGATTGTTAAACTCTTCGTTACTGGCTTTTTACTCATTTTTCGAATAACACAGGGTGGACGTTTGTAATATGGGTCACTCAAGACAACACAATTAAATATATCATATACTAAATTCACTTTGCTTATTTATTACCTTTTTATCGAAACATTTAACCTCTTATTGGTCTTATATTCGTACACTAACTACCAAACAACTTTTATTATCGATGGAAAATTTTTACAAGATCTTTTATTTAACCATTCGGTATTGGTTTTATTTTAGTTCTTATTGGACACAGAGGGTGGAAATCGGTTCAATGGGTCACTCAATACATTACACTTAAATAGATCAAACACTAAATTCACTTCGCTGATTTATTACCTTTTTATCTAAACATTTAACGTCGTACTCGATGAACGAAATACACCTATATCTTTCAATTTACACCTCAAACGCTACTGAAGAATACTCATATTCATACACTTTCTAACTATCAAACAACTTTTATTAACGATGCAAATTTTCTGAAAATCTTTAATTTTACCATTCGTTATTAGCTTTATACTTGCTCTTATTGGTAACAGAGGGTGGAAATATGTGGAATGGGTCACTCAGTACAACACACTTAAATAGATCATACACTAAATTCACTTCGCTGATTTATTATCTTTTCATCTGAACATATAATGTCGTAAAACATTTTTAATTCTCGATGAACCAAATACACCTATATCTTTCAATTTACACCTCAAACACTGCTGAAGGATGCTCTTATATTCGTACATTATGTAACAACCGAAACAACTCTTTTTATCAATGTAAATTTTCCTAAAATCTTTAATTTAACCATTAGATATTAGTTTTATAGTACTTCTTATTGGTAACAGAGGGTGGAAATTTGTTGAATGGGTCACTCAATACATCAGACTCAAGTAGATCATATAGTAAATTAACTTCACTCATTTACACCTTTTACTCGAAACACTTAATTCGTGTATATTAATAATTGTCGATGAACCAAGTACACTTCTCTCTTTCTATTTACACCTCAAACACTTCTAAACCACAGTATTTTTTCTATAATTTTTCGTAGACGGACACTTTATAAACGAAGCTTAAAGTTTATCATGTTTTACTACAACACTTAACTGATACCTGCAATTTTTACCATTTCATTGCTTTCGACTGAACAAATTTACCTCTCAGTTTATTTTTACCAATGTAGCTTTCAATACCATGAATACTATCTTTGAGAATATTTCAGACCTTTTTTAACGACTGGTCAAACACATTGCCTATGTTACTGCATATCTCGTTTTATAACACAAATTTAGGATCTTTAAAATTTAGAAAATTTAGGAAAACACTCATTTTCGAAGTAATCACTTAGAACAAATAGTGAAACTGAATACGTGAAAATGACTCACTTTCTGATATTTTCATTACTTAGCACCAAAACTTTGTCAAGGACCTTTATACGAATATTCAGAAAACATGGTTGAAACCAAATTTTTAAAATGTTACGTATGAATGGGGAACCTTAGCTAATAGGGCATTATGAAGTAAAGAAATTTATACTCAGTAACAAAATTTTTTTACATTGCGATTCTATCAGTACTTAAGCACTTTTTGAAACAGAGGGCATTTATGACTTTTTTTGAAAATAGGGCAAAAAGTTTGGACTATTTCCTTTAACAAGCCAACACATGGCCAAATATATGCTCTAATGTAACGTTCAAATGAATTTATTAGTCTATAACACTTTTTGTAATTAGTTATTAAACACCTTTCTAATTTAATGAAATGTCACACATTTTCGTAAATTTCGATTGATAAAATATAACGCAGTAATAAGTGGATGGAGGCTTAATACCAGAATCACACTTTTGGATTTATTGCTATTATGATATAAATTTCCAATTATCATTTAAACCTTTCTAATACTCGTTTGCTTAGAAAAAGGACATACCAAAACATACGTTGTTAAAATATTATATTGAAGACAAATAATTAAGGTCTTTAATATTGGGGAAGGACAATTCTAGACAACGGAGAATTATTAAATAAAACTTTTAAATTTTAGTATCACACGTGAAATTTCTTTTTTATCTAGGTATTATGAATTCTGATGAATTTGGACACAAAGGACAAACCAATTGAAATCGAATTTTAAAATTTGTTACTATGCAAATTTCATGGGGGATACTCTGATATTTGGACAATATATAATTACCACTCAAACCTTTATTAACGATTGTTAAACTCTTCGTTACTGGCTTTTTACTCATTTTTCGAATAACACAGGGTGGACGTTTGTAATATGGGTCACTCAAGACAACACAATTAAATATATCATATACTAAATTCACTTTGCTTATTTATTACCTTTTTATCGAAACATTTAACCTCTTATTGGTCTTATATTCGTACACTAACTACCAAACAACTTTTATTATCGATGGAAAATTTTTACAAGATCTTTTATTTAACCATTCGGTATTGGTTTTATTTTAGTTCTTATTGGACACAGAGCGTGGAAATCGGTTCAATGGGTCACTCAATACATTACACTTAAATAGATCAAACACTAAATTCACTTCGCTGATTTATTACCTTTTTATCTAAACATTTAACGTCGTACTCGATGAACCAAATACACCTATATCTTTCAATTTACACCTCAAACGCTACTGAAGGATACTCATATTCATACACTTTCTAACTACCAAACAACTTTTATTAACGATGCAAATTTTCTGAAAATCTTAAAATTTACCATTCGTTATTAGCTTTATACTTGCTCTTATTGGTAACAGAGGGTGGAAATATGTGGAATGGGTCACTCAGTACAACACACTTAAATAGATCATACACTAAATTCACTTCGCTGATTTATTATCTTTTCATCTGAACATATAATGTCGTAAAACATTTTTAATTCTCGATGAACCAAATACACCTATATCTTTCAATTTACACCTCAAACACTGCTGAAGGATGCTCTTATATTCGTACATTATGTAACAACCGAAGAACTCTTTTTATCAATGTAAATTTTCCTAAAATCTTTAATTTAACCATTAGATATTAGTATTATAGTACTTCTTATTGGTAACAGAGGGTGGAAATTTGTTGAATGGGTCACTCAATACATCAGACTCAAGTAGATCATATAGTAAATTTACTTCACTCATTTACACCTTTTAATCGAAACACTCAATTCGTGTATATTTATAATTGTCGATGAACCAATTACACTTCTCTCTTTCTATTTACACCTCAAACACTTCAAAACCACAGTATTTTGTCTATAATTTTTCGTAGACGGACACTTTATAAACGAAGCTTAAAGTTTATCATCATGTTTTACTACAACATTTTTCTTATAACACACTTAACTGATACCTGCAATTTTTACCATTTCATTGCTTTCGACTGAACAAATTTACCTCTCAGTTTTTTTTTACCAATGTAGCTTTCAATACCATGAATACTATCTTTGAGAATATTTCAGACCTTTTTTAACGACTGGTCAAACACATTGCCTATGTTACTGCATATCTCGTTTTATAACAAAAATTTAGGATCTTTAAAATTTAGAAAATTTAGGGAAACACTCATTTTCGAATTAATCACCTAGAACAAATAGTGAAACTGAATACGTGAAAATGACTCACTTTCTGATATTTTCATTATTTAGCACCAAAACTTTGTCAAGGACCTTTATACGAATATTCAGAAAACATGGTTGAAACCAAATCTTTAAAATGTTACGTATGAATGGGGAACCTTAGCTAATAGGGCATTATGAAGTAAAGAAATTTATACTCAGTAACAAAATTTTTTTACATTGCGATTCTATCAGTACTTTAGCACTTTTTGAAACAGAGGGCATTTATGACTTTTTGAAAAATAGGGCAAAAAGTTTGGACTATTTCCTTTAACAAGCCAACACATGGCCAAATATATGCTCTAATGTAACGTTCAAATGAATTTATTAGTCTATAACACTTTTTGTAATTAGTTATTAAACACCTTTCTAATTTAATGAAATGTCACACATTTTCGTAAATTTCGATTGATAAAATATAACGCAGTAATAAGTGGATGGAGGCTTAATACCAGAATCACACTTTTGGATTTATTGCTATTATGATATAAATTTCCAATTATCATTTAAACCTTTCTAATACTCGTTTGCTTAGAAAAAGGACATACCAAAACATACGTTGTTAAAATATTATATTGAAGTCAAATAATTAAGGTCTTTAATATTGGGGAAGGACAATTCTAGACAACGGAGAATTATTAAATATAACTTTTAAATTTTAGTATCACACGTGAAATTTCTTTTTTGTCTAGGTATTATGAATTCTGATGAATTTGGACACACAGGACAAACCAATTGAAATCGAATTTTAAAATTTGTTACAATGCAAATTTCATGGGGGATACTCTGATTATTTGGACAATATATAATTACCACTCAAACCTTTATTAACGATTGTAAAACTCTTCGTTACTGGCTTTTTACTCATTTTTCGAATAACACAGGGTGGACGTTTGTAATATGGGTCACTCAAGACAACACAATTAAATATATCATATACTAAATTCACTTTGCTTATTTATTACCTTTTTATCGAAACATTTAACCTCTTATTGGTCTTATATTCGTACACTAACTACCAAACAACTTTTATTATCGATGGAAAATTTTTACAAGATCTTTTATTTAACCATTCGGTATTGGTTTTATTTTAGTTCTTATTGGACACAGAGGGTGGAAATCGGTTCAATGGGTCACTCAATACATTACACTTAAATAGATCAAACACTAAATTCACTTCGCTGATTTATTACCTTTTTATCTAAACATTTAACGTCATACTCGATGAACGAAATACACCTATATCTTTCAATTTACACCTCAAACGCTACTGAAGGATACTCATATTCATACACTTTCTAACTATCAAACAACTTTTATTAACGATGCAAATTTTCTGAAAATCTTAAAATTTACCATTCGTTATTAGCTTTATACTTGCTCTTATTGGTAACAGAGGGTGGAAATATGTGGAATGGGTCACTCAGTACAACACACTTAAATAGACCATACACTAAATTCACTTCGCTGATTTATTATCTTTTCATCTGAACATATAATGTCGTAAAACATTTTTAATTCTCGATGAACCAAATACACCTATATCTTTCAATTTACACCTCAAACACTGCTGAAGGATGCTCTTATATTCGTACATTATGTAACAACCGAAGAACTCTTTTTATCAATGTAAATTTTCCTAAAATCTTTAATTTAACCATTAGATATTAGTATTATAGTACTTCTTATTGGTAACAGAGGGTGGAAATTTGTTGAATGGGTCACTCAATACATCAGACTCAAGTAGATCATATAGTAAATTTACTTCACTCATTTACACCTTTTAATCGAAACACTCAATTCGTGTATATTTATAATTGTCGATGAACCAATTACACTTCTCTCTTTCTATTTACACCTCAAACACTTCAAAACCACAGTATTTTGTCTATAATTTTTCGTAGACGGACACTTTATAAACGAAGCTTAAAGTTTATCATCATGTTTTACTACAACATTTTTCTTATAACACACTTAACTGATACCTGCAATTTTTACCATTTCATTGCTTTCGACTGAACAAATTTACCTCTCAGTTTATTTTTACCAATGTAGCTTTCAATACCATGAATACTATCTTTGAGAATATTTCAGACCTTTTTTAACGACTGGTCAAACACATTGCCTATGTTACTGCATATCTCGTTTTATAACAAAAATTTAGGATCTTTAAAATTTAGAAAATTTAGGGAAACACTCATTTTCGAATTAATCACCTAGAACAAATAGTGAAACTGAATACGTGAAAATGACTCACTTTCTGATATTTTCATTATTTAGCACCAAAACTTTGTCAAGGACCTTTATACGAATATTCAGAAAACATGGTTGAAACCAAATCTTTAAAATGTTACGTATGAATGGGGAACCTTAGCTAATAGGGCATTATGAAGTAAAGAAATTTATACTCAGTAACAAAATTTTTTTACATTGCGATTCTATCAGTACTTTAGCACTTTTTGAAACAGAGGGCATTTATGACTTTTTGAAAAATAGGGCAAAAAGTTTGGACTATTTCCTTTAACAAGCCAACACATGGCCAAATATATGCTCTAATGTAACGTTCAAATGAATTTATTAGTCTATAACACTTTTTGTAATTAGTTATTAAACACCTTTCTAATTTAATGAAATGTCACACATTTTCGTAAATTTCGATTGATAAAATATAACGCAGTAATAAGTGGATGGAGGCTTAATACCAGAATCACACTTTTGGATTTATTGCTATTATGATATAAATTTCCAATTATCATTTAAACCTTTCTAATACTCGTTTGCTTAGAAAAAGGACATACCAAAACATACGTTGTTAAAATATTATATTGAAGTCAAATAATTAAGGTCTTTAATATTGGGGAAGGACAATTCTAGACAACGGAGAATTATTAAATATAACTTTTAAATTTTAGTATCACACGTGAAATTTCTTTTTTGTCTAGGTATTATGAATTCTGATGAATTTGGACACACAGGACAAACCAATTGAAATCGAATTTTAAAATTTGTTACAATGCAAATTTCATGGGGGATACTCTGATTATTTGGACAATATATAATTACCACTCAAACCTTTATTAACGATTGTAAAACTCTTCGTTACTGGCTTTTTACTCATTTTTCGAATAACACAGGGTGGACGTTTGTAATATGGGTCACTCAAGACAACACAATTAAATATATCATATACTAAATTCACTTTGCTTATTTATTACCTTTTTATCGAAACATTTAACCTCTTATTGGTCTTATATTCGTACACTAACTACCAAACAACTTTTATTATCGATGGAAAATTTTTACAAGATCTTTTATTTAACCATTCGGTATTGGTTTTATTTTAGTTCTTATTGGACACAGAGGGTGGAAATCGGTTCAATGGGTCACTCAATACATTACACTTAAATAGATCAAACACTAAATTCACTTCGCTGATTTATTACCTTTTTATCTAAACATTTAACGTCGTACTCGATGAACGAAATACACCTATATCTTTCAATTTACACCTCAAACGCTACTGAAGGATACTCATATTCATACACTTTCTAACTATCAAACAACTTTTATTAACGATGCAAATTTTCTGAAAATCTTTAATTTTACCATTCGTTATTAGCTTTATACTTGCTCTTATTGGTAACAGAGGGTGGAAATATGTGGAATGGGTCACTCAGTACAACACACTTAAATAGATCATACACTAAATTCACTTCGCTGATTTATTATCTTTTCATCTGAACATATAATGTCGTAAAACATTTTTAATTCTCGATGAAACAAATACACCTATATCTTTCAATTTACACCTCAAACACTGCTGAAGGATGCTCTTATATTCGTACATTATGTAACAACCGAACAACTCTTTTTATCAATGTAAATTTTCCTAAAATCTTTAATTTAACCATTAGATATTAGTTTTATAGTACTTCTTATTGGTAACAGAGGGTGGAAATTTGTTGAATGGGTCACTCAATACATCAGACTCAAGTAGATCATATAGTAAATTAACTTCACTCATTTACACCTTTTACTCGAAACACTTAATTCGTGTATATTAATAATTGTCGATGAACCAAGTACACTTCTCTCTTTCTATTTACACCTCAAACACTTCTAAACCACAGTATTTTTTCTATAATTTTTCGTAGACGGACACTTTATAAACGAAGCTTAAAGTTTATCATCATGTTTTACTACAACACTTAACTGATACCTTCAATTTTTACCATTTCATTGCTTTCGACTGAACAAATTTACCTCTCAGTTTATTTTTACCAATGTAGCTTTCAATACCATGAATACTATCTTTGAGAATATTTCAGACCTTTTTTAACGACTGGTCAAACACGTTGCCTATGTTACTGCATATCTCGTTTTATAACAAAAATTTAGGATCTTTAAAATTTAGAAAATTTAGGGAAACACTCATTTTCGAAGTAATCACTTAGAACAAATAGTGAAACTGAATACGTGAAAATGACTCACTTTCTGATATTTTCATTATTTAGCACCAAAACTTTGTCAAGGACCTTTATACGAATATTCAGAAAACATGGTTGAAACCAAATCTTTAAAATGTTACGTATGAATGGGGAACCTTAGCTAATAGGGCATTATGAAGTAAAGAAATTTATACTCAGTAACAAAATTTTTTTACATTGCGATTCTATCAGTATTTTAGCACTTTTTGAAACAGAGGGCATTTATGACTTTTTGAAAAATAGGGCAAAAAGTTTGGACTATTTCCTTTAACAAGCCAACACATGGCCAAATATATGCTCTAATGTAACGTTCAAATGCATTTTATTAGTCTATAACACTTTTTGTAATTAGTTATTAAACACCTTTCTAATTTAATGAAATGTCACACATTTTCTTAAATTTCGATTGATAAAATATAACGCAGTAATAAGTGGATGGAGGCTTAATACCAGAATCACACTTTTGGATTTATTGCTATTATGATATAAATTTCCAATTATCATTTAAACCTTTCTAATACTCGTTTGCTTAGAAAAAGGACATACCAAAACATACGTTGTTAAAATATTATATTGAAGTCAAATAATTAAGGTCTTTAATATTGGGGAAGGACAATTCTAGACAACGGAGAATTATTAAATAAAACTTTTAAATTTTAGTATCACACGTGAAATTTCTTTTTTATCTAGGTATTATGAATTCTGATGAATTTGGACACACAGGACAAACCAATTGAAATCGAATTTTAAAATTTGTTACTATGCAAATTTCATGGGGGATACTCTGATATTTGGACAATATATAATTACCACTCAAACCTTTATTAACGATTGTAAAACTCTTCGTTACTGGCTTTTTACTCATTTTTCGAATAACACAGGGTGGACGTTTGTAATATGGGTCACTCAAGACAACACAATTAAATATATCATATACTAAATTCACTTTGCTTATTTATTACCTTTTTATCGAAACATTTAACCTCTTATTGGTCTTATATTCGTACACTAACTACCAAACAACTTTTATTATCGATGGAAAATTTTTACAAGATCTTTTATTTAACCATTCGGTATTGGTTTTATTTTAGTTCTTATTGGACACAGAGGGTGGAAATCGGTTCAATGGGTCACTCAATACATTACACTTAAATAGATCAAACACTAAATTCACTTCGCTGATTTATTACCTTTTTATCTAAACATTTAACGTCGTACTCGATGAACCAAATACACCTATATCTTTCAATTTACACCTCAAACGCTACTGAAGGATACTCATATTCATACACTTTCTAACTATCAAACAACTTTTATTAACGATGCAAATTTTCTGAAAATCTTTAATTTTACCATTCGTTATTAGCTTTATACTTGCTCTTATTGGTAACAGAGGGTGGAAATATGTGGAATGGGTCACTCAGTACAACACACTTAAATAGATCATACACTAAATTCACTTCGCTGATTTATTATCTTTTCATCTGAACATATAATGTCGTAAAACATTTTTAATTCTCGATGAACCAAATACACCTATATCTTTCAATTTACACCTCAAACACTGCTAAAGGATGCTCTTATATTCGTACATTATTTAACAACTGAACAACTCTTTTTATCAATGTAAATTTTCCTAAAATCTTTAATTTAACCATTAGATATTAGTTTTATAGTACTTCTTATTGGTAACAGAGGGTGGAAATTTGTTGAATGGGTCACTCAATACATCAGACTCAAGTAGATCATATAGTAAATTAACTTCACTCATTTACACCTTTTAATCGAAACAATTCGTGTATATTTATAATTGTCGATGAACCAAGTACACTTCTCTCTTTCTATTTACACCTCAAACACTTCAAAACCACAGTATTTTGTCTATAATTTTTCGTAGACGGACACTTTATAAACGAAGCTTAAAGTTTATCATCATGTTTTACTACAACACTTTTCTTATAACACACTTAACTGATACCTGCAATTTTTACCATTTCATTGCTTTCGACTGAACAAATTTACCTCTCAGTTTATTTTTACCAATGTAGCTTTCAATACCATGAATACTATCTTTGAGAATATTTCAGACCTTTTTTAACGACTGGTCAAACACATTGCCTATGTTACTGCATATCTCATTTTATAACAAAAATTTAGGATCTTTAAAATTTAGAAAATTTAGGGAAACACTCATTTTTGAAGTAATCACTTAGAACAAATAGTGAAACTGAATACGTGAAAATGACTCACTTTCTGATATTTTCATTATTTAGCACCAAAACTTTGTCAAGGACCTTTATACGAATATTCAGAAAACATGGTTGAAACCAAATCTTTAAAATGTTACGTATGAATGGGGAACCTTAGCTAATAGGGCATTATGAAGTAAAGAAATTTATACTCAGTAACAAAATTTTTTTACATTGCGATTCTATCAGTACTTCAGCACTTTTTGAAACAGAGGGCATTTATGACTTTTTGAAAAATAGGGCAAAAAGTTTGGACTATTTCCTTTAACAAACCAACACATGGCCAAATATATGCTCTAATGTAACGTTCAAATGCATTTTATTAGTCTATAACACTTTTTGTAATTAGTTATTAAACACCTTTCTAATTTAATGAAATGTCACACATTTTCGTAAATTTCGATTGATAAAATATAACGCAGTAATAAGTGGATGGAGGCTTAATACCAGAATCACACTTTTGGATTTATTGCTATTATGATATAAATTTCCAATTATCATTTAAACCTTTCTAATACTCGTTTGCTTAGAAAAAGGACATACCAAAACATACGTTGTTAAAATATTATATTGAAGACAAATAATTAAGGTCTTTAATATTGGGGAAGGACAATTCTAGACAACGGAGAATTATTAAATAAAACTTTTAAATTTTAGTATCACACGTGAAATTTCTTTTTTATCTAGGTATTATGAATTCTGATGAATTTGGACACAAAGGACAAACCAATTGAAATCGAATTTTAAAATTTGTTACTATGCAAATTTCATGGGGGATACTCTGATATTTGGACAATATATAATTACCACTCAAACCTTTATTAACGATTGTTAAACTCTTCGTTACTGGCTTTTTACTCATTTTTCGAATAACACAGGGTGGACGTTTGTAATATGGGTCACTCAAGACAACACAATTAAATATATCATATACTAAATTCACTTTGCTTATTTATTACCTTTTTATCGAAACATTTAACCTCTTATTGGTCTTATATTCGTACACTAACTACCAAACAACTTTTATTATCGATGGAAAATTTTTACAAGATCTTTTATTTAACCATTCGGTATTGGTTTTATTTTAGTTCTTATTGGACACAGAGCGTGGAAATCGGTTCAATGGGTCACTCAATACATTACACTTAAATAGATCAAACACTAAATTCACTTCGCTGATTTATTACCTTTTTATCTAAACATTTAACGTCGTACTCGATGAACCAAATACACCTATATCTTTCAATTTACACCTCAAACGCTACTGAAGGATACTCATATTCATACACTTTCTAACTACCAAACAACTTTTATTAACGATGCAAATTTTCTGAAAATCTTAAAATTTACCATTCGTTATTAGCTTTATACTTGCTCTTATTGGTAACAGAGGGTGGAAATATGTGGAATGGGTCACTCAGTACAACACACTTAAATAGATCATACACTAAATTCACTTCGCTGATTTATTATCTTTTCATCTGAACATATAATGTCGTAAAACATTTTTAATTCTCGATGAACCAAATACACCTATATCTTTCAATTTACACCTCAAACACTGCTGAAGGATGCTCTTATATTCGTACATTATGTAACAACCGAAGAACTCTTTTTATCAATGTAAATTTTCCTAAAATCTTTAATTTAACCATTAGATATTAGTTTTATAGTACTTCTTATTGGTAACAGAGGGTGGAAATTTGTTGAATGGGTCACTCAATACATCAGACTCAAGTAGATCATATAGTAAATTTACTTCACTCATTTACACCTTTTAATCGAAACACTCAATTCGTGTATATTTATAATTGTTGATGAACCAATTACACTTCTCTCTTTCTATTTACACCTCAAACACTTCAAAACCACAGTATTTTGTCTATAATTTTTCGTAGACGGACACTTTATAAACGAAGCTTAAAGTTTATCATCATGTTTTACTACAACACTTTTCTTATAACACACTTAACTGATACCTGCAATTTTTACCATTTCATTGCTTTCGACTGAACAAATTTACCTCTCAGTTTATTTTTACCAATGTAGCTTTCAATACCATGAATACTATCTTTGAGAATATTTCAGACCTTTTTTAACGACTGGTCAAACACATTGCCTATGTTACTGCATATCTCATTTTATAACAAAAATTTAGGATCTTTAAAATTTAGAAAATTTAGGGAAACACTCATTTTTGAAGTAATCACTTAGAACAAATAGTGAAACTGAATACGTGAAAATGACTCACTTTCTGATATTTTCATTATTTAGCACCAAAACTTTGTCAAGGACCTTTATACGAATATTCAGAAAACATGGTTGAAACCAAATCTTTAAAATGTTACGTATGAATGGGGAACCTTAGCTAATAGGGCATTATGAAGTAAAGAAATTTATACTCAGTAACAAAATTTTTTTACATTGCGATTCTATCAGTACTTCAGCACTTTTTGAAACAGAGGGCATTTATGACTTTTTGAAAAATAGGGCAAAAAGTTTGGACTATTTCCTTTAACAAGCCAACACATGGCCAAATATATGCTCTAATGTAACGTTCAAATGCATTTTATTAGTCTATAACACTTTTTGTAATTAGTTATTAAACACCTTTCTAATTTAATGAAATGTCACACATTTTCGTAAATTTCGATTGATAAAATATAACGCAGTAATAAGTGGATGGAGGCTTAATACCAGAATCACACTTTTGGATTTATTGCTATTATGATATAAATTTCCAATTATCATTTAAACCTTTCTAATACTCGTTTGCTTAGAAAAAGGACATACCAAAACATACGTTGTTAAAATATTATATTGAAGACAAATAATTAAGGTCTTTAATATTGGGGAAGGACAATTCTAGACAACGGAGAATTATTAAATAAAACTTTTAAATTTTAGTATCACACGTGAAATTTCTTTTTTATCTAGGTATTATGAATTCTGATGAATTTGGACACAAAGGACAAACCAATTGAAATCGAATTTTAAAATTTGTTACTATGCAAATTTCATGGGGGATACTCTGATATTTGGACAATATATAATTACCACTCAAACCTTTATTAACGATTGTTAAACTCTTCGTTACTGGCTTTTTACTCATTTTTCGAATAACACAGGGTGGACGTTTGTAATATGGGTCACTCAAGACAACACAATTAAATATATCATATACTAAATTCACTTTGCTTATTTATTACCTTTTTATCGAAACATTTAACCTCTTATTGGTCTTATATTCGTACACTAACTACCAAACAACTTTTATTATCGATGGAAAATTTTTACAAGATCTTTTATTTAACCATTCGGTATTGGTTTTATTTTAGTTCTTATTGGACACAGAGGGTGGAAATCGGTTCAATGGGTCACTCAATACATTACACTTAAATAGATCAAACACTAAATTCACTTCGCTGATTTATTACCTTTTTATCTAAACATTTAACGTCGTACTCGATGAACGAAATACACCTATATCTTTCAATTTACACCTCAAACGCTACTGAAGGTTACTCATATTCATACGCTTTCTATCTACCAAACAACTTTTATTAACGATGCAAATTTTCTGAAAATCTTTAATTTTACCATTCGTTATTAGCTTTATACTTGCTCTTATTGGTAACAGAGGGTGGAAATATGTGGAATGGGTCACTCAGTACAACACACTTAAATAGATCATACACTAAATTCACTTCGCTGATTTATTATCTTTTCATCTGAACATATAATGTCGTAAAACATTTTTAATTCTCGATGAACCAAATACACCTATATCTTTCAATTTACACCTCAAACACTGCTGAAGGATGCTCTTATATTCGTACATTATGTAACAACCGAAACAACTCTTTTTATCAATGTAAATTTTCCTAAAATCTTTAATTTAACCATTAGATATTAGTTTTATAGTACTTCTTATTGGTAACAGAGGGTGGAAATTTGTTGAATGGGTCACTCAATACATCAGACTCAAGTAGATCATATAGTAAATTAACTTCACTCATTTACACCTTTTACTCGAAACACTTAATTCGTGTATATTAATAATTGTCGATGAACCAAGTACACTTCTCTCTTTCTATTTACACCTCAAACACTTCTAAACCACAGTATTTTTTCTATAATTTTTCGTAGACGGACACTTTATAAACGAAGCTTAAAGTTTATCATGTTTTACTACAACACTTAACTGATACCTGCAATTTTTACCATTTCATTGCTTTCGACTGAACAAATTTACCTCTCAGTTTATTTTTACCAATGTAGCTTTCAATACCATGAATACTATCTTTGAGAATATTTCAGACCTTTTTTAACGACTGGTCAAACACATTGCCTATGTTACTGCATATCTCGTTTTATAACACAAATTTAGGATCTTTAAAATTTAGAAAATTTAAGGAAACACTCATTTTCGAAGTAATCACTTAGAACAAATAGTGAAACTGAATACGTGAAAATGACTCACTTTCTGATATTTTCATTACTTAGCACCAAAACTTTGTCAAGGACCTTTATACGAATATTCAGAAAACATGGTTGAAACCAAATCTTTAAAATGTTACGTATGAATGGGGAACCTTAGCTAATAGGGCATTATGAAGTAAAGAAATTTATACTCAGTAACAAAATTTTTTTACATTGCGATTCTATCAGTACTTCAGCACTTTTTGAAACAGAGGGCATTTATGACTTTTTGAAAAATAGGGCAAAAAGTTTGGACTATTTCCTTTAACAAGCCAACACATGGCCAAATATATGCTCTAATGTAACGTTCAAATGCATTTTATTAGTCTATAACACTTTTTGTAATTAGTTATTAAACACCTTTCTAATTTAATGAAATGTCACACATTTTCGTAAATTTCGATTGATAAAATATAACGCAGTAATAAGTGGATGGAGGCTTAATACCAGAATCACACTTTTGGATTTATTGCTATTATGATATAAATTTCCAATTATCATTTAAACCTTTCTAATACTCGTTTGCTTAGAAAAAGGACATACCAAAACATACGTTGTTAAAATATTATATTGAAGACAAATAATTAAGGTCTTTAATATTGGGGAAGGACAATTCTAGACAACGGAGAATTATTAAATAAAACTTTTAAATTTTAGTATCACACGTGAAATTTCTTTTTTATCTAGGTATTATGAATTCTGATGAATTTGGACACAAAGGACAAACCAATTGAAATCGAATTTTAAAATTTGTTACTATGCAAATTTCATGGGGGATACTCTGATATTTGGACAATATATAATTACCACTCAAACCTTTATTAACGATTGTAAAACTCTTCGTTACTGGCTTTTTACTCATTTTTCGAATAACACAGGGTGGACGTTTGTAATATGGGTCACTCAAGACAACACAATTAAATATATCATATACTAAATTCACTTTGCTTATTTATTACCTTTTTATCGAAACATTTAACCTCTTATTGGTCTTATATTCGTACACTAACTACCAAACAACTTTTATTATCGATGGAAAATTTTTACAAGATCTTTTATTTAACCATTCGGTATTGGTTTTATTTTAGTTCTTATTGGACACAGAGGGTGGAAATCGGTTCAATGGGTCACTCAATACATTACACTTAAATAGATCAAACACTAAATTCACTTCGCTGATTTATTACCTTTTTATCTAAACATTTAACGTCGTACTCGATGAACGAAATACACCTATATCTTTCAATTTACACCTCAAACGCTACTGAAGGATACTCATATTCATACACTTTCTAACTATCAAACAACTTTTATTAACGATGCAAATTTTCTGAAAATCTTTAATTTTACCATTCGTTATTAGCTTTATACTTGCTCTTATTGGTAACAGAGGGTGGAAATATGTGGAATGGGTCACTCAGTACAACACACTTAAATAGATCATACACTAAATTCACTTCGCTGATTTATTATCTTTTCATCTGAACATATAATGTCGTAAAACATTTTTAATTCTCGATGAACCAAATACACCTATATCTTTCAATTTACACCTCAAACACTGCTGAAGGATGCTCTTATATTCGTACATTATGTAACAACCGAACAACTCTTTTTATCAATGTAAATTTTCCTAAAATCTTTAATTTAACCATTAGATATTAGTTTTATAGTACTTCTTATTGGTAACAGAGGGTGGAAATTTGTTGAATGGGTCACTCAATACATCAGACTCAAGTAGATCATATAGTAAATTAACTTCACTCATTTACACCTTTTACTCGAAACACTTAATTCGTGTATATTAATAATTGTCGATGAACCAAGTACACTTCTCTCTTTCTATTTACACCTCAAACACTTCTAAACCACAGTATTTTTTCTATAATTTTTCGTAGACGGACACTTTATAAACGAAGCTTAAAGTTTATCATCATGTTTTACTACAACACTTAACTGATACCTTCAATTTTTACCATTTCATTGCTTTCGACTGAACAAATTTACCTCTCAGTTTATTTTTACCAATGTAGCTTTCAATACCATGAATACTATCTTTGAGAATATTTCAGACCTTTTTTAACGACTGGTCAAACACATTGCCTATGTTACTGCATATCTCATTTTATAACAAAAATTTAGGATCTTTAAAATTTAGAAAATTTAGGGAAACACTCATTTTTGAAGTAATCACTTAGAACAAATAGTGAAACTGAATACGTGAAAATGACTCACTTTCTGATATTTTCATTATTTAGCACCAAAACTTTGTCAAGGACCTTTATACGAATATTCAGAAAACATGGTTGAAACCAAATCTTTAAAATGTTACGTATGAATGGGGAACCTTAGCTAATAGGGCATTATGAAGTAAAGAAATTTATACTCAGTAACAAAATTTTTTTACATTGCGATTCTATCAGTACTTCAGCACTTTTTGAAACAGAGGGCATTTATGACTTTTTGAAAATAGGGCAAAAAGTTTGGACTATTTCCTTTAACAAGCCAACACATGGCCAAATATATGCTCTAATGTAACGTTCAAATGCATTTTATTAGTCTATAACACTTTTTGTAATTAGTTATTAAACACCTTTCTAATTTAATGAAATGTCACACATTTTCGTAAATTTCGATTGATAAAATATAACGCAGTAATAAGTGGATGGAGGCTTAATACCAGAATCACACTTTTGGATTTATTGCTATTATGATATAAATTTCCAATTATCATTTAAACCTTTCTAATACTCGTTTGCTTAGAAAAAGGACATACCAAAACATACGTTGTTAAAATATTATATTGAAGACAAATAATTAAGGTCTTTAATATTGGGGAAGGACAATTCTAGACAATGGAGAATTATTAAATAAAACTTTTAAAATTTAGTATCACACGTGAAATTTCTTTTTTATCTAGGTATTATGAATTCTGATGAATTTGGACACAAAGGACAAACCAATTGAAATCGAATTTTAAAATTTGTTACTATGCAAATTTCATGGGGGATACTCTGATATTTGGACAATATATAATTACCACTCAAACCTTTATTAACGATTGTTAAACTCTTCGTTACTGGCTTTTTACTCATTTTTCGAATAACACAGGGTGGACGTTTGTAATATGGGTCACTCAAGACAACACAATTAAATATATCATATACTAAATTCACTTTGCTTATTTATTACCTTTTTATCGAAACATTTAACCTCTTATTGGTCTTATATTCGTACACTAACTACCAAACAACTTTTATTATCGATGGAAAATTTTTACAAGATCTTTTATTTAACCATTCGGTATTGGTTTTATTTTAGTTCTTATTGGACACAGAGCGTGGAAATCGGTTCAATGGGTCACTCAATACATTACACTTAAATAGATCAAACACTAAATTCACTTCGCTGATTTATTACCTTTTTATCTAAACATTTAACGTCGTACTCGATGAACCAAATACACCTATATCTTTCAATTTACACCTCAAACGCTACTGAAGGATACTCATATTCATACACTTTCTAACTACCAAACAACTTTTATTAACGATGCAAATTTTCTGAAAATCTTAAAATTTACCATTCGTTATTAGCTTTATACTTGCTCTTATTGGTAACAGAGGGTGGAAATATGTGGAATGGGTCACTCAGTACAACACACTTAAATAGATCATACACTAAATTCACTTCGCTGATTTATTATCTTTTCATCTGAACATATAATGTCGTAAAACATTTTTAATTCTCGATGAACCAAATACACCTATATCTTTCAATTTACACCTCAAACACTGCTGAAGGATGCTCTTATATTCGTACATTATGTAACAACCGAAGAACTCTTTTTATCAATGTAAATTTTCCTAAAATCTTTAATTTAACCATTAGATATTAGTTTTATAGTACTTCTTATTGGTAACAGAGGGTGGAAATTTGTTGAATGGGTCACTCAATACATCAGACTCAAGTAGATCATATAGTAAATTTACTTCACTCATTTACACCTTTTAATCGAAACACTCAATTCGTGTATATTTATAATTGTTGATGAACCAATTACACTTCTCTCTTTCTATTTACACCTCAAACACTTCAAAACCACAGTATTTTGTCTATAATTTTTCGTAGACGGACACTTTATAAACGAAGCTTAAAGTTTATCATCATGTTTTACTACAACACTTTTCTTATAACACACTTAACTGATACCTGCAATTTTTACCATTTCATTGCTTTCGACTGAACAAATTTACCTCTCAGTTTATTTTTACCAATGTAGCTTTCAATACCATGAATACTATCTTTGAGAATATTTCAGACCTTTTTTAACGACTGGTCAAACACATTGCCTATGTTACTGCATATCTCATTTTATAACAAAAATTTAGGATCTTTAAAATTTAGAAAATTTAGGGAAACACTCATTTTTGAAGTAATCACTTAGAACAAATAGTGAAACTGAATACGTGAAAATGACTCACTTTCTGATATTTTCATTATTTAGCACCAAAACTTTGTCAAGGACCTTTATACGAATATTCAGAAAACATGGTTGAAACCAAATCTTTAAAATGTTACGTATGAATGGGGAACCTTAGCTAATAGGGCATTATGAAGTAAAGAAATTTATACTCAGTAACAAAATTTTTTTACATTGCGATTCTATCAGTACTTCAGCACTTTTTGAAACAGAGGGCATTTATGACTTTTTGAAAAATAGGGCAAAAAGTTTGGACTATTTCCTTTAACAAGCCAACACATGGCCAAATATATGCTCTAATGTAACGTTCAAATGCATTTTATTAGTCTATAACACTTTTTGTAATTAGTTATTAAACACCTTTCTAATTTAATGAAATGTCACACATTTTCGTAAATTTCGATTGATAAAATATAACGCAGTAATAAGTGGATGGAGGCTTAATACCAGAATCACACTTTTGGATTTATTGCTATTATGATATAAATTTCCAATTATCATTTAAACCTTTCTAATACTCGTTTGCTTAGAAAAAGGACATACCAAAACATACGTTGTTAAAATATTATATTGAAGACAAATAATTAAGGTCTTTAATATTGGGGAAGGACAATTGTAGACAACGGAGAATTATTAAATAAAACTTTTAAATTTTAGTATCACACGTGAAATTTCTTTTTTATCTAGGTATTATGAATTCTGATGAATTTGGACACAAAGGACAAACCAATTGAAATCGAATTTTAAAATTTGTTACTATGCAAATTTCATGGGGGATACTCTGATATTTGGACAATATATAATTACCACTCAAACCTTTATTAACGATTGTTAAACTCTTCGTTACTGGCTTTTTACTCATTTTTCGAATAACACAGGGTGGACGTTTGTAATATGGGTCACTCAAGACAACACAATTAAATATATCATATACTAAATTCACTTTGCTTATTTATTACCTTTTTATCGAAACATTTAACCTCTTATTGGTCTTATATTCGTACACTAACTACCAAACAACTTTTATTATCGATGGAAAATTTTTACAAGATCTTTTATTTAACCATTCGGTATTGGTTTTATTTTAGTTCTTATTGGACACAGAGGGTGGAAATCGGTTCAATGGGTCACTCAATACATTACACTTAAATAGATCAAACACTAAATTCACTTCGCTGATTTATTACCTTTTTATCTAAACATTTAACGTCGTACTCGATGAACGAAATACACCTATATCTTTCAATTTACACCTCAAACGCTACTGAAGAATACTCATATTCATACACTTTCTAACTATCAAACAACTTTTATTAACGATGCAAATTTTCTGAAAATCTTTAATTTTACCATTCGTTATTAGCTTTATACTTGCTCTTATTGGTAACAGAGGGTGGAAATATGTGGAATGGGTCACTCAGTACAACACACTTAAATAGATCATACACTAAATTCACTTCGCTGATTTATTATCTTTTCATCTGAACATATAATGTCGTAAAACATTTTTAATTCTCGATGAACCAAATACACCTATATCTTTCAATTTACACCTCAAACACTGCTGAAGGATGCTCTTATATTCGTACATTATGTAACAACCGAAACAACTCTTTTTATCAATGTAAATTTTCCTAAAATCTTTAATTTAACCATTAGATATTAGTTTTATAGTACTTCTTATTGGTAACAGAGGGTGGAAATTTGTTGAATGGGTCACTCAATACATCAGACTCAAGTAGATCATATAGTAAATTAACTTCACTCATTTACACCTTTTACTCGAAACACTTAATTCGTGTATATTAATAATTGTCGATGAACCAAGTACACTTCTCTCTTTCTATTTACACCTCAAACACTTCTAAACCACAGTATTTTTTCTATAATTTTTCGTAGACGGACACTTTATAAACGAAGCTTAAAGTTTATCATGTTTTACTACAACACTTAACTGATACCTGCAATTTTTACCATTTCATTGCTTTCGACTGAACAAATTTACCTCTCAGTTTATTTTTACCAATGTAGCTTTCAATACCATGAATACTATCTTTGAGAATATTTCAGACCTTTTTTAACGACTGGTCAAACACATTGCCTATGTTACTGCATATCTCGTTTTATAACACAAATTTAGGATCTTTAAAATTTAGAAAATTTAGGAAAACACTCATTTTCGAAGTAATCACTTAGAACAAATAGTGAAACTGAATACGTGAAAATGACTCACTTTCTGATATTTTCATTACTTAGCACCAAAACTTTGTCAAGGACCTTTATACGAATATTCAGAAAACATGGTTGAAACCAAATTTTTAAAATGTTACGTATGAATGGGGAACCTTAGCTAATAGGGCATTATGAAGTAAAGAAATTTATACTCAGTAACAAAATTTTTTTACATTGCGATTCTATCAGTACTTAAGCACTTTTTGAAACAGAGGGCATTTATGACTTTTTTTGAAAATAGGGCAAAAAGTTTGGACTATTTCCTTTAACAAGCCAACACATGGCCAAATATATGCTCTAATGTAACGTTCAAATGAATTTATTAGTCTATAACACTTTTTGTAATTAGTTATTAAACACCTTTCTAATTTAATGAAATGTCACACATTTTCGTAAATTTCGATTGATAAAATATAACGCAGTAATAAGTGGATGGAGGCTTAATACCAGAATCACACTTTTGGATTTATTGCTATTATGATATAAATTTCCAATTATCATTTAAACCTTTCTAATACTCGTTTGCTTAGAAAAAGGACATACCAAAACATACGTTGTTAAAATATTATATTGAAGACAAATAATTAAGGTCTTTAATATTGGGGAAGGACAATTCTAGACAACGGAGAATTATTAAATAAAACTTTTAAATTTTAGTATCACACGTGAAATTTCTTTTTTATCTAGGTATTATGAATTCTGATGAATTTGGACACAAAGGACAAACCAATTGAAATCGAATTTTAAAATTTGTTACTATGCAAATTTCATGGGGGATACTCTGATATTTGGACAATATATAATTACCACTCAAACCTTTATTAACGATTGTTAAACTCTTCGTTACTGGCTTTTTACTCATTTTTCGAATAACACAGGGTGGACGTTTGTAATATGGGTCACTCAAGACAACACAATTAAATATATCATATACTAAATTCACTTTGCTTATTTATTACCTTTTTATCGAAACATTTAACCTCTTATTGGTCTTATATTCGTACACTAACTACCAAACAACTTTTATTATCGATGGAAAATTTTTACAAGATCTTTTATTTAACCATTCGGTATTGGTTTTATTTTAGTTCTTATTGGACACAGAGCGTGGAAATCGGTTCAATGGGTCACTCAATACATTACACTTAAATAGATCAAACACTAAATTCACTTCGCTGATTTATTACCTTTTTATCTAAACATTTAACGTCGTACTCGATGAACCAAATACACCTATATCTTTCAATTTACACCTCAAACGCTACTGAAGGATACTCATATTCATACACTTTCTAACTACCAAACAACTTTTATTAACGATGCAAATTTTCTGAAAATCTTAAAATTTACCATTCGTTATTAGCTTTATACTTGCTCTTATTGGTAACAGAGGGTGGAAATATGTGGAATGGGTCACTCAGTACAACACACTTAAATAGATCATACACTAAATTCACTTCGCTGATTTATTATCTTTTCATCTGAACATATAATGTCGTAAAACATTTTTAATTCTCGATGAACCAAATACACCTATATCTTTCAATTTACACCTCAAACACTGCTGAAGGATGCTCTTATATTCGTACATTATGTAACAACCGAAGAACTCTTTTTATCAATGTAAATTTTCCTAAAATCTTTAATTTAACCATTAGATATTAGTATTATAGTACTTCTTATTGGTAACAGAGGGTGGAAATTTGTTGAATGGGTCACTCAATACATCAGACTCAAGTAGATCATATAGTAAATTTACTTCACTCATTTACACCTTTTAATCGAAACACTCAATTCGTGTATATTTATAATTGTCGATGAACCAATTACACTTCTCTCTTTCTATTTACACCTCAAACACTTCAAAACCACAGTATTTTGTCTATAATTTTTCGTAGACGGACACTTTATAAACGAAGCTTAAAGTTTATCATCATGTTTTACTACAACATTTTTCTTATAACACACTTAACTGATACCTGCAATTTTTACCATTTCATTGCTTTCGACTGAACAAATTTACCTCTCAGTTTATTTTTACCAATGTAGCTTTCAATACCATGAATACTATCTTTGAGAATATTTCAGACCTTTTTTAACGACTGGTCAAACACATTGCCTATGTTACTGCATATCTCGTTTTATAACAAAAATTTAGGATCTTTAAAATTTAGAAAATTTAGGGAAACACTCATTTTCGAATTAATCACCTAGAACAAATAGTGAAACTGAATACGTGAAAATGACTCACTTTCTGATATTTTCATTATTTAGCACCAAAACTTTGTCAAGGACCTTTATACGAATATTCAGAAAACATGGTTGAAACCAAATCTTTAAAATGTTACGTATGAATGGGGAACCTTAGCTAATAGGGCATTATGAAGTAAAGAAATTTATACTCAGTAACAAAATTTTTTTACATTGCGATTCTATCAGTACTTTAGCACTTTTTGAAACAGAGGGCATTTATGACTTTTTGAAAAATAGGGCAAAAAGTTTGGACTATTTCCTTTAACAAGCCAACACATGGCCAAATATATGCTCTAATGTAACGTTCAAATGAATTTATTAGTCTATAACACTTTTTGTAATTAGTTATTAAACACCTTTCTAATTTAATGAAATGTCACACATTTTCGTAAATTTCGATTGATAAAATATAACGCAGTAATAAGTGGATGGAGGCTTAATACCAGAATCACACTTTTGGATTTATTGCTATTATGATATAAATTTCCAATTATCATTTAAACCTTTCTAATACTCGTTTGCTTAGAAAAAGGACATACCAAAACATACGTTGTTAAAATATTATATTGAAGTCAAATAATTAAGGTCTTTAATATTGGGGAAGGACAATTCTAGACAACGGAGAATTATTAAATATAACTTTTAAATTTTAGTATCACACGTGAAATTTCTTTTTTGTCTAGGTATTATGAATTCTGATGAATTTGGACACACAGGACAAACCAATTGAAATCGAATTTTAAAATTTGTTACAATGCAAATTTCATGGGGGATACTCTGATTATTTGGACAATATATAATTACCACTCAAACCTTTATTAACGATTGTAAAACTCTTCGTTACTGGCTTTTTACTCATTTTTCGAATAACACAGGGTGGACGTTTGTAATATGGGTCACTCAAGACAACACAATTAAATATATCATATACTAAATTCACTTTGCTTATTTATTACCTTTTTATCGAAACATTTAACCTCTTATTGGTCTTATATTCGTACACTAACTACCAAACAACTTTTATTATCGATGGAAAATTTTTACAAGATCTTTTATTTAACCATTCGGTATTGGTTTTATTTTAGTTCTTATTGGACACAGAGGGTGGAAATCGGTTCAATGGGTCACTCAATACATTACACTTAAATAGATCAAACACTAAATTCACTTCGCTGATTTATTACCTTTTTATCTAAACATTTAACGTCGTACTCGATGAACGAAATACACCTATATCTTTCAATTTACACCTCAAACGCTACTGAAGGATACTCATATTCATACACTTTCTAACTATCAAACAACTTTTATTAACGATGCAAATTTTCTGAAAATCTTAAAATTTACCATTCGTTATTAGCTTTATACTTGCTCTTATTGGTAACAGAGGGTGGAAATATGTGGAATGGGTCACTCAGTACAACACACTTAAATAGACCATACACTAAATTCACTTCGCTGATTTATTATCTTTTCATCTGAACATATAATGTCGTAAAACATTTTTAATTCTCGATGAACCAAATACACCTATATCTTTCAATTTACACCTCAAACACTGCTGAAGGATGCTCTTATATTCGTACATTATGTAACAACCGAAGAACTCTTTTTATCAATGTAAATTTTCCTAAAATCTTTAATTTAACCATTAGATATTAGTATTATAGTACTTCTTATTGGTAACAGAGGGTGGAAATTTGTTGAATGGGTCACTCAATACATCAGACTCAAGTAGATCATATAGTAAATTTACTTCACTCATTTACACCTTTTAATCGAAACACTCAATTCGTGTATATTTATAATTGTCGATGAACCAATTACACTTCTCTCTTTCTATTTACACCTCAAACACTTCAAAACCACAGTATTTTGTCTATAATTTTTCGTAGACGGACACTTTATAAACGAAGCTTAAAGTTTATCATCATGTTTTACTACAACATTTTTCTTATAACACACTTAACTGATACCTGCAATTTTTACCATTTCATTGCTTTCGACTGAACAAATTTACCTCTCAGTTTATTTTTACCAATGTAGCTTTCAATACCATGAATACTATCTTTGAGAATATTTCAGACCTTTTTTAACGACTGGTCAAACACATTGCCTATGTTACTGCATATCTCGTTTTATAACAAAAATTTAGGATCTTTAAAATTTAGAAAATTTAGGGAAACACTCATTTTCGAATTAATCACCTAGAACAAATAGTGAAACTGAATACGTGAAAATGACTCACTTTCTGATATTTTCATTATTTAGCACCAAAACTTTGTCAAGGACCTTTATACGAATATTCAGAAAACATGGTTGAAACCAAATCTTTAAAATGTTACGTATGAATGGGGAACCTTAGCTAATAGGGCATTATGAAGTAAAGAAATTTATACTCAGTAACAAAATTTTTTTACATTGCGATTCTATCAGTACTTTAGCACTTTTTGAAACAGAGGGCATTTATGACTTTTTGAAAAATAGGGCAAAAAGTTTGGACTATTTCCTTTAACAAGCCAACACATGGCCAAATATATGCTCTAATGTAACGTTCAAATGCATTTTATTAGTCTATAACACTTTTTGTAATTAGTTATTAAACACCTTTCAAATTTAATGAAATATAAGTGGATGGAGGCTTAATACCAGAATCACACTTTTGGATTTATTGCTATTATGATATAAATTTCCAATTATCATTTAAACCTTTCTAATACTCGTTTGCTTAGAAAAAGGACATACCAAAACATACGTTGTTAAAATATTATATTGAAGACAAATAATTAAGGTCTTTAATATTGGGGAAGGACAATTCTAGACAACGGAGAATTATTAAATAAAACTTTTAAATTTTAGTATCACACGTGAAATTTCTTTTTTATCTAGGTATTATGAATTCTGATGAATTTGGACACAAAGGACAAACCAATTGAAATCGAATTTTAAAATTTGTTACTATGCAAATTTCATGGGGGATACTCTGATATTTGGACAATATATAATTACCACTCAAACCTTTATTAACGATTGTTAAACTCTTCGTTACTGGCTTTTTACTCATTTTTCGAATAACACAGGGTGGACGTTTGTAATATGGGTCACTCAAGACAACACAATTAAATATATCATATACTAAATTCACTTTGCTTATTTATTACCTTTTTATCGAAACATTTAACCTCTTATTGGTCTTATATTCGTACACTAACTACCAAACAACTTTTATTATCGATGGAAAATTTTTACAAGATCTTTTATTTAACCATTCGGTATTGGTTTTATTTTAGTTCTTATTGGACACAGAGCGTGGAAATCGGTTCAATGGGTCACTCAATACATTACACTTAAATAGATCAAACACTAAATTCACTTCGCTGATTTATTACCTTTTTATCTAAACATTTAACGTCGTACTCGATGAACCAAATACACCTATATCTTTCAATTTACACCTCAAACGCTACTGAAGGATACTCATATTCATACACTTTCTAACTACCAAACAACTTTTATTAACGATGCAAATTTTCTGAAAATCTTTAATTTTACCATTCGTTATTAGTTTTATACTTGCTCTTATTGGTAACAGAGGGTTGAAATATGTGGAATGGGTCACTCAGTACAACACACTTAAATAGATCATACACTAAATTCACTTCGCTGATTTATTATCTTTTCATCTGAACATATGTCGTAAAACATTTTTAATTCTCGATGAACCAAATACACCTATATCTTTCAATTTACACCTCAAACACTGCTGAAGGATGCTCTTATATTCGTACATTATGTAACAACCGAACAACTCTTTTTATCAATGTAAATTTTCCTAAAATCTTTAATTTAACCATTAGATATTAGTTTTATAGTACTTCTTATTGGTAACAGAGGGTGGAAATTTGTTGAATGGGTCACTCAATACATCAGACTCAAGTAGATCATATAGTAAATTAACTTCACTCATTTACACCTTTTACTCGAAACACTTAATTCGTGTATATTAATAATTGTCGATGAACCAAGTACACTTCTCTCTTTCTATTTACACCTCAAACACTTCTAAACCACAGTATTTTTTCTATAATTTTTCGTAGACGGACACTTTATAAACGAAGCTTAAAGTTTATCATCATGTTTTACTACAACACTTTTCTTATAACACACTTAACTGATACCTGCAATTTTTACCATTTCATTGCTTTCGACTGAACAAATTTACCTCTCAGTTTATTTTTACCAATGTAGCTTTCAATACCATGAATACTATCTTTGAGAATATTTCAGACCTTTTTTAACGACTGGTCAAACACATTGCCTATGTTACTGCATATCTCATTTAATAACAAAAATTTAGGATCTTTAAAATTTAGAAAATTTAGGGAAACACTCATTTTTGAAGTAATCACTTAGAACAAATAGTGAAACTGAATACGTGAAAATGACTCACTTTCTGATATTTTCATTATTTAGCACCAAAACTTTGTCGACCTTTATACGAATATTCAGAAAACATGGTTGAAACCAAATCTTTAAAATGTTACGTATGAATGGGGAACCTTAGCTAATAGGGCATTATGAAGTAAAGAAATTTATACTCAGTAACAAAATTTTTTTACATTGCGATTCTATCAGTACTTTAGCACTTTTTGAAACAGAGGGCATTTATGACTTTTTGAAAAATAGGGCAAAAAGTTTGGACTATTTCCTTTAACAAGCCAACACATGGCCAAATATATGCTCTAATGTAACGTTCAAATGCATTTTATTAGTCTATAACACTTTTTGTAATTAGTTATTAAACACCTTTCAAATTTAATGAAATGTCACACATTTTCGTAAATTTCGATTGATAAAATATAACGCAGTAATAAGTGGATGGAGGCTTAATACCAGAATCACACTTTTGGATTTATTGCTATCATGATATAAATTTCCAATTATCATTTAAACCTTTCTAATACTCGTTTGCTTAGAAAAAGGGCATACCAAAACATACGTTGTTAAAAAATTATATTGAAGTCAAATAATTAAGGTCTTTAATATTGGGGAAGGACAATTCTAGACAACGGAGAATTATTAAATAAAACTTTTAAATTTTAGCATCACATGTGAAATTTCTTTTTTTTATCTAGGTATTATGAATTCTGATGAATTTGGACACAAAGGACAAACCAATTGAAATCGAATTTTAAAATTTGTTACTATGCAAATTTCATGGGGGATACTCTGATTATTTGGACAATATATAATTACCACTCAAAACTTTATTAACGATTGTAAAACTCTTCGTTACTGGCTTTTTACTCATTTTTCGAATAACACAGGGTGGACGTTTGTAATATGGGTCACTCAAGACAACACAATTAAATATATCATATACTAAATTCACTTTGCTTATTTATTACCTTTTTATCGAAACATTTAACCTCTTATTGGTCTTATATTCGTACACTAACTACCAAACAACTTTTATTATCGATGGAAAATTTTTACAAGATCTTTTATTTAACCATTCGGTATTGGTTTTATTTTAGTTCTTATTGGACACAGAGGGTGGAAATCGGTTCAATGGGTCACTCAATACATTACACTTAAATAGATCAAACACTAAATTCACTTCGCTGATTTATTACCTTTTTATCTAAACATTTAACGTCGTACTCGATGAACGAAATACACCTATATCTTTCAATTTACACCTCAAACGCTACTGAAGGATACTCATATTCATACACTTTCTAACTATCAAACAACTTTTATTAACGATGCAAATTTTCTGAAAATCTTTAATTTTACCATTCGTTGTTAGCTTTATACTTGCTCTTATTGGTAACAGAGGGTGGAAATATGTGGAATGGGTCACTCAGTACAACACACTTAAATAGATCATACACTAAATTTACTTCGCTGATTTATTATCTTTTCATCTGAACATATAATGTCGTAAAACATTTTTAATTCTCGATGAACCAAATACACCTATATCTTTCAATTTACACCTCAAACACTGCTGAAGGATGCTCTTATATTCGTACATTATGTAACAACCGAACAACTCTTTTTATCAATGTAAATTTTCCTAAAATCTTTAATTTAACCATTAGATATTAGTTTTATAGTACTTCTTATTGGTAACAGAGGGTGGAAATTTGTTGAATGGGTCACTCAATACATCAGACTCAAGTAGATCATATAGTAAATTAACTTCACTCATTTACACCTTTTACTCGAAACACTTAATTCGTGTATATTAATAATTGTCGATGAACCAAGTACACTTCTCTCTTTCTATTTACACCTCAAACACTTCTAAACCACAGTATTTTTTCTATAATTTTTCGTAGACGGACACTTTATAAACGAAGCTTAAAGTTTATCATCATGTTTTACTACAACACTTTTCTTATAACACACTTAACTGATACCTGCAATTTTTACCATTTCATTGCTTTCGACTGAACAAATTTACCTCTCAGTTTATTTTTACCAATGTAGCTTTCAATACCATGAATACTATCTTTGAGAATATTTCAGACCTTTTTTAACGACTGGTCAAACACATTGCCTATGTTACTGCATATCTCGTTTTATAACACAAATTTAGGATCTTTAAAATTTAGAAAATTTAAGGAAACACTCATTTTCGAAGTAATCACTTAGAACAAATAGTGAAACTGAATACGTGAAAATGACTCACTTTCTGATATTTTCATTACTTAGCACCAAAACTTTGTCAAGGACCTTTATACGAATATTCAGAAAACATGGTTGAAACCAAATCTTTAAAATGTTACGTATGAATGGGGAACCTTAGCTAATAGGGCATTATGAAGTAAAGAAATTTATACTCAGTAACAAAATTTTTTTACATTGCGATTCTATCAGTACTTTAGCACTTTTTGAAACAGAGGGCATTTATGACTTTTTGAAAAATAGGGCAAAAAGTTTGGACTATTTCCTTTAACAAGCCAACACATGGCCAAATATATGCTCTAATGTAACGTTCAAATGCATTTTATTAGTCTATAACACTTTTTGTAATTAGTTATTAAACACCTTTCTAATTTAATGAAATGTCACACATTTTCGTAAATTTCGATTGATAAAATATAACGCAGTAATAAGTGGATGGAGGCTTAATACCAGAATCACACTTTTGGATTTATTGCTATTATGATATAAATTTCCAATTATCATTTAAACCTTTCTAATACTCGTTTGCTTAGAAAAAGGACATACCAAAACATACGTTGTTAAAATATTATATTGAAGTCAAATAATTAAGGTCTTTAATATTGGGGAAGGACAATTCTAGACAACGGAGAATTATTAAATAAAACTTTTAAATTTTAGTATCACACGTGAAATTTCTTTTTTATCTAGGTATTATGAATTCTGAAGAATTTGGACACACAGGACAAACCAATTGAAATCGAATTTTAAAATTTGTTACTATGCAAATTTCATGGGGGATACTCTGATTATTTGGACAATATATAATTACCACTCAAACCTTTATTAACAATTGTAAAACTCTTCGTTACTGGCTTTTTACTCATTTTTCGAATAACACAGGGTGGACGTTTGTAATATGGGTCACTCAAGACAACACAATTAAATATATCATATACTAAATTCACTTTGCTTATTTATTACCTTTTTATCGAAACATTTAACCTCTTATTGGTCTTATATTTGTACACTAACTACCAAACAACTTTTATTATCGATGGAAAATTTTTACAAGATCTTTTATTTAACCATTCGGTATTGGTTTTATTTTAGTTCTTATTGGACACAGAGGGTGGAAATCGGTTCAATGGGTCACTCAATACATTACACTTAAATAGATCAAACACTAAATTCACTTCGCTGATTTATTACCTTTTTATCTAAACATTTAACGTCGTACTCGATGAACGAAATACACCTATATCTTTCAATTTACACCTCAAACGCTACTGAAGGATACTCATATTCATACACTTTCTAACTATCAAACAACTTTTATTAACGATGCAAATTTTCTGAAAATCTTTAATTTTACCATTCGTTATTAGCTTTATACTTGCTCTTATTGGTAACAGAGGGTGGAAATATGTGGAATGGGTCACTCAGTACAACACACTTAAATAGATCATACACTAAATTCACTTCGCTGATTTATTATCTTTTCATCTGAACATATAATGTCGTAAAACATTTTTAATTCTCGATGAACCAAATACACCTATATCTTTCAATTTACACCTCAAACACTGCTGAAGGATGCTCTTATATTCGTACATTATGTAACAACCGAACAACTCTTTTTATCAATGTAAATTTTCCTAAAATCTTTAATTTAACCATTAGATATTAGTTTTATAGTACTTCTTATTGGTAACAGAGGGTGGAAATTTGTTGAATGGGTCACTCAATACATCAGACTCAAGTAGATCATATAGTAAATTAACTTCACTCATTTACACCTTTTACTCGAAACACTTAATTCGTGTATATTAATAATTGTCGATGAACCAAGTACACTTCTCTCTTTCTATTGACACCTCAAACACTTCTAAACCACAGTATTTTTTCTATAATTTTTCGTAGACGGACACTTTATAAACGAAGCTTAAAGTTTATCATCATGTTTTACTACAACACTTTTCTTATAACACACTTAACTGATACCTGCAATTTTTACCATTTCATTGCTTTCGACTGAACAAATTTACCTCTCAGTTTATTTTTACCAATGTAGCTTTCAATACCATGAATACTATCTTTGAGAATATTTCAGATCTTTTTTAACGACTGGTCAAACACATTGCCTATGTTACTGCATATCTCGTTTTATAACAAAAATTTAGGATCTTTAAAATTTAGAAAATTTAGGGAAACACTCATTTTCGAAGTAATCACTTAGAACAAATAGTGAAACTGAATACATGAAAATGACTCACTTTCTGATATTTTCATTATTTAGCACCAAAACTTTGTCAAGGACCTTTATACTAATATTCAGAAAACATGGTTGAAACCAAATCTTTAAAATGTTACGTATGAATGGGGAACCTTAGCTAATAGGGCATTATGAAGTAAAGAAATTTATACTCAGTAACAAAATTTTTTTACATTGCGATTCTATCAGTACTTTAGCACTTTTTGAAACAGAGGGCATTTATGACTTTTTGAAAAATAGGGCAAAAAGTTTGGACTATTTCCTTTAACAAGCCAACACATGGCCAAATATATGCTCTAATGTAACGTTCAAATGCATTTTATTAGTCTATAACACTTTTTGTAATTAGTTATTAAACACCTTTCTAATTTAATGAAATGTCACACATTTTCGTAAATTTCGATTGATAAAATATAACGCAGTAATAAGTGGATGGAGGCTTAATACCAGAATCACACTTTTGGATTTATTGCTATTATGATATAAATTTCCAATTATCATTTAAACCTTTCTAATACTCGTTTGCATTGAAGTCAACTAATTAAGGTCTTTAATATTGGGGAAGGACAATTCTAGACAACGGTGAAATTATTAAATAAAACTTTTAAATTTTAGCATCACACATGAAATTTCTTTTTTTATCTAGGTATTATGAATTCTGATGAATTTGGACAGAAAGGACAAACCAATTGAAATCGAATTTTAAAATTTGTTACTATGCAAATTTCATGGGGGATACTCTGATATTTGGACAATATATAATTACCACTCAAACCTTTATTAACGATTGTAAAACTCTTCGTTACTGGCTTTTTACTCATTTTTCGAATAACACAGGGTGGACGTTTGTAATATGGGTCACTCAAGACAACACAATTAAATATATCATATACTAAATTCACTTTGCTGATTTATTACCTTTTTATCGAAACATTCAACCTCTTATTGGTCTTATATTCGTACACTAACTACCAAACAACTATTATTATCGATGGAAAAATTTTTACAAGATCTTTTATTTACCCATTCGGTATTGGTTTATTTTAATTCTTATTGGACACAGAGGGTGGAAATCGGTTCAATGGGTCACTCAATACATTACACTTAAATAGATCAAACACTAAATTCACTTCGCTGATTTATTACCTTTTTATCTAAACATTTAACGTCGTACTCGATGAACCAAATACACCTATATCTTTCAATTTACACCTCAAACGCTACTGAAGGATACTCATATTCATACACTTTCTAACTACCAAACAACTTTTATTAACGATGCAAATTTTCTGAAAATCTTTAATTTTACCATTCGTTATTAGCTTTATACTTGCTCTTATTGGTAACAGAGGGTGGAAATATGTGGAATGGGTCACTCAGTACAACACACTTAAATAGATCATACACTAAATTCACTTCGCTGATTTATTATCTTTTCATCTGAACATATAATGTCGTAAAACATTTTTAATTCTCGATGAACCAAATACACCTATATCTTTCAATTTACACCTCAAACACTGCTGAAGGATGCTCTTATATTCGTACATTATGTAACAACCAAACAACTTGTTTTATCAATGTAAATTTTCCTAAAATCTTTAATTTAACCATTCGATATTAGTTTTATAGTACTTCTTATTGGTAACAGAGGGTGGAAATTTGTTGAATGGGTCACTCAATACATCAGACTCAAGTAGATCATATAGTAAATTAACTTTACTCATTTACACCTTTTAATCGAAACGCTTAATTCGTGTATATTTATAATTGTCGATGAACCAAGTACACTTCTCTCTTTCTATTTACACCTCAAACACTTCAAAACCACAGTATTTTGTCTATAATTTTTCGTAGACGGACACTTTATAAACGAAGCTTAAAGTTTATCATCATGTTTTACTACAACACTTTTCTTATAACACACTTAACTGATACCTGCAATTTTTACCATTTCATTGCTTTTGACTGAACAAATTTACCTCTCAGTTTATTTTTACCAATGTAGCTTTCAATACCATGAATACTATCTTTGAGAATATTTCAGACCTTTTTTAACGACTGGTCAAACACATTGCCTATGTTACTGCATATCTCATTTTATAACAAAAATTTAGGATCTTTAAAATTTAGAAAATTTAGGGAAACACTCATTTTCGAAGTAATCACTTAGAACAAATAGTGAAACTGAATACGTGAAAATGACTCACTTTCTGATATTTTCATTATTTAGCACCAAAACTTTGTCAAGGACCTTTATACGAATATTCAGAAAACATGGTTGAAACCAAATTTTTAAAATGTTACGTATGAATGGGGAACCTTAGGTAATAGGGCATTATGAAGTAAAGAAATTTATACTCAGTAACAAAATTTTTTTACATTGCGATTCTATCAGTACTTTAGCACTTTTTGAAACAGAGGGCATTTATGACTTTTTGAAAAATAGGGCAAAAAGTTTGGACTATTTCCTTTAACAAGCCAACACATGGCCAAATATATGCTCTAATGTAACGTTCAAATGCATTTTATTAGTCTATAACACTTTTTGTAATTAGTTATTAAACACCTTTCTAATTTAATGAAATGTCACACATTTTCGTAAATTTCGATTGATAAAATATAACGCAGTAATAAGTGGATGGAGGCTTAATACCAGAATCACACTTTTGGATTTATTGCTATTATGATATAAATTTCCAATTATCATTTAAACCTTTCTAATACTCGTTTGCATTGAAGTCAACTAATTAAGGTCTTTAATATTGGGGAAGGACAATTCTAGACAACGGTGAAATTATTAAATAAAACTTTTAAATTTTAGCATCACACATGAAATTTCTTTTTTTATCTAGGTATTATGAATTCTGATGAATTTGGACAGAAAGGACAAACCAATTGAAATCGAATTTTAAAATTTGTTACTATGCAAATTTCATGGGGGATACTCTGATATTTGGACAATATATAATTACCACTCAAACCTTTATTAACGATTGTAAAACTCTTCGTTACTGGCTTTTTACTCATTTTTCGAATAACACAGGGTGGACGTTTGTAATATGGGTCACTCAAGACAACACAATTAAATATATCATATACTAAATTCACTTTGCTGATTTATTACCTTTTTATCGAAACATTCAACCTCTTATTGGTCTTATATTCGTACACTAACTACCAAACAACTATTATTATGGATGGAAAAATTTTTACAAGATCTTTTATTTACCCATTCGGTATTGGTTTATTTTAATTCTTATTGGACACAGAGGGTGGAAATCGGTTCAATGGGTCACTCAATACATTACACTTAAATAGATCAAACACTAAATTCACTTCGCTGATTTATTACCTTTTTATCTAAACATTTAACGTCGTACTCGATGAACCAAATACACCTATATCTTTCAATTTACACCTCAAACGCTACTGAAGGATACTCATATTTATACACTTTCTAACTACCAAACAACTTTTATTAACAATGCAAATTTTCTGAAAATCTTTAATTTTACCATTCGTTATTAGCTTTATACTTGCTCTTATTGGTAACAGAGGGTGGAAATATGTGGAATGGGTCACTCAGTACAACACACTTAAATAGATCATACACTAAATTCACTTCGCTGATTTATTATCTTTTCATCTGAACATATAATGTCGTAAAACATTTTTAATTCTCGATGAACCAAATACACCTATATCTTTCAATTTACACCTCAAACACTGCTGAAGGATGCTCTTATATTCGTACATTATGTAACAACCAAACAACTTGTTTTATCAATGTAAATTTTCCTAAAATCTTTAATTTAACCATTCGATATTAGTTTTATAGTACTTCTTATTGGTAACAGAGGGTGGAAATTTGTTGAATGGGTCACTCAATACATCAGGCTCAAGTAGATCATATAGTAAATTAACTTTACTCATTTACACCTTTTAATCGAAACGCTTAATTCGTGTATATTTATAATTGTCGATGAACCAAGTACACTTCTCTCTATTTACACCTCAAACACTTCAAAACCACAGTATTTTGTCTATAATTTTTCGTAGACGGACGCTCTATAAACGAAGCTTAAAGTTTATCATCATGTTTTACTACAACACTTTTCTTATAACACACTTAACTGATACCTGCAATTTTTACCATTTCATTGCTTTCGACTGAACAAATTTACCTCTCAGTTTATTTTTACCAATGTAGCTTTCAATACCATGAATACTATCTTTGAGAATATTTCAGACCTTTTTTAACGACTGGTCAAACACATTGCCTATGTTACTGCATATCTCGTTTTATAACAAAAATTTAGGATCTTTAAAATTTAGAAAATTTAGGGAAACACTCATTTTCGAAGTAATCACTTAGAACAAATAGTGAAACTGAATACGTGAAAATGACTCACTTTCTGATATTTTCATTATTTAGCACCAAAACTTTGTCGACCTTTTTACGAATATTCAGAAAACATGGTTGAAACCAAATCTTTAAAATGTTACGTATGAATGGGGAACCTTAGCTAATAGGGCATTATGAAGTAAAGAAATTTATACTCAGTAACAAAATTTTTTTACATTGCGATTCTATCAGTACTTTAGCACTTTTTGAAACAGAGGGCATTTATGACTTTTTGAAAAATAGGGCAAAAAGTTTGGACTATTTCCTTTAACAAGCCAACACATGGCCAAATATATGCTCTAATGTAACGTTCAAATGCATTTTATTAGTCTATAACACTTTTTGTAATTAGTTATTAAACACCTTCCAAATTTAATGAAATGTCACACATTTTCGTAAATTTCGATTGATAAAATATAACGCAGTAATAAGTGGATGGAGGCTTAATACCAGAATCACACTTTTGGATTTATTGCTATCATGATATAAATTTCCAATTATCATTTAAACCTTTCTAATACTCGTTTGCTTAGAAAAAGGGCATACCAAAACATACGTTGTTAAAAAATTATATTGAAGTCAAATAATTAAGGTCTTTAATATTGGGGAAGGACAATTCTAGACAACGGTGAATTATTAAATAAAACTTTTAAATTTTAGCATCACATGTGAAATTTCTTTTTTTATCTAGGTATTATGAATTCTGATGAATTTGGACACAAAGGACAAACCAATTGAAATCGAATTTTAAAATTTGTTACTATGCAAATTTCATGGGGGATACTCTGATATTTGGACAATATATAATTACCACTCAAACCTTTATTAACGATTGTAAAACTCTTCGTTACTGGCTTTTTACTCATTTTTCGAATAACACAGGGTGGACGTTTGTAATATGGGTCACTCAAGACAACACAATTAAATATATCATATACTAAATTCACTTTGCTTATTTATTACCTTTTTATCGAAACATTTAACCTCTTATTGGTCTTATTTTCGTACACTAACTACCAAACAACTTTTATTATATCGATGGAAAATTTTTACAAGATCTTTTATTTAACCATTCGGTATTGGTTTTATTTTAGTTCTTATTGGACACAGAGGGTGGAAATCGGTTCAATGGGTCACTCAATATATTACACTTAAATAGATCAAACACTAAATTCACTTCGCTGATTTATTACCTTTTTATCTAAACATTTAACGTCGTACTCGATGAACGAAATACACCTATATCTTTCAATTTACACCTCAAACGCTACTGAAGGATACTCATATTCATACACTTTCTAACTATCAAACAACTTTTATTAACGATGCAAATTTTCTGAAAATCTTTAATTTTACCATTCGTTGTTAGCTTTATACTTGCTCTTATTGGTAACAGAGGGTGGAAATATGTGGAATGGGTCACTCAGTACAACACACTTAAATAGATCATACACTAAATTTACTTCGCTGATTTATTATCTTTTCATCTGAACATATAATGTCGTAAAACATTTTTAATTCTCGATGAACCAAATACACCTATATCTTTCAATTTACACCTCAAACACTGCTGAAGGATGCTCTTATATTCGTACATTATGTAACAACCGAACAACTCTTTTTATCAATGTAAATTTTCCTAAAATCTTTAATTTAACCATTAGATATTAGTTTTATAGTACTTCTTATTGGTAACAGAGGGTGGAAATTTGTTGAATGGGTCACTCAATACATCAGACTCAAGTAGATCATATAGTAAATTAACTTCACTCATTTACACCTTTTACTCGAAACACTTAATTCGTGTATATTAATAATTGTCGATGAACCAAGTACACTTCTCTCTTTCTATTTACACCTCAAACACTTCTAAACCACAGTATTTTTTCTATAATTTTTCGTAGACGGACACTTTATAAACGAAGCTTAAAGTTTATCATCATGTTTTACTACAACACTTTTCTTATAACACACTTAACTGATACCTGCAATTTTTACCATTTCATTGCTTTCGACTGAACAAATTTACCTCTCAGTTTATTTTTACCAATGTAGCTTTCAATACAATGAATACTATCTTTGAGAATATTTCAGACCTTTTTTAACGACTGGTCAAACACATTGCCTATGTTACTGCATATCTCGTTTTATAACACAAATTTAGGATCTTTAAAATTTAGAAAATTTAGGGAAACACTCATTTTCGAAGTAATCACTTAGAACAAATAGTGAAACTGAATACGTGAAAATGACTCACTTTCTGATATTTTCATTATTTAGCACCAAAACTTTGTCAAGGACCTTTATACGAATATTCAGAAAACATGGTTGAAACCAAATCTTTAAAATGTTACGCATGAATGGGGAACCTTAGCTAATAGGGCATTATGAAGTAAAGAAATTTATACTCAGTAACAAATTTTTTTACATTGCGATTCTATCAGTACTTTAGCACTTTTTGAAACAGAGGGCATTTATGACTTTTTGAAAAATAGGGCAAAAAGTTTGGACTATTTCCTTTAACAAGCCAACACATGGCCAAATATATGCTCTAATGTAACGTTCAAATGCATTTTATTAGTCTATAACACTTTTTGTAATTAGTTATTAAACACCTTTCTAATTTAATGAAATGTCACACATTTTCGTAAATTTCGATTGATAAAATATAACGCAGTAATAAGTGGATGGAGGCTTAATACCAGAATCACACTTTTGGATTTATTGCTATTATGATATGAATTTCCAATTATCATTTAAACCTTTCTAATACTCGTTTGCTTAGAAAAAGGACATACCAAAACATACGTTGTTAAAATATTATATTGAAGTCAAATAATTAAGGTCTTTAATATTGGGGAAGGGCAATTCTAGACAACGGAGAATTATTAAATAAAACTTTTAAATTTTAGTATCACACGTGAAATTTCTTTTTTATATAGGTATTATGAATTCTGAGGAATTTGGACACACAGGACAAACCAATTGAAATCGAATTTTAAAATTTGTTACTATGCAAATTTCATGGGGGATACTCTGATATTTAGACAATATATAATTACCACTCAAACCTTTATTAACGATTGTAAAACTCTTCGTTACTGGCTTTTTACTCATTTTTCGAATAACACAGGGTGGACGTTTGTAATATGGGTCACTCAAGGCAACACAATTAAATATATCATATACTAAATTCACTTTGCTTATTTATTACCTTTTTATCGAAACATTTAACCTCTTATTGGTCTTATATTCGTACACTAACTACCAAACAACTTTTATTATCGATGGAAAATTTTTACAAGATCTTTTATTTAACCATTCGGTATTGGTTTTATTTTAGTTCTTATTGGACACAGAGGATGGAAATCGGTTCAATGGGTCACTCAATACATTACACTTAAATAGATCAAACACTAAATTCACTTTGCTGATTTATTACCTTTTTATCTAAACATTTAACGTCGTACTCGATGAACCAAATACACCTATATCTTTCAATTTACACCTCAAACGCTACTGAAGGATACTCATATTCATACACTTTCTAACTACCAAACAACTTTTATTAACGATGCAAATTTTCTGAAAATCTTAAAATTTACCATTCGTTATTAGCTTTATACTTGCTCTTATTGGTAACAGAGGGTGGAAATATGTGGAATGGGTCACTCGGTACAACACACTTAAATAGATCATACACTAAATTCACTTCGCTGATTTATTATCTTTTCATCTGAACATATAATGTCGTAAAACATTTTTAATTCTCGATGAACCAAATACACTTTTATCTTTCAATTTACACCTCAAACACTGCTGAAGGATGCTCTTATATTCGTACATTATGTAACAACCGAAGAACTCTTTTTATCAATGTAAATTTTCCTAAAATCTTTAATTTAACCATTAGATATTAGTTTTATAGTACTTCTTATTGGTAACAGAGGGTGGAAATTTGTTGAATGGGTCACTCAATACATCAGACTCAAGTAGATCATATAGTAAATTTACTTCACTCATTTACACCTTTTAATCGAAACACTCAATTCGTGTATATTTATAATTGTCGATGAACCAAGTACACTTCTCTCTTTCTATTTACACCTCAAACACTTCAAAACCACAGTATTTTGTCTATAATTTTTCGTAGACGGACACTTTATAAACGAAGCTTAAAGTTTATCATCATGTTTTACTACAACACTTTTCTTATAACACACTTAACTGATACCTGCAATTTTTACCATTTCATTGCTTTCGACTGAACAAATTTACCTCTCAGTTTATTTTTACCAATGTAGCTTTCAATACCATGAATACTATCTTTGAGAATATTTCAGACCTTTTTTAACGACTGGTCAAACACATTGCCTATGTTACTGCATATCTCGTTTTATAACAAAAATTTAGGATCTTTAAAATTTAGAAAATTTAGGGAAACACTCATTTTCGAAGTAATCACTTAGAACAAATAGTGAAACTGAATACATGAAAATGACTCACTTTCTGATATTTTCATTATTTAGCACCAAAACTTTGTCAAGGACCTTTATACGAATATTCAGAAAACATGGTTGAAACCAAATCTTTAAAATGTTACGTATGAATGGGGAACCTTAGCTAATAGGGCATTATGAAGTAAAGAAATTTATACTCAGTAACAAAATTTTTTTACATTGCGATTCTATCAGTACTTTAGCACTTTTTGAAACAGAGGGCATTTATGACTTTTTGAAAAATAGGGCAAAAAGTTTGGACTATTTCCTTTAACAAGCCAACACATGGCCAAATATATGCTCTAATGTAACGTTCAAATGCATTTTATTAGTCTATAACACTTTTTGTAATTAGTTATTAAACACCTTTCTAATTTAATGAAATGTCACACATTTTCGTAAATTTCGATTGATAAAATATAACGCAGTAATAAGTGGATGGAGGCTTAATACCAGAATCACACTTTTGGATTTATTGCTATTATGATATAAATTTCCAATTATCATTTAAACCTTTCTAATACTCGTTTGCTTAGAAAAAGGACATACCAAAACATACGTTGTTAAAATATTATATTGAAGTCAAATAATTAAGGTCTTTAATATTGGGGAAGGACAATTCTAGACAACGGAGAATTATTAAATATAACTTTTAAATTTTAGTATCACACGTGAAATTTCTTTTTTATCTAGGTATTATGAATTCTGATGAATTTGGACACACAGGACAAACCAATTGAAATCGAATTTTAAAATTTGTTACTATGCAAATTTCATGGGGGATACTCTGATATTTGGACAATATATAATTACCACTCAAACCTTTATTAACGATTGTAAAACTCTTCGTTACTGGCTTTTTACTCATTTTTCGAATAACACACGGTGGACGTTTGTAATATGGGTCACTCAAGACAACACAATTAAATATATCATATACTAAATTCACTTTGCTTATTTATTACCTTTTTATCGAAACATTTAACCTCTTATTGGTCTTATATTCGTACACTAACTACCAAACAACTTTTATTATCTATGGAAAATTTTTACAAGATCTTTTATTTAACCATTCGGTATTGGTTTTATTTTAGTTCTTATTGGACACAGAGGGTGGAAATCGGTTCAATGGGTCACTCAATACATTACACTTAAATAGATCAAACACTAAATTCACTTCGCTGATTTATTACCTTTTTATCTAAACATTTAACGCCGTACTCGATGAACGAAATACACCTATATCTTTCAATTTATACCTCAAACGCTACTGAAGGATACTCATATTCATACACTTTCTAACTATCAAACAACTTTTATTAACGATGCAAATTTTCTGAAAATCTTTAATTTTACCATTCGTTATTAGCTTTATACTTGCTCTTATTGGTAACAGAGGGTGGAAATATGTGGAAATGGTCACTCAGTACAACACACTTAAATAGATCATACACTAAATTCACTTCGCTGATTTATTATCTTTTCATCTGAACATATAATGTCGTAAAACATTTTTAATTCTCGATGAACCAAATACACCTATATCTTTCAATTTACACCTCAAACACTGCTGAAGGATGCTCTTATATTCGTACATTATGTAACAACTGAACAACTCTTTTTATCAATGTAAATTTTCCTAAAATCTTTAATTTAACCATTAGATATTAGTTTTATAGTACTTCTTATTGGTAACAGAGGGTGGAAATTTGTTGAATGGGTCACTCAATACATCAGACTCAAGTAGATCATATAGTAAATTAACTTCACTCATTTACACCTTTTAATCGAAACAATTCGTGTATATTTATAATTGTCGATGAACCAAGTACACTTCTCTCTTTCTATTTGCACCTCAAACACTTCAAAACCACAGTATTTTGTCTATAATTTTTCGTAGTCGGACACTTTATAAACGAAGCTTAAAGTTTATCATCATGTTTTACTACAACACTTTTCTTATAACACACTTAACTGATACCTGCAATTTTTACCATTTCATTGCTTTCGACTGAACAAATTTACCTCTCAGTTTATTTTTACCAATGTAGCTTTCAATACCATGAATACTATCTTTGAGAATATTTCAGACCTTTTTTAACGACTGGTCAAACACATTGCCTATGTTACTGCATATCTCGTTTTATAACACAAATTTAGGAACTTTAAAATTTAGAAAATTTAGGAAAACACTCATTTTAGAAGTAATCATTTAGAACAAATAGTGAAACTGAATACGTGAAAATGACTCACTTTCTGATATTTTCATTACTTAGCACCAAAACTTTGTCAAGGACCTTTATACGAATATTCAGAAAACATGGTTGAAACCAAATTTTTAAAATGTTACGTATGAATGGGGAACCTTAGCTAATAGGGCATTATGAAGTAAAGAAATTTATACTCAGTAACAAAATTTTTTTACATTGCGATTCTATCAGTACTTTAGCACTTTTTGAAACAGAGGGCATTTATGACTTTTTGAAAAATAGGGCAAAAAGTTTGGACTATTTCCTTTAACAAGCCAACACATGGCCAAATATATGCTCTAATGTAACGTTCAAATGCATTTTATTAGTCTATAACACTTTTTGTAATTAGTTATTAAACACCTTTCTAATTTAATGAAATGTCACACATTTTCGTAAATTTCGATTGATAAAACATAACGCAGTAATAAGTGGATGGAGGCTTAATACCAGAATCACACTTTTGGATTTATTGCTATTATGATATAAATTTCCAATTATCATTTAAACCTTTCTAATACTCGTTTGCATTGAAGTCAACTAATTAAGGTCTTTAATATTGGGGAAGGACAATTCTAGACAACGGTGAAATTATTAAATAAAACTTTTAAATTTTAGCATCACACATGAAATTTCTTTTTTTATCTAGGTATTATGAATTCTGATGAATTTGGACAGAAAGGACAAACCAATTGAAATCGAATTTTAAAATTTGTTACTATGCAAATTTCATGGGGGATACTCTGATATTTGGACAATATATAATTACCACTCAAACCTTTATTAACGATTGTAAAACTCTTCGTTACTGGCTTTTTACTCATTTTTCGAATAACACAGGGTGGACGTTTGTAATATGGGTCACTCAAGACAACACAATTAAATATATCATATACTAAATTCACTTTGCTGATTTATTACCTTTTTATCGAAACATTCAACCTCTTATTGGTCTTATATTCGTACACTAACTACCAAACAACTATTATTATCGATGGAAAAATTTTTACAAGATCTTTTATTTACCCATTCGGTATTGGTTTATTTTAATTCTTATTGGACACAGAGGGTGGAAATCGGTTCAATGGGTCACTCAATACATTACACTTAAATAGATCAAACACTAAATTCACTTCGCTGATTTATTACCTTTTTATCTAAACATTTAACGTCGTACTCGATGAACCAAATACACCTATATCTTTCAATTTACACCTCAAACGCTACTGAAGGATACTCATATTCATACACTTTCTAACTACCAAACAACTTTTATTAACGATGCAAATTTTCTGAAAATCTTTAATTTTACCATTCGTTATTAGCTTTATACTTGCTCTTATTGGTAACAGAGGGTGGAAATATGTGGAATGGGTCACTCAGTACAACACACTTAAATAGATCATACACTAAATTCACTTCGCTGATTTATTATCTTTTCATCTGAACATATAATGTCGTAAAACATTTTTAATTCTCGATGAACCAAATACACCTATATCTTTCAATTTACACCTCAAACACTGCTGAAGGATGCTCTTATATTCGTACATTATGTAACAACCAAACAACTTGTTTTATCAATGTAAATTTTCCTAAAATCTTTAATTTAACCATTCGATATTAGTTTTATAGTACTTCTTATTGGTAACAGAGGGTGGAAATTTGTTGAATGGGTCACTCAATACATCAGGCTCAAGTAGATCATATAGTAAATTAACTTTACTCATTTACACCTTTTAATCGAAACGCTTAATTCGTGTATATTTATAATTGTCGATGAACCAAGTACACTTCTCTCTATTTACACCTCAAACACTTCAAAACCACAGTATTTTGTCTATAATTTTTCGTAGACGGACACTTTATAAACGAAGCTTAAAGTTTATCATCATGTTTTACTACAACACTTTTCTTATAACACACTTAACTGATACCTGCAATTTTTACCATTTCATTGCTTTCGACTGAACAAATTTACCTCTCAGTTTATTTTTACCAATGTAGCTTTCAATACCATGAATACTATCTTTGAGAATATTTCAGACCTTTTTTAACGACTGGTCAAACACATTGCCTATGTTACTGCATATCTCGTTTTATAACAAAAATTTAGGATCTTTAAAATTTAGAAAATTTAGGGAAACACTCATTTTCGAAGTAATCACTTAGAACAAATAGTGAAACTGGATACGTGAAAATGACTCACTTTCTGATATTTTCATTATTTAGCACCAAAACTTTGTCGACCTTTATACGAATATTCAGAAAACATGGTTGAAACCAAATCTTTAAAATGTTACTATGAATGGGGAACCTTAGCTAATAGGGCATTATGAAGTAAAGAAATTTATACTCAGTAACAAAATTTTTTTACATTGCGATTCTATCAGTACTTTAGCACTTTTTGAAACAGAGGGCATTTATGACTTTTTGAAAAATAGGGCAAAAAGTTTGGACTATTTCCTTTAACAAGCCAACACATGGCCAAATATATGCTCTAATGTAACGTTCAAATGCATTTTATTAGTCTATAACACTTTTTGTAATTAGTTATTAAACACCTTTCAAATTTAATGAAATGTCACACATTTTCGTAAATTTCGATTGATAAAATATAACGCAGTAATAAGTGGATGGAGGCTTAATACCAGAATCACACTTTTGGATTTATTGCTATCATGATATAAATTTCCAATTATCATTTAAACCTTTCTAATACTCGTTTGCTTAGAAAAAGGGCATACCAAAACATACGTTGTTAAAAAATTATATTGAAGTCAAATAATTAAGGTCTTTAATATTGGGGAAGGACAATTCTAGACAACGGTGAATTATTAAATAAAACTTTTAAATTTTAGCATCACATGTGAAATTTCTTTTTTTATCTAGGTATTATGAATTCTGATGAATTTGGACACACAGGACAAACCAATTGAAATCGAATTTTAAAATTTGTTACTATGCAAATTTCATGGGGGATACTCTGATTATTTGGACAATATATAATTACCACTCAAACCTTTATTAACAATTGTAAAACTCTTCGTTACTGGCTTTTTACTCATTTTTCGAATAACACAGGGTGGACGTTTGTAATATGGGTCACTCAAGACAACACAATTAAATATATCATATACTAAATTCACTTTGCTTATTTATTACCTTTTTATCGAAACATTTAACCTCTTATTGGTCTTATATTTGTACACTAACTACCAAACAACTTTTATTATCGATGGAAAATTTTTACAAGATCTTTTATTTAACCATTCGGTATTGGTTTTATTTTAGTTCTTATTGGATACAGAGGGTGGAAATCGGTTCAATGGGTCACTCAATACATTACACTTAAATAGATCAAACACTAAATTCACTTCGCTGATTTATTACCTTTTTATCTAAACATTTAACGTCGTACTCGATGAACGAAATACACCTATATCTTTCAATTTACACCTCAAACGCTACTGAAGGATACTCATATTCATACACTTTCTAACTATCAAACAACTTTTATTAACGATGCAAATTTTCTGAAAAACTTTAATTTTACCATTCGTTATTAGCTTTATACTTGCTCTTATTGGTAACAGAGGGTGGAAATATGTGGAATGGGTCACTCAGTACAACACACTTAAATAGATCATACACTAAATTCACTTCGCTGATTTATTATCTTTTCATCTGAACATATAATGTCGTAAAACATTTTTAATTCTCGATGAACCAAATACACCTATATCTTTCAATTTACACCTCAAACACTGCTGAACGATGCTCTTATATTCGTACATTATGTAACAACCGAACAACTCTTTTTATCAATGTAAATTTTCCTAAAATCTTTAATTTAACCATTAGATATTAGTTTTATAGTACTTCTTATTGGTAACAGAGGGTGGAAATTTGTTGAATGGGTCACTCAATACATCAGACTCGAGTAGATCATATAGTAAATTAACTTCACTCATTTACACCTTTTACTCGAAACACTTAATTCGTGTATATTAATAATTGTCGATGAACCAAGTACACTTCTCTCTTTCTATTTACACCTCAAACACTTCTAAACCACAGTATTTTTTCTATAATTTTTCGTAGACGGACACTTTATAAACGAAGCTTAAAGTTTATCATGTTTTACTACAACACTTAACTGATACCTGCAATTTTTACCATTTCATTGCTTTCGACTGAACAAATTTACCTCTCAGTTTATTTTTACCAATGTAGTTTTCAATACCATGAATACTATCTTTGAGAATATTTCAGATCTTTTTTAACGACTGGTCAAACACATTGCCTATGTTACTGCATATCTCGTTTTATAACAAAAATTTAGGATCTTTAAAATTTAGAAAATTTAGGGAAACACTCATTTTCGAAGTAATCACTTAGAACAAATAGTGAAACTGAATACATGAAAATGACTCACTTTCTGATATTTTCATTATTTAGCACCAAAACTTTGTCAAGGACCTTTATACTAATATTCAGAAAACATGGTTGAAACCAAATCTTTAAAATGTTACGTATGAATGGGGAACCTTAGCTAATAGGGCATTATGAAGTAAAGAAATTTATACTCAGTAACAAAATTTTTTTACATTGCGATTCTATCAGTACTTTAGCACTTTTTGAAACAGAGGGCATTTATGACTTTTTGAAAAATAGGGCAAAAAGTTTGGACTATTTCCTTTAACAAGCCAACACATGGCCAAATATATGCTCTAATGTAACGTTCAAATGCATTTTATTAGTCTATAACACTTTTTGTAATTAGTTATTAAACACCTTTCTAATTTAATGAAATGTCACACATTTTCGTAAATTTCGATTGATAAAATATAACGCAGTAATAAGTGGATGGAGGCTTAATACCAGAATCACACTTTTGGATTTATTGCTATTATGATATAAATTTCCAATTATCATTTAAACCTTTCTAATACTCGTTTGCATTGAAGTCAACTAATTAAGGTCTTTAATATTGGGGAAGGACAATTCTAGACAACGGTGAAATTATTAAATAAAACTTTTAAATTTTAGCATCACACATGAAATTTCTTTTTTTATCTAGGTATTATGAATTCTGATGAATTTGGACAGAAAGGACAAACCAATTGAAATCGAATTTTAAAATTTGTTACTATGCAAATTTCATGGGGGATACTCTGATATTTGGACAATATATAATTACCACTCAAACCTTTATTAACGATTGTAAAACTCTTCGTTACTGGCTTTTTACTCATTTTTCGAATAACACAGGGTGGACGTTTGTAATATGGGTCACTCAAGACAACACAATTAAATATATCATATACTAAATTCACTTTGCTGATTTATTACCTTTTTATCGAAACATTCAACCTCTTATTGGTCTTATATTCGTACACTAACTACCAAACAACTATTATTATCGATGGAAAAATTTTTACAAGATCTTTTATTTACCCATTCGGTATTGGTTTATTTTAATTCTTATTGGACACAGAGGGTGGAAATCGGTTCAATGGGTCACTCAATACATTACACTTAAATAGATCAAACACTAAATTCACTTCGCTGATTTATTACCTTTTTATCTAAACATTTAACGTCGTACTCGATGAACCAAATACACCTATATCTTTCAATTTACACCTCAAACGCTACTGAAGGATACTCATATTCATACACTTTCTAACTACCAAACAACTTTTATTAACGATGCAAATTTTCTGAAAATCTTTAATTTTACCATTCGTTATTAGCTTTATACTTGCTCTTATTGGTAACAGAGGGTGGAAATATGTGGAATGGGTCACTCAGTACAACACACTTAAATAGATCATACACTAAATTCACTTCGCTGATTTATTATCTTTTCATCTGAACATATAATGTCGTAAAACATTTTTAATTCTCGATGAACCAAATACACCTATATCTTTCAATTTACACCTCAAACACTGCTGAAGGATGCTCTTATATTCGTACATTATGTAACAACCAAACAACTTGTTTTATCAATGTAAATTTTCCTAAAATCTTTAATTTAACCATTCGATATTAGTTTTATAGTACTTCTTATTGGTAACAGAGGGTGGAAATTTGTTGAATGGGTCACTCAATACATCAGACTCAAGTAGATCATATAGTAAATTAACTTTACTCATTTACACCTTTTAATCGAAACGCTTAATTCGTGTATATTTATAATTGTCGATGAACCAAGTACACTTCTCTCTTTCTATTTACACCTCAAACACTTCAAAACCACAGTATTTTGTCTATAATTTTTCGTAGACGGACACTTTATAAACGAAGCTTAAAGTTTATCATCATGTTTTACTACAACACTTTTCTTATAACACACTTAACTGATACCTGCAATTTTTACCATTTCATTGCTTTTGACTGAACAAATTTACCTCTCAGTTTATTTTTACCAATGTAGCTTTCAATACCATGAATACTATCTTTGAGAATATTTCAGACCTTTTTTAACGACTGGTCAAACACATTGCCTATGTTACTGCATATCTCATTTTATAACAAAAATTTAGGATCTTTAAAATTTAGAAAATTTAGGGAAACACTCATTTTCGAAGTAATCACTTAGAACAAATAGTGAAACTGAATACGTGAAAATGACTCACTTTCTGATATTTTCATTATTTAGCACCAAAACTTTGTCAAGGACCTTTATACGAATATTCAGAAAACATGGTTGAAACCAAATTTTTAAAATGTTACGTATGAATGGGGAACCTTAGGTAATAGGGCATTATGAAGTAAAGAAATTTATACTCAGTAACAAAATTTTTTTACATTGCGATTCTATCAGTACTTTAGCACTTTTTGAAACAGAGGGCATTTATGACTTTTTGAAAAATAGGGCAAAAAGTTTGGACTATTTCCTTTAACAAGCCAACACATGGCCAAATATATGCTCTAATGTAACGTTCAAATGCATTTTATTAGTCTATAACACTTTTTGTAATTAGTTATTAAACACCTTTCTAATTTAATGAAATGTCACACATTTTCGTAAATTTCGATTGATAAAATATAACGCAGTAATAAGTGGATGGAGGCTTAATACCAGAATCACACTTTTGGATTTATTGCTATTATGATATAAATTTCCAATTATCATTTAAACCTTTCTAATACTCGTTTGCATTGAAGTCAACTAATTAAGGTCTTTAATATTGGGGAAGGACAATTCTAGACAACGGTGAAATTATTAAATAAAACTTTTAAATTTTAGCATCACACATGAAATTTCTTTTTTTATCTAGGTATTATGAATTCTGATGAATTTGGACAGAAAGGACAAACCAATTGAAATCGAATTTTAAAATTTGTTACTATGCAAATTTCATGGGGGATACTCTGATATTTGGACAATATATAATTACCACTCAAACCTTTATTAACGATTGTAAAACTCTTCGTTACTGGCTTTTTACTCATTTTTCGAATAACACAGGGTGGACGTTTGTAATATGGGTCACTCAAGACAACACAATTAAATATATCATATACTAAATTCACTTTGCTGATTTATTACCTTTTTATCGAAACATTCAACCTCTTATTGGTCTTATATTCGTACACTAACTACCAAACAACTATTATTATGGATGGAAAAATTTTTACAAGATCTTTTATTTACCCATTCGGTATTGGTTTATTTTAATTCTTATTGGACACAGAGGGTGGAAATCGGTTCAATGGGTCACTCAATACATTACACTTAAATAGATCAAACACTAAATTCACTTCGCTGATTTATTACCTTTTTATCTAAACATTTAACGTCGTACTCGATGAACCAAATACACCTATATCTTTCAATTTACACCTCAAACGCTACTGAAGGATACTCATATTTATACACTTTCTAACTACCAAACAACTTTTATTAACAATGCAAATTTTCTGAAAATCTTTAATTTTACCATTCGTTATTAGCTTTATACTTGCTCTTATTGGTAACAGAGGGTGGAAATATGTGGAATGGGTCACTCAGTACAACACACTTAAATAGATCATACACTAAATTCACTTCGCTGATTTATTATCTTTTCATCTGAACATATAATGTCGTAAAACATTTTTAATTCTCGATGAACCAAATACACCTATATCTTTCAATTTACACCTCAAACACTGCTGAAGGATGCTCTTATATTCGTACATTATGTAACAACCAAACAACTTGTTTTATCAATGTAAATTTTCCTAAAATCTTTAATTTAACCATTCGATATTAGTTTTATAGTACTTCTTATTGGTAACAGAGGGTGGAAATTTGTTGAATGGGTCACTCAATACATCAGACTCAAGTAGATCATATAGTAAATTAACTTCACTCATTTACACCTTTTACTCGAAACACTTAATTCGTGTATATTAATAATTGTCGATGAACCAAGTACACTTCTCTCTTTCTATTTACACCTCAAACACTTCTAAACCACAGTATTTTTTCTATAATTTTTCGTAGACGGACACTTTATAAACGAAGCTTAAAGTTTATCATCATGTTTTACTACAACACTTTTCTTATAACACACTTAACTGATACCTGCAGTTTTTACCATTTCATTGCTTTCGACTGAACAATTTTACCTCTCAGTTTATTTTTACCAATGTAGCTTTCAATACCATTAATACTATCTTTAAGAATATTTCAGACCTTTTTTAACGACTGGTCAAACACATTGCCTATGTTACTGCATATCTCGTTTTATAACAAAATTTTAGGATCTTTAAAATTTAGAAAATTTAGGGAAACACTCATTTTCGAAGTAATCACTTAGAACAAATAGTGAAACTGAATACGTGAAAATGACTCACTTTCTGATATTTTCATTATTTAGCACCAAAACTTTGTCGACCTTTATACGAATATTCAGAAAACATGGTTGAAACCAAATCTTTAAAATGTTACGTATGAATGGGGAACCTTAGCTAATAGGGCATTATGAAGTAAAGAAATTTATACTCAGTAACAAAATTTTTTTACATTGCGATTCTATCAGTACTTTAGCACTTTTTGAAACAGAGGGCATTTATGACTTTTTGAAAAATAGGGCAAAAAGTTTGGACTATTTCCTTTAACAAGCCAACACATGGCCAAATATATGCTCTAATGTAACGTTCAAATGCATTTTATTAGTCTATAACACTTTTTGTAATTAGTTATTAAACACCTTTCAAATTTAATGAAATGTCACACATTTTCGTAAATTTCGATTGATAAAATATAACGCAGTAATAAGTGGATGGAGGCTTAATACCAGAATCACACTTTTGGATTTATTGCTATCATGATATAAATTTCCAATTATCATTTAAACCTTTCTAATACTCGTTTGCTTAGAAAAAGGGCATACCAAAACATACGTTGTTAAAAAATTATATTGAAGTCAAATAATTAAGGTCTTTAATATTGGTGAAGGACAATTCTAGACAACGGTGAATTATTAAATAAAACTTTTAAATTTTAGCATCACATGTGAAATTTCTTTTTTTATCTAGGTATTATGAATTCTGATGAATTTGGACACAAAGGACAAACCAATTGAAATCGAATTTTAAAATTTGTTACTATGCAAATTTCATGGGGGATACTCTGATATTTGGACAATATATAATTACCACTCAAACCTTTATTAACGATTGTAAAACTCTTCGTTACTGGCTTTTTACTCATTTTTCGAATAACACAGGGTGGACGTTTGTAATATGGGTCACTCAAGCCAACACAATTAAATATATCATATACTAAATTCACTTTGCTTATTTATTACCTTTTTATCGAAACATTTAACCTCTTATTGGTCTTATTTTCGTACACTAACTACCAAACAACTTTTATTATATCGATGGAAAATTTTTACAAGATCTTTTATTTAACCATTCGGTATTGGTTTTATTTTAGTTCTTATTGGACACAGAGGGTGGAAATCGGTTCAATGGGTCACTCAATATATTACACTTAAATAGATCAAACACTAAATTCACTTCGCTGATTTATTACCTTTTTATCTAAACATTTAACGTCGTACTCGATGAACGAAATACACCTATATCTTTCAATTTACACCTCAAACACTGCTGAAGGATGCTCTTATATTCGTACATTATGTAACAACCGAACAACTCTTTTTATCAATGTAAATTTTCCTAAAATCTTTAATTTAACCATTAGATATTAGTTTTATAGTACTTCTTATTGGTAACAGAGGGTGGAAATTTGTTGAATGGGTCACTCAATACATCAGACTCAAGTAGATCATATAGTAAATTAACTTCACTCATTTACACCTTTTACTCGAAACACTTAATTCGTGTATATTAATAATTGTCGATGAACCAAGTACACTTCTCTCTTTCTATTTACACCTCAAACACTTCTAAACCACAGTATTTTTTCTATAATTTTTCGTAGACGGACACTTTATAAACGAAGCTTAAAGTTTATCATCATGTTTTACTACAACACTTTTCTTATAACACACTTAACTGATACCTGCAATTTTTACCATTTCATTGCTTTCGACTGAACAAATTTACCTCTCAGTTTATTTTTACCAATGTAGCTTTCAATACCATGAATACTATCTTTGAGAATATTTCAGACCTTTTTTAACGACTGGTCAAACACATTGCCTATGTTACTGCATATCTCGTTTTATAACACAAATTTAGGATCTTTAAAATTTAGAAAATTTAGGGAAACACTCATTTTCGAAGTAATCACTTAGAACAAATAGTGAAACTGAATACGTGAAAATGACTCACTTTCTGATATTTTCATTATTTAGCACCAAAACTTTGTCAAGGACCTTTATACGAATATTCAGAAAACATGGTTGAAACCAAATCTTTAAAATGTTACGCATGAATGGGGAACCTTAGCTAATAGGGCATTATGAAGTAAAGAAATTTATACTCAGTAACAAATTTTTTTACATTGCGATTCTATCAGTACTTTAGCACTTTTTGAAACAGAGGGCATTTATGACTTTTTGAAAAATAGGGCAAAAAGTTTGGACTATTTCCTTTAACAAGCCAACACATGGCCAAATATATGCTCTAATGTAACGTTCAAATGCATTTTATTAGTCTATAACACTTTTTGTAATTAGTTATTAAACACCTTTCTAATTTAATGAAATGTCACACATTTTCGTAAATTTCGATTGATAAAATATAACGCAGTAATAAGTGGATGGAGGCTTAATACCAGAATCACACTTTTGGATTTATTGCTATTATGATATAAATTTCCAATTATCATTTAAACCTTTCTAATACTCGTTTGCTTAGAAAAAGGACATACCAAAACATACGTTGTTAAAATATTATATTGAAGTCAAATAATTAAGGTCTTTAATATTGGGGAAGGGCAATTCTAGACAACGGAGAATTATTAAATAAAACTTTTAAATTTTAGTATCACACGTGAAATTTCTTTTTTATATAGGTATTATGAATTCTGAGGAATTTGGACACACAGGACAAACCAATTGAAATCGAATTTTAAAATTTGTTACTATGCAAATTTCATGGGGGATACTCTGATATTTAGACAATATATAATTACCACTCAAACCTTTATTAACGATTGTAAAACTCTTCGTTACTGGCTTTTTACTCATTTTTCGAATAACACAGGGTGGACGTTTGTAATATGGGTCACTCAAGGCAACACAATTAAATATATCATATACTAAATTCACTTTGCTTATTTATTACCTTTTTATCGAAACATTTAACCTCTTATTGGTCTTATATTCGTACACTAACTACCAAACAACTTTTATTATCGATGGAAAATTTTTACAAGATCTTTTATTTAACCATTCGGTATTGGTTTTATTTTAGTTCTTATTGGACACAGAGGATGGAAATCGGTTCAATGGGTCACTCAATACATTACACTTAAATAGATCAAACACTAAATTCACTTTGCTGATTTATTACCTTTTTATCTAAACATTTAACGTCGTACTCGATGAACCAAATACACCTATATCTTTCAATTTACACCTCAAACGCTACTGAAGGATACTCATATTCATACACTTTCTAACTACCAAACAACTTTTATTAACGATGCAAATTTTCTGAAAATCTTAAAATTTACCATTCGTTATTAGCTTTATACTTGCTCTTATTGGTAACAGAGGGTGGAAATATGTGGAATGGGTCACTCGGTACAACACACTTAAATAGATCATACACTAAATTCACTTCGCTGATTTATTATCTTTTCATCTGAACATATAATGTCGTAAAACATTTTTAATTCTCGATGAACCAAATACACTTTTATCTTTCAATTTACACCTCAAACACTGCTGAAGGATGCTCTTATATTCGTACATTATGTAACAACCGAAGAACTCTTTTTATCAATGTAAATTTTCCTAAAATCTTTAATTTAACCATTAGATATTAGTTTTATAGTACTTCTTATTGGTAACAGAGGGTGGAAATTTGTTGAATGGGTCACTCAATACATCAGACTCAAGTAGATCATATAGTAAATTTACTTCACTCATTTACACCTTTTAATCGAAACACTCAATTCGTGTATATTTATAATTGTCGATGAACCAAGTACACTTCTCTCTTTCTATTTGCACCTCAAACACTTCAAAACCACAGTATTTTGTCTATAATTTTTCGTAGTCGGACACTTTATAAACGAAGCTTAAAGTTTATCATCATGTTTTACTACAACACTTTTCTTATAACACACTTAACTGATACCTGCAATTTTTACCATTTCATTGCTTTCGACTGAACAAATTTACCTCTCAGTTTATTTTTACCAATGTAGCTTTCAATACCATGAATACTATCTTTGAGAATATTTCAGACCTTTTTTAACGACTGGTCAAACACATTGCCTATGTTACTGCATATCTCGTTTTATAACACAAATTTAGGATCTTTAAAATTTAGAAAATTTAGGAAAACACTCATTTTCGAAGTAATCATTTAGAACAAATAGTGAAACTGAATACGTGAAAATGACTCACTTTCTGATATTTTCATTACTTAGCACCAAAACTTTGTCAAGGACCTTTATACGAATATTCAGAAAACATGGTTGAAACCAAATTTTTAAAATGTTACGTATGAATGGGGAACCTTAGCTAATAGGGCATTATGAAGTAAAGAAATTTATACTCAGTAACAAAATTTTTTTACATTGCGATTCTATCAGTACTTTAGCACTTTTTGAAACAGAGGGCATTTATGACTTTTTGAAAAATAGGGCAAAAAGTTTGGACTATTTCCTTTAACAAGCCAACACATGGCCAAATATATGCTCTAATGTAACGTTCAAATGCATTTTATTAGTCTATAACACTTTTTGTAATTAGTTATTAAACACCTTTCTAATTTAATGAAATGTCACACATTTTCGTAAATTTCGATTGATAAAATATAACGCAGTAATAAGTGGATGGAGGCTTAATACCAGAATCACACTTTTGGATTTATTGCTATTATGATATAAATTTCCAATTATCATTTAAACCTTTCTAATACTCGTTTGCATTGAAGTCAACTAATTAAGGTCTTTAATATTGGGGAAGGACAATTCTAGACAACGGTGAAATTATTAAATAAAACTTTTAAATTTTAGCATCACACATGAAATTTCTTTTTTTATCTAGGTATTATGAATTCTGATGAATTTGGACAGAAAGGACAAACCAATTGAAATCGAATTTTAAAATTTGTTACTATGCAAATTTCATGGGGGATACTCTGATATTTGGACAATATATAATTACCACTCAAACCTTTATTAACGATTGTAAAACTCTTCGTTACTGGCTTTTTACTCATTTTTCGAATAACACAGGGTGGACGTTTGTAATATGGGTCACTCAAGACAACACAATTAAATATATCATATACTAAATTCACTTTGCTGATTTATTACCTTTTTATCGAAACATTCAACCTCTTATTGGTCTTATATTCGTACACTAACTACCAAACAACTATTATTATCGATGGAAAAATTTTTACAAGATCTTTTATTTACCCATTCGGTATTGGTTTATTTTAATTCTTATTGGACACAGAGGGTGGAAATCGGTTCAATGGGTCACTCAATACATTACACTTAAATAGATCAAACACTAAATTCACTTCGCTGATTTATTACCTTTTTATCTAAACATTTAACGTCGTACTCGATGAACCAAATACACCTATATCTTTCAATTTACACCTCAAACGCTACTGAAGGATACTCATATTCATACACTTTCTAACTACCAAACAACTTTTATTAACGATGCAAATTTTCTGAAAATCTTTAATTTTACCATTCGTTATTAGCTTTATACTTGCTCTTATTGGTAACAGAGGGTGGAAATATGTGGAATGGGTCACTCAGTACAACACACTTAAATAGATCATACACTAAATTCACTTCGCTGATTTATTATCTTTTCATCTGAACATATAATGTCGTAAAACATTTTTAATTCTCGATGAACCAAATACACCTATATCTTTCAATTTACACCTCAAACACTGCTGAAGGATGCTCTTATATTCGTACATTATGTAACAACCAAACAACTTGTTTTATCAATGTAAATTTTCCTAAAATCTTTAATTTAACCATTCGATATTAGTTTTATAGTACTTCTTATTGGTAACAGAGGGTGGAAATTTGTTGAATGGGTCACTCAATACATCAGGCTCAAGTAGATCATATAGTAAATTAACTTTACTCATTTAGACCTTTTAATCGAAACGCTTAATTCGTGTATATTTATAATTGTCGATGAACCAAGTACACTTCTCTCTATTTACACCTCAAACACTTCAAAACCACAGTATTTTGTCTATAATTTTTCGTAGACGGACACTTTATAAACGAAGCTTAAAGTTTATCATCATGTTTTACTACAACACTTTTCTTATAACACACTTAACTGATACCTGCAATTTTTACCATTTCATTGCTTTCGACTGAACAAATTTACCTCTCAGTTTATTTTTACCAATGTAGCTTTCAATACCATGAATACTATCTTTGAGAATATTTCAGACCTTTTTTAACGACTGGTCAAACACATTGCCTATGTTACTGCATATCTCGTTTTATAACAAAAATTTAGGATCTTTAAAATTTAGAAAATTTAGGGAAACACTCATTTTCGAAGTAATCACTTAGAACAAATAGTGAAACTGGATACGTGAAAATGACTCACTTTCTGATATTTTCATTATTTAGCACCAAAACTTTGTCGACCTTTATACGAATATTCAGAAAACATGGTTGAAACCAAATCTTTAAAATGTTACTATGAATGGGGAACCTTAGCTAATAGGGCATTATGAAGTAAAGAAATTTATACTCAGTAACAAAATTTTTTTACATTGCGATTCTATCAGTACTTTAGCACTTTTTGAAACAGAGGGCATTTATGACTTTTTGAAAAATAGGGCAAAAAGTTTGGACTATTTCCTTTAACAAGCCAACACATGGCCAAATATATGCTCTAATGTAACGTTCAAATGCATTTTATTAGTCTATAACACTTTTTGTAATTAGTTATTAAACACCTTTCAAATTTAATGAAATGTCACACATTTTCGTAAATTTCGATTGATAAAATATAACGCAGTAATAAGTGGATGGAGGCTTAATACCAGAATCACACTTTTGGATTTATTGCTATCATGATATAAATTTCCAATTATCATTTAAACCTTTCTAATACTCGTTTGCTTAGAAAAAGGGCATACCAAAACATACGTTGTTAAAAAATTATATTGAAGTCAAATAATTAAGGTCTTTAATATTGGGGAAGGACAATTCTAGACAACGGTGAATTATTAAATAAAACTTTTAAATTTTAGCATCACATGTGAAATTTCTTTTTTTATCTAGGTATTATGAATTCTGATGAATTTGGACACAAAGGACAAACCAATTGAAATCGAATTTTAAAATTTGTTACTATGCAAATTTCATGGGGGATACTCTGATATTTGGACAATATATAATTACCACTCAAACCTTTATTAACGATTGTAAAACTCTTCGTTACTGGCTTTTTACTCATTTTTCGAATAACACAGGGTGGACGTTTGTAATATGGGTCACTCAAGACAACACAATTAAATATATCATATACTAAATTCACTTTGCTTATTTATTACCTTTTTATCGAAACATTTAACCTCTTATTGGTCTTATATTCGTACACTAACTACCAAACAACTTTTATTATCGATGGAAAATTTTTACAAGATCTTTTATTTAACCATTCGGTATTGGTTTTATTTTAGTTCTTATTGGACACAGAGGGTGGAAATCGGTTCAATGGGTCACTCAATACATTACACTTAAATAGATCAAACACTAAATTCACTTCGCTGATTTATTACCTTTTTATCTAAACATTTAACGTCGTACTCGATGAACGAAATACACCTATATCTTTCAATTTACACCTCAAACGCTACTGAAGGATACTCATATTCATACACTTTCTAACTATCAAACAACTTTTATTAACGATGCAAATTTTCTGAAAATCTTTAATTTTACCATTCGTTATTAGCTTTATACTTGCTCTTATTGGTAACAGAGGGTTGAAATATGTGGAATGGGTCACTCAGTACAACACACTTAAATAGATCATACACTAAATTCACTTCGCTGATTTATTATCTTTTCATCTGAACATATAATGTCGTAAAACATTTTTAATTCTCGATGAACCAAATACACCTATATCTTTCAATTTACACCTCAAACACTGCTGAAGGATGCTCTTATATTCGTACATTATGTAACAACCGAACAACTCTTTTTATCAATGTAAATTTTCCTAAAATCTTTAATTTAACCATTAGATATTAGTTTTATAGTACTTCTTATTGGTAACAGAGGGTGGAAATTTGTTGAATGGGTCACTCAATACATCAGACTCAAGTAGATCATATAGTAAATTAACTTTACTCATTTACACCTTTTAATCGAAACACTTAATTCGTGTATATTAATAATTGTCGATGAACCAAGTACACTTCTCTCTTTCTATTTACACCTCAAACACTTCTAAACCACAGTATTTTTTCTATAATTTTTCGTAGACGGACACTTTATAAACGAAGCTTAAAGTTTATCATCATGTTTTACTACAACACTTTTCTTATAACACACTTAACTGATACCTGCAGTTTTTACCATTTCATTGCTTTCGACTGAACAATTTTACCTCTCAGTTTATTTTTACCAATGTAGCTTTCAATACCATTAATACTATCTTTGAGAATATTTCAGACCTTTTTTAACGACTGGTCAAACACATTGCCTATGTTACTGCATATCTCGTTTTATAACAAAAATTTAGGATCTTTAAAATTTAGAAAATTTAGGGAAACACTCATTTTCGAAGTAATCCCTTAGAACAAATAGTGAAACTGAATACGTGAAAATGACTCACTTTCTGATATTTTCATTATTTAGCACCAAAACTTTGTCGACCTTTATACGAATATTCAGAAAACATGGTTGAAACCAAATCTTTAAAATGTTACGTATGAATGGGGAACCTTAGCTAATAGGGCATTATGAAGTAAAGAAATTTATACTCAGTAACAAAATTTTTTTACATTGCGATTCTATCAGTACTTTAGCACTTTTTGAAACAGAGGGCATTTATGACTTTTTGAAAAATAGGGCAAAAAGTTTGGACTATTTCCTTTAACAAGCCAACACATGGCCAAATATATGCTCTAATGTAACGTTCAAATGCATTTTATTAGTCTATAACACTTTTTGTAATTAGTTATTAAACACCTTTCTAATTTAATGAAATGTCACACATTTTCGTAAATTTCGATTGATAAAATATAACGCAGTAATAAGTGGATGGAGGCTTAATACCAGAATCACACTTTTGGATTTATTGCTATTATGATATAAATTTCCAATTATCATTTAAACCTTTCTAATACTCGTTTGCTTAGAAAAAGGACATACCAAAACATACGTTGTTAAAATATTATATTGAAGTCAAATAATTAAGGTCTTTAATATTGGGGAAGGGCAATTCTAGACAACGGAGAATTATTAAATAAAACTTTTAAATTTTAGTATCACACGTGAAATTTCTTTTTTATATAGGTATTATGAATTCTGAGGAATTTGGACACACAGGACAAACCAATTGAAATCGAATTTTAAAATTTGTTACTATGCAAATTTCATGGGGGATACTCTGATATTTAGACAATATATAATTACCACTCAAACCTTTATTAACGATTGTAAAACTCTTCGTTACTGGCTTTTTACTCATTTTTCGAATAACACAGGGTGGACGTTTGTAATATGGGTCACTCAAGGCAACACAATTAAATATATCATATACTAAATTCACTTTGCTTATTTATTACCTTTTTATCGAAACATTTAACCTCTTATTGGTCTTATATTCGTACACTAACTACCAAACAACTTTTATTATCGATGGAAAATTTTTACAAGATCTTTTATTTAACCATTCGGTATTGGTTTTATTTTAGTTCTTATTGGACACAGAGGATGGAAATCGGTTCAATGGGTCACTCAATACATTACACTTAAATAGATCAAACACTAAATTCACTTTGCTGATTTATTACCTTTTTATCTAAACATTTAACGTCGTACTCGATGAACCAAATACACCTATATCTTTCAATTTACACCTCAAACGCTACTGAAGGATACTCATATTCATACACTTTCTAACTACCAAACAACTTTTATTAACGATGCAAATTTTCTGAAAATCTTAAAATTTACCATTCGTTATTAGCTTTATACTTGCTCTTATTGGTAACAGAGGGTGGAAATATGTGGAATGGGTCACTCGGTACAACACACTTAAATAGATCATACACTAAATTCACTTCGCTGATTTATTATCTTTTCATCTGAACATATAATGTCGTAAAACATTTTTAATTCTCGATGAACCAAATACACTTTTATCTTTCAATTTACACCTCAAACACTGCTGAAGGATGCTCTTATATTCGTACATTATGTAACAACCGAACAACTCTTTTTATCAATGTAAATTTTCCTAAAATCTTTAATTTAACCATTAGATATTAGTTTTATAGTACTTCTTATTGGTAACAGAGGGTGGAAATTTGTTGAATGGGTCACTCAATACATCAGACTCAAGTAGATCATATAGTAAATTAACTTCACTCATTTACACCTTTTACTCGAAACACTTAATTCGTGTATATTAATAATTGTCGATGAACCAAGTACACTTCTCTCTTTCTATTTACACCTCAAACACTTCTAAACCACAGTATTTTTTCTATAATTTTTCGTAGACGGACACTTTATAAACGAAGCTTAAAGTTTATCATCATGTTTTACTACAACACTTTTCTTATAACACACTTAACTGATACCTGCAGTTTTTACCATTTCATTGCTTTCGACTGAACAATTTTACCTCTCAGTTTATTTTTACCAATGTAGCTTTCAATACCATTAATACTATCTTTAAGAATATTTCAGACCTTTTTTAACGACTGGTCAAACACATTGCCTATGTTACTGCATATCTCGTTTTATAACAAAATTTTAGGATCTTTAAAATTTAGAAAATTTAGGGAAACACTCATTTTCGAAGTAATCACTTAGAACAAATAGTGAAACTGAATACGTGAAAATGACTCACTTTCTGATATTTTCATTATTTAGCACCAAAACTTTGTCGACCTTTATACGAATATTCAGAAAACATGGTTGAAACCAAATCTTTAAAATGTTACGTATGAATGGGGAACCTTAGCTAATAGGGCATTATGAAGTAAAGAAATTTATACTCAGTAACAAAATTTTTTTACATTGCGATTCTATCAGTACTTTAGCACTTTTTGAAACAGAGGGCATTTATGACTTTTTGAAAAATAGGGCAAAAAGTTTGGACTATTTCCTTTAACAAGCCAACACATGGCCAAATATATGCTCTAATGTAACGTTCAAATGCATTTTATTAGTCTATAACACTTTTTGTAATTAGTTATTAAACACCTTTCAAATTTAATGAAATGTCACACATTTTCGTAAATTTCGATTGATAAAATATAACGCAGTAATAAGTGGATGGAGGCTTAATACCAGAATCACACTTTTGGATTTATTGCTATCATGATATAAATTTCCAATTATCATTTAAACCTTTCTAATACTCGTTTGCTTAGAAAAAGGGCATACCAAAACATACGTTGTTAAAAAATTATATTGAAGTCAAATAATTAAGGTCTTTAATATTGGTGAAGGACAATTCTAGACAACGGTGAATTATTAAATAAAACTTTTAAATTTTAGCATCACATGTGAAATTTCTTTTTTTATCTAGGTATTATGAATTCTGATGAATTTGGACACAAAGGACAAACCAATTGAAATCGAATTTTAAAATTTGTTACTATGCAAATTTCATGGGGGATACTCTGATATTTGGACAATATATAATTACCACTCAAACCTTTATTAACGATTGTAAAACTCTTCGTTACTGGCTTTTTACTCATTTTTCGAATAACACAGGGTGGACGTTTGTAATATGGGTCACTCAAGCCAACACAATTAAATATATCATATACTAAATTCACTTTGCTTATTTATTACCTTTTTATCGAAACATTTAACCTCTTATTGGTCTTATTTTCGTACACTAACTACCAAACAACTTTTATTATATCGATGGAAAATTTTTACAAGATCTTTTATTTAACCATTCGGTATTGGTTTTATTTTAGTTCTTATTGGACACAGAGGGTGGAAATCGGTTCAATGGGTCACTCAATATATTACACTTAAATAGATCAAACACTAAATTCACTTCGCTGATTTATTACCTTTTTATCTAAACATTTAACGTCGTACTCGATGAACGAAATACACCTATATCTTTCAATTTACACCTCAAACGCTACTGAAGGATACTCATATTCATACACTTTCTAACTATCAAACAACTTTTATTAACGATGCAAATTTTCTGAAAATCTTTAATTTTACCATTCGTTGTTAGCTTTATACTTGCTCTTATTGGTAACAGAGGGTGGAAATATGTGGAATGGGTCACTCAGTACAACACACTTAAATAGATCATACACTAAATTTACTTCGCTGATTTATTATCTTTTCATCTGAACATATAATGTCGTAAAACATTTTTAATTCTCGATGAACCAAATACACCTATATCTTTCAATTTACACCTCAAACACTGCTGAAGGATGCTCTTATATTCGTACATTATGTAACAACCGAACAACTCTTTTTATCAATGTAAATTTTCCTAAAATCTTTAATTTAACCATTAGATATTAGTTTTATAGTACTTCTTATTGGTAACAGAGGGTGGAAATTTGTTGAATGGGTCACTCAATACATCAGACTCAAGTAGATCATATAGTAAATTAACTTCACTCATTTACACCTTTTACTCGAAACACTTAATTCGTGTATAATAATTGTCGATGAACCAAGTACACTTCTCTCTTTCTATTTACACCTCAAACACTTCTAAACCACAGTATTTTTTCTATAATTTTTCGTAGACGGACACTTTATAAACGAAGCTTAAAGTTTATCATCATGTTTTACTACAACACTTTTCTTATAACACACTTAACTGATACCTGCAATTTTTACCATTTCATTGCTTTCGACTGAACAAATTTACCTCTCAGTTTATTTTTACCAATGTAGCTTTCAATACAATGAATACTATCTTTGAGAATATTTCAGACCTTTTTTAACGACTGGTCAAACACATTGCCTATGTTACTGCATATCTCGTTTTATAACACAAATTTAGGATCTTTAAAATTTAGAAAATTTAGGGAAACACTCATTTTCGAAGTAATCACTTAGAACAAATAGTGAAACTGAATACGTGAAAATGACTCACTTTCTGATATTTTCATTATTTAGCACCAAAACTTTGTCAAGGACCTTTATACGAATATTCAGAAAACATGGTTGAAACCAAATCTTTAAAATGTTACGCATGAATGGGGAACCTTAGCTAATAGGGCATTATGAAGTAAAGAAATTTATACTCAGTAACAAATTTTTTTACATTGCGATTCTATCAGTACTTTAGCACTTTTTGAAACAGAGGGCATTTATGACTTTTTGAAAAATAGGGCAAAAAGTTTGGACTATTTCCTTTAACAAGCCAACACATGGCCAAATATATGCTCTAATGTAACGTTCAAATGCATTTTATTAGTCTATAACACTTTTTGTAATTAGTTATTAAACACCTTTCTAATTTAATGAAATGTCACACATTTTCGTAAATTTCGATTGATAAAATATAACGCAGTAATAAGTGGATGGAGGCTTAATACCAGAATCACACTTTTGGATTTATTGCTATTATGATATAAATTTCCAATTATCATTTAAACCTTTCTAATACTCGTTTGCTTAGAAAAAGGACATACCAAAACATACGTTGTTAAAATATTATATTGAAGTCAAATAATTAAGGTCTTTAATATTGGGGAAGGACAATTCTAGACAACGGAGAATTATTAAATATAACTTTTAAATTTTAGTATCACACGTGAAATTTCTTTTTTATCTAGGTATTATGAATTCTGATGAATTTGGACACACAGGACAAACCAATTGAAATCGAATTTTAAAATTTGTTACTATGCAAATTTCATGGGGGATACTCTGATATTTGGACAATATATAATTACCACTCAAACCTTTATTAACGATTGTAAAACTCTTCGTTACTGGCTTTTTACTCATTTTTCGAATAACACACGGTGGACGTTTGTAATATGGGTCACTCAAGACAACACAATTAAATATATCATATACTAAATTCACTTTGCTTATTTATTACCTTTTTATCGAAACATTTAACCTCTTATTGGTCTTATATTCGTACACTAACTACCAAACAACTTTTATTATCTATGGAAAATTTTTACAAGATCTTTTATTTAACCATTCGGTATTGGTTTTATTTTAGTTCTTATTGGACACAGAGGGTGGAAATCGGTTCAATGGGTCACTCAATACATTACACTTAAATAGATCAAACACTAAATTCACTTCGCTGATTTATTACCTTTTTATCTAAACATTTAACGTCGTACTCGATGAACGAAATACACCTATATCTTTCAATTTATACCTCAAACGCTACTGAAGGATACTCATATTCATACACTTTCTAACTATCAAACAACTTTTATTAACGATGCAAATTTTCTGAAAATCTTTAATTTTACCATTCGTTATTAGCTTTATACTTGCTCTTATTGGTAACAGAGGGTGGAAATATGTGGAAATGGTCACTCAGTACAACACACTTAAATAGATCATACACTAAATTCACTTCGCTGATTTATTATCTTTTCATCTGAACATATAATGTCGTAAAACATTTTTAATTCTCGATGAACCAAATACACCTATATCTTTCAATTTACACCTCAAACACTGCTGAAGGATGCTCTTATATTCGTACATTATGTAACAACTGAACAACTCTTTTTATCAATGTAAATTTTCCTAAAATCTTTAATTTAACCATTAGATATTAGTTTTATAGTACTTCTTATTGGTAACAGAGGGTGGAAATTTGTTGAATGGGTCACTCAATACATCAGACTCAAGTAGATCATATAGTAAATTAACTTCACTCATTTACACCTTTTAATCGAAACAATTCGTGTATATTTATAATTGTCGATGAACCAAGTACACTTCTCTCTTTCTATTTGCACCTCAAACACTTCAAAACCACAGTATTTTGTCTATAATTTTTCGTAGTCGGACACTTTATAAACAAAGCTTAAAGTTTATCATCATGTTTTACTACAACACTTTTCTTATAACACACTTAACTGATACCTGCAATTTTTACCATTTCATTGCTTTCGACTGAACAAATTTACCTCTCAGTTTATTTTTACCAATGTAGCTTTCAATACCATGAATACTATCTTTGAGAATATTTCAGACCTTTTTTAACGACTGGTCAAACACATTGCCTATGTTACTGCATATCTCGTTTTATAACACAAATTTAGGATCTTTAAAATTTAGAAAATTTAGGAAAACACTCATTTTCGAAGTAATCATTTAGAACAAATAGTGAAACTGAATACGTGAAAATGACTCACTTTCTGATATTTTCATTACTTAGCACCAAAACTTTGTCAAGGACCTTTATACGAATATTCAGAAAACATGGTTGAAACCAAATTTTTAAAATGTTACGTATGAATGGGGAACCTTAGCTAATAGGGCATTATGAAGTAAAGAAATTTATACTCAGTAACAAAATTTTTTTACATTGCGATTCTATCAGTACTTTAGCACTTTTTGAAACAGAGGGCATTTATGACTTTTTGAAAAATAGGGCAAAAAGTTTGGACTATTTCCTTTAACAAGCCAACACATGGCCAAATATATGCTCTAATGTAACGTTCAAATGCATTTTATTAGTCTATAACACTTTTTGTAATTAGTTATTAAACACCTTTCTAATTTAATGAAATGTCACACATTTTCGTAAATTTCGATTGATAAAATATAACGCAGTAATAAGTGGATGGAGGCTTAATACCAGAATCACACTTTTGGATTTATTGCTATTATGATATAAATTTCCAATTATCATTTAAACCTTTCTAATACTCGTTTGCATTGAAGTCAACTAATTAAGGTCTTTAATATTGGGGAAGGACAATTCTAGACAACGGTGAAATTATTAAATAAAACTTTTAAATTTTAGCATCACACATGAAATTTCTTTTTTTATCTAGGTATTATGAATTCTGATGAATTTGGACAGAAAGGACAAACCAATTGAAATCGAATTTTAAAATTTGTTACTATGCAAATTTCATGGGGGATACTCTGATATTTGGACAATATATAATTACCACTCAAACCTTTATTAACGATTGTAAAACTCTTCGTTACTGGCTTTTTACTCATTTTTCGAATAACACAGGGTGGACGTTTGTAATATGGGTCACTCAAGACAACACAATTAAATATATCATATACTAAATTCACTTTGCTGATTTATTACCTTTTTATCGAAACATTCAACCTCTTATTGGTCTTATATTCGTACACTAACTACCAAACAACTATTATTATCGATGGAAAAATTTTTACAAGATCTTTTATTTATTCATTCGGTATTGGTTTATTTTAATTCTTATTGGACACAGAGGGTGGAAATCGGTTCAATGGGTCACTCAATACATTACACTTAAATAGATCAAACACTAAATTCACTTCGCTGATTTATTACCTTTTTATCTAAACATTTAACGTCGTACTCGATGAACCAAATACACCTATATCTTTCAATTTACACCTCAAACGCTACTGAAGGATACTCATATTCATACACTTTCTAACTACCAAACAACTTTTATTAACGATGCAAATTTTCTGAAAATCTTTAATTTTACCATTCGTTATTAGCTTTATACTTGCTCTTATTGGTAACAGAGGGTGGAAATATGTGGAATGGGTCACTCAGTACAACACACTTAAATAGATCATACACTAAATTCACTTCGCTGATTTATTATCTTTTCATCTGAACATATAATGTCGTAAAACATTTTTAATTCTCGATGAACCAAATACACCTATATCTTTCAATTTACACCTCAAACACTGCTGAAGGATGCTCTTATATTCGTACATTATGTAACAACCAAACAACTTGTTTTATCAATGTAAATTTTCCTAAAATCTTTAATTTAACCATTCGATATTAGTTTTATAGTACTTCTTATTGGTAACAGAGGGTGGAAATTTGTTGAATGGGTCACTCAATACATCAGGCTCAAGTAGATCATATAGTAAATTAACTTTACTCATTTACACCTTTTAATCGAAACGCTTAATTCGTGTATATTTATAATTGTCGATGAACCAAGTACACTTCTCTCTATTTACACCTCAAACACTTCAAAACCACAGTATTTTGTCTATAATTTTTCGTAGACGGACACTTTATAAACGAAGCTTAAAGTTTATCATCATGTTTTACTACAACACTTTTCTTATAACACACTTAACTGATACCTGCAATTTTTACCATTTCATTGCTTTCGACTGAACAAATTTACCTCTCAGTTTATTTTTACCAATGTAGCTTTCAATACCATGAATACTATCTTTGAGAATATTTCAGACCTTTTTTAACGACTGGTCAAACACATTGCCTATGTTACTGCATATCTCGTTTTATAACAAAAATTTAGGATCTTTAAAATTTAGAAAATTTAGGGAAACACTCATTTTCGAAGTAATCACTTAGAACAAATAGTGAAACTGGATACGTGAAAATGACTCACTTTCTGATATTTTCATTATTTAGCACCAAAACTTTGTCGACCTTTATACGAATATTCAGAAAACATGGTTGAAACCAAATCTTTAAAATGTTACTATGAATGGGGAACCTTAGCTAATAGGGCATTATGAAGTAAAGAAATTTATACTCAGTAACAAAATTTTTTTACATTGCGATTCTATCAGTACTTTAGCACTTTTTGAAACAGAGGGCATTTATGACTTTTTGAAAAATAGGGCAAAAAGTTTGGACTATTTCCTTTAACAAGCCAACACATGGCCAAATATATGCTCTAATGTAACGTTCAAATGCATTTTATTAGTCTATAACACTTTTTGTAATTAGTTATTAAACACCTTTCTAATTTAATGAAATGTCACACATTTTCGTAAATTTCGATTGATAAAATATAACGCAGTAATAAGTGGATGGAGGCTTAATACCAGAATCACACTTTTGGATTTATTGCTATTATGATATAAATTTCCAATTATCATTTAAACCTTTCTAATACTCGTTTGCATTGAAGTCAACTAATTAAGGTCTTTAATATTGGGGAAGGACAATTCTAGACAACGGTGAAATTATTAAATAAAACTTTTAAATTTTAGCATCACACATGAAATTTCTTTTTTTATCTAGGTATTATGAATTCTGATGAATTTGGACAGAAAGGACAAACCAATTGAAATCGAATTTTAAAATTTGTTACTATGCAAATTTCATGGGGGATACTCTGATATTTGGACAATATATAATTACCACTCAAACCTTTATTAACGATTGTAAAACTCTTCGTTACTGGCTTTTTACTCATTTTTCGAATAACACAGGGTGGACGTTTGTAATATGGGTCACTCAAGACAACACAATTAAATATATCATATACTAAATTCACTTTGCTGATTTATTACCTTTTTATCGAAACATTCAACCTCTTATTGGTCTTATATTCGTACACTAACTACCAAACAACTATTATTATGGATGGAAAAATTTTTACAAGATCTTTTATTTACCCATTCGGTATTGGTTTATTTTAATTCTTATTGGACACAGAGGGTGGAAATCGGTTCAATGGGTCACTCAATACATTACACTTAAATAGATCAAACACTAAATTCACTTCGCTGATTTATTACCTTTTTATCTAAACATTTAACGTCGTACTCGATGAACCAAATACACCTATATCTTTCAATTTACACCTCAAACGCTACTGAAGGATACTCATATTTATACACTTTCTAACTACCAAACAACTTTTATTAACAATGCAAATTTTCTGAAAATCTTTAATTTTACCATTCGTTATTAGCTTTATACTTGCTCTTATTGGTAACAGAGGGTGGAAATATGTGGAATGGGTCACTCAGTACAACACACTTAAATAGATCATACACTAAATTCACTTCGCTGATTTATTATCTTTTCATCTGAACATATAATGTCGTAAAACATTTTTAATTCTCGATGAACCAAATACACCTATATCTTTCAATTTACACCTCAAACACTGCTGAAGGATGCTCTTATATTCGTACATTATGTAACAACCAAACAACTTGTTTTATCAATGTAAATTTTCCTAAAATCTTTAATTTAACCATTCGATATTAGTTTTATAGTACTTCTTATTGGTAACAGAGGGTGGAAATTTGTTGAATGGGTCACTCAATACATCAGGCTCAAGTAGATCATATAGTAAATTAACTTTACTCATTTACACCTTTTAATCGAAACGCTTAATTCGTGTATATTTATAATTGTCGATGAACCAAGTACACTTCTCTCTATTTACACCTCAAACACTTCAAAACCACAGTATTTTGTCTATAATTTTTCGTAGACGGACGCTTTATAAACGAAGCTTAAAGTTTATCATCATGTTTTACTACAACACTTTTCTTATAACACACTTAACTGATACCTGCAATTTTTACCATTTCATTGCTTTCGACTGAACAAATTTACCTCTCAGTTTATTTTTACCAATGTAGCTTTCAATACCATGAATACTATCTTTGAGAATATTTCAGACCTTTTTTAACGACTGGTCAAACACATTGCCTATGTTACTGCATATCTCGTTTTATAACAAAAATTTAGGATCTTTAAAATTTAGAAAATTTAGGGAAACACTCATTTTCGAAGTAATCACTTAGAACAAATAGTGAAACTGAATACGTGAAAATGACTCACTTTCTGATATTTTCATTATTTAGCACCAAAACTTTGTCGACCTTTTTACGAATATTCAGAAAACATGGTTGAAACCAAATCTTTAAAATGTTACGTATGAATGGGGAACCTTAGCTAATAGGGCATTATGAAGTAAAGAAATTTATACTCAGTAACAAAATTTTTTTACATTGCGATTCTATCAGTACTTTAGCACTTTTTGAAACAGAGGGCATTTATGACTTTTTGAAAAATAGGGCAAAAAGTTTGGACTATTTCCTTTAACAAGCCAACACATGGCCAAATATATGCTCTAATGTAACGTTCAAATGCATTTTATTAGTCTATAACACTTTTTGTAATTAGTTATTAAACACCTTCCAAATTTAATGAAATGTCACACATTTTCGTAAATTTCGATTGATAAAATATAACGCAGTAATAAGTGGATGGAGGCTTAATACCAGAATCACACTTTTGGATTTATTGCTATCATGATATAAATTTCCAATTATCATTTAAACCTTTCTAATACTCGTTTGCTTAGAAAAAGGGCATACCAAAACATACGTTGTTAAAAAATTATATTGAAGTCAAATAATTAAGGTCTTTAATATTGGGGAAGGACAATTCTAGACAACGGTGAATTATTAAATAAAACTTTTAAATTTTAGCATCACATGTGAAATTTCTTTTTTTATCTAGGTATTATGAATTCTGATGAATTTGGACACAAAGGACAAACCAATTGAAATCGAATTTTAAAATTTGTTACTATGCAAATTTCATGGGGGATACTCTGATATTTGGACAATATATAATTACCACTCAAACCTTTATTAACGATTGTAAAACTCTTCGTTACTGGCTTTTTACTCATTTTTCGAATAACACAGGGTGGACGTTTGTAATATGGGTCACTCAAGACAACACAATTAAATATATCATATACTAAATTCACTTTGCTTATTTATTACCTTTTTATCGAAACATTTAACCTCTTATTGGTCTTATATTCGTACACTAACTACCAAACAACTTTTATTATCGATGGAAAATTTTTACAAGATCTTTTATTTAACCATTCGGTATTGGTTTTATTTTAGTTCTTATTGGACACAGAGGGTGGAAATCGGTTCAATGGGTCACTCAATACATTACACTTAAATAGATCAAACACTAAATTCACTTCGCTGATTTATTACCTTTTTATCTAAACATTTAACGTCGTACTCGATGAACGAAATACACCTATATCTTTCAATTTACACCTCAAACGCTACTGAAGGATACTCATATTCATACACTTTCTAACTATCAAACAACTTTTATTAACGATGCAAATTTTCTGAAAATCTTTAATTTTACCATTCGTTATTAGCTTTATACTTGCTCTTATTGGTAACAGAGGGTTGAAATATGTGGAATGGGTCACTCAGTACAACACACTTAAATAGATCATACACTAAATTCACTTCGCTGATTTATTATCTTTTCATCTGAACATATAATGTCGTAAAACATTTTTAATTCTCGATGAACCAAATACACCTATATCTTTCAATTTACACCTCAAACACTGCTGAAGGATGCTCTTATATTCGTACATTATGTAACAACCGAACAACTCTTTTTATCAATGTAAATTTTCCTAAAATCTTTAATTTAACCATTAGATATTAGTTTTATAGTACTTCTTATTGGTAACAGAGGGTGGAAATTTGTTGAATGGGTCACTCAATACATCAGACTCAAGTAGATCATATAGTAAATTAACTTCACTCATTTACACCTTTTACTCGAAACACTTAATTCGTGTATATTAATAATTGTCGATGAACCAAGTACACTTCTCTCTTTCTATTTACACCTCAAACACTTCTAAACCACAGTATTTTTTCTATAATTTTTCGTAGACGGACACTTTATAAACGAAGCTTAAAGTTTATCATCATGTTTTACTACAACACTTTTCTTATAACACACTTAACTGATACCTGCAGTTTTTACCATTTCATTGCTTTCGACTGAACAATTTTACCTCTCAGTTTATTTTTACCAATGTAGCTTTCAATACCATTAATACTATCTTTAAGAATATTTCAGACCTTTTTTAACGACTGGTCAAACACATTGCCTATGTTACTGCATATCTCGTTTTATAACAAAATTTTAGGATCTTTAAAATTTAGAAAATTTAGGGAAACACTCATTTTCGAAGTAATCACTTAGAACAAATAGTGAAACTGAATACGTGAAAATGACTCACTTTCTGATATTTTCATTATTTAGCACCAAAACTTTGTCGACCTTTATACGAATATTCAGAAAACATGGTTGAAACCAAATCTTTAAAATGTTACGTATGAATGGGGAACCTTAGCTAATAGGGCATTATGAAGTAAAGAAATTTATACTCAGTAACAAAATTTTTTTACATTGCGATTCTATCAGTACTTTAGCACTTTTTGAAACAGAGGGCATTTATGACTTTTTGAAAAATAGGGCAAAAAGTTTGGACTATTTCCTTTAACAAGCCAACACATGGCCAAATATATGCTCTAATGTAACGTTCAAATGCATTTTATTAGTCTATAACACTTTTTGTAATTAGTTATTAAACACCTTTCAAATTTAATGAAATGTCACACATTTTCGTAAATTTCGATTGATAAAATATAACGCAGTAATAAGTGGATGGAGGCTTAATACCAGAATCACACTTTTGGATTTATTGCTATCATGATATAAATTTCCAATTATCATTTAAACCTTTCTAATACTCGTTTGCTTAGAAAAAGGGCATACCAAAACATACGTTGTTAAAAAATTATATTGAAGTCAAATAATTAAGGTCTTTAATATTGGTGAAGGACAATTCTAGACAACGGTGAATTATTAAATAAAACTTTTAAATTTTAGCATCACATGTGAAATTTCTTTTTTTATCTAGGTATTATGAATTCTGATGAATTTGGACACAAAGGACAAACCAATTGAAATCGAATTTTAAAATTTGTTACTATGCAAATTTCATGGGGGATACTCTGATATTTGGACAATATATAATTACCACTCAAACCTTTATTAACGATTGTAAAACTCTTCGTTACTGGCTTTTTACTCATTTTTCGAATAACACACGGTGGACGTTTGTAATATGGGTCACTCAAGCCAACACAATTAAATATATCATATACTAAATTCACTTTGCTTATTTATTACCTTTTTATCGAAACATTTAACCTCTTATTGGTCTTATTTTCGTACACTAACTACCAAACAACTTTTATTATATCGATGGAAAATTTTTACAAGATCTTTTATTTAACCATTCGGTATTGGTTTTATTTTAGTTCTTATTGGACACAGAGGGTGGAAATCGGTTCAATGGGTCACTCAATATATTACACTTAAATAGATCAAACACTAAATTCACTTCGCTGATTTATTACCTTTTTATCTAAACATTTAACGTCGTACTCGATGAACGAAATACACCTATATCTTTCAATTTACACCTCAAACACTGCTGAAGGATGCTCTTATATTCGTACATTATGTAACAACCGAACAACTCTTTTTATCAATGTAAATTTTCCTAAAATCTTTAATTTAACCATTAGATATTAGTTTTATAGTACTTCTTATTGGTAACAGAGGGTGGAAATTTGTTGAATGGGTCACTCAATACATCAGACTCAAGTAGATCATATAGTAAATTAACTTCACTCATTTACACCTTTTACTCGAAACACTTAATTCGTGTATATTAATAATTGTCGATGAACCAAGTACACTTCTCTCTTTCTATTTACACCTCAAACACTTCAAAACCACAGTATTTTTTCTATAATTTTTCGTAGACGGACACTTTATAAACGAAGCTTAAAGTTTATCATCATGTTTTACTACAACACTTTTCTTATAACACACTTAACTGATACCTGCAATTTTTACCATTTCATTGCTTTCGACTGAACAAATTTACCTCTCAGTTTATTTTTACCAATGTAGCTTTCAATACCATGAATACTATCTTTGAGAATATTTCAGACCTTTTTTAACGACTGGTCAAACACATTGCCTATGTTACTGCATATCTCGTTTTATAACACAAATTTAGGATCTTTAAAATTTAGAAAATTTAGGGAAACACTCATTTTCGAAGTAATCACTTAGAACAAATAGTGAAACTGAATACGTGAAAATGACTCACTTTCTGATATTTTCATTATTTAGCACCAAAACTTTGTCAAGGACCTTTATACGAATATTCAGAAAACATGGTTGAAACCAAATCTTTAAAATGTTACGCATGAATGGGGAACCTTAGCTAATAGGGCATTATGAAGTAAAGAAATTTATACTCAGTAACAAATTTTTTTACATTGCGATTCTATCAGTACTTTAGCACTTTTTGAAACAGAGGGCATTTATGACTTTTTGAAAAATAGGGCAAAAAGTTTGGACTATTTCCTTTAACAAGCCAACACATGGCCAAATATATGCTCTAATGTAACGTTCAAATGCATTTTATTAGTCTATAACACTTTTTGTAATTAGTTATTAAACACCTTTCTAATTTAATGAAATGTCACACATTTTCGTAAATTTCGATTGATAAAATATAACGCAGTAATAAGTGGATGGAGGCTTAATACCAGAATCACACTTTTGGATTTATTGCTATTATGATATAAATTTCCAATTATCATTTAAACCTTTCTAATACTCGTTTGCTTAGAAAAAGGACATACCAAAACATACGTTGTTAAAATATTATATTGAAGTCAAATAATTAAGGTCTTTAATATTGGGGAAGGGCAATTCTAGACAACGGAGAATTATTAAATAAAACTTTTAAATTTTAGTATCACACGTGAAATTTCTTTTTTATATAGGTATTATGAATTCTGAGGAATTTGGACACACAGGACAAACCAATTGAAATCGAATTTTAAAATTTGTTACTATGCAAATTTCATGGGGGATACTCTGATATTTAGACAATATATAATTACCACTCAAACCTTTATTAACGATTGTAAAACTCTTCGTTACTGGCTTTTTACTCATTTTTCGAATAACACAGGGTGGACGTTTGTAATATGGGTCACTCAAGGCAACACAATTAAATATATCATATACTAAATTCACTTTGCTTATTTATTACCTTTTTATCGAAACATTTAACCTCTTATTGGTCTTATATTCGTACACTAACTACCAAACAACTTTTATTATCGATGGAAAATTTTTACAAGATCTTTTATTTAACCATTCGGTATTGGTTTTATTTTAGTTCTTATTGGACACAGAGGATGGAAATCGGTTCAATGGGTCACTCAATACATTACACTTAAATAGATCAAACACTAAATTCACTTTGCTGATTTATTACCTTTTTATCTAAACATTTAACGTCGTACTCGATGAACCAAATACACCTATATCTTTCAATTTACACCTCAAACGCTACTGAAGGATACTCATATTCATACACTTTCTAACTACCAAACAACTTTTATTAACGATGCAAATTTTCTGAAAATCTTAAAATTTACCATTCGTTATTAGCTTTATACTTGCTCTTATTGGTAACAGAGGGTGGAAATATGTGGAATGGGTCACTCGGTACAACACACTTAAATAGATCATACACTAAATTCACTTCGCTGATTTATTATCTTTTCATCTGAACATATAATGTCGTAAAACATTTTTAATTCTCGATGAACCAAATACACTTTTATCTTTCAATTTACACCTCAAACACTGCTGAAGGATGCTCTTATATTCGTACATTATGTAACAACCGAAGAACTCTTTTTATCAATGTAAATTTTCCTAAAATCTTTAATTTAACCATTAGATATTAGTTTTATAGTACTTCTTATTGGTAACAGAGGGTGGAAATTTGTTGAATGGGTCACTCAATACATCAGACTCAAGTAGATCATATAGTAAATTTACTTCACTCATTTACACCTTTTAATCGAAACACTCAATTCGTGTATATTTATAATTGTCGATGAACCAAGTACACTTCTCTCTTTCTATTTGCACCTCAAACACTTCAAAACCACAGTATTTTGTCTATAATTTTTCGTAGTCGGACACTTTATAAACGAAGCTTAAAGTTTATCATCATGTTTTACTACAACACTTTTCTTATAACACACTTAACTGATACCTGCAATTTTTACCATTTCATTGCTTTCGACTGAACAAATTTACCTCTCAGTTTATTTTTACCAATGTAGCTTTCAATACCATGAATACTATCTTTGAGAATATTTCAGACCTTTTTTAACGACTGGTCAAACACATTGCCTATGTTACTGCATATCTCGTTTTATAACACAAATTTAGGATCTTTAAAATTTAGAAAATTTAGGAAAACACTCATTTTCGAAGTAATCATTTAGAACAAATAGTGAAACTGAATACGTGAAAATGACTCACTTTCTGATATTTTCATTACTTAGCACCAAAACTTTGTCAAGGACCTTTATACGAATATTCAGAAAACATGGTTGAAACCAAATTTTTAAAATGTTACGTATGAATGGGGAACCTTAGCTAATAGGGCATTATGAAGTAAAGAAATTTATACTCAGTAACAAAATTTTTTTACATTGCGATTCTATCAGTACTTTAGCACTTTTTGAAACAGAGGGCATTTATGACTTTTTGAAAAATAGGGCAAAAAGTTTGGACTATTTCCTTTAACAAGCCAACACATGGCCAAATATATGCTCTAATGTAACGTTCAAATGCATTTTATTAGTCTATAACACTTTTTGTAATTAGTTATTAAACACCTTTCTAATTTAATGAAATGTCACACATTTTCGTAAATTTCGATTGATAAAATATAACGCAGTAATAAGTGGATGGAGGCTTAATACCAGAATCACACTTTTGGATTTATTGCTATTATGATATAAATTTCCAATTATCATTTAAACCTTTCTAATACTCGTTTGCATTGAAGTCAACTAATTAAGGTCTTTAATATTGGGGAAGGACAATTCTAGACAACGGTGAAATTATTAAATAAAACTTTTAAATTTTAGCATCACACATGAAATTTCTTTTTTTATCTAGGTATTATGAATTCTGATGAATTTGGACAGAAAGGACAAACCAATTGAAATCGAATTTTAAAATTTGTTACTATGCAAATTTCATGGGGGATACTCTGATATTTGGACAATATATAATTACCACTCAAACCTTTATTAACGATTGTAAAACTCTTCGTTACTGGCTTTTTACTCATTTTTCGAATAACACAGGGTGGACGTTTGTAATATGGGTCACTCAAGACAACACAATTAAATATATCATATACTAAATTCACTTTGCTGATTTATTACCTTTTTATCGAAACATTCAACCTCTTATTGGTCTTATATTCGTACACTAACTACCAAACAACTATTATTATCGATGGAAAAATTTTTACAAGATCTTTTATTTACCCATTCGGTATTGGTTTATTTTAATTCTTATTGGACACAGAGGGTGGAAATCGGTTCAATGGGTCACTCAATACATTACACTTAAATAGATCAAACACTAAATTCACTTCGCTGATTTATTACCTTTTTATCTAAACATTTAACGTCGTACTCGATGAACCAAATACACCTATATCTTTCAATTTACACCTCAAACGCTACTGAAGGATACTCATATTCATACACTTTCTAACTACCAAACAACTTTTATTAACGATGCAAATTTTCTGAAAATCTTTAATTTTACCATTCGTTATTAGCTTTATACTTGCTCTTATTGGTAACAGAGGGTGGAAATATGTGGAATGGGTCACTCAGTACAACACACTTAAATAGATCATACACTAAATTCACTTCGCTGATTTATTATCTTTTCATCTGAACATATAATGTCGTAAAACATTTTTAATTCTCGATGAACCAAATACACCTATATCTTTCAATTTACACCTCAAACACTGCTGAAGGATGCTCTTATATTCGTACATTATGTAACAACCAAACAACTTGTTTTATCAATGTAAATTTTCCTAAAATCTTTAATTTAACCATTCGATATTAGTTTTATAGTACTTCTTATTGGTAACAGAGGGTGGAAATTTGTTGAATGGGTCACTCAATACATCAGGCTCAAGTAGATCATATAGTAAATTAACTTTACTCATTTACACCTTTTAATCGAAACGCTTAATTCGTGTATATTTATAATTGTCGATGAACCAAGTACACTTCTCTCTATTTACACCTCAAACACTTCAAAACCACAGTATTTTGTCTATAATTTTTCGTAGACGGACACTTTATAAACGAAGCTTAAAGTTTATCATCATGTTTTACTACAACACTTTTCTTATAACACACTTAACTGATACCTGCAATTTTTACCATTTCATTGCTTTCGACTGAACAAATTTACCTCTCAGTTTATTTTTACCAATGTAGCTTTCAATACCATGAATACTATCTTTGAGAATATTTCAGACCTTTTTTAACGACTGGTCAAACACATTGCCTATGTTACTGCATATCTCGTTTTATAACAAAAATTTAGGATCTTTAAAATTTAGAAAATTTAGGGAAACACTCATTTTCGAAGTAATCACTTAGAACAAATAGTGAAACTGGATACGTGAAAATGACTCACTTTCTGATATTTTCATTATTTAGCACCAAAACTTTGTCGACCTTTATACGAATATTCAGAAAACATGGTTGAAACCAAATCTTTAAAATGTTACTATGAATAGGGAACCTTAGCTAATAGGGCATTATGAAGTAAAGAAATTTATACTCAGTAACAAAATTTTTTTACATTGCGATTCTATCAGTACTTTAGCACTTTTTGAAACAGAGGGCATTTATGACTTTTTGAAAAATAGGGCAAAAAGTTTGGACTATTTCCTTTAACAAGCCAACACATGGCCAAATATATGCTCTAATGTAACGTTCAAATGCATTTTATTAGTCTATAACACTTTTTGTAATTAGTTATTAAACACCTTTCAAATTTAATGAAATGTCACACATTTTCGTAAATTTCGATTGATAAAATATAACGCAGTAATAAGTGGATGGAGGCTTAATACCAGAATCACACTTTAGATTTATTGCTATCATGATATAAATTTCCAATTATCATTTAAACCTTTCTAATACTCGTTTGCTTAGAAAAAGGGCATACCAAAACATACGTTGTTAAAAAATTATATTGAAGTCAAATAATTAAGGTCTTTAATATTGGGGAAGGACAATTCTAGACAACGGTGAATTATTAAATAAAACTTTTAAATTTTAGCATCACATGTGAAATTTCTTTTTTTATCTAGGTATTATGAATTCTGATGAATTTGGACACAAAGGACAAACCAATTGAAATCGAATTTTAAAATTTGTTACTATGCAAATTTCATGGGGGATACTCTGATATTTGGACAATATATAATTACCACTCAAACCTTTATTAACGATTGTAAAACTCTTCGTTACTGGCTTTTTACTCATTTTTCGAATAACACAGGGTGGACGTTTGTAATATGGGTCACTCAAGACAACACAATTAAATATATCATATACTAAATTCACTTTGCTTATTTATTACCTTTTTATCGAAACATTTAACCTCTTATTGGTCTTATATTCGTACACTAACTACCAAACAACTTTTATTATCGATGGAAAATTTTTACAAGATCTTTTATTTAACCATTCGGTATTGGTTTTATTTTAGTTCTTATTGGACACAGAGGGTGGAAATCGGTTCAATGGGTCACTCAATACATTACACTTAAATAGATCAAACACTAAATTCACTTCGCTGATTTATTACCTTTTTATCTAAACATTTAACGTCGTACTCGATGAACGAAATACACCTATATCTTTCAATTTACACCTCAAACGCTACTGAAGGATACTCATATTCATACACTTTCTAACTATCAAACAACTTTTATTAACGATGCAAATTTTCTGAAAATCTTTAATTTTACCATTCGTTATTAGCTTTATACTTGCTCTTATTGGTAACAGAGGGTTGAAATATGTGGAATGGGTCACTCAGTACAACACACTTAAATAGATCATACACTAAATTCACTTCGCTGATTTATTATCTTTTCATCTGAACATATAATGTCGTAAAACATTTTTAATTCTCGATGAACCAAATACACCTATATCTTTCAATTTACACCTCAAACACTGCTGAAGGATGCTCTTATATTCGTACATTATGTAACAACCGAACAACTCTTTTTATCAATGTAAATTTTCCTAAAATCTTTAATTTAACCATTAGATATTAGTTTTATAGTACTTCTTATTGGTAACAGAGGGTGGAAATTTGTTGAATGGGTCACTCAATACATCAGACTCAAGTAGATCATATAGTAAATTAACTTTACTCATTTACACCTTTTAATCGAAACGCTTAATTCGTGTATATTAATAATTGTCGATGAACTAAGTACACTTCTCTCTTTCTATTTACACCTCAAACACTTCTAAACCACAGTATTTTTTCTATAATTTTTCGTAGACGGACACTTTATAAACGAAGCTTAAAGTTTATCATCATGTTTTACTACAACACTTTTCTTATAACACACTTAACTGATACCTGCAGTTTTTACCATTTCATTGCTTTCGACTGAACAATTTTACCTCTCAGTTTATTTTTACCAATGTAGCTTTCAATACCATTAATACTATCTTTGAGAATATTTCAGACCTTTTTTAACGACTGGTCAAACACATTGCCTATGTTACTGCATATCTCGTTTTATAACAAAAATTTAGGATCTTTAAAATTTAGAAAATTTAGGGAAACACTCATTTTCGAAGTAATCCCTTAGAACAAATAGTGAAACTGAATACGTGAAAATGACTCACTTTCTGATATTTTCATTATTTAGCACCAAAACTTTGTCGACCTTTATACGAATATTCAGAAAACATGGTTGAAACCAAATCTTTAAAATGTTACGTATGAATGGGGAACCTTAGCTAATAGGGCATTATGAAGTAAAGAAATTTATACTCAGTAACAAAATTTTTTTACATTGCGATTCTATCAGTACTTTAGCACTTTTTGAAACAGAGGGCATTTATGACTTTTTGAAAAATAGGGCAAAAAGTTTGGACTATTTCCTTTAACAAGCCAACACATGGCCAAATATATGCTCTAATGTAACGTTCAAATGCATTTTATTAGTCTATAACACTTTTTGTAATTAGTTATTAAACACCTTTCTAATTTAATGAAATGTCACACATTTTCGTAAATTTCGATTGATAAAATATAACGCAGTAATAAGTGGATGGAGGCTTAATACCAGAATCACACTTTTGGATTTATTGCTATTATGATATAAATTTCCAATTATCATTTAAACCTTTCTAATACTCGTTTGCTTAGAAAAAGGACATACCAAAACATACGTTGTTAAAATATTATATTGAAGTCAAATAATTAAGGTCTTTAATATTGGGGAAGGGCAATTCTAGACAACGGAGAATTATTAAATAAAACTTTTAAATTTTAGTATCACACGTGAAATTTCTTTTTTATATAGGTATTATGAATTCTGAGGAATTTGGACACACAGGACAAACCAATTGAAATCGAATTTTAAAATTTGTTACTATGCAAATTTCATGGGGGATACTCTGATATTTAGACAATATATAATTACCACTCAAACCTTTATTAACGATTGTAAAACTCTTCGTTACTGGCTTTTTACTCATTTTTCGAATAACACAGGGTGGACGTTTGTAATATGGGTCACTCAAGGCAACACAATTAAATATATCATATACTAAATTCACTTTGCTTATTTATTACCTTTTTATCGAAACATTTAACCTCTTATTGGTCTTATATTCGTACACTAACTACCAAACAACTTTTATTATCGATGGAAAATTTTTACAAGATCTTTTATTTAACCATTCGGTATTGGTTTTATTTTAGTTCTTATTGGACACAGAGGATGGAAATCGGTTCAATTGGTCACTCAATACATTACACTTAAATAGATCAAACACTAAATTCACTTTGCTGATTTATTACCTTTTTATCTAAACATTTAACGTCGTACTCGATGAACCAAATACACCTATATCTTTCAATTTACACCTCAAACGCTACTGAAGGATACTCATATTCATACACTTTCTAACTACCAAACAACTTTTATTAACGATGCAAATTTTCTGAAAATCTTAAAATTTACCATTCGTTATTAGCTTTATACTTGCTCTTATTGGTAACAGAGGGTGGAAATATGTGGAATGGGTCACTCGGTACAACACACTTAAATAGATCATACACTAAATTCACTTCGCTGATTTATTATCTTTTCATCTGAACATATAATGTCGTAAAACATTTTTAATTCTCGATGAACCAAATACACTTTTATCTTTCAATTTACACCTCAAACACTGCTGAAGGATGCTCTTATATTCGTACATTATGTAACAACCGAACAACTCTTTTTATCAATGTAAATTTTCCTAAAATCTTTAATTTAACCATTAGATATTAGTTTTATAGTACTTCTTATTGGTAACAGAGGGTGGAAATTTGTTGAATGGGTCACTCAATACATCAGACTCAAGTAGATCATATAGTAAATTAACTTCACTCATTTACACCTTTTACTCGAAACACTTAATTCGTGTATATTAATAATTGTCGATGAACCAAGTACACTTCTCTCTTTCTATTTACACCTCAAACACTTCTAAACCACAGTATTTTTTCTATAATTTTTCGTAGACGGACACTTTATAAACGAAGCTTAAAGTTTATCATCATGTTTTACTACAACACTTTTCTTATAACACACTTAACTGATACCTGCAGTTTTTACCATTTCATTGCTTTCGACTGAACAATTTTACCTCTCAGTTTATTTTTACCAATGTAGCTTTCAATACCATTAATACTATCTTTAAGAATATTTCAGACCTTTTTTAACGACTGGTCAAACACATTGCCTATGTTACTGCATATCTCGTTTTATAACAAAATTTTAGGATCTTTAAAATTTAGAAAATTTAGGGAAACACTCATTTTCGAAGTAATCACTTAGAACAAATAGTGAAACTGAATACGTGAAAATGACTCACTTTCTGATATTTTCATTATTTAGCACCAAAACTTTGTCGACCTTTATACGAATATTCAGAAAACATGGTTGAAACCAAATCTTTAAAATGTTACGTATGAATGGGGAACCTTAGCTAATAGGGCATTATGAAGTAAAGAAATTTATACTCAGTAACAAAATTTTTTTACATTGCGATTCTATCAGTACTTTAGCACTTTTTGAAACAGAGGGCATTTATGACTTTTTGAAAAATAGGGCAAAAAGTTTGGACTATTTCCTTTAACAAGCCAACACATGGCCAAATATATGCTCTAATGTAACGTTCAAATGCATTTTATTAGTCTATAACACTTTTTGTAATTAGTTATTAAACACCTTTCAAATTTAATGAAATGTCACACATTTTCGTAAATTTCGATTGATAAAATATAACGCAGTAATAAGTGGATGGAGGCTTAATACCAGAATCACACTTTTGGATTTATTGCTATCATGATATAAATTTCCAATTATCATTTAAACCTTTCTAATACTCGTTTGCTTAGAAAAAGGGCATACCAAAACATACGTTGTTAAAAAATTATATTGAAGTCAAATAATTAAGGTCTTTAATATTGGTGAAGGACAATTCTAGACAACGGTGAATTATTAAATAAAACTTTTAAATTTTAGCATCACATGTGAAATTTCTTTTTTTATCTAGGTATTATGAATTCTGATGAATTTGGACACAAAGGACAAACCAATTGAAATCGAATTTTAAAATTTGTTACTATGCAAATTTCATGGGGGATACTCTGATATTTGGACAATATATAATTACCACTCAAACCTTTATTAACGATTGTAAAACTCTTCGTTACTGGCTTTTTACTCATTTTTCGAATAACACAGGGTGGACGTTTGTAATATGGGTCACTCAAGCCAACACAATTAAATATATCATATACTAAATTCACTTTGCTTATTTATTACCTTTTTATCGAAACATTTAACCTCTTATTGGTCTTATTTTCGTACACTAACTACCAAACAACTTTTATTATATCGATGGAAAATTTTTACAAGATCTTTTATTTAACCATTCGGTATTGGTTTTATTTTAGTTCTTATTGGACACAGAGGGTGGAAATCGGTTCAATGGGTCACTCAATATATTACACTTAAATAGATCAAACACTAAATTCACTTCGCTGATTTATTACCTTTTTATCTAAACATTTAACGTCGTACTCGATGAACGAAATACACCTATATCTTTCAATTTACACCTCAAACGCTACTGAAGGATACTCATATTCATACACTTTCTAACTATCAAACAACTTTTATTAACGATGCAAATTTTCTGAAAATCTTTAATTTTACCATTCGTTGTTAGCTTTATACTTGCTCTTATTGGTAACAGAGGGTGGAAATATGTGGAATGGGTCACTCAGTACAACACACTTAAATAGATCATACACTAAATTTACTTCGCTGATTTATTATCTTTTCATCTGAACATATAATGTCGTAAAACATTTTTAATTCTCGATGAACCAAATACACCTATATCTTTCAATTTACACCTCAAACACTGCTGAAGGATGCTCTTATATTCGTACATTATGTAACAACCGAACAACTCTTTTTATCAATGTAAATTTTCCTAAAATCTTTAATTTAACCATTAGATATTAGTTTTATAGTACTTCTTATTGGTAACAGAGGGTGGAAATTTGTTGAATGGGTCACTCAATACATCAGACTCAAGTAGATCATATAGTAAATTAACTTCACTCATTTACACCTTTTACTCGAAACACTTAATTCGTGTATAATAATTGTCGATGAACCAAGTACACTTCTCTCTTTCTATTTACACCTCAAACACTTCTAAACCACAGTATTTTTTCTATAATTTTTCGTAGACGGACACTTTATAAACGAAGCTTAAAGTTTATCATCATGTTTTACTACAACACTTTTCTTATAACACACTTAACTGATACCTGCAATTTTTACCATTTCATTGCTTTCGACTGAACAAATTTACCTCTCAGTTTATTTTTACCAATGTAGCTTTCAATACAATGAATACTATCTTTGAGAATATTTCAGACCTTTTTTAACGACTGGTCAAACACATTGCCTATGTTACTGCATATCTCGTTTTATAACACAAATTTAGGATCTTTAAAATTTAGAAAATTTAGGGAAACACTCATTTTCGAAGTAATCACTTAGAACAAATAGTGAAACTGAATACGTGAAAATGACTCACTTTCTGATATTTTCATTATTTAGCACCAAAACTTTGTCAAGGACCTTTATACGAATATTCAGAAAACATGGTTGAAACCAAATCTTTAAAATGTTACGCATGAATGGGGAACCTTAGCTAATAGGGCATTATGAAGTAAAGAAATTTATACTCAGTAACAAATTTTTTTACATTGCGATTCTATCAGTACTTTAGCACTTTTTGAAACAGAGGGCATTTATGACTTTTTGAAAAATAGGGCAAAAAGTTTGGACTATTTCCTTTAACAAGCCAACACATGGCCAAATATATGCTCTAATGTAACGTTCAAATGCATTTTATTAGTCTATAACACTTTTTGTAATTAGTTATTAAACACCTTTCTAATTTAATGAAATGTCACACATTTTCGTAAATTTCGATTGATAAAATATAACGCAGTAATAAGTGGATGGAGGCTTAATACCAGAATCACACTTTTGGATTTATTGCTATTATGATATAAATTTCCAATTATCATTTAAACCTTTCTAATACTCGTTTGCTTAGAAAAAGGACATACCAAAACATACGTTGTTAAAATATTATATTGAAGTCAAATAATTAAGGTCTTTAATATTGGGGAAGGACAATTCTAGACAACGGAGAATTATTAAATATAACTTTTAAATTTTAGTATCACACGTGAAATTTCTTTTTTATCTAGGTATTATGAATTCTGATGAATTTGGACACACAGGACAAACCAATTGAAATCGAATTTTAAAATTTGTTACTATGCAAATTTCATGGGGGATACTCTGATATTTGGACAATATATAATTACCACTCAAACCTTTATTAACGATTGTAAAACTCTTCGTTACTGGCTTTTTACTCATTTTTCGAATAACACACGGTGGACGTTTGTAATATGGGTCACTCAAGACAACACAATTAAATATATCATATACTAAATTCACTTTGCTTATTTATTACCTTTTTATCGAAACATTTAACCTCTTATTGGTCTTATATTCGTACACTAACTACCAAACAACTTTTATTATCTATGGAAAATTTTTACAAGATCTTTTATTTAACCATTCGGTATTGGTTTTATTTTAGTTCTTATTGGACACAGAGGGTGGAAATCGGTTCAATGGGTCACTCAATACATTACACTTAAATAGATCAAACACTAAATTCACTTCGCTGATTTATTACCTTTTTATCTAAACATTTAACGTCGTACTCGATGAACGAAATACACCTATATCTTTCAATTTATACCTCAAACGCTACTGAAGGATACTCATATTCATACACTTTCTAACTATCAAACAACTTTTATTAACGATGCAAATTTTCTGAAAATCTTTAATTTTACCATTCGTTATTAGCTTTATACTTGCTCTTATTGGTAACAGAGGGTGGAAATATGTGGAAATGGTCACTCAGTACAACACACTTAAATAGATCATACACTAAATTCACTTCGCTGATTTATTATCTTTTCATCTGAACATATAATGTCGTAAAACATTTTTAATTCTCGATGAACCAAATACACCTATATCTTTCAATTTACACCTCAAACACTGCTGAAGGATGCTCTTATATTCGTACATTATGTAACAACTGAACAACTCTTTTTATCAATGTAAATTTTCCTAAAATCTTTAATTTAACCATTAGATATTAGTTTTATAGTACTTCTTATTGGTAACAGAGGGTGGAAATTTGTTGAATGGGTCACTCAATACATCAGACTCAAGTAGATCATATAGTAAATTAACTTCACTCATTTACACCTTTTAATCGAAACAATTCGTGTATATTTATAATTGTCGATGAACCAAGTACACTTCTCTCTTTCTATTTGCACCTCAAACACTTCAAAACCACAGTATTTTGTCTATAATTTTTCGTAGTCGGACACTTTATAAACGAAGCTTAAAGTTTATCATCATGTTTTACTACAACACTTTTCTTATAACACACTTAACTGATACCTGCAATTTTTACCATTTCATTGCTTTCGACTGAACAAATTTACCTCTCAGTTTATTTTTACCAATGTAGCTTTCAATACCATGAATACTATCTTTGAGAATATTTCAGACCTTTTTTAACGACTGGTCAAACACATTGCCTATGTTACTGCATATCTCGTTTTATAACACAAATTTAGGATCTTTAAAATTTAGAAAATTTAGGAAAACACTCATTTTCGAAGTAATCATTTAGAACAAATAGTGAAACTGAATACGTGAAAATGACTCACTTTCTGATATTTTCATTACTTAGCACCAAAACTTTGTCAAGGACCTTTATACGAATATTCAGAAAACATGGTTGAAACCAAATTTTTAAAATGTTACGTATGAATGGGGAACCTTAGCTAATAGGGCATTATGAAGTAAAGAAATTTATACTCAGTAACAAAATTTTTTTACATTGCGATTCTATCAGTACTTTAGCACTTTTTGAAACAGAGGGCATTTATGACTTTTTGAAAAATAGGGCAAAAAGTTTGGACTATTTCCTTTAACAAGCCAACACATGGCCAAATATATGCTCTAATGTAACGTTCAAATGCATTTTATTAGTCTATAACACTTTTTGTAATTAGATATTAAACACCTTTCTAATTTAATGAAATGTCACACATTTTCGTAAATTTCGATTGATAAAATATAACGCAGTAATAAGTGGATGGAGGCTTAATACCAGAATAACACTTTTGGATTTATTGCTATTATGATATAAATTTCCAATTATCATTTAAACCTTTCTAATACTCGTTTGCATTGAAGTCAACTAATTAAGGTCTTTAATATTGGGGAAGGACAATTCTAGACAACGGTGAAATTATTAAATAAAACTTTTAAATTTTAGCATCACACATGAAATTTCTTTTTTTATCTAGGTATTATGAATTCTGATGAATTTGGACACAAAGGACAAACCAATTGAAATCGAATTTTAAAATTTGTTACTATGCAAATTTCATGGGGGATACTCTGATATTTGGACAATATATAATTACCACTCAAACCTTTATTAACGATTGTAAAACTCTTCGTTACTGGCTTTTTACTCATTTTTCGAATAACACAGGGTGGACGTTTGTAATATGGGTCACTCAAGACAACACAATTAAATATATCATATACTAAATTCACTTTGCTTATTTATTACCTTTTTATCGAAACATTTAACCTCTTATTGGTCTTATATTCGTACACTAACTACCAAACAACTTTTATTATCGATGGAAAATTTTTACAAGATCTTTTATTTAACCATTCGGTATTGGTTTTATTTTAGTTCTTATTGGACACAGAGGGTGGAAATCGGTTCAATGGGTCACTCAATACATTACACTTAAATAGATCAAACACTAAATTCACTTCGCTGATTTATTACCTTTTTATCTAAACATTTAACGTCGTACTCGATGAACGAAATACACCTATATCTTTCAATTTACACCTCAAACGCTACTGAAGGATACTCATATTCATACACTTTCTAACTATCAAACAACTTTTATTAACGATGCAAATTTTCTGAAAATCTTTAATTTTACCATTCGTTATTAGCTTTATACTTGCTCTTATTGGTAACAGAGGGTTGAAATATGTGGAATGGGTCACTCAGTACAACACACTTAAATAGATCATACACTAAATTCACTTCGCTGATTTATTATCTTTTCATCTGAACATATAATGTCGTAAAACATTTTTAATTCTCGATGAACCAAATACACCTATATCTTTCAATTTACACCTCAAACACTGCTGAAGGATGCTCTTATATTCGTACATTATGTAACAACCGAACAACTCTTTTTATCAATGTAAATTTTCCTAAAATCTTTAATTTAACCATTAGATATTAGTTTTATAGTACTTCTTATTGGTAACAGAGGGTGGAAATTTGTTGAATGGGTCACTCAATACATCAGACTCAAGTAGATCATATAGTAAATTAACTTCACTCATTTACACCTTTTACTCGAAACACTTAATTCGTGTATATTAATAATTGTCGATGAACCAAGTACACTTCTCTCTTTCTATTTACACCTCAAACACTTCTAAACCACAGTATTTTTTCTATAATTTTTCGTAGACGGACACTTTATAAACGAAGCTTAAAGTTTATCATCATGTTTTACTACAACACTTTTCTTATAACACACTTAACTGATACCTGCAGTTTTTACCATTTCATTGCTTTCGACTGAACAAATTTACCTCTCAGTTTATTTTTACCAATGTAGCTTTCAATACCATGAATACTATCTTTGAGAATATTTCAGACCTTTTTTAACGACTGGTCAAACACATTGCCTATGTTACTGCATATCTCGTTTTATAACAAAAATTTAGGATCTTTAAAATTTAGAAAATTTAGGGAAACACTCATTTTCGAAGTAATCACTTAGAACAAATAGTGAAACTGGATACGTGAAAATGACTCACTTTCTGATATTTTCATTATTTAGCACCAAAACTTTGTCGACCTTTATACGAATATTCAGAAAACATGGTTGAAACCAAATCTTTAAAATGTTACTATGAATGGGGAACCTTAGCTAATAGGGCATTATGAAGTAAAGAAATTTATACTCAGTAACAAAATTTTTTTACATTGCGATTCTATCAGTACTTTAGCACTTTTTGAAACAGAGGGCATTTATGACTTTTTGAAAAATAGGGCAAAAAGTTTGGACTATTTCCTTTAACAAGCCAACACATGGCCAAATATATGCTCTAATGTAACGTTCAAATGCATTTTATTAGTCTATAACACTTTTTGTAATTAGTTATTAAACACCTTTCAAATTTAATGAAATGTCACACATTTTCGTAAATTTCGATTGATAAAATATAACGCAGTAATAAGTGGATGGAGGCTTAATACCAGAATCACACTTTTGGATTTATTGCTATCATGATATAAATTTCCAATTATCATTTAAACCTTTCTAATACTCGTTTGCTTAGAAAAAGGGCATACCAAAACATACGTTGTTAAAAAATTATATTGAAGTCAAATAATTAAGGTCTTTAATATTGGGGAAGGACAATTCTAGACAACGGTGAATTATTAAATAAAACTTTTAAATTTTAGCATCACATGTGAAATTTCTTTTTTTATCTAGGTATTATGAATTCTGATGAATTTGGACACAAAGGACAAACCAATTGAAATCGAATTTTAAAATTTGTTACTATGCAAATTTCATGGGGGATACTCTGATATTTGGACAATATATAATTACCACTCAAACCTTTATTAACGATTGTAAAACTCTTCGTTACTGGCTTTTTACTCATTTTTCGAATAACACAGGGTGGACGTTTGTAATATGGGTCACTCAAGACAACACAATTAAATATATCATATACTAAATTCACTTTGCTTATTTATTACCTTTTTATCGAAACATTTAACCTCTTATTGGTCTTATGTTCGTACACTAACTACCAAACAACTTTTATTATCGATGGAAAATTTTTACAAGATCTTTTATTTAACCATTCGGTATTGGTTTTATTTTAGTTCTTATTGGACACAGAGCGTGGAAATCGGTTCAATGGGTCACTGAATACATTACACTTAAATAGATCAAACACTAAATTCACTTCACTTATTTATTACCTTTTTATCTAAACATTTAACGTCGTACTCGATGAACCAAATACACCTATATCTTTCAATTTATACCTCAAACGCTACTGAAGGATACTCATATTCATACACTTTCTAACTACCAAACAACTTTTATTAACGATGCAAATTTTCTGAAAATCTTAAAATTTACCATTATTTATTAGCTTTATACTTGCTCTTATTGGTAACAGAGGGTGGAAATATGTGGAATGGGTCTCTCAGTACAACACACTTAAATAGATCATACACTAAATTGACTTCGCTGATTTATTATCTTTTCATCTGAACATATAATGCCGTAAAACATTTTTAATTCTCGATGAACCAAATACACCTATATCTTTCAATTTACACCTCAAACACTGCTGAAGAATGCTCTTATATTCGTACATTATGTAACAACCGAAAAACTCTTTTTATCAATGTAAATTTTCCTAAAATCTTTAATATAACCATTAGATATTAGTTTTATAGTACTTCTTATTGGTAACAGAGGGTGGAAATTTGTTGAATGGGTCACTCAATACATCAGACTCAAGTAGATCATATAGTAAATTAACTTCACTCATTTACACCTTTTAATCGAAACACTTAATTCGTGTATATTTATAATTGTCGATGAACCAAGTACACTTCTCTCTTTCTATTTACACCTCAAACACTTCAAAACCACAGTATTTTGTCTATAATTTTTCGTAGACGGACACTTTATAAACGAAGCTTTAAGTTTATCATCATGTTTTACTACAACACTTTTCTTATAACACACTTAAGTGATACCTGCAATTTTTACCATTTCATTGCTTTCGACTGAACAAATTTACCTCTCAGTTTATTTTTACCAATGTAGCTTTCAATACCATGAATACTATCTTTGAGAATATTTCAGACCTTTTTTAACGACTGGTCAAACACATTGCCTATGTTACTGCATATCTCGTTTTATAACACAAATTTAGGATCTTTAAAATTTAGAAAATTTAGGAAAACACTCATTTTCGAAGAATCACTTAGAACAAATAGTGAAACTGAATACGTGAAAATGACTCACTTTCTGATATTTTCATTACTTAGCACCAAAATTTGTCAAGGACCTTTATACGAATATTCAGAAAACATGGTTGAAACCAAATTTTTAAAATGTTACGTATGAATGGGGAACCTTAGCTAATAGGGCATTATGAAGGAAAGAAATTTATACTCAGTAACAAAATTTTTTTACATTGCGATTCTATCAGTACTTAAGCACTTTTTGAAACAGAGGGCATTTATGACTTTTTTTGAAAATAGGGCAAAAAGTTTGGACTATTTCCTTTAACAAGCCAACACATGGCCAAATATATGCTCTAATGTAACGTTCAAATGCATTTTATTAGTCTATAACACTTTTTGTAATTAGTTATTAAACACCTTTCTAATTTAATGAAATGTCACACATTTTCGTAAATTTCGATTGATAAAATATAACGCAGTAATAAGTGGATGGAGGCTTAATACCAGAATCACACTTTCGGATTTATTGCTATTATGATATAAATTTCCAATTATCATTTAAACCTTTCTAATACTCCTTTGCTTAGAAAAAGGACATACCAAAACATACGTTGTTAAAATATTATATTGAAGTCAAATAATTAAGGACTTTAATATTGGGGAAGGACAATTCTAGACAACGGAGAATTATTAAATAAAACTTTTAAATTTTAGTATCACACGTGAAATTTCTTTTTTATATAGGTATTATGAATTCTGATGAATTTGGACACACAGGACAAACCAATTGAAATCGAATTTTAAAATTTGTTACTATGCAAATTTCATGGGGGATACTCTGATATTTGGACAATATATAATTACCACTCAAACCTTTATTAACGATTGTAAAACTCTTCGTTACTGGCTTTTTACTCATTTTTCGAATAACACAGGGTGGACGTTTGTAATATGGGTCACTCAAGACAACACAATTAAATATATCATATACTAAATTCACTTTGCTGATTTATTACCTTTTTATCGAAACATTTAACCTCTTATTGGTCTTATATTCGTACACTAACTACCAAACAACTATTATTATCCATGGAAAATTTTTACAAGATCTTTTATTTAACCATTCGGTATTGGTTTATTTTAGTTCTTATTGGACACAGAGGGTGGAAATCGGTTCAATGGGTCACTCAATACATTACACTTAAATAGATCAAACACTAAATTCACTTCGCTGATTTATTACCTTTTTATCTAAACATTTAACGTCGTACTCGATGAACCAAATACACCTATATCTTTCAATTTACACCTCAAACGCTACTGAAGGTTACTCATATTCATACGCTTTCTATCTACCAAACAACTTTTATTAACGATGCAAATTTTCTGAAAATCTTTAATTTTACCATTCCTTCTTAGCTTTATACTTGCTCTTATTGGTAACAGAGGGTGGAAATATGTGGAATGGGTCACTCAGTACAACACACTTAAATAGATCATACACTAAATTCACTTCGCTGATTTATTATCTTTTCATCTGAACATATAATGTCGTAAAACATTTTTAATTCTCGATTAACCAAATACACCTATATCTTTCAATTTACACCTCAAACACTGCTGAAGGATGCTCTTATATTCGTACATTATGTAACAACCGAAAAACTCTTTTTATCAATGTAAATTTTCCTAAAATCTTTAATTTAACCATTAGATATTAGTTTTATAGTACTTCTTATTGGTAACAGAGGGTGGAAATTTGTTGAATGGGTCACTCAATACATCAGACTCAAGTAGATCATATAGTAAATTAACTTCACTCATTTACACCTTTTAATCGAAACACTTAATTCGTGTATATTTATAATTGTCGATGAACCAAGTACACTTCTCTCTTTCTATTTACACCTCAAACACTTCAAAACCACAGTATTTTGTCTATAATTTTTCGTAGACGGACACTTTATAAACGAAGCTTAAAGTTTATCATCATGTTTTACTACAACACTTTTCTTATAACACACTTAACTGATACCTGCAATTTTTACCATTTCATTGCTTTCGACTGAACAAATTTACCTCTCAGTTTATTTTTACCAATGTAGCTTTCAATACCATGAATACTATCTTTGAGAATATTTCAGACCTTTTTTAAGGACTGGTCAAACACATTGACTATGTTACTGCATATCTCGTTTTATAACAAAAATTTAGGATCTTTAAAATTTAGAAAATTTAGGGAAACACTCATTTTCGAAGTAATCACTTAGAACAAATAGTGAAACTGAATACGTGAAAATGACTCACTTTCTGATATTTTCATTATTTAGCACCAAAACTTTGTCAAGGACCTTTATACGAATATTCAGAAAACATGGTTGAAACCAAATTTTTAAAATGTTACGTATGAATGGGGAACCTTAGCTAATAGGGCATTATGAAGTAAAGAAATTTATACTCAGTAACAAAATTTTTTTACATTGCGATTCTATCAGTACTTTAGCACTTTTTGAAACAGAGGGCATTTATGACTTTTTGAAAAATAGGGCAAAAATTTGGACTATTTCCTTTAACAAGCCAACACATGGCCAAATATATGCTCTAATGTAACGTTCAAATGTATTTTATTAGTCTATAACACTTTTTGTAATTAGTTATTAAACACCTTTCTAATTTAATGAAATGTCACACATTTTCATAAATTTCGATTGATAAAATATAACGCAGTAATAAGTGGATGGAGGCTTAATACCAGAATCACACTTTTGGATTTATTGCTATTATGATATAAATTTCCAATTATCATTTAAACCTTTCTAATACTCGTTTGCATTGAAGTCAAATAATTAAGGTCTTTAATATTGGGGAAGGACAATTCTAGACAACGGTGAAATTATTAAATAAAACTTTTAAATTTTAGCATCACACATGAAATTTCTTTTTTTATCTAGGTATTATGAATTCTCATGAATTTGGACAGAAAGGACAAACCAATTGAAATCGAATTTTAAAATTTGTTACTATGCAAATTTCATGGGGGATACTCTGATATTTGGACAATATATAATTACCACTCAAACCTTTATTAACGATTGTAAAACTCTTCGTTACTGGCTCATTTTTCGAATAACACAGGGTGGACGTTTGTAATATGGGTCACTCAAGACAACACAATTAAATATATCATATACTAAATTCACTTTGCTTATTTATTACCTTTTTATCGAAACATTTAACCTCTTATTGGTCTTATATTCGTACACTAACTACCAAACAACTTTTATTATCGATGGAAAATTTTTACAAGATCTTTTATTTAACCATTTGGTATTGGTTTTATTTTAGTTCTTATTGGACACAGAGGGTGGAAATCGGTTCAATGGGTCACTCAATACATTACACTTAAATAGATCAAACACTAAATTCACTTCGCTGATTTATTACCTTTTTATCTAAACATTTAACGTCGTACTCGATGAACGAAATACACCTATATCTTTCAATTTACACCTCAAACATTACTGAAGGATACTCATATTCATACACTTTCTAACTATCAAACAACTTTTATTAACAATTCAAATTTTCTGAAAATCTTTAATTTTACCATTCGTTATTAGCTTTATACTTGCTCTTATTGGTAACAGAGGATGGAAATATGTGGAATGGGTCACTCAGTACAACACACTTAAATAGATCATACACTAAATTCACTTCGCTGATTTATTATCTTTTCATCTGAACATATAATGCCGTAAAACATTTTTAATACTTGATGAACCAAATACACCTATATCTTTCAATTTACACCTCAAACACTGCTGAAGAATGCTCTTATATTCGTACATTATGTAACAACCGAAAAACTCTTTTTATCAATGTAAATTTTCCTAAAATCTTTAATTTAACCATTAGATATTAGTTTTATAGTACTTCTTATTGGTAACAGAGGGTGGAAATTTGTTGAATGGGTCACTCAATACATCAGACTCAAGTAGATCATATAGTAAATTTACTTCACTCATTTACACCTTTTAATCGAAACACTCAATTCGTGTATATTTATAATTGTCGATGAACCAAGTACACTTCTCTCTTTCTATTTACACCTCAAACACTTCAAAACCACAGTATTTTGTCTATAATTTTTCGTAGACGGACACTTTATAAACGAAGCTTAAAGTTTATCATCATGTTTTACTACAACACTTTTCTTATAACACACTTAACTGATACCTGCAATTTTTACCATTTCATTGCTTTCGACTGAACAAATTTACCTCTCAGTTTATTTTTACCAATGTAGCTTTCAATACCATGAATACTATCTTTGAGAATATTTCAGACCTTTTTTAACGACTGGTCAAACACATTGCCTATGTTACTGCATATCTCGTTTTATAACACAAATTTAGGATCTTTAAAATTTAGAAAATTTAGGGAAACACTCATTTTCGAAGTAATCACTTAGAACAAATAGTGAAACTGAATACGTGAAAATGACTCACTTTCTGATATTTTCATTATTTAGCACCAAAACTTTTTTAAGGACCTTTATACGAATATTCAGAAAACATGGTTGAAACCAAATTTTTAAAATGTTACGTATGAATGGGGAACCTTAGTTAATAGGGCATTATGAAGTAAAGAAATTTATACTCAGTAACAAAATTTTTTTACATTGCGATTCTATCAGTACTTTAGCACTTTTTGAAACAGAGGGCATTTATGACTTTTTGAAAAATAGGGCAAAAAGTTTGGACTATTTCCTTTAACAAGCCAACACATGGCCAAATATATGCTCTAATGTAACGTTCAAATGAATTTATTAGTCTATAACACTTTTTGTAATTAGTTATTAAACACCTTTCTAATTTCATGAAATGTCACACATTTTCGTAAATTTCGATTGATAAAATATAACGCAGTAATAAGTGGATGGAGGCTTAATACCAGAATCACACTTTTGGATTTATTGCTATTATGATATAAATTTCCAATTATCATTTAAACCTTTCTAATACTCGTTTGCATTGAAGTCAAATAATTAAGGTCTTTAATATTGGGGAAGGACAATTCTAGACAACGGTGAAATTATTAAATAAAACTTTTAAATTTTAGCATCACACATGAAATTTCTTTTTTTATCTAGGTATTATGAATTCTCATGAATTTGGACAGAAAGGACAAACCAATTGAAATCGAATTTTAAAATTTGTTACTATGCAAATTTCATGGGGGATACTCTGATATTTGGACAATATATAATTACCACTCAAACCTTTATTAACGATTGTAAAACTCTTCGTTACTGGCTTTTTACTCATTTTTCGAATAACACAGGGTGGACGTTTGTAATATGGGTCACTCAAGACAACACAATTAAATATATCATATACTAAATTCACTTTGCTTATTTATTACCTTTTTATCGAAACATTTAACCTCTTATTGGTCTTATATTCGTACACTAACTACCAAACAACTTTTATTATCGATGGAAAATTTTTACAAGATCTTTTATTTAACCATTTGGTATTGGTTTTATTTTAGTTCTTATTGGACACAGAGGGTGGAAATCGGTTCAATGGGTCACTCAATACATTACACTTAAATAGATCAAACACTAAATTCACTTCGCTGATTTATTACCTTTTTATCTAAACATTTAACGTCGTACTCGATGAACGAAATACACCTATATCTTTCAATTTACACCTCAAACATTACTGAAGGATACTCATATTCATACACTTTCTAACTATCAAACAACTTTTATTAACAATTCAAATTTTCTGAAAATCTTTAATTTTACCATTCGTTATTAGCTTTATACTTGCTCTTATTGGTAACAGAGGATGGAAATATGTGGAATGGGTCACTCAGTACAACACACTTAAATAGATCATACACTAAATTCACTTCGCTGATTTATTATCTTTTCATCTGAACATATAATGCCGTAAAACATTTTTAATACTTGATGAACCAAATACACCTATATCTTTCAATTTACACCTCAAACACTGCTGAAGAATGCTCTTATATTCGTACATTATGTAACAACCGAAAAACTCTTTTTATCAATGTAAATTTTCCTAAAATCTTTAATTTAACCATTAGATATTAGTTTTATAGTACTTCTTATTGGTAACAGAGGGTGGAAATTTGTTGAATGGGTCACTCAATACATCAGACTCAAGTAGATCATATAGTAAATTTACTTCACTCATTTACACCTTTTAATCGAAACACTCAATTCGTGTATATTTATAATTGTCGATGAACCAAGTACACTTCTCTCTTTCTATTTACACCTCAAACACTTCAAAACCACAGTATTTTGTCTATAATTTTTCGTAGACGGACACTTTATAAACGAAGCTTAAAGTTTATCATCATGTTTTACTACAACACTTTTCTTATAACACACTTAACTGATACCTGCAATTTTTACCATTTCATTGCTTTCGACTGAACAAATTTACCTCTCAGTTTATTTTTACCAATGTAGCTTTCAATACCATGAATACTATCTTTGAGAATATTTCAGACCTTTTTTAACGACTGGTCAAACACATTGCCTATGTTACTGCATATCTCGTTTTATAACACAAATTTAGGATCTTTAAAATTTAGAAAATTTAGGGAAACACTCATTTTCGAAGTAATCACTTAGAACAAATAGTGAAACTGAATACGTGAAAATGACTCACTTTCTGATATTTTCATTATTTAGCACCAAAACTTTTTTAAGGACCTTTATACGAATATTCAGAAAACATGGTTGAAACCAAATTTTTAAAATGTTACGTATGAATGGGGAACCTTAGTTAATAGGGCATTATGAAGTAAAGAAATTTATACTCAGTAACAAAATTTTTTTACATTGCGATTCTATCAGTACTTTAGCACTTTTTGAAACAGAGGGCATTTATGACTTTTTGAAAAATAGGGCAAAAAGTTTGGACTATTTCCTTTAACAAGCCAACACATGGCCAAATATATGCTCTAATGTAACGTTCAAATGAATTTATTAGTCTATAACACTTTTTGTAATTAGTTATTAAACACCTTTCTAATTTCATGAAATGTCACACATTTTCGTTAAATTTCGATTGATAAAATATAACGCAGTAATAAGTGGATGGAGGCTTAATACCAGAATCACACTTTTGGATTTATTGCTATTATGATATAAATTTCCAATTATCATTTAAACCTTTCTAATACTTGTTTGCTTAGAAAAAGGGCATACCAAAACATACGTTGTTAAAATATTATATTGACGTCAAATAATTAAGGTCTTTAATATTGGGGAAGGACAATTCTAGACAACGGAGAATTATTAAATAAAACTTTTAAATTTTAGTATCACACGTGAAATTTCTTTTTCATCTAGGTATTATGAATTCTGATGAATTTGGACACACAGGACAAACCAATTGAAATCGAATTTTAAAATTTGTTACTATGCAAATTTCATGGGGGATACTCTGATATTTGGACTGTATATAGTTACCACTCAAACCTTTATTTAACGATTGTAAAACTCTTCGTTACTGGCTTTTTACTCATTTTTCGAATAACAGAGTGGACGTTTGTAATATGGGTCACTCAAGACAACACAATTAAATATATCATATACTAAATTCACTTTGCTGATTTATTACCTTTTTATCGAAACATTTAACCTCTTATTGGTCTTATATTCGTACACTAACTACCAAACAACTTTTATTATCGATGGAAAATTTTTACAAGATCTTTTATTTAACCATTCGGTATTGGTTTTATTTTAGTTCTTATTGGACACAGAGCGTGGAAATCGGTTCAATGGGTCACTGAATACATTACACTTAAATAGATCAAACACTAAATTCACTTCACTTATTTATTACCTTTTTATCTAAACATTTAACGTCGTACTCGATGAACCAAATACACCTATATCTTTCAATTTACACCTCAAACGCTACTGAAGGATACTCATATTCATACACTTTCTAACTACCAAACAACTTTTATTAACGATGCAAATTTTCTGAAAATCTTAAAATTTACCATTATTTATTAGCTTTATACTTGCTCTTATTGGTAACAGAGGGTGGAAATATGTGGAATGGGTCTCTCAGTACAACACACTTAAATAGATCATACACTAAATTGACTTCGCTGATTTATTATCTTTTCATCTGAACATATAATGCCGTAAAACATTTTTAATTCTCGATGAACCAAATACACCTATATCTTTCAATTTACACCTCAAACACTGCTGAAGAATGCTCTTATATTCGTACATTATGTAACAACCGAAAAACTCTTTTTATCAATGTAAATTTTCCTAAAATCTTTAATTTAACCATTAGATATTAGTTTTATAGTACTTCTTATTGGTAACAGAGGGTGGAAATTTGTTGAATGGGTCACTCAATACATCAGACTCAAGTAGATCATATAGTAAATTAACTTCACTCATTTACACCTTTTAATCGAAACACTTAATTCGTGTATATTAATAATTGTCGATGAACCAAGTACACTTCTCTCTTTCTATTTACACCTCAAACACTTCAAAACCACAGTATTTTGTCTATAATTTTTCGTAGACGGACACTTTATAAACGAAGCTTTAAGTTTATCATCATGTTTTACTACAACACTTTTCTTATAACACACTTAAGTGATACCTGCAATTTTTACCATTTCATTGCTTTCGACTGAACAAATTTACCTCTCAGTTTATTTTTACCAATGTAGCTTTCAATACCATGAATACTATCTTTGAGAATATTTCAGACCTTTTTTAACGACTGGTCAAACACATTGCCTATGTTACTGCATATCTCGTTTTATAACACAAATTTAGGATCTTTAAAATTTAGAAAATTTAGGAAAACACTCATTTTCGAAGAATCACTTAGAACAAATAGTGAAACTGAATACGTGAAAATGACTCACTTTCTGATATTTTCATTACTTAGCACCAAAATTTGTCAAGGACCTTTATACGAATATTCAGAAAACATGGTTGAAACCAAATTTTTAAAATGTTACGTATGAATGGGGAACCTTAGCTAATAGGGCATTATGAAGGAAAGAAATTTATACTCAGTAACAAAATTTTTTTACATTGCGATTCTATCAGTACTTAAGCACTTTTTGAAACAGAGGGCATTTATGACTTTTTTTGAAAATAGGGCAAAAAGTTTGGACTATTTCCTTTAACAAGCCAACACATGGCCAAATATATGCTTTAATGTAACGTTCAAATGCATTTTATTAGTCTATAACACTTTTTGTAATTAGTTATTAAACACCTTTCTAATTTAATGAAATGTCACACATTTTCGTAAATTTCGATTGATAAAATATAACGCAGTAATAAGTGGATGGAGGCTTAATACCAGAATCACACTTTCGGATTTATTGCTATTATGATATAAATTTCCAATTATCATTTAAACCTTTCTAATACTCCTTTGCTTAGAAAAAGGACATACCAAAACATACGTTGTTAAAATATTATATTGAAGTCAAATAATTAAGGACTTTAATATTGGGGAAGGACAATTCTAGACAACGGAGAATTATTAAATAAAACTTTTAAATTTTAGTATCACACGTGAAATTTCTTTTTTATATAGGTATTATGAATTCTGATGAATTTGGACACACAGGACAAACCAATTGAAATCGAATTTTAAAATTTGTTACTATGCAAATTTCATGGGGGATACTCTGATATTTGGACAATATATAATTACCACTCAAACCTTTATTAACGATTGTAAAACTCTTCGTTACTGGCTTTTTACTCATTTTTCGAATAACACAGGGTGGACGTTTGTAATATGGGTCACTCAAGACAACACAATTAAATATATCATATACTAAATTCACTTTGCTGATTTATTACCTTTTTATCGAAACATTTAACCTCTTATTGGTCTTATATTCGTACACTAACTACCAAACAACTATTATTATCCATGGAAAATTTTTACAAGATCTTTTATTTAACCATTCGGTATTGGTTTATTTTAGTTCTTATTGGACACAGAGGGTGGAAATCGGTTCAATGGGTCACTCAATACATTACACTTAAATAGATCAAACACTAAATTCACTTCGCTGATTTATTACCTTTTTATCTAAACATTTAACGTCGTACTCGATGAACCAAATACACCTATATCTTTCAATTTACACCTCAAACGCTACTGAAGGTTACTCATATTCATACGCTTTCTATCTACCAAACAACTTTTATTAACGATGCAAATTTTCTGAAAATCTTTAATTTTACCATTCCTTCTTAGCTTTATACTTGCTCTTATTGGTAACAGAGGGTGGAAATATGTGGAATGGGTCACTCAGTACAACACACTTAAATAGATCATACACTAAATTCACTTCGCTGATTTATTATCTTTTCATCTGAACATATAATGTCGTAAAACATTTTTAATTCTCGATTAACCAAATACACCTATATCTTTCAATTTACACCTCAAACACTGCTGAAGGATGCTCTTATATTCGTACATTATGTAACAACCGAAAAACTCTTTTTATCAATGTAAATTTTCCTAAAATCTTTAATTTAACCATTAGATATTAGTTTTATAGTACTTCTTATTGGTAACAGAGGGTGGAAATTTGTTGAATGGGTCACTCAATACATCAGACTCAAGTAGATCATATAGTAAATTAACTTCACTCATTTACACCTTTTAATCGAAACACTTAATTCGTGTATATTTATAATTGTCGATGAACCAAGTACACTTCTCTCTTTCTATTTACACCTCAAACACTTCAAAACCACAGTATTTTGTCTATAATTTTTCGTAGACGGACACTTTATAAACGAAGCTTAAAGTTTATCATCATGTTTTACTACAACACTTTTCTTATAACACACTTAACTGATACCTGCAATTTTTACCATTTCATTGCTTTCGACTGAACAAATTTACCTCTCAGTTTATTTTTACCAATGTAGCTTTCAATACCATGAATACTATCTTTGAGAATATTTCAGACCTTTTTTAAGGACTGGTCAAACACATTGACTATGTTACTGCATATCTCGTTTTATAACAAAAATTTAGGATCTTTAAAATTTAGAAAATTTAGGGAAACACTTATTTTCGAAGTAATCACTTAGAACAAATAGTGAAACTGAATACGTGAAAATGACTCACTTTCTGATATTTTCATTATTTAGCACCAAAACTTTGTCAAGGACCTTTATACGAATATTCAGAAAACATGGTTGAAACCAAATTTTTAAAATGTTACGTATGAATGGGGAACCTTAGCTAATAGGGCATTATGAAGTAAAGAAATTTATACTCAGTAACAAAATTTTTTTACATTGCGATTCTATCAGTACTTTAGCACTTTTTGAAACAGAGGGCATTTATGACTTTTTGAAAAATAGGGCAAAAAGTTTGGACTATTTCCTTTAACAAGCCAACACATGGCCAAATATATGCTCTAATGTAACGTTCAAATGTATTTTATTAGTCTATAACACTTTTTGTAATTAGTTATTAAACACCTTTCTAATTTAATGAAATGTCACACATTTTCATAAATTTCGATTGATAAAATATAACGCAGTAATAAGTGGATGGAGGCTTAATACCAGAATCACACTTTTGGATTTATTGCTATTATGATATAAATTTCCAATTATCATTTAAACCTTTCTAATACTCGTTTGCATTGAAGTCAAATAATTAAGGTCTTTAATATTGGGGAAGGACAATTCTAGACAACGGTGAAATTATTAAATAAAACTTTTAAATTTTAGCATCACACATGAAATTTCTTTTTTTATCTAGGTATTATGAATTCTCATGAATTTGGACAGAAAGGACAAACCAATTGAAATCGAATTTTAAAATTTGTTACTATGCAAATTTCATGGGGGATACTCTGATATTTGGACAATATATAATTACCACTCAAACCTTTATTAACGATTGTAAAACTCTTCGTTACTGGCTTTTTACTCATTTTTCGAATAACACAGGGTGGACGTTTGTAATATGGGTCACTCAAGACAACACAATTAAATATATCATATACTAAATTCACTTTGCTTATTTATTACCTTTTTATCGAAACATTTAACCTCTTATTGGTCTTATATTCGTACACTAACTACCAAACAACTTTTATTATCGATGGAAAATTTTTACAAGATCTTTTATTTAACCATTTGGTATTGGTTTTATTTTAGTTCTTATTGGACACAGAGGGTGAAATCGGTTCAATGGGTCACTCAATACATTACACTTAAATAGATCAAACACTAAATTCACTTCGCTGATTTATTACCTTTTTATCTAAACATTTAACGTCGTACTCGATGAACGAAATACACCTATATCTTTCAATTTACACCTCAAACATTACTGAAGGATACTCATATTCATACACTTTCTAACTATCAAACAACTTTTATTAACAATTCAAATTTTCTGAAAATCTTTAATTTTACCATTCGTTATTAGCTTTATACTTGCTCTTATTGGTAACAGAGGATGGAAATATGTGGAATGGGTCACTCAGTACAACACACTTAAATAGATCATACACTAAATTCACTTCGCTGATTTATTATCTTTTCATCTGAACATATAATGCCGTAAAACATTTTTAATACTTGATGAACCAAATACACCTATATCTTTCAATTTACACCTCAAACACTGCTGAAGAATGCTCTTATATTCGTACATTATGTAACAACCGAAAAACTCTTTTTATCAATGTAAATTTTCCTAAAATCTTTAATTTAACCATTAGATATTAGTTTTATAGTACTTCTTATTGGTAACAGAGGGTGGAAATTTGTTGAATGGGTCACTCAATACATCAGACTCAAGTAGATCATATAGTAAATTTACTTCACTCATTTACACCTTTTAATCGAAACACTCAATTCGTGTATATTTATAATTGTCGATGAACCAAGTACACTTCTCTCTTTCTATTTACACCTCAAACACTTCAAAACCACAGTATTTTGTCTATAATTTTTCGTAGACGGACACTTTATAAACGAAGCTTAAAGTTTATCATCATGTTTTACTACAACACTTTTCTTATAACACACTTAACTGATACCTGCAATTTTTACCATTTCATTGCTTTCGACTGAACAAATTTACCTCTCAGTTTATTTTTACCAATGTAGCTTTCAATACCATGAATACTATCTTTGAGAATATTTCAGACCTTTTTTAACGACTGGTCAAACACATTGCCTATGTTACTGCATATCTCGTTTTATAACACAAATTTAGGATCTTTAAAATTTAGAAAATTTAGGGAAACACTCATTTTCGAAGTAATCACTTAGAACAAATAGTGAAACTGAATACGTGAAAATGACTCACTTTCTGATATTTTCATTATTTAGCACCAAAACTTTGTCAAGGACCTTTATACGAATATTCAGAAAACATGGTTGAAACCAAATTTTTAAAATGTTACGTATGAATGGGGAACCTTAGCTAATAGGGCATTATGAAGTAAAGAAATTTATACTCAGTAACAAAATTTTTTTACATTGCGATTCTATCAGTACTTTAGCACTTTTTGAAACAGAGGGCATTTATGACTTTTTGAAAAATAGGGCAAAAAGTTTGGACTATTTCCTTTAACAAGCCAACACATGGCCAAATATATGCTCTAATGTAACGTTCAAATGTATTTTATTAGTCTATAACACTTTTTGTAATTAGTTATTAAACACCTTTCTAATTTAATGAAATGTCACACATTTTCATAAATTTCGATTGATAAAATATAACGCAGTAATAAGTGGATGGAGGCTTAATACCAGAATCACACTTTTGGATTTATTGCTATTATGATATAAATTTCCAATTATCATTTAAACCTTTCTAATACTCGTTTGCATTGAAGTCAAATAATTAAGGTCTTTAATATTGGGGAAGGACAATTCTAGACAACGGTGAAATTATTAAATAAAACTTTTAAATTTTAGCATCACACATGAAATTTCTTTTTTTATCTAGGTATTATGAATTCTCATGAATTTGGACAGAAAGGACAAACCAATTGAAATCGAATTTTAAAATTTGTTACTATGCAAATTTCATGGGGGATACTCTGATATTTGGACAATATATAATTACCACTCAAACCTTTATTAACGATTGTAAAACTCTTCGTTACTGGCTTTTTACTCATTTTTCGAATAACACAGGGTGGACGTTTGTAATATGGGTCACTCAAGACAACACAATTAAATATATCATATACTAAATTCACTTTGCTTATTTATTACCTTTTTATCGAAACATTTAACCTCTTATTGGTCTTATATTCGTACACTAACTACCAAACAACTTTTATTATCGATGGAAAATTTTTACAAGATCTTTTATTTAACCATTTGGTATTGGTTTTATTTTAGTTCTTATTGGACACAGAGGGTGGAAATCGGTTCAATGGGTCACTCAATACATTACACTTAAATAGATCAAACACTAAATTCACTTCGCTGATTTATTACCTTTTTATCTAAACATTTAACGTCGTACTCGATGAACGAAATACACCTATATCTTTCAATTTACACCTCAAACATTACTGAAGGATACTCATATTCATACACTTTCTAACTATCAAACAACTTTTATTAACAATTCAAATTTTCTGAAAATCTTTAATTTTACCATTCGTTATTAGCTTTATACTTGCTCTTATTGGTAACAGAGGATGGAAATATGTGGAATGGGTCACTCAGTACAACACACTTAAATAGATCATACACTAAATTCACTTCGCTGATTTATTATCTTTTCATCTGAACATATAATGCCGTAAAACATTTTTAATACTTGATGAACCAAATACACCTATATCTTTCAATTTACACCTCAAACACTGCTGAAGAATGCTCTTATATTCGTACATTATGTAACAACCGAAAAACTCTTTTTATCAATGTAAATTTTCCTAAAATCTTTAATTTAACCATTAGATATTAGTTTTATAGTACTTCTTATTGGTAACAGAGGGTGGAAATTTGTTGAATGGGTCACTCAATACATCAGACTCAAGTAGATCATATAGTAAATTTACTTCACTCATTTACACCTTTTAATCGAAACACTCAATTCGTGTATATTTATAATTGTCGATGAACCAAGTACACTTCTCTCTTTCTATTTACACCTCAAACACTTCAAAACCACAGTATTTTGTCTATAATTTTTCGTAGACGGACACTTTATAAACGAAGCTTAAAGTTTATCATCATGTTTTACTACAACACTTTTCTTATAACACACTTAACTGATACCTGCAATTTTTACCATTTCATTGCTTTCGACTGAACAAATTTACCTCTCAGTTTATTTTTACCAATGTAGCTTTCAATACCATGAATACTATCTTTGAGAATATTTCAGACCTTTTTTAACGACTGGTCAAACACATTGCCTATGTTACTGCATATCTCGTTTTATAACACAAATTTAGGATCTTTAAAATTTAGAAAATTTAGGGAAACACTCATTTTCGAAGTAATCACTTAGAACAAATAGTGAAACTGAATACGTGAAAATGACTCACTTTCTGATATTTTCATTATTTAGCACCAAAACTTTTTTAAGGACCTTTATACGAATATTCAGAAAACATGGTTGAAACCAAATTTTTAAAATGTTACGTATGAATGGGGAACCTTAGTTAATAGGGCATTATGAAGTAAAGAAATTTATACTCAGTAACAAAATTTTTTTACATTGCGATTCTATCAGTACTTTAGCACTTTTTGAAACAGAGGGCATTTATGACTTTTTGAAAAATAGGGCAAAAAGTTTGGACTATTTCCTTTAACAAGCCAACACATGGCCAAATATATGCTCTAATGTAACGTTCAAATGAATTTATTAGTCTATAACACTTTTTGTAATTAGTTATTAAACACCTTTCTAATTTCATGAAATGTCACACATTTTCGTAAATTTCGATTGATAAAATATAACGCAGTAATAAGTGGATGGAGGCTTAATACCAGAATCACACTTTTGGATTTATTGCTATTATGATATAAATTTCCAATTATCATTTAAACCTTTCTAATACTTGTTTGCTTAGAAAAAGGGCATACCAAAACATACGTTGTTAAAATATTATATTGACGTCAAATAATTAAGGTCTTTAATATTGGGGAAGGACAATTCTAGACAACGGAGAATTATTAAATAAAACTTTTAAATTTTAGTATCACACGTGAAATTTCTTTTTCATCTAGGTATTATGAATTCTGATGAATTTGGACACACAGGACAAACCAATTGAAATCGAATTTTAAAATTTGTTACTATGCAAATTTCATGGGGGATACTCTGATATTTGGACTGTATATAGTTACCACTCAAACCTTTATTTAACGATTGTAAAACTCTTCGTTACTGGCTTTTTACTCATTTTTCGAATAACAGAGTGGACGTTTGTAATATGGGTCACTCAAGACAACACAATTAAATATATCATATACTAAATTCACTTTGCTGATTTATTACCTTTTTATCGAAACATTTAACCTCTTATTGGTCTTATATTCGTACACTAACTACCAAACAACTTTTATTATCGATGGAAAATTTTTACAAGATCTTTTATTTAACCATTCGGTATTGGTTTTATTTTAGTTCTTATTGGACACAGAGCGTGGAAATCGGTTCAATGGGTCACTGAATACATTACACTTAAATAGATCAAACACTAAATTCACTTCACTTATTTATTACCTTTTTATCTAAACATTTAACGTCGTACTCGATGAACCAAATACACCTATATCTTTCAATTTACACCTCAAACGCTACTGAAGGATACTCATATTCATACACTTTCTAACTACCAAACAACTTTTATTAACGATGCAAATTTTCTGAAAATCTTAAAATTTACCATTATTTATTAGCTTTATACTTGCTCTTATTGGTAACAGAGGGTGGAAATATGTGGAATGGGTCTCTCAGTACAACACACTTAAATAGATCATACACTAAATTGACTTCGCTGATTTATTATCTTTTCATCTGAACATATAATGCCGTAAAACATTTTTAATTCTCGATGAACCAAATACACCTATATCTTTCAATTTACACCTCAAACACTGCTGAAGAATGCTCTTATATTCGTACATTATGTAACAACCGAAAAACTCTTTTTATCAATGTAAATTTTCCTAAAATCTTTAATTTAACCATTAGATATTAGTTTTATAGTACTTCTTATTGGTAACAGAGGGTGGAAATTTGTTGAATGGGTCACTCAATACATCAGACTCAAGTAGATCATATAGTAAATTAACTTCACTCATTTACACCTTTTAATCGAAACACTTAATTCGTGTATATTTATAATTGTCGATGAACCAAGTACACTTCTCTCTTTCTATTTACACCTCAAACACTTCAAAACCACAGTATTTTGTCTATAATTTTTCGTAGACGGACACTTTATAAACGAAGCTTAAAGTTTATCATCATGTTTTACTACAACACTTTTCTTATAACACACTTAAGTGATACCTGCAATTTTTACCATTTCATTGCTTTCGACTGAACAAATTTACCTCTCAGTTTATTTTTACCAATGTAGCTTTCAATACCATGAATACTATCTTTGAGAATATTTCAGACCTTTTTTAACGACTGGTCAAACACATTGCCTATGTTACTGCATATCTCGTTTTATAACACAAATTTAGGATCTTTAAAATTTAGAAAATTTAGGAAAACACTCATTTTCGAAGAATCACTTAGAACAAATAGTGAAACTGAATACGTGAAAATGACTCACTTTCTGATATTTTCATTACTTAGCACCAAAATTTGTCAAGGACCTTTATACGAATATTCAGAAAACATGGTTGAAACCAAATTTTTAAAATGTTACGTATGAATGGGGAACCTTAGCTAATAGGGCATTATGAAGGAAAGAAATTTATACTCAGTAACAAAATTTTTTTACATTGCGATTCTATCAGTACTTAAGCACTTTTTGAAACAGAGGGCATTTATGACTTTTTTTGAAAATAGGGCAAAAAGTTTGGACTATTTCCTTTAACAAGCCAACACATGGCCAAATATATGCTCTAATGTAACGTTCAAATGCATTTTATTAGTCTATAACACTTTTTGTAATTAGTTATTAAACACCTTTCTAATTTAATGAAATGTCACACATTTTCGTAAATTTCGATTGATAAAATATAACGCAGTAATAAGTGGATGGAGGCTTAATACCAGAATCACACTTTTGGATTTATTGCTATCATGATATAAATTTCCAATTATCATTTAAACCTTTCTAATACTCGTTTGCTTAGAAAAAGGGCATACCAAAACATACGTTGTTAAAAAATTATATTGAAGTCAAATAATTAAGGTCTTTAATATTGGGGAAGGACAATTCTAGACAACGGTGAATTATTAAATAAAACTTTTAAATTTTAGCATCACACATGAAATTTCTTTTTTTATCTAGGTATTATGAATTCTGATGAATTTGGACAGAAAGGACAAACCAATTGAAATCGAATTTTAAAATTTGTTACTATGCAAATTTCATGGGGGATACTCTGATATTTGGACAATATATAATTACCACTCAAACCTTTATTAACGATTGTAAAACTCTTCGTTACTGGCTTTTTACTCATTTTTCGAATAACACAGGGTGGACGTTTGTAATATGGGTCACTCAAGACAACACAATTAAATATATCATATACTAAATTCACTTTGCTGATTTATAACCTTTTTATCGAAACATTTAACCTCTTATTGGTCTTATATTCGTACACTAACTACCAAACAACTTTTATTATCGATGGAAAATTTTTACAAGGATCAAACACTTCTAAACTACAGTATTTTGTCTTTAATTTTTCGTAGACGGACACTTTATAAACGAAGCTTAAAGTTTATCATCATGTTTTACTACAACACTTTTCTTATAACACACTTAACTGATACCTGCAATTTTTACCATTCCATTGCTTTTGACTGAACAAATTTACCTTTCAGTTTATTTTTACCAACGTAGCTTTCAATACCATGAATATTATCTTTGAGAATATTTCAGACCTTTATTAACGACTGGTCAAACACATTGCCTATGTTACTGCATATCTCGTTTTATAACACAAATTTAGGATCTTTAAAATTTAGAAAATTTAATCACTTAGAACAAATAGTGATACTGAATACGTGAAAATGACTCACTTTCTGATATTTTCATTACTTAGCACGGAAACTTTGTGAAGGACCTTTATTCAAATATTCAGAAAACATGGTTGAAACCAAATGTTTAAAATGTTAGATATGAATGGGCAACCTTAGCTGATAGTGCATTATGAAGAAAAGAAATTTATACTCAGTAAGAAATTTTTTTACATTGTGATTCTATCAGTACTTTAGCACTTTTTTAAACAGAGGGCATTTATGACTTTTTAAAAATAGGGCAAAAAGTTTGGACTATTTCTTTTAACAAGCCAACACATGGCCAAATATATGCTCTTATGTAATGTTCAAATGCATTTCATAAGTCATTAGCACTTTTTGTAATTAGTTATTAAACACCTTTCTTATTTAATTAAATGTCACACATTTTCTTAAATTTTGATTGATAAAATATAACGCAGTAATAAGTGGATGGAGGCTTAATACCAGAATCACACTTTTGGATTTATTGCTATTATGATATAAATTTTCAATTATCATTTAAACCTTTCTAATACTCGTTTGCTTAGAAAAAGGGCATACCAAAACATATGTTGTTAAAATGTTATATTGAAGTCAAATAATTAAGGTCAAAATATTGGGGAAGGACAATTCTAGACAACGGAGAATTATCAAATAAAACTTTTAAATTTTAGTATCACACGTGAAGTTTATTTTTTATCTAGGTATTATGAATTCTGATGAATTTGGATACACAGAACAAACCAATTGAAAACAAATTTTAAAATTTGTTACAGTACAAATTTCATGGGGATACTCTGATTATTTGGACAATATATAATTACCACTCAAACCTTTATTAACGACTGTAAAACTCTTCATTACTTGCTTTTTACTCATTTTTCGAATAACACAGGGTGGACATTTATAATATGGGTCACTCAATACAACATAATTCAATAGATCATACACTTATTGGTCTTATATTTTTACACTATCTAACTACTGAACAATGATGAAAATTTTCTAAAAGATCTTTAATTTAACCATTCAGTATTGGTTCTACACTAGTTCTTATTGGCAACAGAGGGTGGAAATTTGTGGAATGGGTCACTCAATACAACATACTTAAATAAATCATACACTAAATTCACTTCGCTGATTCATTTTCTTTTTATCTGAACATTTAATGTCATAAAATATATTTAATTCTGGATGAACCAAATACACCTATATCTTTCAATTACACTGGTGAAGGATACTCTTATAATCGTACACTTATCGATGTAAATTTTCTGAAAATCTTTAATTTAACCATTCGGTATTGGTTTTTAGTAGTTCTTATTGGTAACAGAGGGTTGAAATATGTTGAATGGGTCACTTAATGCAACACACTTAAATAGATCATGCACTTAATTCACTTTGCTGATTTATTACCTTTTAATCTAAACAAACTTTTAACCAAATAAATTTTTATTATAGACAGAAATTTTCTAAAAAGATCTTTAATTTAACCATTAACCAAAATGTGAATGATTACTACTCGATAGTTGATATAAAATGGGGACAAATTCAAAAAACAGATAACCAAATTATCCAATTTTCATACACTTGCAATTATTTAATTTGCACAATTTCAGTGAAAATTTTACACATTGGCTGCAATCTGTAGATTTGTAACTATTTTACTCTTTTCAAAAAAAAAAAATCAAATCAGTGATCATTTACAGAAGAGCATATTTAAAGAGGAATCACACAGTATATATGTTTGATCTAGCTTATTGAATCACAAAAAAATATTTTAATATGACTACTACTCAAATATTTTTTTACTTTTACTTGAAAGATAGTTTTGCAATTATAAAATGAGTGTTCAATGTATTCTTTAATCTTACAATGTACTCTTCAATTCTTGTAATGTACTCAATATATCTTTATTGCTTTCTGTAATTTCATATCTTAAGGGTACATAACTTTTCAATATATATATTATATATAACAGCACAGTTTTCTAGTATATTCAGTAGGAAATCATTTTAGATTATTTTAATACTAGCAAAAAACCATTCTGTTTTAATGAATCATTTCACACTATTCATATCCTTTCTCATAGAAATTTATTGAACAAATATTGTTTCGTATGTGTAAGCTGATAACACACTTTTTAATTACTTATACATTTATATGGACTGATCAAGACTATTTTCATCAATCAAATTTCAATTCTCATTTTAACCATATTTGCTATACTTAATTTTGTATGATAATTAAACTTGTAAATGGACACCTTTAAAAACAATAACTTTTCTATCACAACTGTAAGAATCCTTTTATAACTTTTATTAGTATGTAATACAAGCTAAGTATATGATAGTGACTATATGATGAGATGTCTGCAATCATTAAAATATTTAGTTTTCAAATATTAAATTGCTGTTGAAATATTTTTCATATTATTACACAGTTGGTTTACTCAGTATTATCTTTTCCCACTCATTCCAAACTTTTTAAAAATAAAAAACATTTTATAAATTTCAATTTCGTTCACTTCATTAAATGTTTTATCAATTTTAGATAATTCTATGATAAACCATAATTATGGGGGTATTACTTCAAATTCACTGGTTTTAACATCTCTCACTATTGCTATAGTTTTATTATCAAAACATGAAATTGTTTAACTTATTCTCACACTAAAACAGAACAATTAAAATTTATAGTGGATATATGTATAATCTGTTCTAGTATGTTTGCTCATTTAACATACAAATTTATCCTTATGCATTTTCATTCGTTACTGGAGAAATAATCTAGAAACATTTAAATAATTATTTTCACTTATCATTTCCCTAAAATATATTTTTAATGTGTTATTTAATGCTTTTATTGATGAAGAATTATTAATTGTAATTTACTAGACTATAGGTCATCATTATAATAGCAATATTTTTTATTTAATTTTCACAAACCTTACACTGAAAGTTTACATGAAATTAAATTCAAAAAACAGTATGAATTATTATAGTTATTTTCCTACTTAATATTATACATTAATATTAACTATAAAATTCTAATATTAGTCATTTTCTTTTTGGACACTTGTTTAGAAATATTAGTCAAAAATATTTTGAAAATGACATTTAACCTTATATTGATCTTGTTTGCTTACAACATACTCAGAAATTGTATGAGATACTAAATATAATGCTGAATATCAAATGATTATGATAATGGCCAAATATTTATTTATCTATTACCAATACATTATTCTTTTTTTATTTTTTCACATAAATAAAAAAGCAATGCAATAATATTAGAACAATGCAAGATGCTTCAGATTAAAAAAAATCTCGCCCATTCAAAATTAACAATTAGCTTTTTTCTTTTTTTAATTATGATTTCTCTCTACCAACTTATTCACATAACTTTCTAAACATCTGAAAAACTTCAAATTAAAGAATGGGGAAGAATTCATTGCAGTCTCAATTTCAAACAATATTTTTAAATTTAAACCATCTTGCATTTATTTAATAGAAAATATTCACCTACCTTTTACTAAACTGACTCAGTTAAGTCAGCAAGCTATTTTTCTCAATTAAGTCATGATGGAAATTTCTTCTCATAAGTTATTTAACGCAAACACAAGCATTTTTTAACGCAAACACAAACATTTTTTTAACTTATATTTTATTGAATGTTTTTATTACAAAATTATAAAACAATTTATTATATAACAAGTATTTATTGAAAGGATTTGGTTTATTAACACATCATTTCTTTGGTTTTGTTATTCACATTTAAATTCGGCTAAATTATATCAGTTCATGTACACATATAATTTATCAGGACAATTGTTCATAGATGGGTAAAGTTATCAGGACAATCATCGTTCACAAACAGGTAACGCTATCAGGACAATCATCGTTCATAGACAGATAAAAGTTATCAGGACAATCATCGTTCATAGACAGGGAAACTACCAGGACAACTTGTATATGGAACCACAAAGCAGATACTTTACAGCACATGGTTTTAACTAATGCGAGATTCTTCATATTGCAATGAGGACACAATGGAGCTCTTGGCATTATATGTCACACAGAATTAGAAGCGTAGCTAATATACGAAGCTCCAATTCAGATATTCGAAAGATATTATCAACAGAAAGGGATGATGGCAACAAACACTTGAGAAATAATTCGAATTTATAACTGGAATAAAATAGGGACAACAAGCATATTGTTATATTTAAACTGTTTAATGAATAAAAGATTTGTCTTGTTAATTTTAATCTCAAATTATTATGAAAGTTTTTTATCACGAAATTTATTAAAATAAATCAGTAAAATTTAATAGTGCTCAACCTCCCACCATTCTTTGTATGTAAACATTTTTCTATTTAGAAATAACTGGACAAACATAAGTGCCAACATAAGGCCTATGTTGAAATTAAATAATGCTTTGTTACAACTAATTATGCAATATAGTAATTTCTTATATAGAGAACAGTAAAGAGCACATTAAATTTATTCTAAATAGTCTCAGGCCCAAGTTTAAAGTTGGCACTTCTACCTATTTACATACAGGCGTTAAAAGAGGCAACTTAACTTTAAATGAAGCACTTATTTAAATAATCAATATAATATACATCTTTTTTACTTAAAACACAATTCAAACTGAAAAGGAATTGTGCACTAATCATTCAAGCTAACATAACTAAGATTTTTTTTTTTTTTTATAGAACAAATATTTGAAAAGAATTTCAGAATTAGAAAACAACTATCAATTGCAAAAAATATTACCCTTCTTTACCATCCAAAATTACCAGGACAACTTTTATATGGACCACCAAAGCAGATACCTTACAGCACATGGTTTTAATTTACGCAAGACCGACTCTTCATATTGCAATGCGAACACGATGGAGCTCTCTGCATTTTATATCTTGTACAGAATTAGAAGCGCAGATAGTAACTGAAGCTTCGATTTGAAGACTCTTACGCAAGATATTATCAACACAAATCGATGATGGCAACAAACACTTGAGGGTAATAATCGAATTTATAACTAGAATAAAACAAGTGACAACAAGCATATTGTTATATTTAAACTGTTCAATAAATAAAAGATTATTAAAGTTAATTTTAATCTCATTAAGTTTCAATTTATACCAACTAATAATTTATCATAAAATTTTTAAAAAATCAATGCTCAACCTCCTGGCAAACTTTGTATGTAAACACTTTTTCAAATTAGAAATAACTGGACAAACACACAAGTGCCAACATAAGGCCTAGTTTGAAACTAAACTACATGCTTTGTTATAACTACTATTGAGATAAAGTAATTTAACTCTCAGGCCCCAAATTTAAAGTTGGCACTTTATTTACATACAGGCGATAAAAGAGGTAACTTAAGCAACTTAAAAATTTTTAATTAATAAAATAATCCAATTAATTTTAAATTAAAAATTGAAATGAAATTGTACATTATTGAATTCTGTCTATAACAGCAAAGATTCTTATTTTAAAAAGCATTCATAAGAAAAAAAATTTCAAAATTAAAAATGATTTGCAAAAAATATTACCCTTCCTTACTATACATAAGAAATGTATGCTTTCAAAAGCAATACAAAACCAGTCAGCAGTTTCACCCAATGAGAAGTTTTGGTCTTAATTGTAAACCACAGCAACCACATTAAAAATTTGATTTCATATTGGCTCTGCCTCCTGTTATGAATGTTTGTGTTTAACATAGAAATAACTTGATTAGCTTACAGTGTCCAATCACAGGCTTGTCTTGTTTCGTCTAAATATTGCTGGAAATAAACTTAAGAAGAAAAAAAAAAAGACCAACATCTAAAGATTTATAAACCAAAAAAGGTTCTAAAGTGTAATTAGGTAAAAATAAGTTTACCGTTGAAATTTTTCCTTTTCTTGTTCCATACCTTAGTTTTCCTGGCTAAAATTTTTTTGTCAGTGAGAAACAGCTATTCCAGAAACGGATTTATGTCTGGTCTCTGGCAGCTTATTTACCAATACAGGTTTATGTCTGGTCTCTAGCAGCTTATCTACCAATACAGGTTTAAGGAAATACCTTGAAAGTAAAGGGGGTGAGAGTGATCGACATGTTATTTTAAACTTAAGTAGGAAAAAAGATCCTTAAAACTATAATGATACTTATTTACAATAACCTCTTACTTGAACTGGCATTTTCTTTATTAGCATTATTTCTATACCTCTGTTGAACAACTGGCATAAAGTTAATCTATGGCGAGACTTGGCAGTAAATCTATGACAAAACTAATTTTAAGGGGAAAAACCATTTGGTTAAGAAAAAATAAATGTACTAGAAAAATAACAACTGACACTATGGTTTAATTTAGGGTTGTATAAAAATTTGATTCGATCAAATTTTATATCAAAATTAGAAATTAAATCACAAAAATACATTAACTGTTATTTAAGACAAAAATAATATCTAATTACAATTTTTAAGTTACTATTTTCAAATGCTTCCCTAATGAACAAGGCATTTTATTACTAATATGCATAATTTATTCAAGATATTACACTTAAAGAAAAATAAGACCTAGGAAATGTTTCTTTTAATGACATTGCATAAAGAAAAGAATTTAGCTTTCATTTAATTGTTAAAATGAGCTTTAAGCTAACAAAATTATAACCCTGGTTAAATCTGTAATAACTGCAAAATTTATAGAAACTAATGCAAGAATTAGTAATTAAGAATTTTTAGTTAAGTAATTAAAAATGAGATTTATATAATATAAAGCAAAAGACAAGTTACTAAAGTTAGAATACCACACATTTTCCTTACAGCCTTTTAAAATACTGGCAAAGTATGGACTTCCTGAGAGTAAACTGGGTGAAGGATCTCATAAATTTAACCTTGGCAGAATTCGGTTCCAAATCTGTTCAAAAACTTGCAGCATTTTATAAAAATGGACATACTTGTAAGGAAGTACTAAACGGTTTCTTGAAAACAGTTGTATAGCCTGAAAATGTTTGAATTTTTTACCATATTACTCAAATGATATTGAAATTAATATTTTATTACATTATACTTGGAAGTATACTTTCAATATTTCCAGTTAATTTCTTGTTTAAATTCAAAAGCAAATATAAAATGATCTTCATTGAAGAATTTTTTTTATCATGCATATTAAAAATTAAAATAGATAGTTCTAAAAATTAAAGCAATGAAGCCAATTAAGATATTACCAACTGCACTACACTAGCATATAAAGCAGCACATGAAAATGCTTTAGATCTTCACAATGGAGATTATTAAATATCACAGTATGTTCTAATTTAGTACCTTAGTACAAATATAGAATCTCTCTAAAGCCAACTTAAATTGACTGCTTTCACCATTCTGCAAATATTGGCAGTTTTAAAAATGGTGAAACCTTAAGCTTTTTTTAAACATTTTACTTTTTGAATTTAATATTTTAATTTTCCGCTTGATAAAAAAAAATACAATGATTTTTATAAAAATAAAACTAATTTACAAATTACAGTAAGAAACATTTGATTAATGAATTATTAAAAAAGTTTTCATTAATGCTAACATCTGATTTGGTTAATGCTCTAAAAATTTAACACTAAGTTATTGCTATAAAAATGAAAAACTATAAAAAGTTTGACTTAGCCTTTTAGCAATGTGAATTGGTTCCAATAGATAATGTCAGTTCGAGCTGAAATTAAAATAGGCATTTCCTTCCTGAAACATGCATTGCATGGTAAGCGACATTTTGATCTACCACTGGTTCCACTTACTCAAATATGAAGCAAAGCTAAAGGGGGAAAAAACAAATTCTAAGTATCAAATAAATAAAGCTTACTTGAAGTGAAACCAAGCTAGCAAGTTCATAATTGTTAAATTTAAAAAAGATGAACTGCTACAAATTCTAAATTTATAAAAAGATAAGACTTAGCCTTGTTTTGTAGCACTTAAAAGGGTTTTGTTGACTTTGAAGACATCTCATTCAGCACAGAGCAAGAAAAAGAAAGCCTTTTCTTCAAATTAAATCTTCCAAGAGTCATAATATCAAGTTTTATCTCAAAGTATCACTGGTTCCAGTTACTAAACTAAGTAAACAATGGAAGAAGAAAATTGGTTTCAAGATTTTTAATAGAAAATTAATCTTAATATTTAAATATTTATAAACGTTTTAGATTTTTATAAATAGCAATTAATATTAAAAGTGAATAACTTAGCCTTGATCACTGAGAAAAATGAACAACTGACAGCTTCGTGATCACAGTAACAGAGCTCTCTTCAAAATAATTCAGTTGAAAAATTTAACTGGTAATTCTCCAAGCACGCCCCTTAAATGGTTTTCCACTTAACTAAAATAAAACTAAGGGAAAAGGAAACACTTCACAATGTTATGCAAATGGAAGGTTTACTTTTATGTGATTGTCATGCTTCATAGAAAAAAAAATTACAAATTTGTGCATATCAATACATCACAAAATTGAAAAGCTAAAATAGAATAAGTATAATCAGCTAATAAACATGCTATTGCAAAATTCTTAAGTTTCAGTAAAGACAATGAGCGACAATTGCAACAATTAAGTGCAGCTACAGTAATTTTAAAAATAGTAGCATTATTTTTTTTTTTCGGCTAAAACAAAAAAAAAATCTTTATCAGCAAAAAAGAATCAACACGTGTCAAGCAGACAATTACTAGACAAATGATTATTCAATGAAAAATTACTATATTTTCAAAGTATTTGCAAATATTGATTCATAAGTGAAAAACAAAGACGACTTAAATAAAGTTGCAGAATTAGTAAAATTAGCGAAATTAAATAACATTTATTTTAATTGCGACGCTTTGTGTAAATATGCAAAACATTCACACATTCATTTTAAAAGGTAACATTGGTTGCTGATCACTAAAGATCAAAAGTATTTTATTTTTAATATTTTTAAGTGCATTTCTTGCGTTAAAAACTTTTGAGTGCAAAGCTTCAAATTTCAGTATGCTGTTTCCAGACAAATGACTGTATTTCAAACTGCATGCACATTAAAATATTTAAAAGTAGTTGTGTTTCAACATTTAAGGTATCTAAGATCATATCTAAAAGGATGTAAAGTAAGAAAATTTTGCATTAAGAGTGATGCTCGCTATAAACACAACACAAAATGCTCATCTCAAACAAAACACAATAAACGTATGTTTAAAATTAGGTACGCAAAAAGGGATAAATTTACAGGGTAACTGGCAAGAAAATGGTATTCTAGGAAAAAAAAAAAAAAAAAAAAAAAAAAAACACAGTACAAATGATTAAGGCTCTCTCACTATTTGACACTTTACCATGTTTTGTCTAACCTGCATTCCATAAGTGTTCGTCATTACTCAATTTTCTATGACCCGTGTTACGAGAGACCAGGTGTTTCTTCATCTCCACGGTATGACCACGTTTGATATTCAACGATACCTGAATAGCGTACGTTACTGGACGTCTAAGGGGAAAAAAGTATGGACCAAAGCATAGTAAAGTATACTCACAAAACGTCAATTAATACTCACATTCATTAATAACCAATTAATCATATACAACACGTAAAGCTTGAAATTCATTAGTCAATAACAAGTACAATACCAAGAAAGTTATTTTAAATTTAATTAAAGTCAAAATGTAAATATACTTAATTTTAAAGACTTTTCAAAATGAAAATCATGCATTTAATAATGCATAAATCGGAAAGCGTATTAAGTTGATATAAATAAAAAATGAAGATTATAAATATAGGTTACAAAAGGGTGGGCAAGATTTAAACGAATGTTACACTTTACTATGAAAATATCAGATTGTACTGACAGAATTACAGATGAAGTTCATAGATTTGTTGACCAAGCATGGCCATGAAAAAAAGAATACTCTTTTTAGGTTCAGTTAAAAGTCCATAAGTAAATTTATCAAAGGTAAATTTACTCATTTGAAAACAGGTTTAACAAAAAAGAAAAAAAAAATCAGGCGCTTAAGTAATGCATAAATCGGAAAGCGTATAAAGTTTCGATAATATAGAATAACGGTTGTAAGTTACAAAAGGGTATGTAAGATTTAAATGAATGTTACATTTAAAGGAGAAAATATTAGACTGTACCGATACAATGATTACAATAAAATTTACTTCATTGATTTGTAGACCCAGCATCGACAGGCAAAGCGAGAGCTTTTCTTACCTCCCTCGCACACAACATTAAACAGTAAATACAATTGTTTTCATTTTCACCATGTGCTGTAGTAACATACTTCGTACAACAGTGACAATCATACCTTTAACACGAAATCTGAAAAGGACAAATCTATCTCAATATTTGATTTACACTTAAAATTTCTATCAGGCAAAATAAAATAAACTGATACCGCTGCAGTTACAATGTTCACGAATAACAAACGCTTCAGAAGAAACAAGGACAAGCATTTTTCTTGTGGTCCCTTAAGGGCATTTTCATATGTTGAGAGGATAGCTTTGGATAATTACGGCCAAATAAACGGAACAAATCGGAAGATACTCCTAATTCGAGAAAAAAAATTTAATAATTATAATGTAAAGATAACAACTAACTATAAATTATTAACTAAATAAAACTATAAAAAAAATTCTTTAACCACTAATTATGAATATAAAAATAATAAAATTAAAATCAAAATCCTACCTCCCAGTCTATACAAAACTACTCACCCTGAAATTGAAGCCATCCCCTCGAAGGAGACATTGTGTTATGGGAAAGCTAGGTGGCATTCAGCGATGAGCAAACGGCAACAGCCCTATTTATAATGTAAAATAAGACTTCGCACAATATTCGTGCGCGAAGACATAAGAAAGAGTTCCAGAGAATATTGTGATTTAAAAGTATTTTTATTGTAACAAATCCATAAATATTTGCGTCAAATACATTTCATACTAATATAAGATAGATTTAAAACAAAAGAGAAGTCATTTCTTGATGTATTGAAAAGAAAATTCTCACATAATTTTAATACTTTTTTCTTGCGAGCGGAATTACACATTCTTCAGGAAAGTGATTCGGCCTCGTCCCCCGGTAATGACGTCACATTCTGCGGATGACGCCGCAGTATTGATCGTAACTTACGAAACATCTAGAAAACGCTTGAATTGTTCTTTCGAAATTTTGAAATATTTCTAGAATATTGGAGAAAAAGAAACGATTATTACTATTATTAAAAGAAAATATTAAATTTATGTTCCTTTTTTTTATTTTATTTTCATTTATAGATTTTAACATTATTTAGATTAAGTTAAATATAATTTCACAGATTCATTTTTTTTCATTAATTAGTCAAAAGATAAATAATTACATTAGTAACTATAATTATTATCTGCCAGATTATACCTTTACATTAATAATAATAGATTCACTAATAGAAATCATTTATTATTCGTAAACTTATACTATAAGCATACATTTTTATATAAAAGTGAAATATCAATAGCAAATGCTTTAGTAATTAAATATTACATTAAATTAAACACAAGAACTATTATTAAACAATTCCATTTCACAACAATTGTATTAAGAAATGGAATAATTAAAATTGGTGAGAACTTAATACAAAGTTTCACGCATTAAGAAATGTTCTTGAAAATACCAATATGAATACCAAATTTAGTAATTATAATTTTTATTTTTGAAATACTGGATTAATAACAATATCGAAATTGTGGATAATTTTGTTCAAAATTTGTAATTATACAGTTTTTTTTTTCTTTAAATACAATTAAAGTACCAATATAATAAGAAAACATGTTAGTAAATTAGATACTGACGCATAATAAAGACTGTCTCTCATATTTATCTTTTAATTATCATATTTTATTTTAAAAGCAGAAAGGAAAAATAATAAAATCTTTTTTAATTTAAATATAAAAATTGCATTATTTCTTTTATATTTGCTTTGTTTTCTCTAAGAATTTATAGAACGAAAATTACCATGATTATCTGACAATATCTGAATATTTGATGTTTCTATTAAAAACATTATTATTATTGATCTTATCATTGTTTTATTTCAAAAATGTTTTTTGATTTTTAGATACTGTTAGACTTTTAAAAGTAAAACCTTAATTAATAATCGGTAATTTATTTTCAAACAAAAGGTCAAAATTTTGAATTAAAGAAAAATAACCTTATATCAAATGTGAAAAAAATACATAAAGATCAAAATTCGAAGACATGGTTTTAAGAATTATTTGATTGAAAATTCGTTTAGTCCAGGTCTTTAGAGCATAATTATTTTATACATTTGCAATAAAAAAAAATTTATATAAACATAATAATTAAATTAATTACCCTTTAATCATTTAGATACAAATGAACAAGAGTTTAATTTGATAGATTAACCACTTCAGATCTGAAGTACGCAAATATGTACCTCCATTCTTTTCCCCATAAAAATTAAACTGTTCGAATTTTTTGCATCTTTACTTTACTTCTATACAGCTGAATGTTTTTTGCTTTAAAACAAAACCAATAAATGTCAGCACTGATGAATATTACCTCATAAAATAAATATTTTCATCCTAATTTAGAAAATACTTTCAAGACATTGTGACCAAAAAGTAAGAAATATTCGTGATTATTTAACTTAAATGCTTTATAATAAAAAAATTTGAGAATTTGCTGATCATTTACTTGTTTAAAGACCTTAATTTTGTTATTGCATAAATTTATATTACTGATAGATAAACTGATGTTTTAAGAGGATTAGTACTTTTATATCCATATTTATAAACCTAAATTACCAATCTTCTAACGTATTGATTTCATAAAAATGACTCTTTCTGTCATCTATGGTGTCATTTCGATTATGCAAAAGCAAAATAAACATATATTTGTAGAGTTTTTTATGCTCAGGTCTGAAGAGGTTAAGCAAATTAAATTCAGTTTTCTAAAATTGCTTTAATAACAATAAAAATAATAACTTAAAATAAGTATTACTAAAAAGAATTACCGAATAAGCTTAATCATTTCAAAAGCAAGTGAAAAATTTATTTCGATGGATTAAATAATTTAAATGCGGTTTTCTAAAATCATTACTTGAATAACAGTAATAACGACATTTGAAAATAGATATTGCCATTGAAGCTTTAATTATACTTTTTGCCATTTCACAAAGTATTCCTTAAACTTGTTTTTTACATCTATTAATGAAAATTTTATTTTTGTTTTGTTTTAAAACTTTTGCTACTGCAAAATAAATTAAATTAAAAAAATTAATTTATTTTAAAAGAATCACGAGAAATCGGGGAAAAAATACTTTAGAATGTTTTTCTGTAGCAGGTATAATTGTATAGTATCCTTTTCACTAGAATCATCAATTGTTACCAGTTATTGACAAGATCCGTTTTCACACGTTTGATTATATTATAATAATTCCTTAATTATTTTTCAATGAGTGTGTTATAATTTCTCAAGTTTATATTAATAAAATTATTATTATTAATCTTTTCATTGTTTTATTTCAATACGTTTTCAGATTTTCAAACAATAAATTTATATGTACTCGATTTTTCACTTTGACAGCTAGTGAATAAAAAAAAAAAAAAAAAAAAAAAAAAAAAAAAAAATCTGGATTTTAAAGTTGTTTTTTGCTTTGTTTGTTTGTACTTCTTAAAAGTTGATGGTAATTTTTCACATTCATAAAACTTTTTTTTTTTTTTTTTTTTGCATGGAAAAATACAGTATTATTTGGTTAGTCATTTTTTTACAAAATTTAACTGATTGTTTTTCTAGTTAGTGAGATAATGAATATTTCCTCTTACAGATATATTAATAACAATGTAATATTATCTAAAACTACAACAACCGGTTCTGAAAATTATCGTTTCCACAAAATAGACATCGAAAAATATATTCTATGTAAGTAAATTGAAAAATAAACTAGTGACTACAGAGGTAAAAAAATTGCGAAATTACAAATTCCAAGGATTTTCTGATAACTTTTTCTACTAAAAAAATATGCTATTGTTTTATTTAATTTTCATGCATAAATATGCATTCTTTTTCAGTTAATTTAAACAATCACAAATGAATAAAATCTTTTTCTTCTCATTAGCTTTACCGGCTTTTTTTTTTTTTTTTTTTTTTTTTTTCTTCCGTTAATTATATTGTATAAGTTCTTTGAGGGGCTTCAAGATTTAAAATGGGTATTAAAGCGAAATTTCATTGCATTCTTATTGGTTCATTAAACAGTTTAAATATAACACTTTGCAGTGCTTGTTTTCACTGTTTTATTCCAGTTATAAATTCGAATTATTCCTTCAAGTGCTCGTTGGCATCATCCCTTTCTGTTAATAATATATTTAGTTTAGTTAGAGCAGCTGTTCCCAATCTTTATTGGTACGCGACACACTTTTGAGTAAAATATTTTTTCGCGAACCACTTAATATAAGAGATTATATCAGTATTTAAATCGTTGTATGGCATCTGTAAGCTATAGGCTATCCTATCTTACGAAAAAAGCACTTTTGCGTGTGTTCACTAACTAACATTACTTCCAAAAATACTATAACTAAACAAATAAATAATCTGTATAGTAATTATATAAAAAATTACAATTGGTTATTAATACGAAAATATATCTTTGGAATAATAAAGAAACATATTGTAAAATATTTAAATATATTTCTGAGTAAAACTTACTCTAAACATTTTCCAGATACTTTTTATGATCTTACTATGACTAGAGTTAATCTTTTCAATATAAATTTACTAAAGAAACCTAAAACTCAAAATACTAATACTCAGATGGTAATAACTTTTTCTAATCAAATATTTAATAAAATCAATGTAAATTCTATTATAAATGATAAAAACAGCAATTTTCCTATTAATAATATTCAAATATCAAAAAATTTTAAGTGCCCAATTACTATAGGACGGAAGATATTTAATTATAATTTATTCGCAAAAAATACTTCTGCTGATAGCAGTTTCCCCTGTAAATGCAATGAACCCTCTCTACAAAAAGACATTAATAATGATCATGGACATATATTATCGCTGAAAATCTAAATATTGTAGATGATTTAACACTGAAAAAATTAATGGTTTATGGTACTAAGTATAGAATTCTATCCAAATTAAACATTAATTATATAATAAAACAATTTATATAATACTTATTTATAAAATTGCAATATATTGCAACAAACCTATTAAATATTTCAATCAATGGAAAATTTTAGTTTTTGATAAATTAACTAATATTTTAAAATATAATATTTCACATCTGGATTATGTAAATACAAAGCATCTTTTCCAGCAAATCACTAAATTGCAACAAAATTTTCATATCACTTATGTAGACAAATCTCCAAATAATTATGCAATTATATGTAAATCCTATTATCATCAACTGCTCGAATCCAGTATTTCTTCTAATAACTCATTCCAAAAAATTAATGATAACATAATTGTAAACAATCGTAAAATTAGAAATTTTTAAAAATTATTAGACATATTAACTCTACTAACTTTAAATATCCATATCTAGTTCTTATATCCAAATTTCACAAGAATCCTGTTAAATTTAGAACAGTTACAATTGGTTGCAATACATATAATAATACAGCTAGTAAACTTCTATTAAAAATTCTTAATAAAATATATACAATAACAAAAACCAGTGATAATACACATTGTATAAAGAATAGCTATGAATTGTTCAATATTATGGAAAATCTTAAATGTATAAAAAATATAACTACATATGACTTCAAAGATCTTTTTAATAATATACATTTATTAGATTTACATAATATAATAAATTCACTATTTAAAAATATATCAACATGATTTGAATATATCACTGAACATTGATACTGATTATTTTCTTATTCTAACAAATTTCATTATCTATAATAATTTTATAATGCAAGATAACATAATATATATACAAAAAGTCGGTATACCACAAGTTGATTGTACAATGTACATCTAGTATATTATCAGACTTATATCATTATGAACGTAAATATTTTAATAATAAAATACATTTATATCGATGTTTGATGATATAATTTTAATTGACACTGATAATACTAGTACATCTCAATTCCCAGTAGATTATTCAGCTAACTTAGAAATTAAAATAAAACCTGCTTTCTAATAGTGCCATTAACTTTTTAAATCTTAAAATTATATTAAAAGAAAACAAGTTAATAACTGATATATATGACAAACGGAATGAATTTAATTTTAAAATTAATCCATTTACTAATTTTAAATCCTGTCTTCATAATTCTGTATTTCGTAATATAATCCTTAATCATTTATATAAAATAAAATGTTTATGTTCTTCTAATCTAATTAACGCAAATATTAAAAAGCTAGTTTATGATGCACTAAATAATGGTTTTCCTAAAAAAATTGATATATTCTTTAATACACAATTAGTTATTACATGATCTCAAAAATAATTAACACATTGCGTAAAAAAGTTCACAAAAAATTATTAAAACATGAAAATAATAGTGATAAATTAAAAATGTAAAAAATATATAAAAAATGTGTATAATAGGATGACTGGGTGGGTAGATGTTAGAGTAATGCGGAGAGCGGTGTTGTCTGGATAATGCGCAATGGTTAATTAATGTTAAAAAAAATGAGAGTGGGAAATGCATCTGTTGAATTGGAAAAAAAAATATTCTAATGGATGTTTAATTGACACTAATATATGGATAATTGTATAGTTATATCAATTATATTAATATAATTTAATTAATTTACATGATTAAATTGCACTTAACTTTTAATAAATTGGAGACTTATAATGCTATTCTAAGTGTATAGGGTATATATATATTAATTGGCTATTTTTAATCTTAAATCATCTTACATTAAGTAAGATATTGTGTTTAGCTTAGCAGAGTCAAATAAAATGTTTTTGTTTTCAAACTTAATGGGGTAAATTATGGTGTATGGTTTATTTTTCTGTTATCACATTATTCTGTTTTTAATTTATCTATTATTATGTGTACGATACGATGTGTACTATGTGTACGATAATTATTTTTATTTATTTTTTCATTTTTCATTTTTCTATCCAATTTAGTAATTTTGACGTGCCTTGTTATGGATGCCATTTCTTCATTTAATTTTGGTTTTATGTGTGTTGGTACCCCCAAATTCGTATTTTTTTGCTTTTTCATGGCTAATACAAAGATGAAACCACACTTCATTTGTAGCTCAAAAATGTTTGAGGCTTAACTATTCTCTATTATTATTTTCTAAATGGTTATAAAATCTGCCTTACATATTTCATAAAATGGATATCAAGCCACGCCAGCCAGGAAGTCGAAAATATTGTGTAAAGGCACGTCAAAGAAGGACTCATAAGACTTGATCCTTCACCATTTATATAACAACACTTAAGAGTGTTCTTAACTACTCTGCTCAAGAAGCGAAAAATGTTTTGACACATTTACAAATTCATTTTTTAACAGAAAGATATAAAATTGGAAGGCCTGACTATGAAAGCGATTTCGAATAGAACCTATTTTTCTATTTTATGATAAATTACCTATCGAGTTATAAGATATTTTGATGACGTGATCACCCGTTTTTCTCCTACTTTTAGACCGGTTTTTTTGCTTTCGTCGGGAATTGTGCTCAAAAGTGTCAACTTTGAAGGATTGTTATCAAAAATCTATTGTGTTAAAAAAAAAAAAAAAAAAAAAGAAAAAAAAAAACAGAAAATTGAGTGCAATTAGATAGTTTCTGAATAATAACACCTGCTAGTTTCATGCATTTCCGAACAAAAATAAATTAAAGCATGTGTCACAAAGTTGCCCTTTTTGATTTAAGAACATCCTTAAGTTACAGAAGTTGGTAAAAATCTATTTTCCGTCTTAGATGTTTGTTTATTCATCTCGGACGAAAAAAAAAAAAGAGAGAGAGAGAGAAATGGGGGGGGGAGAGAGGGGAAAAATTATATTAATAAAAGTTATTGTAATCATGAAACTATAATAGTATATCTGCAAGACCAGCGGCCTCAAACATCAGCTCTATTGCCTTATCTTGTATTTATTTAATTACTTACCCATCATACGTAGTATAGGGTAAGTCTTGCAATCGTTCTGAAAATCGAAAAAAAATTTTTGACGGATTTACACGTTTTAGATAGTGGAGATTCCGAAAAACATATTTTTAGAAAAAAAAATTTCCGTCCGTCTGTCTGTCTGTCTGTCTGTCTAAACGCTCTATCTCCCGAACAAATTGAGATAGAGACTTGAAATTTTGTATGTAGTTAGTATGTAAAAATGGAACGAAGCCTATTTAATATCAGCAACCTCGATTATCCGGAACTATTTTTTTCGGACTCTCAAAAATTCGTTCTGATGAAAGGTACATAAAAATTTTTGAATTTTTTTGTTCTAAGGAATGGACATAAAAGGCAATAAAATAACACACATTTTGCATACAGAACGAAGTCGATCGGATTATTAGTTGCCGAGATATTTGTAATCCTCTTTTCCACATTCTTCGATTTTTCATGACCCTGTATTTCATTCAAATTTCAATTCAGAAATATATTTTAATTGGAAATGAGACGCTTAATCCGACGCAGTCAATTGTTAGTTAATAGAATTATTTTTTTTTTGGAGTTATAGGGATGTTTCTTTTACGCAGTTCGGTACTACTTGAGTAGTTTGGCGTTTTATATAATTTGTCGAAATTGGTACATCAGCAGTTCTTTAATATAGCATTATTATGTATATTTACAATATTTAAATTTTGTTTATGAATTGCAATGCATTCTATAAATAGTTTTCACATGTTTTATTTTCATATACATATCCATGATGGGTAAGTATTACGGTGGCCCCCAACGACTAGTTTAGTATATAAAATATCCAATTCAAAGTAACATTTCTTTCAAATTTGTAACATTAATTATTACAAATAATACATCAATTAGTCTCTGGAAGCTTAATTGTTAAAAAATAGTAAGACGAAAATATACATTAATTCTTTAAAACCTTTTTTTTTTAAGCTATTACTTTTGAAATTCCATCTCTGTCTCAATAATTTGATAGTAATAATTGCCTGATATTTAGCATTCTAAATTATCCATTTATAATAATTAAAATATCGATATTCTGATGATTAAAGCAGTTGATGCAAACAGTGAATGATTATTACAAATATTTTATTAATTACTGCTTTCTTAATTGTTAAATTTTTTTGAAAATAACTGTTTTGTTTTCATTAAATTCTGGCTCTAAATACAGTCATAAAAACAATTATATTTATTATTTTTATGGGGTATCTATTACTGGAATAAGGGATATGAATTACTGGCCCAGAAGGTGTACGTTAAATTTCTGTTATTTACAATTAAATTTTGCTTCATATTGAAAATTGAGCTTAAGAGAATGGTTAAATATTGTTGATAGATTAATATAATATTGAAAAAAACTGGAATATAATAACTATAACTATTAATTAAAAACAATTTTTAAATAAAAATTATAAAAGTCGAGTTAAATTTCTACAAATTAAATTTTGAACGTGCCCTCAAAAAATACTTATTATTATCAAGGCTAACTTATAATATCAAGGCTTGTCATTCGCCAAGTTTCCTTTGACCGCAGTACAGGGGGCGCTGAACTACATGATTTTCCCGTTGGTAGCGCCATCTAATGTGAGAAACTGAAATGTTTTCCATTATTTCCTATGGGATTATTAGCAGTAGTATGCACCAGGGGGCGTTATTTATGAGACAAAGTCATATAATAAATTGGCAATTATAGGGACAATTTCAAAAATAGATTTTCTCCTGAATGCGAGGCCTTGATATTATGATAAGGGGGTCTTGATTATTATATGTGATTCTCAATTGTAAAATAATTTTTTTTTAATTTTAATAGCTCGTATTAATTCCTCATTCTGATACGAACGAATTATTTATTATTTTTTTTATGTGTACATTAAAAGATCCAGTTCCCGTCAAAAAAATTATTGGTGCTATAGGCACAATTGCCCCCATCAATCGAGCATATACGTTATAATTAGGAAATTCTTCTATGAAAAATGAATATAACCATTCCATTGAAAACTATGATTATTTTCAATTTATGTTAAACAAAAGTGCTTGCAGGGTCATCATCGTACTGAAATTACACTAAATTTTGAAATTTTCCATATGAGCATCACATTAATTTTTTTCTACAAATTTTACCTTAAGATACCAAGCGGGAGGTTATTTGATAAATGCAGTGTCATGCATTGTAACCTGCTTCTGGATACAGAAAGTTCAGAAAATCTCTGTTTCTCAAATAAAGCTAGAGTATACTGTAAAAAAGTTGGTGTAAGATTCCTGAAAAAACCTTTGGCAGCTTTTCTGCTACAGGTTTTCCCAGTTATTTCACCAAAGAAAAGCAAGGAAAGTCAGGAAAATCCAAAAAATATATAATCTGGAATGTTACTCCTGAAATATCAGTAAGGTTCCACCATTCTGAAAAGTCTAGCAACCTATGTTTTGTAAAGTTACTCATAAAATGTCAGTTGAATTCCACAGTTCTTGAAATCTGGTACATTGTTCATGAAATCTTAGTTACGTTCTATCATTCTGAAAAACTCTGAAACTTATAGTCTGGAATGCTACTCATGAAATCTCATTTAGTGAAAAAGTATCATATTCTCTATTATTTTATACTTACAGCGCTTATAGTTTGCACTGTATTGAAAGGTAAAACGAAAAGATTAAACATTAAAGTTTTATATAAAGCACTAGAAGACTAAAAAAAATTAAGAATAAAATAAATGTAAAGTAAGACTAAAAATAAGTTGTTCGGTTAAAAAAAATTAAAAATAAGTACGGTACATTTTGGTTAGTCGGGCGCCAGTGATACACACATATATATACACTATATTTAAAAATCATAGCTTTTATTAAAAATCCCAAAAGTGTAGGTAATTATTTTTTTTTTTATTTTTTTTTTTTTTAATTCACTGAAAAGTAGAGAATAATTTATTGACTTGAAAATAAATTATTTATTTTCTTTTGTACAAGAAATAAAATGTTAAAAAAATACACCAAAAAATAAAAAAACTATGAAATGTGTTAAAAAATTTATTAATAGGTCGGATGGGTGGGTAGATGTTAGATTAAGGAGGTAGGGCGGTGCTGCTGGAAAATATATGCGCTTATGTTAATATTTATATTAAAAAAAAGGTGTTGGCGGTAGGAAAATGGTGCATTGCAACAATAATGTAGTGTTAATTTATTATATATGGTAATGTATTGTTATAGCATTCCTTGTTTATTCCTCTGGATTTAATATGTAATGTAGTTTGAGGCTGATCAATGGTTGTTTATTTAATATAATATTTTATTACTTTTACAACATTTTAAATTCTTATTTTAGTTATAAAAATAAGCTATACTTTGATGGTATATTTTATAATATTATAATAAATTATTAATTACAGTTGGTTTTAATTATGGTTTAAACCATATGTTATTTTTATAACATCCTTAAATATTTTTTTCGCGAAAATTACTAAAGCTATTACTTATTTTTATTTTACTTTATTTTATTTTATTTTTTTCTGAATAAATTCAGACTTCTAATTTTATATAGGGGGCCTTGGTCAATTTTATATGTATAGGACTAACTGTTCATATAAAAAAATTTTATTATTATTATTATTACATCTACTTAATCATCTGTTTATAGGTTGTTTACAAATATAATAAAAATAGATTACAATAGATTATATGAATATTATTATTACACCCTCTGTTTTTTTTTTTTTTTTTTTTTTTTTAATCTTTTGAAAATTACTAAAGATATTTCTTATTTTTAATTTATTTTTATATAATTTTTTTCTCTCTAATTTCCGACTTCTAATTTTATACTGTGGGACTTGGTCTATTTTTTATGTAAAGGGATAACTGTTTAAATAAAAAATATTTTTTTATTTTCTATTATCAACTTAATCCACTGTAATTTGGTTGCTTACAAATAGATATTCGGTTTGTCCCAAAAACCCTATTTTAAACAAATAAAAAATACCGTTTTATGTTTTTTCCAACCTTGTATTAAATATAAATATCGTAATTTGTAAGATTTTGTTTTTATAGTTAAATAATATTTTGCATTATTTAATTGTGTTTAGCAACTATAGATGGCGACACTAACGCTTAAGTAGTTAATCTGCATTTATCTATCTTACATGTACAAATTTATAGATATCAATCGATTCAATTAATTCTATAATTATAATTTAAAATTTTTATTTAGTATTAAATAGTTTAACTATTTTTATTATATTAAATAATTTTTTTGTCTACTTATGTTTTGTAATTAATTATTTTTGATAATAGTTATTTAAATATCTATTATTAATAAAAACTATTTGTTTTCTACTTTTACTACTTTAACTTGCATTTTAACTGTCTAATGTAACTGAATGCAAAATTGTATTGCTATCACATGGTCGAAATTGATATTTGTAAGTTAACCTACTATATGATTTAATTTGTCTAATTATTTCCATATGACATGATTTTTCAATTTAATTTAATCAATGTTAATTCAATTATATTATTATTTTCTTTTTCCTGTTCTCAATGGAAATTATGGTTGCGATTGATAATTGTAAGTTATCTTTATCAATATTCAATTACAGTTTAATTATTTTTCTAATATTTTTTCTTTGAAATAGTTTTTCTATTGCAATTATTATATTGATAATTCTATTATGGTCTTATTATTTTTCTAATATTTTTCTTTGAAATGAGTTCTCATTTGCGATTAATCGGGCAATATGGAAATTATTTTTAGGTCTATCTTGATTTCCATTCAGAAATTAATCGCAATTAATGTGGCTATTTAGTATTGCCCTTGATAACGAGCTAAATACCACATTTCCAATTTTATTTCTAATTCTGACAACTCCTCTGTATGATATAATTTGGCATTAACAAGATTTTACAGTAATTGATGTTGATTTGTAGTATTATCTAATGGTTCTATATATATATATATATATTGTGAGGATTTAACTGCTGTAAAAATCTAATTTGGCTAATTAAAGCTAGACGATGGACTGGTACCTCGAAGTCTGGTGATGGTTGAAGCACTTAAAAGGATTAAGGTCCTTTTCTTCCTGTCGACAGTAAGTCTGGCGCGGCCTTTTTCATGTGACATTAGCATATTAGTTACGGCTACCATTGATTAATCGCAGGACCTCCCTGAGGGCCAAGAGTCGGAGGAAATAGTTTCACTATTCCCAGACGGACGATGGCAATCTGTCGCCAAGGCGTATCCCAGCTGAACCAATAACTTTGATCTGGGAGGGGCCAGAAGGAGAGTTGCTCTCCTGATGGGGATGAGAGAGAAGTTGGAGATGATGCTCGATGATGGAGCTCGCTGTAAAAGGCGTGTGGAAATTTTTCATATAGAACCCAGAGTTCTACGAACTGTATTATTTTATCTATACCTTGAATAAAGAGATTTAACATGGAAAAGGATTTGCATCACTCAATTGCTACCAAATTATACTAAACCGAATATAGTGAAGCAAATTCCTCACAGTGGTGGCAGCGGAAGATTATCAAAATAGCCACTGAAGCCCAGACGCAGCGGATGATGGAAATCGCTAGTGGAACCCGGACGCAGGCGACGTGACTCAGAGTTAGGAGAGTTCAGACGTACAGCGGGGACCTGAACGAAGGAGCCCAGACGCAAGCGACGTGACTCAGAGTTAGGAGAGTTCAGACGTACAGCGGGGACCTGAACGAAAGAGCCCAGACGCAAGTGACGTGACTCAGAGCCTAGGAGTTCAGACGTGCAGCGGGGACTTGAAGGAATTAGCCCAGACGCAAGCGACGTGACTCAGAGCCGAGGAGAGGTCGGACGTACAGCCGGAGACCTGAGACGAAAAGGAGTGAACTGACGGAGGTCTGAGCCGAAAGGAGTCAACTGACTGGGACTTGAGCCGAAAGGAGGTGACTTCCCTGACACGGAAGCAGGCGTAGCCCGGAGCCCGAGAGAATCGAGAAACGACGCCCGTGAAAAGTGGACTGTGGATTACTCTAACGTGCAGAAGCTGTAGACATCCGAACAAGGAATACAGGTCAGTGCTCTTTAATTGTTCATTGCAGAGGTTTTCACTGTAGGTTGTGTGATCGTTCAAAAAAAATCATCGGCAGTTATCTATGATTATTCAAAATTGAATTAAATTAAATTTGCAAAGTTTAAAATTAAAAAAGTTTTAAGTAGGGTACAAATTGGCATGCAGTAATTTGAATAACTAATTATTTCTTGGAAATGCATTTTAATTCTTTTGAATAAATATAATTCTGTGATTTAGGAATTAAATCTTTATGTGTAGTAAAAGTTTAAATATTATACTAGAGTTTTGCGATTAGCTAAAGAAATTTCTATTTCTTATTTGCATATTAATCAAAATTAATATTTTTTAAGAACCAGTTGATTGTTTAACATTGGGTTCGGTAAAATGCTTTAGAAATATATTCCTGATTGAGTAATGATAAGAGCTATTTATCATATTGTGGAGTATTTGTATTGTGAGTATTTTCATAGTGTATTGTGTATTGTGATTTACATGTCGCGTATTATGATTGTGAATATTTACATTACGGGAAATAATTGAGAGGCATCCATTTACGTAGATAACCTAGTATAGATTGTTTTTTTTCATAATTACGCACCGTTCAGAATGACGTGGTCAGGAAAGAGAAAGTGTGATTTAAGGGAATTAGCTGTTGAATTTGGCGCAAATGTAGAGGATTCGGATAATATTCGTAAAATCATAAAAAAAACTAATTGAAGCACCCGATTATGATGAGACTTTGGCATTAGCCCAGCTAAAAATTATTGAAAAGGATAGGCTAGACAGAGAAAATGAAGAAAGGGCAGAAAGAGAATTAATTACTGAAGGCATATGAGAGAGAACAAAAGACTAAAGCGTTGGAAAGGGAGCATGAATTAGCGAAACTAAGGTTAGAACGGGAGACGGATACAATTAGTTTGGCCTCTAACCAGAGCGAGAGAGAACCAAAAATATCTTTAAAGTCTGTTCTACCTAAATTTGATTCAGAGAACTCCGAGATTTCCATTTATTTGAATTTGTTTCAAAGACAAGCACGTAAAGCTCAAATCGATAAAAATCAGTGGGTTACTCATTTGTTAGGACTATTGCCTACCGATTTAGGGGAATTGATACTGCGCGAATCTCCCTCTGATTCAGATGATTTCGACCACATTAAAAAAATGCTTCTCGAAAGATTTCAACTTTCAGCAGAAGACTTTCGGCTAAAATTCGTAAATTCTAAAAAGCCCGAGAACAAAACATGGAAAGATTTCGTGTACGAAGCTTCCAATTTCTTTGACCAATGGTTAAGTGGTTTAGAAATAACGACATTCGAACAACTCAGAGATTTGATAATCACTGATCAACTGAAACGGAAAATTAACCCGGAAGCGAAGCAACATTTTATTGATGTTTGGAGCGCGATAATTACACCATTTGAGTTAGCTAAAAAGTTAGACGCGTACGAGGTGGCGATGAAAAATATTAGGCGGGAAGGATCCCCTAAAATTCATAGCGCCGCTAAACCTTTTGAGCGAAATAAGTCTAAAACCGAAACTAGAACGGATGAGACCAAAATAAATTGGAGGGATAAAGAAAACTCTAAAAATCGCAATAAGATATTCGATAAGATAAAAGAAATTACTTGCTTTAATTGTAATAAATTAGGTCACTATAAAATTAATTGTCCGGAATTAAAAACTGAAAATACTGAAACAGTTTATCATATCGCGGGTCTACGAAATTTGGAAGAAGATTTTAGTCCCTATGTCAGTCGAGGGAAAATTAATGGGAAAGAGATGAAAATTTTATGTGATACTGGATCTACGTTTGACCTAATTTCTGCTCACGACGTAAATAAGAACCAATTTACTAAAGAAAGGGTTTGGCTAAAACAAGCCTTAGACAACAAACTTCGTTGTTTACCAGTGGTAAATGTTGAAATTAGGCTAAGTGACGGCAGCTTCATACGCACTAAAGCGGCTGCAGTTGATAAAGAAACGGATATGATCCATTATTTATTAGGAAACAAAACCCAAGCGTTAATTGATAAACAGAGGACAAGCGCGAAATTAGAAGGACCTTTCGTTCCGAAACCATGCGCATTTTCGAATTCCGAAACTAGAAGCGAACGTGAGAAGAGAAAACCTCGATCGTTAGACGAGCGAACCGGTTTCCAGATCTCTGCAGGAGAGGGAATTGTCAGCGCCGAGGGAGAAAGAGCGTCCCCCCATTTCGACCCCCCTGTGTCGAGAGGAGCGATATACCAGCGCGCCAAGATAGTCAGTCCGAAGGAGGGAATTTTCTCGCAGAGCGAAAAAGAGGATCTAGGAGGAATGATACCTCGGGCAATCGGAGCGCCGTTAGTATTTTTAAACCGGAGGCGAAAGTAAAATGTACTAACCTTGAACCTGACGAGAAAATATCGCTCGTTGGAGAAAAAGGAGAATTAGGGGAATGCCGCGTTTTAACAGATCAGCGAAAAGGAAAAACTAATCACAGCCGGATGGATATTGAGAAAAATATCGGATCAGACAACCGTGATTGTGTAGAAAAACCGGAAATTATGAAAGAAATTGAGTGCAAAATAGGGGATAATTATTTTTGGCCAAATGCCGAAAAAGAGCTGAAAGAATTATACGAACGATGGAAGAAAGGTGAGATTTCCGAAAATACGGTAATTGAATGTGCCTTTGATTTGATGAACCGCATGAAAGGTCATCAGGGATTATTAGGGGAAACGATGACAAAGGCGTCTGAGAATAAGACGGAGCAAAATGATGTAGGTACGGTGGAGGAAAAATTAACCGAGACGGACGATGTCACTAGTCGGTTGAACCGCAGAGCGCTTTCCCAAAACAATAAGGAAAATTTTCTTAAAATGCGTGTACCAAGGGAGTCGGAAGTTTACTTAATGAGAAAAGAGGCATCGGAATCTGATGTAACGAGGGATGATTTCGGTACTAGACCTTTAATCAGTATCCCGGAAGAAGTTGATTCGGAAAAAAGAGGATCAAATTATAACCAATTGGTAAGGCTTCGCCCGAGTCGGGATTCGCGGAAGAGTAAGAAAACTATGAAAGTTAAGGTTACCACGGGAAAATTAGCATTGCGTACGATTAATGAGTTGAGACGAAGGCTAGATAACAGAGGACGTAACTCAACGGGAGTTAAAACCCGAAATAAAACGGAATTTTCCTCGCCGGAACGTAAGCCAAGATTTAGTCGTTCGAAATTGATGCCCGATCTTATCGAAAATTATGCTTCGGTAATAAAATCTGAGACGCACGATTTTGAGGAAAAAAATCGGAAAACTAAACTTAATTGGAATCAAGAAAGGGAGGAAACTTTCCTCACATCGAAAGAGGTGACCGTAAATCCGATCTGGGATATGCCGAATTACGCGAAGGAATTCGAAAATAATTCGAGCTTATCATCACCCTTTCAAGAAAAAGGTTGTAAAGGGAAGGTTACACATTAATGTTTGAGTAGAGGAGAATGAATGTGAGCTGTAAATAATATTTGTATATAAATTTTTAATTAGCTTGCATTCAAATTATTTCTATATTATATTATTAATTAAAATGTGTATCTGGCTTATAAAAATGTTGTATTGTAGTAAATTGTGTGTTTTATCGTACAAGTTAAATTAATAAAATTAACTGGTGCTAACCTCTGTAGTGAATTAAGTTAAAAGTAACTGTACCTCGACGTAAGATTTTCCACTTGTGGAAAATCTCTGCCACAGGAGGGGATGGTTGTAAGGATTTAACTGCTGTAAAAATCTAATTTGGCTAGTTAAAGCTAGACAATGGACTGGTACCTCGAAGACTGGTGATGGTTGAAGCACTTAAAAGGATTAAGGTCCTTTTCTTCCTGTCGACAGTAAGTCTGGCGCGGCCTTTTTGATGTGACATTAGCATATTAGTTACGGCTACCATTGATTAATCGCAGGACCTCCCTGAGGGCCAAGAGTCGGAGGAAATAGTTTCACTATTCCCAGACGGACGATGGCAATCTGTCGCCAAGGCGTATCCCAGCTGAACCAATAACTTTGATCTGGGAGGGGCCAGAAGGAGAGTTGCTCTCTTGATGGGGATGAGAGAGAAGTTGGAGATGATGCTCGCTGTAAAAGGCGTGTGGAAATTTTTCATATAGAACCCAGAGTTCTACGAACTGTATTATTTTATCTATACCTTGAATAAAGAGATTTAACATGGAAAAGGATTTGCATCACTCAATTGCTACCAAATTATACTAAACCGAATATAGTGAAGCAAATTCCTCACAATATATATACAGGGTGTCCGAAAAGTCTAGAAACGGTCGAATAATTCGAGAAATACATATGAGATTGAAAAATGTAAATATACGTGTTAAATTTTTTTAAATAAGCTACTCCGTGATACCGAATTTGACCTTCGCAACCGACCCCCTGGGGGTCAGAGGGGGTCCAACTTTGAAACCTTAAATTATAACCCCCCTTTTTTATTGAAGATTTGGATTCTACGGACAGAAATACGTAACTTTTGTATTTGATGTTTATTTCGAATCCTCGTTTATCATGGTGTAATAGAGCATATTAAATCTATACATATTTCGGCTTTTCCGACGGAATTTTTCCTAATCGAAACTGATTGGGCAGAATTTTTGACGTCAAATTCCTCGTCTTTTGCAGGAATAGCGTTTCCTGAAAATCACCCGTGGCGATTATTTCGATAGTGCTCATAGATATAGGAATAACTAGATTACGCACACGGGGAGAAAAGTTGATTCTCCGCGCACGAACGATTCTTCTCCACTAGAGTGGCAAATGGCCGGCGATCCTGTGGTCAATGTATGAAAATGTGCATTTTAAAATGCATTTATTTCTATATACATATACATATTTTAAGCCTTCGTGAAAATTTCAAAGTTTATATCTGTTTTTTAATCACCAATTCGTTTTTTTCTTTTAATTATTATTATTATTATTATTATTATTATTATTATTATTATCGCGAAGCTTATTTTTATGAATAAAATAAATAAGAATAATGGAATTTTTTAACGACTATCCTTAAGTACCTTTTGACCTAGAAGTTAAACAAAACAGTATACGCATCAAAATCAGTAACTGGAATCTTTTTTTGGTGCGTTCGTAATTATGTAGCATCTACATCTACAGTTGTCGTTCAGTCTGTCCATCCGTGCGCATATAACATCGCAAAAACTGCCCAACCGAATCGTTTGAAATTTTAAATATATAATTATTACTTAATTTTGTCGCATCTTTTAAAATTTTATGAAAATCGGATGCATAGATCAATTACAGGGACAATCAAAAGTATTACGTTATATTACGATCAATGGAAAAAAAAGTTTCAAATGCATTTTAATCATTTGAAATTTAAAATACATAATTGTTTAAGGCGTGTTTTAATTATATTAAACTATTTCACATTTTATGAATATGATATACGTTGCTGAAGTGTAATAAAAGTTACTTTCTGTATATTTACAGGAACACAAAAAAGATTTCGACCACTATACTGTATCCGAAGTACTGTTTACTATAACAGCAAGATCTGAATATTTTTAAAACTTCGTTATCGTACGATCGAACCTCATTTGCTACGCTTTACGTGCAATTCCCAACTTGTTTTTATTTTTTTTTTCTCTAAGCAAAATAGAATTTTTAAAAATGGATGTACACTTTTATATGATTTTCTTTTCTTTTTCCAGAAAGTTTATGATAATGTTTAAAGGAAAATTCTTCCACAGTTTGCAACTTTTAACCTTCCGCTTTATATTCAATGGCTTCTGTTTTGTTCTTCACACAGTATTTCAAAATTTCCAGACGTTTAAAATGTTTTTTCTCCTTCCTTTCTGCCCATGTTTCTTTGCAATGACAATAAATTATTGTGTCAAATTTTCCTTACTCACTAAACTTAAAACATTTCTTTCCCAGCCATAAATTGCTAATAGTTCATTTTTGTCCATTTCCATTTTGAGATATAACAAGAACGAAAAACAGAATCCAATTTTTTGAATTACTTAATAACGCATGGTGCTATGCATTACTATGGTAGAATCGCAAGTTCCACTTGCTTTTTGCCACTCTAATGGATGTTGCCACCGAGTCGCAGCAGAATCAAAAGGTATTGGGAGAATAACATTGGATGCTTAATCTAGTTATTCCTATATCTATGATAGTACTACACTGTTAAAAAATTTTCCCATTTGCTGCAGCGTCACTCCACAGCTATTATAGAATATCTCTTTTGGGACCAATGAGAATGCTCCATAACAGAGTAATGTAATCGTTTTCTATAAAAGCGGTGGAGTGACGATGCAACAAAAGGGTAATTTTTTTTACAATGTAATTTACTGTGTTATGGAACATTCTCATTGGTCATGAAAGAGATATTCTATAAAAGCTGTGGAGTGACGCTACAGCAAATGGGTCAAATTTTTAACTGTGTAGCACTATCGAAATAATCGGCACGGGTGATTTTCAGGAAACGCTATTCCTGCAAAAGACGAGGAATTTGATGTCATAAATTCTCCCCAATTAGTTTCGATTAGGGAAAATCCCGTTGGAAAAGCCGAAATATGTATCGATTTAATATGCTCGATTACACCGTGAAAACGAGGATTCGAAATAAACATCAAATACAAAAGTTTCGTATTTTTGTCCGTAGAATCCGAATCTGCAATAAAAAATGGGGGTTATAATTTAAGATTTCAAAGTTGGACCCTCTCTGACCCCCAGGGGGCCGGTTACGAAGGTCAAATTTGGTATCACTGAGTAGCTTATTTAAAAATATTTAACACGTATATTTACGTTTTTCAATCTCATATGTATTTCTCGAGTTATTTGACTGTTTCCAGACTTTTCGGACACCCTGTATATATATATATATATATATATATATATATATATATCCTCTTCAGACCTGATGTATCTTATAGGATACACATCTTTACAATTTTTTTCACGTATATAAATAATGTAAAAAAAAGAGAAATTGGTGTAAATGGATGCCTAACAGATAGAAGAATTAAACAAAATAGTAATTTGTTTGTTATAGCTCTTTTTTAGTAAGCTACGTGTTATATAAAATTGGCTTGCAGCAAAAATCTATGAAATGAGCAAAAATGAAAACTCAAATAATTTTATTGTGCGTTAAGATATCATTTGTAGAGTCCATTAGTAATGAAAAACCAAATATATATTTATTTTATGTTTTTCAGTGTTTTTACAATACAAAAATGTATAACAAAATTAAAAAATCCAAAGAAATTGTCAAAAAATGTCTTTTTTGAATCCTGATGTATTATCAATTTTTATCAACAAAAAATAAATTCTAATTTTTTTGCTGATCAATCTTTTTTAGGTATCGGTTTGATAATTGTCTGAGCGAAGCGAAGTCTTTATACTCAGAGATACGTAACGATATTAAAATCCAAAAAAATTCTTTCGTCAAGCAAATCTCAAAAAGTACTTATCGGATTTTGATTCTGTTTGTACCAATAGGTACCTATGAAGGTAATCTGGTGAATGCACCTACTTTTAAAAATTAATTCCAAATAGTTTAAAAGTTATATTAAAAAAATTGATAAAAAAGCACAATTTATGTGCATACGTCACAGAAATTTGGTGAGCGTGATTTTCACCGGCTGGACATTTTCGTAGATAACTGAATCAGTACATGGAGTAAATAGTAATCATTTTCGCACTCAGAAATATTGAATGCAATAAAACATTTTAAAATTTAATCATGCAGGAGAATAAAACTGTTATTTTTTTATATTAAAAAATGTCATAAAAACTTTGATTTTGAGATTTTGTGATAATCTCTTAACAGCACTTTTTGATCGCTAAAAGAATGTTTTACATATTTCGCGTGTGAAAATTGGAAACAATTACGTTTTTAAATAAAAAATTTCTTTTATGACATCATTTTCCCTTTATATTTATTTTCATTGAATGTTCTCTTTTAACTTATATTTTGTTTGTGTATGAAAGTCAATTCTGGTCACTAATTTTTCGGCACGGATACCAGAAGCGCATCAGATTTGGCGCAATTTTTTTCAAAGCCCATTTGGCGAAAACTCCCTTTTCAAATAACGCTTACATACACATTTTTAAATTATTTTCTATTTTCAAAAAGAACTTACAGTAAATAAAATAATAATAATAATTAATAACTATAAAAAGAAATATTTTATAAAATTAAAGAAAGGAAATGAAAGTAAATAAACATTTTATGAGTAAATAAACAAGTAATAAATAAATAAAGCCGGGTTATCATCTCAGGTAAAATAATGCCATTTTGACGCCAATTATGTACCCTGGCGCATATGTGACATTTTTTCCCATTTTTCATCCGTTTCCTGTTGGCATACAACTTTGAAATATGGAATATGTATGCATACCTGGGAGCAATTCTGGAATTAGACATTGATTTTTTTTAACTCGATCCAAAAAGGGGCAACGGGGCTTTTTTTTAAAGTTTTATACAATTTATACTGCATAAAGGAGCCACTTACCTATTTCTATATACCAGAAGAAGTAAGTGGTGTGTAAAAACAATTATAGTATTCATAAATAAAATACTTGAGATAATATACTAGAGATATAAGCACCGGGTTTGGCAAGATTTTTTATGCCAATTAGGCGAAAAAATCGTTTTGATTACAAGATGAATATAGCATGCTATAACAACACGTTATTCATTTATTTCAAAATGAAAAAAAAAGGAATAAATGAAACATTTCCTGTTATTAAAAAAGATATAACAATCAATAAATGATAATATTTTTAGAACAAACAATTTATTATAACATTTATATGATAACCAGCATGTTAGGCAACTAAACGCCATTTTGGCACCAATTAGATACCTCGGTGTATATAGGGCATATATGTGCCATATTTATTTCTAAAATTGAGCATGAAAGTTTACCAGGTGTGTTTTCATAGTCGCTTATATCTTTTCGCAACATAGCGCACCTTTCGAAGCCAAAATTGCACAAAAGAAAAAATAATCAATATTTGCAGCATATTTTTTTTAATGTAATGCACATTTTGTAATCAGTAGGCTCGATAATCAGACCTCGTTTTTTTGCTTTAAAAGATGATATTTCATTACGACGTCTTTTTGGGATTCGTCGTTTTTCCATATTTGATAGTATGTGTCTACTCGTTTTGTACCCATTTTTGTAACTTTCATCTTTATTAACAGCGACATCTGAATAAATAACAGATAAATAACAGATAATTTCCTGTTTAAATAAAAATTCTTCTAAATACAAAGAATTTTGTTAAAATAAATAAATAATAGGAAATGCGGACATCTATTGCTCAAAACACAAAATTTTTCCTATTGAGTTAATAAAAATCAGTAAAAACATAACTTTTATGATAATAAAAAGGTGACTTATGTAATAACAGAGTCATATATTATGTACGTTATAAATTAAGTATGAATATTTCATTGAAAAGTGATTTTTCAAAAGTATTATGAAATTAGTTAAAAACCATTTATTTTAAACTAAATAAAGATTTATATTTTTAATGAAATAAATGGGATTTGAAAAATTATTGGAAATTTATCACCATAGATGTATCAATATTACAATCAGTACCTTGTATGCAAAATGGAACAATTAGCAATACTTTTTGTACCCGAAAAATGGTGGTTGCTTTTTTTAAGGTTAAAAAGTAGATTGCGAAATATTCCTATATAGAGATGCCAAACCCTCGCTTATCGCATAGCAGAATTTTCTTATAGGAAAAGTTATTTTTTAAATCCGCAGAATGTTCCAATTTAATAAAACATTTTCTGTATTAAAATACCGGTACCCAAAATGCCGGAGACTTGGCAGCTCTGCCTATAACATTTTAATTGTCGCGAAAAGAAGAAAACCCACAAAGCCACTTTTTGTCTGTTGCGAATGGCAACGGCAGGTTTGTTATGATAGAATGTCTTGGAATGTTGTTGTTCGAAGAATTGAAAACGGTAGCAATGAAGTTAAAGCTACTGTTTATTTTGATATTTAATGTTAAAAGAATGATTATGAAACGAAATTACTTTAATGTATATATGTAAATATTATGCGCGTTTATGCTGCGTGTGATTTGTAATATATGAAAGTAAAACCATGAAAAAGAAATTTCCGGCGTCTGTCTCGATTGCAGCGAAGTCACTCATTAATTTTATATCTTAGTCTCCACATTTACTGGCGCCCCCGAGGTGGGCGATTTCGTTGTTTTCTGACAGATTTAAGGAAATTATTGAAGATTGAAGGTAAGAACAAAAATTTTCCATTTTGAAGTTATGTATTTGATATTTGTTAGAATATAAGATTTATCATTATTAAGATAGTAGAAATGGAAAATTTAAAAAGAAATAAAACTACTCAGCGTTCAGCTTTTACTAAAGCATATAATAAATTGGAAAATATATTGAATGACGCGAATGCCAAACATGAGGAAATCGAAATTCTTTTCCATTTATTTAAGCAGAAATCTGATGCGCTAGAAATTATTCATAAAAATTATTTAGATAGTTTGAAAGACGACGCAGAATTTGAAGCAGAATTTAATTCTGTTGAAGAATATAGAGAAAATTCTTTAAGAATTCAGTTAAAAGCGCAACGTTTGTTAGATAATTTTAAGACAAAATTGAGTCAAAATTTAATTCGAAATGAAAATAATTCGACTGATAAATTTAAAAAAGAAAGTGATAAAGTAAAAACTTTATGTCAGCGACTCCCTGAAGTTGAATTGTATAAGTTTGGGGGTGATTTGAGGGACTGGCTCACGTTTTGGAATCAATTTAAAAATATACATGAAAATGCGAATTTAACGAATGTGGATAAATTCCACTATTTAATTCAGTCAATGAAAATAAAATCAGAATCAAGGGAATTAGTAGAATCATTCCCTGTGACAAATGAGAATTATTCTTTAGCTGTTGAAAGTTTAACAGAAAGATATGGTAGAACCGATCTGTTAATTGATTTTTATGTGCGAGAATTATTGAAACTTGTGCTGAATAATGCGACAAAAAAGAAAGTCGATTCTTTGAGTAGTCTATATAATAAACTTTCCACCCAAATCAGGGCTTTGGGTTCTTTAGGTGTTACTACCGAAATGTGTGGTGTCATACTGTATCCTTTAGTTGAAAGCGCATTACCTGTTAATATTTTACGTTCTTTCGAAAGACAGAGAAAAAATATAGAAAGCGAACAAAAGTTATCCAGTCTTGATGCCATAATTTTGTTTCTTAAAAACGAAGTGCAGTCAGAAGAAAAAATAAAATTGAGTAGATCAGAAATTTGCGGTTTTGTTCCAGAAAGAAAAAACTTGGCAACAAGCCAGAATTTTAAAGGCGGCAATTTTTCTGCTGCAGAATTGATTTCTCACAATTCTAATGATGTTTCTTGCGTATTTTGTTTAAAAGATCACGAATCGCGTTTTTGCAAAAAGGCATTTTTTATGCCTCTGTCTGAAAAACTTTCGATTATCAAAAGTAAAGGTTTGTGCCGTATCTGCTTTACTAAAGGCCACCTTGCTGTTTGTTGTACAAGATCGAACATTAGATGTCAAAATTGTTCGAAAAGACATGTAAAATTTATGTGTCCTAATTTAGAATGTAATAAATCTAAAGAGATATCAAAATCACATAACGATGAAGCCAAAGAAAAAAATGTTGATACACTTTTTACACATAACCACAACATGAATAAGAAATTTTCTTCTACCAATGAAGTTTCATTACAAACGTTAGTTGTAAACCTAAAAGGGAAATGTTCAACCCGTAAGGCAAGAATAATAATCGATACAGGTTCCCAGAAATCTTACATTTTGCGATCCACTGCAAAAGAACTAGGTTTTGATTTTCAAAGAGAAGAAGAGTTTTCCCATTCATTATTTGGAGGTTGAAAAACAAAAATGCTTAAGCACAAATGTTACAAAATTTATTTAAGTAGCCTTGATGGTAATTATATTTGTAATTTGGATGCTTTAGATCAAGATGTCATATGTAATGATATTTCTGCGATTAAATATGGTTTTTGGATACGCGAGCTAAAAGATAAAGGAATACGCTTAAGTGATACTCGAGAATCAGGGCCTATTGAGGTACTTTTAGGAGCAGATGTTGCTGGTAAGCTATTCACAGGAAGAAAAGAACAACTAAATTGCGGTTTAGTAGCAATGGAAACTAAATTAGGTTGGACTTTAATGGGCAAGATCCCTCAGGTTGATAGTCAGAAAGATGTAAATATGACTGTAGTCAGTATGCTATCACAAGAAGATGTACCTGTTTCAGCATTATGGGATTTAGAACTTCTTGGTATTCGAGATTCTATTGAACAAAATAGTAAAGAAGATTCGGAAAGGGCAGTCATGATTCATTTTAAAGATACAGTTCAACAAAATAAGATGAAAGACAATGATGATCAATTAAAAAAACAGATGCAAGAAAGAATTGATTTACTGGAATCAGTTAATACAAAACAAGATCAACTGCTGAAAGAAAGCCTTGACGGTTTTTATGAAATACAGAAGAAAAGAATTGAGAATGATTTACTGCTAGCAGAAGAAGCTCGTCATACACAACAGTTAGAACATATGCTCAAAACCAAAGATGCAGAAACCGAAGCTTCTATTGCCAAAGTTAGACTTAAAGTGCAAGATGAAATAGACAGGTTAAATAAAGAAAATGATTCTCTAAAATTAAAGATTGAAGAAATGGAGAAGCAGCATAAAAAAGAAATGCAAAGTAAGGATGATGACATAAAGAAATTAATATTAAAAGACCCAAAAGAACAATGGCCCAAATCGGTTGACAATGTTAACGAAGATGAAGTTGAAGAAAATTATGCTTCTGATTCTAAAGAAGACACTGTTACTGAAACTTTTGGGTTTTTTGATGATGCTAATTCAGAATATCGCGAAACAGGTCCACAGAGTACAGAAATCCAACGTAATGTTGCTGATTACACTTCAAAGGTAGAAAAGAAAAACTGTTTGTCCTCGGCATCCTTTCAGAATATCGACATTCCAAGTAAAAACTTAGAATTAACTGAGGAGTCTGTGCTAGAAAATAAAAATATTTTTGATGGCAGTAATAGAAGGTCTGTGAGTTTAGAGGATAAATCTGACCTAAAGCAGGAGATTGAGTACATGAAAACTAGAATTGAAGTTCTTAGTGCTGATATAACTCGTTTGCAAGGAGAATTGAAAGAGATGAAGAATTCAAATTTAGATTTAAAAACTCAGTTGAAAGCGAAAGAAGCTGCTCTGTCAGAAGCTAAGCTTGATGTGAGAATATCGTATAGAAAAGAACAGCAAGCAGATAGTATTACATCTTCACTTCGAGACCGAAATAAGGAATTGAGGGAAAAAATAAAATCTCTTGAAGAGCCCATTGAAGAAAAAATAAAAGATGAAAACGAACTAAGAGAGAAGGTTAATAATTTAGAAATTCAGCTATCCAAATCAATAAAAGAAGCAGATGATAAGCAGAAAAGACTTGAAATTGAAAAGGCCAAATATGAAGAAATAATCAAAGGAATGCAATATACATGTCAGATGTCAAACGATGTAATTCAAAAATTTGCCAAAAGCCAAGATCATTATGAAGAAATTGTAAAACAAAATATGGATTTAATTAGAGAAAAAGAAGAAAATAATAGAAAAAATTTACATCTGCAAGAAGAAATTAATAAACTGAAAAATGAATTAGCAGAGATAAAAAAGGAAAAAGCAAGATTTGAAAAACTAACTTCTGTGTTGAAATCATCCTTTATGGAATTACAAGAGCGAGCGAAAGATTTAGAAATTACAGTAGAAGTAAGAGAAAGAGCTATCCGTGATTTGCAAGAATATGAGAATGTCTTAAAGGCTGACATGAAAGACTTAAAAGAAGCTTTGAAAGTATCTAAATCTGAAACAAACAAAGCACTGAAAGATATAGACTGGGCACTGATTCAACGAACATTTGAAGTTCATGAAATTCGTTGGAAGTTTAACCCACCCTCCGCCCCATGGTGGGGAGGGTTTTGGGAAAGGCTAATTGGAATTCTTAAAGACCTGCTTAGAAAAAATTTAGGACATTCGTCTCTGATCTATGAAGAATTATTAACTCTTGTCTGCGAACGTGAATCAGTAATGAACAACCGACCACTAAGCTATATATCAGAAAAATCTGACTTGAGAGCTCTAACCCCAGCATCATTTCTACAAGATATTCGCACAAGCGAAGTTCCAGATTTAGACCAAATTGAAAGGACTAATATTTTGAAAATATGGCGACACATTCAAAGAGTAAGAGATAATCTGAAACACAGATTTAAAAAGGAGTACTTAGGTTTCCTGCGATCTTCCATTTTTAAAAAGCATGATAATATTAAAGTTGGAGATGTAGTTTTGATTGGCCGAGATGATAAGAAGAGACTGTTTTGGCCTTTGGCAAAGGTTATAGAACTTTTACCAGGTAAAGATGGAGTAGTCAGACTTGTTAAGTTGAAAACAGCTAAAGGAACATTTTTGAGACCAGTACAAAGACTTTACCCTCTTGAGATCACACAGGAAGACTGTGAACCTCTTTTGTTTGATCCAGCACCAATCACAGCTGATACGATTGACGAACAGTCAAAAGATAGTAAACCTATTGAAAAGATTGATACTCAGACTCGTTCTGGTCGAAGAGTAAATCCTCCTAAAAGACTTGATTTGTAAATTCTGAACATTTCAGTTGAACTTTCACCATTGAACTTTCATTTTTGAATATGAACATTCATTTATTGACTCTAAAACCTGAACTTTAAAGTTTGAAAAATATTTTCATTATTTCTATTTTCTTTGTGATTGTATGTATCTGTATTTTTAATGTTTATTTTAATTTTTTGCTTTATATTTGTGTGTATATGATATTTTAGTATTTTTCAGCCTCTCTTTGCTGAGTTTTTTCCAAAACTCAGGTGGGGAGGATGTCGCGAAAAGAAGAAAACCCACAAAGCCACTTTTTGTCTGTTGCGAATGGCAACGGCAGGTTTGTTATGATAGAATGTCTTGGAATGTTGTTGTTCGAAGAATTGAAAACGGTAGCAATGAAGTTAAAGCTACTGTTTATTTTGATATTTAATGTTAAAAGAATGATTATGAAACGAAATTACTTTAATGTATATATGTAAATATTATGCGCGTTTATGCTGCGTGTGATTTGTAATATATGAAAGTAAAACCATGAAAAGAAATCTCCGGCGTCTGTCTCGATTGCAGCGAAGTCACTCATTAATTTTATATCTTAGTCTCCACAAATATATCGCACAATATATCGCATAGCAGAATTTTCTTATAGGAAAAGTTATTTTTTAAATCCGCAGAATGTTCCAATTTAATAAAACATTTTCTGTATTAAAATACCGGTACCCAAAATGCCGGAGACTTGGCAGCTCTGCCTATAACATTTTAATTAATCACGGTACTTTTTTAATCGGATTCAAATTTAGTGAAGACAACGTTTTTTGGCCGAAAGCAGCTTTTTTCCACATGTGTAACTACGATACAATTCCTTGATGTTGACTTATGAATGTTTTGACTTATGCTATTATTGCTTCCTCTCATTTATTTATTTGAATTTTAAATAAGATGACTCAAAATCGTGTTTTTTAAACATACGAAAAAAAATGCATTTCGAGAGAGGGCGAAAAGGACAATATTTTGCGATTTATTACCTGCGTTTGGCTAAGTGTCTTACTACCTTGTATTTAATACTCTTCACAATACTTCGCTGTTATATGGACTTAGGCGCTTTTATAAAAAGTTTGACGTAATTCGGGCTTAAGAAAGTGAGTTTTTTACTGAATAATAGAAATAAATGAAAAATGAATACTAAGAAATACTAATAAAAGAAAAATGAAGCATTATATTGATCTATGTATATTTAAAAATTCATCTGCTAGCACTAATTAGATAATTTATGTGCAGGGGTGGGGAAATTTTCCAAATTCTTACCAGCCAAGGATTTATTTCGCCATCCCGCAAGATGCAACACACGCAGTTGAAAATAGTTATGACAAAATCGCACGCGATTACAGACAAAATTACTATTGCATAATTTTTTTGTATAATATTAAGAAATATATGTAACAAAGGTAAGATTAATATTAGATAGAACTTAGTACCATACTTACACTGTAATAATTTGGAAAGTTAAAATATCTAGATTAAAAAAGTGTTTCTGATAATGTGCCTATTCCCTACAGTTTTTCAAAAACTAAAAATGCACTCGCCTTATGAGAAAATCCACTCGCCACTGGCGATCAAAATGATGTATTTCCCCACCCCTGTTTATGTGTATATAATAGGAGATAAATAGCTTTTGATTCTGTATTTCTATGCTATAAAGCATTAACGTTTGTGTGTTTTTCGTTAGCATTGGGAGTACCTAGCTGATTTAAAAAATAATGTGGGCAAAAAATGTTGGTAACCATCTTTGCTGCAAAATATACTATATTTTGCGTAGGAACAATAATCACCATCAATGCACGAGCAAAAAAAGTTCTAAAATTAAGAATTCTTTGATGTTGACATAACTAAAAATTTAAAATCTTTTTTTTTTTTTTTTTTTTTTTTTTTTTTTGTGGCAACTTTTAAGATATAATATTCTTGTTATGAACGATTTCTAAAACATTCAACAATTTAATTTCACATATTAAACATTTTTTTTCTAGAAAAAGTTTTAAACCCAATTTATTGAGAATATTGCAATTTCTAGGATACTGTTGGGGTCAGAAACTATAACTTTGGCATCACAGTAACTTATAAAATGTAAGTGCTCGTTTAGGACAAATTTTTAAAAAAGGATTCCTTAACTCTTATCGACAACCTCATTGCATCCGTGGAAAACAGATATTCAACATTATAAACTATTCGGACCGATTTCACACCATATAAAATACACTCCATTTCTCTTCAAACATAATAGTTTCTCAAATCGGTGCGAAGCTTCTGTTTATGCTCATGACATCATTTCAATGAGCTATATTTCCAATATAGGAAAATTTGGTGTTTTATTTTCTGTATTACTTTTAACATTTTGCATATTTCCAATTTTATATCCATGCATGGTTTGCTTTTCTTTTATAAAAATAGTATATACAACAAGATTTTGTAGTTCTACGATTCGATATGCTTATTTTCATCATTATATTTTATCACAATGAATGACCAATTAAAGATAACATCTCATTTTCTTTACTTATCGCAAGTTATTAAATGTGTATTCTCAGCAATATCGCTCAGACTAATCCCTCTGAGGGAAGTCCTAGTATAAGTCCATAACTGAAATTAAGAAAAGTACATAAATAAACCCTGGGGTCTGAAGAGGATATATATATATATTATATACAGGGTGATTCATAAAAGATGGGCAAAACTTTAAGGGGTTATAGTACACTTAAAGACAAATAATATTAAATAGGAGACTAAGGGTCCCAGACGTATTCCCAAGGAGATAGGGGGCATTAAAGTTTAGGGTCCGAAATTTCAAATGATTATAAAAAATGGAAAAATTGGTCGATTCGTTTGCGGTTTTTTCAAAAAATTTTCTTTATGCCAGTATTTTCTTGAAATAAAATTTTAAAGTTCAATTTCAAAAAATGCCGATAGGGGGCGCTTTAGACTTTGGAGTAACAAACAACTATTTTTTAACGTTATTTTTTGTATTTCTTTAAATGATTTCGAAAGCTTAGACTTAAACTTAAATTTTGATCTAAAAATCTGAGTCCTAACGAGTAGTTAAGTAGCGTAAACTGAAATTTGAAACCCTTCTCCCCCCCAGAACAAAAATCAGTTATTCCCGATCTTTGTGTCGTAGATTAGGCTCTAACTACTGCCGCGTTTTGCTAAAATTATTCTTTATGTCAGTATTTTCTTGAAAATAAATTTTAAAGAAAATTTTCAAAAAATTCCGATAGAGGGCGCTTTAGACTTTGCAGTAACGAACAACTATTTTATACCGTTATTTTTTGTGTCTCATTAAATGCTTTCTAAAGCTTAGACTTAAATTTTCAGCCCAAAATCTGAATCGTTAGACGTGGTTAAGTTTCTGGGGAGAGGGGTTTGAAATTTCTACTCCTGAGCACAGTTCAGTTTACCATGTCCACACATTGTGTGCTGTGATACGAGGTAAAAAGACACAAATTAGGATTATGTTAGCAAAGCATATTTATTAACATGTAATTACAATAAATGTTCAAAATTGTGACCACCAGAGGTTATGCACGCAGAACAACGGCGAAGAATGGAACGGCGAACATTCGCGAAAACATCAGGCTTTTCGAGCACTTCCCCTACAGCGGCGGAAAGTCTGGCGACCAGTTCCTCGGGGGATTCAATGGGTGTCTCATACATAAGAGCCTTCAATTGTCCCCAAAAAAAGAAATCGAGGGGTGAAAGATCTGGCGAGCGAGCAGGCCAAGCAACAGGACCACCTCGACCAATCCATCTGTTCGGAAATGTGATGTCCAGATAGTTGCGGACGTCTCGAACGTAATGGGCTGGCGCTCCATCGTGCTGGAACCACATGACCCGCCGGATGCGTGGAGGAACAACGTTTAACAGGTCTGGCAGCACATGTTGCAGAAATGTGAGGTATGTTTTACCGTTGAGGCGTTCAGGAAGAAGGTACGGTCCGATTAGGTGGTCTCCGAGGATTCCTGCCCAAACATTGATGGAAAAGCGTCTCTGATGAGCATGTGGATACGTAGCATGTGGATTGACATCCGCCCATACATGTGCATTGTGTGTGTTAAATGTACCTTCACGTGTGAAGGTACATTCATCGGTGAAAAGCACAGTTCGTCCAAAATGTGGATTTAGCGCGTTCTGCTGCAGAAACCAGCGGGCGAATTCAATACGATTTGGATAATCCCCTGGAGACAGTTTCTGGACTCGTTGCACATGAAACGGGAGCAAATGTTCATTCTTCAGTACCCTCCAAGTCATGGACTGTGAGTAATCCACCTGCCTAGCCAGTGTTCGTGTACTTGTACTTGGCTGCGCCGCTACTACATCCAGAATGGCTTCTGCAACAACTACTGATTTGTCCTTTTTTGCACGACCTGCATTCGACCGGGAAGCGAGAAATGATCCCGTCTCACACAACTGTCTGTGCAAGCGCTCGAAAGTTTTGCGGTTAGGCAACCGCCTGTTGGGAAATCGCTCTCCGTACATTCGTTGAGCCTCTGCACCATTTCCATCTTCCGCTCCGTAAATTAAATGCATCTCAGCCTTTTCCTTATTCGTGAAGGGCACCATCTTCCGATTCATTACTACAGCGACTTACACTTGACTCACCGTTCAGTGGTTTTTATGCCTGAATCGTGTCGAAATTTTGCATACGTGTTCTTCTTTTTCCCCATTTGACATTTGCATACTTTCTGTCTCCTTCTTCACCCGGTGACTAGCGTCAGGACTGGAGCTTTAACGTTTGCATGAGCGACGTGTCCAACTGTGCCAGTGCCTTTATGAGTGAATTCCGACTATGCAGTCCTTGACGAAAGTTGTATTTTTGCCTCGTATCACAGCTCAGAATCGTTGGGCATGGTTAAGTAGTGCAAACTGAACTATGTTCAGAAGTTGAAATTTGAACCCCCTCCCCTCGCTACTGAACCACGCTCAGCGATTCAGATTTTGAGCTGAAAATTTAAGTTTAAGTCTAAGCTTTAGAAAGCATTTAATGAGACACAAAAAATAACGGTATAAAATAGTTGTTCGTTACTCCAAAGTCTAAAGCGCCCTCTATCGGAATTTTTTGAAACTTTTCTTTAAAATTTATTTTCAAGAAAATACTGACATAAAGAATAATTTTAGCAAAACGCGGCAGTAGTTAGAGCCTAATCTACGACACAAAGATCGGGAATAACTGATTTTTGTTCTGGGGGGAGAAGGGTTTCAAATTTCAAATTTCAGTTTACGCTACTTAACTACTCGTTAGGACTCAGATTTTTAGATCAAAATTTAAGTTTAAGTCTAAGCTTTCGAAATCATTTAAAGGAATACAAAAAATAACGTTAAAAAATAGTTGTTTGTTACTCCAAAGTCTAAAGCGCCCCCTATCGGCATTTTTTGAAATTGAACTTTAAAATTTTATTTCAAGAAAATACTGGCATAAAGAAAATTTTTTGCAAAAACCGCAAACGAATCGACCAATTTTTCCATTTTTTATAATCATTTGAAATTTCGGACCCTAAACTTTAATGCCCCCTATCTCCTTGGGAATACGTCTGGGACCCTTAGTCTCCTATTTAATATTATTTGTCTTTAAGTGTACTATAACCCCTTAAAGTTCTGCCCATCTTTTATGAATCACCCTGTATATATACTACCGAGCCAATTTTAAAAGTAATGGTATCGAAATGGCGTTAGTTCCTGGTCAAACATAGGCTGTATTTCATATTGCTGTCACTATCCTAAATGGAGTGTATGAGAAAAAAAAGTTCTAAAAATGCCATTTTTGTGTTACTGAAGGGCATATGGGCTATCGCTATATTTTATGTCGGTGCCGCAACCTCAGAGTATAAAAAACTGCAAGGAATGAAATAAATATGCAGTAATATTTCAATTAAGTAACATTTTGCGAGTTCTAATATCTTCTATGAATAATTTCTTGTCTCATATGTATATCGTTCGACTGCATCCAACAGTAAAAAATTATTCCGTGTATAAGGCGCGCCTAGGAGTTTTGCCTTAATTTTTTTGGGGGAAAAAAAAGTGCGCTTTATACACGAGTAAATACGGTATATACTTAATATATATTTAATCTGTGGTATACGCTATAATAACTTAATAATTCTGAGAGGAAAACTGCTGTGCTTTGATTTCATTGGAAGAATATCTGATTTTATTTCATAAACTAGTATATAACCCAGTCAAAAATGACGGGATTTTCACTTGCATTTCATTTTAATATTACTTCATACAAACAATAATTCTGAGAGGAAATTTGCTGTGCTTTGATTTCATTGGAAGAGTGTCTGATTTTATTTTATTAACTAATATATAACCCCGTCAAAAATGACGGAATTTTCGCTTGCATTTCATTTTAATAATACTTCATACAAACAATAATTCTGAGAGGAAATTTGCTGTGCTTTGATTTCATTGGAAAAATATCTGATTTTATTTGATGAACTAGTATATAACCCCGTCAAAAATGACGGAATTTTCATTTGCATTTCATTTTAATAATACTTCATACAAACAAACAGAATGAAGATTTTATTATTGGAGAATATGTATTGTAGAAAAGCACATTTTAAAAATAGCAATAAATTTCTACAAATACATAAATAACGGAAAAAAAAATTAACTTGACATTTAGTTTTTGAACAAATTTCAAAACAAAGAGTAGTATTTATTACAATAATAATAATAATAATTAGTAAAATAAAACTCAATTTCTGAAGATTTCACAAGACAAAACATTAAAATTAAATATTGAAGTTTTTTTAATTTTAAAATACATTATTTTTATTAAAAGTATGATTCGGCAACGGTTTTAGTAATGGGTGTTCGATGCTTTAGTCATCGATTACGAAGCTTTGTGTTTTGTTTTTAAATTTAGATTTGGTTAATATAAACAAAACAACTTTTTTTTTTAAGTGGTAGTTTGTTATAGATAATAGCAGAAGCAGAAGGCATTGATTTAAATCAAAATCAATTTTTAAAAACTTCAGCTATGTAACTTTAAAAATTCAATCTGTAAATTATGGAAAAAAAAAATTATTATTGTTTCTTTTATAAAATTTTAAATTAAATGTACCAGTTTTAAAAGCTTAGATTATATCCATTCGAAATTTGATTGTATTGTTAACGAAATTTATATTTTTTATCAAATGTCATTTAAATGCAAGGAATGTATAATATAATGCACTAAATGTATTAATTACATCAAAGCAGATAAAATTTTTATTTAAGAGCATGTGAAAAAATAATTTTCAGTTATACTAATGCAGTCATGATAATATCTTATATATCCATTACAACTTGAAGGCGGAAAAAAGCGTATTTTATTTATAACTAGCAAGTTATGCCCGCTGCGCTGGTCCATTTCCCCAAACGAACCTTGATTCAAGCAAAATGATGATTTAAAATTTTTATTTTAAAGCAGTATAGACCATCACCTGGAATGCACTTCCGCATTGCTGAAAACGAATCCAATGCCATTGCACTATTGCACGCCTTAGAAAAACATTTGGGCAATTAAGAACCATCTCTTTTATTTGATTATTTATAGTAGAGTTTGATATGAAAAGGAGACCGTTATGACAGCAGGAATCAAAATGTTCCCTAGTCATCACATTATTTATTACATTAAAGAGCATTTCAATGATCACTAAGATTGATTATGAAACTCTATTAAATTTCGGATCGTACATTAACATTTGTTAATTGTTAAACTCCCGGCGTCTGAACTTGAGCTGGTGCAGCTCTGGAAGCCTAAATAATGGGTACTACTTGATTATTCCATCAATAAATTTTGCCAAATTATACATATTGTTAAACTGTTCGCAAAATTATACAAATGGACTTTTTTTTTAATAACCAAAGATTCAATAAATTATTAAAATAATAATAGAAATACTAATAAAATGTCAAATTTAAAAGTAGTTAATGACGTAACAAACACGTGTAACATGTTTAATGTCAAATGAATGTGACATTAACGATCTCCATTATTGACATTTAATCTTATACTTTGGCGACAGTTTTTTAATCGATTTGATAATCAAGTAGTACCAAATAATGCAAACAAATTATATAAACAATAATATTGCTTATAATATTTAGGTACAGATGTCATGTATGTACGGACCACGTTGGCGAGAGGTACGATGGATCACGCGGTAATCCGGTTATTGTAGTTTATTTACTAATTAACTGTTTCCTTACTTTCCTTTTATTACTTACCCATCATATTTAGTATAAGGTAAATATTGCAATCGCTTTGAAAATCGAAAAATTTTTTATGACAAATTTACACGTTTCAGATACTGGAGATTCCGAAAAACATATTTTTAGGGGAAAAAATTTGCCGTCCGTCCGTCTGTGTGTCTGTGTGTCTGTCTGTAACCGCTCTATCTCCCGAACAAATTGAGATAGAGACTTGAAACTTTGTATGTGCTTAATATGCAAGAATGGGACGAAGCCTATTTAATATCAATAACATCGATTATCCGGAACTATTTTTTTCGGACTCTCGAAAAGTTCGTTCTGATGAAAGGTATACAAAAATTTTCGAAATGTTTTATTTTAAAGAGAGGACGTAAAAGGCAATAAAATAACACAAATTTTGCATAAAGAACGAAGTCGATCGGATTATTAGTTGTCGAGATATTTGGAATCCTGTTTTCCACATTCTTCGATTTTTCATGACCCTATATTTCATTCAAATTTCAATTCAAAGATATATTTCAATTGGAAATGAGACGCTTAATCCGACGCAGTAAATTGTTAGTTAATATGATTATTACTAACTTTTGGAGCTATAAGGATGCTTCTTTTACTACTGGCGTATTTTGGAGTTTTATATAATTTGTCGAAATCGGCTCATCAGCAATTCATTGATAGAGCATTACTATGTATATTAAAACTATTTAAATATGCGTTTAAACTTTATTTTGGAATTGCGAAGCATTTTATAAATAGTTTACATGCTTTTTATTTTCATATTTTATATTATGCGTATCCATGATGGGTAAGTATTACGGTGGTCCCCCAACGACTAGTTTTTTAATGTTACATAAATTGTTTTTTTTTCTATAATTATTAATTAAACTTCATTTATTTATTAGTATTTCTTTTTTAAAATAAAAAAATAATTTAAAATAATGTAGTATGTAACTGGTATTTGAAAACGCAGTGTTCGTGACGTCAGAAAAAAAAATCGCGCCAAGGTAATGCGTATATAAAAATGGAAAAATGTTAAACACAAAAAAACATAAATAAATATTTATAAAAACCACTATTTCGATATTTAAAAAAATAACATCAAGCAGTCGTTAATTCTCCACAGTCGCACCAATAGTAAACTCTCTTTTCTTCGTTTGTTCAATGATGAAAAATTATAAATTTAATAATATCAAATAATCTAACTAATTTTCTATAATGGGGTTGATGATCTAGAAATCTCCTTAAGGGGACAAGGGACCTTGAAATCCTTAAAAATATTTTTTTTTATTTTTTGTAAATTTTACCTAAATATTATTCAAGGGTACATTATATGCATTATAACATGCATTTATCACAAAAAAAATTAAAAAAAAAATTATTTTTGACAAAAAAATGGCATTTTACGCAGCGTCTTCGAAATCTTCGAAATGCGGACTGCGCATTCCATATCAATGAAAATCCCCAATATTTTTTATGAAAGTTTGTTTTATATATATAAACAAAATTGTGCATCGAATTTTGAATATTTGAATTTAAAAGTTAAAAAAAAAAAAAATTGAAATTTTGAAATTTTTTCGAAAATTTTTTCAAAATTTTCAATTTTTTTTTTTTTTTTTTACTTCTTAAAATTCAAATATGTAAAAATCGATGCTTTATTTTGTTTATATATATAAAACATACTTTCCAAAAAAATATTGGGGATTTTCATAGATATGGAAAGCGCAGGGGGCATTTCGAAGATTTCGAAGACGCTGCGTAAAATTCCATTTTTTTCTCAAAAATAATATTTTTTTAAAAATATTTTTGTGATAAATGCATGCCATAATGCATATAATGCACCCTTGAATAATATTTAAGATGAAATTTACAAAAAAAAAAAAAAAATTGAAAAAATTTGAAAATTTTGAAAAAAATTTCGAAAAAATTTCAAAATTTCAATTTTTTTTTTTTTTTTTTACTTTTAAATTCAAATATTCCAAATTGGATGCACAATTTTGTTTATATATATAAAACAAACTTTCATAAAAAATATTGGGGATTTTCATTGATATGGAATGCATTGATATAAAATGCCATTTTTTTGTCAAAAATAATTTTTTTTTTTTGCATTTTTTTTGTGATAAATGCATGTTATAATGCATATAATGTACCCTTGAATAATATTTAGGTGAAATTTACAAAAAATAAAAAAAATTATTTTTAAGGATTTCAAGGTCCCTTGTCCCCTTAATACATAAACAAAACGGCACAGATGTCATATACGCGTATATTTTCTAATTGTTTTCCATAACTTTAATAAGGAAATAACAATAAATAAAAATGTTTAGTTAATAATTATAAAATAAAACAATTTATATCATAAAAAAATTAAATATAAGAAAGTAAACAGTTTTTTAATAAATGAACAATATCCGATCCGATGAGGCATAAAATGGATGTTTTGTCGCAATTGCGCCAATGTGGTACATATATGACATCTGTGCCTTTTTTTAGATGGCAATTTTTAGTTCAAAACGTTGAATTTATCTATAGTAACAACGCATAATTGCATAAATTTCCTTTTAATTGCATAAATTTCCTTCTTCATTTTCTAAATTTTAAAACTGTAGTTTTTCCCGCAAGTGAATTTGACGAAATGGCGCAAGAAAAATGAAATAAACAATAAAAAATATTTGCTAAAAAAAGGGGATTATATTCGTTGATCACATTCTTCAAAATTACGGTGAAATATTTTGAAAAGGAATGATATTACTTTAGAATATATATGTGTAGCAGAAATTCGCACTTAAACTAAAATTTAAATATATGATTCCAATTTTTAAAATATTAACTCATATCTATGTAATTTACAATTGAATATTAAAATATGCTCCAAAAATTATCTTTACTTGAAAAAACAGCAATATTGCGACCTTCAACAACATGTCAGACATGTGCATTTTTGGCTTAAAATCACATTCTTTGGCAAACAAAAATTTAACTTACAACTTTTATAATTAGATATTCTTTTTTCTGTTTTAAGTCATATGATACGGAAATTCGGTAAAAAAGAGATAGAAAATAATAAAAAGGATAATAATTATTATTCAAAATTCATTTAATAAAACTTTCAAGTTCATTTTTTTATTCTAACGCAAGGGATATATCACCAAATGTGAATCAATTGTAATATTTCTAATTAAGTTATTTTTATAAGCATTACAAATATTTCTTTTATTTTTAAGATAAATATATTTTTTTAAATATTACGTCTCATTAAACGGTTTTTATTTATTATTATTATTATCATTATTAATCAGTAGTTATTTTCTGATTTAATTTGCAAGATGTTTGTAAGATTCCTAACAGATATATTATTTTTAATTTTTTTAGTAATGATAATTTTCGCCAAAAAATAACTACTGGCAACCCTTTTGTCGAAAATAACCGAAAAATACGAAATTTATTACCAAAAATCAGTGTCATCCCTGTATATTTGAATCACAAACCTCCGCAAAAATATTTTCTATCGAATGATGTAATCTGAAAAAAAATCCATCGGGAGTTTTTGAAAACACTCGAGCCGAAGTTTCAGAGCTTACTGCTTTATAATATACTAGCAGGCTATGCCCGCTGCACTGGTCCATTTTTCTAAACAAACCTTGTCTCAAAGAAAATGGTAATTGACATCAATGATTCAGATTTTTAGCGTATTTTCATAAAGTTTTGTGTCGATATTTTTTAACTAATGAAAGAGTTCGGATTTCAATGTTTTGTCCCATTATGGTAAATTTTGTCCGCAGGAATTTAATATAAATGTTTATCTTACTATAGTAAATTTTGTCCGTATATTTTAATTTTACTGATTTTTAATCTGTTTTATAGTGATTTTTCAATTTCTGTGACAGTTGTTGACATCGGTAAAAGAATTTCAGTTTCTAAATTTTCGCATAAATAGTACAATTTGTTCTCCACGCTTTTTGAATTTTGCCAATTTCTTTATGCGATATTCAATGTAATTTTTAGTTAGTTTTAGGGATTTTAGATGTTCCGTGTTGACTTTTCCTTATTCATGAACGATGTCCGATTACAATATTTTCGACTGAATATTAAATTTTTACAGCCATGTCTTTTAAATATTCAGCGATTTTTAATATGGTTTTCAATACGATTTTTAGCCATTTTTTAAGTTTCTTGGTGATTTTCTGCCATTCAGAAACCAATTTTGATTTCAAATATTTTGTTAAATGTAGTTATGTTTCAAATGCAATGTTTTATCTCTTAATATGATTTTGGCGTTCCATGTCTACATTTTGTTATTTATGAATGATTTCCGATCATAACCCCTCCCCCAGCCTTGCCTTAATAATTTTTTAAGCATTGACTTCCAAATATTTAGCTATTTTTTAATGCAATTTTCTATGTGATTTTTAGCTATTCTTCAAGTTTTGGCGATTTTTTTACATCTGGAAATTGATTTCGATTTCAAACTTTTTGCTTAATATGGTTAATTATTTGATTACAATATTTTATATTATAACAGTGAATTTTTACCCTAGGGATTTTTTAATGTTTTACGACTTTAATTACAATTTTCAATGCAATTTTTGGGCTTTCTCAGTTTTTTTTTTTTTTTTTTTTTTTTTTTTTACAGTTTTTAAAGAAATTTTATTTTAAACTTCTAGACTAATAAGAGTTTGGTTTCAAACTTTTATCCTTTACGGTAATTGTTTTGCTCTCCTATTTTGATCTACAGCATTTTTTAATGCAGTATGCTTTTTTTTTTTGTTTGTTTGAGTTCATGGCGATTTTTTGAGATACGGAAAAGGAATTCGGTTTAAAATTTTTTGCTAATATGATAAATTTTCTCCTGTGCGATTAAAGGTTTTTATTGCGATTTTTTTAGCGGTTTTTTTTCCGCATTTCAAAGCTTTTTATATTATCAAATTAATTAGATTCAAAACATTTATTCAAGTAGAGTAAATTTTGCGTTCCGTGATTTTTGAAAATTTTGCCATTTTTAAAGCGATGTTTACGTTTCTTCGCGACACGCTTTGATTTTTTAGACGTTCAATTTTTGGCCGAATGTAGTAAATTCTGATCTCTTTTCTTCAAAGTTTATTCGAATTTTGAAACACAATTTTTGAATTTTGTTTTATATTTTTATGTGATTTTTAATGTTTTTTGTAATTTTGTAAGATTTTTCCACATTAGTAAAAATAATCCAGTTTCAATTTTCTAGCCCATCTCTTTTCAACGAAGTTTAGACGAAATTCGTGCAGCATTTTTTAAATTTTTCGAGGTTTTTATTATGATTTTTAAAGTTTTTTCGCAATTCTTGCTGTTTTTTGACGAACTCGGGCAACGCCGGGCAGGATAGCTAGTTTAAAATATTTTCTATTATTTAAAAATAATAACAATTAACAAAACAAAAAATTAATTAATAAAAGTAAAACAAAACAATTTATATAATTTTAGAGAAGAGAACAGAAGTAAATAAACATTTTATTAATAAATAAATTACAATATTCTGTTTGCCATGTCTGACAAAATAACGCCAATTTAGAGTCCATTAGTATTACAAAAAGGAAAATAACTATCATTCAAAATTAGCTTAATAAAATTTTCAAGTTCATTTTAATTACTCTAACTCAAGGGATATATCGCCAAATGTGTATCAATTGAAATATTTCTAATTAAGTTATTTTTTAAGCATTACAAATATTTCTTTTATTTTTAAGATAAATATTTTTTAAAAATATTACGCCTCATTAAATGGTTTTTATTTATTATTATTATTATCATCAGTAGTTATTTTCTTCCTTAAGATGTTTGTAGGATTTCTAACAGATATATTCTTTTTAATTTTTTTAGTAATGATAATTTTCGTCAAAAAATAACTCTGGCAACCATCAAAAATAACCGAAAACTACGGAATTTATTACCAAAAATCAGAATTATCCCTGTATATTTTAATCACAAACCTCCGCAAAAATATTTCCAATCAAATGATGCAATCTGAAAAAAAAATCCATCGGGTAGTTTTTGAAAGCACTCGAGCAGAAGTTTCAGAGCTTACTGCTTTATAATATATATGATATGATATGATATGATATGATAGAAAACAAAATACTGAAAAAATTAAGCGGATAAATGCTAGCATCTTAAAAAAATTAATAAAACCAAATTTAAATTCAAATCCGCAACCGCTGAGTAGCACAATGGTTTAAAAATAAGTTTGCGAGTCCTTTGTTTTCCAGAATATATTCTCTGGAAGAAATGCTTCTAAAATAGTTCATAGATGGCAGCACTAAAGTTGTGTTAGGAGAGTGAGACGGCGCCTTGAGTCGATGAAATACAATCGTAATCATACTCTTAGATGATAAAAAAACTTATCTGTTTACACTTCCACTGTTTTCCTTATGCATTATAATTGGATATCATATACATGTTTTATATGAAAATATGCTGAACAAACATTATTTCAAGTGAAAGAAATTTTAAAAGCATCATTTTAGCATCAATTTTCAACTAAGCCTAATGTGGCCATTAGCTTCGGTCGATTCCCAGATCAGATTGGTTCACTCTGGAATCGTTCCTACACTTTTCGCCAGTTGCATTTTATTATAAGTACAGTCCCTGGCCAAATTATTAGACGCACTCATATTCTCTTGTGTCGAATCATATTACAAGTTTCATAGAGATATTGCTATGCCAATAGTTACAATTGATTATATACATCATCTGTAGGATTATAATAAATTAAAAGCAAGCCAATGACTTTAAAATTATTTATTTTTGTAAATTAAATTAACAATCGCTAAAATTGTAAAACTTAAAACATGAAATTCAAAAAAATGTCAATATTTTTTGGAAGTCTCCTTTGGCGGCAATCAGTGCCTCTATTCTTCATGGCATGCTGTTAGTACAAAATTGAAATGTATCTTGCATGTGTGAGTGATGTTTCCAGACAAGGATAAGTTTTTCTATGAGCTGTGTTTTGCTCGTTATGAGCTCTTTGTCAAGTTTTTTCTTCATTAGCTCCCCAACATTTTCAATGGTATTCATGTCTGTTGAATTACCTGGAGCAGTTCAACACAGGGATATTTTTTTTATTGAAAGTAGACCTTGACGGATCGTGCTATGTAACAAAAAGCTTTACCTTGAAAAAATACAAGTGGTTCTTCATTTGGAAACCATCATTTTAGCTTTAGAATAAACCGATTTTGAAAACCTCTTTATATTGGTCTGGAGAATTGACTAAGAAGTCATAACAAACCAAACCCAGCTCATAGAAAATCTTATCCGTATCTGGAATTGTCGCCCACACATACAAGTATCTCTTCAATTTTGTATTAACAACATGCCGTGAAGAATAGAGGCACTGATAGCCGCCAAAAGAGGCTCTTAAAATATTGACATTTTTTTGAGCTCCAAGTTATAAATTTTGCAATTTCAGCCATTTTTAATTTAATTTGTAAAAAGAAAGAGTTTTAAAGTCATAGGCATGTTTTTTTATTTATTATAATCCTACAAATGATGAACATAATTAATTGCAGTTATTCACACAGTAATATTTCTATGAAGCTAATAATATGATTCGACACAAGGAAAAGGGAGTGCGTCTAATAATTTGGCCAGGGACTGTATATTGCTAAATATTTGTGTTATATTGAAGATACCTGTGTTTTGTTTTCGCTGGAAGAGATTGTTACCGAATTTCCTTAGTTATTTTGAAGATATCTGTCTTTTCGTCAAATTGTTTATTGTTAATTAATTTTTTTTTTTTTTTTTTTTTTTTTTTTTTTTTTTTTTACGTTGTGGCATTAATTTTAAAAGAACCTCGAACACACACAACTAATTTCACAATGTTTTGGTTCTACGCTTAGATAGCAAGTGATAATTAACATATTAAATACTAGCTGTTCTGCCCGGCGTTGCCCGGGTTCATCAAAAAATAGCAAGAATTGCGAAAAAACTTTAAAAATCATAATAAAAACCTTGAAAATTTTAAAAAATGCTGCATGAATTTAGTCTAAACTTCGTTGAAAAGAGATGGGCTAGAAAATTGAAGTAGAATTTTTTTTACTAATGTGGAAAAATCTTACAAATCGCAAAAAACATTAAAAATCTCATAAAAATATAAAACAAAATTCAAAAATTGTGTTTCAAAATTCGAATAAAGTTTGATTCTTCAAACTTTATTCGAATTTTGAAACACAATTTTTGAATTTTGTTTTATCAGAGAGAGAGATCAGAAATTAATAAATCAGAGATCAGAATTTAATAAATTCGGCCAAAAATTGAACCTCTAAACAATCGAAGCGGGTCGCGAAGAAACGTAAACATCGCTTTAAAAATGGCAAAATTTTCAAAAATCACGGAACTCAAAATTTACTTTGCTTCGATAAATGTTTTGAATCTAATTAATTTGATAATGTAAAAAGCATTGAAATACGAAAAAAACTGCTAAAAAATCGTAATAAAAATCTTTAATCGCACAGGAGAAAATTTATCATATTAGCGAAGAAATTAAAAACCGAATTCCTTTTCCGTATCTGAAAAAAATTGCCGTGAACTCAAAAAAGCATACTCCATTAAAAATTGTTGTAGATCAAAATAAGAGAGCAAAACATTGAAACCAAACTCTTATTAGTCTAAAAATTTAAAATCGAATTCCTTTGAAAAAGGTAAAGACTGAGAAAGCCCAAAAATTGCATTGAAAATTGTAATGAAAGTCGTAAAACATTAAAAAATCCCTAGGGTAAAAATTCACTGTTATAATATAAAATATTGTAATCAAGAAATTAACCATATTAACCAAAAAGTTTGAAATCGAAATCGATTTCCGGATGTAAAAAAATCGCCATGGAACTTGAAGAATGGCTAAAAATTACATTGAAAATTGCATTAAAAATAGCTAAATATTTGGAAGTCAATGCTTAAAAAAATAATATTAAGGCAGGGCGGGGCGGGGAAGGGGAGGGGGGTTATGATCGAAATCATTCATAAATTACAAAATGTAGGCATGGAACGCCAAAATCATATTAAGAGATAAAACATTGCATTCGAAACATAACTACATTAAACAAAATGTTTGATATCAAAATTGATTTCTGAATGACAGAAAATCGCCAAGGAACTTAAAAAAATGGCTAAAAATCATATCGAAAACTATATTAAAAATCGCTGAATATTTAAAAGTCATGGCTGTAAAAATTTAATATTCAGTCCAAAAAATTGTAATCGGAAATCGTTCATGAATAAGGAAAAGTCAACACGGAACACCTAAAATCCCCCAAACTAACTAAAAATTACATTGAATATCGCATTAGAGATTGCCAAAATTCATAAAAGCGTGGAAAACAAATTGTACTATTTATGCTAAGTTAGAAACTGAAATTCTTTTACCGATGTCAACATTTGTCGCAGAACTTGAAAAATCACTATAAAACAGATTAAAAATCAGTAAAATTCAAAAATCCGGACAAAATTTACCATAGTAAGATAAACATTTATATTAAATTCCTGCGGACCAAATTTACCATAATGGGACAAAACATTGAAATCTGAACTCTTTCATTAGTTAAAAAATATCGACACAAAACTTGCTAAACATTTTATGAAAATACACAAAAAATCTGAATCATCGATGTCAAAATTTACTACATTAAGCTACGAATTATTTAAAAATTTCTTTTCCAATTGTGAAAAAATCGCCGTGGACTCGAAAACATCTAAAAATTGTATTCAAAAATGCATTACAAATCGTTTCGAATTTAAAAATAGCGGGGGACAACATTTACATTAATAGAGTAAAATAGTGTAATCTGAATTATTTCTTAAATACGAATGAAAAAATCGGCGCAAAGCGTGAGAAATCATGAAAACATTGCTAAAAATTGCATTAAAAAATCACTAAATTTCAAAATTCGTAAATGAAGTATAAATGTTTGAAATTAATTTCCTTTTCGAAATTTCAAAAAATAGCCGTGAGATTCGAAAAACCAATACAAAACCATTGAAAAATTCATTAAAAATCGCTAAATATAAATACATCTCGTGAATTAAAAAAATATTCTAGTCGTGTAAAACGTAGCAACCATTCTTTTTTACATGAATTACAAAAAAAAAAAAAAAAAAAAAAAAAAAAAAAAAAAAAAAATCGACGCAGAACACAAAATATATCAAAAATCACATTGAAAATCGATAAAATTAAAAAAAAAAAGGTAAATGGTGAAATTTACTATATTAGGCTAAAAGTTTGAAACCAAAATAATTTTTTTATTGTTAAAACACCACTGTGGTGGGGATCGAAAAAAATAGTACTAAATCGCATTAAAAGTTCATTAAAAACGCATTGAAAAATGCACTAAATATCGCTAGTTATTTTTTAAATCGCAGTAATCAGAATTTCATCAAACGGATAAAACATTCTAATAGGAAAACTGAAATATTTGATTATCCGGTTGACCAAGAAACTATCTGGGTCAAACCATAAGATTAAACTACAATAATGGCGGATCGTAAATTCCATATTCACTTGACATTAAACATGTTACATATGTTTGTTACGTCATCAAGTGGTTTTTACTTCTTATTTTTATATATATTTGTAGTAATGTTTTTCTAAATTATTTATTCTTTCATTATTTAACATAAAAATTACATCTATTTGCATAATTTGGCTTCTTCACGATTGATATAATTTGGCGAAATTGGTCGACAGGATAATCCCGCAGTAAAAGGAAATCCTTTATAGATAATAAAAAATCGACACGGAACACAACAATTCTTGAAAAATCGCGTTAAAAATCTCTAAAATTATATTAGATTAAAAGTTTGAAATCAATTTTTACTTCCGAATATCAAAAAATCACCATAAAACTCAAAAAAATTCTAAAAATTGCATTGAAAAGTGCATTAAAAATCACTAATATTAAAAAAAATCACAGGGGTCAAAATTTACTCTAATAGGGTAAAACGTTGTAATTGGAAATATATCATGAATGACAAAAATCCGACATCAAACGCAAAAAATCTCGAAAAATCGCATTAAAATTAGCTGAAATTCATAAATCTTAACAGCTAAAATTTAATACATCAGCCTGAATGTTTTAAGCAAAATTCCTTTTACTAATGTCGAATAATAGTGGCAAAATTTACATTAAATAATTCACTAAAAATCCAAACATCGTTGCACGAAATCCAAATAAATTATATTGAAAAGAGAACAAAATTCACTAATTTAGGTCGAAAGAATGAAACCGCTTTCCTTTTCGCTAATGTGAAAAAATCGCCTCGAAACCCACTAAAATTCGCATATGAATTAAATTAAAAAAAACTGAAAATCGGCCTTCAAGGTGTAAAATTTCATACATAACTTCGTGCAGCGGTCTCTCCAGAGCATCGCCAGTACTTTAAAAATTTTAACATGCGTTATAAACTACCTTAAAGTGTAAAACAGATCTCCTTATTATATTTCCTAATTTTGTTTGCGCCCCTCCTTTCACACACTCTGAAATGTATCACACCATTCTTTGTTTACATTTTTTATCATGTATTATAAAGCATTTTAAAATTTAAAATAAATCATTGTTATATTTCCAAATTTTAACAAAATCGCGTTCTGTTAGTTCCATTTTTCATCACCAGCTAGCGCACTCTATTCTTCAAAAACTTTATCAAAACTCTGTTAAACAACTTATCAGGGGATATATTACTCGAGAGGGTAGCAGTCTTAAGCAAGAATTTAAGATATTTTATGAAATTGCTATTCGAAAATAGTGGTAACTAAATTTTTGACATTTTAGGTAAATTTCGCAAAAAAGAATACTACTTATTGCATTCTCAACAGCTCAAGATTTTGATAGAACAACTATGAAAAAAAAAAAATAGATGCTAAACGCAAAAAAACTTAAAAAGCGTTAAAAATCACATTGAAAATAGCATTAAAAATCGTTAAAATCTAAAATTCGTAACAAACACAAAATTTAGGGCCAAAAGTTTGAAACGTTTTTCTTTTTAGCAATCTCAAAAAAAAAAAAAAAAAAAAAAAAAAAAAAAAAAAAAAAACACTAAAAATCGCATTAAAAATTCGTTAAAAATTCAAAAATCGCTGTACAAATTCCGAATAAACTTTGCTGAAAAGAGAAAAAAATTGCTATATTGGGTTAAAAGAATGGAACCGTATTTCTTTCACTAATGGGATAAAACTGCAAAAAGAACGCTAAAAATCACCTAAAAAATTATCAAAAAAAATCTAATAAAAAAATTTAAAATCGGGCTTCGAGGTGCAAAACTACATGTATAAAAGTACCTTCCCTCCACATTTTGTAACTCTACGTACAGCAGACTCTTCAGAACAGCGCTGGCACACACACAAACTTGTCTCTTTATTATTATAGATTTTAAAAAATAGCGTTCTATTAGTTCCATTTTCCACTACCAGGTAGAGCACTCTATTCTTCAAAAACTGTATCAAAACCATACTCTGTTAAACAACCTATCAGGTGATATATAACTCGAGGGGGTAGCGGTCTTAAGTAAGAATTTACGATATTTTATGAAATTGCTATTCGAAAATAGTGGTACCTAAATATTTGACATTTTAAGTAGATTTCACAAAAAAATACCAATTGCATTCTCAACAGCTCAAGTTTTTGATAGAACAACTACGAAAAAAATAAATGCTAAACGCAAAAATCTTTAAAAAACGTTAAAAATCGCATTAAAAATCGTTAAAATCTAAAAATCGTAACAAACACAAAATTTAGGGCATTAGGCTAAAAGTTTAAAACGATTTTCTTTTTATCAATCTCAAAAATAGCCGCAAAATGAGAAAAAAATCGCATTAAAAATTCGTTAAAAATTCAAAAATCGCTGTACAAATTCCGAATAAACTTTCTTGAAAAGAGAAAAAAAATTGCTATTATGGGTTAAAATAATGAAACCGTATTCCTTTCACTAATGGGATAAAACCGCAAAAATAACGCTAAAAATCGCCTAAAAAATTATTTTTAAAAATCTAAACAAAAAATCGAAAATCGGGCTTCGAGGTGCAAAACTACATGTAAAAAAGTACCTTCCCTTCAAATTTTGTAACTCTACGTGCAGCAGTCTCTTCAGAGAAGCGCTGACAGACAAACATCCTTCTCTCTTTATTATTATAGATTCAGCATTTTTAATTTTTCTATAAATGTATTGTATCGCGAGTTATAATTGATTGTCGTCTCATGACAGCCTTTATCAGCCATCGAATAAAAAAATTGGAATCAAACGCCACCTTTACAAGCATTATCTGAAAAATTTTTGCATTAAAAAAATGGAAATCGTTATTTGATCTTTTTTATTTTATGAATAAGTAAGTTTGTCAGATTGTATATTTTCCCTGTAAGTTTTACGTTTTTTAGGCCTATCATATGATTATGTTTGCTTTTGTCTCTTAAGAAGATTTTTGATTTTTTTTTTTTTTTTTACATCCTTTTTTTTTCCAGTTTATTTCAAAAAATTTGCTTTTACCGAAAACAGTTGTAGACATGAGTATCAAATATAAAAAATGGCTTGTTTTCAACCAATCAAGATGACAAAATTCTTGAGAGAGCCTCTAATATTATAACTGCGCAATCGAGAACTATTGTCTTGTGTAACATTAGTCATTAGATCTTACTAGGGAACTGCAAGAAGTGTAAGTCACCGATTTTGACGAAAGTGGTATTGTTGGAAAGATCTCATCGTGAGCAGTAAAAAACTCAATGGAACTACCCGTCGTTAGAGATGGTAAATATAGTTATTTTTGGTTAACAGGTTACATCGTTCCACACATTCACAGGTAACAGGTTTCAACAACCTGTTATTTTTGTAACGTATAACTAATCGATGACACTATGCTGTCAACAGACATTTTAATTAGAGGGCCGTTAATTAAGGTATCTTGAATAATTTTGATACATAAGTATAGACGCTGTTTTAGTTCAGATAAACTTGCGCCTTTAATCAACATAGAGTTAAAATTTTAATTTTTTGCAAGACAAAAACTTAGTTAGTTGTGATACTTTACATTTCACGTATTATTATCGTTTTCTTGCACTTAAAATGCATTTTTCCTCGTTGAAAATTTATAAGTAGCATTACTCAGTAAATTTTGCCCGTAGAACTTTTTTTTTTTTTTTTTTTTTTTTTTTTTTTTGCTGATTTACTTGTTAAAACACATAAAAACTTTTTCTAAATAAAAGTTATAGGAAACTTACTGAACCCTGTATAAAATATATAGTTTCTTAACAATTTAAAAAATAATTATTTTAATGTAAATTAATATTTATATTTATATGATGCAGAAGAAAGTTTAAAGAATTTTTGCAATTGTTACAATGACTCCAAAACTGACGGTTTAAAAATTATTTTTTTCTAAACGATCAGAAATATTCTCCATAAAAACAACACCGTTTTAAGAATGCGATTTGTTCAACAAAAATAAAAAAAAAATAAAAAATAAATAAATAAATAAATAAATAAATAAATAAAATTGATCTTCATTCGTTAGCACCTTGATTTGAAGTTCGAATTTTGACATCCCCGAAACAATATCTGTCAACGCATATTCAAAGCTTATCCCACAAGAGCACGAAACATTACTTGTAAATTTTTAATCAAATGTCATTCATCTCACAAATTTCGTTTGTGCAAGTACGCATTTAAAATCCCCTCCCCAAAACTTGTGACAGGCCAAAAAATGACGTTGGTAGTATAAAATTGGCGCCCTATAAATTTCCGCATCCGTCGAGACCGCCCCCCTCCCCCTCCCATCCCTTTTCGAATGGCTGTGTCCTCATCAGGCTATTTTTCTTCTTTTTTTTTTTCAGTAAAATACAATTACAAAAGTAATGTTTTCCAGTTCGTATTTTCTAACGACGCAATATTGACAAAATAATAATGATAAAAAAAAAAACAGTAATAAACATTTTATTAACTAAAAATCATAGCGCCAGTATATCCCCCCCCCTTCCCCAAATACCACGAGTACATAGTAATATCCCTTTTAAATATTCAAACTCAAAGATTGCCACCTTTTACCCATCTAACTACATCAACGAAGGGTTATGTCCTGTGCCCGAGCGATAAAACAGCTTTCTATCAACAATTAAATCCGTAAATCTCTTTAATTCCATTTTTCAAACAGAGAATCCTTCCCATTAAAAATATGACCAAAGATGGCCGACATTACCTCCTTGCTTTTTAATAATCTGCAAGCGTCATTCACTAACTTCACGTACTTTAGAATAAAAACGCATTTTTCCCTCATTTCATTTTCAGTATTCTACCTATTTGTTTGATAAAAGCAATTTTTATTATTCCAGCTAATTTTTTTCAATAAACATTGTTTTCGATATTCTAAAAACTGATTCTATTGTTTTAATCTTTGTAACTGTGGGCGTTATAAAACATTCAAACGATAAAATATATTCTGTGAAGAATCGAAGCCAGATGTTTTTAAATATTCATAGAATAATCAACAACGAATAGCTTTTGAGAGATTTTATCACGTGAACCTTGGAGATAGCAAAAGGACAAGGTTTCCTATGATTGGCTTCCTTGATTAGACCAAAAGGATTTTTAATGTCTTGGACAATGCAAAAGGAAAATGGTTCCTATGATTGGCTTTCTTGATTAGACCAAAAAGATTTTTAATATCTTGGAATCGTAGATCGACAGTGACGCGTTAAAAAGAAAGTTTCATAGGGTTTTTTTTTTTTTTTTGTGCGCCGGATTTTTTTTTTCTCTCTGTGTCTCAAAAGCGTTTTAATGCAGTTGGGGATTTTTGTTTTCTGCAGTAATAGAAATTCTTTGCCTCAGAATTCAAATAGATTTATAAGTTGGAATTTTTTTGTACAACTAAACTTTTATTAATTTATAAATATGTATTCCTAAAATGATTTTCAGCCTTACTATTTGTTTCTTCTTTTAAAAATGCTTATCATACGAGGCGTTCCAAAATTAACAGGGACTTTTTTTTAATCTGTTATTGAATAATAAGTTTTTGGCTAATATTACGAATATTTACCCTGTTATGTTAAATAATGCCCATCTCTATCCGTCGTAAATGATTCATTTTCGAGATATCCGACAATTTATGTCACGTAGCTAGTTGCAGACTTAATGGGGGGGCGCAAAAAATTTTAGTCTCGATTTTAACAAAAGAGGTATTATTAAAAAGATATCATCGTGAGGATTAAAAAAATCAATGGAATCACTCGTCGGAAATTAGATGTTTTCGAGATATTCGACAATTTGTGTCACGTTGATAATGCACAATGCTGGGAAACTGCATTAAGTGACATAAATTGTAGGATATCTCGGAAACAGCTCATTTCAATTGGTTAGTTCCATTACTTCTCACAATGATATCTTTGCAACGACACCATTTCCATCAAAATCGAGAAAACAATTTTTTGCGGTCCCCCGTTAAGTGTTCACTGAAACATTATGCACTAGCTACTTGACATAAATTATCGGGTATCTCGAAAACGGCTCGTTTCCGACGAGTAGTTCTATTGAGTTTTTTCTCTTTCATGATGATATCTTTTTAACGATACCTCTTTCAATAAAATCGAGGCAAAATTTTTTTGCGGTCCCCTATTAAGTATGCGCTAGTTACGTGACTTACATTGTCGGATATCTCAAAAACGGCTCATTTACGACGGGTAGTTCCATTGAGTTTTTTACTGCTCTCGATGAGATCTTTCCAACGGTACCACTTTCGTCAAAATCGGCGACTTACACTTTTTGCAGTTCCCTAGTTAGATCATCTGAAATTGATATTACTATAAACTAGATGTATTTAACATTATACAATTTTTAATTTAATACACTATATGGTCAAAGGTGACCGGCCACTTGCAAATTTAGACATTTTGTTAAATATCTAGAAAAAATACAGGAGTAATTATTCTGAAACTAAAGGTGTGTAAACATAATAGTACAGGTCATACATTTCCGTGAATATTTTTTCCCGAAATTCCATAGAGGACCGTCAACAAATTGAAAGAGAACGAATATCTTTCGGATAACCCTGTCAAAACTAATATAGCAAAAGCGTGCAAACTGTAGGTTATGATTAAAAGTAGTTTGTTATAATAAACGGTGTTAATTATTATTATTTTATGCTGAAAGCAATAGCATGTATATTCGTAGAAAAATTAAGGTTTTTATAAAAACAGTCCCTAATTTTTCCAAATTCTTTGCTTATAATTTGCGGAGTTCTTAATATTAAGTATTTTATATTTTCTGAAAAAATGAAAAACAACATTGTACATAATATCCTGTAATCAGAATTAAAAAATAATAAAAATTGTATGAAAAATGAGCAGTTTTACTAAATAGTTTTTCATTGCACATGCGTGAAAGCTATCAAAATTTCATATGCATATCATGTTTAGCGAAATGTACAGAGCGACTTTTGAGAAAGTCACAAAAACACAGTTCGAAAATTCTGAAAGTGATCGGCAATAGAATAAGCTAAAAATCCGTTATTCCCGAAATGAAGCAAAAAGATGATGGGCTGTATCCATTTATCCATTGATTAGTGTCAATATAGAATACACAATATGACACGTACTATTATATTTAGATACAACCCCTCCTCCTCCCCTCATTTTTTTGCTTCATTTTGGAAATAACGGATTTTAAGCTTATTCTATCGATGAACACTTTCCGAATTTTTAAGCTATGTTTTTGACACTTTCACAAAAATTGCTCTATAGATTTAGCTAGCACAATATTTAAATGAGATTTTGATAGCCTTCACGCATGCGCAATGAAAAAATAATTTAGTAAATCTGCTCATTTTTCATACATTTTTTTATTATTTTTTAACTCTGATTACAGGGTATTGTGCACAATGTTATTGGTCATATTTTCAGAAAAGAACATCATTTTATATTAAGAACTCTGCAAATTATAAGCAAAAAACGTGGAAAATTTTTGGGCTGTTTTTGTAAAGATTTTAATTTCTCTACGAGTACATAAGCTATCCACACAAAACTGAACACAGTTTATTACAATAAACTACTTAATCATAATCTACAGTTTGAACCTCTTTGCTACTTTAGTTTTGACAGGGTTATCCAAAAGATATTCGTTCTTTGTCAATTCGTTGACGGTCCCTTATTGAATTTCGGGAAAAAATCTTCAAGCAAATGTATCACCTGTACTATAATGTTTACACTCTTACAGTTTCGGAATAATGCCACATGTATTTTTCTAGATATTTAACAAAGTGTGTAAAACCGAAGAAGCCGGTCACACTTGGTCATATAGTGTAGGTCTATATCTAAATTTTAATACTTTGTTTAAATTATTATCTCCCTTTATGCTTACATAAAAACATTTACTTTTGTAGGGTGCCCTTTACTGAAATTTTCATGATCATCACTGAATTGTAAAATATTTTGGTTCAATATGTTGAATTCAGACACTTTTCTCTGGGAGGGATTTCTGTGGCTCCGAGGGGTATATTATAGATTTCCAGGAAGGAAATTGCACTTTTTGACCATTTTAAACACAAAATCTCAAATTTTCTGGGATCTAATTGTTCATTTCTAAGATTAAGGGGTTTCTGCCTCCTACGAGGTACGCTCGCCAACCCCCATTCACAGACTGAAATAAATAAAGAAAGAAAAAAAAAACATTGGCAATTTTCTGTAAACGTGTTTTTTTTTCCACCTCCCCTTAATTGGGGGAATTTTAAGGCCGAATCAGCTGCTGTTAAGAGATCCAATGACTGTTTTCGTCTTTGATTAAATAAGATGAATCAAACATTTGAAAATAAGTAGATATAAAATGAATTACGTGGAGTCTTTGTCTGCCAGTATATTTTAGCAACGCTATAAGAAAGTTGTTTTTAATAAGACATTTTAAATGCATCATTTGAAATATGTCGTAATTTGTACCAAAGTTTTCTTTCTCTTTTTAATATTTACGTGAAAATACATTTGTTGTTAGAAGGGAAATATTATTTGCGCTGTCTTACAATTTACAACAATAATTTAAAAAATCCTTTCAAAATATGAAATAAATAAATGCTTAATTAAATGTATTTTTTTATTTAAACTATTTTGCAACATTATTATTTGGTCATTTTAAGTATTACGTAATTTCTGCTATTTACCGCTTTTAATGTACATTAATGAATTTATTATTTTTAAGTTTTCTTTCTCTTTTTAATATTTATGTGAAAATACTTTTATTGATAGAAAAGAAGTATTTTTATTTCCGCTACTTTAATATTTGCAACAATAATTTATTGGATCATCTAGAAATGTTAAATAAATGCAGGCCCGGAGTGGCCAGGTCGGCTGGTCGGCGATCGCCGAGGGCCCCCAGCCCAAAGGGGCCCCGAAGGTGCACACCAAAAAAGGAATATACTATTTTATAATTACTACTTACATAATAAAAAAATGAGTATTTACCCTTGAATATGCGTGCATATTCCATGCAATAAATTTTAAGCAATTGACAGATTTTTCATGGTAACTTATATAGTTTTGTCGTGTCATGTCGCTGAACAGATGGAAGGGATGGACATTAATGATTACTTAGAATCCAAGATTTTTCGACATTCAAATAAAGATTCATTATAAAATTAATTTAGTTTATATTTAAGCAGAAAAAATATGATTAACTTTTGAAGATGTATTATAAAAAATATATTTCGGAAACTATTTCTCTGGCATTTATTAGAGCTTCTCTCAGATCCAAAGAAGTTAGCCTCTGACACATTTCTAAACTCATTTTTTTCGGAAATGCATAAGTTTTGCTGTTTTTCTTATTCAGAATCTATGTAATCGAATAATGTTTTCCATTTTTTGATAAAGACTTTATATCTTTCAGAAATACTGTGAAAGTTAGCATTGTGAAATGAATTTTTGGAAGCAATAGCTTGGAAAAGGGGAAAAGCCTGCAGTCACGTTACAAAAATCTCTTATATTTTGATAATTTATTTATTTACCTAAAATGGAAAAACTGTTCTATTCCCAATTCCTTTAATAATGAGGCCTGTCAATTTTATGCATTTACAGTTAAAAATTAGGCAGAAAGTTTCGCGTTATGGAAAAGTGAATTGAAAACCAATTTAACTACTTCCAAATATTTTTTCTACTTCCATCCTTAAATATATCCGAAGATTACGTTAACAAAAGTTTATTATCGTCATTAGTATTTTTACAAAACAAAGTTACTGCCCTACACTAGGGATGCATACGTGTGCCCCGCGATGGGTTATCGTGTGGCCCGTGAATTTTGTCAAATCACAACTGAAAAAAATTGCAATTTTTGCACAAACGTCACAGAAAAAATCGTAAATTTCATCAATTTACAGCTGGAAAATATAAAATTTCGTCAATCACATAAGAATCGCAAGTTTCATTGATCAGGCATGGAAAAATCACGAATTTCATTGATGAAGTGCGGTAAAATAGCGAATTTTGCTGATGAAGCTTGATAAAATCGGAAATTTCGTTCATTAAGTATGGGAAAATCGCGAATTTTTCCTACGAGATTCGGAAAAAAATAGCAAATTTCGATGATTGGGCTCTGAAAAATCGCGAGTTTTGGCGATTAGGCGCGAAAAAAATTGCGATTTTTTTTCGGTCGGACGCGAAATATCACACACTTCGTTAATCGGACAAAAAAATCATCAGTTTTGTTCAGGATGCACGAAAAAATTGCAAATTCATCGGCTAAGGAAAACTCACATGTTTTCGCAGTTTATCGCGAGAGAAAAATGCGAATTTCGTTCATAGGGTACGGAAAAAATCGCAAATTTTGTTTATAAGGCACGGAAAAATTGCAAATTTTGCAATGACGCACAGAAAAACTGAAAATTTTGTTGATCGGCTGCGAAACAATCGTGATTTTTGTCAGTTCATCGTGCAAAAAAATCGCGCATTTCATCTTGCAGTGTAAAAAAATGCAAATTTTTTGATTGGGTGGGGAGAAATGTGTATTTCGTCCATTAAAGGCGGAAAAAGTGCAAATTTCGTAGATCGTACACGAAAAATTTGCGAGGTTTATTGATCGGGCCCAAAACTTCGCAAATTTCGTTGGTCAGGCACGCGAATACCGCAAATTTTGTACATTACGCGCGGAATAATAGCAAATTTCTTCGACCATGCTGAAATAAAATCGGGAATTTCGTCGATCTAGCACGGAAAAATTGCGAATTTTGCCGATCTGGCTCGGAAACATTGCTAATTTCGGTGATCTGTGGCGGAAAAATTGCGAATTTTATCGATCTTGCGGGGAAAATTCGGGAATTTCGTCGATTGTTTTCGTAAAATTCGCAAATTTCGACGATAGTCGCGAATTTTGTCGTTCAGGCTCGGAAAAATTGCGAATTTCGTCGATCTTCTTTGCAAAAATTGCGAATTTCGTCGATTGGCTTCGTATAAATGGCAAATATCATCGATCGGTTTCGTAAAAAATCGCTAATTTTGTCGGTCAGACTCGGAAAAATCGACAATTCAGTCGATCAAGTGCGGAAAAAAAGAGAATTTTGTCGATTATGCGAAGAAAAATCGCGAATTTTGTCGATCATAGCTTTGTACAAATCGCGAATTTCGTCGATAATGCCAATGACGAGTTCAGATTAGTAACGTAATGTTATTAATTACATAACATTAATAAAATTATAAACAAAATAAAATTGAAATAAAAAAGGTAAATAATCTATAAAAAATAAAAGCAATAAATAATCAAAATATAAATTATAATAAAAACAAACTATAAATTATAATTAATAAGTAAACTATGAACAATAATAAGATTATAAACTATAATAAATTTATATGCTTGTGAAAAAAGTTTTAATGTAATTAGAATTACCGTATTTTCGGGTGTATAGTCCGCGGCTTATACAAGAAAAAAACCTTCGAAAAATCCGCTGCGGCTTATACACGGTGCGGGTTATACAAAGATTTTTTAAAAAAAATTGGAAATCGTGATATTTTTTCTACAATTTTAAAACCTCAAAAAATTTGAAAAAAAAATGGAAATTTGTAAATTTTTTTCGCTATGCCGCGAAATATAGAGATTCTCTCATATTTGTAAAAGCTTTTATTATTATTATTATTATTATTATTGTTTAAATACAGTTATTTCTGGGTTTGGAAGAACTATCGCCAATATTGCACTAACCGGCAGTGAGAAATAATGACGCTCGAACGCAGTTTGCTCTTGATTTGAGAGGATAAAAACAATAGTATAACATGTTACTTATTTTAAACTTACTTTTTGCTGAATAAGTCGTTTTAACGTTAACTGAAATCAGTTTTTTAGTAGAGATGTGTCATTTGTTGAGGAACGATTCAAAAGGAGCGATTTCGGCAGTGGAACTAAACGAACGATTCAAAAAAGAAACGAAAAAACTGAATCGGTCCGAAACTCCGAAAAGGGCAAAATCCTCGGACTCGTTTCGAAATGAAACAACTCCGAAAAGGTTCGATTCCTCGGACTTGTTCCGAAAAGGAGCAATTCCTATGATTCGTTCCGTAATGAAACGACTCTAAAAAGGAATGATTTCTCGGAATTGTTCCAAAAAAGAACGACTCCTCTGAATCGTTCCTAAATGATGTAAATCACACCTTTTTTTTTTTGTTCTTTGCAACAGGGCAGGGTAGATTTTTTTTTCACAAATAAACTAAAAATGATCTTAAACTAAAAACTTTCAAGGCAGGAAAGGTTCCATATTTTGGATTTTGTACTCTACAAACACAAAGGGGTGCTGCAGCACCGATTCGCTAGCAAACTATTTTCCGATATTTTTTATTCTTAGATTTTTTTAAGGTCTCCCGTATAAGTCAACCCCCTTCAACTTTGAAATTCTTTTTTTGTCTAAAATTTCTCGACTTATACGCACGTATATACTTTAATGGCTTCTAACTTCGAACCGTGATCGAAATATACGTTCATAAAAGGTATATAGCCCGCGGACTATACACCGATGCATCTCCGCGGCTTACACACGATCTTTTTTTACTGCACTGCTCGATTTAAGAGTGCGGGCTATACACAGGGTGCGGGCTATACACCCGAAAATACGGTACGTTAAAACTTAATACCCAACTAACTACTAACTACTAATAACTTAACCCAATAATACTATAGTATTATTGGGTCATGCTTGGCGAAATTGTATCTGACATGGCTTAGATAACAAGTAAGTGCCATTTAACCATACAAAAATTTGTCCTGAATTAGCGATTATAGAATTTTCCTGAATTAGCGATTTAGATAGATCGATTTCTTGTGCTCGAATCGGTATGGAGCCAAGTTTCATGAAACTCGTTAGAGTCGTTTTCGATATATATCATCATTTTTAGAGCTGAGTTTGTTTTAATCAGCCAAAACGATCTTTCTCAAATTCGAAACCTAGCTAGACCAATTCCTTATACTCGAATTAGTTTAGATAACATGTTTGATGGAAATCGCGTGAAAAATGTTTGATCTATAGGAAGCAGACCGTTCAGTGCAAAGTTTGATTAATCCTGGAAACACAAAATTTCTTGAATTCCAGACCTGTCCAGACTTTTTCTCGTACTCGATTTAATATAAAAGGCAAGTTTCGCTGAAATCGACCCAGTATTTTACGATATCATCCGTAATCGGGAAAACGCTTGCTCGTTTAATATATATGATTGTGAAAGTAAGTTAAAAACATTAGAAAAAGCTCACATTTTACTCAGCTATTTTCCAAATGAAAAGGTAGCCTAAATGTGATTTTATTGTAAGCCTAAATTAAAAAATAAAATATAATATTCTGTTTTTGCTTAGTATCCGTAAGGGGCCCCTTTTCAGTCTCTTGCCGAGGGCCCCCAAAGTAGTCAGTCCGGGCCTGAATAAATGCCTCGTATAATAATATTTTTAAATTTACACTGTTTGGCAATAGTACTATTTGGCAATTTTAAATATGATGTAATTTTCTACATTTACGGCTTTTAATGCATAAGAAATTTATTATTTTAAATTTTTCTTTTCCTTTTAAAAATCCCGTGTAATTACAGTTTTTATGACATAATTTTCAATATTTTCCTACTTTTAATGCGTAATCATTTAATTCAAAAGTTTTTTTTTTTTTTTTTTTATAACAGTAAATAAATCTTTAATTTGAAATTTTGAAGGAAATATTATTCTTTGTGTTGTTTTTACAATTAACAACTATTAAAATAATACTCTTATTCTGTAAGTTGTGTGAAAATTTCCCGATTCTCTGAATCTGAGAAATATTGAATATGTCTAAAAGAAAAACCTCTACCTTCCATGTTTACTCAGTGAAGAAAGTGACCTTCTTTCGACTTCACGTCATCAGATAGGTCGAGTGGGTAAAAATAATCTTTGTTATTGCGAACATCCTCCAACGTGTCACACCTCTACCTCGAATCCTGTTTACCAGATTTCACGAAGCTTGTGACTTGTGACCTTCATTCCAAACGAATTCGTCTGCCGTTATCAACAACTGGAAAATAAAAAGTATTGTATTGCTCAGTAGTCATTGAACCCTGAATAGAATGGATTTTAGATTGCGCATTATTGAAACTAAAGATCGAGCGTCTTTTACAGAAAAATATTTTATCTTCTGCCCTGATTTATTTTACTTATAATATGACCTCATTTTAAATAGAACGTAATCATCATGATAACTTAAAATTATTACATATCATCGGATGTCACTGAATTAATTACGTAGGATAGGATTTAATAAAATAATCCCCATGGAAACCTAGAATCGTTACCTATCATAAGATATCATTAAACTAATTACGTACGACAGGATTCCAAAGTAAAACTAATTTATGCATCTGAAGGAACTGTTAGCGCTATTTCACAACTGGTAATTATGAAGAAACAGCAAGTAAACATCTTTTTCTTCCCATTTTTTTTCAATTTGTTTTTTGAATGCCCTTCGTTAAAAAAAAATAAAATAGTTTAAAAAAATCAATTCTTTACTTCACAAAATAATAATAATTATTATTATTTAACCTCTTCAGTCCTGAGCATAAAATAACTCTACAAATATATATTTATTGCTTTTGCATAATCGAACACCATAGATGACAGAAAGAGTCATTTTTATGAAATCAGCACTTTAGGGGAATGGAAATTTAGGTTTACAAATTACAAACATAGATAGAAAAGTACTAATCCCCCTAAAACATCAGTTTAACTATCAGTAATATAAATTAACGCAATATAACAAAATTAAGGTCTTTAAAAAAGTAAATGATCAGTAAATCCTCAGAGTTTTTTATTGTAAAGTTGTTATTAAGTTAAATAATTAGAATATTTCTTACTTTCTTGGTCACAATGTCTTGAAGGTATTTTCGAAACTTGGATGAAAATAGTACTTATTTTATGAGGCAATATTCATCTGTGCTGACAATCTTTAGTTTGTTTTAAATCAAAAAACATTCAGCTGTATAGAAGTAAAGTAAAAATGCAAAAAATTTGAACAGTTTATTTTTTATGAGGAAAAGAATGGTGGTACATATTTGTGTACCTCAGGTCTGAAGAGGTTAATATTTAATAAGTCGGGAAGATCTGCGTCTGCTCAAGTCCTTAGCGCCCCTCTTGAAAATAAAAAGTAAGGGGAAACTTGAAATAAAATAAAATAATAAGATGGGACTCCGTCCCCCACGACTACACCACTGGCTGGCAAAATCAACAAATGAAATTAACACCAAGGTAGTGCACATCTTATGTTAGGAGGGACACACATCTTTAATTCGCCGCATTCTTTTGTAGTACCTGAATAAAATCCGAACATCAAAGAAACTGAAATAACAATCATACCATTCTGTCATTAGTAAAGTAACAAAAAGTAGTATTTACAGCATAGACACAGAAATCTCTTAGCTCTAGTTCTGAATATTTCAATGTCATTCATAACCTGTAATAATCAGGACCATTGAAGTTGCTTTGTATTTCCTATTCAGATTTAGGCCATTTTGAATGTCCTTTGGGATTCTTTTAATAATGTGAGGTGAATTATAAAAGAAAGAAAAGGGCAGGGCCCGACTTAGACAGTGGGGCCCCCTTCTATCTTAAAATTTTTTGTAAATTATACTGAAGTGACTAAAACTAAAATTCATACCTATTGCATGTATTATGTATATATAAATTTCGTACCAAGTACTATTCACATATATATACATAATAGAAGAAGAAAAACAACTTTAAGAAAATATAGTATTAAATTTTTTTTCCTGTTACAGGAATATAAGGATAAATGTGAGGCCTTAATGGGGCATGGGGTATGGAAACAGAGGCGGTAGGCGAAGAAAGACCCTTAAAACTTAAAAAAAAAAAAAAAAGAATTTTGGTCACATTTGGTAATTTATTATCATTTAACACTGCTTTAACAAAAAACTTATATCTGTCCTTGGGGGGCCCCTCAAGCCGGGGAGCCCGGGGCAATTGCCCCGCATGCCTCTGCTTTAGTCAGGCCCTGGAAAAGGGTAAGAATACAATAAATAAAGATTGGAGATAACAGAGAAATATTTCCACTCTCTGAAAAACTCAAAGATTACATGAAAGAAAATCCCTAGAAACTAATAAAAGAATATTACAATTACACTTGTAATATTTCGTGTCCTTATGGAATGATAATGTATAAAACAACTATTACGACTATGGGAGAATTTTCGAAAAATATCCCATATCTCTATTGCATTTCAATAGTTTAGATGATTTTATTATTATTATTGTTTACTATTATTATTATTGAATAGCTTTTTTTTTTAATAGATGCAGAAAATAGTAAAAAAACTTTCAAAATTGGCTTTTTGAACCGAATTTTCCGAAGCGGGAAACCTGGGAACAAAAATAATGGTCATACCAAGAAAATAATTGTTTATAAATCAAATTCTAATTAACGGGGTGAAAATGAATTCACACGGCCTTTTATACATCTCTTCAAAAATCACCTCAGCAAGTTTCATGTTTTTGCTTTTAAAAATAAAACTGAAAATGCACTAGAAAAATTCCGAGCTGTTGAGGATGGAAAAATATTTTTTCGAATACATTATTAAGCGCTCACATAATATATAAATAATGTTTCCGATTTACATAGTAGTGAAACTCTCAGTGATATGACCATGAGGATGGCTTTAAGGAGGCCGTCGCGAAATTTCAGAAGAAAATTGTTTCGTGATGTTTTAGGCTACCCACTGCTTTCCCTATCTTCTCCCGCACACAAAATTAAAAAAGAAAAGCATATTACTCTTTTCCTTTTAAACAAATATTCACTTTAATAATTATAAAGCTGCGATTATCTACTGCTTATAAGAATGTCAATACAGAGTTATCGAATTATTCAAAAACTCCAACAAGTTGAGTGCAATTAAGACAATGGAAGAATGAATATGTGAAAGAATGACTATGACAATGTGAAAATATCTACCTACATATTTTTAAATGCAGGGTGTTTATAAAGTCCCAGACCAATTTTGGTGTTTAATAACTCATAAAATATTAAAGATAGATTAAAATTAATAGCATAAATGGTTAGATAGACTCAAAAAGTTTCATGACCCTTGTCAATGAACTTCCACGTGTGTCCCCTTCGTCGCACGGAGAATATCAAGTCGATAGTCAATTTCACGCCAGGTAGCGGCAAGCATGTCGGTATCCTTTGACTATCGACTTGATATTCTCCGTGCGACGAAGGGGACACACGTGGAAGTTCATTGACAAGGGTCATGAAACTTTTTGAGTCTATCTAACCATTTATGCTATTAATTTTAATCTATCTTTATTATTTTATGAGTTATTAAACATCAAAATGGGCCCGGGACTTTATAAACACCCTGTATGTGTTTATAAAGTCCCGGACCCATTTTGATGTTTAATAACTCATAAAAGAATAAAGATATAAACAAACTCATGACATTTATTGATGGAATAACTCATATACAGTGTCTCACAAAACTGATGGGACACTTGTGCTTTATAAAAAGAAACTGCAATAAAATAAATAAACAAACATGTGCAAAAATTTTTTGGGTGTGTTTCATATTTAAAGTAACAATTATTACATAACATACATTTTGTCAAAATATTAATTTAGTAAAAATACAATTGTTCAGAACGGAGCAAAAAATGGCTCACATAAGTGATGGGACACTTACTTTTCCATCAAATATTTATCCAAAAATTTTACTTTTTAAAAGGTTTTAATATTTTGTTGGATTTCCTTTTACTTTTAAAACATTATTTAATCTTTTTGGGATGGATTCGACTAATTTTTTCGTGATTTCTGGAGTGATTTTACCCCATTCTTCTTGAAGCACCGATTTTAGTTGTTGTTTTGAAGAAATGGTGTGTTTGCGAATTCTTGATTCCAATTCTTGCCAAATATTCTCTATGGGATTTAAGTCTGGAGATTGTGGTGGTGCTTTTATTATTTCAGGACAGTTATATAGCAGCCAGAGTCTAACGTTCAGAGCAGTGTGCTTGGGGTCATTGTCCTGGTAGAATTTAAAATCGTTATGAAGGTTCAATTTTCGTGCTGAAGATTTCAAATTTTGCTTTAAAATATAAATATACAGTCAATAAAAACAAGATTACCAACTCCAGCGGACGACATACACCCCCATACCATAACTCCTCCTCCACCATGTTTTACTGTTGGTACCGTACCAAGCTCAGTTTGCGAAATTCTTCCCTGGGTTTTCTCCACACCAAGATTCTATCGTCAGAACCAAATATATTAAATTTACTCTCATCAGCAAATATAACTTTATTCCAGTAATCAGAATTCTTATTTATGTTGGATTTTGCGAAAGCTAGTCTGAGTTTTCTATTCTTTTCACTTACGAAGAATTTTTTCCTGGCTACTCTACCGTGATATCCAGCAGATCGAATTACCTTTCTAATAGTCTCAGGATTAACAATTATTCCATATAATGCTTGTAAATCAGCAGCACTATTGTTTTGAAGCACTATTTCTTGGATTTTTTTTAATATTTCGAACGATAATTCGCTTTATTCCATTGGATAGCTTTGATGGTCGGCCAGGTCTTCTTTTATCCTGAATCATATGATTCTTTTTATATCGTTTAATGATATTGAAAACTGTTGAACGACTCAAGTTAACTGTTTCAGTAGTTTTTCTAATAGATTTTCCACGTTCAATATGCAAATTAATAACTAATTTTCGAATTTCAGGCGAAGTTTCTTTTCGTTTAGCATTCATGGCTACACAGAGCTAAAAAACACAAAAATTCCAAAACAAACTGGAGAGAAATACTGCAGACGATTTTATAAATTATTGCCAATTGCTTTTAAGTAAAAATAAAACCCCAAAAAATATTTTTATTGCTTATATCAGACGATTTTTGTTGCATATATAATGGTGTCCCATCACTTATGTGAGCTATTTTTTGCTGCGTTCTAAACATTTGTATTTTTATTAAATTAATATTTTAATATTTTGACAAAATGTATGTTATGTAATAATCTTTACTAAATTTAAGTATGAAACACACCCACAAAAAAATGTGTACATGTTTTTTTAATTTATTTGATTAGTTTCCTTTTGTAAAGCACAAGTGTCCCATCACTTATGTGAGACACTGTATTTTTCTTTTCAGGTTTGAATATCTTTACTTTTGTAAATATCGTCTGCGCGTGTGGTTAATTTCAGATAATTTCATTTTCTAAATATCGTCTGCTTATTAATTGCATTTTTCTCTCTTTTGTTTTTGGCAACTATTGCAATGTTATGTTTACTTTTGATGTGTTTGTTCTATGTTACTGGGGGTCTCCGTGGCCGAGTTTTTAAAACACCACGCTGCTAATCGCTTTGCGAGCGTAGGAGATTATGGGTTCGAATCCCACTGGCTCCATTGCACACACTCTTTGTGTGGAGCTCCCGGTTGTACTTCTTTTGTGTTGTAAAAATTTCTTTGTGCTATCTCGTCCCTGTATATTGATGATGACTTATAAGCAGACTTTCATGTCGGGCACACAAGTCAGATGTATGTTATAAATAAATAAATCTACGTAACTTTGTATGTGATATTTTATTCGAGCGGATAGTAAGGAAAATGCATACACCACAAGAGAAAGCACAAATTTTATGGTGGTTTATAGAAACAAAATCGATAGTGCAAGCACAGAGAAATTGCAGAAGAATTTACCAAAAAGATCCTCCATCCAAAAGCAGCATCTTGCGGTGGAAAAAGAATTTTCTAGAAACTGGAAGTATCGCAATTGAGAAACGTTCCGGACGTCCCTGCACAAGTGATTTTGATGTTGAGCGTGTCAAAAACACATTTTTACACAATCCTAGAAGATCTGTGAGATCAGCGGCAAGAGAATTGGATATTGCCAATTTCGATGGTGTATAAGGTTATTAAGAAAAAATTAAGACTGCATGCATACAAAGTTCAAATTGTTCACGTTTTGGAACCGGACGATAGGCCTAGGAGGATGGCCTTTGCAACAGATATGCTAAGGAGAATAAAAGATTATGCTGATTTTCTGAAACGCAAGCGCATAATGTTTTCCGACGAAGCAACCTTTCATGTTTCTGGCATTGTTAATCGCCATAATGTGCGCATTTGGGGACCTGAAAACTCCCATAAATACCGTGAGGCAGAAAGGGATTCCCCAAAGATTAATGTGTGGTGTGGACTAATGCACAATCAAGTCATTGGGCCTTTCTTTTTTACAGAAAAGACGGTCTCATCAGTCGTATACTTAGACATGTTGGATAACTTCACATTTCCACAACTAGAAGAGCTTCAGTCACATGTCTTTTTGCAACAAGATGGTACACCACCTCATTGGGATACCATCGTTCGTACGTCTTTGAATGACCATTTTCCAGGAAGATGGATTGGGTGGGGAGGTCCAATTCCTTGGCCACCCGGATCACCTGATATAACGCCGCTGGACTTTTTCCTTTGGGGATTTGTAAAGGACAATGTTTACAGGAGGAGAGTGTCGAACATTGATGATTTAAAAGCCAAAATTACAACCGCAATAGCCTCTGTGGATGCCGACATGTTTGCCGCTACCTGGCGTGAAATTGACTATCGACTTGATATTCTCCGTGCGACGAAGGGGGTACACGTAGAAGTTCATTGAGAAGGGTCATAAAACTTTTTGAGTCTATCTAACCATTTATGTTATTAATTTTAATCTATCTTTATTATTTTATGAGTTATTAAACATCAAAATGGGTCCAGGACTTTATAAACACCCTGTATATATATATATATATATATATATACACCTGTATATACACCAGGGATGTAGTCGTAAAAATAACAGAAATATACGCTCTAAGCAGAGGGTATACCCTAGAGTGTGTATACTATAGCTTTCTTAAGAAACAGAGGGTATACTGTACTCCTTTAAGAGCCCTTATTTTGAAAATCAGACAAAGTGTGATAGTTGTATTTTTTGATTTGCATGATTTTTTTTTATATGTTGAAGTAGATCTTATTTTATGAATAGTGTGCAATTTTGAAGCCCTGAAAAAATGTCCTCTTTCCTATAGAAAATATCAAAGTTCGAGGCTGTGAATGCCATTTTTATGGCATTTATGGAAAAATGAAATTCCAATATGTTTGGAGTGGTATATCTCTGACAAGCAACAACATTCCAAAATTCTTTTGGCATAAACTTATAGTATAACACTACCTGCTTATTAAAATTTATTTGTTTCCATGGGGCATTGTTATTTTACATTGTTACGTTGCCACAAAGTTCAGTCAAAATGACGGTTTTGTCCATTTTTCGCTCTTAATATCTTATTTAAGCTATAATACCCCAAAGTTTTTCTTATAGAATATGAAAGTACACTACTAGGACAAGCTAAATAATATAATACTGCACGGAGATATTCTTGCTGTTAGTAGCTCAAAGTTAAATATTCAAAATTTCCAAAATCTGCAACATTTAAAGCAATTTATTTCAAAAAAAGCGCCACAGTTGAATGAAAAAAAAAAAAAAAATGTCACGCAATAGTTGAACATATGTACAAAAACATGGAAAAGAAAAAGTAGTGGGGTCTCGTGATAATTTTAGACAAAAAAAATGACAAAAACTACAAGAAAAGCAATGTCCACGATCACATTTTTCCCCTAAGAAAAAATGAAACATCTAAATTCTGTTTCGTCTTTCTATGATTTTTCCCTATGAGTAAATGATATATGCCTTTTTTGTCGCCTCTTCTGAAAGGGAAACGGGATGTTTCATTTTCTCTTAGGGAAAAAATGTGATGATAGACATTGCTTTTCTTATAAATTTTGTCTTTTTTTACTAAAAAATATCACGAGGCCCCACTTCTTTTTCTTTTCCATGTTTTTGCATGTATGTTCAACTATTGCGTGACTTTTTTTTTTTTTTTTCATTCAACTGTGGCGCTTTTTTGAAATAAACTACTTTAAATGTTACAGATTTTAGAAATTTTGAATATTTAACAAGTTATAGCTACTAACAGCAACAATATCTCCGTGCGGTACTACATTATTTAGCTTTCCTAGTAGTGCACTTTCATATTCTATAAGAAAAACTTTGGGGTATTATAGCTTAAATAAGATATTAAGAGCGGAAAATGGACAAAAACGTCATTTTGACTGTACTTTGTGGCACCATAATAATTTCCCATCGAAACAAATAAATTTTAATAAGCAGGTAAGAATTTTGGGATGTTGTTGCTTGCCAGAGATATACCACTCCAAAAATATTGGGATTTCATTTTTCATAAAAATGGCATTCATAAACGTGAACTTTGATATTTTCTATAGGGAAGCGAAAAATTTTTCGGGGCTTCAAAATTGCAGATTAATTATTAAATATGATTTAATTCAATACACTTTTTTGCCTGAATTTCAAAAAAAGGGCTCTTAAAAAAATCCAGAAGGTATGCGGCGTATACCCTCCACTACATCCCTGAAACATCAAAAGATTCGGTAAACGGAAAAAAAGTGACCGGAAAAAAAGTTATCGGAAAAAAAGTGACATAAACTACAAAAGCGGAAAAAAGTGACACGGAAAAAAAGTGACAAGGAAAAAAGTGACAAGGAAAAAAAGTTACCGGAAAAAAAGTGACAAGGAATTGATTTTGGGGATTCATTGGTTAAGTATGAAAGGGGGATCGGGGGGGGGGGCTCATAGTTTAGGTAAATGGGTTTTTCATGCTGAATTAACTGTTTTGGTTCAATTTTTGGATATACGTTCATCCTGAAAAGACGCTTGCCTGATTAGTTTTGGGAAGGGACGATTACCCCCCCCCCCATCCGTCCTCAATTAGATGAATGGGTTTTTACGCAGAATTATCCAACGTGTGTCAAATTTGCATATAGGATCTTTTCGATAAGGCTTATGTATAGTATAAAATGCCTGAAGAGATTCTAGGAGTTTAAGGGTTAAGTATAGAGGGGGAACGGGGAATAACCTTTCTTAAATTAAATTAATGGCTTTTTACGCATAATTATCCGATTTGCTTAAAATTTTGGACATAAGTTCATTATGATAAGACGTATCTTAGATTAGTCATGGGTTCTTCTGCTTATTATAAAGGGGGGGGGGAGCAATTCTCCCCCTCAAACTAGATAAATATGTTTTTATGCAGAATTATCCCATGTATTTCAATTTTAAATATAGGTTCTTTCTGGTAAGGGGAATTTCGGAATAGTTTTAAGGATTTAATGGTTAAGTATAAAGGGGAGATGAAGGATATCCCTCTTAAATTAAATAAATAGCTTTTTATGCAGAATTATCCTATTTGCTTCGAATTTCGGACATGGGTTCATTATGATAAGACGTATTTCTGATTAGTTATGGGGTTCTATTGGTAATTAAAAAGGAGGGCGGGTGATTACTATACCCACCTTAAATTAGATTTAAAAAAATTATGCACACTTATCCGATGTATTTCAAATTTTGGATATAGGATCTTTCTCATAAAGCGAATTCCTGAATAGTTTTATGGATTTAATAACTATGTATAGAGGGAGAACGGGGGATAAATCCCCTTAAATTAAATAAATGGCTTTTTACGCAGAATCATCCGATTTCCTTCAAATTTTGGATGTATATTCATTATAAGAAGGCGAATCTCTGATTAATTATGGGGTTCTTTTGATAATTAAATAGGGGAAGCGGGTGATTAATCCTCCACTCTTTAAATAAAATAAATTGTTTTTTTTCTTTCACAACTATTCAACGTATTTCAAATTTTGGATATAGGTTCTTCCTGATAAAGTGAATCCCTGAATAATTTTAAGGGTTTAATGGCTAAGTATAGAGCGATGAACGGGGGATAACCCACAATTAATCAGGACTTCGCCTTATCATAATGAACGCCCAATTAAAAATTGAATCAAATCAGATAATTCTGCGTAAAAATCCATTTATTAATTTAAAGGGGGGGTATCATCCGTTCCCCCAGTGTTTATTTAGCCATTAAACCTTTAAAATTATTCCGAGATTCACTTTATGAGAAAGAACATATATCCAATGTATGAAATATATCGGATAAGTGAGCATAAAAAACAATTTATCTAATTTAAGGGGGGGGGGGATATTCACCCGCCCCAATTTTTAATTGGCAAAATAACCCCATATGTAATCAGGGATACGCCTTATTATAATGGTTCTATAATCCAAAATTTGAAGCAAATCTGATAATTCTGCGTAAAAAGTAATTTAATTTAAGGTGGGTTATATTCTATTCCCCTTCTATACTTAGATATTAAATCCTTAAAACTATTCAGAGATCCACCTTATCAGAAAGAACCTATATTTAAAATTTGAAATACATGGGATAATTCTGCATAAAAAAACCTATTTTTCTAGTTTAAGGGGGATATAATTGCTCGCCCCCCCTTTATAATAAGCAGAAGAACCCCATAATGAACCTATGTCCAAAATTCTAAGCAAATCGGATAATTATGCTAAAAAGTTATTAATGTAATTTTAGAAAGGTTATCCCCCCTTCCCTCTCTATACTTAACCATTAGAACTCCTAAATCTCTTCAGGCATTATATACTATATATAAGCCTTATAGAAAAGAATCTATATGCAAATTTGACACACGTTGGACAATTCTGCATAAAAACCCATTCATCTAATTGAGGACGGATGGTGGGGGGGGGGAGGGGGGGAGTAATCGTACCTTCCCGAAACTAATCAGGCAAGCGTCTTTTCAGGATGAACGTATATCCAAAAATTTAACCAAAACAGTTAATTCAGCATGAAAAACCCATTTACCTAAACTATGAGCCCCTTCCCCGATCCCCCTTTCATACATAAGCAATGAATCCCCAAAATCAATAATAAATCCCCAAAATCAATTCCTTGTCACTTTTTTTCCTAGATTCAAAAGATTCATAATAGACAATAATGCATATGAATACATTGTTTGTCGTAAAACTGTTATTATTATTATAATCATAAAACTTGCAAAATAAATGATTAAATCCTGAGAATTCTATTGCTTAGTTTTAGACCATCAAATAATGGAAATTACTGTTAGAGTTTTTGGTACTTACGTATTAACGCCACCGCAGCAGAAGTTGCGCTAATGCTCCAATAAAGAGCAATTTTGTTGTTCGCACGCGCACCAAAAAATGGCATCAAAAATGAGAAAAAATCACTAAAGCAATAAAATATGACGTCAAAAATCAGCAAACATCAAGGCAATTAGGAATCCAAACGATAACTGCTTGCGTGTGCTTAAGATTGCTCTTTATTGGTACATTAGCACAACTTCTGTTGCGGTGGTGTTAATACGTAAGTACCGAGTTTTTTAATATGTGATTTGAAATCAAAATGATTTTTTATATTATTAAAAAAAAATCTGTAAGATACGCAAGGGCCAGGGCCTGATTAAGCTTTGAAGCTATGGGAAGCACAGTGCCAATTATGGAGCCCCTCTCTGCCGAAAAGAATTTTCTAAATTTGACATACCTGAAAACTCACCAATGCTACAAATATAATAACCAAATAGTGGTTAAACTGAGTTCACATTGTGACAGAAGAAAAATATATAAAGTATTAGTATAAAAATATAAGATGGATAACAAGTTTAAATTCAGCATGTAAGCAGAAAGAAACACAAAATACCAATATTTTGGAATAGTACTTTCAACTGTGGAAATTATTTAATTATATGTCAAGGCCAAATTCAAAATATTTATTCAAATTCAATATGTAAAATAAACATACATCTAAAATAATGGACAAAGTGAAGGATTGTGATCACGTGTTTGAAATAGAAAATATAAAATTAATTTCTTATGGAAGGTGTTTTTATGAGATAATTTAATATGTATACATAAGTTAATTTGAAAAGAAATTAGACCTTTGGAACAGAATTCAATATAAAATTTTGGGCCCCATCAAAATTTTGAAGCAAATGGGATAATTCTGCATGAAAAACTATTTACCTAAATTTAGACGGATAATCTTCCCGCCGACTCCCTCTTTATACTTATACAATAAATTCTTCCTTCAATCGCCGTCAGCGCCACCTATTGTTTGATATGCGAACTAAAATAAAAAATTACGGTAAAAAAACTCCTGACATTGTACATAACCCTGCTGCAAAATTTTTTTAAATAGCTGTCACCGTTTGCAAGTTATTGAATTTTAAAATCCACCAGTCATTTTTGGGACACCCGGTACATACTGAACGGGTGAGCACATAAACTCTCGGGCTTTGATAGCCTGTGAGCTAAAAACTCTCTTTTATTCACTTTTTATCATGAGCTTTAAAATCTTTCTCTCTCTCTCTCTTTTTGTATTTTTGTCCCTCCCCGCAACAACATTCTTGTCCAAAATTCCAAAAAGTATAGAAACACATTTATTTTTTTCTACCTCCTCCACAATTGTGGTTACCTCTTTTTATTAGACATTTTTTAAACCTATAATATTTCTTTAAATATTGCCTAAATCTAAACCTTCCTTTTATAAAAATTCATATCAAAATTACACCAATAAATGTTAATTCATACGTTCAAACAATGCTTCTAAAAAAAAATGCGGGTAGGAAAGAAATTTACTTCAACAGTTTCCGTTTGCAATTTTATGTAACAATTTCCTTTAAAAATTTAAATCTTTGTAACTATGGCATTACAATCATAATTCTTTTGTAAATTTATTTAATTCTGATGCAATTCGGTTTTGCAATTTTTATACATCTAAACATTGCACATTCTCAACTTTTACATCGGCGTATACAGAAAAAAATTTACTTTTAAATGCAATTTGCTTGAAAGCTGTATCTCAACTTATTTTTGAGATGTTAATTTTTTTATAGTTTTTGTGCGAATTTTGTAATCGTGGCAACAAAAATCGCCACTTTCTCTTAAAATTAAAAAAAAAAAAAAAAAAAAAAATGTATGTAAATTCTGAGATGATGAAAATGATGACGGGTTTAGATTTCACGTGAAATTCTATAATCGTGTCAATTTGTTTTTTTTTTTTTTTTGTTTTTTTTTTTTCATTTTTACCAAGCATAAGAGCCACAATTGATAATTTCATCCTAAAAACTTATCTTTATCATGTTTTACTTATTACATATGCGATTAAAGTTTAATTTTGATAATTTGGACAACTGAATTTTATAGAAATGTCATTTTTTAAATTTTAGCTTAAAATAATATTTCTTTTAGAGTTAAACTGTCCAATATAAGATGCATTTTTTACTGTAGCTTATTTTGTACGTTGTTATAAATCAATGAAATAGTTTTTTCTAAAACATTTTCTTTCGTCGAAGTTCGACGGATTCCACCTCGTATATATAATGTTACAATTTTAAACTGTTTCATTTATTTTAAAGGTAGGGCTGGCGAAACAGATTGAATTTTTTTTCTTCTGTTTACGACCATGGAAGCGAGCTCATTGGCGTAGCAATTCTTATTCTTACACTCTTTGGCTAAAGGAAGTAAGGAATAGATAGCCGAATTGTATTCTATAACAAAAAATACCAACTCAAAGTAGATAACGCGCCCGCCATTCAATTTCGTTTCGTATGACAGACCACATTTTAACATTCCCATCCACTGCGAGAAAATTCCCCTCAGGAACATTCTGGAAAGTTAACAAGGGAATAGTTTGGCACACCCCTTAGAGGAGAAATAGTTGGAATCTCCCGTCTGGCAAAGATCTTCTGGTCTATGGCTAGTCACGCTCCTTGTATTCAAATTCGATCGACCGATGACATTAGCCGAAAAACGTTGCATGCATGCACAGCGCCTGCGCTAGCGCCATTCAAATTCAAACAGGAAGCAACATCAAAAGCAAAAGACAGCTTTTGAAAAGCAGCTCAGCTATGCTGAAATTTGAATTGGAAAAGGAGAGAGAGAAAAATCGTGCATCACAGATGTGTTTTTGAGGCCGAAACCTGATTTCGGTGGTCTTCCTATTTTCGGCCGAAAACGAATATGTCGAATTTTTATTAAATATACATATTTGTTATTTATACATGTTAATTAAATATACAGGATTACTGATTAATTATAAGTATGGTCCAGGCTGGCTCTCTGTGCCTTAATCCCCAAACTTTTTATTTTCATACGAATTTTATTTAATTAAAAATAATAATAATAATTTTAGGCATACATACCTTGATTTATCTTATGTAATAATTTTTTTAAATGATCATCTGTTAAAACTAGCATTTTTTCAGAGTATTCGTAACACTTATGCGGTTTTAAACGAAAAAAAAATATACTTCTGTTAAGTCTGCAGTTTAATGAGCATGTTTTGCATTCACGTCTTGAATCAGTCATGACTGATAATTATAAGCAATGAAGTTCATAGCAATAAATAGTCTCTTTTCGGCCGATACAGCTAGCTCTCAAACAGATGAGTAATGTTGAAAATTTCCAAAGGAAGAAATGAGATTTTTGGAATACACAAAGTTTTGGTCCGGCCGAATTTTCGGCGCATTTCAGATTTCAGGCCGAAAATAAAAACGAAACCGAATTTTCAGTCGATCTCTAAATATATATAGCTGTAATGGCATTCACGATACTCATGCAAAAAGCAAAATATAAATAGCAAGATTTCCCTTGCCACAAGGGAAAAATTAAGAACATTTTTCAATACGTTATTGGATGCATTAATTAAGCAAACAATATTAAGTATAAGAGATAATAAAATTTTATTTACGCCTCTTTTCATCTCCCAGTTCGGATATTTTTCAAATATTAAAGGGATGTTGATCATCTTAGTGAGAAAATAAAACAAAAGACAAAACAATTTAATGGGACAAAAAGAAAAAAAAAAAACTATTCCAGTTCCATTTTATTTATCATGATTTTCATAATATATAAATGAAGCTAGTATGCTTTTCTATTATTACTCTATACTGGCTTTTCCATAGACCTTGGAAAAACAAACAAAGAGTGAAGAGTGGCAGATTTAATCAGGTCCAATAAAACATAAAACAGAAATGCATTCGAATGTATAGATATTTTAAGATATATTTTACAAATGTTGTAACACTACTAAGAAAAATGTACAATAGATTTGCGATCCAAAGTAAAAATATTTTTCATATAACTTGGTAAAAGATCCATGATTTTGAAAAGTATATCATTGAAAAGAACTTTCGTTAATAATAACACATAACTTATGTAACTTGAACAATTTTATATAGTTCAGAAAAAAAAAAAACAAAGAAAAAATATTATTCTGTCAAAATGTTGTGAAAAATTTCAGTAGAAAATAAAGTGATAAAAAAAGATAATAATTAAAAAGTTCATAGTTATAATTGAACTTTTCACCCACCTAATCGGACCCATCAGCTGTAAAAATCCTAGTATAAGCCAAAAAATTGAATAATTTATTCAATTAAATACTCCTAATAAAAAAATTACATCTGTTTTATAATATCAGATTTTTGCTAAATTTTAACTTTAACATTTACAATTTGCAAAAAAAATTCTAAAGTGATAATTAAAAATGAAGGTCATTTTAATGCTGTATGAATGGGACTTTGTCTTATTTGTCAGTGAAATAGGCAAACTTTACTAAATATAGTTTATAGGACTGAAAGACTGTATAAAAATTTAAATTTCGTAATTTTTTAATAAATATTTTTATTGACCCAAATCGCTTTTAAAATATTTCTTTACCTCATTAAAAGAACTTTTATAATTGGAACTACAGTGTGTTCCATTGAAGTAAAGCCACCATGATTTTGTATCGTAATTGAACAGGAAACAAAGCAATGAGAATGAAACAAATATAATAAGAAAGTTTATATACAAATACATATTTACAAGGAGTAACTCACTACTTGCCCCATCTGGCAAGAAGAAAAAAAAAAAAAAATGAATGTATAAAAAAAAGAGGAGGGTGAAAGTTTTTTGCCAAAATAAAGGAGTTACAGTTAGTAAACAATATATCTGCCATGTTTCTATAAGACATCAAATAGGTGATATCCCAGGCTTCAATGATGGCAGCCTCCGGTTCTGCCATTGGCATATACAAGTATACTGAAGATACCAAACACATTTCCTTGAAGATTGAGATGAGCATACAGGATAAGCTATTCCATGATATGCACCTAATTATCCAAAAATCATTCCTAGGAGGATTTTGCAAAGTTTATGGAAGTGTTTTTCTGTTGGAAAATCCAACTTTGACAACTAATTCTCTCAGCAAATGATAGTAAATGGGTGGCAGTCTGCATGCATTCTGAGTGAAAAGCCAGGTTAAATTTACCACCATAGTCGAAACCTCAAAACACCATTAATAAACTTCTGCTTACAGGCCTATGTTGAAAGCTATTCACAAGCAAATCAGAGTCGATGGGACCAAATATAAACAAACCTGGAAGGACCAGCCTCATCTTAATATGTTCTCAGATGAGAAAAAATTATTTTGGATGGCTCAGACAACTTTCCTTTCCATTGCCATTGCATGAGGAAAGGAGAAAAAAATTTCTTCAAAAGACAGTATAAGTGGTGACTTATTAACAATGTTGGGAGGCTTTGGCTATGGTGGTAAACTTAACCTGGCTTTCCCCTCAGACACCATGTAGGCTACAGAACATCAAGAATTGCTAGAAATTCATTTATTGCCTACTGCAGAGAGAATTGTTGGCCGAAATTTCATTTCCCAGCAGGAAAACACCTCCATAAGCTTTGCAAAATCCCCATCGTTTTTGGATAATTTAGAATATATAATGGAAGGGCTTACCCTGTACCTTCATTTCAATCCCAAAGGAGATATGTGGGGTATCCTCAATAGAGCTTTAAATTCCAATGTCAGATAGTTAAAGTCTGCGGTAAAACTGAAAGCCCCCATCATTAAGCCCTAGAATATCATTGATGCTACTGTCTTCCTGAGATTGGTACATGATAAGCCACATCGTATATTCAAAGTCATATGTAAACATCACAGATAATTGCTATTAACAGTAGTGGCTTTATTTCGGCAGGACAACCCCCCCTTTTTTTTTTACACACACATTTTTTACCTGATCAATTGGGAGAGGGAGTGAATTACTCCTTGTAAATATGCATTTCTATATTGACTTTAATTATATTTGTTTCGTTCTCAAGGAATTTTTTTTGTGTTGAATTATAGTACAAAATCACCGTGACTTTAATTCGGTGGGACACACTGTATATGTCTATGACTAACGGTTTAGAAATTAGCAATTGGCCATCGTTAAAAGTGGACACCCTGTATATATTTATAATGTTAATTTTTTAATAGACTAATTAACCAACGACCTAAAATAAAGATAACAATCAATAGTACAATTTATGGAACACAATAAAAAATTTTGTTTTTTTTTTAACCCTCTAAGCGTCTGGAATGTAATATTCCATATACTAAGCTCCAGTTTTCACTGCAGTATAAGCAATATTTAAAATACTATAATTCTATAGCTTTAATGAATTTTTAATACATCGAAGAATAATTCAGGGACCGTTCAAGTATTACGTAAGCATATTTTTATTCATTTTGTACCCCCTCCCCCCCTTGTAAGAAAATATAAGCAAATGCTAGACCCCCCCCCCCTTTGCTTACGTAAGATTTTATGACACTTTCTACATCAATACTTCTTGACTTATAAAAAGTTACCAATCAATTACATGATTAATCCTACAAATTTATGTAGGCATATAGGGATTGTGATATCAAAATATGTAAAATGGTTTTAATATATTGTTATTTATCACATTGAACAATAAAACAAGGTATACAAGAAGTCTTAACTTACTCGCTAAGCATTATAACTAAAATTACGAACCAATAAAAAATTCACTATGTAAATTCACTATGCAACTGAGCTAAAACAATAAATATCTGTGCTGTGTATCCGAAACAAGAAAAACCCCAAGTAGGTTTTCTGCTTTCTAAAGTTCCACAAAACCTATAGAGAAGGAAGTTCGACAGTAGGAGTGGAAAGACAAAAATTTCCAGAAATTCTGTAAAAATTCCCGGAATTCCATGACCGATTGAGCGGGAGAAAAGAAAATACTGGACTTACCTAAAATAAAGTCAACTGATCAGTTACCCTGTCAACAGAACCCAGCCACACCGGTTCCTGCGTTTCTCTAGTCTTGCAATGTACTTGATTTGGCACACAACTTAACAGACAACAATGAAGACAAAGGGCAAGTGGGAGATATGGGGTCACGCGACTGCCGATGGATAAGCAAAGGATAAAATCGAAAAAAAAAACCGGCGAATTTCGAATGGACTGTAGAACGCTCTTTCCCCATCATACTTTGTTTACTTGTTGAATTTGAACTGCAGTTTCTTCGTTGTTTAATGTTTACGTAAGAACTGTCGTGATCCCCCCTTCCCCCTTGTCAGAAAAAATAAGCAGACTCTGGACCCCCCCTCCCCTTTTAGTGCTTACGTAATACTTGAACGGTCCGTCATACTCTGGACGATTACATTCATACTTATAATAAAGTTTTTTTTTTTTATAATGTTGAAAAAATCATATTTCCTTAACATTTAAAACAAAATGTTGAGAAAACAACATTACAATTTTACCCTTTTGCAAGACGCTTGGAGGGATAAAATACAATTTTTAATTATTTTCATCAAGCCATTTCTTCGGTTTTGCATATTAATCAAATGTATTTTAAAAGTATTTTAATGAATGTGCTTCACACCAATTATGGCATACACTTTTGTTTAAAACTACAATACTATGTCTTCATTTATTTTGAGCGAATATTTGACATGCAACTTGATTACAAAATATTAACTTGCAATAATGTTTAAGGAGGTTCTCATGTTCCCTGCTCAACAACGCAAAACTTTCTGACTCATTATACATAAAGGTAGACCTGATTATTTAAGTGATTTGGAACCTAAATAAGTTAAGTATTTTTTTAATAAATAAATTTCTTATTGAGTTATGAAAATTTGTTGTCACATGACGACCCTTTTTCTTTTTTATTGCAGTATTGTGTCAGGAAATTCAGTTCAAATTGCCAATTTCAACAGCATTTTATAATAAAAACATCTGCCAATATCATGCATGTCTGAAAAAGAAAAAAAAAAAGATTTAAAGTAACTGTTAGAAAGTGGCTCCTTTGGATTTGAGAACAGTCTTAAATTGAAGTTTCTGAACAAACTAACGTTTTTTGCTCTTAACTGCGGAACTAGCAAAATTTAAATTCTGAAAAAAAAAAAAAAAAAAAAAAAAAAAAAAAAAAAAAAGAATGTTCTTTTGACACAATTATGGAACAAATTTTCATTTTTAAAATTAAAATACATGTTTTTTAGGCATGTGTACAGAAGTATATAATATCTCTCACAACATGCAGAAAAATGCAATGAATAGCATGCATATGAGGTAAGATTACATCAAGAGTATTTTCACTCTTTAAAGAACACCATGATTAAATGTAAATTAAAAATTTTCACTAATAGAAATTAAATCTACAATGATTAGATGGAAGTGATGACATTTTCTATGAATTTTTAATCGTAACATTAGTCAAAGTTTTTTTTTGAAAAGAAAATAACTGCTCTCTTTTAACATAAATCATGAAAAATGTTACTGTTGCATTTAATTCTTTCCGGCGCGGACAAATTCTGTTAGTAAAATGAGAAATTATCGATTGACACCGGAATTTACAAACGACTTTTTAAAAAATCAAGAACTTCTTAATTTGAGCTTTCATTGTAAAAGAAGATTTTATTAAAATATTATTGGTACCAATTGCAAGTTGGGTATTAAAATTAGGTGTGTCCAGACCAGACACACTGTGCCGGAAAGGGTTAAACAAATAAAATGTTTAGCTATAACATATAGTTATAGTATACAATTGAAATAGTAAATAAAATATATATGCCATTTATTTAAAATCAGTTTAACTACACTGTAAAAAGATGTGACAGAATGTGATGTCATATCCAGCCGTTGGTTTTCTTTTTTTTTTTTTTTCCCTTTTACTTATAATGTTTTCTTGAAATCGAAATGACTGAATTAAAATAGATTTTTTAACCGCCGAAACATTCAAATAAGATACTACGTCATTTTAACACATGCTTCTTAATTACAGTTTTTACATATATACATCGAAAAGGTGCATTTTCTTCTTTGAATGATGTCGATTTCAAAAACGGCAATCATACAGTGAGCTAATCTGAATTTTTATTGGCTTATAAAACAAAGTACTCAAGTTATCATTTTTAAAAAAAATTATTGAGCAGTTTCTTAGATGCGTGGCAACAGGAAAGGACTGATTGAATTACAAAATTTAAAAAGAGATATTTCTATAATGTTAAATTATGGCAGGTGGTAGAAAAAAAGGATAAAAAGTAGTCATATAATTTTTGAAAGCAATCATTTCCATGTTCTAAAAAATATGTACAGCAAGTTTCATGCAAATCAGTCAAAAATTAAAGATTTGTATAAGGAACATACACACAGAGAACAGCTTATATAAAGAGAGATTTAAGCATCATCTAGCCTGTTTCGTTTTAATTTGATTATTCTCTGTCACATATTTGACCCCCCCTCACACCACCCCCTCCCCCCAAAAAAAAGAGAGTGGGGAGAGAAAGAAGAAAAATAAGGAAAAAAAAAAGAAATTAAAATTTATAATCCATGAAATTACAAAATTGTTGATTAAAATATTATTGGTTCACATGTTTCTTTAGTTAAAAAGGAAAAAAAAAAAAAAAAAAAAGGATGAGAAACAGCCACAGCAGGATATGTGTGCTGTTATAGTATCTTATTTTCTTTTATTAGCTAAGTTTTACTGTAAGTGTTCTTTTATATGCAGCCTTGAACCAGGATGCAAAGTTTTTTAAAGCTATTTTTGCTTTTTATTTTTTTATTTTTTACAAATCATTTATTTATCCCATTGCAGGAGTTAATTTATAATACATAAATTCAAAACCATATTATGTTATAGTTAATTTGAATTTACAGACTCAATTTTCGATATATTTTTGATCTACATAATAAATTAGTGTAGTTATTTTATCTGTTTTAAATTGGAAGAACTTTGAACCTTAGCACTAAACTAAAAAGTGGGTCTCCAGTGTTCTCGCTGACAATTGATCAACGTTAGCAATTTGGCTAATTAAAAATAAAAAACATTCGCCAAATGAAAAAAGTATTAGCCAAATAGATTCGTCGTGTAGCACAAAAAAATTATCTTTAATATACCCCCTTTTTTTCAATATGTTCTAAAATAACCTAAGTTTTTATAACTGCGACAACGATTGTTATTAATCTAATTTCAAATATCCTCTACAAATATATTAGAAATATGTATGTATGCATATATATGAAAAACGAAAAAGAAAAAAAAGATAAATCAAAAATTGAGCGCTAGCAATTTGGCGAATGTAAGTGCTTGTTTACTCGCCAAATGAAGAATTTAGTCGCAATTTGGCGAAATGGCGAGCGACAGCGAGAACACTGTGGGTCTCCCTTCTTTGTTCCATTCACCAAATTCATCGTTGTAATTAATATACTTCTGAATCAATTCTTTTAAAATTACAATTTCAAATTTATGTTCAATTAATTTAATAAATCTTTCATATATATACAGTAGACTCCCTCAAATTTGCAACCCTAAAATATGCAACTCTCTAAAATCTGCACATAATTTACAAATATAAACAATGAAACTTTCAGCTCAGATGTAAGGACAAAATTTGAGTTTTTTAATTTTATATCAATTCCATATATTTTTAATATGTAATTTTCACTAACATTACTGAATTCATGCTTTTTCATGAAGGAAGAATTAAATTCATTTCTGAAAAAATCAAGATATTGCTGATATCACTGGTAATCGCAATCTTTCTACCAAATACATTTATTTATTAATAAAGCTTTTTTGGTTATTAAGTCAGGCTACACCTGAAATAAAACTTCCTTATTTTATGGCTTTGATGTGAATTAGTAGTGTACTTTTATGAGGCAAGTTTCATTGAATAATTTAGGAAAAATGCACCTCATCTTTATAATGAACATTTAATTATATACTATTGGTTATTTACTTGACCTTTGTTTTATTATTTTAGTTTATTACTTAATTATTTTAACATTTTACTATATTGTAAGCATTCATTATAATTTCGATTGCATTATTAATTACATTCAAATTACGGTTTAAAAATGTAAATAAAGCAATGACCAGAAATCTGCAAAATTCTAAAATCCATACAACCTCAACCTATGGTCTGAGGCTGTGCAGATTTGAGGGAGTCTATTGTATAACATTATTAGAAACAAAAATTTTGTTAAAATGAAAATGTGTAGCTGTTTATTAATGAAATAATAATCTTTTTCCCCTTACAATTAGAGCACTCATTGACAGAACATAAAAACTAACGTTTAAAGATAGAAAACCAAGGATTATAAATGCACAAATAAAGTATGAGAAGGTAGCAAATAGCTATTTCGAATCTACTATCGAGATTCTGCTTCTTCTCTTTGGTTGCTTTTCTTTAGGCGGTATTGTTCCCAAAGCGGGTATATAAGCCTGCGTCTCTCTGTCTCTTTGCTCAGTTTCGCTATTTTTTAGCTCGCTGAGTTTTGCACTAATGTAGAATCTCGACAGTAGATTCGAAATAGCTATTTGCTACCTTCTCATACTTTATTTGCACATTTATAATCGTTGGTTTTCTATCTTTAAACATTTGTGCACAAAGGCTTTATTTGCTATTTTAATAAAAACTAACATCCTCATTAAAAAGGAAAAAGAAATTTTTTGGTTGAAAAATTTTTGCAAAATTATTTGGAAAAAAAAAAAAAAAAAAAAAAACCTTATGGCTGTAAACACATGGAAGTTATACGACATTTCATCCAAAGAAACATGATGTTTGGCAGAATATGTTTCACTTTGCTGAAGAAGACTATGCTTTTGCTTAAGTATCTTTACCATTCAAGTTAATGAAGTTGTTCATTAAATTAATATTTGGCAAATTCAACCAACAGATGAAAAGGATTCCCATAATCCATAAATATGTGAACTTATCTGGTAACTATACCATTTTAACACATGATAGATTACTTAACAAAACAGCTTCAGGGACCTATTAGGTAGTTCAGCTTCTGCAGGAAAGTGAAAGAACATGCTTTGCATAATGTTTGCTGTTTATATTCTCCTACAGGCACTACATTTGAGGTTAAAATCTCTAATAATTTTAAACAAGAGACATGTTTTAATCTAAGTGACAGACAAATTTACCTTTTATTCAGATCTGAACAATTTTACAAAAGTTACAGCACAAGCAGATAAATGCATAATTGGACAAACTCACAGTTATAATATAACTAGTGTTGCCAGTTCTAAGATCCATCCTGCACAACTACTGCACAAGATGCAAAAGTTCTGATTTTTCATAATGCACATATTCGTTAAATTATTTTTCTATACCATGCTATTTGTTAGTCTTCATCAATGGCGGATCTAAGGGGGGGGGCGATGGGGCGATCGCCCCCCCCCCTTGAGCCCAATAAAGGATCTGCAGAACAACATTAGATGCCCTCACGGAAAAGTTGTTAGTCCTAAACTTGAGACCGGCGCGACCCGACCCGGGTCGCGCCAGCTTTAATTTATTGCATTGGGACTGGGTCAGGTCTTCAGACTTTCAGAACCGGGTCGGGTCTTATTTTTTCTGTAGAGCTGGACCGAACCACACCGTTTTTTCCAGGTCGGGTCTGGCGTGGACTTCCTTTCTACTAGAGGTATAAATGGGCCAAAATTTTCAAGCCCAGGTTCCGTCCGGTATAAAGGCTAAACGCTCGATCTGGGATCGACACAGATCGTATGCTGTGGCGGTTCTAAGAGGCGGGGGGAGGGGGGAGGTCCCCCCTTTTGGGCTAATTCCCCTCCCGCTTGGGCTTATAAAGGATTTCCAAAATGACATTATGCATACTCACGAGAAAGAACTTGGGGTAAAGCTCGAGCCCGTTACGGCCGGGCATGGGTCGCGCCAGTTTAAGTCCATGAGACTCGGCCTGGTAAGGTTTTCTCTCATTTTGAATCGGGTCGTATCCTGATCATGCTTTTTTCGCAAATTCGGGTGGGGACAGGCCTTTTTTAATTCCAGACCGAGCTTGGCCTGTATTTCATTATTCCTAAAAGTTTGCATTGAAGAAAATTTCCAGGTCGTGGCTCGGCCCGAAATAAAAGCTAAATATTCGGTCCGTCTATGATCTAGATAGTATGATAAACATTACTGGCTCGACCGCGACCCGTGCACTCTTCTAAATTGTTTCCCACGAGCCCAAGTTGTGTTGAAAACTTTTGTACTTGTTAATCGTAAAAACTTTTAAACAGAGAAAAAGCGAATTTAATCAAATATCTGCAAATAAGGGGAAACTTCATTATATAAACGCGAATTTCGTTAGAGGGTTGCGAAAGAAACATACGAATTTCATCAAAAGGTCGCAAAAAATCTCACAAATTTTGTGAAAGGATCAGGAGAAAACGTGAATTTCTTCAAAGGATCACATTCACGGATAAAAGCAAATTTCGTAAAAGGATTACCATCAAAACTGAGTCAACTGTTCTCACAAGAATTAAAACCGAATCTGTAACTGACTCAAATCGGAAATGTATAACAATCTGCTCCGATGTGCTAAGCGCAGCTAAAAAGTAAAAGTCAAACCGACCAATAGCAAAATATAGTTTTTAACCGGACCCAGACCCGACCTGAGGGAAAAAATCCGAAATTAAGTTGATCTGCAGCAAACAGTAGAAGTTAACCGGATCTAAATGCGACCCACAACAAAAAGTAAAAATTAACTCGACCTGCAGCATAAAATCGAAGCCAATCGGACATCACATTTTGTGAAATGATCGCAGAGAAAACACGAATTTCTTCAAAGCATCGTCAAACAGACGCACATTTAGTACAAAGATTGCGAAAATGAACGAACATTTTGTCAAAGGACTCACCCCCAATCAAAATCGGGTCAACTCGATACCTTCTCCCAAAAGTAAAAACCAAATCCTAAACTACCCCAAATCAGAATTGTATGTCAAACTGCCCCAAATGTGCTAAGCACAGCTAAAAAGTAAAAGTCAACCCGACCAACAACAAATGGTAGTAGTCGACCCGACCCAAACCCGACGCAAAAACAAAAAAATCAGAAATTAACTCGAACCTAGCAAAGAGTAGAAGTCAATTGGACACAATCACGAGCCAAGTAGAAATTTACCCGACCAGAAGCATAAAATGGAAGCTAACCGGACCCAAACACAACCCAAGTAGAAATTAACCCGACCAGAAACAAAAAATGGAAACTAACCAGACCCAAACCCAATCCAAGTAGAAATTAATCCGACCAGGGGCAAAAAAATGGAAGTTAACTGGACCCAAACCCGACCCACAGCAAAAACGTAGACGAAACACGACCCACTTTTAAAAAAATGAGCTCCGACTTGTGCATTAGACTTGATTTTCCAAATTTCTAAAATCGCCCCCCCCCCCCTTGAGGACTCTCCAGATCCGCCCTTGGTCTTCATCAGTTGAATTAAGAGGAGCTCTGTAAAAGAGCTATTAATAAAACACTGGCCATTTTTAATAAAATACAGTAAAACCTCTAAATAACGGACACCTCGGGAACGTAGAAATTGTCCGCTATTCGGAGGTGTCCGCTATTGGGAACACCTCAAAGATTCAAAAATCGCTAAGAAATACTTAATGTTTCATTAATTGGCTTTTATATGGCCTAAAACCTCTATTACATGATTAATTAGAAATTTAAAAAAATTAAGCAATAAAATTGAAATAAAATTGTGCACACCTTTATCCACTGTTTATTACATTCTTATGAAAAAAATTTGTTACAAAAGTTTACTTTTACTCGTGATTACATGTAATTTGTTTTTAAATGTGACGTTATTTGGACATTATAGAGTTCCGAGCGCAGGGGGGGGGGGGGGGGGGGGGTAGCACATTTGGACCTCAAACCCCTTCGGGACGGGAGCCTTTTACGAAATTATAAATGTTTTGTCATCGATTTTTAAATACAGAAATTTGTGCCTTATTAAATCGAGAAAATGTTCCGATTAAATAAGGAAAATTTTATTGGCGGGGATAAACAAGAATTCTTAAGTCTTTTTGTGGTACGTATACGTGTCACTCGTCCCCAAGGGGTTAAAAGAATAAAATCTCAAACTTTTTTGGAGGGACATTTCAATGCTCTGGGAGATGTCTCTCCCGGGCAACTTCCTGAATTCAACGCTGAACATGGAGGGGGAGGGGATTTTCCCCAGCTCACGATCTACATTAATCTATGGTCACAAAATTTATGATACAATGTCCTGATAAATTTAGAGGTCTTGTTACTTTTTTTTTTCATTTTTTTTTCTCGTTAAAAAAACACTTTTTCATTCTTTATCGCCGAAAATAGTGTCCGCTATTCGGAGTGTCCATTATTCAGAGGTTAAACATATAAAAATTCAAGTTTTGGGAGTGGGGGTTGGAAAACTGTCCGTTAAATAGAGGTGTCCGCTATTCGGGAGTGTCCGTTATGGAGGTTTTACTGTAATATATACGGTTCATTTCAATAAATTTAAATTTTACAGTAAGTAATCCAAGCACTTTTGCCAAAATGATAATTCTGAGATTATGCAGATATGTTATAAACAGTTTCAAATTATTGAAATCTATTAAAAATGATCCGCATATTATTGTTGCTTTTATATACCCTTTAGAAGAAAAATTTAATACTTAAAAGATTATTCAAAAATGTATTTATTAAATAGAGTACAAACATACATATATATATATGTACAAAATGTAGTGAAGATAAATACATACATAATAGATCTGAAAATGAAAACAAGCACAAAGTCTCACACAGGCACTTGTAAAAAATGCAGTATTTATCTTCATTTTATAAAAAAAATATTTATTTCCTAAAGCGTTTAAAAAGTGGATGCTTATTTGCATCTCTCTTGATTTTATACTCCATATACACAGCATCATCAGCACCTGATAAAGAGCTTAGTGTACCAGCACGCCGTGAAGCCTAGGAGAAAAACACATTTTATGGAGATGAAACTTTTAGAACAAAAAGAAAAACAAATATATAGTATATCAAAAATACTACTACAGTTAAATAATAAGAACAATGTTACACTATAGGCCTGAGATGAAATGTTTTTCTTGAAATTTAAGAATACTTTTCTTAATGTAGAATTCAGAAAAAATACTTAAAATATTCTTTCACACATAATTCTGTCAATAACAAAAATTTATTGACCATTTAATGAATTATGAATTTTCAGACTGAAAACAAGTGTGGGCTTGAATTTCATACTATTCTTCGAGTTCAGAATCAAAGTAATAATTTATCTATTCTCAAATTTGAAAAAAAAAAATAAATAAAAATAGCCAAATGTTGTTTGAGAGAAACAATAGTATAGTCCAAGTTTCTTAAAGTGTTTTAGTGTCCTCTAAGTATGAATTTGAACACGAATTGATTTGCTGTTGTTGGGACATTTTAGTAACAAGAGTAAAGAAACGGGAAAAAGTAAAAAGTGGGCAAAGTAGTGAGCCTTGTCTGTCCTCTTTTTCTTTAAGAATTAGTGAAGAGTAAAACTCATGCCTTTCTGTTACAGTTTGCAAACATGGCAATAAATGAACTGTTTTAAGAATAAGAGAAATATGTATTTTGCTTTTCACAATTTAATCTCATCAAATGTAATCATTTAAAAGGATATTTTGGTAAAAGTCTCATGTTTTGTTCATTTTTTTAAAAATCATAATATTTTCTAATGTAGTTGTTACAAAGTATAATATTAAAGTTAATCAGCACATTATAGCATGTTTTGTTATTCATGTTGTTACAAATGTGGCAACCTATCAATATTTTTATGCCAAACTAGCTGCACCCGTCAAAATTCGACAGAAAAGGATATATATTAAATATGATATATATCAGTTTTATATACACAATAAAATACTGAGCGAAATAAACAATTGCCACCTCTTAAAATAGGGATAACATAACTTTCATGATGAAGATACAGATGCTTCAGAAAATAGCAAAAGAAATAAAAAAAAAAAAAAAAAAAAAAAAAAAAAAAAAAAAAAAAAAAAGGAAAACAACTCATAAATTATTATGTTGGACTTAACTTCAGCTGCAAATCTTTTTAATGTGATTTCTAAATCTTAAACATTATTTAAATGCCAAATTATTTAGGAAGTTAATATAATACCTCAGAAAACAAATTCAAAAATTATGCATAGTTTATTTTTTCTCCATTAAAATATTGCTTGGTAACTGTACAACAATTATAATATCAATAAAACATTTTAATTATAATAGAAACAGGGAGTTACTGAACTGCATAACCAACCCACTACACATTTGCAATAAATTAAATTTATTTATTGGTTTGTAGCTCCATGAACTTGTCAAAATTAATTTTATTGTTGTGACAGCGAAAAGAAAAATGATATCTTTGTTATTAAAAAGAATAAAATTTTTGTGTTTGTTGCTGATATGTAGAAAATATTTTATTTATTTTTGATTTAAATAATAACTTAATACAACGAAATGATTTTAATTAATGTTTGAAATTATGTAAAATAGAAATATCGTAATAATGGCATATCACAGGTTTTATTCTTTTTTTTTTTTCTCTCTAATATGACATCATTTACACCTTCAGAAACACACATCTTTCCAAAATAAAAATGTGATTTATGCAGTTATTTAAAAATTATTTAGTTTCATAAAATATTTATTATAATTAAATAGCAATGATGCAATTTATAGAGATATTTTCATCTGTGCACACCAAGGACCTTTAAATAATTAGAAGTTCAGCTTATTTAGATGCAGGAACAAAAGTCAGTGAATATGACATCATCACTGACACAGTTATAACAGTGTATATTATATTCATAAAACAAATTTATCTGATTTCTCAATGATGACATTTTCTCCAAAGAAAAAATTTCATTTTAGATATTTTATTTTATTAAAGTTTACTTTCTGTTATTTTATTTACATAATACAATAATATTACTCAGTAAATAATCTGTGTATTGTACTGCGATTAGTGAATAATTATATGCAATTATTTTATTAGGATTAAATTTTACGAAAACCATTATTTTTTTTCTTTGAAACGCGATTACACATTCACCGATGAGATCAAGCTCCTGATTAGAGGAAAGTAATAAAGCAAAATAAATTTTTATTATCGTGAGAAAAGCTTAACCTGTTGCCACTGTTTTGAAGAAATGTCTAAAATAAGCTTTTAAATTTAAAAATAAAATATAAAAATGGAAATAAATTAAAAATTAGCCAGAATGGGCACATCTACACATAAACAGCTTCCATTAAAAAAATAATTATCAAAATCGGGCCAATAAAAAGCTCAAAGCTGATGACCAAAAAAAAAAAAACAGCCAGGCCTTTTAAATACAGTAAACCCTCTAAATAATGGACACCTCGGGAACGCAGAAATTGTCTGCTATTCGGAGGTGTCCGCTATTGGGAAAACCTCAGAGATTCAAAAACGCTAAGAAATGCTTAATGTTTTATTAATTTACTTTTATATGTTCTAAAACTTCTATTATATAATTAAAATTATTATAAATTAAAATAATTTTTAAGCAATAAAATTAAAATAAAATTGTGCACCCTTTTATCCACTGTTTATTATATTATTGTGAAAAAAATCTGTTACAAAAGTTTATGTTTGCTTGCGATTACATGTAATTTGTTTTTCTGTGTGATGTTATTGGACATTGTAGAGCTCCGGGCGAGAAGGGAGTGATTGCACTTTTTGATCTTTAAAAGCATAAAATCTCAAAATGTTCTTGGATGACATTTCAATAGTCTGAGAGATTATTTCTTCCGGGCAATCCCCTGGATTTTTTCTGAACATTGAGGGGAGGGGGATTTTCCCCAGCTCTTTATCTACATTTATGTGTGATCACAAAATTTGTGACACATTGTCCTGATAAATACAGAGGCTTTTTTCATTTTTTTCTGTTTAAAAAATGCTTTTTCATCCTTTATCGCCGAATAAAGTGTCCGCTATTCGGAATGTCCGTTATTCAGAGGTTAAACATACAAAAATTAAGGTTTGGGAGTGGGGATTGGGAAATTGTCCGTTAAATAGAGGTGTCCGCTATTCGGAAGTGTCCATTATGGAGGTTTTACTGTATAATGATTACAGATTTAGTAATACTAGAAAGTAATACTGTAGGTTTTTTTTTTTTTTTTTTTTTTTTTTTTTTTTGTACAATTTATAATATTAGTATAGATTAAACAGGGTTTTCACTTAATATTAAAAAAAGAAAATCGACATTTTGAACAATTTTGAGGTAAACTGTCCTTTTAAATTAAATATTTCTGTTTTATAGTGGTTCTAATTTTTGAATAAACCTGTTTTCATTGAAGGGAAAATCTGCAACAGGGTTTTGTTTTTTTCTAATTATTAGTTATAGCCGTTTTAATCCTTAAACAAAAATCAGTTGCTATTGTTATGGATATATTTTAAGAAATTATCTCTCTCAATGTTAGAAATGATGCAGTTTTGACAGCAAAGATATTGCCAGATCAGAAACACAAAATATCTCATGAACTATTGGACTTAGAAGAATTTAGTTAGTACCATTCGATTCAACATGTAAAAACACACTATAATATGAGGACATGAGTTTGAAAACTCAAATTAATAAAAAATGAAATTTTAAGAAATCACCAATAATGTCTAACAGCGACCCCGTGCATCGAATTCCTCCAATTTTTTCTTAGGCAAATATTTCATGAAAAATATGGTATACATGAAAATTTAACAACTAAACTGAAGACAACATATAGGAATTTTAAAGTTATTTCAAGGCCTTTGCTTTGTCAAAGCTGGACGATAGTATGCCCTCACAGAAACCTAAAAGATTGTAATCTACTTATTAAGCAAGAATTTAGTAATTATTTGAGGGGAATATTATTTTAACAATGCCGGGTTGTGGTTGCTTAGTAAAAAATATTTTATGACCAGCAATTGTTTTATAGCAGCTAATATTTATGAATTGCTTATTTATACACCCTTTAAATATTTGTTATTTACTCTGCACGCTGCCTGTATAACGAGCTTTCCACCAGTAAGAATATATTCACTGGTAAAAATAACAGGCAATTTATGATGAAACGTTGTCTATTGATTTTTTACTGGTTTATATATATATATAATTAATTTACTCAGTATTGAAATCTTCAATTTACAAATTATATATGTACATAATATACAGTAGAGGACCTATTATCCGGAATCGTCGGGACCGAGGGCTTTCAGGTTTTTGGAATTTTCCGGATTTCGGGTCCGTCCGAAACTCGACACTCTCCCCCTCCCCCCATCAAAAAAAAAAAAAAAGGAATATAGCACTGCAATCTAGAATATGAATGAAAAGTGTGATGGATGAGAAGTCTGTGGAAAAAACACTAAGCTACAATTTTGACTCTTGTACTATAGTACAAAGTCTCAAATCCAGACACCCAAAATTTAGAGCTCTTCAAAATCCGGACGTTTTGCCAACTGGCTTTATATATATATATATATATATATATACCGTAAGATACCGTTAATCCATCCCCCCAAAGGTGACGAAAAATCATAAAATAATTAGAGGGGGGCGCTTACACGGGATTTTTCCGCGATCGTTTCACAAAATTTGAAATTTTTTGCGAGATACCTGCAGGATTTTTTCGCGATATTTGACGAGATTTGCAGGGTTTTATCGCGATGTTTGACGAAATTTGCAAAGTTTTATAGCGATATTTGACGAATATACAGTTTTTTCGCTATACTTGAAAAAATTTGCGTTTTTTATGGGCATGAATCATGATGAAATGAATGAATCATGAATCTTTGAATGACTTATGAATTTTGATACTTGAAACAATACTTGAAAAAATTTGTGTTTTTTTTAAAAAACGTAAATTTTGTCGAAAAAACTCAGAAAAAAGGTGAATTTTGAAAAAAAAAGCGAAAAAAGCATGAAATCTTAAAAAAATTCGAAGAAACGCACATTTGATCAAAGATTCATGATTCGTTCATTTCATCATGATTCACTTCGTTCTCAATCATCTTCATTTCTGGATTTCGGGTCCTTCCGGATTTCGGAATTCTGGATAATAGGTCCTCTACTGTATATACATTAAACATTTAGACAAATAAATTGGATCATTTTTGTAAATTGCATTTATACCACACATATTCATAGTTACAGACAAAAAATGAACAGTTATACTTCTAAGCACGAGAAAAGTTTTCACATCTTGTGGTAGGAGATAATTACAAACAAAATTATCCTCAAAGTTTATATTTTGCTTTATGCACATTAAAAGAAAATCCTTAAGTAAAACAAAAGATGATATAATAACCTGCTGAGATGATTTTCCAATTACAAAATCACTGGGCATCTTTTCCTCTTCAGCATCTGCATCATTAGCAGCCAATACTTGCTGCAGTAATTGAGCCTGCTCTTCTTTAGTCTTATATTCTAATTCTGTTTGCTAAAATAAAAGCAGTAGCTTTTCAATTTCATATACAATTTCTAAAACGACAAATCAATGCAACATAAACTATTATTATTTTTTATTTATATGTTCAATTAAATAACATAGTATTTTGAATAAAAGTGTTCAGCATTGAAATTGCATGAAAGTGACTACACTATAAAAGTAACCATTATTGAATAAGATGTATTGTATGTAAAAGAAAGTATTATGTGCAATGTTGTTTGTCATATGTTCTGAAAAGAACATTTTTCTATACTAAGAACTCTGCAAATTATAAGCAAAAAAATTGGCAAAATTTGGGACTGTTTTTATAAAACCTTTTAATTTTTCTATGAGTATACATGCTATCCTCATAAAAATGAACAAAATTTACTGCAATAACTCACTTAATCATAATCTGCAGTTTGAACGCTTTTGCTACATTTTGGCAGGATTTCCAAAAAGATCTTCATTCTTTTTTAATTTGTTGATGGTCCTCTATTGGATTTCGGGGGGAAAAAATCCTTGCAGAAATATATGACCCGTACTATTCTGTTTACACTCCTGGAGTTTCAGAATAATTCCTTGTGTATTTTTCTAGATATTTAACAAAATGTCTAAAATTGCAAGAGCCAGTCACCTTTGGCCATTTAGTGCATAAGATTAGCTTTTATGTAGTATTTAATTTTTAAACAGAAATTAATGAAAGCAATATTGAGCTAAATGATTTCCAAAGTATGTAAATTTGATCTTCACTTATTTATTAAACTATCATATTCATAAATCCTATAAGCATTTTGTTTGCATATTCATGCTAAGATAAAATTTAGTTTATAAGATAAATCATAGCTTCATATTTATATGATTTAAAGAAACAATACAAAAGTAAAATATGCTAAAATATTTCTGAAAAAAGAAACAAAACCTGGCCAACAGAATCTTATTGAAGATATTAATGCGATTTCTGTTGTATTTGCAATAAGTTTTTCACAAGTAAAAATGCTGTATCTCCACTTAGTTAAAAACAAAATGGCTCAAATAAAAACTTTCCTTCTCATTAAGTATCAGAAAGCAAAAACATGCTAAACTCAATCCATTTTATTTAATCTGTTTTCTGTTTCCAACTTTAACTACAGGAGAATATTTTGTATTATTATTCTTGTTTAATATATACTGACATATTATTTTAAACTTTTTGTTTAAAGCACTAGAGAGCACTGCCCCCTATGAGCTATGCTCATCAACCTGCTTCCTGCCACTAGAAATCAATTAATTTGATAGACTTAACAATGACAGAAGATTGAATTAAAAAAAACAATGGTGATTGCCCTATAAACAGGCATTCATTCTTTTCTGTTTTACAGAGGGGTTTAAGACAGAATGAGCTCCTGTTAATGGCTGTTTTACATTTGACTAAATAAGATTATTTAAACATTTCAGAATCAGCTAATATAAAATAAACTTAGTCAACAGAGTCTTAGTGGTAATGATTTTAAATAAATGATTCTTACATGTAACATTTTAAATCTGAGGTAATTTTTACAACGTTTTCTCTTTTTGTAATATTCATGAGAAAATATTTTGATCATTAGAAAAGAAATATTATTATTTGTATTGTATTATTTTGTTTTTCAAATCTAACAAACATATAAATAAATTTATTATTTTACAATTTTCTTTCTTTTTAAAAATTTATATGTAAATATAATTTTTATGGTGTAATTTTCAATATTTTTCTGCTTTTAATACATAATATTCATTTATTTTAATTTAAAAGTTTTTTCTATTTATAATAGTCATGTGTGAATAAATGTTTAATTTGAAGGAACTTTTATTCTTTGCGCTGTTTTAATATTTGACAACAATTTAAAATTTCTTTTCTAAAATATGTAAAAAAAATCTTTCTTGAAAAGCTGAAAATTTTAATTGGAAATAAATCCTCATAAAATGAGTCAAATTAAAAAAACAAATGCAATCCTGCACACCACAAACTGTTAATGTATAAAATGATTAAATTCCTATGTACAGTTTTTGCTCTGGTAGAGCTTTTTTAATGGAATAATTTTGACCAATTTTAACTTTAAATATCTCTTAAAATAATTGTTTGATTTAAAAACTGTCTGCACCAGCATGTTTATCATACATTTCTCTATAATTTATATTTTTGTATGCAACAACTTTCTTAATATTAACGAAGAAAGACTGCAGGTCATAAAAAATTCATCGTTAGTGGCGGCATTGCCAACTAGATATAACAGCCTGTGCATTTTGCTAAAAACCGCCGAAAAAGTGAAGCTGGATTCAGCTTCAAACCCTGAACCATTTCATTAAACCACGTGGCACAAACCCTGCCCAAATTAGCATTGTATGAGCTGATTTTTGTTCTGAACACATGGTCAGTTTTTTGGTTCAGGGTTTGCACGACTGGTCAGAATAACTTGGGCAAGGTATCAGAGTCCTCTGGCGGGAGACTTCATACATTAATCTCAAATAAATGGGCCTTATAGATATAGCTGGCCATGGCGGCGGTGACAGTGTTAGTTACTTTTTTTAAGAATAGAGAGATAACAAACAAATCACAGATTAACCTCAAAAGTGGCCTGATCCAACTTGGTTCTTTAAAATGCTATCTTATTTCTTTAAAGAGAAAAGACTCAAAATTGAATAGATATGCTTACAAGAATTTACTGTATAAACAAGTCAATTACATATAATTTTATTTATCTTTATTTCTTTAATGAGAGTTTTGTTATAAAAAATCATAGTATTTTTAAGTGCATTAAGTTAAAAAGCTAAATAATTTAAAAATTATAGCAGAGATAAAAACTATAGCATAAATAAATTAATATTATCTTACTTCATCTATCCCCATAAGTTTGGTCACAACTTTATAACTATAACCCTGATTCACCAAAAATCGCTGTCTTTTTCTGGAATAATGTATTTCCATTGTGTCTTGTGAGACAAGAGTATAAAAGAAAGCATTATATTCTTCTAATTGAGCACCTACATAAAAACATAAATAAATTAAAACATACTGGTAAATGAAATCACAATCTACATTGGTGAAAAAAAAAAAAAAAGTGTACACCCATACTAACTCTGCCCCAATTGTCATATAGAAATGTGACTGGTACCAATCGATTAAATATAATTTCTATTAATTAATTCTATACTTAACTTTTTCTCAGGGGATATTTACATAAAAAAATTGTACCTAACTCAAAATTTTAAGTACCAACACTTAAATTAGAAACCATACTTTCGTACATTCTCCAGGACACAAAACAGGAAGTCATTTAGTCAAGTAGTTTAGGAATTATGTAAGTTTAAGATTCGTAACTAACCAATGTTACATTAACTGTTACAAAACAAATTGCAATTAGACTAGTTTCTAGAAATCAATTTCTATTAAAATATTTACAAGTTACAATTCATAATTTTTACACAAAAATAATTTTGAAATAATTTTTCTAAATAAATATGAATAGTAACTTATGAATTTTTGAAAAGCAAAACTCAATTTTTAAAGCTTCAAATATACAAATCCAAAATTACAACTCATTTTGCTGAGTACTTTGTGTTATTTTTAAAAAACTACCCACATTGCAACCTGTTTTGCAATGATTAAAAATAAATGTAATATTGGTTGTTTTAAACTATAAAGCTATATAATTTCTAAAACACCTGACCAAAGGACTTGCTATTTGACATCATAAGATGAAATTTAATGGATAATCCATCAACAATGTCAAAGTTAAGTGATACTATTGAATATTTTTGAGTTTAGTATAATTTTTATATATAGATGACATTCTAAGCAAAATTTACATATAGCATTAATTAGTAGACAGTATAACTAATCGATTGGTATCAGTAACAGTTTTATATGCTTATTTAAGAACAGAGTTAATATATTATAAACATTTATAAGAAAATGGTATTTTCTAGATATTAATATGAGTGAATCATAAACATAAATCTCATTCTGTCGTCAAGGCACAACTAAATATCTTTAAAATGATCACATTATAGAAGTTTTAGCCTTCTTTGCTAATGAAAATACATAATCCTACTCTATATAAATCTTCAGATAATCGGACATTGCATGATACATTTTGAAGAAAATTAACTACTTCTGACACTAGATATACATATTTTGAATTATTTTTTGAGTCATTTAAAAAAAAATGAGCAATTTGCGTTTATCCTTTTCAGCAAAAGTTATTTTTTGCGTAGTTCAGGTTATGAATAAGCATATTATATATTTGACAAATAATAACTCAACTTTCATTATGTCACCCACATTTGATTTTTAATTAGGAAAAAAAGCTTATTAGTAATATTTATGTTTTTAACAAAGCATTTTTTTTTTTTTTTTTTTTTTGTAAATTAGTTCAAAACAAATTTATTTCAGTTCTGCCAAAATAGTGTTTTATACATTCAAATGAAAGGTCTCATACATTTTTAAGAAGCTGTCAAAGATTTTATACCTTTTTTAGCTCTAAGAATTCTACCAAGTCTTTGGGCTTCCTGTCTTCTTGAGCCACCATGACTAGAAATCTGTATTAACACATTAGCTTCTGGAAGGTCAAAAGATGTATCAGCAACTTTAGATACAAAGATGGTATTTACTTTTGGATTGTATTTGAAATTCTGAAGAATTTGCATTCGTTCAGCTTGAGAAGTTGGACCATAAATGTAAGGCCTGAAAATGAAAGTGCAATTAATATACATATTAAAGAAACAAAATTGCTTAAAAATGCTTTAATGAAATGAAAACTGAATATAATATACTTATTCATACAATAAAGAGAAAAACATTATAGTAAAAGTTGTTGAAACAGAAAAAATAATTATGATCCTGATGGAAAGAATTCGATAAAATTATAGATCTACTAAGTTGAAAATTTGCCTAAAATAGAATTTTTTTCATCCTAATAGTTTTATATTTACTATAGTAGACTATATCAGATTACAAATTATATTACCATACATAACATAGCATTTTACATACCTGCCAACCTGAGAAAATTCAAGTATGTAAAATAATACGTGAATGACATTTCTAATGAATTTGTAAAAAATGTGCAATTTTTTTTTAATGTTGCATAACTGGTATATGTATAAACATTTTAAAAAAGAAATCTAAGAAATATTTTTTTTTCTTTTTTGAAGAACTAAACATTTTGGCTGCAATGGGATGTAGAACCAGAAAGGCAATAGTAACTTTGTTTGCATTACTTAAAACATCATCAAAACTAATACTGAATGTTTGGTTATTCAGTTATTTGGCCAAACTATTATTCATTGCATCACTACTTTTTAACAGCTCTTCAATTCTCACATTTTAATAGAAAATACGGGCAAAATTTACTCAAAACAAAGTTATCTTTTACACACAATGAAAATTAAAATTCTAAAATTTGTTTTAATAATGAAACAAATTAATTTTTTAAACTATACTTAAATATATCCCCACAGCCCTTTCCATCACGGGCAAATTCTGTTTGTAAAATGCGAGACACCAGAATTTATAAACAACTTTAGAAATTAAAAACTCCTTAATTAAAGCTTTGATTATAAAAACAAAATTTCATTAAAATATTCTTGGTGCCGATTGCAAGTTTGGAATTAAAATTGGGTGTGCCCGGTGTGGGCACACTGTTCCGGAAAGAGTTAAGCATTTATAATTAAAAGTAGTTAGAAAATAATTCATAATTAAAGGAAGAAAGTGAAGCTTGGAAAAAAAAACTTGCAAAAATGTGTAAAAAAATGTCTTATGTGTAAAAGTGTAAAAAATAGCCCAAATGTGTAAGTTTTACACTTAAGATGTAAAACTTGGCAAGTATGATTTTATGTACAATTTAAAATAAAGTCTATAATTACCTGTTCATTTTTATAGCATAATGCTTCAAAGCAAACACATTGTCTGAGAACACTATAATTTTATCACTCCTGATTTCATGATATCTGATGAGGAACTGACATGCTCTAAATTTATTTGGATTCATGACAAATAACAACTGAAATAAACAAAATTTATTACAGTTAAAAAACAGTTTTTATAATATGTATGTATGTAATTGAAAATTTAATAATACAAAATAATAATAATAATAATAATAATTTAATGTAAAAAGATTTTAAAAAAGTTACATAATTTCATGGAATAAATGAAATTAATTCAAAATAAGTTTAAGGTTGAAAGAGAGAAAATTGAAACAAGAAACAAATCATACATTATGTCATAGCTATTTGATCAGTTTCTATCAACAAAAAAAAAGGGAAACTTAGTAACAATTTTCTCTTTTGCTCAATATCCATTAAAATAATTTTACATTAATATTTGATGCTTAAAATAACCAATTTCAGTATGACATTACAAAAAGCCTCTTATGTTTGTAATTTAGAATAACATTTTCAATGAATAATTCGTTACATGAATTTGTGACTTTATATAACATGAAACTGAAATGTTAAAAAAAAAAAAAAAAAAAAAAAAAAAAATTAAGATTTGAAGTAATATTAATTCATAACATTCACTTAGTCAACATAGGTAGACAATTTTAGATGCACATTTGTTTTATAATTATAAATATAAAAAAGTTAATAAATTATCAAACTAAATTTTTAAGAAAATTACAAGAGGGTTTTAATAACTTTTTTGTGAAGTATAACAATTTTTCTTAGTAATAGGCCCTACTCTTTGACTAGAAGCATCTCTTACTCAATGAAACAAGTTGGAATCTAAAATTACATGTATTATTTTACCATATAGAAATATTAATTTAGTCTAATTATTTGTAATGAAATAAAATTTGAATAAAAACCCTTTTTTAAGTGATTTATAATACTTTGTTTGCATTGGCAGTGAAACCTTGCTGTACAGAGCTCTAAATTGAACTGCTGTCCGCTCTAAATTGAACTCTCATATTGTAGACAATTTTCTGATATTCTAGCTACTGATAAACCACTATATGCTACCTCCCAACGCAAACATTCTGTTCACTACACAAGATTTGAGTTCACTACACTATCCATTTTACTTTAAGTACATGCATGTCCGAACATAATTTTTTAATGGATGCGCTGAATTTTACTGAAGTGCCAATAAAACCATTAAATGAAAATTTCGCTCAAAGAAGAAAAGAAAACCATTATAATGTTAAAATTTTGATTAAATGTAAAATTTTAAAAATGAAATTATAAAATTTAAAATTCAAGAACTATTACCACATCTTTCAAAATTTCAAAAACTTTCAATAAATAATAATAAAACTTAAAAAAAAAAAAACTGATATAAACAAATAGAAAGTCAGTTTTATTAAAACTAAGCTTCATCATTTTAATACATATTTTGTTATGTGAGCAATGATAACTATAAAATGAAAAAATAAAAAGGAATAAACATTAGGGTGGGCCGAAAAAAACTTTTTTTCGATTTTCGATTATGGCGGGTGCGGAAAAGTGGCCACTGGTGGCACTCAGTTCATACAAAAAATTTGAGATTTTTTGGACATTTCCTTACCCTGCCGCAAACGGCTTGAAATTTTGCAAAAATGTTCATTTGTGAACTTTTTTCGAAAAAAATTAAAAAATGTTAAATTAAATTTATTTTGGTTGTATTTACTTGAAAAGGCATATTTCATGTATCAAATGTTTAAATAAGATCTGATCATGCATTATTTAATATATATGTGTATTATAACTTAGGCTATTTTTATAGCTTTTTCGCGTATAATAGGCAAAAGTTGTATTTGTTTGAATCGATCGCTAGTTTCTATATTATTTATGTCCCTTGGTCTTCTTTATATTTTTTCTATGTGTCAAATGTCATGTATTTGGGGAGAAGACAGCAGTATACTTCAAAAACAAATCTGGAAGGTGAGAAAGTGGTGAAGCAGCACTCTAAGCGAGCGCAATGACTCGGCGTAATACTCAGGGAGTGAAGGACGAAATAGTTGAGAGCCAAAATGCGATAAAGGATTCGTATTATTTATCTTTGCTCAGTTACCTGCAACATTTGTTCAGTGTTAACGTGAAACCCTTTTGTAGTGATTATACAGTGCTTTTTGGGTCGTTTAATGTGCTATTATAGTGTTTTGTGCGTTTTATTACGACGAGCTTAGAAATGGCTAGTATAAAGGGCCATGACAATGCAAAGACATGCAATACCGTGAAAAGTAACTTTTGGGGGCATCATGCATATTGAAAGAATTGCAATTGCCAACTTATGCTGATAATCATGCGCCACTACTACTGGTTGCTTCACCATGTAGAAGTTGTGACAGCAGAGGATACGAATCTCGTCATCGATAAAAACAAAGTCAGAAGAGAGAAATAGAAACTTGGAAAGAAGATACTGGCAGAAGTTATTGAAAGAAGGAAAATTAAAAGCATATTTTTTGATGGTAGAAAGGATAAAAGTATATTAAGAGGAAGAAAAATAACAAGCGGCACCATCGAGAGAAAGGCAAGGAACACATCACCGTGTTGTTTGAACCTGGTTAGGAATACTCGGGTCACTTGATACCTCGTTCCATTACCTTGATACCTCGTCAATTCAGAAAAGTCTAACTTGTGGTGACTTGGAAGATTGTACAATGATTTTGCTATTTCTTTTCTGTGACCAGGACGCGGTGATGTGTTCCTCGCCTTTCTCTTGACGGTGCTGCTTGTTATTTTTCTTCATCTTAATATACTTTTATCCTTTCTACCATCAAAAAATATGCTTTTAATCTTCCTTCTTTCAATAACTCCTACTTGTATCTTCTTTCCAAGTTTCTATTTCTTTCTTTTGACTTTGTTTTTATCAATGACGAGATTCGTATCCACTGCTGTCAAAACTTCTACATGGTGAAGCAACCAGTAGTAGTGGCGCATGATTATCAGCATAAGTTGGCAATTGCAATTCTTTCAATATGCATCACGCCCCCAAAAAGTTACTTTTCATGCTATTGCGTGTCTTTGCATTGTCATGGCCCTTTATACTAGCCATTTCTAAACTCGTTGTAATAAAACGCACAAAACACTATAATGGCACATTAAACGACCCAAAAAGCACTGTATAATCACTGCAAAAAGGTTTCACGTTAACACTGAACAAATGTCGCAGGTTACTGAGCAAGGATAAATAATAAGAATCCTTTATTGCATTTTGGCTCTCAGCTATTTTGTCCTTCACTCCCTGAGTATAATGACAAGTCATTGTGCTCGCTTAGAGTCCTGCTTCACCACTTTCTCACCTTCCAGATTTCTTTTTGAAGTATACTGATGTCTTTTCCCCAAATATATGACGTTTGACACATAGAAAAAATATAAAGAAGACCAAGGGACATAAATAATATATAAAGTAATGATCGATTCAAACAAATACAACTTTTGTCTGTTATACGCGAAAAATCTATAAAAATAGCCTAAGTTTTTATTTAATTTAAGATTTTTTAATTAAAGATTTTTTAATTAAAGATTTAATTTTTTAATTAAAATTTAAGAAAAATTTAATTTAAAAATTAAAATTTTTTTTAAAAATTTTTTAAAATTTTTAATTTAAAAATTTAATTAAAATTTAATAAAAATTTAATTTTTTAATTTAAGATTTTTTAATTTTTTCGATAAAAGTTCAAAAATGAACATTTTTGCAAAACTTCAAGCCGTTTGCGGCAGGGTAAGGAAATGTCCAAAAAATCTCAAATTTTTTGTATAAACTGAGTGCCACCAGTGGCCACTTTTCCGCACCCGCCATAATCGAAAATCGAAAAAAAGTTTTTTTCGGCCCACCCTAATAAACATGCATTGAATCATTTCAAAAGAAATACACAGTCTGAAAATTAGATTCAAATTTCAAATAATTTTTATTAAAGAGATAAATTACATATTTGAATTACATTTTAAAATAATTCATGTTAAATATATGTTTGAAATAATTTATATGTTGTTTCAAACCAATCATTATACAATAACAAAATACACTAATCATTTCAAAAGAAATACACAGTCTGAAAATTAGATTCAAATTTTAAATAATTTTTATTAAAGAGATAAATTACATATTTGAATTACATTTTAAAATAATTCATGTTAAATATATGTTTGAAATAATTTATATGTTGTTTCAAACCAATCATTATACAATAACAAAATACACTTACCAACTTTTTAGCTGCTCTAGCCTGCAAATACTCGCGATAAAATTCAGGAGTCATAGGACACCAAACCTAATGAGTAAAAAAATATATTTTTATTCTTGAAGAAAGGTTTGGTGTTTTAAGTATCAATGAAGATTTATTTTTTAATTAAATACACAATCTATCTTAAAATCTAGAAAGCAGCTTGCTATACAGTAACAGAATTTTCTGTGTTAATCTGCAGCAAATAAAAATTTATTTGCGACTCAAACATGCTGATATGTATTTTTTTTTTTTTTTTTTTTTTTTTTTTTTGTATTTTATTTATTTATTTATTTTTTGTATTATTATTATTTTTTTAGTTTCATTTTTTCTTTATTTTATTTTATTTTTTAATTTTCTTTATTATTTATTTCAATTCATTTATTATTATTACTTTCCACTTTTTTTTCTGTTTATTTTATTTCAATCTTTTTCAATTTTTTATTTTGGCATCACTTTCACCTTTCAGCTTGCACTTTCAACTAGCACCACCTGTTGCATGCTTTGCTATTTCTTATCTTCTTTATTTCAGTTCCTCTTTGACCTTGTGGCTTTAAGAACACATGCCTCCTTCAGATGATGACGAGCCAGGGGTGCCCAGGGAGGGGTTTGGCACCGCAAAATGCGTCATACAATTTAGTTTTGGGAGGGGGGGGGGAACTTGAGAAAAAGTACATTTTAGGGGGGATTTTTTATTTTTAATATTTCCCTTTTTTTACTGTTAAAAAAAATCTTGATTTTCTTTTAATATCACTTTTAAATTTTTTCAACATTTAATTTTCAGAAATGTTCCTGTGTTTTCTTTCTTTAAATTCTAGATAAGGGCAATAAGAACTCATTCTGCTATACTTAACTCGCTATCTTTTGTAAATCTTGATTCTTTTAATACCCCTTTTAAATTTTTTCCACATTGAATTTTCAGAAATGTTCCTGTATTTTCCTACTCTAAATTCTAGATAAGGGCAGTAAGAACTCATCCGCTATGCTCATCTCGCTATCTTTTGAATGTGCAGTAGATTATAAGTAGAATATATTTTACAATCTATATTCGGTTTAGGGGGGATGGTCACCACTGTGACGAGCTGTATTGTTTTAGCTCAAAACACATATTTTTTTTTTTTTTTTTTTCATGGTGATTTTTACAAAGTCTATTATTATTAATTATCGCCAGTGTATTCAGTGTTTTTTAGATATGATGGACCACACTTACTAGGATAAGAATTAATAATATCCTATAAAAAAGCAAAGTTTGAATTTACAAAGAAAATTTAAGCAAAAGATACAATAACTATAATAAATCTAGATATAAAAATTACATCTTGGCTATTTTTCTTAGCCCAGAATTTATTTAAAGCTATTTGATTGATCTGCAAAGCAGCGTGAAAAAAAAAAAAAAAAAATTGATTATTGTTAAACCTGCTACCAGGTTTCTAAAACTTAGTGTTAACCATACCACCCCAAAGGACAAAGAAAGTTAGTTGTGAGTAAAAAGAAGCATTTAGTAGATTTTAAAATCACTATTGTCTTTTAAGAGAAGGCATGACTGGGATGCATGTCCACTCAGGTTAATTTTACAGTAATATTTTATTTTCAGTTATTATATGTAAATAAATTTTATCCAAGTGTTTATCTATACTTTGATTTATGTGCTTATGTCTTTGATTTGTGTGTGTTAAAACCATGCAAGAACTTCACACAAGCTAGAAGTTCTAAGCTTTTTAGCTCTGAAAAATTGTACTTTTTAGCTAAATCCCAATGCCTCCTAAAACTCAGGCAATCTTGATATATACATTATATACATAGGCGTAGCCAGCCTTTTGAATGGGGGGGGTGCCCAAATTTTTTAACCTGAACATGTTGGGTATAAATAATATTTTATGTAATGAAACCTAATAAAACGGAACCCCTTAAAAGCTATCAAGTTTCCGTTTTAGACAGGTTTTTATTCGCTGAAGGTATAATTGTATGGTACTTTTTTTTAAACGGACCCAAACGCAATTTTTCATTGCGGGAAGAAGGATGAGAAGGTGCTCAAAAATAAATCTAATGGATAAGAAAAAGATATATAAACACAGATAAAACATGGTAGATATAAAACAAAGATATTCGTAAACATAAATCTGTAAGTATCACAAATTTTCATTTCAAACAGCAATGACATACTAAAATAAATAAACACGGCTTTTATTTCTCCCGTCATTTTGATCAAAGTAGCAATAGAGTAACTTGTAAAGGGAATAAGTACACAATTTAAAGTGGAAAAGAGTTATTTTAATCTTTCTACACATAAATAAATAAATTTTTCTAAAAAAAAAAAAAAAAAAAAAAAAAAAAAAAAAAAAAAAAAAAAGCCCGTTACTTCTCTATAACATGTTTTTTTTTAAAAATGTCAAAAAATGGCCGCAAAAAACGAAATTTAACCAACCAACAGACCATTCCCCATTAGAGATAAGTTCGGGCTCGGGTCCGCCCGAGATCGACGGTTTTAAATCCGAACATGAAAGATTTTTTGTTACCAGACCTCGAGCCCGATACCAAAAATATACAAAACAAAATTGTATGGTATTTATGGTATTAAAAATTTATTATTATGTTAATTATTTATTTTTGTTTATTATTATTGTATTATAAATTTATTATTATAGTATTAAAAATTTCCTACACAGATAAAATTGTTAAATGAAAATTTAAATACAATCTTATCAAAATCCGTATCAAATAAAAATACAGTTGACTCTTAAAATTAATCTCAAATTTTTTCCTTATTTAAAAAGTAAATTTCATGTACATGTTTGTGGCTTAATGAATAAATGCATGAAATTTGTAGAAATTACTATTTGTAATCTGGCGAATCGAAAAACATTTTTTAACTTTCTGAAAAAAATTTACATCTTTAATTATAACTTATTCCTTTCTCATAACAATCTTCCGTGATTGATAGGTGCCTAAAAATCAACGTAAAATTAAAAAAATGACTTTATTATCTTAAAGGTCCGATGCTTTTATAAGAAAAGAGGAAACACTGAACAATTGTTTTATATCAGAATAACATAATAATTATTTTTACTTACGCAGGAAAGTTGACTTCGAAAATATATATCGTCCTCAGCATGAACAGACTTCATATTGACAAATAGATAGAACAACCACTTATTTTCATATGAAAAACGACTATGACACGTGCACAATAGAAGATTAAACAATTTGTAAACCTCCAGCTAATTTTCGTCTATTAATAACAGAAGAAAGTACTATCTTCACGTTATGTAACTAAATAATAAATAAATGATCCTTTTAAAAAATATATTCTAACGAAAAGCCAACAAAAAGCAAATTCATGTCTGTTTTTTTTTTTTTTTTTGATTGACGCCATTCAGTCGTCGTCGGAAATTATGTAGATATAAATCTGTAATTATCACGAATTTTCATTTGAAATAGCAAGGAAATGCTAAAATAAATAAACACTACTTTATTTCCCCGTTATTTTGATCTAAATGACTTATTTGAAAAGGAAGAAGTACGTAATTTTAAATGGAAAATTTTTTTCAATATTTTTTACGGATGAAAAAATATAATTTTTCGGTTTCAGAAAAAATGAGCCCGAGCCCGAAGATTAGAATAAAAATTGAGCTCAAGACCGTATCAGGCCCGGGCTGAGTCCATCTTATCTCTATTCCCCATATTAATTTGAATTTTGTGTATCATTATTTCTGATTTTCAAAGGAAGCAGACTTGTGAGACCCTTTCGTTCCCCAGGCTAATCATACGGTGGAATTATCATTTCACATCTGTATTTCCTTTTTTTTTTTTTTTTTTTTTTCTATATCTAGATTTTAGATTACAAAAGCAAAGATATAAATAGTTTCTATCTTTGTCGAGAATTTGCGCTAATTTCTTAAAGAATTGCAAAAACATTCATGAGAAAGAACGGCGTTAAAAAAAAACTTCCATAAACAAAAGACATTAAATTGGGATTAAAAAAACAATTTTTTGACTTACTGTGACTAATACAGATTCTAGTAAATGTTCTAATTTTTAAAAAAATAAACAAAATATTAAAAAAAAAAAAAAGAATGTTGGTCTTTTCTTTTATTACATTTCAAAACATAGACTTGTTAGTTTTGAGTAACTAATTGAACTAACTTGGCTTTCAATTTTCTTCTTTTTTCTTTTATAAATTTCGATTTTTTTAAACAATCAAGCTTGGGTCTGCGCGAGCGGGGGGGTGCCCGGGTACCCAGGGCACCCCCCCTGGCTACGCGCATGATATATATATTTCTTTCTCTGGTGGTAGAGTATAAATGTAAGATCATATGTGACAAACAGTTAAAAATATTCTTAATTAGTTCCAGAAATTTTCTGAAAAATTGCTATTGCTCTAAAATAAAAAGTTTTCGTCGCAGAAATAACTATCTGCCACAAGTCTTGAGCATAACCCAGTGAATGTGGATTCTAAATTTCATCAAAATCGGTCAGGTTGTTTCAGGTAGCAGATGGAAATGGATCTTAAAGCTCACACATTTCTCATAGGATTGAACCCTGAGTGTATCAGTCTATGTGTTCATTAAAATAAGATGGGAGAGCTATAAGGACTAAATGTTTATTAAATAAACTATAACTTGAATATTTAAAATAGATCCATTGTTATACTATTCTCTGATATACAGAGCCAACAAACATATTCCTTAGAGCAGAGGTTCCCAAAGTGTGCTCTGCGGAGCCCTTGGGGCTCCGCCTATACTTTTCAGGGGCTCCGCGGTGTTCCAGGAAAATAAACAAAACATGAAAAAAATAAGCATATTGTATAGGGGAAAGGGGGGGGGGGAAATTCCATGGGACGAAAGTACGTAGGAATTTATGTGCGTGTGTGTGTGTCAAAAATAAATGCATCAATCACTGGGTTGAAAAATAGTATATGTTTTTAAATTGTATAAAAACTTGCATTATACATGTATCCATGTACATAATATTGTATATTATACTATCTATAATACTTTTAATTTTAACTACTTTATTTTACGTCTCTGCGTTTAATGTGATTTTACTTTTTTTATAGCTTTAATTTCTTTAATCTTTTTAGGTTATTTGTATATTTAGATTCTCTATACTTTTTTTCATAGTAAACCAATGTTTGTCGATTAAAACGCCTCTTTGTTTTCATAACACCTTGTGTCATTTAATAAACTCCTCATTATAATAATTTAATATTTGTATACGTTCTATATATAGTTTTTTCCTCATTGTATCTTTAATTTCTTTAATCTGTTTGTTTTATTTATTATTAATTCTTAGTTGTTTAAATTTTCTATGTTGTTTTGCATAGTTGAACTTTATTTTTAAAGCTATGTATGTTTCTGAAAACGTAATTTTTTTAACATCTTGTATCACTTAACAAAACCTCTTTAAAATTTTATTTTAATTGGTCTTATGATGCCACATATTCCTGTCAGAAATAAAGCTGTAACAATTAAAAAAATAAATATTAGTTCTTTGCATTTGTCATTACACTAACAATCTAAGCTTTTTCTCCAGCCAGTCATTGCTTAGAATTTTCATGGATGAGTACTCGCCCTGATATAAAATTAATTCCACCCATACATCCCGTTTTGTCAGTGAAGTGTTTGAACTAGTTTCAGTTCTTTTAATGCATGGATTTCTTAACACTATATCTATTTTGGGCCAAAAATAATGGTGAGAGAAAAAAAATTTCGAAACTAAAATTAATTACTAAATATTTCAAATAAAACATCTCCCAAAAACTGAACAATGGTGCACCTCTTAAACACTAAAAGGATGATATCCTTCTTAATGTATTTTTAATAAATGGCTCAAAAGAAGAAGCTCAGAGGCGTTTTATTTTCGTTGCAAATTTAGAAGTACTAGAAACGTAAAGAAGAACTAAAAAAGAATCCGTAATCGCATTATTCTTAAACGAGTGGGTGGGAATAGTGAAAACATGTTACATAATTATTCATAGTCGACTGGGCCAACGCATTTCACTTCTAGCCTATTTGGGATTATATAGAAGTCTCTTTTTGTAAACGAAATCTGTACAACTTACAATTTTTTCTATGGTGTGTGGTTGTCGCCATAAATAATAAGTTTCACGTAAGCTCCAATGCAAAGCATGACCCAGACAGAGTTACAATTTATTTTTAATTCTGGGTTCATACAGGAAATCCCAAAAGAATATTTTTTATTTTTAAAATGGATCTTATTAAATCTTTAACAGTTGTGCTCAAACATCGCTCGGGTAAGAATAATTTGTTTTTTTCATTGCTAAAAGCTTTCAGAAATACAAATTTTTTAATTATAATTTTAATTGTTTTTAGTGGACATATCTCGATTGTAGAAGAAAGATATTTTAATATAAAAAAAGTGGTTTTAGTCCTTATTTTTATTTTTATTTATTTATTTATTTATTTATTTTTTTTTTTTTTTGTCCAACAGTAGTAATTTTAAATAAAGCTGTTAAGACTGTTCTTAACTGCTCTGCTTAACAATTGTAAAACGTTTTGTCACATTTACAAACTCATTTTTTAACAGAAAGATAGAAAATTGGAAGGCCTGACTATGGAAGTGATTTTAAATCGAACTTTGTTTTTGATTTTATGCTAATTAAATATCGAGTTATAAGCGATTTCAATTACTTGATCATGCATATTTTTCCCATTGTAAGACTGTTTTTTCTGCTTTGGTTGATAAAAGCAATTCAAAACGCCAACTTTGACGACTTTTTAAAAAGATCTATTACGTTTGCATAAAAACAAAAAAGTGAGTGCAATTAGATTGTTTCTGAACAACACCACCTACTAGTCTCCCATGCATTTTTGAATAAAAATAAAATAAAACCTATGTCACAAAATTGTTCACAAACCCATGTTCACATATCCAGCAAATCTTACTCCACAATTTACTCCACAGGCATAAAAAATACCAATTTGTAAACTATAGAGTACCGTAGGATTGATGGGCTCTGCCTAAGAAATTTTTCTGAAAAAGGGCTCCGCGTGCCAAAAAGTTTGGGAACCACTGCCTTAGAGAACAGTCATAAGATTACGATAGAAGACATTCAAAAATTTCATGCTCTCAAAACAAGTTCTCTGCCTGATTGCAGAGTCAAGAAATAAACGTATTATCTGCTTGGTTGCAGATTCAAGAGTGAAAAACCCCCTTTGGGGAAATATAACAAGAAAAGCATAGAGATAAAATTAAAATGATCATAAATTTAAAAATATATCATTAACTTGACATAAAAGAATTAAAAACTCAATAAATCTCTAATAATGATTTAAAAAGTACTCAAGTTGACAACTTATCAATAAATAAAACATTAATTTTGACATAAAATAATTATAAGACCAATAAATCTCTTTAAATGAATTTAAATTAAATTAAGCTGTCAACTTGTCAAGAAACAAACATTAATTTAATAATAAATCAATATTAAGCATTTTTTAATCATTATTTTAGTCATAAATATTAATCAAGACTTTTATTTTGACAGTAATTGGTTTTCTCAAGGTCAAATCCATTAATATCAAGAAATTTGAAATATCAAGAATTTTTATTTGACAGTAATTAACCTGTCAAGGTCAAATCCATTACTATCAATAAATTTATTTCTTTATTTAAGGCTTACGCCTAAACAAACCCAGTTTTGTTTTTCCTTAAGTAAAGATATCTTCTGACTGTTAAAATAATGTATATTTAAAATACTAGCGGCCTTCGCCCGCTACGCTGGTCGGTTTATCTAAAGAAATCTTGAAGAAGTAGTTAGATAAGGTTCAGACATACATTAAAAAAAAAAAAAAGCAAGTCGATCATTCAAAAAACGTTGGGAAATATCAAATATTTACTGTAATTTTTTAAGAAAAACAAAGTTTCGAAAAAAAAAATTAAATCGAAAAAAAAATTACACTGACATATTAATGCAAGGAAATTTTCCCAGAGAGAAAATTCGCCTTGAATACAATATTTCAAATTCTTTTAATTGCTTATAGGCGTTAATGCCAACATAGTGAAAAAAAATTCCATGCTGGGAATCGAACCCGGGCCATCAGTATGGCGCACTGACGTTCTACCGACTAAACCACATGGAACGACAGCCAGCTTGAAACTTTCTCATACTTAAGTAGACTGGCGAAAACATAACGATAGCGCGTTTTAAAATCGCACAGTGACATCTATTGGATTTTATATGTACTAAAAAACGTTATGTACTAAAAAACGTGAGCAGCGCACCTAATAGTTTCTTTTGTTTCTTTTTGTTACTTTTTTGTCTGTTGTCCGATTTTGATGAAACAAAGCCTATACACTGCCCGGGAGTGTGCATTCTTCATTAGTGAAAACCGCATAAAAATCCATTCAGTAGTTACGAAGATAACCTCGAACAAACAGACAGACAGACAGACAGACAGACAGACAGACAGACAGACAAAAAATTCAAAAAAAATTTTTTTGTGTTTCATTGGTTTTCTTTTATCGCCCTGACTCCATTTTTGTCAATTATCTTCAATGTACAGACACACCGGGTCCTACTGTTTTATTATATGTGTTATATCTGTTATGATGTGCACTAGATGGCGCCATCAGCGCCAGTCAAAAGGCAGTTCAGCCGCGAACGATGTTCGGGAGTTCGTTCGTTGTCAGCCACGATGTAAGACGGTCGGATCTTGGATCCAGGAATAAATTCTTATATCTTAATGCATCCAGCTCTAGTGATCATTTAGTATTTCCATACACCTTTAGAAATGTTTTAGTGGCGACGAGGATAAACTCTATCGATGTTTTTTCAATAAAAAAAAATGTTTTTTGACGCGATTTTGAAGAAAGAGCGTCAGCGGTGGATGGCCGCGTGTTCCTACTAGGCCTAAGCGCCGATCGGCGGACGGACGTTACGGCGTTAGCGAAGCAGGCTTAATCGGCGACCGGCGACCCCAGAATTGTTTATTCAAGTTCCGGCATGGCTTCTTTTGGTTGTATTGCAGAATTTAATCCATCGGTCGAATCCTGGAGCGAATACTCCTAAAGATTGGAACAGTTCTTCATCGCCAACGCCATAGTCGAAGACAATAGAAAGCGTGCTGTTTTCTTAACGGTGGTAGGACCTGCCACTTACGGATTGCTTCGGAATCTGCTATCGCCGGCTGCACCCACATCTAAGACATTAGCGGAACTCATCGGCATCCTCAACGGACATTATGATCCAGTGCCTTCAGAGATCGTGGAGCGATTCAAGTTCAACAGCCGCGTACGGCGCGCGGACGAATCAGTGGCCGATTATATCGCAGAGCTTCGGAAATTAGCGAAGTATTGCAATTACGGCGAATCTCTGGATATGATGCTCCGTGATCGGATAGTTTGTGGTATACAAGACGAAGGAATACAACGAAAATTGTTATCAGAAAGCAATTTAACCCTTTTGCGAGCGTCGGAAATTGCCGTTTCAATGGAAGCAGCTGCGAGGGATGCTGTTGATCTGAAGATATCTGAAGTAAAAAAATTACAAGTTACGGCGCAACGGCCGCGAAAAAACGAGATCGTTAAATCGGCGTCCAATTCAAATAACGGCCGTACAGGGAAGAAGTGTTATCGTTGTGGCGATTCCAAACACCATTCTTCTGATTGTAAACACAAAAATAGCACGTGTTATAGCTGTAAAAAATTGGGGCACCTGTCAAAAGTGTGTTTATCAAAGAATAAACAAGGTTACAAACCTAAAGTTAACTTAGTTGCTGAATCTAAAGAAGATTTAGGCAGTAAGGAGTATACAATTTTTAATTTAAGAGATAACAAGAGAGATTACCCTCCGGTGAAAATTACTTGTGAGATCCAAGGCCAGCCTGTTATTTTTGAAATTGACTCAGGGGCTCCATTTTCCATAATGCCTGTAAAACTGTTTGATAAAATTAGAAGATTCTGCCCTCCTTTGGAAAAAACGAACATTAAGCTTCAGTCTTACACCAACAATACCATTGATATTTTGGGAGTTACAAATGTGAATGTGGTGTTCCAAGCAAGAACAGAGACTTTACCTCTACTAGTGGTTTCTCAGGGAAGCACTAATTTAGCTGGGCGAAACTGGATTGTTCCATTAAGCCTAATGAATGCGTTTGATGCCAACATGAACCACACATTACATTGTGTAAGGACTGAGCAGCTCAAGCTAGATGGACTTTTAAAAGAATTCCAGAATATTTTCTCACCAGGCTTGGGATTAGTGAAAGGAATTAAAGTTCATCTTACCTGTAAAACTGGTGAACCTCCGAAATTTTTCAAGGCTCGTCCTGTACCATATGCATACAAGGAAAAAATCAACAAGGAAATAGACCGCCTTCTTGCAGATGGCATTTTAGAGCCAGTTAAAACTTCTGATTGGGCAGCTCCTATTGTTCCTGTGCTGAAGCAAGACGGCAGAATTAGAATATGTGGTGACTTTAAGCTAACAGTCAATAAAGTAACAGAATTAGAGCAGTACCCTCTGCCAAATATCGAAGATTTGTTTGCTGAAATGTCTGGGGGTACAGCATTCACTAAATTAGATCTGCGGGATGCATACTGTCAACTAGAGCTCGATGAAGAGTCAAGACGCCTGGTAGTGATAAATACGCACAGAGGTCTCTTCCGGTACACACGCCTGGCTTTTGGCATTGCTTCCGCCCCGGCTATTTTTCAACGTGAAATTGACAAGATTTTACAAGGGGTAAAAGGAGCCTCTAAATACTTGGATGACCTTCTAGTAACTGGTAAAACCGAAGCAGAACATCTACAGAACTTACAAGAAGTTCTCTCTCGTCTGCAAGCAGCAGGTGTAAAGTTACATCCAGAAAAATGTGAATTTCTCAGACCATCTGTGGAATATCTTGGTCATCGTCTGGACAAAGATGGATTGCATCCAGTTGAATCGAAGGTCAAAGCGATTACAGATGCTCCGGAACCAACAAATGTAGACGAGCTACGTTCTTTTATTGGCCTAATCACATACTATGCGAAATTTTTACCTAACATGTCAACACTGTTAGCACCCTTATACCAGTTGTTGGAAAACAAACGGCCATGGAGATGGGGTTCAGCACAACAAGAAGCTTTTAAAAAAGCTAAAGATGTCCTGCAAACCTCATCATTACTAGTGCATTTTGACCAAGACAAGGAAGTGATCCTGGCTTGTGATGCAAGTCCTTACGGGCTTGGTGCTGTTCTGTCACATAAAACTCCAGATGGTGATAGACCAATCGCTTTTGCTTCTCGCTCCCTGACGAAAGCAGAAAAAAATTACAGTCACATTGAGAAGGAGACTTTAGCCTTAGTGTTTGGAGTGACTCGATTCCGGAACTATCTCTTGGGACGTAAATTTACGTTACTTACAGACCATCGTCCTTTGGTAACTTTATTATCAGAAGAAAAACCAGTTCCATCAGTTGCTGCAGCCCGTATCCAGCGATGGGCATTGACTTTATCTGCCTACGTTTACAAGATAGAGTACCGAAAAGGGAAGTTGCACGGAAATGCTGATGCTTGCAGCAGACTTCCACTGAAATCTGAAATGGCGGAGCCTCCAGTACCTGTCGAGTCGGTTTTGCTTATCCGACAGTTAAATGATAGTCCACTGACAGCACATCTAATCCAAAGGGAGATAGACAAGTGTCCTGCACTGAGCCGTCTACGATCTCATATTCAAAATGGGTGGCCAAAGAAAGTGACAGAAAATTTACAAGCCTTTTGGCATATCCGACATGAACTGTCAGTTGAGGAAAACATCATTCTCAGAGGTTCCCGTGTTTTTGTTCCAGGAAAGTTTCGTCAATTTGTTTTGGATGAACTGCACAGTGCTCATCAAGGGATTTCTGCTATTAAATCTCTGGCTCGTTCCCATGTCTGGTGGCCTGGTATTGATCGGGACTTAGAAACAAAAGTTCGAAACTGCCTCGACTGTCAAGAAAATGCTGCAGCTCCTCCTTCGACACAAATCCCTTGGCTCACACCTAAAAAACCTTGGGAGAGAATCCATATCGACCATGCAGGTCCTGTAGAAGGCCATTGGCTATTAATTATAGTTGATGCCAAAACAAAATGGCTTGAAGTGATTCCAGTGCCCAACACCACAGCAACTTCAACAATAATAGCTCTGCGTAACCTGTTTGCACGTTTTGGCTTACCAGAGAGCTTAGTCAGTGATAACGGACCTGGCTTCCGTAGTGACGAATTCACAAATTTCTTGAAAAGAAATGGCATTACACCAATTAAAACCGCACCGTACCATCCAAATTCAAATGGTTTAGCGGAAAGAGCAGTGCGTACAGTAAAAACTGCATTGAAGAAAGCTAAAGAAGGCACTTTCACTGAAAGACTGACCAGATTTCTTCTGAATTTTCGAAATACTCCATCAAAGGCAACGGGTATATCTCCAGCTGTGGCAATGTTCGGACGACCTCTTCGCATGCGTTTGGATCTTATCCGCAGTGCTAAAGTTAAAACATCTGAGAGGGGAGATACCCATAATAGCAAATTTACAGAAGGCACTCCTGTCTGGGTGCGCTCTTTTACCCGGGGCCCATCTTGGGTTGCTGGAAAGGTTACAGGAACAATGGGGAATACAATGTGCAAAGTCAAGACAACTTGGGGTATTTGGACACGACACATTGATCAAATTCGTTACAGGCAAGAGGACACTCTACAGGAAATTCCTCCAGCTCCAGAACTACCAGATTCTGTTTCTTCAGGATCAGATGTGTCAGTGTCTACAGTGCAACCGAGAGATGTAGTAGAGTTACCAGCTGTTCAGGTGACAGACACCCTTCTACCTCCTACGCTGTCTCCGCAGGTAAGTGTCCAAGAACACAGTTCTCAGGCAGATCCTCCGGCACTCTCGCCGCAAGCAGTTTTGCAGAATCCAGGAGCGCCACTTCCTAGACGTTCCACTCGTCCAAAAGCAAAACCTGAACGTTTGCAATATTAGACTTTTTGATTTGGACTGTTAAATTTTGAACTGTGTCAAGGACTTTATTTTTTATTGTATTGTGCATGTCTAACAACTTGAATATTTCCTTTAAGAAGGAAGAGAATGTTATATCTGTTATGATGTGCACTAGATGGCGCCATCAGCGCCAGTCAAAAGGCAGTTCAGCCGCGAACGATGTTCGGGAGTTCGTTCGTTGTCAGCCACGATGTAAGACGGTCGGATCTTGGATCCAGGAATAAATTCTTATATCTTAATGCATCCAGCTCTAGTGATCATTTAGTATTTCCATACACCTTTAGAAATGTTTTAATATGTATAGATAATAAACAATTTGTTAGAAATTCACATATTAATAAATATCAAATATTGTATTAATGGAAATATAAGTGGAAAAATAATTTTGATACTTATAAACACACAATTTATAAATAAAAAATTATTATTTTTCTTTTTTCAATAACAACATTTTAATGATTTGGAAAACACATGGTAAATTTTAGTATATTATAATTTTTTAATATACAGTCACCTGAAATACTTAAAAAATAACTAATTTGTTCTTCTACGGTCATAATCATAAGAACCCAAACCCTGTATTGAAAGTACACAGTAGAAAAATATTAATGACATTTAAAATTTGTTTCAAGATTGATTTTCTCATTTAAAAATGCCTTTTTACACAGAAATAACAACTAGTCCTAAATATTCCTCAATGGAGGTTTTGCGATTTTCCTTCCCCTGAAAATCTGTTTAAAATAAAAAATTTGTTATCATTTCCAATTATTGTTAAAAATCCACAAAACCCACTATTTTTTATCCTTTAAAAATATCAATGTATAACTGCGGAAGAGAAACATGAATTCTATTTTTCAGAAATTTCAAAAAGGTATTTCCAACAGAAAGAGTAGATAGACAAGATATATAAGATGGTTTCACTATGTTACAAACACTGGCCATGTCAAGGCTTGAGTATCAGATGAAATAGTCCTCTTTATATCCCATCTGTAACAATCGAATTCCCTTTCAAACTGAATTTTAGAAGATTATAAAATCCTATGACAAGAAACTTAATTCTAAAAAATCTGTTTTCTGTCTTTTTTTAAAATCTAAAAGGGTTACAAAGGCAGGTATTACACATGATAGTTTTAGGGATATTGTTCTAGAGCATATTGTTACAAATAACACAGACAGACTATTCAATATGATGAACATTTTTAACCCATTCAAGACAGGCATCACATGCAGTGACAGTCAAAAGTAACTGGCAACATAAAATGTTTAGTTAATTTGTAAATATACCCATATGAAATGGAATATCAAAGTGATACTTAAGCTTTACATTGACAAAATTTAATGCAAAGGAAAGCACAGGTTTTTAAACATTTCCAGCCACCTAGGCAAGTTTTTTTTTATTTTTTTTTTGGGAGGGGGAAGGTGTTTAATAGAAAATAACAGTAATGAACAACATTTACAATTAGTATTTTATTACCATAACTTTAGCAGTAAGTACTGAGATGCAGCTAGCAAGCATTGATTCAATGGACAGTTGAAAATTGTCTATGGTAAGTTTTTTCTATTCTTCTTGCAATTTTTGGAAAAATTTTGCTGAACTGGAATGTTTATAATTCTGCATACGTTTGTATAAAAACATTCCAAAGATTTCTATTGGATTCATATTGAGAGTTTGGGCTGGCCATTTCAAAAAGAAATTTTTTTTTAATGTGCAAAAGCCGCTGTTTGACAAGCCTGCATATATTCTTTGGGTCGCTATCATGCTGAAACAAATAATTGCGATCACAATTTTTCCTCCAATAAGGCAGCAAAGGGTTTTGCAAGATATCCTTATACATTGTATCAATAATCTTGCTGCAGATTTCAATTGGTGGGTCTATTAGAGTCACAATGGGTTCGGGTCAAGTTAATTTTATCTATAAAACGACTCTAATGATTTTCTATAAATTTCTTAAGGCATCGTTTTTGGGCTCAAGAAAAACATTAAGTTAGGTCACATGTTTGAAAAAAAGATTAGTGGGTTATTTTGGATTCATATGGCTCAGGTTAAGCTAATTGTATCTGAAATAGCAAGAATGATACAATGAAAACAATATATCGATTTGAGGTCAATGCTAGTTTTGACTGAGCTTAGCTCTGTAATCTCTGCTAGTTATACTAAGATAAGAATATTTCTCTTTATGGAATAACTTATGAGATAATCTAATTTCTACATCATAAATATCAGATGGATGCTGAGGAGAGAGCTTTGTATGAAATGGTATGATACATATATAACATGTTTTTACTCTCTTTAATATGCAAAATAAAGTAAACCAAATAAATAGAAAAGTGGGAACAAACTCTATATTGCAGCTTTCATTTCATCCCCAACACTATGACCCTCATTCCTTTCCATTTTCAAAGATCCTTGCTTTTTCCGGCATGCCAGGAAAGACCAGAGATTATATTCAAATTCTGGTCTCCCTCGAATTTTGCGGCATGCCAGCTAATGCGGAGGAATATGGTACAATCTGGCAACTCTAGTTGTTTGTTATATTTTTGTTAGAGTGATGTTTTCTCAGGTGAATTAATACATTTTGTCTTGATATTTTTAGCTTAAAGATGATATTTTCCAAAAAATTAAATTTAAATTTGTATAAAATTATTCCCAAATGAGATTTGAATATTTATATACATATATATTTTTAAAAAGGTTTCAGTGTTGTTTTCTTAGAATAAATATGTAAGAAGATATAAAAACAGTATTTTTTATCTATTTGCAACATATTGTCTCCTTAGAGAAGGATTGAAAAGCAATGTTTATGTTGCATCTTTCATCCACAGTAACTTATTTAATTACAAGTATGTAAACATGACATGGGGCATTAAATTAATTTTAGTTTTTCTTGTGCTTTTGCTTATTTTAATTATAATAAAATTGTCAACATCCTAAATTTAAGAATATTTTATTTTATAATATTGTCAGTTATACGCTAAACAATAAAAATATTATTAATAAATAATGTACAAAGTAAGAAGTACAGGAAACATACTATTTTTGAAGGATTTTTATCAGATTTCAGATTTAGTTAAGAGTTTAAATTGTTGCTGCTCAGATTTTGGTGTAAAACACTTAATTGGTGGTGTTACTATGCTGCATTTTTTAGGAAGCATTAACATAAATGAGATTGAAGAAAGCTTTGGGATTACCACTTTTGAATAGTTTTTTATTCATTAAATACACATGCATATTTTACATATTTTAAGGATGGTGTATAAACATATAGGTATAAAACATTGATTCATTGCTTTCTACATTTGTTTTTACTTTAATTTCTGTTACTATTCCATTTACTTTTTGAAATTAGCAATATATTTTATTCTCGCACAGTCTAAGGTATTTATTGCAATATATCACTAATATTGATATTAACTCATTGATATATTGCGAATGCGATAGTAAAATTCAGATATCATCCAGCCCTACCAAACAGACAGTTAACATATACACACTACACTTACAATGCATTGTACAGCAACAGTAATACTGTTCAGAAAAGTGAAACTTTAACAACAAATTTAAAATTATAGTGACTGCATGTGTCTGATTATTGACTGACTGAGATTGCTTGGTGTGATAGTGACATATTTCATAATGTGGTTAAATAAATAAATTTAGCTTGGCTTGCAGTCTCTTAGATATATCGTCACCTGAGAATAAGATGGTTCTATCTGGCCAAAAATCAATTTTGAGTTAGAAGACTTTGAAAATCATCATGCTGTGTGCGTGCAGCTATTAAAGTTTGCAAAAAACTTTTGGCATTAATAGGTTCATAAGTAGGCATAGACAGTAATTCTACATAATCAAAGTTTTTAAATAACATTTTCATAGATTTTTTTACAATTAAAAAATATGATAGAACCATATTATTCTCAAACGTCGTGTTATCCTTAGAATAAGATGGTTCTATCATGAAAAAAAAAACATATTTTTCTTAATTTGTATAATTTTTTATAATTTAACAAAGTGAAATTTCGTTGATTAATTCGAATAAACTTCAGGGATAGTAAAATATTTATTACTATTTATATTGTAGCACAGTAACAGCAAATTGCCACTTCCGCTTATTCATACTAATTAAACCACCTTCACAAAACTATTGAATATATATAAGTTAAATATATTATTTCACTGAACATAAAATAGCTTAAACATTTAATTTTATTAAATAGAAACCCAATAGTTTTCCTTTCTTAGCGTGCTATTTCAGTGGGGAAGTATGAAAATTAATACAAAAAATTGTGATTATATTGATAAATGAAATTGAAATGAATTATAAATGAAATTTTTCGTATTACAGTCAGGTATACTCTTCATCTAAACAAAAGACTATATCTCTGAGGAAAAAATTTTCTTTTTAAAACAACAAAATAAGTTTGATACTCTTTTGTTAGTCGAAATTTTGGAATGTTCAATAAACCATGCTTCATTTTATATTATAGTTAGGATAACTTCTCTTAAGCATATTTTGAAAATTGAATCTTTCATCTCTTGGAAACTACTTTAGTATTCTCTGAAGGTCTTTTATTTTATCTTTGTTAATGCAATCCTTCTTTCTCTGTGCTACTTTAGGATTTGGTAAAGTCCTTTGTGTAAATGATGTTGATACTCCTCGTCGTTTGGAGGGGCTCCTTTGCAAATTCACCGCTGTGATATTCTGGTCGCAACAGCTGCTTGTCTTAAACCCAATATTATAAAGAAGTTGTGTGAATCATAACTGTAGCATTTTGGTCTATGGAACGAGATTATAGGCAATTCTTTTTGCTACACGAGGGGAAATCTAAGAACTGTTCTGATTTCATTCTCAGGGTTGTAAATGGATTAGTGCGATTTACGCTCAGCAACAGATGTATAAATGAAAAATATTCTGCTCCATTCTTTGCTCCTTCTATTTGGCTCTGAATATTATCCACTTCTTGCACACATGAATGTCCAGGTGTACAATATCTTAGAGTAAAGTCCATAATATTTGGATAAGATTGCATAAGTATTGCAATTGCCTAAGATATCATTTGGTTTCTATTCTGAGGAACACAACTGTCACAATATAAATTTATACTATCAGCATGTAGAAAGTCTGTCAGTATCTTCCGAACAGTCATTGATACAGCTGAGCTTATGTCATTCCCATCTCTGCCTGACATGTCGTCTATCCACAAGGAACAATATGCTTTCTTTTCTTTCTTCCATGTTGCCTGTGCTCTCATGTTATACACGTAAATTTTCTTTATCGAAAAATTTGCTGACATCACTTTTGGAACATGTTATAACTTTTCTAATACAAAGCAAATGACTGACTTATCAGGGGAATTTCTGTCATCATTTCTAAAAGTTCTGGCTGATTCAACTTCTTTTTTGTGCAGATCATATTTAAATTGCATGTCATTATTAATTTCTACCTGGATTTCAGCATGTTTATACTCCTGACAGTAACCACACCTATCTTTCTTTGATTTATTGAATTCTATGTTGAACTGCGCATTAAATATTACCTATAACATGAAAGTTTCACTGGCTCTACATTGCTTTCTCTGCATTACTGAAAGTACAAGTCATAAATTTTCCATAAGTTAAGACCTGATTCTAAATATGTTTTTTTAGTGCTTGCTCTGTTGTAGTGTGACTCAATGTTGGGAAAAGATATGAGCTTTTATTTTATACTTGATATCATTTGAGACTATTCTGCTTAAAAAATTGCCTATTTTGTTCGCAGCTGGAAACAAGGTATTGCCAGTAGGACGTACATAACTAGATAAAGGCACTTTTAACTTACGAAAAACCCATAGTCTTGCTATTAATTGGACTTTTAGAAATTACTTTTAATGATTTTTTAAAGTTGTTTTAGCATCAAGTATATCTAGAGCTCATGCTTGTCATTACGCTAACTGTCATTAACTGTCATTGAACTGTCATTAAGCTAAACTGTCATCCATTCTTCCCACAGGATTTTCTAAATCTAAATGAATTAGGATTAGTCCTTCATCCCTGCTTGGATCAGATTCATTAATAAAATTAAATACAATTCGTTTTGCATATCGACGTACTAAAAAACAAATTTAAAAGGATTTTTACTGATAAAAAATTCCTCTATATTTTACCGAAAAAGATTTAGTTATTGAAATAATATATTCTTTCACACAAGAAATAAAAGATTGCCGGTTTTCCTTATACATTGTAAAATAAAATAATAATATATTATCTTATATGCTGTCTGCGATTATTTTGCACATAGAACTCTGTTATTCTGACTGCTTTCAACAATTTATGATAGAACTATATTATTCTGTTTTGCAAGCGGATGTAAATTATATATATCGAAATTTTAATGCAGAAATGCATTCATTGATACAAATAGAACCAAAACCATAGAACCTATGCCAAAAAGTCCATTTTTTTAAAAATGTCAGTTAGAACCTTATTATTCTCAGGTGACGATATGTTCAAGGAGATCCAGGAATCTATAGACCACAGTTTAAGAACTGCTGGTCTAAGGGATCATTCATAATGTTTTCAGTATTTCAATATTCTGAAAAACACTGTACTTAATAAGCACTGAAATTTTCATTGTTTAGACATCAGTAAATTACAGTAAAATGTCACAATAACATTAAAAATGTAATAGTAAACTCGATGTAATATGATAAGTATATTACCTCTGCACACTGTACTTTGGCAATATAGCCATTATTTTGCAGCTCAAGCCAGTTAGCTTCATACAGTTTAGGACCAATTAGAAAATTTAAGTCTTGAATTTTATCATCTTCTCTCACTAAAGTTGCAGTTAGACCCAATTTACAATGGGCTTGAACAATTGTTAGCACACGTCTGAACATCTTAGCTGGAATGGTATGTACTTCTAAAAAACAGAAGAAAAACAATTGTTAATTGACATATAGGTAGAAAGTATTTATAAAAACAAACTAACATCAAACAGTCAAACATATTCAAGAAAAAATAATTACATATGTAAAGCAATTAGTTCAAATTAAATGTATTTCAAATGAAAATTTTCATAAGCATTTATTTATTTACTTAATAGAGTGAAACTCAATAAATGAAAATAAAGAGTAAAAGATTAAGCATAAAAAAGTAAAAGTACTAAGCTTGATAGTCAATGTTTGAAAATTAAGTACACTTTTGAAAAATCAATCTTTTATTAACAGAAAATAAAAAATAAAAATGGCAGGGAGGGGGATCATATACACTGTTCAACATTGAGATTGCAATACCAAGAAGAAAAAACATTAAAATTCACAGAATCGACAGATATGTTAATGATACAGAAATAATTTTTAAAAAATGAAGACAAAACATTCAAATCTACTTAATTTATTAAATATGGAATATGACCTTATTATGTTGAAGTATATGAGTTTACATGTCTTGGCATGTAATCAATGAGGTTATTAATGATTGTCTGAGTAGGGCTGGTAGGGTGTTTTCTAGCGAAGGATTGCTGATAATGTTGGCCACGTGGTCCCTAAACCAATCTTTGACCATGCCTGCAGAAGAAACTGGTTATTGAAAAGAAATTTTTTCTATTCTAACTCCTATTTCCATATGGATGTACAACCAGTGGCATAGCTATGTTTTTTGGCGCCCGGGGCCAGCAAGAAATTTTGCGCCCCCACCCCAATATACATATATAACAATTTCTCTCAATTTGGCGCCCCTAGGCCTCGGCCCCCGGGGCGGACGCCCCCCTTAGCTACGCCACTGTGTACAACATGATAAACTTTGAATGTAGTGGTGTGAGGTCAATTGAATATCCGTCTGTTGCTGTTCAGTTGATGGATTATGAGCCAGTAAACCACCATCAGTCATCTGGCTCATAATCCAATGTTGCACAAGTGCCTTTTGATGATTTAAATAAACACTGCTGGACCTCCTGTGTTGATGTCCAAGTTCACTTGCAGTAATGTATGCATCAACCTGCAAAAGTCTTTTAATTTGATGATTCACCTGGAGAAAAATTTATTTTTGTCTACTTCTAAACATTTGATTTCCTTGTTCTTGTAACTGGTGGGAGATATAATGATCAACAGTACTAATGTGCCCTAAACATGTAGCAGTCTGCTGGAACGATAAACCAACATATCTGAGTTGAAAGATTATGATGGTCCTCTCCATTTGTGAAATATGATGATAATTTTGTTTAGAGTAAAAGTTAGGATTATGATTTTTCTTAGATTTTCCTCTGTTTGAGGTTTTCTGAGATTCATTTTTACTCTTTTCAATTTTCCTGAAATTTTCCTTTGTTTTGTATGATTTCCTGAGATAATTTTTTGAAGTCTTGAAATTCATTAATGTTAGTGACATAAAAAAAAGGCTACAGTTGCAAATTTTTTAATTTTCTGGGCTTGAGTTTAGAGAGCTTCTGCTTTCCCTGTCAATCTGGACTTTGTGCACAGAGTGTGTGTTTGTCACTCCATATTTAATTCTACTAAATCTTTAATTTGATTGAAGAAATATTGTACTTGTGTATTGCCTCCATCAAATGCTTGGACATTAATGATAGGTTTTGACACCTGGTTATTACGTGTATTATTAGTTCGAATCATGTAATTTCCAACATCAGAATTGGATATGGATGTTTGTGGACTAAGTTCTGCATGCTTGTGGTGACTATAGTATTGTTTTTTTTTTCTTTCTTGTTTTGGGACGCATGATTTTTCAGGATAAATAATGAAATCTTTCCTGTATTACAAAAATTATACATGTGATAAACCTTTAAATAAATTAGCATCTGCGTCCATTTATAATAATAAATGATAATTATCCATTAGTTATTGAATTTTCAAATGCGTAACTATCAGATTTCTTAGTTTTTAACTTTTCCTTAATAACATCTTCAGTAGTATTCTTTTAATCAAAGAACTTTTTCTTTTGTTTAACTAGGTAGAGTGTTTTGTTTTAATCACTCTACTTCTCATTGGATAAATGTTATAGTTCATCATTCAAAATATGAAATTGCTTACATACCTTTAATATTTTTTAAAAAAAATGTGAAAGGAATTCTTAATGAAGAAGTTTGGAAGCTGTCCTTTAAAAACACTTTTTTCCTGGTTCAAAAATCGCAGTGTAAAAGCAAGCAGGAATTGATCGATCTTGGAATAACATAACTAAACATGTTAATTGAAAGATTAAAAAAAAAAAAAAAAAAAATCTTTCATTTTTTTTTCAATCATTTTAGATAAAAAATAAAATTTAAAAAAGGGGATAAGAACACTGCATTAAAAAAATAATAGTAAGGAATTTTTTTTCATTCATTCCCTTAAAAAAACATTGCTCTCATTTGGATCAGAATTGGACAAACAACTAATTGAAAAGAGTGTGAAAACTCTCTATGAGGGTTGCCTTAAGTTTCCTACAAAAAGTAAGGAGAAAAAGATATTTTTGGGAACAAACTGCTTTATTGCTTTTCAAAATATTCATTGGATTTACATTGGATAAAGAAAAGGGAAAAAAAAGAGTGATTAACACATACCATCTAACAACATTAATCCCCATTCCTGGTCTTTCAACCAATTCATAACCTGTTCAGCTTCCCAAGACCGTTTTTGCATGTGAGTAATCATAGAATATGTAGTAATACAAATGCCACAACCTAAAATTAAAGATAACATTTTAGAATTATAAAGAAAGAAACTGCAAGTTTATCCTAATAATAATGTACTAATATTTTGAAATTATAATGAATATCAACACAAAAAATAACAGATAAAAATATACCAAAAGTTCCTGAATATAATTTGTGTGAAATTTTTGAGATGAAATTAAGCATTCAAAATAACAGTTTATGCTATTTAAATTCAATAAGGATTGAAATAAAGATTAATTATTAGATTCACAATGCACATTTCAAGAAATAAAACTTCAAAAATACATATTTAACTAACATATAATTTCAGAGTTCTGTGTATGCCACTGCCACATAATCTCTAACCCCAGCTCAAAATAAATAAATAAAAAATTACTTTGAAAATTAAACTGCAGATGACACATGGATATTTGGGACCTTACAAAAATTAGACTTAAATTATGTATGTGAGAACTATGATTAAAAAAATAGTTCGGATACAGAAACCATCCCAAAAACTGAATTCTCAACTGTAGCTGAGTAGCTAAATTTGTAGGTACAATTAGAAATATTTATGAAAATATATCTTCTGATTGAGGAAAATAAACTGATTGAATTAGCTAGTTCAAGTGTTTGGTTTTAGTTAGCAGGCACAACAAAGGATAAAATATGAAAAACAATTCCAGCAAACAAACAAGAATAAAATAATTTATTTACAGTTTCAAATATTTGTCAAACTATTTTTATTATAAAACTTTGGTATATTTATATGATTTATATGTATCATTATACTAAAATAGAAAAAAAAAAAAGTTAGAAAAATTATTTAACAGTTTACCTACCCATTGGTTTATCTTTAGCATCTGAAGTGAAGCGACATATAAGACTATCATCAGCAGTAGACCACATTTTAAACTAAAGATATATGTACAAAAATTAAAGCATTTTTAACATAAAATAGATAAAAAGAGTAATGCAGGGAAAACCACTATATATTCACTATCTAATAAATGCTCAAAAGTAATTAAAAAATCAACAGTTGTAATCAAATATATTAAAAAAGAAGACATGCTGCATAAAAAAGGGTGGGAAATGCTTACATTGTGTACAAAACATACATTTAAAATATATAGTCAAAATTGGATGTCAAAGTTTGACCTGGTCTTGATTTCTAGATGACTGCTAAGCAATTTTTACATATATCATTTAAAAGTAGATTTATTTCTAACTGTTTAGTAGCAATACTATTTTTCTATTATAATTAGTTACAGGGTAACTAAGAGTAAATAGGGGGTATTTACTGCCCCCGCCCTCCACAACTATACATTGTTATACCAAAAGAAAAAAAAGAGAGTCCAATATTTTACCAAAAATTGTCAATAAAAAAAACCATATGCACGTGCATAGTGGTTTAAACATATTTATGGTTTAATTAAAAATGGCTGTAACTAGAGGAATGGTATTTTCATCGTTATTTAGGATTAGACAGATTTTGACAGTGAAAATATTTGTGGAAAACCATGAACATAGTGAAATCTATCATCAAATTTCTCAGTTTGTTGGCTGCACCTAAATTGTGTAAACTTGACTAATATTTTGGTAAAACACAGAACATTATTTGTAACAGTGTAAGTAATGAAGATAAATTTATTGTATGACATAATGATATAATATATAAATAATCCTTATCCGTTTATCCAGGCTTGAATATAATTCCTTATTACATAATATAACTGAAATATATGCATACAGACAAAACAAAATTACCTGTGTTTTCCATTGTTCAACAGAAACACCAGAATTACATAGCACTAAGCATCTCTTTCGAACAGTGCAACAGGCAGTAACACCAACTAAAGATTTACCAGCACCTGAAAAAAAAAAGAAAAGAAAAAAAAAAACTTGAGTGTCATAAGGAAATAGTTATGTAAAGATATAAGAACATGCAGGATTCAGAGTAGGAAAACACAATGATAAACCTACGGATCAACTGCTAAAATCAGATTTTCAGGATGATATCCACCAAGATCCGCGTTGGCAGAAATGATTGCGTTTTAATATGCAAATCAAATTTTAACTAATTTTGAAATTTCAGTCGTGAACTCAATGAGGTGTTTGTTCATGCTGCTGTTTCCTCGTCTAGCGGTCAATATCACTTGCTTTCTGCACCACTGATACTGATTATAACTGTGATGACAGGTATGTGAGATACATATTGTCGACCATCTGGCATAAAGACTAGACTACATTAACTAAATAGGCTGTATACACAGTCTGTCACTAAACTAGAGGCCCATCAGCAGTATTTAATTTTGCTACTATTGCTCTTGCTGGTATTGTTTTGTTGTGCTGGGCCCTTAATGCCACATATTCGTCATCTGTGGATGTTGTTGTTGTTCAGAGGAACTTCTACTAGCATTTCCCATTGAATGTAATCTTAAAACAGTACACTGGTCAATACCAATGGCTTCAACAACATCAGCCTGACACCAGCATACTAATAAAACAATCATATGTAAATTCATCTAATTGGTAAGTAATTAACAGACCATCAATAAAAATGATCAAAATTATCTCTCAAAACAACAACAAATTAAAAAAGTCATCCATTGTCACAATTCAACTACTTTGCAATTTGAAGCTTTTGTCCATTTGATGTGATTGGTTTAAAAAAAATACACAATTACCCTTAGTTTGAATACAATTTTCTTATAAATGTGTATGAATTTTTAAAGTTTTCCTACAAACCTTTTTGCAAAAACAAAGATTTATAGAAATATGCAATACTTTTGCACATTATTGTACAAACAAAATAAGAAATAAAACATAGTAGTCATTTATTTAGAGTGAGTTTGATGTCGAACTGAAAATATTTCATAGAAAATGATATCATAAAAATTAATTAAATTTTTTCCTTTGAATTTAAATGTGCTGTAGTAGATGTTTTAACTGAAAATGCAAATATTTATTTAACTTAAAATAAATGAGGATACTACATTATTTTATTTCATTTATAGTTAAAGTTTCTGTTTTATGTATGAAATATGCAGATTTCCCATTCAGAATATCGCTAGTACTGTGTGCAAAAATATAGTGAGACAGTCTGAATTTTTATTAGTTTATAAAAGTTAAATACAAGCATACATGCACACACACACACACACACACACACATATAAATCTTATACTTCTTTAGGGTGTTGCAACACAAACAAAATAAGTGCATTATAAAGTGAAAAAGAAAAAATCTATTTCAATAATGATAAATTATGGCAAGGAGTTTAAAAAAGGAGTAGTGTGGCCAGGGAAATTTAAAAAGTTGATAAAAGTAATTTTACTCATGTTCTAAAATGAATATACTATATCAAGTTTCATGAAAATCAGTCAAAAACCGTAATTTGTTTAAGGAACCAACAAACCAATAATGATTTTTATAGACATAATAGGCTCACAATAATTATATATATATGTATGTATGTAAAAAATAATAATAATAAAATTATCACAAAAGTACTTGCTTAGATTTTTCACAGAATTTAAAAGAATCCAATTTCTCAAAATAAATTTTGAGAATTGCCAGAGATTATGATTTTTTCCAAATTTTGGATTGTGCATATTTTATTCAACAAATCAATTAAGTAGTTTTAGATAGATTAAATGCTTTTCACTAAAAAAAATTTTCATATAAATACATATTTAAAAAAAAAGAGAGAGAGAATAAGTAAGATTTATAATTACCACAAGGTAGAACAATAATTCCTGATCTGGCTCTACCATTACCAAACATTTTACGCAAGCTCTTTTCTTGATATGGCCGCAAAATAGCTATTGGTCTCAGATCCAAACTAATACAAATAAGTAAAATCATGAAAATCAGAGAATTTTTTTTTTTTTTTTTTTTTTTGTAAATTTATATGATTAAGATCAAAATATATTAGCATTTGAATGGACAAGGGTAGATAAGCAATATATTTTTGCTCAGTGATTGTATAAAAATAAAATTTTCTTCTTAAATCAGTATGCATTTAAAAATAAATAAATTAAGCATATAATCTTCAAGTCTGTATAAATTTAAATTTTTAAAACAAAAGTAAGTTGTAAAATTAGGTATCTAAAATAGATGTACATGCGTCTTTTTGATATTTCATTTTTTTTAAATTTTTAGTGCATGTCAGCACTAAATATTACTATATCTGGATTATTAATGGCATTTTTCTAGTAAATTACTGTTCATTTATTTTTTATGGCAGTCTATTATTCACACGGGGGATATAGGCTTAGGAGCAATGCTCTTTGTGGACATCTTTCTGAAGATCTGAATGAACCTTGCCTGTATTTATTCAAGGATACTCAAAGTTCAAAGAAAACCATCGGAAATTTTTTTAATAATCTCTTTGGTGACCAGCATGGTTGGGTTTGATCCTAGCACCTCCCATCAACCAACTTCGAAAGCTCAACCTCTAGGCCACTGGTGCGGCCTTCAACTAAATTTTTTAAGTGTAGGAAATTCACAATAGGATGGTCCTAACTATTTAATTAATATTTTTGAAGAGATATTTAGTAGCTTTTTTAAATACTGACCTAAAACTAATGACAATATAACAGAAAAATATTTTGATGTACATATAATTTTTAACCGGTCCTACAAAGCTTGTAAATGTTGTACCATAGGCAGAATTTAGGCAGAATTTGAAACCTATTTTGACTAAAATAATCACAAGGCAACAGACTTGACAAAAAGTGAGGGACGAAGGATTTCTGTTAATTTCTTAAAGAAAATATATTTTATAATAATTTTTTTCATTAATATAGAACACAAACAGTTCATATTTAAAATAATTAACTTTTTTATTTTAAAAAAATAGCTCAAATTAAAAAAAAAAAAAGGCATTAAAAAAATACAGGCATTTTTGCTTAGAATCAAAATTTTAAAGATTTATATCTCAAAATTTTTTTACTGATTTCTAAAATTTTTTATGTTAGAAATGTTCAATGTAATCTTCTTTAGCTAATGCATAGCTCAAATCAAACTTTAAATATTAATTTATGTTTAAATTTTCTCCTTTTTTCTCTTGAGCAGCATATGTAAGCGAAATTTGAAAATGGCCAAGATATAACACCTGACTAAACAAAAAGTGCTGAAATATATTTAAATACTACTTTTAGAATAAGAAAAATAATTGTGTGATACATACAAAAAAAATGTTTAAAATATCTCATTGACACCTCCTAATAGTGACATTAGAAAGCAAGATCTATGCACTAAGTATCTGAAGTGACATGGATCTTAATCATAGAATTTATGCTACTTGCACCCAAAGTAGTAGTGAGAATTGTGAATAATGCTATTAAAAAATAAAACCCATAGTAACATTTATTTGATCAGAAGTGAAACAAGTCAAATACTAGGAATGAAATAAGCTACATCTTGTAAACAAGTGCTTCAACTATTATTCTATAATATGAGATATATCTTTTGTCAAAGAATTTATTATTCAACAGACAAAATATAATTATAAAGAGGTCCTGCAGTAAGTTATTATATCCTTAGAAAACACAAAGGAAAAGTCATTTTATTTTCGTTACTTGACACTTTTCAAAATGTCAGATAGATGATGAAAGTTATTTATCGATTAACCCTTTAAGCAATTTGCCTGTATTTATCCGTTTCCCCAAAACAACTTAAATTTGTAGTAGAAAAAAATATTTTAAACAGAGTTGTATTTTGAAATGTGAGTCAAATAAATGGGCATGAAGTGTATTTTAGAAACAAACAGTGAAAAAATACGATTGCTTTTACAGTAGAATCCTGATAATCCGGATCGGTTTTTCATTTCGGTTTTTTAAGTTTGAGAAGTGATTGGCGAAAAAGTTTTTTTTTAAATTCAGAATACCACAATGCAACAAGTTAATGTTATAGAAATTAGCCAATCGCTTCTCAAACTTAGAAGAAAAAAAAAAAAAAAAAAAAAAAAAAAAACAGACCCACATTATCAGGGTTCTACTGTATAAATATTTTTATGAAAATGCAGGAAAGCCTTGGTGGATTAAACATATTTTTTTTTTCGAAATGATGAACTTTCTTAGACTTATGATTTGTAAAATTTCGGGAATTTTTCTATATTTATTGCAAACATATATATAGATATACATATATACGTAAGAAGCTTGATGCAATGCTTGTTTAGTCTGCAAAGAATAATCCCAAGGTTTGTATTTTTGCAATGAAGGAAGTAAATGAGAAAATATCTCAATCAACAACAAATTTGATACCAATTATGGTATCATATAGAAGAAACAGTTGCTTTAAGATTTTTTTCATGATGCATTTCTTGTTAAACGGAAAGTAAAGATGGTCAAAGTATTTGAAGAAAAATAATCATAAACTATTATTCAAAGCATTTAAATGTTTTATCGGATTAAATGTGCCAATTTAAACAGAAAGAATTACATAACTTTGCATCAAAAAGCACATTTAATTTTTTTTAAGCAAATCAAAATTTCAATTTCATTAAAAATTACAATTTTACTCTTTATTATCCTAAGATTTAGAGCTTCCTTCTGATTATCAACATGGCCTTACTATAATCAGAAATCTTACAAATGTCAAAGATCGTGCAGTAAAAGGTATGAAGCTTATAGAGCAATACAATAATTTTTTAACACAACAGGGCTTGAATTTCAGGGCGGGATGGCGGGATTCGCGCCCAAAATTTTGAAATCCCGTCCAAAAGAATAACGTGGACGGGAGGCTCCCACCCAAACAATTTTGCATTTTGAAACTATGATCAACTCCCACGACAGTTTTGCGAATTTTATATTTTCGTGCGAATAATCGACATATTTTGCAAGTTTTTTTACAGCGAAAAATCATTGAAATTCACGATTTTTCCCGCGACTGATTGACAAATTTCGCAGTTTTTTTCCTGCAATCGATTGACGAGTTTCGTTCGATTTTCCGCGGCAAAATAGAGGTGATTTTGTTCAAAATTCCCCCCCCCCCCACAAAAAAAAAAAAAAAAAATAACGCATTCAGTTCCAAAAATTATATGCCGCGGACGCGCTATTGCGTGTAAATTACGCAAAAAATCGGAGATGACACACAAACAAGTTCGCGACAAAAGAAACAACTATTACACGTTTCACAAGACGCGTGATTTCGTAAAAGTTTGCTAAAAAACGTCAAATATAGTTAAAAGATCGCGAAAAAACGACTAATTTTCGGCAAATTTCGTCAAAAGGTTCACGAAAGTATGCCTAATTTCGTCACAGAATTCTGTAAAACGGCAGTTTTTGTCAAAAAGGTCGCGAAAAAACGTCAAATTTCGTCCAAAAAACGCAACAAACGGCGATTTTCGTAAAAAAATCGCGATAAAACATCAGATTTCATCAAAAAATCCCGAAAAAACGGCAAATTTCCCCAAAATATCATGAAAAACGGAAATTTTCGTAAAAAATCGCGATAAAACATCAGATTTCATCAAAAAAACGCAAAATAACGGCAAATTTCCTCAGAAAATTCACGAAAAAACGTCAGATTTCGTCCAAAAATCGCGAAAAAGACAAAAGATTAATTATAAACAACAAATTTCCCGAAAATATCACAAAAATCGCGATAAAACATCAGATTTCATCAAAAAATCGCGAAAAAACGGCAAATTTCCTCAGAAAATTCACGAAAAAACGTCAGATTTCGTCCAAAAATCGCGAAAAACGACAAAAGATTCATTGTAAACAATTTTCCCGAAAATATCGCGAAAAACGGCAATTTTCCTTTAAAAATTTCGCGATAAAACATCAGATTTCATCAAAAAATCGCGAAAAAACGGCAAATTTCCTCAGAAAACTCACGAAAAAAAAGTCCGATTTCGTCCAAAAATCGCTAAAAACGACAAATTTCGACTAAAGATTCATTATAAACAACAAACGTCCCTAAAATATCGCGGAAAACGGCAATTTTCGTAAAAAGATTGTAAAAAAAGACAGATTTCATCAAAAGATAGCGAAAAAATACAACTTTTGTCAAAGAGAACCTCTCCCCCTTCCTCCTTCCGAAAATAATATTAAGGAAAGTTCATTTTTCTGTTCAATAAACTTATTTTCCTGCTTCAATATATATTTTTTTCTTTGCTGCTCTAAAATCAGTTTCTGACAGCTCCAAATCTTTCTGAGTGAGTGCAATTCCTGAAAGCAGTCATTCATTAAACAAAAAGTATCCCTTTACTCAACTAAGTATTCATTTTTTAAGAAAGTCTTTTTCGATGAATTTGATTTGCCCCTTTTTTAAAGAAATGCAAACAATAGTGATACTTCTTATTTTCTACACTAAAATAAGTATTATTTTATGATTAAATTTGTATCTTGCATATTTAATATACAGAAAAATAACATTGGTTATAACAATTAATTATAAATTTATTAAATTAATTAGAATTTTTATTAATTATTAATAAAACAATAATTAGACTTGTGACAAAAATAATTAGCACCAGGAGGGAATTTATCACCAATGAAAACTAGACAGTATAAAAGTTTTTTTACACATTTTGCATAATTATTCTGAATTGTTGATAAAAATTGCTTCAGTGATATTTTTTTATGTCTGTATTCTGGTAATCCTTTAAATAGCACATAAAATAATGGCGGGTTTTAAACATTTTTTTTCTCCCTCCCATACGGCCAAACTCCCCTCCATTTATAAATGTTGGTAGGGAGACTCCCCTCCTTCGAAAAATTGAATTTCAAGCCCTGCACAAGATGAACAGTGAAAACAATACTTATTACAAGTTGTAAACAATCACTTTGCACATTTCCTAAAGAATTCTTTATCAAAATTTTATTACTATTGTAAATTAATATAGTAAAAACTTGCTTTGTTAAGCAATTTTAGGCTTTGTTTTAGTTATTCTAACACCTATATATTAGTTTTAAGATTTAAAAAAAGTAATAATAAGTGCTATTGTAAAAATTTAGAAATTTAACAACTTTATTGAAATTTGTGGGGCATGTTCACGAATTACATACTAATCCAAAAGGAAAATAAATATAATTTTTTTTATATACGGTAAGCAGCACTTACAGTTTAAATGCTGCAACAGGATAGTCAAAAAATGATCTATATGGTAAAAGTTGCATAAATTTTTAAGAATAAAAGAATAATTTCAAATTATTTATTTTTCTGTAAAAATAAAAATATTTGTATAAATAGGTATCTTTATTCTTTTCACTATTTATCAATGTGTACGCTACTTGAAAAAGAAAGTCATATGGCATGATCAATGGATGAAACAAAATCCTTATCAATCCTTCGCTTTTATTATAAAAGAAAGGTACTTTAAAGGAAATTTTATAACAAAGCTACAATATATATACATACATATATTCTACTTACTTAATATCTGGATTATGAGTATCATTCTTAAAATCATATTCAGCCAGTAATGGGTATTCTAATTCAATACATCTAAAAAATGAAAAAACATTAAGTATACAAAGAAAATGAGCAACAATGCCAATAGTAGTAGAGGTTTTCAAAATTTAATAACACAAATATAATTAAAAATTGTAAAACTATAAGCAACTTAACACTTAAGTAACATCATATTAATAGTGTATTTCAATTTACATCAAAACTAAAGAAAAAATAAATTAGCTAGATGTGCCAATCCCAAAACTTTCTTCTATCACAAATGTACATTTTAATATTTCAAAAAGTAGTTAGGTATGCTAATACTTCAATATTATTAGTTCAATACTATACCAACTTTAATTTTCATCTGAAATTTCTGCTTCAGTCAATTAAGCAGAGTAAAAAACAAGTTAATGTGGATCATGATATTTATTGAAATCTATAGTTTTCCCTTATTCTTTTATTATAAGCTGCCGGCTTAGCAGGACGCGAGTTCTCGTCTCTGCACGAGCTGATGGGACAATAGAATGAAGAAGAATCGAGAAAATGATATAAAAAGAGCTATCAAAATGCTGATATGAATGAGATGTTATTCATATACTAAAAAATTTATTTGACAGTATATTGTTGATATTTGAATATTACCAAAATTATTAAAATTATTTTTGAATTTACATGCTAAATTATATTTTTATGTGATATATATAGAAGAAAATTGATAAATGAGATTAATTAAATGCTTCAAATTGAACTTTATTTTAATATATATTGAGATACCTGAGATTGAATACATAAGATTAATTATTAGTAGCAGGTAGACCGAGCTTTGTTCGGCAGTTTATTAAACTCTTTTATTTGACACAAAATGGCTTTTGTATGTAAAGATGGATCGATTGTAATAAATTTTTAACCCACATTCTGATGTTCCAGAATAATAAAGTTTATGCAGAAACATGTTTTTCTGATGACAGTACAAAATTTTAGAATTTCCAGAACTTAATTAATAATTAATTTGTTACTTTTCAAGCATTTTCGAATTAGTGTGCCACAGATAAAAAATTGCCGAAAATTCTCTGTAACACATACAATAGTATGGGGATTGAAAAAACATTTGTTTTAATTGAGCACCAATAATTGTTTACCAAAATATGCCATAGTGCTGTGAAACCGCAAAATTGAAACATTTTACAAACTTAAAAGTAGCAACTATAAATTATAAATAAAAAAATCAAACATTAACATAAAAATACTGCTTTTATCAATAATTTAAGATTGCATGTATAAGTTGAGAAATCAATTTAGAAATCCTGAAAAACATGTTCATTTTTTATTTCATGTTCCCTTTCTTAAAAAAAAGAAACAGAACAAAAACTATATATTTTTAAAATAAATTATTTTTTTTGAACTTTCTATCAAGCATTAAAAAAAAAAAAAATGCGAATTTTTCATAATCTGGTTTATTGGCCACACCAGGAATTTTTTGTGGAAAAAAAATAAGAAGTAAAAAATTTAGATAGCATATTTTCAAGATGATCATTGAATACCTATAAAGAAGTGTTTTTAGAAAAACCATTTTTACTTTTTAGCCTCCGATTCTATATTTTTTCATAGAACATTTAAATTGAAGTGACTAAAAAGGTAAATTTCAGCTAACCAAACATGACCTGCAAAACAACGCACGTGTATCATTATATGGATAAATACTGATAACCTACTGCAATTTTTTTAACTTCTAAACACAGCAAATTTTAAATTTTTGCACCATCGTGCAGGGGACAAAATTCTTTTAACTATAATTAGTTCGAAAACTGCATCTTAATTTATTGTTGAGGTATTAATTTATTTGTAGTTTTTAATGTAATTTCCATAATGGTGGTGAGTAAAGTACTCCATTTCTGTTGAAAAGCAAAGAAAAAATAGTAGATTACTATATATTTTTATAGCCACTTTCTCATAACAAATGAAAAAGATGTAATTTATATACATTCTATGTCAAAAATATCATCAAGTATAAAAGATGGTGATTTTTGCTTTTACTTCATTTTTTTTTTTTTTTTTTTTTCCAAATAAATGATTTTTAGTTTATTTCAAACACACTTTACAAACAATACAACTCTTTCTCTTTACAAAAATGTATTTTTAAGAATATTTGTGCGACTTATTTTTTCTGTATTTACTATCCTATCATCCCATCAAATGAGCTGGAAGAGTGCAATTTTGTTAATCCACATGCATTAACATCTTAAGAATTATGAAAAAAATATAAATCACTGATTTCCGATAATTCCAGTGTAAGTAATAAAGTAATGTTTCCTTATACCTGATGCCAATTAAAGCGTTAATGGTTACAAAAAAAATGAAGGCATCAGAATCATTATGATAAATATGACATCTGTAGAGATAAATCTCGATCACATTACGTACACGTGTTGGTTCAGCTGAAGATAAGCTGTTATTGTTGTAGCTCGAAATGTGTCCTGATTTGCTATTTATGTTTAATGGTGATTTATACAAAGTGCATTATTGTAACTCCTTAAGGCTCCTGTCCTCGCTCAAGGAAACGCTCATGAGATGCTGACAGCGTAACTTTTTTACTTTTTTGATTTTGAATGCAGATATTTTTTACAAAGTTAGTTTCACTTGCAAAACCAGTTTCGAAACTGAAAGTGCTTTAAAAAATATATATCTGCAACCAAAATTGAAAAAAAAAAAAAAAGGTGCGCTGTCGGCATGCACCTCAACTATCCAATGAAAAAAAATTATTCAAAAATATCAAAATGCGAAAGAGTTATTAGAAAAATGCTTCCCCATAGGAATAGCATTAGCTCGCGAGCATTTCCTCAAGTGAGGACAGGAACCTTAAGAGTAGAGATGGGAATGCTCGGAAAAAAACTGGAAAAATTGTGGGAAAAAACCGGTTTTTTTTCAGTTTTTTTCCGAAGGCTTATTTTTCAATTTTTCCGAACTGGAAAAAATTGAAATTTCATTTGTAAAATGATATGTTGAAAATTTTATAATAACTACATTCTCATACTTTAAATTTTATTTATTTTTATGTTGAGTGTCCCACATGAAAACATTAATGTGGGTAATCTGATCTCTCAACAGAAATCTGTTTGAGAAGACTTGAAAGGATCCTTCACATTTTTTTCTTGTTTGAAACACAAGATCCTTCGCAAAATTTCTCTGGAAAAATAGACATTTCAGATAAAATTTAATCTCTAAATTGAATCTTTAACAAATGCAGTGATTGAAGAAAAAAAATCTCATGTCATACAGCAGCTGAATCTTATCAAGTTGTATATCTGTATGAATAACCTTATTAAAAATGTCTAAATAAGAACCTAAATATAGAAATAATTTCTAAATCAAATTCTGATTATATTTTGTATAAGTATATATAAGAAATTCACAATTTCACAAAAACAGGATTACATGAAAAAAAAAAAAAATCTAGATATATAATTAAATGCAACGTTTCTTTTTTTTATATAAATTAATTCATGTGCAAAATTATTTCAATAATTTGCCAATTAATGAGAATGGTAAATTTAACATAAAATTTGAAGCATGTATTTATTACTTTCTTCTATCTTTACAAGAAGTAAGTATTTGAATTTGTGAAAAATTTGACTTTCAGTTTTTGGTGTATTTAAACATTTTAGAAGGTCCTGAACACGATTTGGTGTTTTTTGGAAAATATCTGTCACTCTGTTAGCCTGAATGTGACAAAAATTTTATGGGCTCTCTATCTCAAGAACGATGCACATAATTTCACAAAACTTTAGATTCAGTTACACCTTGATATAAACTCGAAATGTTTAGTTAGTGTATATCACCCAACCGATGGCGCTGCTATGCTGCATTATTCATGATTTCTACAATAGTTCTATCTCAAGAACTAAAAGAATTTTTCAACAAACTACAGATTCAGACAGTTCCTGATACATTTAATGTTGTTTAGTTTTTGGTGTAAATTGCCCTATAGGTGGCACTACTATGCTGCATTTTCAAGATTTTGTTATAGAGGATTAATTGAATGTTTTTCAAGGCATTGAATCTAAAATTAACCTCCACTTTATCTCCATAATATACAGTAATGTTGCAAAACATGGACAGTTAGCATTAGAAAAGTACAACTACGATGAAAAAAAGAATCCATATTTTATTACAAGTAAATATGTTCCAAATTATACTTTCCTTCTTGATTAAACTTTGAATTTTAGTAGTTTTCTAAAGCACAGTAGAAGTTTATCTCTGTGTGTAACTGCTTTTGTTAATTCTTCAAATAGCGAGCATTTTCTATTTGTAATGTTCTGTTTTTATATCACTCTTAGAAATATGAAATTACCATATGGAAATATTATTGAGTATGGTTTGTTACTCAAGAATGGAATACCAGATTTCAGGATAAAAAGAAAAAAAATTACAATTAATTTAATTAAAAAAAAATATATATTTTTTCCTGGTTTCGATCATAAATAGCTAACAGTCAATAAATCATATGCTGTTTTTTAGTTGCAGACCTGAGTAAGCCAAACTAAAACTTAGTTTTGTTTCAGTTTAGATTATAAAACTAAATCAAAACGTTTTTGAGTTGAGATAGGAAAGCTATACCAAAACTAAACATATTTTTTAAAGGAAATAAAATTATAACTGTAAGAAAAAAAATGTAATATTGTAAAAAGATACATTTTTTAAGCAAACAATGGAATTTTTGAATACTGATATTCATAATAATGGCAAAACTGCAATAATTTATTTCATTAAACTATCATTTACTTAAAAACTATACTTATGTAAATGGGATACATAATTTATTTCATTCCAAACTGTAGGCATATTGACTCAGGTTTTTACATTAGGTCAATTGGTAGTTAAACATGTAACTAAAAATCATTTCAACAGAGGTATGATATAACAAACAATAGCGTTTAATAAAAATTCTTAAGCTGTGAAAAAAACTAAATTTTTATAAACAGGCTTTGCTTTTTTCTTTTTATTTTGTAATGTAAAGTAAAAATAATTTTCTTTTAATACAAATAAATGGAAAAAAAATGTTTATTATTTAATATTCTCTAAGAAAATATAATTTATCTGGGAAAAACAATCATGAAAAATCAATTTTTCCAACTTTTCTGTTTTTTTCCAAAAAAAACCAGTAAAAAACCAGTTTTTTTCCGCCACTTATATTTTTCCGGAAAATTTACATCTCTACTTAAGAGTACCAAATTATCCTACCAACCAAAAGAAGGATGGGTCTGAGACCGTAACTACGAAGTTCTCAGAGACACTTATAATTTAACAAAGCCTTCAAAGATAAACTAATATGACAAAAAAGACATTTTTCAGATGGGTGCTATTCTTTATAAGAATCACCTATGGGATTTAAATCTAACCTTTATAGTGATAATTTTAAACCATTTTGAAATTATCTTTTCAAAAATATCTTCTTTAAAAATATTAGCAGTAGGGCTGGGCGATATACCGTAATATCATTATATATCGATATTTCTTTAAGACCGCGGTAACGATATTGAGATTTCAATCCTTCCGATATATCGTTTCAAACGGTATTTCATCCTACTTTCGGAATTATGGAATTTCGAATCTACCTCTGTCAGCGCAAAAGTTGTTTACTTTTGCAAATGTTCGCGCTGTAATCGGCACTTGCGTGATACTTCCGGTTTTGAGTTGGTGTCGCGCACACACCGGAATATGGGCGAACAGTCTACTTTTTGCGCTGGTGTCGCGCACATACCGGAATATGGGCAAACCGTCTACTTTTTGCGCTGGTGTCACGCACATACCGGAATATGGGCGAACAGTCTACTATTCTGATGTACTGCTTTATTTATCGGAGTTCGTTCGAGAATCGAAGTTGAAACACTCGTTCGAGGATCGGGCATTTCTGCTACAATCACTTGTTGACTCCATATCGGTGGCTGACTGTTGTTTTCCTGTGAGCTTGTGTACAGTTATTGCTCCCGGAATGCAAAATTGATTGCCATATTTTCAAGAATATGAGCACAATTAATCGATATTTCTTGTATGTTTGTTTTTCATTTATTAATAGCATTAATAAATAATTATATTAAATCACATATTATTTTACATTTTTTATTAATAACATTAATAATTTATATGTCATTTATTTTAAGCAGAAATTTTACTTAAAGCGGAAGTTTTTTCTTTTTTCATTGTGATTCACCTTAGTTTTAGAGTTTATTGGATACTAGTATTTTTACCCGTTTTGCGTACGGGTTTTTGAAAAAATCCCCCCTCCCCCCCCCCCCCCAAAAAAAATGAAAATCTTTCTTAAATTAGGAAGGAAAATACTTTTCATTTTGAAGGATCGCTAAAACTCTATGGATGGTGTCTTTCTGCTTGGCAAAACATATTACCCATCCACAGCAGATGACAATATGATTATTGTATAAACATTCAAGTTTCGATTTCGCTGAGTTCGATAAACAAAAACAAAAGATGGATAGTTTCCTACGTTTTCTTTGAGGTTCTTCTGTACTGGACACTTGTAAAAGATGCTCAAATTTTGTAATAACTTATTATATTTTAATAAAAATTTGTCACACAGCCTAATTTACTATTATTGCAAATTGCTGAAAATTTGAAAAAAAATCGGTAAATTAACTTAGGAGTTATGAATTTTTTTTTTCCCTTTTAATGGTAAAGAATAAAAGATTTTGTTTTTCTTCCTCCCCCCCCCCCCCTTTTCGTTTGTATGTGCCGTTGAATGTGTTTTTCGCGCACTTAAACAACTGAAACTAGTTGATACTTTCACATAACCCTTTTTATAAGTTAAAAAAAAAAAATCGAACAGTTTATCTCTCATAAAAGAATGAGGATAGTTTTGATTTTGAATATCATGGCTCCTTTTTATTTCAAGAGTTCACTAATGCAAAAACATCCGCTCAATGTCAATCTTATTTTTTTTATACCTCGTTTGCATTTCCATATTTTTGTTTATATATTTATTTATTTATTTTTTGGTTTTGCATTGCACATCTGAGGTTGATCTCTTTCAACAAAAGCCATTTTTTAATATTTGTTTTCAAGTTTTTTTTTTTTCTTTACTGGAATACTTTTATTTTTGAAACTGGTTTCGAAAGTAAAAGCACATTGAAAAAAAATCTGTAAACAAAATCGAAAAAGTAAAAGATCATTATAGAGATTAATTCAGCATTATTATTAAAAGAAAAAAAAAAAACGGTAGTTAGCAAAACGTCCTGATTTGGGATTTTGTACTCTATTAAAGAAATTTCATGTTTTCTTAAAATTATTTGATTATTCTAATGCTTTCATTTGTAGTCTGACTAATAATAGAATTATTTATTATAACAACGAAAAGAAGGTGTTCCTTACTTCCCAAAATTGCAGAAATGCAAATTTTTTTTGTATTGTAATAAAAAAGTTAAAAATTAAAAGTTTATAGGTAATTAAAGTATTTTCTTCCAATATATCTAATGTCTATTTGTTGTCTTATATACATTTTCTTGTTTCATTTTAATGAAAGTTAACTTTCTAAGAGTTTTCAATAACACATATTTTAGATCAGATTTGCAGGTAAAGGGTTTGCATATTTTGAATCAATACATAAAAATTAAAATTTATGTTCCTTGGAATATGTTAAGATATTGATATTTTTGTTTTTTCTTGATAATTAACATACACACACACACACATATATATATACTATTAAGCGTCAGAGGACAGTTACATTTATAACCCTATAATGGAGTGACATATAAATTGAAATATATCGATATATCGAAAATTATCGATATTTGGTCAGCGATATATCACAATATTAAAATTCTGATATCGCCCAGCCCTAATTAGCAGTAAAGATATTGTTTATTTGTAAAAGGTAATGATAATAATGTCAAGAAAGTTAAGTTTCTTTTTCTCTTGAAATATCACTTTAAATGTCCAGATAACTTCAGCACACATAATATCCATAATTTAAAAAGATATATCTAATGAATCTTACCTTTTTTGAAGAACTTCTATTTTTTCTTGATTTATTTCAACAGAAACAACTTGGACATCATCAGTATCTTCATCTTCTTTTTCTAACTTTTCATAAAAGTCATAAATATCATTAGGAACATCTGTGCTTTGAGGCGTCTCTCCATTTGTATTCGCAGAGGTGCCAGGTTTTACATCTGTCTAAAATGTTAAAAAAAAAAAAAAAGAAAAAAAATATATATTTAATAGTTAATGCTCTACAAACCAATTACAAAATTAGCCAGCACAAACTCATATAAAAACAAATACACAAAAATAAAATTACATTGACAAAAAATCCAGGTACTTTTTTCGAATCCAATAATTAAAAAAGAAAAAGAATAAAAGTAAAAAACAAAAGGAATCTTTGCTATGTGCACTTTCTCTTGGATGATGCAAACTGACATCACATATAGTGGCATTTTCAGATTTTAATTGCTATATGTAGACCTATTGAACATTCCAGCAAACAGTAGAGCTGGTTGCAAACTGCACATATTCATTACAAAGTTAAAGGTACTCTCTAAGATAGGAAGTACTGAATCGGTACTCAGAAATATGACTCGTTAGTACGTCAATACTAATATGTAGCAGAACAAAATGAAACTAACTTCTAACGCTGCTTATGTTTGTGTAATTCATGAATTGAGCGAGACAGTAGAATGCAATATAAAGTGCAAATTTGTATTTAGACTCTGACGATTTGGCATCAGTGTCAATTGTTTCTGTTTCAGTTCATTTGTGTCATTCTATTTGTATTAGTAACCTAAAATAATTTAGATTTCAAAGAAGCTTGTTGATTTATTAGTTTCTTTTATTATGGAAAGAAAAAAAGTCAACTGTAGGTATATTTTTCTGAAGCATCAAATGATAAAGCAAAATGTGATATGCAATTATGCCAAGCGAAGAGCACATTCAACAATGAATTAAAAAAAATATTGGTAAAGCATTGTTTATTATATGATAGTTTCCCAGAGCTTGCAGATTTAGCAAAAAAAGTATTTATCAGTGATGTCTACATCAGTATCATCTGAAAGAATTTTTTAAAAATCAAGTTATATATTGTCTGAAAGGCGTTGCTTCATTAAAACTAAAAAGAATGGAAAAAATAATATTTTTAAACATAAATCAAAGATTTCAGAAATAACAATAGAAGTGATGTAAACTATTGTTTGATAAGATGACAAAGTCTAATATGAAACACATTCCTTTTAAATGTCCTGAAAATTTTCAAGAAATTAAATATTTACAGGTTTGCATTCAGGACATTCTTTTACCTATAAAAAATTATTTGTACATGTATTTATGTTTTATATTTGGAAATATATATATATATATATGATAAAGACAAATTTTTAGGTTGCTTGTAATGTTCTTATGATAAAGTTTATTTATTTTTGTTGCCTGTAAAAATATTTTTGTTGGTTTTTATTTAAATTTCATATAATTTTTTTTTTTAAATATAAATTAAAAAATTTCAGGAATAATAATGTGATTCAAGTACAATGTTATTTACTATGATGATCGCATAAGAAGTTAAACACATGTTCTAATTATTCCAGAAATTAAATTTTCATAGTATGTAGTTACTTATAGTGTAAAATTAGTAAATTTGCTTGCAAAAATATTTTGTTTGTGTAATTATATTTCTAGTTTTATTGTACAAATTTGGCAAACTTTTATTCATCTTAAATTGCTTTCTCCGATTATTCTTTATTTCATAAGTAAAAAATTCTACAATTTAGACATATTATATACAATTACGTATTTTATATGAATTTTGTTTGCAATTTTTCATTAAAATTTAGAAATTTAATTAAATGTCAGTTTTATGTACAAATGGCAACACATATGGCATCCAAATACTCCTGTATGGTATACAAATTAGACTAGCTGCAGTTCTGTAGTATATATGGTGATTATTGTTAATATTTGGTTTTTGAACAGTAATGAAAGTAAACAGTAATGAATGCTTTCTAAAGGGTAACAAGTTTGAAAAGTAACACATCATATGGGTATTCATTTTTTCTTTACTTTTACAGCACGAGACAACAGGGGTGAATTTCAATTGATTCCAAACAATAAAGAACACGGCATCTACAATAATAATTAAAGTTTGTGTGTGTGTGTCTCTTGATGCTGTGCTGAAGAGACTGCTGTACATACAAGCTACAAAATTTAGTAAGAAGGTACTGGAAGTGAACCAGGGCTCACTTCTCACAGTCCAATAATTTTAAATCTGAGCCCAAAACATTTTGTATCATCAGAGCCTGCCTGAGCCTGAAACCGAAAATATGCAACTCCACCTCCTATTTAAATATATATATATATGTATTACAATATTTAAAATTTGTTTTAAATGAAATATCTCATTCTTAACAACTTTTTACATGAAAATAATATTAATCACCAGCACATAATTACTTTTAAGAGATTTACATTCAATATTTCAAAAGTTTAGTATCAAATTAAAATAAATTTCTTTAAAATGATTCTCATATTTGAAAATCTGATACACACATTAATGAAGTGAGTTTAATAAATAAATGAATGAAATTTGCAGAACATAGTATTTACATTATGAAAAATGGAACAACATTTTTCTATTTAATATGTGAATTATCACTTACTAGCTAAGCATAGAGCCAACAGTGTGGAAAATGTCCAGGCCGGGGATCAAACCCAGGACATTTGGAATAGCGCTCCAAGTGCTCTAACATTTATGCTACGAGGATCAACATATGAGAGTGAAAAATGCCATGTTGGGCATCGTCCTGGTAGCTTAAACGGTAGAGCACTTGGAGCGTTACTCTAAGGGTTACAGATTTGATCCCCAGCTTGGACATTTTTCACACTGTTGATTTTATGCTTAGTTAGCAAGTGATAATTCACCTATTAAATATTCAATAATTTCAAGCCAAATTTCACAGCTGAATGTTAAAACATTTTTCTATTTCCTATAAGTTACTTCTTGCACTTTTTGATATGATTTTTAGAATTTTTTTGCATTCCACAATCAATTTTTGAGATTCGTAAAAGGAATTCTATTTCAAACATTTAGTCTATTATAGCGCATTTTGTTTTTTGTGATTTTGAAAAGGAATTTTATAGTTTTTTTTTTTTTTTTTTTTTTTTTGTGTGTGTGTGTGTTTTTCACTTTTTTTTTTTAAATTTGTGAAAAAAATCTGGTTACAATCTTTTAGTCCACATCACACCTGGTCATTTCCTTAATGGCAGATTGATCAATCAACCTCAGATAAAGATAACTGTTCTCTCTATTAAATGAAAAGTAAATAATGAAAATGGGAAAATATCACAGAAGATTGAAAACAATTAAAATTAATTATCTGGCTCAAATTAAGATTTTTAGTTGCAGTTTCTAAAACTCATATTAATATTAGTGTAATACTGTATATAATTTAAGAATAATTCTGATTAAAAAGTAATTTATGAAATTCACATCAACTTTTCTCAAAGGTTACAACAGAGACAAGAGAGAAATCCACTCCATGTTTTTTTTTTTTTTTTTTTTTTTTTTTCGTGCCCCTTTTACAAAATTTGCTTTTTTTGCTATCTTTCGACAAAGCTTGCCGTTTTTTGTCACGATCTTTTGACAAAACATAGGGGTTTTTCGCATTTTTTTGGTGAAACTTGCTGGTTTTTTCGCGATCTTTTGGCGAAATTTACTGTTTTTTTTTTGACAAGCTTTGCAATGTTTTTTCTCGATTTGTTGACGAAACTTGCCGTTTTTTCGCGATCTTTTGATGTAACTTGCAGGTATATTTGTGATTTTTCACGAAACTTGCCATTTTTTTGCAATTTTTTGATGAAACTTGCTGGGGTTTTCGATCTTTTGAAAAGCTTTGCCATGTTTTTTCGCAATCTGTTGACGAAAATGGCCGCGTTTTTTCGCAATCTTTTGACGAAATTTGTCGTTTTTCGCAATTTGTTGACAAAATTTACCATTTTTCACTTTTTTTTTTTTTTTTTTTTTTTTTTGTGATATTTTGTTGAAATTCAGATTTTTTTCCAAGATCCCTTAAAAAAAAAAAGGCAATTTTTCTTAGAACATTTGACTAAATTGATTTTTTTGGTGACCAATTCCCAAAATTTGCGATATATTTTATGTCCGAATTTTCGAATTTATGACCGATTTTTTGTAATTTTCGGAAATGATTACCTTAATTTATGAGAAAATTAGGACCATAATCTACTACTTTTGAGACTACTTTTTAGAAAAGCATAAATACTTATTTTCATTTAAAATTATAGTAATTAATTTCTAAGATTATAATGATTGAAGCAACTGTAAAACTGGTGTAAAGCTATATTTAGAAAGTATTAGAAAAATCCTCTTAATCTGTAAAGAAAAAAACTTGGCAATTTTTTTATAGTATTGGTAATTACAGTTGAATTTAGTTAAATAATAATAATAATAATAACATAATGCATCTACATTTGAATCAAGGGGCGATTCTGAATTTAAAAAAATTTTGAAATTCACAGATTTTTTAAAAGGTTACAGCAGAGTGGGAAGGGCTGGGAATAGCCCCCTTCCTTGTTAATTATGTGGTTTTTTTTTTTGCAAACCTTTGACGAAAATTGCATTTTTTTCTTTATCTTTTTTGCAAACCTTTGATGGAATTAATGAAGATTGACAAGATTCTCATTTTTTCTATAATTCTTTGTCAATTCGGTTTTTTTTAAGATTTTGTGACGAAATTAAGATTTGCTTTTGCAATCCTTTACAGATTTTTTTTTTTTTTTTTTTGCGATACTATGACGAATTTTGCTTTTTTCCAGGGATTTTTTGATGAAATTACAATTTCTTTTCTCAACTCTTTGACAGAATTTGCGTTTTTCAAGCGATTCTTTGACGAAATTTGTATTTCTGTTCACAATCTTTTGTAGAAATTTGCATATATTTTGCCGATATCATATAAAAAGAATTGTTTTTTTTTTTTGCTATTAAAAAAAAAAAAAAAAAAATTTTTGCAATTTTTTGCCGAAATAGGTGATTTTTTATGCGAACAATTGACGAAATTGATTTTTTTTCACGACTATTTGTCGAAATTCACGATGGTTTTTAGTTCCGAATTTTCACACTAGACCCCTCCATTTTTTAAATTTTTGAAACTGAATGTCTAATAAATATTTCTTTTTTAAAGCTAGGCATCAAATTTGTCAACCGAGAATAATTTTGTAGTCATCAAATTCAATTCTTTAGTTGCATTTGACGACTAACGACCGCTAATTTCTAACACTGCTACTAAATAGATAAACTTAAGTGAAATTTGTATCCTAAATTTATTACATTTTACCCAAAAAGAATAACAATATGTAATTAAGTTTCTATATCATGATCTGATCTGATTCGATGACTCTAGCGGAATTTTATATTTCAATTTCAGAAAATTACTTTTCTTGGTAGCATTCTTCTATCCTCTTCTCTTTCATTTTAAAGGCGATAATGATTTGTTTCATCACATGATTGCAATTGTTTTTTTGGTTTTTTTCTTGGTAGAGGTAAACAAGAATTTAATTTTATGTTCTGGTTATGCAGTTTTAATGATGTTAAATCGTGATTTTATTTAAAATACTTTTGTACTGCAGGTGTAAAATTAATTTTTTTTTTTTTTTTTTTTTTTTTTTTTCCAAAGAGAATTTTGACTATTTTATATTTTATTTTAGAAAATTTTAAGTTCCATTACAGATAGAGTCAAAAATGATAGTGTAATATATTTGTGAGTTAGCAATATAGATGGAAGAAGCTTGGTTATACACTGTTAGTAAGGTAGTGGGAGCTCCTTAACTGACCATCCAGACTGGCAAAACATGTTAGATCAGATAAATAAATGAATAAATACTTGTTTAGAAAACTGGGCAACAGAAGTTTCGATAGCATCAGTCTCAACTAAGGCAGCATCTTGTTTAAGACGACATTCTTGTATTACAGGATCTTTTAATAATTTCTGCAACACTTCCTAGAATAATATAAAATATATATATATATGTCTTTAAAAAATAAAAGTATACAGTAAAGCATCGTTTATACGACGATCACTTATACGACGTTTACATTTATACGACGTTTTAATGTAGTCCCGATTTATTACTATTCATTTTAATGTTAAAATATATCTTTTATACGACGCCCAAAATCGTTTATACGTCGATTTTTCGATTTTGTATAGGTTTAATTCTGTTTATTTTTCTTGTGTATTTTAAGAACGAGCGGAAGTTGGCAGCTATGAATGACACCAAAGAGCGTATTTCAATGCACTCCACATTATAAAAATGTGGGCTGGTGTTCGATTAGTCTGAAAAATCAGCATACGTGTAACAGATTACACTGATAGGGATCATTATTTTTTCGGGGATGGTCAGCTTTCCCGACCTGTTTTAAGTTGCAAATAGACTATCATTCTAACTGTTATCAGTATTAGAGACTTTTAGTTGGCCACGAGGGGTTTTTGATCTTTGACTTTTAATGGAAATGAAATGATGTCCTGCAAATGAGGAACCTTTCGGTGAAACATATGCATATTTAAATTGCTTACTAATTACCCTCCCCCGTTTTTTGGTTGTTTGTTTGTTTATTTATTTATTTATTTATTTATTTATTTTTAATTTACAAATTTATGCAAATCATCACGTTAAATACTAAAATTAAGTGAAAACAAAATTAATTCTAGCTTTGGAAGTGAAAATCGATTATATGTCATTTCTCGGTAGTCCCTTCGGCGTCGTATAATCGATGCTCCACTGTAATTGTACTGTTATAAACAAAATTATGAAATTGTGCAATCTAAAGTTTTATATAAAAATGTATAAAAAAACAAAAGTAATACCGATTAGATATAAAGTTTTTATTTTTTAATAGGGAAAGTACAACTGAAAATAACAAAACAACTTTCAAATAATGTTGTAACACAACTGGATTTACCTTAACTAACTCAGCTTTATTACAGACAAAAATCAATTTGTGAGTCAAGCAAAAAACATTCAAAGATATGGCACATTTGGAATCTTTAATACTGTCTCTTGTAAATTTATACCCCCCGCCCCCTCCTCCTTAGGAATTGCTAAACCTCTTCAACATTAAAAGAAATATATATAAATAAAATAAAAAATTGTTTAGGTACTAACTAATCAACAACATGATCATTCAGCAAAATGAATTGAAAATTGATGATTTGAAATGATTAGCTTTTAAAAAACTAAAAACTTAATGATATTGTTTAGAACTCACTAAAAAAATTGACAATTTAGAAATTAGAAATCACTTCTTCACTGATTATTGTGTAATTAAAACTCATTATTAGGTAAATTTCATATGAAATACTACCTGTTGCATTCTCCCCTATGTTGGAATTTCTGAAAATCTTTTGCAGATGTACACTAATTATGACACCTAGACCTAAAAAAACTACCATAAGTAAAAAAAAAAACTTCATTTTTTTTTATAAACACAATAATTTCCATAATGTTGCTCAAATCTTTTCCAATCTGATATATAAAATCAAGGGACATAAAATTTCGGTCAAGTTCGCCAATGGGCAAAATTGGACTAAGGGGGTAGAAATAGGGTTTTTGTGAAAAATGAAAACAAAACCATAACTTCTTATTGAAAATAGATATTGAATCTGATTAAAGTTTTTATTACTTCTAAAAAAATAGGCAAAAAATTTATGCAAGATTTTTGATAAAATTAAAAATGGGCTCAAAGGGCGAAAATAATTCATAACTTCGTCAATTCTCAAGATATCAAATTCAATTAAATTTATTATAAATTGTCTTAATATTATATAAAACTTTTGTACTGACAAGTTTTTGATAGAACCAACTTTTACTACAAAAAATAAAAAACAAAAACACAAAAAAGGACCCTACTGAATAACAATGGAGTCTATATATGGAAAAAAAAAATTTCATAACTTCGTCAATTCTCAAGATTTTAAATCCAATTAAATTTAACACAATTCTTCTTAATATTATTTAAAAATTTTGTATTGACAAGTTTTTGATAAATTCTTACTGAAAAAAAAAAAAAAGTTTTCGATTCTTACAAAAATAAATAAAATAAAATAAAATAAAAAAGGGACCCTGTTGAATTACGTTGGAAGTCTATGGGAATTTGGCGAAATACTGGAAATAATGTCAAGTTGGTGTCACTTTTGGCAAATAGTTTTGGTTGCCAAATTTGGTGCTATATCGCCAAGTTGGCAACAGAACCAGGTTTCCCCAGTGAATGATAATCCCCCTGCAGTTTTGAGGTATCTACACAGAAATAAATATAAATATAAAAAAATAATATTCAAATAACAAATTGCTTATTTTCTGACTCCTTTTAAAATTCATTTTTGCTCTCAAATGCATGCAAATTGGAAGTTTCTCTTTTTCTATAATGTGCCAAATTGGTTAATTTTTTTCATAAAGGCAGAATATATTTTTTAAAATGTTATCAAAGTGGGCATTTTAAACCAAATTTCTCTTAAGAAAGTTTGGATAAAAAGAGCTCTTACAGAAAAATGAAATTGAAAACTCTTCAAAAGCAGCCAAATAAAGTTACTAAACTAGGTTTAAGTCTAATCATATTTTACTTTTTGCTCGTGAAATTAGCACTTAGCTTCAAAATTTACCTGCACCTGAAAGCTGAGAAGACAGGGATTTAAAAAAAAAAATTTATAATGAAACTTTCTATTTTATTCAAAGCTGTTTCAGTTGCATTCAAGAAGTATTTTACCAGTTTATTTCTTGTACAGTGGCAGATAAAATAATTGTATCATATAAAAAGAAAACCTATTGTAATATTAAAACAATATTCTGTTCATCTAAAATTAATTTACTGTATTTTCAGGTGTATAGTCCGCGGCTTATACAAAAAAAAAAAAAACCTTCGAAAAAGCCGCTGCGGGTTATACAAAGAGATTTTTTTAAAAAATTGGAAATCGTAATATTTTTTCTACAATTTTTAAACCTCAAAAAATTTGAAAAAAGACATCGAAATTTGTAAATTTTTTTCGCTATGCCGAGAAATATAGGGAGTTCTCTCATGTTTGTAAAAACTTTTATTATTATTATTATTATTGTTTAAATACAGTTATTTCTGGGTTTGGAAGAACTGTTGCAACTATCGCCAATATTGCACTAACCGGCAGCGAAAAATAATGACGCTCGAATGCAGTTTGCTCTTGATTTGAGAGGGTAAAAACAATAGTATAACATGTTACTTATTTTAAACTTACTTTTTGCTGAATAAGTCGTTTTAACGTTAACTGAAATCAGGTTTTTAGTAGTGATGTGTCATTTGTTGAAGAACGATTCAAAACGAGCAGTTCCGTCAGTGGAACTAAACGAACGATTCAAAAAAGAAACAAACTCACGGAATCGGTCTGAAACTCCAAAAAGGGCAAAATCCTCGGATTCGTTCTGAAATGAAACAACCCCGAAAAGGTTCGATTCCTTGGACTTGTTCCGAAAAGGAGCAATTCCTATGACTCGTTCCGTAATGAAACGAACTATGAAAAGGAAGGATTTCTCAGAATCGTTCCGAAAAAGAACGACTCCTCTGAATCTTTCCGAAATGACGTAAATCATACATTTTTTTTTTTTTTTTTTTGTTCTTTGCAACAGGTAGATTTTTTTTTTTTTTTTCAAATAAACTAAAAAAGATCTTAAACTAAAAACTGTCAAGGTAGGTAAGGTTCCAGATTTTGGATTTTGTACTCTACAAACACAAAGGGGTGCTGCAGCACAGATTCGCTAACAAACTATTTTCCGATATTTTATTCATAGATTTTTTTTTAAAGGTCTCGCTTATAAGTTGAACCCCCTCCACTTTGAAATTCTTTTTTTGTCTAAAATTTCTCGACTTGTACTAGCGTATATGGGTGATTCTCAAAATAGGGGACAATTTATGTCTTTCGGCATACAAAAAAAATTAAGAGGTTTTCTGTCATGTTTTTACATTTAGATATGTTTTTCTTAATATTATTCATTATTTGCACTCAAGAATTACTAACTTTTTAGTTAAAAACACCTTAAAATAACAGAATAAAGATTCAAAATGTCATTAGCATGGATGTCCACAGCAGCTGTGCCTTGTGTATACTAGCATTTTTCAAGAGTTATTATCATGTTTATAAAATAAACAAATGTTATTCTTTATTTTAATCAAGGAGAGGATTTATCCAATAAATTTCTTTTTCAAAATAAAATTATAGTATATAAAAAAAGAATTAAAGTTTGTCCTCCATATTCGATTTTCAAAACAAGGTCATATATAACAGCTGGTTATTAATCAAAATTTCATTTTTCACATATGAGAATAGTTTGAAAATATAAAGTTCCTCCATGGCAACAAGTAGCCATTTTATCTCAGCCAGATAATAGAAGCATGTATTGTATTTTAAGAATAGAAGTTGAATATTAGGGGAGTACATCAATTGTATGTCATTAGAATGGATAATAATTTTCATGTTTATTTTATAGTTAAAATTTTTATTTTATTTATTTGCATAGAACTTTTGTGTTTTAAAAAGCCCCAGAAAGGACTATTGCATTGTGATTATATTATGGCTCATAATCTTATTTAAATTAAAATTTGTCATTAGCATGGACAGATATCAGTGTCATTAGCATGGTTTTTCTGTCCATGCTAAAGACTCCTGTGTGCATAAATGTAACCAGTGCTTATATTGTATCCTTTATAAAGTTTAATTTTACGTATAAATTTAGGTATTACATTTATTATCTCTAAAATATGCATTAAATCTGTAGGAAAATCATTAAGACAGCTTCTTACATTGTTAGTGTCAGAATGTTGCTCATGTAACAAAGTTTGCTTTTTGGTAATGTTTTTATTCTCCTCATATGTATATATGTAAAAATGGAAACCATTTGCTGAAAAAGAAGGCTAATAAATATAGAAAGAAAATATTTAAACAGGAAGAAAATAAAAATTTCATAATATATTTATTCCATGCAATTTGTTTTGTCATTAGAATGGCTAAAAAAAAACTAATTATTTTTTTAAAGTTAATTTTTAAATATTTAGCTCTGCTGACTACATGGAAAGTATACCTAATACTATATTAACAACACCTATTTTTTTCAGAAATTTTGCTAACAGTAATTTTTTTAAGATTTCATTTTTGAAATAGTCCCCTATTTTGAGAATCACCCATATACTTTAATGGCTTCTAATTTCGAACCCTGATCGAAATATACGTTCATAAATGGTGTATAGCCCGCGGACTATATACCGATGCATCTCCGCAGCTTATACAGGAATTTTTTTGCTGCACTGCTCGATTTAAGAGTGCAGGCTATACACCCAAAAATACGGTACTAGTTTTTCAAAAATAAGCTATAAGATCAATGCACATTACTATTGTGTCATACCACAATTATGAAATATTACATAATCTGGTTTCCATAAATAGAGTAGCAAAAGAGGAGATTGGTTAGTTATTGTGATATTTTTTGCAATGAAAGCATGGCTCTGAATGCAGGGAAAACACTGGATAGTTCTTTAGCTAAAGAAAGATTTTAAATGAGACACAAAACTGGTGATATTGAGAGATGGCCGGATACAGATGAAAGAGGATAACTGCAATGCTGAAAGACCAATATCAGGAACAAATGTGTCTCTATAATCATCATGCAAGTGCCCATGATTTAAGTTTGAGAATATTTGCAAGGTTCAGAATGCAGTCTACATGTCTATCATTCTAAAAAAAGATGCAAAAATAACCTGCTTAAAAATAAAAAATAAAATCCTGCCGGCTTGGCTAACAGGCAGAAGTAGATTTCGAAGTACTAATTTTATCAATAAAAACTAAATCAAGATTAGAGATAAACCCAATTTCTCCACTAAGAATGAGCACTAGAGATCGAAGTCTTTTGTGAAAATTCTAGTATACAAACATACACACAAGTACATGGAATAACATTTAAAATAGCGAAAATAAATTCGGAGAACTTCAAATGTTAAAATATGCCAATATTTCCACAGTCAGGTTTTTATCATGCTTCATTACATACTTTCAAAATTACATGACCCCGGTGATATCTATTATATTTCCATTATGACATAATATTCATCTATTTTAAATTTTGCTAAACTATTTATTACATTTTCAGTTTTCACGTGGAAATCTTGCTATAGAAAAATTAAGATAAAATATTTCATTTTTTAAAAAAATTCATCAAACTATTTGTTTTATTTTCATTTTTTGCAAGGAAATCTTGCAATAGAAAAGCAATTGTTGGCAACTTCTATAATAAAAAATGTTTATTTCTTCCTATAATTTTTCGGTAAGAGCCACGTTAAGGAGGTAGTCAAAATTTTCAACCCTCCTCATTTCCATCCCTTGTCCTGATTTTGGTCATTTGCAACCCCCGCCAAGATATTAACCATATCAATGTTTCTGGTGAATTTGAAGACAATCTGTGGATAATTGCAGCTTTTATTGAGTGGATAAAATTTAGTACATACAAAATGGCCATAATTAAACTGACAGTACTCAGAGTGTTCTGTAGAGCAATCTAATTGCAAGAATAGTACCATATTTTGTAAGAAGATTAAATAAGACAGGGGACGAAGGATTCTGTGAAAGAACAATTTAGTTCCAAAAGTCACCACCAGGGGAATATGTGGCACTGTGTATGAGTCAGGATTCAGAGAGTGCATTTTCAATTGTATTACACACACTCAGCTAAGCTAAATTTAATGCAATGTCTAGTAGATACAAATAAATTCATATGGGACTGCACAGAAATATTTGGATACATCACTGTCTATGAATAGTAATTGTTGAAAGTACATTTTCTAGCTGAATTAAATTTTATTATATTTTGTGATGAGCTTTAAAATCTATATATGGATCATACAAGACTGCATAAGGTAATTCATTCTGTCTAACAGTAATTGCTGAAAGTAAGCTTTCAACTGTTTTATAAATTTCTTAAATTATTTATTTAGATATCTTCTTTCACTATAAGAAAAGATAAAATTTTTCAACAGTACTCTGAAAGTGTTATAAAAGATTTCATAAGCATGATTTTTAATTCTTTTCCATTTTTACTTTTTAACTAAATGCCACAAGCAATGTACTTTCTAAAATAAAAATTTCTCAAAGATATTGTGATTATTTTTTAGCATTGTGTATTACTTTGTGTATCTTGGAAGGAACAACTGAGATTGACGTGGAACAAAGTGCACTGGGAATACAAATGGATACATAAAATTTAATACGGTGAAGGTAATAGCAAGTATAATATAGAAAATGCTACAAGTTATTATTAGATTACAAGTATGTATATGTTGCTTGGTTTTCAAAACAATTAAACGCATTATATACATATATACATAAAATAGAAATAATAATACGAATATTTTTTATTTAAACTACTTACAGGAAATGTACTTTCTACGAAATATCGGTTGTGCTTCAAGACAAGTTTTATTTTCCCATAACTCACTGTGCATAGCTATAATAAAAATAAACTTTATTTAGAAAATTCATTACAGAAAACTCTAAAAATTTTCAACATTTCAGATTTATGCTGTTCAAGAACTTTTTACAATTAAGTACTATTTAGGTGTAGTAGAGAAAGAAAAAAATGCAACAGCGATATGCAGTTACCTTATACACAAAACTATTCCTTATCTAAACATATTTTTGCATTATAATATATAAGCATTATAATATACAGCATAATGTTCCATAAATAGGGAAACGATTATATCTATGTATAAACAAGTTATTAATAAACAGAAAGTATACAAATTATATTAAGCAAATTTACTTTTGTTTCTTGAAATAATCTTTTTCTTTATACAATTGCAAGCTTATATAGATCAAAAAATTTTTTATCTGAAAATTGGGCTACCACTGCTAAATCTTGAGAAATGTTTAGAATGATATTAAAAATATTTATTCATTATACAGAACAAGATCGCACTGCATACATCGAAAAATACATGCGCTCACTTAAAGGTAAAGCTCAACTCGACAGCACAAACATAAAATTATGGGACTCGTCGATTGGCAACACAGGACCTCTTTTGCAGCTGCAAATTCATCCTCTGGTGAGCACTTCAAAGTCGCTGGGTCCACGAAAGGGTTCGAATAGCCAGGATCTTTATATTGACTGGGCGTAGCAGATGGAAAGCTGAGAGAAACTTGACTGAATCTGAGGACATAAGATCTCGCCAAGAAAATGTCAGAGAGCCAAAAAAGACTCCATCCGGGCTAAGACTTTGAAGCTGTGGTCTTAGTACTTCGTATTTCTGAACTTTTTGGAAATGGGCCTCAGCCAGAGAAAATTGGTCATTAGTTACTTGTGAATCAATAACAAGAACATGATCTATGCAGTATGCCACAAGGTCAGGCTTCCATTTCATACCGTTGGCACCGAACAGGAACTCTCGGTGGACAGAGTAGCCACGCTGTTCAAGAGAACGTGCCAGGTAGTTTGACAGAGCATCATGATGCTGTATTCTTAGGCCATGAGTTGAAAAGCATTGCTGAGAAACATGATTCAGGGTTTCAGATATGTGGCAGCCACGTGAGCAAAACTTCTCAGCATCGCGTCCACAGGCCGCCCTAGCTCTTGTATATAACAATTGTACCGAACCTGACTGAAGTGCCGTTATAAAGCCAAGCAACTGCGGCAGGGACAGCACCACATTGCTGTAGGGCAGCCCCATCGCATTGGTTATGCAGGTCCCTCTTAAAGAAGGAATCGACCCTGGCTCTAGATGTTAAGTGACTGCCATCAGGGAGAGTCATGAGCCGAACGATTCTCTCCCGATCTGCAGAGAGACGTCACAGGGCCATTACAGGAACAATCCACCTCATGCACAGCAGTCCCATTTCGCCATCTTTCACGCAAGTGTGAAAAGCACTCGATGGGATGTCATGCGGAAGGTGGAGAACCTCCCGAATGATATATAAAGAGAAAAACCTACTGTCCCATTCCTCCCACTGTCTCACTCCACCCCACTCTGCCCTATTAAGAATTCTGCCCGCCCCCTCATTTATCCAAAGATCCTAACAATACATAATAATAATAATAGACAAATGAGGAATATTTTTATGAGTTTTAATACTCATCTTTATCTTTATTCTAATCTATAATTTGTTTACATAATCTAAAACTCACTTTTTAATTTTTTGAGTAGTACACCTATGTAATAACAGACTATGTATACAAATTTATCCAAAACCATACATAGCAAAAATGAAAGCACATTTGAAATCAAAAATAAAAAAGCTATCAAAAAATTCAATCAGAACCAGACTACTAACATTTCATTAATTCTTTTTAAATATAAAATGCAAACATAAATGAATTTAAAACTTTTTTGAAATGTAGTGCTTATTAGAGATGGGAAATATATATTTTTTTTGTTAACAGGTTACATCGTTCCACACATTCACAGGTAACAGATTTCAACAACCTGTTATTTTTGTAAAGTATAACTAACCGATGAGACTATGCTGTCAACAGACACTTTAATTAGAGGGCCGTTAATTAAGGTATCTTGAATAATTTTGATACATAAGTATAGATGCTGTTTTAGTTCAGATAAACCTGCGCCTTTAAAATCAACGTAGAGTTAAAATTTTAATTTTTGCAAGACAAGAACTTAGTTAGTTGTGATACTTTACATTTCACGTATTATTATCGTTTTCTTGCACTAAAAATGCATTTTTCCTCGTTAAAAATTTATAAATATCATAACTCAGTAAATTTTGCCTGTAAAACTTTTTTTTTTTGCTGAGTTACTTGTTAAAACACATAAAAACTTTTTCTAAATAAAAGTTATAGGAAACTTACTAAACACTGCATAAAATATGTAGTTTCTTAATAATTTAAAAAATAATTATTTTAATGTAAAATAATATTTATATGATGCAGAAGAAAGTTTAAAGCATTTTTGCAATTGTTAGAATGACTCCAAAACTGACGGTTTAGAAATCAGTTTTTTCTAAACGATCAGAAATATCCTAAAAAAAAAACACCGTTTTAACAATGCGATTTGTTCAAAAAAATAAAATCGATCTTCATATGTTAGCACCTTGATTTGAAGTTCGAATTTTGACATCCCCGAATCAATATCTGTCAACGCATATTCAAAGCTTATCCCACAAGAGCACGAAACATTACTTGTATATTTTTAATCAAATGTCATTCATCTCGCAAATTTCGTATGTGCAAGTACATATTTAAAATACTCTCCACAAAACTTGTGACAGGCCAAAAAATGACGTAGGTAGTATAAAATTGGTGCCCTATTAATTTCCGTGTTCGTTGGGACCGCCCCCCTCCCATCCCTTTTCGAATGGCTGTGTTCTCACCAGGCTATTTTTTTCGTTTTTATCAGTAAAATACAATTACAAAAGTAATGTTTTCCAGTTTGTATTTTCTAACGACGCAATATTGACAAAATCATAATGATAAAAAAAAAAAGCAATAAACATTTTATTAAATAAAAATCATAGCGCCAGAATACCCCCCCCCCTTCCCCAAATACCATGAGTACATAGTAATATCCCTTTTAAATATTTAAACTCAAAGATTGCCACCGTTTTACCCATCTAACTACATCAAAGAAATATTATGTCCCGTGCCCGAGCGATAAAACAGCTTTCTATCAACAATTAAAACCGTAAATCTCTTTAATTCCATTTTTCAAACAGAGAATCCTTCCCATTAAAAATATGACCAAAGATGGCCAACATTATCTCCTTGCTTTTTAATAATCTGCAAGCGTCATTCACTAACTTCACGAACTTTAGAATAAAAACACATTTTTCCCTCATTTCATTTTCAGTATTCTACCTATTTGTTGATAAAAGCAATTTTCATTATTCCAACTATTTTTTTCAATAAATGTTGTTTTCATTATTCTAAAAACTGATTCTATTGCTTTAATCTTTGTAACTGTGAGCGTTATAAAAAATTCAAACGATAAAATATATTCTGTGAAGAAACGAAGCCAGATGTTTTTAAATATTCATAGAATAATCAACAACAAATAGCTTTTGAGAGATTTTATCACGTGAACATTTGAGATAGCAAAAGGACAAAGTTTCCTATGATTGGCTTGCTTGATTAGACCAAAAGGATTTTTAATGTCTTGGACAATGCAAAAGGAAAATGGTTCCTATGATTGGCTTCCTTGATTAGACCAAAGGGATTTTTAATATCTTGGAATCATGGATCGACAGTGACGCGTCAAAAAGAAAGTTTCATAGGGTTTTTTTTTTTTTTGTGCGTTGGAATTTTTTTTTCTCTCTGTCTCGAAAGCGCTTTAATGCAGTTGGGGATTTTTGTTTTCTGCAGTAACAGAAATTTTTTGCCTCAGAATTTAAATAAATTTATAAGTTGGAATTTTTTCATATAATTAAACTTTTATTAATTTATAAATATGTATTCCTAAAATGATTTTCAGCCATACTATTTGTTTCTTCTTTTTAAAATGCTTATCATATGAGGCGTTCCAAAATTAACAGGGACTTTTTGGTAATCTGTTATTGAATAATAAGTTTTGGTTAATATTATGAATATTTATCCTGTTATGTTAAATAATGCCCATCTCTAGTGCTTATACATTATTAGAACTTTCATTTTAATTGAATGAAATATCACTTCAATTAGGAACACAGTTTTAATTTACAATGTATGCCATATTTTATATTGGATATTATTATCATTTAAAAGTGAATTAATATACAGACTTAACCACATTAATGACAGCACCTGAGTTGGAGTCATATAAATATTAACAATATTTATATTTATTTAAGCTTGATGGCAATGAATAAAAAAAAAAAGTACAATAGCAACAACAAGAAATGATGTTCAACTTAGCTTCAAGTTACAAATTCGATTTTCTTAGCAACTGTCAAACATACAAAGATGAAAAAAATATTTAAATTAAATTTTATCATAAAGATAAAAATAAGACAAAAATGAAGTTAATCCATCCATAAAATTGTTAGCTATAGTTTGTTGAACTTTATGTCCTCATTTTTTCGTTAAAAGTTGAATAAAAAACTACAGTAAACTACAATAATTTTTTGAATGGCATCATTTTATTCATCTTGTTGAGTTTCTATCTTAAAAAAAAAAAAAAAAAAAATGTCTGTCATACATCAACTGGTTCGACAGAAATTTCAAAAAGACGTTTGCATTTTCCATTTCTTAAACATATTATTCCAAATGCTTTTGCGTTTGCAAAGAATATATGGAAAAAAAAAAAAAACCTAAAAAGCCATAAAAAATATTTTTCCCATTTCTTTCTTTTTTCAGTTTTTACCAGCAAATTCTTTTGATAAATAGAGGAAGAATGAAAGAAAGAAAAATGATAAAAGATCTAATTATACAGGAATGTATGGAAATAAAAATGAAAAATAATCATCATTCAAATATCGTTGCAATAGTCTCCTAAACTGTCATAAAAGAGTTTCATGTGAAAAATTTTTGAAATTATAAAAAAATATATTTATTTGCATGCATTATTCAGCCATGTATTTCTCTTTGTGAAAATAAAAGCATTTTAAGCAAAAATTTTAATAAAACTAAATTAAAGCTTGTTTTTTTTTTTTTTTTTCAAATAAATAAATAACAATAATACCTTAATGAACTCCACTATACCATCAGGAATGCTAGTTTTACTTAATCTTCTTAAATATTCAATAATGTCACTAGTTTGTAAACCTACAGATACAGCTGCATATAATGAGTAGGCTGTTAGACGATATTCATGAATATGTTCCGGTCTACAAACAGGCTAAAAACAATATAAAATATAAATTGCAACTAATCTAATCATTTAAACAAATGATTTGTTATATTTTATTATTAATTATTATTGTCACACAGAAAACAAGCAAACAAATAAAAAAAGCCATACAAAAGTAATTTTATTAAAGTATGTAAAAAATACACAAGATAATTTCAAAGAAATATTTTGTTGAAATAAAAATAACAGACCAACTAACAATTGATTTAAATTGATGTGATAAAAATATACCAAATTTAACAATTATACAAAAATTTTTAACAGAAAATTTTATAAAGTGAATATTTGAAGAATCATAGCTTATTTACTTCAGAAATTGCAATCAAGAAGTCATGGGCATGCTTGTAGACTGGTGAAAAGGCTTCTAAAAAAATATGTCCATCAGGTGCCTGTTAAAATAATATTTTATTTAATAAAATAGATAAACAGATGAAATACTATTTAAAATTACATATTTTTAAAATTTAGTTACAGGAAAAAGAAAAATATTTCTTTTCATGGCAAAACAATTATAGAATAAATTAAGAAGAATCTTTTTTATAATACATATTTTTTTTTCTTTTCTTTACATTTCAATGGAATATTAAATCCAAGAGAAAATGTTGAAGCAATAATAATATTTATTTATAATTGTGTAAAATGTAATTCACACTTTATGGGAAAAAATTATTAACAGTTAATTTCTATGCATAAATTACTTACCTCATGTACAGATTTGACTTTATTGAAGTGGTTGTACATAGTTGTTATACATGGTGAATGAATCTACAGTAGGCAACACTTTTTCCAATAGTTTATAGTGTAGCAAGTTACATTTTGATCAATGTAAAGTAAGAAATTCGGAAGTTTTTAGAGCACACTGATCCTACTTTGTAAAGAAAAACATTTGCCATTCTATGAATCATATGATAGTAACTTGCTCTTTTTGTGCAAAACACACTTTAGACAATAATTTGTAAATGTCAGCTGCAGTGTTCAGCAATACATCGCATAAAATCATACATATTTCCACTGGCTGGTAACACTTGTCTAATTACTCGTTATTAGATTGTTATATTTTAATGCCGGGTTTCTTCATTTTTAATTGTTCTATTTCAAATTTTTTTTAATACTATGTTATATATTGAATACATGTTTTCAATTTCATATGGTGATTGAATGATCCTCTGACATAATTGAAAAGTATCAAAGTAGTGAGTACTTTTGAAAAATAGTTTGCAGTCACTTCTCTCTTACACAAGTAGTTTTTGTTAACTACATTATTGATAAAATAATTTTAGTCTGATACAATAAAAAAATAGCTTTCCTACCACTGGTCTTGAAACTTGGATATTATTTGTTTTTAAATTCCCATGATAAACTTATTTTTTTTGGCATAACTATGTGTTAATATTCTTCCATATCTCTTGGTCGACTTTAAAAAAGTTCTGTCAGTTTTCACACACAGAGGTGCATTTACAAAATATATACCAGTATCAGAACATTTGATTTGTATTATTTGACTGGAAGAATATTATCCACAATCAAAGCTGACAGACTGCATGACAATGTTATGAATGATACACATTCATTTTGGTCAGGGTTTCAGAGTCAGAGCCAGGGCAATTATCGAGAAAAGAGTCGGAATTGCTAAAAAACGAGCAGACTCAGACTCTGACTTTTTTTGTTAGAAAGTTTAAAGTGAAATTAAACCAATTATATGTAATTTTAAATCCATAAAAGTTATTATTATTGTTATTTTTGGATTATATTAGGCTACAGAAGTTAAAGATTTCCAATATATTGCCTGGCGTACAATAGATGAAAACTGTTTTTAATTAAAAACTCCAGTAGATCCCAAATTACATCTGAACTAGTAAAATATTCACCTTTTTTTTCCCCCTTTCCATCGTAATTTTTCAGCTCTGGAGGACACAAATTAACATAAAAATTGTAAACATTTTTCCTTTTCACGTCTACTGATCTGAAATAGCGAAATTTCTATTTATTTTCTTCATTAGATTTCAATAGTTCGATTTTTTGGTGTTCTGGGACACAAAATTGACAAATTAGTAAAACTGAAACTATTTCTTTTTTCTTTCAAAACACTAACAAGGGGCCCACCAAACATGGTGCGCACAGATTTTGATGATTTCAAAATATGTTGTAGGGGTCATACCACTAATTATTCTGGTGAAAGGGTTTCTTCAAATGAGCCTTGGCTTTTGAGAAATTGGGGGTTAAAGTTCAGCGTATACTTCAAATTTCTATTAGTACAGCTTCCGAATGTGGATTCATGGCACGTGCCAGCACGTGGGCTTACAGTTCGAAAGGTTGTGGGTTCGAGTCCCACCCCGGCTTTTTATTTTCTTTTTTACTTATATTTATATTTTTTACGCATTACAAATTTTAAGTACATTTACTACTAGAAAAATTGCTACAACTTTTGATATTTTCTTAATAAATTACATTTACATTTTTGAATTTTTTCATGGAAATTTATTTTTTGCTGCAATTTTTAAACTTATATTTCTATTGACAAAACTGCAAAACTAATTTTTGGGGAACTTTTTTTTCTTAATTATTATATACATTTTTTACTTTAAGCACAATTCTGAAATAATGATGTTTCCTTTTTATCGCCTTTTTATTTTTATTTTATTTTATACCGTTTTAAATGAAAATTTATCCTTTTTTGTATAAATAATACAAAATAATTTTCGGGTGAAATTTCTTAAATGTTTTTAGGATTAGATAATTCAAGTAATGCATATCTTCAAAAGAGTAATAAAGTATTAATGCAGTAATGCTAAAATACAAGTTATTACTAGATATCCAAATTTTCAATTTTCCAATTTTCTGTAAATACATTTATCTCCTAAGTTCAACCTCAACAAATTTATCGTTTGCACAAATAAGATGTAAGCCCGCATGCTGGCACGGCGCCATGAATCCACATTCGGAAGCTGTACTAATAGATATTTGAAGTATACGCTGAACTTTAACCCCCAATTTCTCAAAAACAAAGGCCTATTTGAAGAAACCCTTTCACCAGAATAATTAGTGGTATGACCCCTACAACATACTTTGAAATCACTAAAATCTGTGCACACCATGTTTGGTGGTTCCCTGGTAAGAACTGGATTAATACCGAAATATTAAAATTTGCATCTTATTTTTTTTGTATTCCCTCATAATTTTAACTAACAGCAACATTAGTATATTAGCCAGCCTAGAGTTGGAGTTGAAGGAGTTTAAATTTTCGGAGTCGGAGTTGACCATTTTCCTCTCAGACTATGCAGCTCTGATTTTGATGTTCAACTGTTTTTTCATGAAATAGAAAATTAGTGATGTATGTTGTTGCAAATTTGAACATGGCTATCCACAAATAGAAGAATTATTTTCATAATTTGTAATGCGTATAGTGACTTTTGTAATTTAACTTATATAGTTGAAAATTAAATATATTCTTCATCATAAAAAAATTGCAATGTTTACTCCTGAAAGATAAATTAAATTAAACTAACCAAGGCTGCCTTTGGCAAACATTTTTTAAATTTTAATTTGCATAGAACTATTTGCAAACAAGAATAATTGGTACTACTTGATTATACCATTGACCAAAAGCTATCACCAAACTGTAAAATTAAATGTAAACAATGGATGATTGTAAATGTCACATTCACTTGACATCAGGGTTGGCAAATTTTTGCCGAAGTGGAAAAAACCAAGGTAAAAACCATGGAAAAAACTGTCCTGGCAAAAATAGTTTTTGCCACAATTTTTGCCACTTACTAATTTTTGCAAAAATTAGTATTTTAAAACAGGGTTTTAAAGATTTTATTTTAATTACATGAGGCAAGAATTAAGAGATACTGATAAACTTAAAACATATGGATACTCTGGTCATTGGTTAAATCTTCTAAATGAAGATATATCTCCATAAACAATTACAAAACATATCACTGAAATGCAAAATTTCTTTTGTGATCACCATGCTCCACATAGTTACAAGGATGGTCTCCATACTGGGCATATTTTGGAAAAAAAAAAAAAAAAAAAAAAGAAAAAAAAATACTAATTAAACTACTCATGTAGTACATAATAAAGGATCAGTCAAATTTAGTGGCAGAAATATAGTAGAAAGTCTGAGAAAAAATTAAATATTTTTGAATATTTGGCATGGAAAAACGAATGTATCGGTACTTTTCTTCGTAGAAGGCAAATGATTTTTAATGCAACTGAAAATTGTTTGTTAATGAATTTTTATAATGTGTATAAATGGTATTTAGTGAATTTAAATTTAAACAGTGAGAGATTTCAATTCATATATTGTATTAAATATATATATTGATTGTGGCTCAAGTTGTTTAATTTATCACTAAAAAAAAATCAGGGTAGGTAAGTTTTTGCCATATTATTAGAATATATATCTTAGAATATTAAGAACATTCATAGAAAAAATTATTTGGATTTGATATCTTAAGAATTGACGAAGTTATGAATTTTTTTCTCCCAAAAACCCCAATTTTTTCACCCTTGAGCCCATTTTAAATTTTATCGAATATTTAACATGAATAAACTTTTTGCCTGTTTCTTAGAAGTAATATAAACTTCAAACTGATTCAATATCTATTTTCATTACAAAGTTATGGGAATTTTTCTGTTTTAACAAAAATCCTCCCTATATCCACCTCCTTGGTCCGATTTTGTCCATTAACGAACTTAGCCGAGATTTTATGTAAAAGTTTGAAGGAGATCTGAGGAGAATTATGGAAGTTATCGTGTCCAGAAGAAAGTTATATATATAGCTATGTAGATATATATATATATATAAATTTTTTTACTGATAGTAGTTTTGGGGTCTAGGGGTCATGATTGATGTAGAACTGCAAAAATTTTTGAGAAATTACAACATGGGTGCGAACACAGTAGGTAGTATTTCATACGAAATCTATTTAATAGAGTTAAAATTTTTTACAGAAATATAGAATTTATTCATAGAAATATATTAAAATAATTATTATCATTAAATATGAATAACCTTCTGTATGCATAATTTTCTTATGTAATAAAATAATAATAATAATTATTAATAAAAAATGTATGCATAATTTTTTATGTAATAAATTTTTACATTAAATTTAACACTCACAACCCATAATGGACGTGACTCATGATCAGCACGAAGTTCTAAAAGACTGCGATAATCTTTTGCACCAAATTCATCTGTTTGAGTTCCTTCTGCTATCTGTTGACTAGCTGCAGCAGGAATAATATCTAAACAAGAATTAAACTATTATCAGATACTAATATAAAAATGAATTGCTGTAAAAATTTATCTGAAAATCATCCCAGGTGTGCATTGCATTATTTCTTTATACAGAAAAATGACAGCTGTATTTGTTAAAAATAACCAAAATTAAAATTTTAATTTTCAAAGAATTTTTTTGAGATTGTTAGGAGTTTGCACTTACATTGAGTCAATATCAATCAATAAAAATGCTGTTCATTTAGAAATAAATACAAAAAATGAGAGTAAATGAGCGAGAATTTAAAATATAATTAGCTGACATGTCCAGTGTTGCTCGGATCAATGATGAATGACACTGAAAATTGTATTTTATATCATTAATTTCATTTTATATGAATCTATATTTTCAAATGAAAAAAAATATTAAATTGAAAATGCGTGTTATTTGGTATTTTATTTTCTGTATAATTTTATTTTTGAAGTCAATGCACACCGAGAGCGCAGTCACGACATATCATTCAGGATCAGGGTTGTTATGATTTTGCCCAAAACCCAGGTGGGTTTTTTCTGAAAAAACCCACTTGAAAAAACCCAGGAAAAAACCCAAGTGGTTTTTTTCAAAATTTCAACTTTAAATTACATATATAATGTATTTATATTACATATATAATGTATTGTAATATATTTCTTAATATCAGTACACAACTCATAAAATTTATAACCATTACCCCCCACCCCAAAGAAAAGAAATGTCCTAATTATATCATCACAATTTTTAAAAGAAATAATTGTTAGTTAATCTCTGTAGCATGTGTAAGAAACACAAACAATTTTTTTCTCATTAAAAAGATACTTTGATGTGTAATGCGTTCTATGTTATACAATAGAAACTCATAACAAAATACCATATATGTTTAGAATCCTAATTGAATTATGTAGACATGTAGAATTACTTGGCTTATTCTATTATTTAGTAATAACAAAAAAATAATTTATAAATTATTACTAATAATCAATTTATCTAAAAGCAAAGCATAATTTTGATTACTGTCATTGATTTATATATATTTGTAATCAATTAGCTACTTTAAATTTAGTAATAAGTACATTTTTTTTTTTTTTTTTTCAAGCATTCTGAACCACCTTCCATAACCCCCAAAAAACCTCGAAAAGCCCTGAAAAATCCCCAAAAACCCTGATAAAACCCCAAAAACCTTGAAAAAACCCAGTGGGTTGGGTTTTTTCTGAAAAAACTCGGGTATTTAACAACCCTGTTCAGGATTTTATTAATTTTGTTGAAATTTTCACACATTTTATTTCTTAAAAAATATTTCTATCTATCCAAACATTTCAAAATTTTTGTAGGTGATGTAAATCTGGTCTATTGAGATGCTCTAAAAAGATTGTGTTAAAATATGTATTAGAGATGCAACAATTATTTGGCCAAAACCTAATATTTGGTCCATTCAGCCTATCAGCTGAATATTTGGCTTCGGCCAAATATCAAGGCTGAATAATATTGCAAGAAATGTTTTTTACATAGTAAAATTTTTTTTATTGACAATTTATATTCTTCATATATAATAAAAAATTTATTTGAAATTAACAATCCCCACCCCTTCTTATCTTTCATACCCTGAATGGGTTTTATCTACCCATTTTTATATAAATACTATACTAAGTATACTTGAAATTTATGTTGTCTAACACTTTTAAAATTCTATTTTTTAAAGATATAACAGTAATAAGATACCACATATTCGTTAACATATTCAAATGCAACTAGATGGTACCTGATGAGAAACTTTTTGCTAAGAATTTTATTTTTTGGTAAAATTGTATCTTTGAGTTGAACATTTTTTCAAAATAATGCTTTATAAAAATTAAAAACCTTCATATAAACAATTTTTTTTAAAGAAAACAATACATTGTATTTGTGAAAAGGACAAGAATTGTGCATACTATATTTTGTTTCTAGACAAAAATGAGTTCATTATTTGGTAACCACATATTTGACTATTACTTGGCTGAGTAATTGGTAATCGTTTATTCCGGCAAACCACAATTCTTTGCATTCCTAATATGTATGTTTAGTTACTTTTTGCATAGAAAAACTGTCGCCATGAGGTGTGAAGTTACCTGCATTTGTTAGTGTTAGTGTATCTGAAATGTTTAAAATTAATATTTTTTTAAACTGCCATATTTCTTTAAAAATTGACTGCGGCACTTCAGAGATAAGAGTACAAGTATTCAGAATATGCCGCCCACTTTTAACTTTACTAAGTGATTTGGCCAATGTAAATTAATAAATATTGACAAAATTCCCCTGAAATCCCTTCATTTTGACCAATGTGCAAATAAGGTTTCTGCAAGTGCACAGACATTTTTTCCTTCTCATAAAGACCAAGATATGTTTTTCATGAGAGTGAGTTGTGATTTTTAATTAATAACTCAATTATTAGAATTTCAAAATTCTGAGTTTCAGGTGCATTAGGAAATATCTTGGGCCAGACTCACAAAAAGTTTATGCCTCGTATGTGAGACAGATTTTGCTAGCCATCACACACAGACACAAAAAGCAAAACTTTCTTTTATTAGTACAGATATGTGACATAAAAGATTTAAAGATAAAAGATATATGTTTTTAATATATTCATTGCTAAGTTAGGTATTGATGAATATTTCCCCCTCTCCTTCATATACACATACACATTTTCTGCACGAAAACTTTGTACAACTTAATATTATAGCATCTTTAAAGAATAAAATCAAGTATACCAAAAATTTAGGGGGGGGGGGGGGAAGAGAGAAAAGAGTTATATGAATGAAAAAATGAAAATTATCAGATCAAATTTCAAACTATGCAGAAAATAATAATAAAATGAAATTTTAGATCACAATAATACATTTATTCAGAGATCGATAAAGTTTTTCTTATTTTATTTTATTCTTTTCCCCTCTTAGGTCCCATTTTGTGAAACTAATGCAAAATAACATTTTGTAATGAAAGAGAAAATCCAGCTGCTTAAATTCAAACCAAGTATTTCTCAACATTATTATTTTTTAAGTCCTTCTGCTGAAGTTTTCCGATCTAACAAACTTTTTTTTTTTTTTTTCAAATGAAATAAATATGCTGAATTAGCTTCATGTGAAGGAGAACTGTGTGGATAATTTTACTAAATTCATTAAATGAATTTACTTATTTAAATGCTTTGGTATACAATAAACATTCAAAAGTTTCCTGAAATCAAATAGTAACAATAGTAGTAAAATTTAAATACTGATACCAGTTTCAGCATCCTCTTCTTGTTCTTCTTCAAATGTTCTTTTTGTTCCTTTTTTGTTTTTCTTATAATCTAAAAATATATATATAAAAAAATGATTAATTAAAAATGCTTAAAGTAAAAATTATTTAAAAAAAAAAAAAAAAAACTTTTTCTTGCATTTCATTACATTGTTTTCATTCTTGAAAAAAAAGCAAAAAACTTCATTTAAAAAATTATTATAATAAATATTCCAGAGCTTTAATAGGGTTTGATTTTTGCCAGTAAAAGCCTTTTTTGTAAAACTATGTTCATTTTTCCTGTTAACTGAATACATTTTATGGAAGATTGTTCAGTTAACTGCTTATTAAAAATATTTTGGGGATATTGTCAGAGTTAAATATATATAGTTAGACAAATTTTTGTGAAGGTGTGGCTTTGTTACGTTAATCACAAAATTAGAAGATTTTCTTCTTTAAATTATAGAAAAAGCTTTTTGAATTTTTATTTTTTTTATTTTATTTACTCTTCACCTGAATGATATAAATAAATCAAAATCTTGAATTTATGGCAATTTTTCTAGTATTCAGCAGTGTGACTAACGTAACATGTCAAGTGAGACGAATGTAACTAATGTATTTGTTATGTTTGTCACATTCTTTTTAAGCTTTAAAATAGAATTATTCTTAATATTTACATAAAATTTAAGATTTGCTTCTAGTATTCTGAGGAATTGAAATAGGAATTATTTCATTGTTCATTTTTATGTATTTAATTTTGAGTCAGAAAATTAAGATGGCAAAAAAGAGTGCAGCAGAAAGAAAGAGTCATGCTTGTAAAACTGAAGCAAAGAAGCCTGAAGATAAAATCAAATCTAAAATTGGACTGGGAATGTTATAATTGAAAAGGAAAAGACATAAGGAAACTAAAAGAAAAAGAAGCGGGAGCAGCTAAACTAAAAATGCTAAAGATGAGAGAAAAAAGAATGTTGATGTCTATGAATCATCTGTCTCATACCAGTGTAAAGATGAAAATAAGCACTCGCCAGTCGCCACTCGGCGACTAAATGTGAAAAACTGGCGACTAAAAATGTGGAAAGTACCGGCCAAAAGCAGGATTCCCCAAAAGGTGTTTTGTGAAAAGAATTGCGGAAAAAAACACCCGCGAATTTTGACAAGATCGCGGAAAAACATGAATTTTGTGTAAGTATCGCGAAAAGACATTGTCTAAGGATCGCAAAAAGAATGCAAATATCGTCGAAGAATCGCGAAAAAACGGTAAATATTTTTATAAAATTGAAAAAAAAAAGCAATTGTAAAAAACCCCTGCGTATTTTGTCAAAAAATCAACGAAAATAAACGCGTTTTTTGTCAAAAAACGTAAAAACGAACGGGAAAAACGCAAATTTAATCAAAGAAACATGCAAAAAGTGAATACCGTAAAAAAATCGCGTTAACAAATGCTAATACCGTCAAAAAATTGCATTAACAAACGCGAGTACTGGCAAAAAATCATGATACCAAACGCGATTTTCGTCAAAAAATGTAAATATGAACGAAAAAAACACAAATTTTATTAAAAAAAAAAAAAAAAAAGCAAATATTATCAAAAAATCGACGAATGCGAATTGCCGGCAAAAAATCACGATAATGAACGCAAATACCGTCAAAAAATCGCATTAACAAACGCGAATACCGTCAAAAAATTGCGTTTACAAACTCGAATATCGGTAAAAAATCGCATTAACAAACGCGATTTTCATCAAAAAACGTAAAAACGGACGCAAAAAAAAAAAAACCCACAAAAAGCAAAGACCGTCAAGAAATCGCGACAACAAACGAATATCGTCAAAAAATCACGATAACGAATGCGAATTACCGGCAAAAAATCACGATAACGAACGCGAATACTGTCCAAAAAGTCGCGATAACGATCGCCAATACCGTCAAAAAGTCGCGATAACAAACACGATTTTCGTTAAAAAGTTTCGAAAACGAACGTGATTTTCGTTAAAAAGTCATGAAAACGAACGTGATTTTCGTTAAAAAGTCACAAAAACGAACTCAAATTTTATCAAGAGATCGCAAAAAAGAAAAAAAAACCGCACATTATGTTAAAAGATTGTGGAAAAAACACATAATAGTAATTTCATGAGAGCCCCCCCCCCCCCTTTTTTTTTTTTTAGAAAATTTGCTATGAATTTCAGTTTTTTTTAAAAATCAAACCTGCTTAGTTGGTGGAAAAACATTTTTTTGGGGGGGGGGGGGGTGTTACATCTTAATTCTAGATAAATAATTACAAAAAAAGTTTATTTATGTCGTTAGCTACGCAAGTACCTAAGCATAGTTGGACTTGTGTAGCTAACTACATATGCATGTTACATATAATTTTGCTGTTACTTTAAAATAGATTTGAAATTAGTATCTCAAGTTTATTCCTAACAATATAAATTAAAATATTTTAACTAGTTCATATATTACTTATTTAGTCTATGCTCATGCTCGTATATATCTTGTAATTAAATATTCAGTAACTCAAATGTACTTACTGGCTACTAAAGAAATTATTCTCACTAGCCAATAACTGGCTACTAAAAAAAGACAACCTACCGGTCAGTGGCCACTAAGCAAAATTCCTTATTTTCATCTTTATACCAGTGCAAATCCATATTAAATTCTGAAACATTTAGAAAAGAAGTGAAAAAAAAATAAGAAGCCATTACTATCTAATTAAAAAACAAACAAAAACAAGCAACTATCGAGAATCTAGCTTTTGATTTTGAAATCCTATTCCATCCACAAAACTTGAAAAAAACAATGGTCTCTCAAAAGAAGCTACTGAATGCAAGAAAGCTTTCTATTATAGAGATGATGTTTCTAGACAGCTACCAGAAGAAAAAAAAAAAAAAATAGATGTAAAATCTGTTAACATTGTGAAAATTAATAACTAATATATACCATCATATATACTTGTGTATAAGTTGAAGAAATTCTGGCAATTGTTGCCAAGCAAACTGGAAGGGGGATTAACTTATATGTGAGTCAAGAAAAAAAGTAGTAAAAAAAAAAAAAAAAAAAAAATTAAATATTGAGAAATTCTGGCTTTTTATGTGCATGAATAATGATATAATCTATAAAAAAAAAAAAAAAAAAAAAAATTGAATGATTTTTTTTTTTTTAATTTACTTCTGTTTTTGCATTGACAAGTAAAATATTTGGCTTGATTTTGTGCAAAATTAACATAAAAAGGTATGTGGTCTACTTATAGTGGGTTTTTGATTTTTTGCAGAATTTGCATTCGTAAGTTTAAAGGTCGACTACAAGCTAAAAAGTAATTATTTTGTCTGACAGTGCATTAGCATATTAGAATGGCTACAGTATGATTCTAATGTTTTTAAATGAAATGTTGTCTGAATGTAATTTCACTGCTTCTTATAATGCAAAAGTCTGCATGATAGAGTTAACGTTGTTACAAAGTGGCAGGTATATGTAAAAATGTATTACAAGGACCAAACATTTTTTAAAAGCATTTTTAAAATAATTTTGCATTTGCCCACAATTTTTTTAATGAATTGAACATTGCACACATCTATATAAAATGCATTTTTGTTGATGAAATAAGGAATTATTCCAGAAATAAAAGAGATTGAAAGGAACTTGAAGAGATTAGATGAATGAAAAGGGGTAAAGTCTTGCTACAAATAAAAAAAAAAAACTGGCCAATTAAGTTTGAATATTAGATTTAAAGAAAACATCAACTTTTTTAATTCAAATTAAACTCATTTTGTTAAGCTGCATAACTTCTGTAGAATTCGAATGATACCAAATATATATCATGAACATAAACGTTACATTGGAAAAGCAATTTCCTGTGAGAATACGTCAGATCTACAAAATTAAATTTTTGCATAAAATTAACTATGGTTTCAAATGGCTAACTTATGAAGGCATAAATTGGTTAATAAAAAAATTATTTTATCAGCATTTTTTAAAATAAGTGATAACATGATATAATAATAATAAAATAAAATTTCATATTAATTATTAAATATTTCATTATGTTCCATATTATGAAACAAGGGGAAAAAAATCCATTTTATCAAAAATACAAAAAAGTGCATCATTGAACATAAATTTGGACAGTCGATCTTTGTTATTCTATGAATTCATATTCATAATCCATTTGTTATGTTAGTCACACGACTTGAATAGAAATGCTGTCAAAAAATAGTGGTTATTGATTATTATTCAAAATAAAACAGACTTTTTTTAAAACCTCATACTGTTATGTATTTTTGAAATTAATTGCAGATTTTTCTATTATCAAAATTCAGAACAATTTAAATTTAAAGTTAAGCTATCTTTTAAGAGGTACAAAAAATGTTACATTAGTCACACAGAACAAATTTTTATTACTTAAAATATTTAATTTTAAAAAGTTTTTCTGAATAATTATGATAAACTGACTTGTATTATATAATATCTAACGTCATTCATTTTCATGAGACTTCATTTAAAAATATTATGTCATAATATAACTTTTGAAAAACACTCTGAAGTTACGTTAGTCACAAGGGAATGATCCTGAATATGTGTATTAATAACGATCTTTTTATAGAAATATGAAATATCATCAATGTTTAATTTCAATTAAAAATAAATAACAAATATAGTTTGAAACTGACTTATGTTTAAGATGGTTCTTAAAAAAAAAAACAAAAAAACAAGTAATAATAATAATAAAAAAATTGCCACTCAACAAGGCGAAACTTTCACGATTCATTTAATAAAAGTAAAAGTATGACTTTTGAAGTGATTATGGATGGAATGAATTTTTAAATTTTCTGACTAATGAATTGCAATTTGAGTTATTTATGATCTATTATGTCTAGAAAATCAGTACAAAATTCACTAACTTTTATAGCATTTTCTAAAAAATGTTCTACTTAATCAAAAAAGTTCACTTACATAGTAAATAAAAATACTTGCCAATTTCAAGCTTTCAAAAACAAACAAACAATAAAAAATAAATAAATAAAAAATGAATGTGTCAAGTAACTGGTTTTGATTTTAAAGAAGTCTTCAGTTTTTTCAACCATATAACCACAACGTCTTTTCTTTTCTTTTAAACAGAAATTTTCACACCTGAACATGATATTTTATTTCAAATGATTTTGATTAAAAATAAAAAAAATTTATAAGTATTATTTTCTACAAGAAAGAAATGCATCACACTTAACTCATTCAAAGACAGTGTCTTTAAAAAAGAACACATTATTTTTCCTTTACTGGCACCAAGAATATTTAGCATAGATGTCATTTACATACCACATAGGCGGAACTGCAACAGAATGGTAATTTTAAGCCTCACATGGTAACCTGGTTATTGTTGCTTATTTACTAAAAAATTGTTTATTTACTTTTATTTACCTTTTTAAATGATTAAATTGTTTTGTTCTATAGTTATTAATTAAACTTTGTTTATTATTATTTCTCTTTTATCTTCTTCAAATCCCAGAGTTTATTTATGTAGGGTCACCCGGGGTAATTCCTGGTCAACAACTTTCAGGGGTAATTCTTGGTCACAATACTTTTCAATTCCAGAGTTCAATATTTGAAAATATCTTCACCAAAGGAAAAAAAATTATAGAAATATTCTAAACCATCTTCTTTAAAATTTATCATTTAATTAAACAATTCCTATTTACTTAGTTTTGGGGAGAAAAAATGTTTTAAAACTGTTTGCTAAACTTCTGTAAAATAACATTGGTCTTAGTTATGGCACAATATTACAAAGATCTTTGTTGCAGCTTAAATTTTAAATCATTTTCTTTTCTTTCTTTTTGATTCAATTATTAACTATTAAAAAATATTTCTTAATAGTTTAAGAAGTTGATCAAATATTGTCCCATGTATCTGGAATAAATCTTGGTCACTGGTTTAATTCCTGATCAATGTTTTTCTCATCATTTAATCCCTGTTTACTGTCATATTTAATGATTGGGTCATTCCATGTCAAATCAACCAAAAAAGTTCAATATTCAACCTGACCATTTCTGATTTCAATGAAACTGCTAGGGATCATTCTCTATGATGATATAAATTAGAGCATATTTTTATTTTTTGTTTATTGCTTTAAATTTTTATACAATTGATTATTTAAATTTTGAAAAATCGTCATTTTTTGACTTGCATAAATATTTTCAATTTTGAATTTCTCAGGTTCTATCAAGCATAGAAAATTTTATGGCCACTCATTTCAAAGAGGAGTTTATAAGGTTTAATTTGATATGCAAGTCAATTTTGTGTAGTTAAAATAAATAAAATTTAAAAATTTTAAAAATTTTAAATTTGAAAATTTTTTAGATAGTCATTTTTTAAAATTTTGAAAAAATTGTATGTTTGTTGTAATATTATAAGCTTTAAATTCTGAAATTTTTAGAGTGGGATCTGAATGGGATCAGGAGTTATGAAATAAAAGCTGAAAATTACCATACAAATCGTAAATAAATAACAAAATAGACAGAATTAAGTTGCTATTTTAATGGTAATTTTTGCTTTTATTTAATAACTCCTGATCCCATTGAGATCCCACTCTAAAAATTTCAGAATTTAAAGCTTATAATATTACAACAAACATACATTTTTTTTTCAAAATTTTTAAAAATGACTATTTAAAAAATTTTCAAATTTAAAAAATCTAAAATTTTATTTATTTTAACTACACATAGTCGACTGGCATATCAAACTAAACCTTATGAACTCCTCTTTGAAATGAGTGGTCATAAAATTTTCTAAGTTTGATAGAACTTGAAAAATTCAAAATTGAATATATTTATGCAAGTCAAAAAATGATGATTTTTCAAAATTTAAATAATTAATTGTATAAAAAATTTAAAGCGATAAACAAAAAATAAAAATATGCTCTAATTTATATCATCATAGAGAATGATCCCTAGCAGTTTCATTGAAATCGGAAAGGGTCAGGTTGAGTCACTGGTTGATTTGGCATGGAATGACCCGATTGTAACTGTCAGCAAACCTTTGAACATCAATTGTAAAGTTAACTATATAATCACATTGTTCACCACATTTTAGTTAATAATAGTCAGGGTTAGAAATTGAGAATTTTAAGAAAGGAGTCAAATGAAGACTACAAATTTTTTTTCTAGGTGCTAAACAGCATTTTATGGTTGCATCATATTTTCTCATTTCTTTTTGCAGCTATGTTAACAATAATATTGAGTACTTACGCATTAATGTCACCGCAGCAGAAATTGCGCTAATGCGGCAATAAAAAATAATCTTGTTGTTTGCCGCACACGCAGTTATTTTTTGGATTCCTTTTTGCCTTGTTTGCTGATTTTTGACACACAAACTAATTTTTATACACAACGCTTACATTTTCATGCTGATTTTTCATACACAAACAGTGAGAGAATGTGTGGCAGTGCTAAATGGAGGAACAAGAGACATACAAGAACAACGAGACATCATTTGGAATCTTATTTATCAGAGTTCATATGGCAGAAGCATCAGGTGAAAGAAAATAGACTGTTTTGAATCTAAGTTAAACTCTATATTGGCCCATTTTCCACCGAAATCCGATTAACTACTTTGTTTTTAAATAGAGTGTTTTTAATTTTGAAAATGTTTTCATTTTAAATAAAGTATTTTATTTTATGATTTGTCGCAAAAATTTTAGGTGTAGATTGGTGGTACTTAAAAACCGCCAAATCTGTAGCTGCGGTGGCGATAATACGTAAGTACCTAATATTGTTTCTATTTTTATATGCTAAGGCAGGGGGAGGGTGTATTATATTAAACGCTATATCTGTATCTTAATTACTAAATCAAAATAAAAGCTGGCTTCTATAAATCTGTGAAACTTGATTTAACTGCAATACATGAATTCTAGAAAAATGTTTCAGCTAATTCTTTTTATGAAGCTAACGTGAATACAAAAACTAACAATACAAAATATGAAAATTCAAATGCACAACAACAACAAAAAACATTATATTTAGTTAACTTAACCACACATTACACCGGAACACCATAGATTAAAGGCTTTTTCAGCATTAAAATATTTCAGTTGCGGGGTCTTATATAATATTAGAAATGTGGCTTTAAGTTCAGTTTTATCTGTCATTAGTTAAAGTGAAGTTAAGTATGGAAGTTTTAAACCATGCTCTCCGAACAAGGTGTGTGAGAGTTTTAGGGACACGTGACCTTAGGTCAATTTTATCAGTCATAAATTAAAGTCAGCTCAAAGATAATTGACAAATGGCAAGACTTGTCTTAAACACATAATACTGTCAAATATTTTATGGAAAACAGGATTCTTCAACTATGTGTGGCAGGGAGAAAAACATAAGCTAAATTCGGAATAAAAGCGTTTATATATATATATAATAAATAAAAATAGCTAGGCATCAAATTTGACTACTATTTATAATTTTGTGGTCGCCAAATGCAATTATTTAGTTTTATTTGGCGACTAATGAGTAACAACCGCTAATTTCTAACCATGAAAGTAGTTTTTAATAATGTACAGTCAACTGGGGTAATTCCCAGCAACTGAGTTTTTGAGGTAATTCCCCTTGGTCATTTCCACTCTCATTATCAAAATAACAATTTATCAAACTGTAATAATAATGTTTTATTGCTTAAGAATGCGAAAACTGTTGTGAATTTAAAACTGTCTTAAATTAATTAAAAATACAGCATTTTATAACCATATTTTCCCCAACTCCTGTTACCATGCTATACTTTGCTTATCATGTTTTTGTTCTGGTTCCGACAGTGTGGGGATAACGAGGTTCGGTTGTACTATTTTGTTCAGATATGCCATCTGTTGAGCTTCATTCACACCAATTTCTCTCTTTTTTTCTTACATTATTTATATACGTGGGAAAACAAAAATGTAAAGATGTGTATCCAATAGGATTCATCAGGTCTAAAAAGGTTAAAATGATAAAAAAATAATTAAAAAAAAAATATATATAGCTGGTATTTGAAAACGAAGTTTTCGCCAAATTTGCGTCAGAAAAAAATTGCGCCAATGCGGTGCGTGTACGACATCTGTATCGAATACTTAATTAAAATTTTCCTTTTATAACACACTTGAAAATAAGCAAATTCTAATTTTCTGACAAATTCGTTTATGAATTCTGATGTAAGTTATTTATTTCGAGCAGATTTATTCTGCGCCGGGAAGGGTTAAGTAACAAAATTGACATAAAAAGGAATACAATAAAATATAATTTTAAATGCAAAATTCCTACCTTTACTGAAACGTCCCATTTTCAAAGAACTGTTACGAAATTCTATAAAAGTTTATTATGTTATAAATTATTTAAACATTTTTAGAAAGCTAAACATGATGATTTCCAGAGAGCGATGTTTTTATTTACAAACGTAAGTGGAACGATAGAAGGATGACGATTCATTCATTTGACGAATCATTCGCGAAGTGGAAGTTAGAAAAAAAACTGTCTTTATGGAATAAAAATCTAATATAGGTTCAATTACCCTTTTTTATACCTTTCTAGTGCCTCAGGAGTTATTATCATTAAAAAATTCCGTAGTAAAATGATGCATTTGTTTATCTGTCTGTTGGAGCAGCAAACGTCGCATAATTGTTCATCCAACCAACCAACTTGTAAATAATTTTTTTTTTGGAAACGTAAACAGGCACAAATGGGCTGTATATTTAAAAGTCTTAAAAACGTGGGATGAAAAATAGTTTAGTGCTATAATATTCATTTTGAGAAATTCAACTGCTAAAATTTCACATGGCAGGTGAAGATAGCTTTACTTTCATTCAAAATGACTTAGCTGAAACATTATTTCCTGTATTTGAAGAGATTAAACGAAGAAATAAACTTTGTGATGTGACTCTTAAGGTGCTTATTATGTCGATATACCTCAATTATATTACACTTTTTATATGAGATAATGTACTCAAGTATTGTGCTGTACAGTAATACTATAATTTTATATAAGATATCGTTCATAATGTTAAAAACGTAGAATGATATCAAGCGGTATTTTTAAAGGAAATATAGACCAACTCAGATGATATAATCAAATGTCTAAGCTGTTCTGTTAGGTTTACTCTTACCCATTTAATATGGGCCAGCATAACAATATGTCCTATTCATTAAGAGGCTTTTTTTAATTTTTACTTTATAGAAATATTTCTGAATTGAAAAATTCTCATCAACCTCCCTCAGCGCCAAGAAAGCTGAAAAGATACAAAGGCAAAAGAAATCATCCTTTTAAAAATATTTTTGTTTTGTGTAACCAATAATGCTTTTGAAACAAAATAAAGTAAAGTATGTGTAACTCATTTTACACAGTATTACAACTAATTGATGAATTAAAAGAATTTGATAATTAATCATTTTTATGCTACTTATAAGGGAACAGCTGTGTTAGCGTTTGGCACCATAAACTTGGCGACTTTTTTCGCGCCAAAAAGCTGATTCCGAAAATGATCGCCAAACTGAAAATGCGTGAGAAACCCATTTTCAAATACAGCGATCACTTTCAAAACTCCTGAAAAATGCATTTTTATAAACATAGAAAAAAAAATGAATAATTTACACTTAATCAGGGGGGCTCTGCTCCCCTGAACCCCCCCCCCCCCCCCCCCGGTTTTTTTCAGGAGAAAAAATTTAAAATGTTTAAGTGATCGCCATATTTCAAAACTAATTTCATTGCTGATTCAGAAACACGATCATTTTGAAACAGACTTTTTAGCACAAATAAGCTCAAAATTGAAAAAAAAAAAAAAAATAGTACTTGCATTTTGTATATTTATTTTTAGTTATGAAAGAAGAAAAAGAGGGTTACAAAAGAAAAAAAAATACATATAAGTAAAACGAGCGAAATAATTTAAATTCCAAAGAAAACAATTTAAAAAATATGTGTGTGCAAGTGAAGATTACAAAAATAAAAAATACTCTATTACAAAAAAGATAATTAAAAATTTTAAACCAAAACATCGATCTTTACTGAAAAACCACTGTCGTTGCCGATTAATCATTCTCATGTCAGTTTTGCAGTTTCGTTCAAAAATGAATTATCCAACAAATAAAAAAAAGCCATGCACCCCAACAAAAAATTTAAAAAATGCCCTTTGGGCAAAGTATAATGTCCTAATCTATCCTTAAAATATCAATTTCATATATATTTTAATTTGTAATTTTTGTTAATATTACTGAATTCATATTTTTTTCATGAAGGAAGAATAAAATTATTTCTGAAAAAATTCAAAGTATTGCTAGTAATCACTAGTAATATCACTAGTAATCACAATCTTCTTACCAAATATACATTTATGTTTTAATCAAACTTTGTTGGTTATTAAGTCTGCCTAAACGTAAAATAAAACAACTTACTTATTTTATTATTTTGATGTAAATTAGTAATGTACCTTTATAAAATTTATTTCATTGAATAATTTAGGAAAAATATATTTCATCTATACAATGAATATTTAATCATATATTGTTAATTATTAACTAGATCATCATTTCACTAGATCATCACCTTCAACATTTTAATTATTTTAGAAATTACCTAAATTATTATTATTATAGTTTATTAGTTATTTTAATATTTTACTATACAGTAAGCATTCATTATTGTTTTGATAGCATTATTAATTACATTCAAGTTACTGTTTAAAAATGTAAACAAAGCAATGACTGGAAATCTGCACAACTTCAGGTCCCAAGTTGTGCAGATTTGAGGGAGTCTAATGTATCTGTAAATAGCTTTTGAGTGGATGCTTCAATTTTGATGTTCTTTTTCTTCCTCGATTAATTTTAACAGTTCTAATTGGTAAATAAATCACTCTAATAGTAGGAAGGGTGGTTGGGAAACTCCCTCTGGACACTAATTATTTTTGTAGCAGATTATGTTAATTTTGTTTTTGGTTCATGTCATGTTCATGTCTTGTCATGTTCTTTTATTATAAACAGAAATGCTGCTTTTAGGCGTAGTTTAAAATATGGTTAATGTACAGTATAATGTTCCATAAATATGAGAACTATTACATCTATGCATAAACAAATCATGAATATACAGGAAGCATAAAAAGTATATGAAGTAAATTTGCTTTTGATTCTTGAAATATTCTTTTTCTTTATACAATTGCAAGCTTATGTCAATCAGCTACTTTTTTCAACTGAAGATTGGGGTACTATTGCTTCATCTAATGTGTGATTGATGAAATATTTCGAATGATACATAAAAAGAAAAACCTACTGTCCCATTCCTCCCACTGTCCCATTCCATCCCACTCTCCCCTATGTGTAACATAAGTCCTCATTTATATATATTGCATTTACAGGTATTTTACAATTATACATTTTATTCCTTAATTATTTTCTTCCATTTTTCAGTGTAAAAGTTTTACCAGTTGTACACTATACTTTCTTTTCGGGGGGGGGGGGGGGGAGAATTCCTACAAAATTAGAACAAAAGAAGTTTTGAATATACATTTACATTAATTTAGATTTTAGAAAATTTTATTTTAACCATTATTTCTTAAATTAGGAATGCTTACAAATTCTAAAATGATCATTATTTGGTCAGTGACACCTTAAGTGTATAAAATCATTTATTTTAAAACAACAGTTTTTACCTCTCCAATTTTTTTAACTTTTTAACACATGGAGCAATGTTTTTACCAAATTTCAGAAAAATTCATGATGATTAATTTTTTTATGGGCCATTACAATCGGCCATTTTTTTGGGTGATATTTTCAGTTTGCACTTAATAAAAAGTAAAGAAATCAAAATTTACTATTGTTTTGATGTGAAATATGCATTCTTTGTACAAATAGCTTCAAATTGGTGCCAGATATATAAAATTTGAGCCATTAGTTGTCAAGTTATAGCCATATTTAGACACTGATAAGATTCCAATATGGCCACCATTTCGTAAAAATGGTCAGTTTTCAATGGCTATATTTCAGCCAATATTGTGAAAATTACTTTTAAATTTCAGATTTGAGGGTTTCACTACTATGTCTGTCTATGATAAAAATTTTAAAAAAATCTGTGACTATGGTCCAACACCCATTGGTTGAATTTGTGTGGAATGACCCCTTTATTTGCTATTTTGACTTCAAATTTTGTTTTAATATCTGAAAATAAAGATACAATTTTTTAAAAGATATAAACATAAATTCTTGAGTTTATTACAGAATTTAAATATAAATAGTAAGAGTAAGGAAAGCTGGCAATTTTTTAAGCTTTTGAGAATTATCTTTTACTCATTGATAGGGAACTTATTATTTCATCTTTTGCATTATAAACAAAAGTTTTTCGGCATTGTTTGGGACCAAACGATTATTGTTATTCATCCATATTTACTTTGCTGCATTCTGCTGGATATCCAATAGAGAAGTCGGATATCCGATGATATTTCGGATATTGAAAAATCAGCCGGATATCCAGTACATCCCTATTATGCACCTAGAAAGAAAAAATAGTTAAAAAAAATATCAATATTAAATTGAAAAACCCTAGATTTTGTTTTTACCTTTACTTGTCTGAACACTGCAAAATTTTTGTAGCTGATGTAATTTTGGTCCTCCGAGATACTCTAAAAAGATTGTATTGAAACATAAATATCTTATTAGTTTTACTGCAGAAAAAAATAATGTCTCTGGATGGCACAAAGTGACTTGCAGTTACGATATTTTTGAAGGGTAAAATTTGTATTTTGAAAAATGATTGTACCATCAAAGAGAAGGTCTCAGATTTACACATGCTTTTATTAATCTGTAATTGTGAAACTGCATCCTAGAGAAGTAATGTCATAGAATGCAGGGAAAAAAACAAACAGTGAAAATGGAAAAACAAGGGTGGGATTAAAGGTCAATACAAATCAGAAAAAGAACTTGGTATGGACATTTTATAATTTAGCTGACATATTTGCAATTCTGAATATAAACCACTAGCAACTCCATCAATGTGTTATTCTAGTAATGTTTTCATTATTGAAAAATTCAGTTATAACCCAATTTCTCATAATGAATCATAATTAAAATCCCAATTTTTCATTTTAATAAATTTATTAAACTCAAAGTAAATTAAACATCATTAAAACTAGTTAAAAGATACTTAAAAATGTGTATCTTATAATTAAAAGGCTTGACTATGTAAAAGCCAATTTTGGCCCCCCAAAAAAAAAAAAAAAAAAAAAAAAAATCCCAGTTAAAACCTATAAAAGCCACTGGCCTGGCTTTTTAAAATTTTTAGACAGCTTTTTTGCAATTCTGCCTTTAGAGCAATGAAATGTTCCTTCCGGAAAATTTTTAATTTTGTGTTTGCAATGACCAAAAAGTACAATTTCTCCCTCAGAACTCTGTAATGTCCCCCCCCCCCCTCCTCCACAGTCACTGAAGTCCCTCCTGGAGAAATGGATCTGAACTCAACACTGTTGGTAAATCATTTATGACATTATGATACAGCTGTATTCAAGCCAAATTTTATATCACATGCAACCATTTTTCAACAATAAAACTGATAAACAAAGTTTCACACTCTCTTATTATATACAGAGATTATGCAGTATTTTAACTTTTTTGTTTAATTAATATATTTTTGTTGCAGCTATAAGAAAGAATATTTTTAATTTATTTTTTAGGTTGATAACAGATGTTTTGTGGCTCATCGAATTATTTTAGCAGGTACAATTCCTTATTTTCATGCAATGTTTACACATGATATGGTAGAAAGTACACAGAATGAAATAACAATTAAGGATATTGATCCAGAGTAAGTAATTATTGGATTCTCCCTTAAAATATTTCTTTTTATGTATAGTTTTTTCATGTTTCATGGCATTAATGCTGAATTTTCATTTATTAAATTGTTTTACCATTTAAATTTGTATTGCAATTTACCTTTTACAATACATGGTTCAGTTTATCCCAGACATGAAGAACAGAAGAACTAATTTTTAAGCATAAAATATTTTTTCTGAATATATATACAGTAGAACCCCGATAATTCGGATTAACTGGGACCAGACCCAATCCGGTTATCGAAAATTCGGATTATCCGGAGAATTAAAAAAAAATGAGATAAAATAAAACATACTTACAGAAAATCACCTTTATATTAAACTTATTGAATATTTACAGACAGTAAAAATGTTTACTTTGCTTAATTCTTCCAAAATGATTTCAGAAAAAGTTTTTTTTTAAATTCAGAATACGACGATGAAGCAAGTTAATGTTATGGAAATTAGCCAATCGTTTCTCAAATTTGAAAAAAAAAAGAAGACTAAACCAATCCGGATTAACGAGTCTGAATTTGCGGGGTTCTACTTTTGAGAACATTAAGGAGTTTTTGATGAAAAATTTATCGTTAAATTTCAGAAGAAAAAAAATATATAAATTTTGAAAGTGGTCCACTTTGTCCCATCTTCTCTCTTTGGATTTTCCTATAGTATTATCAGGCCACAATGGAATAAGCTAGTTTAAACATCCTACAATTTTATAATTTCATATCTAAAATAATGCATGCAATCTTTTGTAATTGAAATTTTTGATAAAATTTTTAAAAAATCTTTTAAAAATTTACGCAAATTAGATTTATTGTGTGTTTTGTTTTTTTCTTTTATTAATCTATATTCTTTAAGTGTCTTATTTTTCTATTTTCCCAATTTTAAATGCAAGTAATTTTATATTTAAGCTATTCAACATATTCTTAACCTCCTCAGTTCTGAGACAAATTTCATGTGACACTTCGAAAAGCAGTTTTAAATTATTAGAAAACATAACCAAAGGTGCATCACGCTATATACAGGGCCGTAGCTAGAAGTGATCGATAGGAGGGGGGGGGGGGGGCTCAAGAGATTGTAGGGGGAGCTCATAATTTTTTTTCTCATTCTGACACAGAAAAATAAATTAGTGCATATTCACATTGTAGGTACTATGTTTCTTATTAAACTGTTGTCATAACTTCATTTTATGCTAAGAAAACGTATATGATGATGAAAATTTTGAGTGTATAACTGTTGCAAAATTAAACATCATGTTAGCTTCCTATGTACAAATAGGATGAGGGTGGATTGAATTACTTATTTTAAATACAATTTAGTAATTCTACAAATTTGTAAAAGGGTCTCAAAACTAAATGAGATTTTTGAACAAAATTTCATTTGAATTTTCGGAACAGAAATTCATTGAGTGACCTTGGAATCTTTTCAAGGGGGGGCTGAGCCACCCATAGCACCCCCTTAGCTTACGGCCCTGGCTATATATCGATGCTTCTAATAGGGACACATCTTTCAAAGCAATCTAGATGTAATTTTAACAATTCTAAAAGCAGTTAAATTAATTAAAAAAGTGTTTTTTATTGTCACCTCCAGGTGATATCATGACTGAGGAGATTAAACTACAGTAAAACCTCTAAATAACGGACAGCTCGGGAGCGTTTAAACTGTCCGCTATTCGGAGGTGTCCGCTATTGGGAAAATCTCGGCGGTTCAAAAAATTGATAAGAAATGCATATGTTTCCTTATTTGATTCATATATATCCTAAATATAGGACTGTAAAAATATACCACCGTTTATTACATAATTAATAAGAAATTAATTTTTTTAAGCAATAAAACTGAAATAAAATTGTGCACACCTTTTGCTTGCAATTACATGTAATTTGCGTTTCAGTGTCAAGTTCTAGTCAAGGTAATTGTTTTAATACTTTTGAATCATATTTACTTTTTTTTCTTACAAAAAAATTGTATAACTGCTCACCACATTTTGCTGCTTCTTAACAGTATAAAATCTCAAATTTTCTACAAGGGAGGAGGCATACTAAAGCTCTGGAAGGGACATTTTCTCCCAACTCACCCCTTGAATTCAATACAGGGCACGGGAAAGGGATTTAACACAGCCTAGCTCTAAATTTATCAGTGGTCAGAAAAATTATGACACATTTTCCCGATAAATTTAGAGATTTTTTTACTTTTTTTCAATTTTGTTTCACATTAAAAATAAAATTCTCAGCCTTCATCGTCAAAATTAGTGTCCGCTATTCGGAATGTCCGTTAATCAGAGGTTAAACATATAAAATTTAAGATTTTGGGAGTGGGGATTGGAAAACTGTCCGTTAAATAGAGGTGTCCGCTATTCGGGAGTGTCCGTTATGGAGGTTTTACTGTATTTAAGCTGTTCAATAAGTGACTCAACTGATCTCTTTTGTATTTTATAATCAATTTAAAAAATCTTTTAATGGTCTAAAAATACTTTTGTGAATTTTTTTCTGGAGATTTGAGCATTAAATGTATTGATTATGTACTTTTTTTTTCTAGTGCATTGGAATCGTTAATAAATTTTGCATACAGTGGAAAAGTTTTAATTAGCACTTCAAACGTACAATCTCTATTAGTTGGAGCATCATATCTTCAGCTGAATAAAGTTAGAGAAGCTTGTTGTGAATTTTTAAGAAAAAGGTAACATATGTATATTTTAGCTTATAATTTTTTATTTATATTAGGTTTGCTTTTTTTGCATTTAGTGCTATTATTAAATTCAGTGCTTGTAATATCTACATTTTGTAGCTCACCAGTTTTAAATAAGAGTTGATTGTTAAAACTTCTTCTTTATGAAAAGAAATTGTCTGATAATTTTTTTACAGCAACTTATAATTTAATTAAGGGTACAGAATACATAGTAAAAATAATTAAGTTTAAATTATGCATTTATTTTTAAACTTTACATTTATCCCTTCTCCCATTCAAAAAATGTTTTTTCCATTCTACTAAAGAGTTGGATATTGGTGTCGAACATAGGATTGTGGATGAAAGGAGGCTGCTCACTGTGGCAGTTGACTTTTCCCAGCCTTTTAGTGTCTTTAATTTGTGTAATTTTGCTTTTAAATGTGTCCGATATCAAATTTTAATTTTTTTTTTTTTTAATTCTACTAGAGAGTTGAATATTTGAATCAAACATAAAGTCACTGATGAAAGAAGTGCATTTTAGCTTTTGTTAAAATTTGACCCTTTATGTGCCAAATTATGAATTAATGAAAATTTCATCTGCTAAAGTACATTTTGTGAATATTTGAAACTATATTAAAAGACTTACACAATTATTTAATAAATTTTAGAAGGCTTTTCCAATTTAAATTATTAAATTTGAATTTATGGGAATTTTGTGCGATATTTACAACTTGACTCAAATATTTTTTTAGCATTTTGTAGAATTAGGGAATGTACAAATATAATGTTCTTATAAAAGTGATATAGAAATATTTGCAAACTGAAACTTCCTCCCTCTCCTAATCTTTCAACACCAAAAAAGCTGAAAAGATGCAAAGGCAAAAGAAATCATCCTTTTAAAAATGTTTTTGTTTGGTACAACCAATTATAATGCTATAAAGAATGCTATAAAAAGAATACTATAATTGTTTATAAGTTGTGGGTCAACTAGCTAGCTCTTTTTAATTTATCCACATTTTCATTCTGTGACCTTTTGAAGTAATTATTGATTTACATGCACTATTGTATTTGCTTTGTTGTAATACTTAATTATACTGCAAATGTGGATGCAAATCATATTTACAAATGCAAATTTTTATTGTTTTAATTTGAAATCTATTTTCATTCCTTTTTTCATAGGTTACATCCTAACAATGTTCTTGGTATACGTACCTTTGCAGACACTCTTGGTTGTGCTTGTCTTGTAGAAGCTACAAATCGATATATTCAAAAATATTTTCTAGAAGTATCACATTCTGATGAGTTCTTAAATTTACAGTTTACCGATGTGAAAGAAATAGTAAGCAGAGATGAATTGCATGTCACTAATGAAGAACAAGTAAGTTAGAATTGTTATTATTGCATGTGTGATAGATTTTAAACTCACAAGCTCCCACGTGAAGTTAAATAAGATAATTAAAACATTGATATTTTTTCTATTTTGATCATGATTTGAGTAAATAATATAAAGAAGTTTTGATGCAAATACTTTATAGAAAATTCAAAATTTAACCATTTTTGCAAAATATTTAAAATTGCAAATAGATACAATTAATCACAAAACATTGTGAATAGATACTGTTAATTACAAAAGATTTAAAACTGTGATTAGGTATAATTAACAATTGTGAAAATATCATAATTTATATCTGTTTCAAAGTTTAAATCTATAAAATGTATTTTGTGACTGAACAAAAGCAGCTAGCATCTTTATTTTTAATTTTATAGTTCTCAAGTAGTCATCATAGGCTGTATTTTATAAAAAAACATTTTGAAAAGTTTATTTAAAACATATGTCTTTCTATTTAAAAATGATTTTACACTGTATTTTAAATGAGTAAAGTATTGCAACAGCTCATTAATATACGTACACCAAGATATTAAAATTCATAAATAAAACTACATATATACTTATACGATTAAAAACATCGACATATTTCGATAATTTTGGGTTAGTGAAAATTTATCCATTCTTAGAGGAAAACATCTGGAAAAACTAACTCAATCTTCTCTAAATAATATGTATATTTTCAGTTTCAAATTTGAAACTGATAAAGACAAGTTTTTATTGACCTGAAACTGTCAGATATTTCCATGTTTTTAATAATACAAAAAAATTATGTAATTTTATTTGTAAATATTAATAAACTGACATATCAAACAGCACAATAGTGTTGTTTAGTCGAGCTTAGGCGCATCTTTAACATTAAAGCTCACAGTTTGTCCTTAATAACTTTGATCCCAATCATCAAATTGTGACAAAATTAAAAAGACAAAGTGTACTTACTCTAGACCTCAAAGTTTGTCAAACTCCATCCAGTTCCCTCTATTAATTTTAAAAATTCAGAATACCTTTTTGTCACTTTTTTTCCCTCTATAAAACAAGATAAAAAGCTAACAATTCAGTCACAACCCAAACCAGGAAACATTGAGCAATGAATAATAGCTTAATCAAAATTTGCTAATTTAGGTATATGTGCCTTTCATAGATTTGGTAATGAAGGTACTACTCTGTTATCCCATCGACCAATTTCGCCAAATTGTACAAATTGCCAAACTAATAGCCAAATTATACATATTGACATAATTTTTATTTTAAGTAACGAAAAAACAAATAATTATTAGAATATTAATAAAAAAAAATTAATAAAAAGTCGAAATAAAAATCACTTAATGACATTTTCAACATGTGAATCATATTTAATGTCATTGAATGTGACATTCACGATCATCCATTATTGGCATTTAATCTCATAGTTTGGTGATAATTTTTTGGTCGACGTGATAACCTAGTAGTACCGTAAAAAATATATAGTATTAAGGGAATGGCACCCTTTTAAACATTATATAGCACTACACCTTCCACAATATAATATTATCAAAATCTCTCCTTTTTTATTTTCTAATTCAATCTTTTTACTTTCTTCTTTCTTCAATAGAAGAAAGTATTGTAATCGAAATTTTTTTCGACTTCCGGTTTTCGACGCATTTACACGTTTTAGGGGTCAGAGATTCCAAAAAACATGTTTTTACAAAATGTCTGTCTGTCTGTGTGTCTGTATGTCACCATTCTACCATCAAAAAGTGTATGAAGTTATGCATAGAATTGAACCAAATTTTTTGTGAATGTTTTTGGCTGTGGCAAGCAGGTCCTCCTTCAGTTTTGAAATATTCCGCCAGAAGGGGGCGCTGCAATCACGATTTTTGTGCCATTTTCAATATTGTACCGACCAAAAGTACATGAAGTTATGCATCGAATTGAACCAAATTTTATGTGTATGATTATGGCTAGTTGGTCATGCCTGAATTTGAAAAAAATCCGTCGGAAGGGGGCGCTGCAATCGCGATTTTTGTGCCATTTTCAATATTGTACCGACCAAAAGTACATGAAGTTATTCATCGAATTGAACGAAATTTTTTGTATAAGTGTATGGCTATGGCTAGTTGGATCGCCCTGAATCTGAAAAAAATCCGCCGGAAGGGGGCGCTGCAATACCGAATTTTATGCCATTTTCAATATTGCACCACATAAAAGTGTATGAAGTTAGCTCTAGAACTGAACTAAACATTTTGTATATGATTATTTTTTGGTAAGGCAAGCAGGTCCTCCCTGAATTTGAAAAAAAATCTGCTTATCATTCTACTGTCCATCGGCTCGTGCAGAGACGGAAATTCGTTTTTACTCCGATTAATTGATTGGAGCAGAAATTTAAGATGAAAATCAAAGTTGGTAAGGTATTGAATTAAAATTATTAAAGCATTAAAATGAGTAACTATTTTTTTTAAATATTAAAATGTATGTATGAGATAGAAGAAAGTTTTGGGATTGGCACATCCAACTAGTTTTTCATGTTGACACATTCTAAAAAACAGTACAATAATTAAAAAACAGGATTACATGTGTGCATACTCTGTTTTTAGTTAATAAAAATTTAGATTTTCCTGATGTATTTTTGCATTTTTGAAATCAACGTCATTCTAAACAGAAAATTATATTTTTCATAAATATATATGTATAAACTATAACTAAATGTCTGTTAAAATAACATTGTATACCTTCATTTGAATATTTTTGAAGTCAAAACAGCTACTATAATACAGATAATTCAATTACAAAGGGATAATTTAAGAACAATATAGTAACAAAAAAAAAAAAAAAGTTTGCTGGATGTGACGTTATTTTCTATTGTCCTTTTCTAATGATGTTTCATTCTGAATGGAAACTTTTGATTTTCTGAAATTAATCCTTATTTCTATCATCATAAAAATGGAAGCTTTATTTTTAAGTCATACAAAATAAATTTTCAGTAAATGCTAGGTAATTTGGTTATACTTATTTCATTTTTCTGCACATTGTCAGGGAAATGGTATACTTCTGTTACATGTCCCAAAGAAAACATGCATTTAATTTTAAATGCCAAATGAAATTTATTTTCAAGAATTTTAAAATTAAGACTTCAAAACCTAAGGCTTTTTACAAAAGTCAACATAAGTATTATGCCTGGTTAATATTCCATAATTTAAAACATGTAAAGTATTCGCTAAAAATATGAATGATGTGATATTTTTAAAGCAATAATGCATTCCATAAAAGTAGTAGATCACATTTGTTAAAAAGTACATCAACTAACACTCACACTGATTCATATAAATAAAGATGGAATTTTCTAATCGAATTTTTATTTTTCTTATGTGCTAAAATTAAAAAAATTCACTACATAGGTATGTTTTTGATGAGTTAACTGTTGCAAGTTAAATTCATCAAAATACAAATAAAATAACTAGCACATATGCTGATTACTGAATATTAACTCATTAGCTCTAAAAAGATAAAAGTAGATCAATATTTTTTTCTGGCAGCTCCACAGTGAAATTAAAAGATCTCAAGAAGAAAAATGAATAAATAAAGCACAATCTTAATAGGTGCCTAATTGAACTATACACTTAAATATTCCTTATGTCTGTTTTTGACCTAAATTTTTCGCAGATGTTTGGGTGTTGACCTAGGATGCTACATAGGTACTTAAGACTGTTCTGAAATCTAAAAGAGCAATTTTTTGACACAAGTTTTAATACATTTTCATTCTGGAATACATTAAACCGTGAGGTGTTGTTATTCAGAAACAGGGGCGGGGAATTTTTAGAAAATCTTGCCAGCCAAGGATTTAATTTACCAGCCAGCAACATGCAACACACAGTTCAAAATTGTTACGATAAAATGTATGTCATTGTAAAAATAGTTAATTATTCATAAATTAATAGTTACTGTAACTCACTTGCACACACATATATATTTATTAAATTAATAAATATAAGTAGCAGAGGAAAGTTTAGTATAAAGTAGAATTTAATATCATGTTTACAACGTGGTGACTTGAGAAGTTGCAAAATATATCCAACTAATAAAAAAAAAGTTTGATATATCTTTTGCAGCCTGCAGTTTTTCAAAGACTGCCTAAAAACTCTCTTGCCTTGTGAGGAAGCCCACTCGCCAGTGGCGAGAAAAATTATGTATTTCTGCACCCCTGTTTAGAAACTATGTAATTGAAAGATGTTTTTCCTTTTTTGATGAATGTAAAAGATCTTTCAGAAAATATAATCAAAGTTGGCATTTTGAACTGAACTTCTGGATGAAAGAAAAAATAGCAGACAAAGGAAAGAAAGATAAAAACCAGCTGTCACATGACACAAAATAGCTTATAACTCAATAAGAAATTTATTTATCAAATAATGGTAAAATCATTTTGGTTCTAAATCGCTTCAATAGTCAGCCTTGCCAATTTTGTAACTTTATGTTTGAAAATGATTTAGTAAATATGTAGTAAAATTTTGGATTTGTGGAACAGTGCACTTGAGAACCACTGTGCCAGAAAGGGTTAAATCCATTGGCACAAGGTTCTTTTTTTTTACAATGATTACATGAAATATTAAATTATTATGTTAGACATGTTCAGCAGATTTGTATAAAACCAAAAACTTTCTGTGCAGATAAATATTGAGTCAAAAATTTTCTGCAAATTAATGTTTAATAAAATTACATGCTACCTTGACATGAACGAAATTCGCATTTTTTATGCGATTCATGGATAAAATTCATGTTTTTTGCATGATATTTGGATGAATTTTGTGTTTTTTTTTGCTCATCCTTCATTAAAATTCGTATTTTTTGCATGGTCGTTTGTCAAAATTCAAGTTTTTTGCACATTATTTTGTTGAAATTCACATTCTTTGCACAGTCCTTTGTCGAATTGTGCATTTTTTATGTGGTTCTTTGTTGAAATGCCTGTTTTTTATGTGATTCTTTGTTAAAATTTGCATTTTTTTTGAAGACCCCTTGAACAAATTCACATTTTTCTCATGATCCTTTGACAAAAATGTGCATTGTTTTTCTCGCTTGGCTTTGTCGAAATGAACTTTTTTTTTGTCCTTCGCAAGATTTTCTGTTTTTTTCTGTGATAATTTGATGAAATAGGAGAAAAAAAAAGTTTAATTCTATCCATTTTTTCTTGCCTTTCTTTAATAGTATGTGGATTTTTGAAAAATTTGCATTAACTCTTAATGTAATAATTCATGGACAATCTTAATCTTGTATAATGTATTTTAGTGAATATGTACAAAAAATTTGGAATGAATTTTTTTCCCATTAAAATAGTTTTTAATTAAAATTTTGCAAAATAAGCATGTTAATGACCTTGACTGTTTTAATGTTATTTAAATGGTAAAAATTAAAATAGGTTTCAAATAGATGCCGGCCACAGTCAATAATATATCTGATTTATTTTGTGCAAACCTGTAAGAACTATCGATGCTATATAGCATCGTTTAGAATGTACAAAGGAATCAAACTGGATTGGCACAAAGTGGAACTGCTCCGCTATTATGCCTGTTTTAATTTTGCATTTATTTACAAACCCAAGCATAAAGCAGCATTAAATTCCTCCATGCAAGTTTTCGCTCACAGGTCTGTTTAAAAACATTCGTCTGCTTGTTTATTTTTGGCTTGGTAGGGTGCAGTTTCGCTCTGACCAACACATGACTTGCAGAAGTTGGTATGCGGCCACTTTTTTTTAATATCTGTACTATACATTATTATGAAACTGTTTTGGTATGTGGCCATTTGTTTTAATATCTGTACATATGAAACAGTTCATCGAATTTAAAGTTATACAATCTTCAATTTTATAAGTAATTTTGCAATGATAAGCACTAATTATGTCATGAAAAATATAACATTGTTTTAAAAATGTAACCCATATAAACTGATTATCGGTACTATCAGATTTATATACTTTATGCTTCACAAATGTTTTGCAATTGACTTTAAAATATGAGGATAGCTAAAATAATTAAAAGAGTGGATATGTATACTTTTATAACTTTTACTTGTATTACAAACATACTCACTTTATGTCTGAAAACGTTAACTTGTACTTTATTTGCAGTAGTTAATTATTGTATTAGTTTTTCATAATAATTAATTTGTCTTATTTTTGTGTAATAGTTTTTTTTTCTTTGATTAAAATACAAACTTGTATTTTCTCAGCTTTGCTTTCTACTAATAACATATCGCTATCCTCTTTAAATTATAATGGTATTTTATTTTCATTGAACCATGCTTTATTTCATTCTCTTATCAAATTAGCATAAATTATCGTAATCTTTTATTAATTATTTTACAAGCTTTTATATACCTAATAGTTATGTTCTTTTGATATTAGATTTGATTTTTTGCTAATTTATAAGAACAGAATAATTTATACATTTATTATGTTATTCATCTTAAAAAAAATAAAAATAAATAAATAATTAAAAAAGAAAATGAAATATTTTAAAATAAATATCCTTTTTATAGAATCTCATGATTTGTGTTGCATCCTCAAGATTGGACTTGCATAAATATTGCTGCAATTCATTCATTAATGATAAAAATATATACATATATATATTAATTCAACATTGTTGCAATTCTTTGCTGGCATTTTTTTTTAAATTATTAATTCATCTCTCATTTTCTTCTAGCTGTCTTTTTTTATGAACAAAAGATCAAAATATATTTTTGTGCATAGAGTAGCTACAGAAGTTCAAGCAGAGTTAATTTGAGTATGACTTATTGATCTTTATGAAAGGATTTTTGGTGACATGAATTTATAAATTTATCTCTAAACCAATTCTCCTTTCCGTTAAAACCACGATGAAACTCTAATAAGATACCTAAAAATCTTTTGTTATTGCTGAAAACTTTTCAAAGCAACTGCAAAAATTTTAATGTATCATTGAAGTGAAGTAAAGCATTTTTATTATTACCAGAAGTCAGTCTACCTACAGGACCCTACTGAAAAGTTAAAGTAGTTTAATACTTTCCAATACATTTGAAAAGAGTGTTTATAAAATCAATTTATCAGTCTGTGTTGCAATTCCCATAAACTCAAATTTACGTTTATGTTGCTGAAATTAACTACAGCATGTTTCTTATTGTAAATGAAGTGTGCAGAATTTATAGGGACAATGTTAGAAAAACCTTTTGTGATAAATTTGAATGATGTTACACTATTTCAAAAATGAAATTTATATCCATTTAAAAAATGCACTAAACCATGGTTTCTGTATAGTACGGTGTATAACAAAAATGAGATGGTCTCTGTCTGAGCTCAGTTGTCCTCAATTGGATATAAATATTACAAATTTATACATTTTTTAAAAATGAATTTTCAGGGACATGAAAATCGCGTAACATTGTCTTGAAAGAGTATTTAGAATTAATACTTATTTCTATGTAAGAAGAAATATTTTAGCAATAATATATTCATAAAACATCAGTATTTAGTTAAATATAATAAAAACTTTAAAACTCCGGAAGTCTCAAAAAGTGTGTAAAATAATGAAAAAAGAGATTGTGCTGGTATATTCCATGATAAGGATGCCATGTGTATTGTTCTAAATTAAAAGTCTTGTGGTCTTTCTTGAATTTATTACACAAACACTAACACAAAACACAACAATGAAAAAATTATCCGAAAATTATTATCAATATTATTAAGTAATTCCAAGAGAGCACACCAAGATTTGCTCTATTTTTGAGTTGAAAAATTATTCCATACTGAAGGAAAAACAATAGCTTTCTCCACAGTTCAGGGGAATTACATAACAGAGTGAGAGACAGTTAACTCTGCCCACAGACATGTGATACAATAAATTCACAACAGGTGTCAAAAGACATAACTTTTGGAGATGAAACTTTCGGAGTTTTAAAATTTTTATTGTATTTAAAAGAAATATTTTAACAAAAAACTTTTTAAAATGTTACTAACACTTTTATGCTGTATGCTTTTAGCATCAGGTTCTGATGAGACAGAATTTTTTGGTCTTTTAAATCATCAGACTTCAATTAAAAAAAAAAAAAAAAAAAAAAGCGTTGAATACTGATGTCAAAACATGTATCATTAATTTACACAATCACTATAAAAATTCCATTAATGGTTACACGAAAAAATGATTTGAAGCATATTTTACAATGTTACACTATTTCAAACATAATGACATTGATACATATTATTGAGATTTATTACAAGATGCTTACTGTAGAATATGATATGCATAATGGTTACCATTCATTTACAGAGTGACAAAAGATTTTGATTGTAGTAAGATGATCGTACTGTATGATATAAATTAGTTTAATATAAATTATACATATTTAATAAATATAATAATTAATTTAAATTATGTACATTTAAACAAAAATATTAATTAATATTAATTATAGATATTTAAATAATAATATTGCTTAATATGGATTATTCACATTTAAATATTATCTATGCATATTTAAATAATGATATTGATTAATTATGTATATTTAAAATCAATATCAATTATATATTTAAATAGTAATAATAATATAAGGAAAGGGAAAAATAATTATGGTAACCTTCCACTACTTTATAATTACAAATGAATGGGTAATAAGTAAAAAGAATAGTAAATTAATCATGATTCTTACATATGAAGATTAGATTTTAAAAAATGATAATTTAAGTAACAAATTAGTAGAATTTACTAATCTTTTACAACAGTAATATAAAATTGTATTTAGTGCAAGTGTAGGAGATATTGTATTTTAATAAATGTCCATGTAATTATGTTTAAAAAGATTGAGTAGCTTTAAAAAGTATCTTAATTTTGAAATTTATTTGAAATACAATTTTATGCAATAAAAATTATTATATTTTATTCATGTTAAATTTAATTTTGTTTGTTTAATTGTAAGTATAATTTAGTTTAATTATCTAATTGACAATATAAAAATACAAAGCAACAGATCTTTACATATTTATAACTATTATTTATTAACTAATTCGATAAAGATCATTTCAAAATTCTACAACAGATAGAAAAGCAAAAAATGCACAACTTAAAACCTAATAATTAAAAAATTTGGTTTTAACCAACATGCTATACAAGGTTTATTTTTCAAGAAAGCCCATTGGAAAAATTTGTGACTTCTACTAAACAGATTAGTGCCAAGAAATTGGGTAGAGGAATTTGAGGTTGATGGACACTTGCTTAGTACACCTGAAAGGAATCATGGGTATCTTCTGCATTAGTGACTTAGGAGGTAGCAGGGGTGATAAATGACCTAGGTTGAATTTCTCCCAAACCGGATTTGCACATTCTAAATGGGTCAGAAATACAATGATGAAATCGATGTGAATTGAATATGGATTCAAGTGGCCATTTTAAATGGCACTTATATGGTTTGTTCTTATAAAACCTGACAATTTTCAAAGTGAGAAACTTTTAAAATTGAAAATGGTTTAACATGCTTAAGTTAACAGTTTTACATTTCCTTTAAAAGATCAAAAATAGTAAGATTTTGAAGAAAAAAAAAATTTAATATTTTGAAAATATTATGTGAAATTTATCCAGTGAATACTTTAAGAGATATCCTATAATTATTTTAGTAGCTTTTTACTATTGGCAACAACTTTTATTAACAAGTTTCTACCTGCACATTGAATACATCAAAATGAATTACTGTATGTTGCACTATTATTGGTTGTTGTATTAAAATATGAATAACTTATAGCACAATAAAGCCATGAAAATGACAATAAAAGTTTACCCATCTTTAAATTTAATTTGAGGTATTTAACAGTTCAAAGGATTTTTAAACACTGCTTCTTGAAAGTGTATTCAATAATTTTGTTCTAAACTATTCTGGTGTGAGTTTTTATTATTCATTAGTCTCATCTGCTGCCACATTATAAAGCTAAACTATCAAAGAAAGTGTAATGATTGAGTGTCCAATTACGAAGGTTTTATTTACAAAAATAAATACACAAAGGTTCTAATGCATACATATGTAGTTCAAAATACTTACTTTTAGATAATACTACTTGAAATAAAAGAAAAGTACATTGTGGGACATTTAAAAGTTCTTACATTGCTAAATCTAACCTGCGACATGCCACGAAAATGACTTTTCTTTTTTAAAAAATGATAATTCATCTGTTTAATGTAAATAATATTATAAAAGGAAAATATTTATCTTTAAAAAAAAAGTATATTCATAATATTTAAAAAGTAATTCAATCTGAAAGAAAGTTTTGAAGAGACACAATATTTGGCTATTTATTTTTTTTTGAGTCAGGTTAAAAGAAAACATCTCAAAAACTTCATTAGGTAAAACATAAGTAATTTCTTTTTCTTTCTTTTTTTAAAATATTTTTTTAATCTAATTTTCCTTTTATATGTTTTACAGAAGAAACTCACAGAATTAATTAAAAAAATGGCTCTAATTGTTATTTGTATAATTCGGTGTTTCAATCTACTTTTGTTGCCAAACAATGCGATTTTAAACCAAAAAAAGCCCAAGACGGAGCAATGTTAGCAAGAACTATGTTATCTCTATCTCTATCTCTCTCTCTCTTAATGTATGAGAGCATTTTTAGGAAATATTTTTATATTTAATTTAAAAAATATATAGCAGTTAATACTACAAAATGAATAATATTCAAATTTTAAAGTAAATGTCTTTTCACATACACAGATAATGTAAAATAATTTAACTGCAACTTTAAAATTTTTTTTTGGCACAGATGTCATATACGCACCCCATTTGTGCGATTTGTTTCTAACGCCAATGTCATATATACATCTGGATATTTAACTGATGCCAAAGTGTCATTATTTTGCTTGATATGGCAACCTGGATGTTGTTTATTTATCAATAAATTGTTTATTTACTTTTATTTCCTTTTTTTTTCTTAATTATATAAACTATCTTGATAAAGGCACATTTGTCATATATGCACCACATTTGCGCGACTGCAATAAAATGGCGATTTTATGCCTCACTTAGTAACCCGGCTGTTGTTGTTTATTTACTTTTAATTTATTTTTTTAAAGGCTATAAATAGTTTTGTTATATAATTATTAAAACTAAACTTTTTTTTATTTATTGTTATTTTCTTTTTAAAATAATAGAAAATAATTGAAAACTATATGTGTAACTGGTATTTGAAAACAAAGTTTTCGCCAAATTGGCATCGAAAAAAAAAAAAAAAAACTCCATTGTGGTGCATTTATACACTATACTACAGCATTTAAACTTGCTGTATAAATAACGATTATTGTTTTTTACAAACATGGAATTTTCGGCACAGATGTTATATATGCACCGAGGTATCTGATTGGCGCCAAAACGGTATTACTTTGCCTGATATGGTAACTTTGCTATAGTTGTTTCTGTAATTATAAATTGTTTATTTACTTTCAATTTCTTCTTAGAATTCTATAAATTGTTTTGTGCTTTAGTTATTTTTTTTATTTATTGATATTTTCGTTTTAAAATAACGGAAAATAATTTTTAGAATGTACATTTCTTTGCTATTCTAAAACTAGGATTTTGCACATTGTTGTTGGAAGGGAATTGGTATATAATGTTTGTGCCGGAGTTTTTTGTGAAATATGATGTTTTCAACTGTAAATTGAGTGCTACTTGATTAACACTTCAGCCAGTTTCGCCAAATTTATCAAATCGCCAAATTATAAAAATTTACATAAATTAGTTTTAAATGACAAAAGAACAGTAAAACATAAGAAAAAAATACATAATTAAAAGTCGAATTAAAAATCACTTGATGATGTAAAAAATACGTGTATTGCATGTAATATCAATTTCGTGCGACACTTACGATCATCGATTATTTGCATTTATTCTTATAATCTGGTATTAATTTTTTGCTCGACAGAATAACTAAGTAGTACTGTAAATTGTATAAACACCAGTTAACAATATAAAAATAGAGTTAAATAACTAAATTTCGGTGCAAATGCACACCCATGTTGTAAGAAAGAGGCCCTAATGTCATAAATGCACCACATTGGCGCGATATATTTCTAGCGGCTCTTTAATGAAAACTTCATTTTTAAATGACAATTACATTTCTATTTTTTTAATTATTTTTTATAACAGGAAATAATAATAATAAATAAAAAAAGTTTATTTAATAAATATAGATATAACAATTTGTATCATATATAAATGCAAATGAAAGTAAATAAATCATTTATTAATTAATTAAAAACAAAGCTGGATTGTCATATGAGGCATAAAATGGTCATTTTGTTTTAATCACGCCAGATGCATATATGACATCTGTACCAAAAAATGAATTTCGCGCTTTACTTTTAAATCAAATTTTGGGAATTCGTGATTTAAAAAAACATTCACCTTAATTTTCTAAGTAAAACTTTATTTATTTAGCTTTATTTATTTTGCTGGATTCCAAAGACGGAAAACTGTAATAGATTTGTCAAGAGCAAATGTACATTGCAAAATATAATATTGAGTGAGGATGTATTAAGGTTTCCACATATACCCATATCGTCAAGTTGAGAGGCTGAGATTTCAAAAACTATCAAATGAAAATGAATCACTTGAAAATTGTTTAAACTCAATGGTCAATCTCTGCAATCATAATGCTGCTATTTTAGAAGTATGGTGAATAGACAATATTTAAATTGGTGTTTTGATAATTGTCTCATTTATCTATCAAACTCTACTATAAATGATCAATGGAAAGATTTCTTTCTTAAATGCTCGAATTTTGTCGAATGCTTAAGCTGATACAACAACACAATATTTTAATGTTATTTTAATATATTTGGCATCAACGGGCCTTGATTCCATTGGTGATGCTTTTATTTTTGACTCAGTTTTGCTTTTTCTAGCTCGCACTGATGAGTTTTGCACTGATGAAGAATCTCGATAGTAGATTTGAAACAGCTGTTTGCTACCTTTTCATGCATTATTTGTGCATCTATAATCATTGGTTTTCTATCTTTAAACACACTGGCATTTGTATCATTTTCAGAAATGTGAAAGAGCATTCTAGGTGAAGTTGCTTTAAAAAACACAATCAAATGCAGTATTTTGTTTGATTCATGTTTTGTTTTGAAAAATAGACCAGCGTAGCGGGCTTAGCCTGCTAGTATCATATAAAGACAAAAGAAAATAAATGTATGTAATTTTCATACTTTATGAAAATCATCCACATGCCATCTTCAATAAGAAACATGATATTTTAGACCATGATAACATATTTAAATTTTATTCCAGTCTGTACTCTATAAACTATATTTTAAAGTGTTATTAAAAAAAAAATAATAATAATCTAAAATTATTCCTTGTGTGACTTTGTACAAGTGTAATTACTGCAAATGCAATATTCTATTAAAAAAAAAAAAAAAAAAAAAAAAAAAAAATTCATGTTAAAAGTGGCTAAAACACTATACTTAAATTTCATGGCCATCAGAATTTTAAAAACTTTTAAAATTTTCACGTTTAAGATTATACATATGTGAGATAGATTTAGATATATGTAACCCTTTGTGATTTATCAATTTATATTTAAAAAATATTTACTTAATTGTTAGAAAACATCATTTTAAGCAAATAAAAATAATTAAAAGGTTATAGAACATAAAATTTAAAAATTATCGACTAAAAGATACCCTTTTTTCATCTGTAATAAACAGAAAATTATATATTTTATAAAAATGCTTGTAAAATATATGAACTTACTATCATAAAAAGTCTATTTTTGGACTTCTTTTAGAATTTTTAATATATATATTTTTTTACTAAGTTCATTTTAGCAATAATGAATCAAAACAACTCAGGTGATAAATGAAACTTTGCTAAGAAAAATCAACTCAGTATCACCATCTGTTGCAGATTATAAGAGCAATTAATAGTAACTGATCTGTTGAGAGAAGATAGCAGCAATTGTCTTTTAAAGCCAGCTGTGAAAATAAGGTTGACATTTGGGTATGTTGGTGGTACAAAGAAATAATTTGACAGGTTTACATTACAAATAATTTTATCAGATTGTACTGATTATAAAATGTTGTTTCTAATGATTATATTATTATAGAGGCATGTTTTGTACTCAACAGGTATTTGAAGCTGTTATGCTATGGGTCAAAGCTCAACCAGAGAGAAGAAGCCACCTTCCAGAAATGCTGACTCAAGTCCGTATGCCTTTATTGACACCACAGTACTTAACAGATCATGTTGCCACTGAGGAACTTATAAGAACTTCTCATCAATGCCGGGACCTTCTTGACGAAGCTAAAGATTACCATTTAATGCCTGAAAGAAGACCCCTTCTGCAAAGCTTTAGAACCAGACCTCGTTGCTGTCCAGATGTAGTGGGTCGTATATATGCTGTTGGTGGCTTAACTAAGGCTGGTGTGTATAATTTTTAAAGCATTTTTCATAATCCTAATAAAAATGTTATAAGATATAGCTTTAAATGAAGTCAAAACTTGGAGCTACTCACATTTTCATATATCTTAGAAAATTTATGAAACTTTATTTGCAAACTTTGCAACAGAGAATCTATATATATATATTATATTATATATATATATATATATACTAGCAAAAGCCATGCTTTGTTTGGATTCGCGAAGCATTATTTTATAAAACAGATATTTGAAAGTAACAATATTTTTTTTTATTATTATTATTTTTGCATCTTTATTAAACAAAAACGTTATTTTATGTTTTGGCGCATTTTAATTTTTTACTTATGATGTAAAACTGGCATAAGATATTTTCGAAGCAAACTTTTACAATTTTTGTTTTAATTTTCAACTAAAAGCTCTTTTAAAGATGTTTTTACAATTTCAAGTAGCCACTGGTGTTTTTTAATTGTTTGAAATATGCATGTTTCCAATCTTTGTAATCAACATCCGATAATCTTTGATAGCTATTTTAGAATAATATATTTGAAGAAAGCTTGAAGAAAGTTACTTCTTCAAAATCCTATTTTCTGGAAAAAACATTTGAAATCTGCTTTCGTTGATACTATGAATTTTCAACTGTAAAACATTTTATTTTAATTTCTTCATTTTTATACATGTTAGCGTATGAGAATTGCTGTAATTCTCTCCGCGTGGGAGAACTGTTTACATTCTGAGAATGGCAACTCAATTAATGGAATTACCTTTTAACGAAGCGCTCTCTCATTCTCGCAGTGACGTTTTCACGAATAATTATTGTTGTGTTTGCGAACTTATTAAAGTCTTATTTTTCTATAAAATCCTTCTGATTAATGAGTCGATATTATTTAGCCACAATACGACCTTCGCAAAAATATTTATAAAGAGCTTGAACCAACAACTTCACGCAGATCTTTTAATTTTTCATTTATATAACAAATTTAAGAATTAATTTTATTTGTTTACAATTATTTTGTTGCCAGTTTACAAAAAAAAAAAAAAAATCCATAATACAATTTTTTTAAAATGTTTAAGTGTCATTTGTGCAAACGATTTTGCGGGATAATGAAAAATTGTTTTATTTAATAAATTAATCATGATTCTATCTATAATTATTTACTCCATGATTTAAACTTTTTTTCTGAAAATATACGCCTTTCATTTTTTATTTATTTGCTAAAATGCTTCCGTATTGGAAATGCATGTAAAATAAATAAATTAAAATAATAATTTTTTTAACGTTTTACTGTAAAAAAAATTATATTCTGCAAATCTACAGATCATAATTTATTTTTGTGTTTAATTTGAAGTTAAAATATTGAATAGTTTTTTTGTAAAGCGTACGACAAATTGTAATTTGAGTGGACTAGTAGAGGATTTGCTTCGCTCATCCTAATAATACCATTAAAAGTAGACTAGATTCACCAATGGATTTTATCAATAAAACAATAAACCAAAACGAAAGAATTTGAATTGAATTAAATTAAATTAAAAAAAAATAGTGAAACGAGTATATCTGAATAAATAAATAAATTAAATTAAATTAAAAGGAATGCAAATGTAATTTGTAGTCCACAGAGCAGAATCATCAGGCCCCAAATGCTCTGGAACTACAAATGAAGTGAGCAGTTTCATCCACGTATTAGTCATGAAATAGCAGAATAATACGTATTTGGGGCTACCAGCACACAAAAACCAAATTATTAAACAAGGAACAGAGAAATAAATAGTTGAAAAAATGAATATATATATATATATTAAAACAATAACGTGCAGCAAATAGAGTCAGTAACATGAGCACAATCTAGCCCTATTTTTGCACGTGGAAATGATAAACATTACATTCATATATAAGTTGGATAAAAAGTAAGAAAACAAAATATTGAGGGAAAAAAAAAAAAAAAAAACTTATCTGGTTATCACCATTAATGTAGAGGACTGCACAATAAAATAATTAATAAATTATAAATGCAGGAAGCAATAGTTTATTATATAAGCTGAAATAGTAACGCTGTAGAAAAACCAGTTCGTTAGTAATGCAAGCAATGGATCTTCGCAAGATCAGCAGGGTTGCTCTTTTTAAATTAAGAATGCCATGTGCGCCAAATGGCGAGATAAATGATATGAAAAAAAAAAAAAAAAACTTGCTATGATTTAAAGTGATACAATATGTTGAAAACAATAAAGGAACTTAATAATAGTAGCAATATATATATTGTTATTTTACAAAAAGGAGTGGAAAGTAAGTAAAAATAATAGTTAAAAATAATAGTTAAAGACACATGTAGATTAAGTAGTATCCATAACAAACAAAAAAAGATAAAGCTGAATGGAAATATAATTGAACCGGAGAAAATAATTAATGATCGATATTTACATAAAATTAAATTAATAAAATAATTAAAATTAGAATTAAGTGATAACGTTCATATTAACTTATAACTTAAAATACCATTTTGTTATTTTAATCAGTAACATTTATTGTGACTTTACATGGTAAAAACTCATTATCTTAATATAGGATAATAAAAATTAAAAAGTTAAAAAAATAAAAATAATAAAAATAAAAATAAAAAATAAATTAATAAATTAATAAAAATTTAAAAAATATAAAAAATAAAATAAAATAAAAATAAATAAATATTTAAAAAAAATTAAATAAATAAATAATAATAATAATAATATTAATAATAATACCAAAAATTATATCAGTAACATTAAAATTAATTTGATAATTACAATATAGCTATTTAACTATAGATATAAATAGACAAATATCCATATATTGGTGTCAATTAAACAATTTAAAAATATGTTAAAATAATGTAAAAATAACCCACTCTTTTTTTTTTTTTTAAATAATTAACCTTTGCGTTTTTATCCAGACAACACCACTCTCCACCGTACTCTAACATCTACCCTCCCAACCAACCTGTATATATATTTTTTTATTACTTTTATAACATTTTTAATTTTTTATTATTATTTTTGTTTTATAATTTTTTTTATACATTTTTTACGCAAAGAATTAATTATAAGATCATGTAATAGCTAATTATAAGATCATGTAATCTCTAATTATAAATTAAAGAATATATGAATTTTTTAGGATAACCATTATTTATAGCATCATATACAAGCTTTTTAATATTAGTATTAATTAAATGGGAAGAACATAGACATTTTATTCTATATAAATGGTTAAGTATTATATTACGATATACAGAATTATGAAGACATGATTTAAAATTAGTAAAGGTATTAACTTTAAAATTAAATTCTTTCCTTTTGTCATAAATATCAGTTATAAATTTGTTCTCTTTTAATATAATTTTAATATCTAAGAAATTGATTGTATTATTAAAAAGTAGGTTTTTTGAAAGTTCTAGATTAGAAGGATAATCAACAGGGAATTAAGATATACAGGTGTTATCAGTATCAATTAATATTACATCATCAATATATCGATATAAATATATTTTATTATTTAAATAATGACGTTCATAGTAATATAAGTCAGATAATACACTAGATGTACTACCACCTTGTGGTATACCAACATCTTGAATATGTATATTGTTATCATGCATGATAAAATTATTATAGATAATGAAATTGGTTAAGGTATGAAAATAATCAGAATCGATATTATGTGATATATCCAACTCGTGTTGATATTTTTTAAAAAGCTCATTAATGATATTATGTAAATCCGATAAATCGATATTATTAAATAAATCTTTAAAATCATAAGTAGTGATATTTTTTATACATTTAAGATTTTTCATAATATGGACCAGTTCATAACTATTTTTTATGCAATGTGTATTATCACTTTGTTTTGTAATTTTATATATTTGATTAAGAATTACTAATAGAAGATTGTTAGCAGCATTATTATAAGTAATGCAACCAATTGTAACAGTTCTGAATTTAACAGGATGCTTATGAAATTTGGGTATAAGGACTAGATAAGGATATTTAGAGTTAGTAGGGTTAATGTCTAATAATTTATAGAATCCTTTAATTTTACGATTATTGGCAAGTAAGTTATCATTAATTTTTTGGAATGTGTTATTATTAGATATACTAGATTTAAGCAGTTGATGATAATAAGATTTACAAATAATTGCATAATTATTTGGAGATTTATCAACATAAGTTATTACAAAGTTTTGTTGTAATTTATTGATTTGCTTAAACAGATGCTGTGTATTTACATATTCTAGGTGTGAAATATTATATTTTAAGGACCAGGTTAATTTATCGATAACTAATATTTTCCATTGATTGAAATATCCAATGGGTTTATTATAATAAATTGCAATTTTATAAATAAATATATCTATATCATAGGTAAATTGTTTTATGATAGATTTAATGTTTAATTTGGATGGAATTCTGTACTTGGTCCCATAACCCATAATTCTTCTAAGTTGTAAATCATCTACTAGATTAAGATTACCAGTAATAATATGTCCATGATCCTTATTTATATATTTTTGTAGAGAGGGGTCATTGCATTTACAGGGTAATGAACTCAGTGGCGTAGCTACGTGTTTTGGCGCCCGGGGCAGGATTAATTTTTGCGCCCCCCCCCCCCAATTTTTTTTTTTTTTTTTGGAAGAAGAAACAAAATAGCCTTTTTGACTTATACTGGGAAGAAAAGGCATCTTCACTTTTTCTTCTTTTTAAGGATTCGGTTAATTTTACTCCAACACACCAAAGTAAACTACATAGAACCAGATTACTGAAGTTTTCCAATTTTCATCAATATTGAATTTGAATGGGAATTTCAAAAGCTTAGTGGTACGTTCACGGATATGTTTATGTTGTTTTAAGCATGTGGGGTGCAGTGCCCGATTAGGGTTGTGCGAGGCCCATGGCCCAGCACCTGTTTGAGGGCACCGATCAGTTCCTATATTTTTTTTTTTTTTTTTTGGGGGGGGGGGGGTTGTAGAGGATAAGGAAAGATTATTATTAGATATTTGGATGCAGTTTCAAAATTAATCAAAACGTATTTTTGTTTTTTAAAAAATAATGTGGGAACTACAATTTTAAGATTTTTTTTTTTTTAAATCATTTTAATAAATTTGAGCCCCCAGCAACAGTGGATCCAAGGCCATGGCTTTATAGGCCTGTGAGGTAATTTGGCTCTGTGATGGTAATAGCGACAAAAAAAAAAATAAATAAATAAAAAACATTCACTAAAACTGCTAAGTTATGATACGTTTGATTATGGTAATAAAATCTCCTGATTGAAAACTGCAGTCACCCTAGAATTTCAAATTGTTATATGCAATGCATCCAATTTTAAAGATGGGTGGGAAAACAATAAAAGGTCTTGAATTCTTATGGTAAATCAAGATATCCAATGTATTTGTTTGAGATCTTAATAAACCCTTAACATATTCTCAGCCGCATGACAATGATCAGATATCAATAGAGAAAGATATATGCTATAGATAAAATGGATAAAAACTAAAATCCTTTTGAAATTCAAAAATTTAAATTAAAATCCATAAATTATTTTTCTCAAAATCTATTTTACTCCTTGAACTTTGTTGTTCAGCATGACATTTATTATGTTCACCAGTAAAATCAGAGAGAAACGTAAAATGGAAAATACTGACGTTTAGGCAATTCTTCTTTCCTTTGTGGCTAAATCTTTGTATGCTTCAGATTCCAGAAATTGTGTGGATCTTGACCATATGTCAATCAAGAGCTAATTAAGAAACTAAACTAAACGTTTCTTGCAAATTTATATCTTCGCCTCTTACTGGAAAATATTACAAGCCTCAACATATTTACATGAACTAGAACGAAAAAATTTAGATTTGGCATTTATGATAAGCCTGCATAACCTGCGACCATGTAGGTCCCGAAATTGGCGTAAATAAGTTGTAAGACCTCCGATCAAATTCACTGAGATGGTTGTAAGATCCAATGACGAAAGAGTTCGGTCCAAAGAGATTCCAGAGTCAAATTATTTTATTCCATTGATCTCTCAGTCATTCCCATAATTTACATAGATAGATGTAGTTTTCTCTAATGCATATGCGCTGAATTTAAATTTATGTAAAATAAATTGAACTTTTAAAATGACGAAAACAGACGTTTGTAGTGGTCGTACTAGGAAGACTGAAAAACCCTACTTCGTTTTTTTTTTATACGAATTAAGTAGGAAAAATTTTGTGTAGTCGCTCACATTTCATTATTTGTTTTTCTCAATGACAATTTGACGGAAAAATGGAGTTTCCAATAAGGAAAAAATAACTTTTCTTGTTGTTCTTTCAGCTAAATACTTTTTGCATTGGTTTAAGAAAGTTTTCATTTTAAATATTTATATGGAATGCTAAGAACAGCAAAAATCAGCGTAAAAACCAATCTATGTGTCCGTGTGTATGACGAAGAGGATTAAAAATATCTACTACACATACAACTCTGAAATTTTGGGTGAGGGTGGTACAAAGCAAATCCTATCCTAATGCACGTGAGACTCAATTTCTTTTTCTTTTTTTTTTCTTTTTTCTTGTAGTCGAGAATATCAATTAAAAATTCAACAAAAATACGATTTTTCCCCCGCAAAATGGCAAAACTCGCACACTCATCTGAATTTGATTTCCTAGTCGAAAGAAATTAAAATTTTTCACTTGTCAGCGAAAACAGAAAAAAAAAATAATTAAGATTTCAATTTGAAAATTTCAAAGCACATATATGAAAAAAAAAATAATTTTTTTGAAAATCTCTCAGTAACTTTCTTTTCAATTGACGGTGACAGTATACAAAAGAGAGAAACCCCATGTGTAAAAGCTGCCACAGTCGACTATTTTTGTATTCTGTTTGCATAAGTATTTTTCTAATATAAATACTGACGTTTATTTCTATTGTAAATGTTATTAAAGTGTGTGTAAGGATTTCTGTTTTGGGAAAGTGGTACCAATTAGAATTTAAAAAAAATAATAATAATCGCCTGTGGCAGCCCTGCATACGAGAGAAACATACAGAAACGAACATCCATTAAAAACAGAACTAAAAATATTTTTTTTCCGTCCGAACACTCCAGTAGTTATCGAAAATCGATTGATCAAAGATTATATAACATGCAGGCAATCAACTTAATTATTAAACGCTGTCGAATGCTAAAATCATAATTTAAAAGTATTTTAGCAATTTAATTGAAAATTACTAGTGTGTTCTGTGGACAGAGTGAAGTGGTAGGCGTTAAGAGTCCGTCCACAACAGTTTCTTCCCTCTATTTACATTTTAAAGTATGATGACTATCGAACTTTTAAGCCCCTTTTTAGTCGGATTTTACAAAATAGATTACAACAGGTTTTGATTCTTGAAAATTAGCTTACGATTTTCTTAAAATTTTTAGCTCCATCTTCATGTGAAGATGACGTATTCTAAACGCGGGTTCTATGGACCCAATTTCCACTGGGTTTTTCTCATTCAATTTGGATTTCGATTGTTTACAGGTTTTAGTTCTATCTTCCACCACCAGGGGCATTTTTATCCGAGATTTCATGGGACCTCTTTCAAGGAAATTTTCTTTCTTTCAATTCATTTTACGATTATCACCAGATGTTCTTGCACTCCTACTACACGGTGACATAGGCAGCTCACATCCATTCCGGAGATTCATTTTGACAGAAATAAATTTGAATACATGTTTTAATGCTTGGTTCTTGGCTGCATAGCACACCCGTTCTAGGCTGCCGAAGACACAGGAGACCCATCCCAAAGGTTCATTTTGAAAGATTTTTTTAAATTTGAATAGAGGTTTTAAGCATTCGCGATTCATTTGGAAAAATCGATGGACGACGGGTCAGCTAGCTACAAATGAAAAATGTTATTGATACCAGAAATGTGATTTGAAGTCTCCAAACGGCATTTTGATTTATTTATTTCAGGCGAGAAAGTTAAAAGCCTCCATCAGCGATTGACAGCTATGAATTTTGCCATTCTTTCCACCTTCACCGAATTTCTTCAAAAAATTCATACACACACAAATTATTTTCGTTACCGATTGTGTTGAGCCACCCCTAGAAATATTTACATAATTTGTTCCATTTTTCATTAATTGGATGTAACAAAATATTTTACTAAAGAATTCATTAACACACTCACACAAAAGTAAACAATTTTTGTTTATTGTTAAAATATGTAAGATAATTTTGGTTTAAACCTCTCTCTTTTTGGCGCCCCTTAGCCTCGGCGCCCGGGGCGGACGCCCCCCTTGCCCCCCCCCGTAGCTACGCCACTGAATGAACTAGCATCAAAAGAAGATTTAGAGAAAGAATTATAGTTAAAAATCGTTCGACCGATAGATATGGGATACTTAAAGGTCTTAGATATATGAATATTATTAATAGGAAATTGACAGTTTTTATCATTTAATAAGGAATTAATATTGATTGTATTAAATATTGGATTAGAAAAAGTAATTACCATTTGAGCATTAGTTTGTAGATTTTTAGGTTTTTTTAGTAAATTTATATTGTAAAGGTTGACACGAGTCATAATGAGATCATAAAAAACATCTGAAAAATGTTTAGAGTAAGTTTTACTGAGAAAAATATTTAAATATTGTACTATATGTTTCTTTTTTATTCCAAAAATATATTTACATATTAGAAACCAACTGTAATTTTTTAAATAATTACGATGCAGATTATTAATTTGTTGAATTATAATGTTTTTAGGAGTAATATTAGAAGATGAACCTTTTCCTCTTTTGTTACGTGTAGTTTTAGGATTTATAAGATGATTTAAACTATGATAAATGGGAGAATAATCTGTAGTATCATTTATAGATGAAAAAACTTTAACAGATCTTTTAAAAACCTCACTATTAAGACCATAAGGATAAATTGTATTATAATATTTCATATATGAAGACTCTAAATATAGACGCTCAGATTTATTTTTCTGAATTTGTATAATTTCAATAGTAATATTTTTAAATTTATGTTTATGAAAATGCTGTATTTCAGCGGTAGACTGTACATTTTTTGCTAAATTTTTATCGGAATCTGACCGATGTTGATTCATGTGTATATGAAGAGGACCAGAAGTTTCGCCAATATATTTCAAATTGCAAATGTTACACTTTATACTATAAATTACATTAAAAGCCTTACAAAAAATAGAAATATGAGGATCTGATACGATTTGTAACAGAGAAGCAGATGGACAAGTTTTACATCAAATATCAGAACATTTCTGAAAATATAATTGAGGAGGAGGAGCATGTATATGGAAACTGGATGACAATCCAGGAGCAACCCTATTATTGTTCCTGTACCGGGCACTACACTGCAAAGAAGCATTGTGTATCTTGCCAGGATCGAGATTTTTACTAAGTACTGCCATAATATAAGAGATATTAGAGATATAATAAAAAGATAAAAATAGAAAAATTACAACTAAATAATCTAGTATCTTGACTAATATAATTTACTAAAGAAAAGGATCTAGAATAATACAACTATAAAATGAAAATAGATACAATATGTACAAAGCGTTAAAGCAGTACTCAAACCTCCAAAATAAACAATACACGACAATAATAATACCATAAAAATACCATCCCACACCACATATAATAAAAATCATAGTACTCACAGTACAATAAATGCAATATCACAAAATTGACTCATTCAAAAGTGAAATAATCACCGTACATCATAAACCACAAACTTATCCAATTAACATCTCAGCACAATCCTCACATTGTTACTACATTTCACATAGGCTTAAATAATCATAATTTCAATGCATTTATTAAATATTAAAAAATAATAAATAATGATAATTTCAAAGTATTACTTTAATATTAAAAAATAATAAATAATGAATATTGATTTTGACATTTAATATACCATATATCAAGACAATGAATTAAACATAATAGCAAAATTTACAGTTAAAATATTATAAATATAACATATATAATATTCATGATGAAATGATTTGCAACTCTTAATGGAAATCCTATAAAGTGGTAATTGAAAACTACATTGTAGAAATCTCACAGACAATACACAAAGGTTATGCGGATAGCAGCAATTACCTATGCGCACCATATTTATAAAATTGCTGATTGGCAACGGATGTTATATGAATTATATATAAGATACCACAATAGGAAAAAATTCATTATGACTATTCAAAATGAAAAGATATCAATTAAATATCAAATTGTATACATTCATAATTACACGCGCAGAGCAGCATAATAATTTGAATGCTAATATAATACCATTAAAAGTAGACTAGATTCACCAATGGATTTTATCAATAAAACAATAAACCAAAACGAAGAATTTGAATTGAATTAAATTAAATTAAAAAAAAAATAGTGAAACGAGTATATCTGAATAAATAAATAAATTAAATTAAAAGGAATGCAAATGTAATTTGTAGTCCACAGAGCAGAATCATCAGGCCCCAAATGCTCTGGAACTACAAATGAAGTGTGCGGTTTCATCCACGTATTAGCCATGAAATAGCAGAATAATACGTATTTGGGGCTACCAGCACACAAAAACCAAATTATTAAACAAGGAACAGAGAAATAAATAGTTGAAAAAATGAATATATACATATATTAAAACAATAACGTGCAGCAAATAGTGTCAGTAACATGAGCACAATCTAACCCTATTTTTGCAAGTGGAAATGATAAACATTACATTCATATATAAGTTGGATAAAAAGTAAGAAAACAAAATATTGAGGGGAAAAAAAAAAAAACTTATCTGGTTATCACCATTAATGTAGAGGACTGCACAATAAAATAATTAATAAATTATAAATGCAGGAAGCAATAGTTTATTATATAAGCTGAAATAGTAATGCTGTAGAAAAACCAGTTCGTTAGTAATGCAAGCAATGGATCTTCACAAGATCAGCAGGGTTGCTCTTTTTAAATTAAGAATGCCATGCATGCCAAATGGCGAGATAAATGATATGAAAAAAAAAAAAAAAAACTTGCTATGATTTAAAGTGATACAATATGTTGTAAACAATAAAGGAACTTAATAATAGTAGCAATATATATATTGTTATTTTACAAAAAGGAGTGGAAAGTAAGTAAAAATAATAGTTAAAAATAATAGTTAAAGACACATGTAGATTAAGTAGTATCCATAACAAACAAAAAAAGATAAAGCTGAATGAAAATATAAGTGAACCGGAGAAAATAATTAATGATCGATATTTACATAAAATTAAATTAATAAAATAATTAAAATTAGAATTAAGTGATAACATTCATATTAACTTATAACTTAAAATACCATTTTGTTATTTTAACCAGTAACATTTATTGTGACTTTACATGGTAAAAACTCATTATCTTAATATAGGATAATAAAAATTAAAAAAATAAAAAAAATAAAAATAAAAATAAAAAATAAATTAGTAAATTAATAAAAATTAAAAAATATAAAAAAATAAAATAAAATAAAAATAAATAAATATTAAAAAAAATTAAATAAATAATAATAATAATAATAATATTAATAATAATACCAAAAATTATATCAGTAACATTAAAATTAATTTGATAATTAAAATATAGCTATTTAACTATAGATATAAATAGACAAATATCCATATATTGGTGTCAATTAAACAGTTTAAAAATATGTTAAAATAATGTAAAAATAACCCACTCTTTTTTTTTTTTTTTTTTTTAAATAATTAACCTTTGCGTTTTTATCCAGACAACACCACTCTCCACCGTACTCTAACATCTACCCTCCCAACCAACCTGTATATATATTTTTTTATTACTTTTATAACATTTTTAATTTTTTATTATTATTTTTGTTTTATAATTTTTTTATACATTTTTTACGCAAAGAATTAATTATAAGATCATGTAATAGCTAATTATAAGAACATGTAATCTCTAATTATAAATTAAAGAATATATGAATTTTTTAGGATAACCATTATTTATAGCATCATGTACAAGCTTTTTAATATTAGTATTAATTAAATGGGAAGAACATAAACATTTTACTCTATATAAATGGTTAAGTATTATATTACGATATACCGAATTATGAAGACATGATTCAAAATTAGTAAAGGCATTAACTTTAAAATTAAATTCTTTCCTTTTGTCATAAATATCAGTTATAAATTTGTTCTCTTTTAATATAATTTTAATATCTAAGAAATTGATTGTATTATTAAAAAGTAGGTTTTTTGAAAGTTCTAGATTAGAAAGATAATCAACTGGGAATTGAGATATACAGGTGTTATCAGTAACAATTAATATTACATCATCAATATATCGATATAAATGTATTTTATTATTTAAATAATGACGTGCATAGTGATATAAGTATAAGTCAGATAATACACTAGATGTAATATATATATACATATATATATACATATATATATATATATATATATATATTCTGATCTTTTCCGAAGCAAAGAAGTTTAAAATGAAGATGCTGTTTTTTCAATTGTAAAATGTCAGTCTTCACTCAGTTTCTAAGTCATTTCCTATTAATTGTAGCATATATTTACTTTTAAGGAGCTATTAGTAGCTGCTATTGAAAGATTTCAGGTATAGCAGTTAGCAATATTTGGCTGAACTGAATAGTTAAAAATACTTTCAAAACATATTTTTTAAACCTTATAAAACTTCTGATTTTAATTGTTATCTTATAAAGACATTGCTAATAATTAGAAACAGAATTTTATTTTTCATTATTCAGAGTTACCCCTTTTTAAATTATTTTTTATTCTTAAAGTCTTTCAAGATATCATTGAATCAGTTTTTACAAAGCAAGCAAATTTTTTAATGTAAAAAATGGAAGAAATAAATAAATAAAAAAAACCTCCAGCATATATATATATATATATATATTTAATTGAGTGGCAAGAAGGGCGTAAATATTTTAAATGAGGGATAAGAAAGGTGTTAATTTTTTGGATGAGGAGCAAGGGGGGGGGGTGCTGTTATACAAACCAAAGAGCAGATGGGGTGCAGCATCTCCCTGAAGCTGCCTGTGGGAAACTCAATAATGATTATTTATTTGCTGTTTATAAAGTTTCACTTAACGGGGTTGCCATGCCACCTGGAAAACCGGGAAAACACAGGGAATTTTAAATCTCTTCCCAAAACAGGGAAAATCCAGGGAATTTTAAAAAAATCCTAAAAAATCTGGAAAACAGAGGGAATTTGGTAATGGCAAATTATAACATTTCTAATTAGCCTTCATACACGCATACATTTTTTCTTACTCAACATGGAATAAATGTATTGCAGTACAGGGAAAATTCAGGGATTTTTTTTTTCAAGATTAGAGTGGCAACCCTGCTTAAGCAACTTAACCATTAACAAAGACTTTCAACGGAATTAATTGTGCACAAATCTAAGTTTGTGTGTCATTGTCTAGTAAATAATCTGTTTCTTGCTTTTATATATCAAAAAGTGTATTTTTAAACAAAATTGAAAATTTTCAGAGTTGATAAAAAAAAAATCAAAACAGACAATTTTTGTTCAGGAAATTGTAATTGCAGTCCACTTATTCAGTAATAAATATAGTGTATCTCATTTCACTCTATGTCAAACTTGGATTTTTGTTTGTTGCTTTAACAGTAATGAAGATATTATAGCTATATTTTTTTACAGACTTGCTTTGATTTCTATGAAATATGACATGGTGGTAAGTGCTGGAAATTTCCATCATTTATATCTAAACAACTATGAGCTAGACATTTGTTTATTCAGAATACAGCTCATAGTATTTATACAGTGCCACTGACTAAAATTCAGTCATTTTCAATGATATCATCACATTAATTGATGCAAGCAAAATTAATATGAAGCAAACCTTGCTAAAATATTTTCATTATTGATAAAGTTGTAAATGAAAATTGCATTTTGGTTTTTAGTTACACACCCAGTATTTTTGATTGAATGTATTGTAATTTTGATGGAATAAATGGCTTGAGATGTTTCTTGTTCAAAAAAGATTTGTCATGACGTTAGAAAATTTGTCATTAGTGAATCAGACTGAATCATGAAATTTTAAATGAAATACAAATCTTTAAAGTTGTTATACTTTAATATGCAACAAATGCTGTCACATCAAAACCAAGTTAAAATACATGATATTTTTTAAAAGTATCATTAAATAGACATTACATTTCTATCAACATGTATTTATAAATTAACAATAATTCATTCATTTTCTTAAAATAATATGGATTATTGAGTGTTTTTTTTTATTAGATGAAAAGAAGTCATTTTCAATGCAAGCTGTTAATATGTAATTTCAAACAAGTAATAAATTTTTTAATGCAAAAGTGGTAAGGTAATATTTGCATTAAATTTTATCGATCTATTTTATTTATATTAATTATAAACAGAAGTTTTCTAATACATCCATTAAAAACATTTAAAAAATATATATTAAAAAATTTAATTGCTAAAAAGGACGTCAAATACTGACAGAAAAAAAAAAATTATTAAGAACTTTTAATGTATTTTATTACTATTTTATTTAGTTTGTTATCTTGCTGACATATAGAAAACCAATTAGTTATATATTATGTATATTTAGATGTATTATGGGTGTTACTGTTATGAATAAGCTAAAGATATCTGTTGAGTTTGCAAGTATTTTTTGTTTTGATGGGGCAAAATATGTTCAGAATGAAATTTAATAGATGATGAGATGACAACCATCATAAACCAAATCCATTTTGGAAAAAAAAAGTGAGATAGTCCATTTAGAAGGTGAATAAAATCTGTTTTATCCACTTTCACAGTAATCAAGTGTATAAACAGATGACATGCATGAGAAAATATTCGAAAACAGAATTTGGGATTGGATAAAACAAATTTTATGGAACTTCTGAATGGAGTGTGCCTTTTTTTTTCCAAAATGGGCTTGATTTACTATGGTTTTAGCCCCTCATATGCTGTTATATCAAAACAGTAACTCTTACTTTGTTTTCTAAAATGTTAAAAGAAACACATATCAAAACATAAAATGATTAGATTAATTTATAATACAAATAGTCAATCGGTAAATGAAATTGAAATGAATTTTTCACCCACTTGGAAATTTTACATGTCATAAAATGGTTATTTTCTTTCCATATTTTGTAAATATTGTCTTTAAAATTAAAAATTCATGTTTCATTTAATAATCATGATTTCATATTTTAGTTTTGATTTTTAAATGTATGATAAAAAGCAAAATTATTTTGTATGAATTTTGATTGTTTGAAAAGAATAAAAAATAAAATGTCCATTTTTTTGTGCAAATTTAGATGACATGTTAAATTGCCTTTATCTGTGCGTTAGTTGTCAACAATGAATATAGAATTGCTTTTATCATTAATTTATGTCCTTTAATGTGAAGAATGATTTTTATTTAAAAGTGAAAAATTAAAATAGAAACTTCCATTCTGTAAATCATTTTATTTTCTGTGTATTGTCTACTTATACAATTGAATTGATTTTATAAATTTGTATAATTGCTAATATTTTTTTTCTTTTCCTGTTTTTATTTTATACTATGCTTTCAGTTTTAAATTGTCTTATTTATAAATGAAAATATAGTTGTGAAAGCTTTTTAAATGTATTTCAGCTTTAAAGTAAGTCTTATTTTAGAACATTACAGTCCCTGGCCAAATTATTAGACGCACTCTCTTTTCCTTGCGTAGAATCATATTACTAGCTTCATAGAAATATTACTTTGTGAATAACTGCAATTAATTATATACATTATTTGTAGGGTTATAATAAATAAAAAACATGACTATGACTTAAAAATTATGTATTTTTGCAAATTAAATAAAAAATGTTTGAAATTGCAAAATTTATACCTTGAAACTCAAAAAAATGTCAATATTTTTGGAGCCTCCTTTGGCAGCAATCAGTGCCTCTATTCTTCAGGGCATGCGGTTAAATACTAAATTGAAGTGTTTCTTATTTGTATGGGTGACGATCCCAGACATGGGTAAGATTTTCTATGAGCTGGGTTTTGTTTGTTATGACTTCTTAGCAAATTCTCAAGACCAATGTAAAGAGGTTTGCAAAATCGGTTTATTCTACAGCTAAAATGATGGTTTTAAAAATAAAAAAACTTTTTGTATTTTTGCAGGGTAAAGTTCCTTGTTACACAGCACAATCCGCCAAGGCCTACTTTCAATAAAAAAATATCCCTGTGCTGAACTGTTCCCAGTAATTCATCAAACATGAATACCATTGATAATGTTTGGGAGCTTATGAAGAAAAAACTGGCCAAAGAGCTCATAATGAACAAAACACAGCTCATAGAAAAACTTATCTATGTTTGGAAACATCACTCACACATGCAAGAAACATTTAAAATTTTGTATTAATAGCATGCCACGAAGAATACAGGCATTGATTGCCGCCAAAAGAGGCTCCAAAAAATATTGACATTTTTTTAGTTTCATGTTTTAAGTTTTACAATTTCAGCTATCATTAGTTTAATTTACAAAAATAAATAATTTAAAAGTCATTGGAATGCTTTTAATTTATTATAATCCTATAGATGATGTATATAATCAATTGTAACTACTGACACAGTCATATATCTTTGAAGCTAGTAATATGATTCGACACAAGAAAATATGAGTGTGTCTAATAATTTGGCCAGGGACTGTACATGGAATTATAAGGTGATAATGTGTGATTTAAAGTACAATGCAATTAGCTCTTACTGTGTTTAAAAAAAACTTTATTTGTAAAAACTGTAATAAATATTTCAGATTTGAATTATTTATATATTTTGTTATATCATTTCAGATTTTGTTTTTATATTGACTTTTTAAAATTATTCTGTAATTCTTGTTAAGTCACTTATCCTCAAGGGTCAGTGGAATTTATTTATCAGCAAACAAATATAAAAATTGGTTATAAAAAAACAATTTAATCCTTAATCTTTGATGAATGATTATATCAAAAGCAAAACATTATTAACCCAAAATTCCTGCCATTTGATTATAGGAACATCTATGCATATATATATATATATATATATAGGGTGTATCTAAACTACTGGGCAAAACTTTAAGTGGTGATAGTACACATCAAGACAAATAATATTAAATGGGAAACTAAGGGTCCCAAATGTCTTCCGAAGGAGATAGGCGGCATCAAAGTTTAGGGTCGAACTTTTGAAATGATTATAAAAAACGGAAAAATTAGTCGATTCGTTTGCGGTTTCATGAAAACTATTCTTTATCTCAGTATTGTCTTGAAAATAAATTAAGAAGATAAATTTCAAAAAATGCCAATAGAGGGCGCTTTAGACTTTGAAGTAAGGAACATCTATTTTTTACCGTTATTTTTTGCATCTCATTAAATTTTTTTAGAAGTTTAGACATAAATTTAAATTTTGAGCTCAAAATCTGTGATTAAGTAGCGCAAACTGAACTGCGTTCAATGGGAATGGGTAGGTTCAAATTTCAAATGATTATAAAAAACAGAATAATTGGTCAATTGATTTGCAGTTTTCACTAAAACTATTCTTTATGTCGGTATTGTCTTGAAAATAAAATTACAAAGATAAATTTCAAAAAATGTCAATAGAGGGCGCTTTAGACTTTGGAGTAACGTACAACTATTTTTTACCGTCATTTTTTGCATCTCATAAATTTTTTTTAGAAGTTTAGACATAAACTTAAATTTTGTGCTGAGAATCTGAATCATTGAGAGTGATTAAGTAGCGCATACTGAACTGTGTTCAATGGGGTGGGAAGGTTCAATTTTCAAATGATTATACAAAACGGAAAAATTGGTCGATTCGTTTGCAGTTTTCTCTAGAACCATTCTTTATGTCAGTATTTCCTTGAAAATAAATTTTAAAGATAAATTTCAAAAAATTCCTTTAGAGGGCGCTTTAAACTTTAGAATAACCAACAGCAATTTTTAACTGTTATTTTTGTATCTAATTAAATGTTTGCAAAAGCTTAGACTTAAATTTTGAGCTCAAATTCTGAATCATTGGGAGGAGATAAAAAGCGCAAATTGAGCTGTGTTCAGGAGTTGAAATGTTACCCTGCCCACCCTACGAACACAGTTCAATTTTTCGCTACTTAATTACTCACGATTCAGATTTTGAGCTTAAAATTTAAGTCTAAGCTTTTAAAATATTTATTTAGATAAAAAAAAATAACGGTTAAAAATAGTTGTTGGTTTATCAAAAGTTTAATGCGCCCTCTAACAGATTTTTTTTTTTTTTTTATCTTTAAAATTTATTTTCAAGAAAATACTGACATAAAGAATGATTTTAGAGAAAACCGCAAACAAATCGACCAATTTTTTCGTTTTTATAATCATTTGAAGTTTGAACTTCCCCACCCCCATCGAACACAGTTCAGTTTGCGCTACTTAACCACTCTCAACGATTCAGATTTTCAGCTCAAAATTTAAGTTTATGTCTAAGCTTCTGAAAAAATTTAATGAGATGCAAAAAATAACGGTAAAAAATAGTTGTATGTTATTTCAAAGTCTAAAGCGCCCTCTATCGACATTTTTTGAAATTTATCTTTATAATTTATTTTTCAGACAATACTGGCATAAAGAATAGTTTTAGTGAAAACCGCAAGCGAATCGATCAATTTTCCCGTTTTTTGTAATCATTTCAAATTTTGGACCCTAAACGTTGATGGTGCCTATTTCCTTTGGAAGACGTTTGAGAGCCTTAGTTTCCCATTTAATATTATTTGTCTTGATGTGTACTATCACCCCTTAAAGTTTTGCCCAGTAGTTTAGATACACCCTGTATATATAAATAACTCAATGTTAAAAAAAGAAAAGAAAAAAAAATCGAAAATGCAACTTACAGGTTAAGAAGTAATTCAAAAATTAAAAAAAGTGATTTAATTTAAAGTACATTCAAAAACAAGAATAAAGAAATTTAATTTTAATCTAGTCTTACAAGGAAGGTCTCCATTGGGGGCATACTCAGAATTTTTTGAAAAAAATACGAATTAAACTACTCATGTAGGTAATAAAGGATCAGTGAAAATTAGCGGCGGAATTACATTATTAGATATATAAAAAAATAAAATAGTTTGGAATAATTGGCGTGAAAAGCTGAAAGCGACGCGGGATTTGGCGAGCAGTGCATTTCCTCGCCAAAAGCAGACGATTTTAACGAATCTGAAAATTGATTTTAATTGACTTCACTGTTAAAAATCTGCAGCATTTACTGCAACGTCACTCCACTACTTTTATAGAATATCTCTCTTCTGACCAATGAGAATGCTCCATAGCACTGTGAATTGACCATGTCATACACTGTTAAAAATCTGCTGCATTTTGTTGCAACGCACTCCACCGCTTGTATATAATATCTCTATTCCAACCAATGAGAAAGCTCCATTTCACGGCCAAGTAACCGTTTCTATACAAGCAAGGGAGTGCTTGCAACAAAATGCAGCAGATTTTTAACAGTGTATTTTTCAATTTGGAACAATTTTAATCAATTTAAATTGTGTTTTAAATGATAAAATACATTAATTTCATTTTGTTATAAGTACATATAAATGTATATGACAAAATTACACTTAAAGTAAAGTAAAAATGCAAAACTAAAATTACTTAAACTAAACTTATTTAAATAAATTGAACATAGAAAGTTTTTCTTTAAAAAGTATTCGAAGCGTAAAAGCGTATTTTTCAAAATTTCGTTTTTTTCAAAATTTTGTTTTTTCGCCAACCGGAGATAAATCGCCAAATAAACGAATTTTTTATTATTTTTTTACGGACGTTATAAGGAGGTTCCGCCGAAATTTTTTTATAAACATATATAACTATATGAGAAGAACATTCTGTAGTTTTTTCAGATTTTTCTGAGTATGCCCGTATGGAGACCTTCCTTGTTAGAATGCAGAAACTTGAATAGAAACAGATACTTGTTTCATAAGATATATATAATATAAAAATATTTAATTTTTAATATAAAATACATTCAATTTAAAAAAAGAAAATGGGTAAAGTTAAAAGAAAAATTAAATAATTTTAAAACCAATGCTTTTATAAAATGATCGATAATTTTTCAAAATTGGTTAATTTGTATGGCTATTAGCCTGACTTTTGTATTTCTTTTGAATATGATATATATGTTTTTTTTTTTTTTGGTATCACGTGATATTATGTACATTTTATTTTATTTGTTATTCATTAGGAGATTCTTTGAGCACAGTTGAGGTGTATGATCCAAAAATAGGTAGATGGCAAATGGCTGAAGCAATGACCATGTTGAGAAGTAGAGTTGGAGTAGCAGTTATGCATAACAAACTGTATGCCATTGGTGGCTACAATGGAACAGAAAGACTTAGTACTGTTGAAGTTTATGATCCAGAGGCTAGATCGTGGAGCACAGCTGCTTCTATGAATTGTAAAAGAAGGTGAGATAAATTATCTAATATAATGTTCTTTTTTGTGTGTGTGCATGTTTTCATTTGTTTCTTACTTCAAAGATATGCCTTATTTATTCTTAATATAGTCAAAATACTTTCTTCCTTTGCCCTCATCTTTCTTTTATACCGTTTCCTCTTTTTACAATTCCATGCCTGTTTCTGTACCGCAAGAATTTTAAAGTTAGGCTAAAATGGAAGACCCCAAGCTGTAGTTTCTTTGTAAATTTAGGATAAATTTACTTATCACTTACATTATCTTTTTTTTTTTAAGTTTGTTATAAAACACCAGATTCCATAAAAAAAGACATTTAAAAAGTTAATATGTTTCTTCAATTATTATTTTTTAATAGAACTATGTGAAATATACATGTTATTTTTTCTTATTATCTTAAAGCTGTTTCTGTGATTTTTTTTTTCAGTTGATAGTTGAACATTTTTTAAGATTTCAATGACATTATTTATAAGACTTTAATAGATTTAAAAAAAAAATAATAATTTTCAACACATAATTTCATTGTACTTTCTTTGATAGTATATAGTATGATTTATATAGTATGTATCTCACTATATAGAAATCTGATCATTGTCATGCGACTGCGCTTGTGATTATAAACAGATCTGAATGCGATTGATCATGTGTTAAGGTTTTATTAAGATCTCAAACAAATTCGTTGGATATCTTGATCTATTATAAGGATTATTCAAGATCCTCTTTTTGTTTTCCCATCTATCTTTAAAAATGGATGAGTATAACAATTTGAAATTCCAAGGTGACTGCAGTTTTAAATCAGGAGATTTTATTGCCATAATCAGATGGATTATAATTTTAAAATTTTAACAAATGTAGTTTTTTTTTTTTTTTTTTTTTTTTGTAAATTTATTTTATTTTTCGCTATTCCCACTCTCTTAAAAAACATAAACATATCTGTTAATGCACCATTAAGTTTTTGAAATTCCCGTTCAAATTCAGTATTGCTGAAAACTAGAAATCTTCTGTTATCCGGTTCTATGCATTTTCGTTTCGCGTGTTTGAATAAAATTAACCGAATCCTTAAAAACAAGTAAAAGCAAAGAAACCTTTTCTTCTTGATTCAAACCAAAAAGACTATTTTGTTTCTTCTTAGAGAAAAATAGTATTTTTTTTAAACTTACGCAGAAGGGGGGAGGGGGGCACAATTTTTTTTACTGTCCTAAAAAATGTAGCTACACAACTGCAAGGTCCAAGGTTATGCAAGAACCTCGAATGTGCAAAATGTAATCATTTTTCGGCAAGTTCTTGCTAATATGTTGGGGCTTGATTATTTTCCAGTTAAGGGTGGGGGTATCAATTTGAGAGGAATATTTAGTTTAATTGGTTAAGATCTTGATTTGATCTGTGGTTAAGACCTGCACATCTGAGAATTGTCCTAACATTAGAATTTTTTACATTAAATTACTCTCTGATTTTAATGGTGAACGAAATAAATGTTATGCTGATAAATAAAGTTACATGTGGTAAAACTGATTTTAGAGTATGCAGGATTTAAAGTTAGGAAAAAGAATTTAAGGATTTTAATTTAAATTTTTGAAATATTTAATTTAAATTTTGAATTTTAAGAGGGTTTTAACTCCTTATCCTTTTCATCTATCTATATATATTTAGGTATCTGATCAATGTTGTGCGACTGTTCTCATATTTATATACCCATTTGGATGTGATTGAGCATATGTTAAAAGTTTATTAAGATCTCTATAAAATTCGTTGAACATCTTTATCTGCAATCCTGTTTCAATTAATAAACTTTAAAAAATTTCAAACTAAAAAAAATTTTTACAAAAAATTATAATGCAAGTTTATTTCTCGTACAATCATTCGGTCTTAATAAAATGATTCAATGACATTTTTGGGTTTTTTCTCTATCCTAAAAAACTAACAAGCATAGCAATTTGAAATTCTAGAGAGGCTGCTGGTTTCAAACAGGAGACTTTTCATAATTGGGTGTAATTTAGGAGTTTTAACAAATGTGGTTTTTGAAAATTTATTTTCATTGTTGCTATTGTCATATGCTTAAAACAACATACTCATATGAATGAAGGTTCTGGTAAATTTTTTAAATTCACATTCAAATTCATTATCGATGAAAGCTATAAATCTTCTACAATCAGGTTCCATGCATTCTAGTTTCGTGTGTGTGTTTGTGTAAAATTAGCTAAATCCTTAAAAACAAAGAAGAGTAAAACTGCTTTTTTCAAGCAAAAAAAAAAAAAAATTACATCTTGAAAAAAAAAATAAATAAAAAAAAAAATAATAATAATGTGGTTATTTTTTATTTATGAGAAAGTGGAAGGGGGGGGGGGGCAAAATTTCTTTCTGCCCCAGGCACCAAAAAACGTAGCTACGTCACTGGTATTTCAAAATTAAAATGTATTACAGATGCCTGTAACTAAACCATTAGTTAAGTAAAATTAAATAAAAATATAAAATAAATTTAAACAAAAATTTCTTTTGTTTAAAGTTTTTTGAAAATATTGGTATACTTACCAGAAATGCATGCTAATTCTTGTATTTTACTATTTTTCAGCAGGTGTAATTTATGCTGTTAAATTTTCAAAATAAAGCTTATTAATGTGTACAGAGTAATTGAGATATTTGAATACCAATTTAATTTTAAAAATTATCTTAATTTTAAAAATTCTGCAAAATCTTTTTCTTGTATGTATTTACATTTATATAAGGTACCTATCACATAAATTTCATAATTAGATAGTAAGATTACTAATTGAGGTTGAGAGTTAATGTGCTTGTCATTGTCAGTTCTTGATGTATTACATATCAGTACAAAAAACCCTGAACGGGTTAAAAGCTTGTGACGCAGCACTTTATCTTATATATCTAAGAATTTTAAATTTGGGACTTAAAACTAATGATATCAAAATTTATGTGACGCTATGCTATTAATTAATATATACATATATTAAAATTTATTCATTAAGGTTTTATCAATTACATCTTTCATAAATTCAAAATATGAATCTTAAAAGATATGATATCAAAATTTAAGTGACGCCTTGACGAGGCTTTAAACAATGTTTTAAAATTCCATTTATTTATTTATTGTCTCAATACATTTTCATATCTAAACAATACTTTTCATTTTCCAATACACTGTTAAATACATCACTTTCACTGAATATATATAATGCACTGAAATGTATTTATTTGAATAAATAGATTTATCTTTTGGGCTACGCTATCCAAAATCAAAAATAACATTTAAATAAATAGTTTTTGCGTCATTGTATCTATTTGCATCTATTTAACTTACTTTGGATACAATGATGCAAAAAAATTTATTTAAACGTTATTTTTGATTTTGGATAGCGTAGCCCAAAAGATAAATCTATTTATTCAAATAAATATATTTCAGTGCATTATATATATTCAGTGAAAGTGATGTATTTAACAGTGTATTGGAAAATGAAAAGTATTGTTTAGATATGTAAATGTATTTAGACAATAAATAAATAAATGGAATTTTAAAACATTGTTTAAAGCCTCGTCAAGGCGTCACTTAAATTTTGATATCATATCTTTTAAGATTCATATTTTGAATTTATGAAAGATGTAATTGATAAAACCTTAATGAATAAATTTTAATATATGTATATATTAATTAATAGCATAGCGTCACATAAATTTTGATATCATTAGTTTTAAGTCCCAAATTTAAAATTCTTAGATATATAAGATAAAGTGCTGCGTCACAAGCTTTTAACCTGTTCAGGGTTTTTTGTACTGATATCAGTGCTTTTTTTAGGTTAATAATAAAAAGATAAAAACAAAAAATTAAAGACTAATGCAAAGAATTCATATTCATGATTTCTGATCACCTTTAATTACCCCTCCCCCACCCACTTAAAAAAAGATATTTCTTATTTTATTATTAATATATGCTGTGCTACTTGATTTCGTTAAAAACAACTCTGTAGTAAAGTACGTTAGTATAAGATAAGAAAGTAATGTACATTCAGCACTGTATTTCTAAGAAAGGATTTCATAATCTATGCTGTATGTATCATTTCTCATTCTAGTTAACTATGTTTTTCTTTACACATGATGATACATATACTGCAGATGGATTAAAATGATCAGGAATACAATATTCAGAATGTGCTGGAAAGTATTTCATAATCTATGCTGCGTGCATGATTCTTGTTAATTATGTTTCAACCTTTGTATAGGTTGGTAATATTGCAGATTGATTAAAACTATATCCGTTACAATATTCAGAATATGCTGGAAAGTGTTTCATAATCTATGTTGCACACAGGTTTTTCTTTCTTGTTAATTATGATTTGTTCTTTATATAGAGTGGTAAAATTACTGCAAATGGATTAAAATGATAGGCTTACAATAATGAAAATGTGTTGGAAAGTGTTTCATAATCTATACTGTATGTGTAACTTTTCATTCTTGTTAGTTTATTTATGTTTTGCTGTTTGCACAAAACATATATAAACAGGGGGGGGGGGGGAGAGAGATTTGGATGGGAAGATTACTGTACAAAGATGAAACTGATAGGTTTAAAGCATTCAGAATAAAATGGAAAGTATATAAACATGTTTAATGGAAAATTTTTTACTCTCGTTAATTATGCTTTGTTTTTTTTGCACAGAATGGTAAAATTATTGTACATGAATGACAATAAGTTTACATTATTCAGAATGAGTCAGAAAATGCATCATAATCGATGCAGTATGCATGACTCTTCGTTCTTGTTAGTTATGTTTTGTGGGGTCATCAAGGCTTCTTGTTAGTTATGTAAGGGGGGGGGGGGGATTGTATTGGGTTTAAGATTTTATTGAAATTTCCATGCTCTAGTCTGTACATATTTACATAACTTTTTTTTCTAAAAATCTTGATTTGGTTAGATAATTGTTTTTTTTTTTTTTTTTTTTTTTTTTTGGGGGGGGGGGTTGAATCTCGATTCAGTTTGACTTGAATTGGAATTTTCAGGTTCTTGCCAAGTTGCATTTCAAGTACTAGTTTTCAATTCTGGTCAGTGGATGGGGACGGAAATTATTTTGTCTTTCTTGAACAGATTTTTATTTCCTAATTTTTTTATTTTACTTTTTTTTAGGGGGGGGGGGGGGATTGGATCGGGTTTGAGAAAGACTTCTATTGGAATTTCCATGATCTGGTCAATACATATCGACATAAATTGTTCTTTTTTTTCTAAAATATTGATTTGATTAAATATATATATATCAGTACAAAAAACCCTGAACGGGTTAAAAGCTTGTGACGCAGCACTTTATCTTATATATCTAAGAATTTTAAATTTGGGACTTAAAACTAATGATATCAAAATTTATGTGACGCTATGCTATTAATTAATATATACATATATTAAAATTTATTCATTAAGATTTTATCAATTACATCTTTCATAAATTCAAAATATGAATCTTAAAAGATATGATATCAAAATTTAAGTGACGCCTTGACGAGGCTTTAAACAATGTTTTAAAATTCCATTTATTTATTTATTGTCTAAATACATTTTCATATCTAAACAATACTTTTCATTTTCCAATACACTGTTAAATACATCACTTTCACTGAATATATATAATGCACTGAAATTTATTTATTTGAATAAATAGATTTATCTTTTGGGCTACGCTATCCAAAATCAAAAATAACATTTGAATACATATTTTTTGCGTCATTGTATCTATTTGCATCTATTTAACTTACTTTGGATACAATGACGCAAAAAATATTTATTCAAATGTTATTTTTGATTTTGGATAGCGTAGCCCAAAAGATAAATCTATTTATTCAAATAAATAAATTTCAGTGCATTATATATATTCAGTGAAAGTGATGTATTTAACAGTGTATTGGAAAATGAAAAGTATTGTTTAGATATGAAAATGTATTTAGACAATAAATAAATAAATGGAATTTTAAAACATTGTTTAAAGCCTCGTCAAGACGTCACTTAAATTTTGATATCATATCTTTTAAGATTCATATTTTGAATTTATGAAAGATGTAATTGATAAAATCTTAATGAATAAATTTTAATATATGTATATATTAATTAATAGCATAGCGTCACATAAATTTTGATATCATTAGTTTTAAGTCCCAAATTTAAAATTCTTAGATATATAAGATAAAGTGCTGCGTCACAAGCTTTTAACCCGTTCAGGGTTTTTTGTACTGATATCAGTGCTTTTTTTAGGTTAATAATAAAAAGATAAAAACAAAAAATTAAAGACTAATGCAAAGAATTCATTTTCATGATTTCTGATCACCTTTAATTACCCCTCCCCACCCACTTAAAAAAAGATATTTCATATTTTATTATTAATATATGCTGTGCTACTTGATTTCATTAAAAACAACTCTGTAGTAAAGTACGTTAGTATAAAATAAGAAAGTAATGTACATTCAGCACTGTATTTCTAAGAAAGGATTTCATAATCTATGCTGTATGTATCATTTCTCATTCTAGTTAACTATGTTTATTCTTTACACATGATGATACATATACTGCAGATGGATTAAAATGATCAGGAATACAATATTCAGAATGTGCTGGAAAGTATTTCATAATCTATGCTGCGTGCATGATTCTTGTTAATTATGTTTCAACCTTTGTATAGGTTGGTAATATTGCAGATTGATTAAGACTATATCCGTTACAATATTCAGAATATGCTGGAAAGTGTTTAATAATCTATGGTGCACACAGGTTTTTCTTTCTTGTTAATTATGATTTGTTCTTTATATAGAGTGGTAAAATTACTGCAAATGGATTAAAATGATATGTTTACAATAATGAAAATGTGTTGGAAAGTGTTTCATAATCTATACTGTATGTGTAACTTTTCATTCTTGTTAGTTTATTTATTTTTTGCTGTTTGCACAAAACATATATAAACTAACAGGGGGGGGAAGATTTGGATGGGAAGATTACTGTACAAAGATGAAACTGATAGGTTTAAAGCATTCAGAATAAAATGGAAAGTACAGTAGACTCCCTCAAATCCGCAAACCAGAAATCCGCAACTCTCTAAAATCCGCACATACTTTATGGATGTAAACAATGAAACTTTCAGATTGGATATTTGGACAAAATGTGATTTTTTAAATTTTGTATCAATTCCATATATTTTTTAATTTTTAATTTTCTCAATAATACTCTATTCATATTTTTTTTTTTTTTTTTTCATGAAGGAAGAAAAATTAAAAAAAAAAAAAAAAAATCAAGATATTGCTGATATCACTGGTAATCACAATTTTCTTACCAAATATATTTATGCATTAATCAAGATTTTTTGGTTACTAAGCCTGGCTAAACTTTAAAAAAAATCCTTATTTTATGATTTTGATGTGAATTAGTAATGTACTTTTATGAGGCAAGTTTTGTTGAATAATTTTGGAAAAATATATTTAATTTTTATAATGAATATTTAATCATACACTATTGATCATTAACTTGATCTTTGCTTTTAATATTTTAATCATTTTGAAAATTATCTTAATTTTTATTATTTTAATTTATTACTTATTTTAACATTTTATTATATTGTAAGTAGTCATTATAGTCCTGAATGCACTATTAATTGCACTCAAATTACTGTTTAAAAAACGTAAACAAAGCAATGACCAGAAATCCGCAAAATTCTAAAATCCGCACAACCTCTGGTCCCAAGCTGTGCGGATTTGAGGGAGTCTACTGTATATAAACATGTTAAAGGAAAATTTTTTACTCTCGTTAATTATGCTTTGTTTTTTTGCACAGAATGGTAAAATTATTGTACATGAATGACAATAAGTTTACAATATTCAGAATGAGTCAGAAAATGCATCATAATCGATGCAGTATGCATGACTCTTCGTTCTTGTTAGTTATGTTTTGTGGGGTCATCAAGGCTTCTTGTTAGTTATGTAAGGGAGGGGGAGGCGTTTGTATCGGGTTTAAGATTTTATTAAAATTTCCATGCTCTAGTCTGTACGTATTTACATAATTTTTTTTTTCTAAAAATCTTGATTTGGTTAGATAATTGTTTTTGTTTTTTTTTCGGGTTTGAATCTCGATTCAGTTTGACTTGAATTGGAATTTTCAGGTTCTTGCAGAGTTGCATTTCAAGTACTAGTTTTCAATTCTGGTCAGTGGATGGGGACAAAAATTACTTTGTCTTTCTTGAACAGATTTTTATTTCCTAATTTTTTTATTTTACTTTTTTTTTTGGGAGGGGGGGGGGATTTGATTGGCTTTCAGGTTATTCTGATCGGGTTTGAGATAGACTTCTATTGGAATTTCCATGATCTGGTCAATACATATCGACATAAATTGTTCTTTTTTTTCTAAAATCTCGATTTGATTAATTTTTTTTTTTTTTTTGGGGGGGGGGGGGATTGAATCTGGTTTCGGATTGACTTCAAATGGAATTTTCAGGTTCTTGTTGAGTTGCATTTCAAGTATATTATTTTGTCGCAGATAAATTGGGTTACAATTGGAATTTTTTTTTTTTTTTTGGGGGGGGGGGGGTAGTGTTTGAACTGGGTTTGGGATAGATTTCAATTGAAATTCTTGTCAGTGTATGTGGACAGAAATTATTTGGTCTTTCTTGGACAGACTTGTGTTTCCATTGTTTTTTCCTTTTCGGGTTTGGATTAGGTTTCATGATAACTTTCAGACTCTTGTCAGTGTGTATCGGCAGAAATAATTTTCTCTTTTCCGGATTAGGTTAAGGTTCGATGGAAATTTTTTTCAGGTTTCAATCAGGTTCAATTCAAATGGAATTTTCAAGTTCTGGTCAGGTTGCGCTTTAATGGAAAATATTTTGTCCTGTATAGATACTGGGCTCCGGTTGTATGGAATTTCCTTTTTCAGGTTCAGATTAGGTTTAAGATAGACTAATTGGAATTTCCAGATTTCTGATCACGCATATATATGGAAATTAAGTTTTCGTTCCCAAATCGAGATATGGTTGGATAATTTTTTTTTTTTTTTTTTTGGGGGGGGGGGGGGGGTTGAATCTGCTTTCGGTTTGACTTCAAATGTAATTTTCAGGTTCTTGTTCAGTTGCATTTCAATGTATTTTATTTTGCAGCAGATAGATTGAGTTACTCTTGGAGGGATTTTTTTCTTTCCGGTTTTGGATTGTATAGGATAGATTTCAATAGGAATTTTTCGATTCTGGTCAATGTATGTCAATGGAAATTATTTTGTCTTTCTTGGACAAATTTATCTTTCCATTAATTTTTTGTTGGTTTAGAATGGGTTTCAGGATAACTTGTAGGTTCTTGTTGGCAGACTTGTATAAAACCAAAAACTTTCTGCAAATTAATTTAATGTTGGGTGTAATTCGTATTTTTTGCGCAATTCATGGTCATCATTCATGTTTTTTATGCGATTTATGAATTTAATTTGCATTTTTGAGCAATTTATGGACATAATTCGCAATTTTTATGCGATTAATGAATGTAATTTACATTTTACATGATTTATGGACGTAATTTGCTATTTTTATGCAATTCATAGACAGAATTTGCGTTTTTTCAGCTTTCTGTTGACGAAATTTGCGTTTTTTAATCGATTTATTGACGTTATTTATGTTTTTATAGGATTTATGAATGTAATTTGCTTTTTTTACCAATTCTTGGACGTAATTTGCATTTTTTGTAATTTATGAACGTTATTAGTGTTTTTTTGCACGATTCATGGAAGTGATTCACATTTTTTGAGTGATTTATGAATGTAATTCACATTTTTATGCGTTTCATGGACATAATTTGTGTTTTTTGAGCGATTCATGAATGTAATTTGCGTTTTTTATGCAATTCATGAATGCAAAACACTATTCGCTATTTTTATGCGATTTATAGACGTAATTTGCGTTTCAGCTTTCTGCTGCCAAAATTCGTGTTTTTTGAGCGATTTATGAACATAATTTCCGTTTTACTACACGATTCATAGACATAATTTGTGTTTTTCATACAATTTCTGAACGTAATTCTCACTTTTTTAAACAATTCATGGACGTAATTAACGTTTTGACGATTTGTGGACCCAATTCGCGTTTTTTAAACTATTCATGGGCATAATTCGCGTTTTTTATGCGATTAATGAATGTAATTTACATTTTACATGATTCATGGATGTAATTTGCTATATTTATGCAATTCGTAGATATAATTTGCATTTTTTGAGCTTTCTGTAGACGAAATTTGTGTTTTTGATCAATTTATTGACGTTATTTGTGTTTTTATAGGATTTATGAATGTAATTCGCTTTTTTTACCAATTGTTGGACTTAATTCACATTTTTTGCAATTTATGAATGTTATTAGTATTTTTTTGCATGATTCATGGAAGTGATTCGCAATTTATGAGTGATTTATGAACATAATTTGTGTTTCAGCTTTCTGCTGCCAAAATTCGTGTTTTTTGAGCGATTTATGAACATAATTCCCGATTTCCTACACGATTCATAGACATAATTTGTGTTTTTCATACAATTTCTGAACGTAATTCTCACTTTTTTAAACAATTCATGGATGTAATTCACGTTTTGAGCAATTTGTGGACCCAATTTACGTTTTTTATGCAATTCGCTTTTTTTGAGCGATTCATGGACATAATTCGAGATTTTTATGCGATTAATGAATGTAATTTACATTTTACATGATTTATGGACGTAATTTGCTATACTTATGCGATTAATAGACATAATTTGCATCTTTTGAGCTTTCTATCGACGGAATTTGTGTTTTTTGATCGATTTATTGACGTTATTTGTGTTTTTATAGGATTTATGAATGTAATTCGCTTTTCTTACCAATTCTTGGACGTAATTCGCATTTTTTGCAATTTATGAACGTTATTCATGTTTTTTTGCATATTTTGAGTGATTTATAAACGTAATTCATGTTTTTATGCAATTCATGGATGTAATTTGCGTTTTTTGAGCGATTCATGAACGTAATTCACATTTTTTATGCAATTCATGAATCCAATTCGGTATTTTTATGCGTTTTATAGAGGTAATTTCCGTTTCAGATTTCTGCCGCCAAAATTCGTGTTTTTTGAGCGATTTATGAACATAATTCATGTTTTACTATACGATTCATAGACGTAATTTGCGTTTTTCATACAATTTATGAATATAATTCTCGCTTTTTTACATGATTCATGGACGTAATTCACATTTTAAGCAATTTCTGGACGTAATTCCCATTTTTTATGCAATTTGCTTTTTTTTTTTAGCGATTCATGGATGTAGTTCACATTTTTTATGCGATTCATGCATGTAATTCACATTTTTATGCAATTCATGCATGGAATTCGTATTTTTTATGCGATTCATGGATTGAATTAATGTTTTTATTGCGGTCTTTGTACGGAATTCACGTTTTTCGCGTGGTATTTTGTCGAAATGTTGGGTTTTTTTAGGGATGCACTGAATAGTGATTTTGGCCGAATACCGAATATTCGGCCGACAGGTGAACCGAATACCGAATATTCGGCTTTCCAAATACTTTTTATATTTCAAAATTTAAAGGTATTAAAATGTTACTTTTTAAAACAGTTTTACATAACATTTAATAAAAGAAACTTACATTTTGATAAACATGTGCTTTTTATAAGAACATTTAGTATTGAAAAGAATCTGCCTTGAGTTATTTAAGAAGCACAATTATGAAAGTTAAAAAAATTTTCTACGAATCAAAACAAGCATTTTAAAATCAAATAATGAAAAAATGGTTGAAGAAAAATTTTATAGTCTGATAATTGTCCTTTTAAAATAACTCAAGGCAGATTTTTTTCAATATAAAATACAAATACTTTCAACTTAATTCTGAATAAAAGTATGTTTGGCTCATAGTTCTTTTCTTATGAATGGTGGTATTTTCCACCCTTCCCATCATATCATATTTTACAGAAATCAAAGCATGGGAGTTGAAAATATATTATCTTATTTAATGTTAATGTAATAAACAAACACACAAGTTATGACCTAGACTGAAATGAAATACAATGTACTTATGACTCAATAAGTTGATTATGGTTTCATGAACAAAAATTGTCTGCCTTGATAGCTATTACTATCTCAAACGGTTTTTTTTTCTTATAAAGGACTTTTATTTGGGGAAAAGCAAAAAACAGATTATTTACTAAACAAAATTTAGAAACTTGTATCAGCACATAATTTATTCCTTAGGAGAATCCTAATAAATCACCATTTTAATCCTTCTCATGGTTAATTTTCTTAAGTTATACTTTACAGACAGCAAATAAATAATGTAAAAACATTCTATTTTATTTAAAAATGATTTTGTTTCTAATTATTTTAAATATAAATTAAAAAATTGGCAGTTAAAAGTAGAAATAGCAAAAAGGTTTTATTAAGTATTGGATTCGGCCGAATACTTTGATATCCGGCCATACCGAATATTCGGCAGGCCGAATAGTTTCATATTCGGCCTAACCGAATATTCGGTAACATGGCCGAATACCGAATAGATACCGAATATTCGGTGCATCCCTAGTTTTTTTACATGATTCTTTGTTGAGATACCCTTTTTTTTTTTACGCAATTCTTTGTCGAAATAAATAAAAATTGTTTCTTCATAAAATTTTCTGCACATGGCGTGCGTCTATATTATACAACTCTGCTTGTCAGTGTGTATTGTCAGAATTTTTTTTTTTTTTTTTCAGATCGAATTAAGGTTTGCTAACCCATAGACTAATTGGAATTTTCAGATTTCTGACCACGCGTATCTATGGAAATTAAGTTTTCTTTCCCAAATCAAGATATGGTTGGATTTTTTTTTTTTTTTTTTGGGGGGGGGGGGGGTTGAATCTGGTTTCGGTTTGATTTCAAATGTAATTTTCAGGTTCTTGTTCAGTTGCATTTCAATGTATTTTATTTTGCAGCAGATAGATTGAGTTACTCTTGGAGGGATTTTTTTCTTTCTGGTTTTGGAGTGTATAGGATAGATTTCAATAGGAATTTTTCGATTCTGGTCAATGTATGTCAATGGAAATTATTTTGTCTTTCTTGGACAAATTTATCTTTCCATTAAATATTTGTTGGTTTAGAATGGGTTTCAGGATAACATGTAGGTTCTTGTTGGCAGACTTGTATAAAACCAAAAACTTTCTGCAAATTAATTTAATGTTGGGTGTAATTCGCATTTTTTGCGCAATTCATGGTCATCATTCGTGTTTTTAATGCGATTTATGAATGTAATTTGCATTTTTGAGCAATTTATAAACATAATTCGCAATTTTTATGCGATTAATGAATGCACTTTACATTTTACATTATTTATGGACATAATTTGCTATTTTTATGCAATTCATAGACATAATTTACGTTTTTTCAGCTTTCTGTCGACGAAATTTGTGTTTTTTAGTCAATTTATTGACGTTATTTGTGTTTTTATAGGATTTATGAATGTAATTTGCTTTTTTTACACAACTCTTGGACGTAATTCGCATTTTTTGCAATTTATGAATGTTATTCGTGTTTTTTTGCATGATTCATGGAAGTGATTCGCATTTTTTGAGTGATTTATGAACATAATTCATATTTTTATGCAATTCATGGACGTAATTTGCATTTTTTGAGCGATTCATGAATGTAATTCGCGTTTTTTATGCAAATCATGAATGCAAAATGCTATTCCCTATTTTTATGCGAATTTTAGACGTAATTTGCATTTTAGCTTTCTGCTGCCAAAATTCGTGTCTTTTGAGCAATTTATGAACATAATTCCCATTTTACTACACGATTCATAGACATAATTTGTGTTTTTCATACAATTTCTGAACGTAATTCTCACTTTTTTAAACAATTCATGGACGTAATTCATGTTTTGAGCGATTTGTGGACCCAATTCATGTTTTTTATGCAATTTGCTTTTTTTGAGCGATTCATGGACATAATTCGCAATTTTTATGCAATTAATGAATGTAATTTACATTTTACATGATTTATGGACATAATTTGTTATACTTATGCGCAGGGTTCGGTGATATATATCAATGGATATATATCATGATATATATCCGATATTTATTTTCAAAATATCAAGCTTTTTGATATTTTCGATATTTTCATATTTGATATTTATTTTCAAAATATCATGATTCTTGATATTTTCATATATTTAATTTTTATTTTCAAAATATTTTTAGTCAACAAAAGTCTAAATGAGCTCTTCAATTGTTATTAAAAATTAACCCATCTGTTAATAACTAAAATATTAAAAACATGCTTACAAAATATCCCCCACCTCCAAAAACTATTTTTAGATTGCACCTGCTAGAATTGGAAAAAGGGGTGATGATTGGCTAATCTGAATTGCTCAATAGTCAATCAGGCAGTGTAATGTGTAGGCATAGAATAGACATGTTTTAAGAACAAAATTTTACATATGTTGCAAGTCTTTGCTGTGCTGTCATTATTTTGTTCTTGTTGATATTATATTTAAATGATATAAAGCTTAAAAATTTTATTAAAGTTTTTATTGCAATCACTGTGCCAAGAATAAAAGATCCTATATGGAATCATTTCACATGTAAAATTAAAGAAGGAAATAGTGGCAAATGGGCCATATGTAAGATGTGTGATAAAGAAATGCAAGGAATTCCAAAAAGGATGGAGAAGCATTATGAATTGTGTTCTTCTGCTCAGATTGATAATACAGGTAATTACACATTTTTCTGTTTTCCAGTTTCGGTTTAGTTCAGTCTAAACTCCGGAATAGGTTAGGGAATGAAAAAGCTGACAAGCTTACATTCATGTTTAAATTCTTCAATAGAAAAAAATAATTTATTTTTTATTTATTATTATTATTATTATTTTGTATCTTGAAACTTGTTCTTTAAAAATAAATTTTTTTAAAACTTGAAACTGAATTCTGTTTTTTGTGTTTTGATGAGTGAAAAGGTAATTTGTTGAACATCACAAAAAATTGTTTGTCTTCATTTATTTAGTCATCAGATTTACAAAGGAAAAAAAAAGATTTAGAATATTGGTTTATGTTTTCATGTTAACTGTAATATGATTAAAATTTTAATTTATATTAAATCAAAAAATATTTGTAATCAATAAGCTGAAAATTTTGAAAATATCGGATATATATCGAAAATATCAGATATATATCAAAATATCGGATATTTTCGAAAATATCATGATATTTACGAACCCTGCTTATGCGATTCATAGACATAATTTGTATCTTTTGAGCTTTCTATCGACGAAATTTGCGTTTTTTGATCGATTTATTGACGTTATTTGTGTTTTTATAGGATTTATGATTGTAATTTGCTTTTTTTCACCAATTCTTGGACGTAATTCGCATTTTTTGTAATTTATGAACGTCCTTAGTGTTTTTTTGCACGATTCATGGAAGTGATTCGCATTTTTTGAGTGATTTATGAATGTAATTCATGTATTCATGGACGTAATGTGTTTTTTGAGCGATTCATGAATGTAATTCGCGTTTTTTATGCAATTCATGAATGCAAAACACTATTTGCTATTTTTATGCGATTTATAGACGTAATTTGCATTTCAGCTTTCTGCTGCCAAAATTCATGTTTTTTGAGCAATTTATGAACATAATTCCCATTTTACTACACGATTCATAGACACAATTTGTGTTTTTCATACAATTTCTGAACATAATTCTTACTTTTTTAAACAATTCAAGGACGTAATTCACGTTTTGAGCGATTTGTGGACCCAATTCATGTTTTTTATGCAATTCGCTTTTTTTGCGCGATTCATGGACATAATTAACAATTTTTATGCGATTAATGAATGTAATTTACATTTTACATGATTTATGGATGTAATTTGCTATATTTATGCAATTCGTAGACGTAATTTGCATTTTTTGAGCTTTCTGTCGACGAAATTTGCGTTCTTTGATCGATTTATTGACGTTATTTGTGTTTTTATAGGATTTATGAATGTAATTCGCTTTTTTTACCAATTGCTGGACCTAATTCGCATTTTTTGTAATTTATGAATGTTATTAGTATTTTTTTGCACGATTCATGGAAGTGATTCGCATTTTTTGAGTGATTTATGAACTTAATTTACGCTTCAGCTTTCTGCTGCCAAAATTCGTGTTTTTTGAGCAATTTATGAACATAATTCCCATTTTACTACACGATTCATAGACATAATTTGTGTTTTTCATACAATTTCTGAACGTAATTCTCACTTTTTTAAACTATTCATGGACGTAATTCAAGTTTTGAGCGATTTGTGGACCCAATTCATGTTTTTTATGCAATTTGCTTTTTTTGAGCGATTCATGGACATAATTTAGCAATTTTTATGCGATTAATGAATGTAATTTACATTTTACATGATTTATGGACATAATTTGCTATACTTATGTGATTCGTAGGCATAATATGCATCTTTTGAGCTTTTTATCGACGAAATTTGCGTTTTTTGATCGATTTATTGACATTATTTGTGTTTTTATAGGATTTATGAATGTAATTCGCTTTTTTTTACCAATTCTTGGACGTAATTCGCATTTTTTGCAATTTCTGAACGTTATTCGTGTTATTTTGCACAATTCATGGAAGTGATTTGCATTTTTTGAGTGATTTATGAACGTAATTCACGTTTTTATGCAATTCATGGATGTAATTTGCGTTTTTTGAGTGATTCATGAACGTAATTCACATTTTTTATGCAATTTATGAATGCAAGTCGCTATTTTTATGAGTTTTATATAGGTAATTTCCGTTTCAGCTTTTTGCTGCCAAAATTCGTGTTTTTTGAGCGATTTATGAACATAATTTATGTTTTACTACACGATTCATAGACGTAATTTGCATTTTTCATACAATTTATGAATATAATTCTCGCTTTTTTACATGATTCATGGACGTAATTCACATTAAGCAATTTGTGGACGTAATTCCCATTTTTTATGCAATTTGCTTTTTTTTTTTAGCGATTCATGGATGTAGTTCACAAAAACACCCCCTTGGCTGTGCCACTGACAACAAAATCTTATGTTGGTGCAAGGAGTAATTTATTCATAGACATGAGAAAAAAGTTTGACAACAAACTAAAAAAAAGTACAATACGGGATTTTTACCTGGCATTCTCATAAAATTTTGAATATACCCTGCCTCCCTCCTCTAATTCATAAGTTTTCATACATTCTATATTATATTCCATATTAAGAAGGCGCCACTTGTCTAGTTTTTTTTTTAATCAGAACGCGTTATTAGCATTTTTCATTCAGGTAGAATTTATTTAGAATAGAATTGATAAAGAAAATGCACAAATTGAAAACCATTGAACAGACATGATAGAATCATTACGTATATTTCATGATTTTAATAATCCACATGGATGTTTCTTGTTATGCCAATACAATCTTGCAATGTCTTAATATACAATGAATAAAGTCTGCAATAAAGTTAACCAGAGAATCTTGCAATGGATTTTTGCCGTCGCTTATTCAAATTTACTTAAGAAGAATCGAGTTAATGAAATGTTGTATAAATGTTACTTGTTAGCTTTATAGATTGCTAGGTACTACTAGGTTATCCCGTCGACCAAAAAATTATCGCCAAACTATAAGATTAAATTCCAATAATGGATGATTGTGAATGTCACATTCAATGACATTAAATACAATTTGTATATTTAAAATGTCATTGATTTTTATTTCGACTTTTTATTAATATTTTACTAATTATTTGTTTTTTCATTATTTAAAATAAAAAAATATGTGATTATGTATAATTTGGCGAAATTGGTCGACGGAATAACAGTAGTAGCGATTACTAAAATATTTCAAATTGAAATAATTTATGAAACTGAAAATGTTTTAGCCAACATTTCACTTAAGTTTAAAACAAGCAATATATAGAAATTGTAAAGTCCATCAAGTGTGTGTACTTTACAATTTCCATTGTTGGGACCAGACATTGCACAAATATGTGCTCATCTTTTGTTTACATTTTTAAAAAGAGTAATTTGAATGTAATAATGTACTAGAAATCATAATGAATGCTTATAATAGAGTATAATACAGTCAACTCTGTGAAATTCACAAAATGTATTATCTGCAAAACATGCTAAAATGCAAACATTGAAAAGTGTTTTAACACTTAAACTCAAAGATAACAGATATGCAATAATTTTATTTTCATGAAATGACAAATTTTAATAAAATAAACTGGGATTTAAGAAAATTCATGTATTTTGTACCCTGTATTTAAAAACAATACTTTAAGCAAGCCAGTAAGTTTCCGTTTATTAATTATGATTAATGCAAACCTATTCTTTGCTCAAGCAGCGAAAAAATTAAAAAAATAAACAATTTTACCTCTATATATTTTTTGTTTATCAAACAATACACATAAAAAGTTCCTTGGCGAAGGAGAATAAACTGCATTTCACCCAAAATTACTGACAACAAAACAAAATGCAGTCCAGATTTTTAACTGGCATTCTCGTAAAATTTTGAATATATCCTGCCTCCACACTGTAATCCATAAGTCTTCAAAAATACAAGCAAAAAACTTTATTGCAAAGTTACACATTCTGTATTAATTACTAATCCATTGCAAGATTCTCCGGTTAACTTTATTGCAGAGCTTATTCGTTGTATATTGACATTGCGAGATTCAATTGGCGTAACAAGAAACAACATGTGGATTATTAAAACCTGAAAATTACTTAATGATTCTATCTTGTCTGGTTTATATTTTTTAATTCGTGCATTTTCTATATCAATTTAATGGACATTATGTAAGAATATTACTACCTGAATGAAAAATGCTCCATGTAACTTGCCGCGTTCGGGTTCGGATTCAAAACAAAACTAGACAAGTGGTGCCCCTAGGCGTATGAATACATGACTTTCCAACAACAAATAATTTAAAATAATTTTTGTTTGAAAACTTTAAAAAAAAATCATAAGTCGAAAGTATATCGAATATGTATAATTAAAAAATATTTTCCTATTTTAAAAAAGGATTCAAAATATTTTTTCCACAAAATGCAAAAATATCCAATGTAAGAAACATAATATTTTCTTCTTACGAAAAATAAAGGCAAAATAAATAGAAATTTGATTTAGTATATATTTATTGAATGTTTTAAAGCACATGATAAGATGTTTTTGTAGTTTAAAAAACATTTATTGCTTCGATTCGGGTGTTTTAACTGTGACCATAAGTACATAAGGTTTTTCACTCAGTCTCCGTCTGCTAACCCATAGAATAACATGTAATCCGCGAGCTAATATAGTCCAATTTTCCAAGACCAATATATAACAAACAAGAGTTTTCCTAGAAACAAGGCAAGTCTTATTACCTCTATCTTAAAGAGATTCATATTATATATAAGTTTTAATAAAATCTCCCAGCCCATTTCCTAGATCTCATTATCAGGAACAAACACCATCGATTACAGTTTTAAAATGGTTATCGAGATCTAAAAATATACGGCACGTAGAAATGTAAAAATTATAGGATAGGATTAGACTGGGAATATAAGACTATATTAAAAAAATTGGACCATTCTGACCAATATTTGCTGAGTTATTAGAAGGCGGCTTTTCCGATTTTCTTTGATGTTGAGTTAGCTGTATATATGAAGTTCCGCATCTACCGTTATGACGATGGTAGGTTTAAAGCAGCGTCACTTGAAGGCTGCCGCCTTCTATGATATATATATATTTTTTTTTTTTTGGGGGGGGGGGATTGAATCTGGTTTCGGATTGACTTCAAATGGAATTTTCAGGTTCTTGTTGAGTTGCATTTCAAGTATATTATTTTGTCGCAGATAAATTGGGTTACAATTGGAATTTTTTTTTTTTTTGGGGGGGGGGAGGGGGGAGTGTTTGAACTGGGTTTAGGATAGATTTCAATTGAAATTCTTGTCAGTGTATGTGGACAGAAATTATTTGGTCTTTCTTGGACAGACTTGTGTTTCCATTGTTTTTTCCTTTTCGGGTTTGGATTAGGTTTCATGTTAACTTTCAGACTCTTGTCAGTGTGTATCGGCAGAAATAATTTTCTCTTTTTCGGATTAGGTTAAGGTTCGATGGAAATTTTTTTCAGGTTTCAATCAGGTTCAATTCAAATGGAATTTTCAAGTTCTGGTGAGGTTGCGCTTTAATGGAAAATATTTTGTCCTGTATAGATACTGGGCTCCGGTTATATGGAATTTCCTTTTTCAGGTTCAGATTAGGTTTAAGATAGACTAATTGGAATTTCCAGATTTCTGATCACGCATATCTATGGAAGTTAAGTTTTCTTTCCCGAATCGAGATATGGTTGGATAGTTTTTTTTTTTTTTTTTTGGGGGGGGGGGGGGTTGAATCTGGTTTCGGTTTGACTTCAAATGTAATTTTCAGGTTATTGTTCAGTTGCATTTCAATGTATTTTATTTTACAGCAGATAGATTGAGTTACTCTTGGAGGGATCTTTTTCTTTCTGGTTTTGGATTGTATAGGATAGATTTCAATAGGAATTTTTCGATTCTGGTCAATGTATGTCAATGGAAATTATTTTGTCTTTCTTGGACAAATTTATCTTTCCATTAAATTTTTGTTGGTTTAGAATGGGTTTCAGGATAACTTGTAGGTTCTTGTTGGCAGACTTGTATAAAACCAAAAACTTTCTGCAAATTAATTTAATGTTGGGTGTAATTCGCATTTTTTGCACAATTCATGGTCATCATTCGTGTTTTTTATGAGATTTATGAATGTAATTTGCATTTTTGAGCAATTTATGGACATAATTTGCAATTTTTATGCGATTAATGAATGTAATTTACATTTTACATGATTTATGGACGTAATTTGCTATTTTTATGCAATTCATAGACATAATTTACATTTTTTTCAGCTTTCTGTCGACGAAATTTGTGTTTTTTGATCAATTTATTGACGTTATTTGTGTTTTTATAGGATTTATGAATGTAATTCGCTTTTTTTACACAACTCTTGGACGTAATTTGCATTTTTTGTAATTTATGAACGTTATTAGTGTTTTTTTGCACGATTCATGGAAGTGATTCGCATTTTTTGAGTGATTTATGAATGTAATTCATGTTTTTATGCGTTTCATGGACGTAATTTGTGTTTTTTGAGCGATATGTAATTCGCGTTTTTTATGCAATTCATGAATGCAAAACACTATTCGCTATTTTTATGCGATTTATAGACGTAATTTACGTTTCAGCTTTCTGCTGCCAAAATTCGTGTTTTTTGAGTGATTTATGAACATAATTCCCGTTTTACTACACGATTCATAGACATAATTTGTGTTTCTCATACAATTTATGAATATAATTCTCGCTTTTTTACATGATTCATGGACGTAATTCACATTTTAAGCAATTTGTGGACGTAATTCCCATTTTTTATGCAATTTGCTTTTTTTTTAGCGATTCATGGATGTAGTTCACATTTTTTATGCGATTCATGCATGGAATTCGTATTTTTTATGCGATTCATGGATTGAAATAATGTTTTTATTGCGGTCTTTGGATGAAATTAACGTTTTTCGCGTGGTATTTTGTCGAAATGTTGGGTTTTTTTACGCGATTCTTTGTTGAGATACACTTTTTTTTTTACGCAATTCTTTGACGAAATAAATAAATAAAAATTGTTTCTTCATAAAATTTTCTGCACATGGCGTGCGTCTATATTATACAACTCTGCTTGTCAGAATTTTTTTTTTTTTTTTCAGATTGAATTAAGGTTTGCTAACCCATAGACTAATTGGAATTTCCAGATTTCTGACCACACGTATCTATGGAAATTAAGTTTTCTTTCCCAAATCGAGATATGGTTGGATTTTTTTTTTTTTTTTTTTTTTTTTGGGGGGGGGGGGGGATTGAATCTGGTTTCGGTTTGACTTCAAATGTAATTTTCAGGTTCTTGTTCAGTTGCATTTCAATGTATTTTATTTTGCAGCAGACTGAGTTACTCTTAGAGGGATTTTTTTCTTTCTGGTTTTGGAGTGTATAGGATAGATTTCAATAGGAATTTTTCGATTCTGGTCAATGTATGTCAATGGAAATTATTTTGTCTTTCTTGGACAAATTTATCTTTCCATTAAATTTTTGTTGGTTTAGAATGGGTTTCAGGATAACTTGTAGGTTCTTGTTGGCAGACTTGTATAAAACCAAAAACTTTCTGCAAATTAATTTAATGTTGGGTGTAATTCGCATTTTTTGTGCAATTCATGGTCATCATTCGTGTTTTTTATGCGATTTATGAATGTAATTTGCATTTTTGAGCAATTTATGGACATATTCGCAATTTTTATGCGATTAATGAATGTAATTTACATTTTACATGATTTATGGACGTAATTTGCTATTTTTATGCAATTCATAGACATAATTTACGTTTTTTTCAGCTTTCTGTCGACGAAATTTGTGTTTTTTGATCAATTTATTGACGTTATTTGTGTTTTTATAGGATTTATGAATGTAATTCGCTTTTTTTACACAACTCTTGGACGTAATTCGCATTTTTTGCAATTTATGAATGTTATTCGTGTTTTTTTACATGATTCATGGAAGTGATTCACATTTTTTTAGTGATTTATGAACATAATTCACATTTTTATGCAATTCATGGACGTAATTTGCATGTTTTGAGTGATTCATGAATGTAATTCGCGTTTTTTATGCAAATCATGAATGCAAAACGCTATTCCCTATTTTTATGCGATTTATAGACGTAATTTGCATTTTAGCTTTCTGCTGCCAAAATTCGTATTTTTTGAGCGATTTATGAACATAATTCCCGTTTTACAACACGATTCATAGGCATAATTTGTGTTTTTCATACAATTTTCTGAACGTAATTCTCACTTTTTTAAACAATTCATGGACGTAATTCATGTTTTGAGCGATTTGTGGACCCAATTCATGTTTTTTATGCAATTCGCTTTTTTTGCGCGATTCATGGACATAATTCGTGATTTTTATGCGATTAATGAATGTAATTTACATTTTACATGATTTATGGACGTAATTTGCATTTTTTGATCGATTTATTGACGTTATTTGTGTTTTTATAGGATTTATGAATGTAATTTGCTTTTTTTACCAATTCTTGGACGTAATTCACATTTTTTGTAATTTATGAACGTTCTTAGTGTTTTTTTGCACGATTCATGGAAGTGATTCGCATTTTTTGAGTGATTTATGAATGTAATTCACGTTTTTATGCGTTTCATGAACGTAATTTGTGTTTTTTGAGCGATTCATGAATGTAATTCGCGTTTTTATGCAATTCATGAATGCAAAACACTATTTGCTATTTTTATGCGATTTATAGACGTAATTTGCGTTTCAGCTTTCTGCTGCCAAAATTCGTGTTTTTTGAGTGATTTATGAACATAATTCCCATTTTACTACACAATTCATAGGCATAATTTGTGTTTTTCATACAATTTCTGAACGTAATTCTCACTTTTTTAAACAATTCATGGACGTAATTCACGTTTTGAACGATTTGTGGACCCAATTCGTGTTTTTTATGCGATTCATGGACATAATTCGCGATTTTTATGCGATTAATGAATGTAATTTACATTTTACATGATTTATGGATGTAATTTGCTATATTTATGCGATTTGTAGACATAATTTTCATTTTTTGAGCTTTCTAAAGACGAAATTTGCATTTTTTGATCAATTTATTGACGTTATTTGTGTTTTTACAGGATTTATGAATGTAATTCGCTTTTTTTACCAATTGCTGGACCTAATTCGCATTTTTTGTAATTTATGAATGTTATTAGTATTTTTTTGCACGACTAGGGGGGCGCCGCCCCCCTGCTCGCTATGCTCTCCAACCCCCCGCGTAATCGCTTCGCGATTCCAAATTATTGGCTACCCCTGCTTGCTGCGCTCGCTAATACCCCATGGTATGAATAAGCAGTTGCAGACATTTCAACTGATGTGTGACACGACTGGTGTTGTAAAGAAATTAAAAATGTGCCCCCCTGGGGGGCAGAGTGGGAGGCGACACAAAAGACATCCATAATATGAATAAGCAGCTGCAGACCTTTCAAATCTTGTGTAACACGACTGGTGTTGTAAAGAAAATAAAAATGTGTCCCCCCTGGGGAGCAGAATGGGGGATAACACACAAGACATCCATTAAATGAATAAGCAGTTGCAAACCTCTCAAATGATGTATCAAACGACTGGTGTTGTAAAGAAATTAAAAATTTGGCGAAATATTACAGTTATCGCCAAATTGGCGTCACTTTTGACAACTAATTTTGGTCGCCAAATTTGGCGATATATCGCCAAGTTGGCGACAAACTTGGCGATTTTTGGCGATGGTAACCTTTCCTCTCTTTATGGTAACCCATATGGCGATGCATAGACGGAGCCCTTTCCTGATTGGTCTATTCTACTCATGGAAGGAGTGGACAACCCGGATTCGTTAGTTCCGGAAATCTTCCACATCAGCATCATTCCGGGAGTCATTCCTTTTAAGGCTAGTTTTTTTTTACTATAGAAGGATTCATGGAAGTGATTTGCATTTTTTGAGTGATTTATGAACGTAATTTGCGTTTCAGCTTTCTGCTGCCAAAATTCGTGTTATTTAAGCAATTTATGAACATAATTCCCATTTTACTACACGATTCATTGACATAATTTGTGTTTTTCATACAATTTCTGAACGTAATTCTCACTTTTTTAAACAATTCATGGACGTAATTCATGTTTTGAGTGATTTGTGGACCCAATTCATGTTTTTTATGCAATTCGCTTTTTTTGAGCGATTCATGGACATAATTCGCGATTTTTAGGCGATTAATGAATGTAATTTACATTTTACATGATTTATGGACGTAATTTGCTATACTTATGTGATTCATAGACATAATTTGCATCTTTTGAGCTTTTTATTGACGAAATTTGAGTTTTTTGATCGATTTATTGACATTATTTGTGTTTTTATAGGATTTATGAATGTAATTCGCTTTTTTTACCAATTCTTGGACGTAATTCACATTTTTTTGCAATTTCTGAACGTTATTCGTGTTTTTTTGCACAATTCATGGAAGTGATTCGCATTTTTTGAGTGATTTATGAACGTAATTCACGTTTTTATGCAATTCATAGACGTAATTTGCATTTTTTGAGTGATTCATGAACGTAATTCACATTTTTTATGCAATTCATGAATGCAAGTCGCTATTTTCATGCATTTTATAGAGGTAATTTCTGTTTCAGCTTTTTGCCGCCAAAATTCGTGTTTTTTGAGCGATTTATGAACATAATTTATGTTTTACTACACGATTCATAGACGTAATTTGCATTTTTCATACAATTTATGAATATAATTCTCGCTTTTTTACATGATTCATGGACGTAATTCCCATTTTAAACAATTTGTGGAGGTAATTCCCATTTTTTATGCAATTTGCTTTTTTTTTTTTTTAGCGATTCATGGATGTAGTTCACAAAACCACCCCCTTGGCTGTGCCACTGACAACAAAATCTTATGTTGGTGCAAGGAGTAATTTATTCATAGACATGAGAAAAAGTTTTTGACAACAAACCAAAAAAAAAGTACAATACAGGATTTTTACCTGGCATTCTCATAAAATTTTGAATATATTCTGCCTCCCCCCTCTAATTCATAAGTTTTCATACATTCTATATTATATTCCTTATTAAGAAGGTGCCACTTGTCTAGTTTTGATTTGAATCAGAACGCGTTATTAGCATTTTTCATTCAAATAGAATTTATTTATTTAGAATAGAATTGATAAAGAAAATGCACAAATTGAAAAACATCGAACAGACATGATAGAATCATTACGTAATTTTCATGGTTTTAATAATCCACATGGATGTTTCTTGTTATGCCAATTCAATCTTGCAATGTCTTAATATACAATGAATAAAGTCTGCAATAAAGTTAACCAGAGAATCTTGCAATAGATTTTTGCCGTCGCTTATTCAAATTTACTTAAGAGGAATCGCGTTAATGAAATGTTGTATAAATGTTACTTGTTAGCTTTATAGATTACTAGGTACTACTAGGTTATCCCGTCGACCAAAAAATTATCGCCAAACTATAAGATTAAATTCCAATAATGGATGATTGTGAATGTCACATTCAATGACATTAAATACAATTTGTATATTTAAAATGTCATTGATTTTTATTTCGACTTTTTATTAATATTTTACTAATTATTTGTTTTTTCATTATTTAAAATAAAAAAAATATGTGATTATGTATAATTTGGCGAAATTGGTCGACGGAATAACAGTAGTAGTGATTACTAAAATATTTCAAATTGAAATAATTTATGAAACTGAAAATGTTTTAGCCAACATTTCACTTAAGTTTAAAACAAGCAATATATAGAAATTGTAAAGTCCCTCAAGTGTGTGTAACTTGGGACCAGACATTGCACAAATATAATGTGCTCATCTTTTGTTTACATTTTTAAAAAGAGCAATTTAAATGTAATAATATACTAGAAATCATAATGAATGCTTTTAATAGAGTATAATACAGTCAACTCTGTGAAATTCACAAAATGTATTATCTGCAAAACATGTTAAAATGCAAACATTGAAAAGTGTTTTAACACTTAAACTCAAAGATAAAAGATATGCAATAATTTTATTTTCATGAAATGACAAATTTTAATAAAATAAACTGGGATTTAAGAAAATTCATGTATTTTGTACCCTGTATTTAAAAACAATACTTAAAACAAGCCAGTAAGTTTCCGTTTATTAATTATGATTAATGCAAACCTATTCTTTGCTCAAGCAGCGAAAAAATTAAAAAAATAAACAATTTTACCTCTATATATTTTTTGTTTATCAAACAATACACATAAAAAGTTCCTTGGCGAAGGAGAGTAAACTGCATTTCACCCAAAATTACTGACAACAAAACAAAACAAAACAAAACAAAATGCAGTCCAGATTTTTAACTGGCATTCTCGTAAAATTTTGAATATATCCTGCCTCCACACTGTAATCCATAAGTCTTCAAAAATACAAGCAAATAACTTTATTGCAAAGTTACACATTCTGTATTAATTAATAATCCATTGCAAGATTCTCCGGTTAACTTTATTGCAGAGCTTATTCGTTGTATATTGACATTGCGAGATTCAATTGGCGTAACAAGAAACAACATGTGGATTATTAAAACCTGAAAATTACTTAATGATTCTATCTTGTCTGGTTTATATTTTTTAATTCGTGCATTTTCTATATCAATTTAATGGACATTATGTAAGAATATTACTACCTGAATGAAAAATGCTCCGTGTAACTTGCCGCATTCGGGTTCGGATTCAAAACAAAACCAGACAAGTAGCGCCACCACGCGTATGAATACATACCTTTCTAAGAGCAAATAATTTAAAATAATTTTTGTTTGAAAACTTTAAAGAAAAATATGTAAGTCGAAATTATATTGAATTTGTATAATAAAAAAATATTTTCCTATTTTAAAAAAGGATTCAAAATATTTTTTCCACAAAATGCAGAAATATGCGATGTAAGAAACGTAATATTTTCTTCTTACGAAAAATAAAGGCAAAATAAATAGAAATTTGATTTAGTATATATTTATTGAATGTTTTAAAGCACATGATAAGATGTTTTTGTAGTTTAAAAAACATTTATTGCTTCAATGCGGGTGTTTTAACTGTGACCATAAGTACATTTGCCTTTTCGCAGTGTCTTCGTCTGCTAACCCATAGAATAACATGTAATCCGCGAGCTAATATAGTCCAATTTTCCAAGACCAATATATAACAAACAAGAGTTTTCCTAGAAACAAGGCAAGTCTTATTCCCTCTATCTTAAAGAGATTCATATTATATATAAGTTTTAATAAAATCTCCCAGCCCGTTTTCTAGATCTCATTATCAGGAACAAACACCATGGATTTCAGTTTTAAAATGGTTATCGAGGTCTAAAAATATACGGCACGTAGAAATGTAAAAATTATAAGATAGGATTAGACTGGGAATATAAGACTATATTTAAAAAATTGGACCATTCTGACCAATATTTGCTGAGTTATTAGAAGGCGGCTTTTCCGATTTCCTTTTATGTTGAGTTAGCTGTATATATGAAGTTCCGCATCTACCCTTATGACGATGGTAGGTTTAAAGCTGCGTCACTTGAAGGCTGCCGCCTTCTATGATATGGTTTCTCTGTAATTAACTTCACACAGCAGATGTGTCAATACTTCAAAATGTTAACGCATGTTTTTATTCCCCACTATATAAAAGCTGGGTATATGTATGAAATCTAATTTGGTTTTTATTCTGTGATCCATTTTTTCAGGATCGTAATGCATTTTAACTTTATTTATTACAATTACATATCAATATAAAACAATACAAAATGCAAATACACAAAAATATAGTAATACACCAAAAAGTAAAGTCTGGTCGGAAAAGTGAAAGAGAAGTGCAAAAATATATCACATATGGCATCCACTAGAGCCCTGAAGAACACTCAGAGTGTGTTCAAAGAAGACATCTTGAAAGTATGCAACTGTCTCACTTATTACATAGATCTTTTGCATCTTCTTTGTATAAGTATTTGAATACAATCTTCAAAGCATACAATCATTTTTTGGGTCACAAGACTCCAATGATCTTGTAATAAAAACTCCTATTTTTTCTTTCTTCCTGTTCACATTCAATTCATGCGTTAAATTAGCATATTTAATTTCCTTTAGTTTTTTGGGTTTTGTCTACCGACCACTTGATCCTCTCCCTGCTCCACCAACCAGTAGCAACCTTCTTCACATGCTTCTTTATTGTATTATGTTGTTTGAAATAAAGGGTTCGACAAATCATGCAATAATTTAGAATATGGGGGCGATCTCATCATGTCTACACTTCCCATACCTTTGGTCGACAATTCCAGAGCCAATATTCCAGTTGTAAGCATTTAGTTTTATCAAACCAAGCATTGATTTGTGCACAAATCTCCAAACTGAATGTACCTTCTAGTATTAAAGAAATGTGAATTGGCTCTGTGTGCAGCAAATATGCAGTATCACTATTATTTTTATTCAAAAGAAAGCTAGCCTGAATGAATTAATGAAGTTAAAGTTTAGACCTGACTAGAGATGTAGATTTTCCGGAAAAATATAAGTGGCAGAAAAAAATTGGTTTTTTACAGTTTTTTCTTCTGAAAAAACAGAAAAGTTGGAAAAATTGATTTTTCATGATTGTTTCTCCCAAATAAATTATATTTTCTTAGTGAATATTAGATAATAAACATTTTTTTCCATTTATTTGTATTAAAAAAAAATTATTTTCACTTTATATTACAAAATAAAAAGAAGCAAAACCTGCTTATAAAAATTTATTTTATTTTTTTTATTTTTTATTATTTTTTTTTTCACAGCCTAAAAATTTCTATTAAACGCTATTGTTTGTCATATCATATCTCTGCTGAAATGATTTTTCAGTTACATGTTTAACTACCAATTGACCTAATGTAAAGACCTAAGCCAATATGCCTACAGTTTGGAATGAAAAAAATTATGTATTTCATTTACATAAGAATAGTTTTTAAGTAAATGATGCTAGTTTCATGAAATAAATTATTTCAGTTGTCATTATTATCAATATCAGTATTCACAAATTCCATTGTTTGTTTAAAAAATGTATATTTTTACAATATTATGCTTTTTTCTTACATTTGTAATTTTATTTCCTTTAAAAAATGTGTTTAGTTTTGGTATAGCTTTCCAATCTCAACTCAAAAAAGTTTTGATTTAGTTTTATAATCTAAATTCAAACTAAACTAAGTTTTAGTTTGGCTTACTCAGGTCTGCAACTAAAAAACAGCATAGGATTTATTGACTGTTAGATTTTTACTCTCCGAAACCAGGAAAATATTTTTTTTTAAGTTAAATTAAATGTAATTTTTTTCTTTTTATCCAGAAATCTGGTATTCCATTCTTGAGTAAGAAACCATATTCAGTAATATTTCCATATGGTAATTTCATATTCTTAAGAGTGGAACTCAAAAGTTATGAAAACAGAGCACTACAAATAGAAAATGCTCGCGAGGAATTAACAAAAGCAGTTATACACAGCAATAAACTTCTACTGTGCTTTAGAAAACTACTAGAATTCAAAGTTTAATCAAGAAGGAAAGTATAATTTAGAATGTATTTACTTGTAATAAATTTTTTTTTTATTTTTCATCGCAGTTGTACTTTTCTAATGCTAACTGCCCATGTTTTGCAACATTATTGTATATTATGGAGGTAAAGTGGAGGTCAATTTTAGATTCAACACCTTGAAAAAACATTCAATTAATCAGCTATAAAGATATCTTGAAAAATGCAACACAGTAGTGTCACCTATAGGGCAATTTACACCGAAAACTAAACAACATTAATATACAGTAGAGTCTCTATATAACCAAATCCATTGTTCAGTCAAAACATTCGTTATATAGAAAAATTCGTTGGATAGAGAATAGCAAAAAAAAAAAAAAATCATTTATTGTTTAAATTTTGAAATAGAATTGTTTTCGAGCCGTTTAATTAAGTTTTTGAAATATTTAACAAAATTTTGCCAGAATTTCAAACATTTTCACCACTTTCTTCTTTTTTTTCCCCAGAGTTTTATTGATTATTTTCAAAATTATTACTTTATCAGATAGAGTTATGCTTATCCTAGGAGTGGTTAAAAAAAATTCATTAAATTTATGCAAAAACTACTGGCAGTAATGTTGCTAGTGGTTTTTGTAGCAATATTTTAGTAAAATTAGATTTAAAATTTTTTATAACATCTAATTTTGCCACAAATTTAACGTTTTTAATACTATGTAGGATGTTTTGCGATAATTGCAAATCGTTCCAATAGCAAGCAAATGTTTTAATCTTTTCCAAGAACGCATGCTCATTAAATAAAGTTAAGTGTAACCATGCAAAAAGGATGTTTTTTCTTGGGAGGGGGGTGCCTTTTTTTGGACATAAAGAATAAGCTAGAGGAATGCAGCTATGAAATATAAACCAGAAATCAAGGAAAGAAAATATTCCACAAATAATTTGAAGCGTTTTTCTGAATATATGGAAGAACATTTTTGAAAAAATTCATTAAATGGAGATTTATATTTTGCTATATGGAGATTATTTTTAATGTAATCATGAAAAAATTGACCGTTCCTACAAAAATTTTTTAAATAGAGAAATTTGCTGGATGGAGTTTCGTTATAGAGAGACTCGACTGTATATCAGGAACTGGCTGAATCTGTAGTTAGATGAAAAATCGTCTTTCAGTTCTTGATAGATCTATTGTGGAAATCATGAATATTGCAGCATAGCAGCGCCATCAGTTGGGCGATATACACTAATAACTAAATATCTCGAGTTCATATCAAGCTGTAACTGAATCTAAAGCTTTGTGAAATTGTGTGCATCAGTTCTTTGAGATAGAGTGCCCATAAAATTTTTGTCACATTCGGACTCAGAGTGATAGATATTTTCCAAAACCCACCAAATCGTGTTCGGGACCTTCTAAAACGTTTAAATACACCGAAAACTGGAAGTCAAAAATTTCATAAATTCAACACTTACTTCTTGTAAAGATAGAAGAAAGTAATAAATGCATGCTTCAAATTTTATGTTAAATTTTTTATTTTACCATTCCCATTAATTGCCATATTATTGAAATAATTTTGCATATGAATTAATTTTTAAAAAGAGAAATTGCATTTAATTATATATCTACATTTTTTCCATGTAATCCTGTTTTTGTGAAATTGTGAACTTCTTGTATATACTTATACAAAATACAATCAGAATTTATGATTTAGAAATTATTACTATATTTAGGTTCTTATTTAGATATTTTTAAAAAGGTTATTCATACATATATACAACTTGATAAGTTTCAGCTGCTATATGGCATATTTTTTCTTCAATCACTGCATTTGTAAAAGATTCAATTTGAAAATTAAACTTTTTTCTGAAATGTCTATTTTTCAAGAGAAATTTTGTGAAGGGTCTTGTGTTTCAAACTAGAAAAAAATGTGAAGGATCCTTTTAAGTCTTCTCAAACAGATTTCTGCTGATAGATCAAATTATCCACATTAAAGTTTTCATGTGGGACACTCAACATAAAAATAAATAAAATTAAAAGTATGAGAATGTAGCTATTACAAAAATTTCAATTTATTATTCTACAAATGAAATTTCAATTTTTCCAGTTTGGAAAAATTGAAAAATAAACCTTCGGAAAAAAACTGGAAAAATCCCATTTTTTTTCCCAATTTTTCTAGGGTTTTTTTTCCGAGCATTCCCATCTCTAGACCTGACCCAAAATTAATAAAGAATATTAGCCTGAATCCATGCAAACTTCTATTTCTAAAGTTTCCATTTCCTATATCTATGATATAGAAATGCAATTCAAGGTAAATTTTTATTATGTTTCAAATTTTATGCTTTCAATAAGCTATAATTTGACTAACAAGGAAGGTCTCCATACGGGCATACTCAGAAAATTCTGAAAAAATTACAGAATGTTCTTCTCATATAGTTATATATGTTTATAAAAAAAATTTCGGCAGAAGCTCCTTATAACGTCCGTAAAAAAATAATAAAAATTTCGTTTATTTGGCGACTTATCGCCGGTTGGCGAAAAAACGAAATTTTGAAAAATACGCTTTTACGCTTCGAATACCTTTTAAAGAAAAAACTTTCTATGTTCAATTTATTTAAATAAGTTTAGTTTAAGTAATTTTAGTTTTGCATTTTTACTTTACTTTAAGTGTGATTTTGTCATATACGTTTATGTACTTATAATAAAATGACATTAATATATTTTATCATTTAAAACACAATTTAAATTGATTAAAATTGTTCCAAATTGAAAAATACACTGTTAAAAACCTGCTGCATTTTGTTGCAACGCACTCTCTTGCTTGTATAGAAAACGGTTACTTGGCCGTGAAATGGAGCTTTCTCATTGGTTGGAATAGAGATATTATATACAAGCGGTGGAGTGCGTTGCAAGAAAAGGCAGCAGATTTTTAACAGTGTATGACACGGTCAAATCGCCATGATATGGAGCATTCTCATTGGTCAGAAGAGAGATATTCTATAAAAGTAGTGGAGTGACGTTGCAGTAAATGCTGCAGATTTTTAACAGTGAAATCAATTAAAATCAATTTTCAGATTCGTTAAAATCGTCTGCTTTTGGCGAGGAAATACACTGCTCGCCAAATCCCGCGTCGCTTTCAGCTTTTCACGCCAATTATTGCAAACTATTTTATTTTTTTACATATCTAATAATGTAATTCCGCCGCTAATTTTCACTGATCCTTTATTACCTACATGAGTAGTTTAATTCGTATTTTTTTCAAAAAATTCTGAGTATGCCCCCAATGGAGACCTTCCTTGTAAGTTAAATTTGCATTCATAGTTTTTTTTTTTTTTTTTTTTTCACATATTTTTGAATGTAAATGTATGTTAAGTTTTCAAGTCAATGGATTTTATGTGACAATATATTAATATTTATTTTGTAAGAATTTTTGGAAAATATGTACATACAAAAGGAAAATTAAAACTGTGTAGATATGTAACAAGCTATTTATGTTAACAAAGCATTCAAATTTATTAATAAGAAATTCCTGGGCTAAGATATAGGCCAGGTAGCTTAGTGGCAAAGCAATAATATGGTACTCTGTGGACTCAAGTTCAAATCCTAGCCCCAACTATTTCTTTTTTTTTTTTTTTTTAAATTAATGTTGGGTATTAATTGTGATCAGGCCTGTGTTAATATATATATATAATAAATTATTAAATTTAATAAATAAAAAAATAAGATCAGACATTAATTTATGTGTGTGTTTTAAAGTAATATCTATATTATAAAGCACAAAAGTATGTGTCATTATTGCTCAACTGAAAAGTAGTATTGAATGTCATTTTCTGTGCTAGCAGTTTGAATGCATATATTTTCGCTTCTAGTATTGCAAAATATCAATAGTTACACTATTAAATAGATCATAAATGTGCTTCCAAACAATAAATGTTTAGAAACTTAAATTACTATAAATCTAAATGCTAATTAAATCAATATTACTATAACTTAAGTTTAATTGCTTATATTAATTTTTATTGATTTTTAAAATTATATTCTGCACATGAATTTTAATCTGTCAACTTGTGATGTTACAACAAACACATGTTTACTATAATAATCTAAAGTTCTCTTTAGCTTTAATCAAATATAAAAAGCTAAAGAGAAAGTACTAGAGTTATGAGTTAAAATTTTATTTTAGCACTTGTGTCATAAATATTCTATAGATTTTTTTGCTATAAGTATATATTTTACAGAATGTATTTTTTATTACTTAAAACTAAATTAATTCATATTGTAATGTGTTTTCATTGTGAGAAATATAATGTTTTTAATAAATATATATTTAGTGCTGTAGGAGCTGCCACCCTTCAAAATAAATTATATGTATGCGGTGGTTATGATGGTATATCATCTTTGAATACAGTAGAATGTTATGATCCAGAAAAAAACGAGTGAGTGATAATTTTAAATGTTTTATAAAGGTAATATTTAATTTACTGTAAATTTTTTTAAGTGCTGTATGTACTCATTAAGATGTCAATGGTCATTTCTAGCTGGATTGTCACCGAAGTTTTTAGACTTCGGCTTTGAAGACTTTCAATCACAAAATGAACTTAAATTCTTATTTTTCTGTATGTATCAAACTTGAAGACTTTGTCACCAAGGTTTTATAATATTTTGAATAATTTACTTATCTCTATTCATTTTTATAGTTAATAAAAGTTTAAAGTTTCTCTATGTTACTCCATAACACTGTGAAATTTTGAAAATTATTTTAAATTTAGGAAAGTTTTTGTGTTTTAATTTTATTTTGATAATGCTTCTTTGATTCTGACAGAGACACAAGCTACTAAAGGCATATCAAACTCAATTTAAAATATGTATATGAAATTTCAATCAGAATTTATGAAGTAATATAAAAAAAACTTTAATGAATTAATGAATTTTACTGAATTAACTTAGTCTAAATGTCAAGTACACTCATATGCTCAGATGGTGATTAAAGCTTTTTCATGTTAAAAAAAATTAAATGATTTCTTTTTCTTTTAAGTATGATAATAGCATGCACATGGTCATGCATTTTTATTTCAAATGCATAACTATTATCTCCTCTATTTTCGAATATAGTAAAATCTATTAAAATGGGACTTGTGTGTATCAGAATCCTGCCTTAAATGTAATTTTTTTATGATCCTGTTGAAAGGAATGCAGTGCAGTTACAAGGGATAATATATCTGCTAAGCAAAAACCAGTCTAAAATGCTTTTTTTCCCCCAATCATTTGCAATCCTACATCTTAAAAAGATTTGCTGTAAGTCAGTATACAGAGTATTTCCTTTTTATTTTATCTCAAATAACTTGTGAAGGCATTAACTACAGCCATGAACATATTTGAACACCAGAAACATTTAAAAAATTTAAAACTCATTTTGTTATGAAATATTTAAGATAATTCTCATAATTAAGGTATTTTTTATGTTCTTATCGTCAGGGATGTAGTGGAGGGTGTATACACTGTATACCTTCTAGATTTTTTAAAATAGCACCATGTACCCTCTGTTTCTGAAGAAATCTCTAGTATACACACTCTAGGGTATACCTTCTGCCTTGAGCGTATGCCCTCTGCTTAAAAGTGTATATCCTCTTTTTTTTTTTTTTTTTTTTTTTTTTTTTTTTTTTTTATGACTTTATCCCTGTTTATTGTGGTTGCATATTAACTTCAAAGTGTAAAGTATTATGTATACATCTTAAGTATATATCTAAACAAACTTTAAAAAATAACGTTTTATTTAAATACTGATAGGATTTTTGTTTGAATGTGTTTAACTAATAATAATAAATAATAATAATAATAATAATAATAATAATAAAAGTTGAATGACACAGTTCAAACTGCTTTACTCCTCTTTTTGTAAAAAATATAGGAGTTTCATTTTTGTATTGGTAATATTGCAGCAAGAATATTGTCAAATTTATCAAATCTCAAAATGCTTGTTAAAATATGTTGTTTGTCAGCTCACACTGTTGATAAATGTAAAAACATCCAGTGCATGGTGTAATTTTGTTTAAATAAATTGAGTTGCATTTTGATAGAATTTTCATTTGATACCAAACTGACACGTAAGAAATATATCAGAACTCCTTATGAAACTTATTATTTTTTTTGTGTGTGAGAGATATAATGAAATTTCCAGTTTCCTGATTTGGTGATTACTGAGAAATTTTGGTAACTTTAGCTTTAATGTTTGAGAAAGATTGCTGATAATGTCTTATTCTCTTATTACTTAGAAGAAAGTTTGTATTTCATTTACTGATCAATTTTGTTAGTAAGCTAAAATAAGTTGAATGAATTGAAAAAATATGCTTATTTCTTAATTTATATATCAGTGTTTTGAATATTTAAGGTATCTGTATGCTTTGGAACAGATTTTTTATAAATGTTAAGCTTAAAAATTGCTAATTATAATAAAAATGTGAAATAACATAAGAATAACTAATTTTTTTTTAATTAAAAAAAAATCATAAAATTAACTGAAAAATTGATAGTTTGTTAGAATTATTTCTATTTAAATGTATCAAATGTAAATAAATTTTGTTAATTCCATAATAAATATGATAATATTATACAGGAACTAAACTATTTTTATGACAATAGCACCGATACTTAAAAAGATATAGGTATATATAAAAAAACAACACTGAAAATTTCTCAAAACATTTAATAATTCATAAATTAAAGCTGTGAACTCATAAACTTTTTAATAAATCAATGTAAAAATAGTCTATTTTAAATTAAAAAAAAAAAAAAATGTGGTAATTAAACATTTATTGAGTTGCAAAAATTCTTCCAACACAATTTTATATATATATTTGTATATATACAGGTTGTCCGAAAAGTCTGGAAATGGTCGAATAACTCGAGGAATATATATCAGATTGAAAAACAAAAATATACATATTAAATACTTTTAAATAAGCTATTCAGTGATACTAAATTTGACCCCCGCAACTGACCACCTGGAGGTCAAAGGGAGTCAAACTTTGAAATTTTAAATTATAACCCCCATTTTTTATTGCAGATTCGGAATCTACAGACAAAAATAGGTAACTTTTGTATTTAATGTTTATTTCAAATCCACCTTGATCACGGTGTAATCAGACATATTCGACAGATACATATTTTGGTTTTTCCAACCGTGTTTCACCTTCTCGAAGCCCGATTGGCCAGAACTTTTGACGTCAAATTCCCTGTCTTTTGCAGGAATAACATTTCTTCAAAACCACGAGTGATGATTATTTCGATGGTGCTATAGTCTTTTACATGATTTTCTCTACAAAAAGCAATTGAAATATACTATATTAGCTTTCTATTCCGATTTTTATTTTATTATGACAAACATTTCTAACTAAAAACTTGTGTATTTCGAACTTTTAATGTAAAAATAAGCACCTCTCCTCCTGAATTGAAAAACGCTATCTTCATTATTTGGGAGCGGTATGTTTGTATGTTATGCGTTTCAATGGATTCTGCTGTTTTAAAAAAAATCATTTAATACGGCTGATAAGGGTGTATTTTTTAAAAATTATTACTATAGAAAAATATAATACAAAATATTAAAAAATAAACATATGAAATCTTTCTATGCTGGCTGTTCAATGAATGAAGGAGTATTGTAAATTCAGGGTACTTATAGGTCCCGTTATTTTCCAAGTGAAATATCAGTATTTTTTTTTGTAAAATAAATAAAGCTACTTCTAACGCTCGTATTTTTTCCTTTTTTAACCAGCGATTTTCAACAAGCAAATTTTCCTGTTCTAGAAATTCCAGGATACGTACAAACCCTTAAATTTCAGGTGGGGGTGGGAATAAAGGATTTCATGATTGATTAATTGCTGCAACTTCAAAATAACAAGTAGGGAAGAAAAATTTTCAATAGTTCTTAGAGATGTATCATAATTTTTAGTAAATTAATTTATTCTTTTAAATTTCAAAATGTTTTTCAGAAATTCAACCACTTTACTGATCAACATTTTAGCAAAAGCTTTCAAATAATTACCATTTTTTCATGTCTTTTACAGAATTTTTAATCTTTTATCGCCAGTATTTCGAAACAGAAATTTTCGCCAAATTGAATCAGAATAATTTCACCAATTTAATTTGAATTCGCCAACTAAATTTGAATTAATCACCAATTTCCTTTACTTGTGAATTACCAACAAATATTCTAATTAATTAAAAAATCAACTAATAATTTTTATCTATTAATGGTGTCAAAAATAAATTACACATGCACCATTTGATGATGCACATATACACCACAAATCCCAAAAGTACTAAGGAATTAAAATATATTTTCGATTAAAAAGCAAATTTTTTTCTATTGATTAATCGTTTCCCTGATTTGGACGTACCTCATAAGAGCAACGTGTTTTTGTCAATCATGATTTGCCCATATCACGTACAGGCATCCATATTCCATTCATAATTTATTATTCTCACCAGTAAATTTTGTGCAATTTAATCTGAACGTTATTCTGATTCAATTTGGCAAAAATTTCTGTTTCGAAATACCGGCGATAAAAGATTAAAAATTCTATAAAAGACATGAAAAAATGCTAATTATTTGAAAGCTTTTGCTAAAATATTGATCAGTAAAGTGGTTGAATTTGTGAAAAACAATTTAAAATTTAAAAGAATAAATTAATTTACTAAAAATTATGATACATCTCTAAGAACTATTGAAAATTTTTCTGCCCCACTTGTTCTTTTGAAGTTTCAGCAATTAACACATTCGCTGCCACTCATGCGCTAGTGCGTGAAGTTCCCATTTATTTAACACAGAGGGCAGAGTTATCGGCAGGAACGTGTTAATCAATCATGAAAACCTTTAATCCAACCCCCACCTGAAATTTAAAGGTTTGTACATATCCTGGAATTTCAAGAACAGGAAAATTTTCTTGTTGAAAATCGCTGGTTAAAAAAGGGAAAAATCAGAGTGTTTGAAGTAACTTTATTTATTTTATAAAAAAAAAATACTGATATTTCACTTGGAAAATAACAGGAACTATAAGTACCCTGAATTTATGATACTCCTTCATTCATTGCACAGCCAGCATAAAAAGATTTCATATGTTTATTTTTTAATATTTTGTCTTAAATTTTTTATATAATAATTAAAAAATACACCCTTATCAGCCATATTAGATGATTTTTTTTTTAAACAGCAGAATCCATTGAAATACACAATATACACACATCCCACCCCCAAATAATGAAGATTAGGCTTTTTCAATTCAGGAGGGAAAGTGCTTATTTATACGTTAAAAGTTCGAAATATGCAAATTTTTAGTTAGAAATGTTTGTCAGGATAAAATAAAAATCGGAATAGAAAGCTAATATAGTATATTTCAATTACTTTTTGTAGAGAAAACCATATAAAAGACCATAGCACCATCGAAATAATCGCCACTCGTGGTTTTCAAGAAACGGTATTCTTGCAAAAGGCGGGGAATTTGACATCAAAAGTTCTGGCCAATCAGGCTTCGAGAAGGCGAAACACAGTTGGGAAAGCCGAAATATGTATCTGTCGAATATGCCCCATTACACCGTGATCAAGGAGGTTTTGAAATAAACATTAAATGCAAAAATTACGTATTTTTGTCTGTAGATTCCGAATTTGCAATAAAAAATGGGGATTATAATTTAATATTTCAAAGTTGGACCCCCAGGGGATCGGTTGTAGGGGTCAAATTTAGTATCACTGAGTAGCTTATTTAAAAATATTTAATATGTATATTTTTGTTTTTCAGTCTGATATATATTTCTCGAGTTATTCGACCATTTCCAGACTTTTCAGACACGCTGTATATATATAAATCCCTTTTGTGAAAAATTAAAAAATAACTTTCAATTTATTTTTTTAAAGTTTGTAAGAAATATAAATGTTTAAAAGGCTCCAGAATCAAAAAGTTCATCCTTCTGTTTTTTTCCAAAAATTTAAATTGAAATTGAAATTGTCATTTTAAATGTGTTGCTACTAAAGTTTTTGGCTTTTACATAAAAAAATAAGTACGAATAAATAAAAATAAATTATCAGAAATACTTACATACATCTGTGTTTCCTTTCTTATGCATATCTAATTAAACAAAGAATATTTTAATTTGCATATTTTGTTTGAAAGTTTTTAATTTAGTTAGTATACGGTCATCTAGATTATTTTTAATGTGTGTACTGGTACATTCATATTTTTTTTTATCTGACTACCAAATAACAGAGCTGCCAAGTCGCCGGCTTTTTGCATACTAGCATTTTAATGCAAAAAATGTTCTTTTATTTAATCAGAGTATTTGATCAATTTAAAAGAAGAACATTTTCTTTAAGATAAAAGTGGTTTGGAAAAAGCTGAAGACTTAGAAACTCTGAAATAACCCCCCCCCCCCCCCCAAAAAAAAAAAAAAAAATAATAATAATAATAATTTTATGAGTTACTGCTAAAATCCTCAATTACATAAGAGGAATTTATATCTGTATTTCAATTAATTTAGAATGTATGTTTCTTAATTTATTTAATTATTCACTTCTGTTTAAAAATTAACATTTCTATTCAATTTTGTTAAATTTTAGGTGGACAATGGTCACCAGCATGTCAAGGCATAGAAGTGCTGCTGGTGTTGTAGCGTTTGAGGATCACATCTATGCCTTAGGTGGACATGACGGACTTTCCATATTTGATTCTGTAATTATTTTATTTTTAACTTTCATAAAATTAGTAGAATATTTGATGAGTTTCATTATTATTTTAATTGGATTCATTTAAAATATTTTAAAAATGAATAAATTTAGTTTGATAATAATGTTTTGGGAACACATAAGGCCAAAAATCATATAGATGATGAATTTCAGATCAGCAATAGATAAAAGGATCATGCAGTTAGCCTCTGAACATTATTATAATGTGTATACATAATTTAAAATATTTCAATTTGCAGCAATTAACATAAGCAAAACATTTCTCAAATGATATTTTTTAACATCCACAGGGTTTAAATCTTGAGTGCTATACATTAAGGTCAATCACTAATGATTTGCTCTTATAATACAGAAATGTTGTATAAAATTATATTTTTTCCAAGGAAATGTATCACTTTCTTCACTGAAATGATTCTACATTGATGTATCTGCTTCATAAAAAACATACAATGAAACTTCCATTTAATGAAGTCTTATCATTCCACTTTTTGTTGTGAAGAAAATTTGTTAAATAGAAAGCAAGTCAAATTCAAGAAATTTTTATAATAAAATGCACATTCATAACAGGAAAAATACATCTAAAATGGAAATATTAGAAAAATGTATTTTAATTCAGGCCGTAACTTTTGTTTTATGTCAAGTAAATGTATAAGAAAAATTTAATCAGAATAATATCTAAAAACTAGTCAGATATGGCAGTCCCAAAACTTTCTTTTATGTTATGCATGTTAATACTTCCTGGAAAATGCAGCATAGCAGCACTACTGGTTAGGGATTTTAAACCGAAATCTAGTCAACACTTTTGCCAACTTATAATTGAATCTGAAGTTTGATGAAAATCTGTGCATTAGTTCCTAAGATTTCAAAATCTTTAAAAAAATTTCTTCATAACAGCACCACATGTTGGATGATGTGCACCAAAAACTAATTAGGATCAATTTTTTTTTTATCAGGTGCTAACTGAATCTGAAGTTTGATGAAAATCCATGCTTTAATTCTTGAGATACATTTATTGTGAAATCATGAAAAATGCAGCATAGTAGCACCATCTGAAAGTCAATTTACACCAAAAATTAAACAACATTGATTTATATCAGGGACTAACTGAATCTGAAGTTTTAGAAAATTTTATGCATTAGCTCTTGAGATAGAGCGTCCACAAAATTTTTGTTACATACAGACAGACTGACTGACTGATTCACAAACAAAAATTTTGTGAAAACATGTTTTTTGGATTCTCTGACCTCTAAAACATGTAAACCCATCAAAAACCAGATTTCGAAAATTTTCACAAATCCAAAACTTTTTTCTTGTAAAGATAGAAGAAAGTAAAAACACACAATAAACAGCTAAAAAAAAAAAAAAAAAAAAAAAAAAAAAAAAAAAATTAAGCCTAATGTATTTTTATTTTTTATTTTTCTCAGTATTTCAAATTCTTAACTTAAAAAAAAAACCTGTAATATTGCTTTGTACAGATTTCTTATAAATTTTTGCACTACTGTAAATACCTGAACAGTTCATCTGTAACATTTTTGTGAAACTCGAATCCCTTTCTAATTATATTGATTTTATTGCTTATAGCATTTTCCCTTTTGAATAGAAATAATTATATGTATAAATAATTTTATTTTCATACATTCAACTGAAATAAATTCACCCATCCATCACAACAACAATTTCTCCATTTAAATGTTGTACACACATAAAAGTGGACAAATTTCATTATATAGAATATGGTTTTTGTAATATAAAAATTAATTTGCTGGGTAAAAGAGCTCAAAGTCAAGGTCCAGCGAAAAATTTTAAGTAAAAAACTTTGATACGTAGGAACTTCATTCAAGGGAAGTTTGACTGTTTTCTTAAATTTTTGTAAATAATTATTTTAAGAAAAAGCAGTCAATTACCACTTAGATAAAGTTACTTGGAATAAGTGTTTGCTAATACCATTTAATTCTGTCTGCACTCATAAATCATCAGATCAGGAGTTTCAGTGTTGCTCTACAAGCCATTGTAATATTGTTCGTTAATCTCAGTTTGCATAATTTTTAGTGTCCTAGAATCTGCAATTAATTTTTTTAAGTTCTCTCTATATATAGTATTTATAATCATGTAAGATTTATTGAAGTTTCTTGAAATTTTAGAAGTACCACAAGGTTTTGCAACAATATTCTGGTGAGCTGATTATTCTTGTATTTTTTTCAAAATGAAAAGTACAATTAATTATACGATGAGAGGTGGGGAGGGGGAGGGCTCTGTTTGTCACTTGAACTGATGCCCCTACCCCACTTTTTGTAACTTTTTTTCACATTCTCAATAATTGTGCTATTTTCAGGAGTCAAGCATATGTAAAGATGTAATTTCTTCAGTAATTTCATTAGACTAAACAATTCTTTGTACAGGGACTTGCATTTAATTTATACATTGAACATTTTTCAACATATTTGAAAAGTTTTTACAACTTTGTTTTGCCTGTCTGAGCTCTAACTGTCATAAATATTTATTATTATTCCGATTGCCTTGTAAGTTTTATATTATTAACTTCTATTACAGTGTCATTGCTATTGAAAATGGTGTATGTAGCATTTATAATTTGTTTACATGGATAGTCTAAAATATTCTGTTAAATTACAGTCAAAGGGAAAATATAGTTACAAATGCATTTTAATCATGTTAGACTTTTTCAAATATAATGAAATTAATATGCATTTATGAAATGCACTAAAATATACTTTCTGTAGAATATGGGAGGAGGAGGAGACAAAACATTTTTTATTTATTTAAAGGCCACACAAAAGAATTTTCTTTTATAATAGCCCATGGAGGGAAAATATTTGCACTGTATTGTGAAATTTTTTTCAAATACAGCCGGCTCTCGTTAATTCGAACTCACCGGGACCACAATAAATGTTCGAATTATGAAAAATATGAAATGAAATCATGCTTAATATGGTGCTATTACAAAGGATTTAATGTTATAGTGTTTTTTTATTTTTTTTCATCTGTTATCATTACAATATGGCTTAATATTAAATTAGAATGTATAAATACATAAACCAATTAAAATATTAGAAACAAGTACAATGGAAGAAAAATTAGAAGTGTCACTGATGGACACACAGAGCACTTAGAAAGTGGATGTCAAATGCATGGGATTATATGTATACTCGTTCGGAACAATTTTCACAAAAATCAAAGAAAGAAAGTTATGCAAATGATCTGAAATCCATGAGAAACAAAAAAAGAATGAAAAATTGGAATTCTCGTTAGTTTGAATTGAACGATGTCAATAGAAAATGAGTTCGAATTAATGAAAAACTTTAATGTTATTCTGTCATTGAAAATTTCGGGACTTCATGTTATTAGGATATTTAATACGGAAGTTGTGCATTCAGTTCTGAACCTCTGCGATACACTTCAATCAATTTTCTTAAAAACTTAATTATAGTAGGCAAGTAAATTTGTACTTACCAAATTTATAGATTCCTCTATGCAGACATCCACCTGAATACAACAGAATAATCCATTTGGGCTTCTTGGCTCCGTACACTTATATTTTTTATTGTAGAAAACTTGTAATTCACTCACGATCCTTAAAAACAATTTCAATGTTCATTATTAAAAGTGTTGACATGATACCACATTAAACATTCTCTAAAGAAATTCAAACACACAGCTTTTATTTTCACACGTGAGAGATTAAACATATTACTGCACTGTTAAAGAGCTACATTTCTACTAAAACAAAAAATGCATACATCACATGATAAAGAAATAAAGTATAAAAGAAATTTATTTAATGTTTTTCACTGTTCAAACAACATATAATAATTCTTTCTGCTGTAATAAGTTTTCAAGGTCTTGATAACAACTACTCAAGATGATTTACAATGTAATTTCGACTGTCAATTATTGCACAACTAAAGAAATTAGTTTTGAATGATCATTTATGTCCATCACATGTTTAGTTCGAATTAAGCAAAGATTCGAATTATCCAATTTCGAATTAACAAGAATCAACTGTATAATGAAATTGACATACATTGTTGAGATTTACTACAAGATACTTGCTGTAGAATATGTTGTACCATAACATTTACAGGAACATACAAAAAGTTTCGGATACAGCACGATATCTGAAGTACTGTTAAATGATGAGAGTGTGGTTTCAGTTGTGATATGTATTTTTAAGTTTAATTAATTTTTTGTATTCTAAATAGTGTATATGAAGCTCTGGATCCTATGCATTGCTATACAAAAGAATTCTTAAATATTACTGAGTATGATTGTGAGTAGCTTGAAGTCAATTAAAAAAAAAAATATGGATTTTCATGCTGAGCTATATTTATTATTCAAAGAGATGTTTGTTGAATAAAGTCCTATACAGGCCACATAAAAAACTGGATACATGGCTGCCTTGAGATGATTATTTACAGAAGCGTGATTTCAGTATTTTTAAGTGTGTTTTAGCTCAAATAAAATTTTTGATAGTCATGTATATAAAATATTTAGATAATATACTGGGCTGTACAAAAACAATTCAAATATGCTTCCACAAGTATGCTTAAAGTATTGCTAAAAATTGCTGAAGGTGAAGTTTCAACCTCCTTGTGTGTTTTCTTACTAAATTAAATTTTAGCATACCATTTATAATATATAAAAAACTATATATCAAATGAAGGTTGAACAAAAGAAATGTTATGCTTCTATAGCTATGGTTGGTAATTGTTAAAATCTGGTTTTGGGTTGTGTTATGCATTTTCTAAAATGTTTACTTATGTATCTTATTTACCTTGTTAAATAGTGAAGTTTTGTTAAAGTATTCTGCAATTGTGAAAGTGTTTTATAATAATCTATGCTTGATGTATAATTTTTCTTTCTTGTTATAATTTTTGTTTGGAAAAAAATATTTTGATTAATCCTTATATATTAAGAAAGAATGAAATATGTTAAATAACACAAATACATGTACACAAAATGTGCATACAGCTATTTCAAAGTTTCTGAAGCTTCATTTTCAGTATGTAAATTAAAAATTAAAACATAATGAACCAGCAAGACACACTTCACAGCTAAGCATGGTTTATGGATCCTTTTATAGTAGTTAAAAGTGAGCATATATTCAAGTAAATTCTTATCTGATTCATTTGAAAAAACATACTAAATTCTTTAAAAAGCTATTTTTCTAATAAAATGCTGTAAAAAAAAATACAATTTACTTGAATTTCTTTTTTTTTTTTTCTTTCATGTACTTTGAAATATGGTTGTGAGGCAATGAATTAATTTAAGAGTAAAATAAAAATAAATGCATTTTAAAATTTGTAGAATATGAGAAAATAAAATATTTTATATTTTTCGAACAGACACACACATTTTCCAAAACAGTTATACAATTATTTTGAAATTTTGATACATTTATTTTATAAATTTTCAAGTCAATCAACTTATTTTAATGTCTCCATATCAAATATTTAGCATCCATAATTTAATGCTTAAATTAATTATTAAAATGTGCCTTTTTTTCTTTTTGTTGGTGATAAAATTTTAAAATTGCCTGAATTCTCATAGAAAAGCATTATGACTTTTTATGAATCAACTAAATTTTACCAAAAATTGTAGCATTAGTTGTGGGTAACTCACCAGCTTACCTACTTAATTACAAGTTAATTAGATGATTTTTGGCAGTTATTATGGAATAGACAGAATAACATATTGAAGCCAAAACTCTTTTTAGTTTTCACAAATAATAAGTCTCCACCACAAGTCCACTACAATAAGTCTCCAACTGGTGTTTCGGCAATAAAGTGATACTTTAAAATTTACTTGCATTGCATGAAATGACATCGAAGTTTTTGGTCTAACTTTCAAGTAATTTCATACCTAGAAATATTTAGTTCTGTTACTTTGAAAACATTGTATTTAGAAACAATCATTATGTTTAAAAGAAAAGGCAGATTTTTTTAAAAACTCATCTGAGTTTTCTACTGAACCCATTTTGATAACAATTATTTTTTTAAGTGAAAACTGTTCATCTGTAGATGTGCCTGCACTCATTATTTTTTAAAAGACTATCATTTATACATTTTAACTTTAAAAATCCTTTATGAAACTTACTTCTTCACATTGTTGGTAATCAGGTTACTTCCTTTGTCCTAGAGAAAAAGAAACAATGGACATTATCATATCATTATGGATTCCATTTTTGTATTACAATAAAAAAGAACTTTTCTTAAATTTTTGAACAGAAAATGATGTCACAGTTTAAAGTAACACATTTTTACTCATAAAGCTGTTACGTTTCAATATTTCTGTTATTCCATTTATATTGAGATTGAAATTCTAATCTCAGAAGGCTTCAGTAGGTGAAAATGATGTTTGCCTACTCTTATCATCAAAACTCTTTCATCTTAGTAAAGATGAAATGAATAGTTTCTTTGACATAACTAAGTATTTTACTATGAATGTGTCTAAAAGTTCTGGATTTTGTCAGCTCTCAGATTAGAACCTCAAATAATGATTTCATTATCATAATTGCATGTTACTGATTATGTATGAGAGTAGTTTAATTTTTCAATAATTTGATAAGCTGTAATTAAATTTTATTTAAAAATAATATTTATTTTAATAGCCAGACTAACTATTATAATGATTAACTATTGTAATTACTTTTTTTCATTAATTCAATCAATCATTTCTTTTAAACATTTTCATTCATCAAATTTGATTTTTGACTTGTAATAATAATAATACTAAAGAAAACATATAAGAATCTTCAAAAGATTTAATAATTTGCTTCTTAACTTTGAATTTATTTTGTGATTGATTTCTTACTTTAGTATACTCTCCCAGACTATCTTTTATTATTATATTATTTATGTTATTTATTAAAAGTGTATTAAAAAAATCCTTAGTTTCAGTCTAAATAGTGTCATATTAAAGCTAAAATAAAACATAAAAATCCAAATGCTAATGTGTTTAAGAATAGAAAATGAAAAATAAAAATAGCAACCTAAAGAAAAAAAATCTCTAAAGTAAATTTGTCACTGTTGGTATTTTGTGTCATAATCATGTATATGTGTGCCTAAAAATAAATGGATCATTGCATTATTGCTATGCATATATGCAAATAATGAGCCATCTGTTTTCTTTTTTTGTAATATTAGCACATACTCTGATAAAACTGAGTAAACAAGAAGACAATAAATAGCTACCTTACTTATTTTATTATTTACTTATAAATTTCATCAATCAAAATTTAGTGCTGTATTTTGTGTTTTCCAAAATTTAGTCTTTAATTTATCGTATGTTTCAATGTATCTAGTATTTTTTCATAAAGTTGTTCTTTTTAAAATGATTATGAGTTTTTTATTTGCTTTTGTTTTTTGTTTGTAGGTTGAAAGATACGATCCCCATTCTGGGCGTTGGATACCAATGCCTCCTATGTTGAGTAAGCGTTGTCGTCTCGGTGTTGCCACTTTAAATGGCAAGATTTATGTTTGTGGTGGATATGACGGTTCAGGTTTTCTTATGACAGCCGAGGTCTTCAATCCTGCCTCAAAACAGTGGTCTTATATTGCTTCCATGAATGTTATGAGAAGCCGGGTTGCATTAGTTGCAAACTGTGGTAAACTTTATGCAATTGGAGGTTATGATGGTGTTACCAATCTTAGTACTGTTGAAGTGTACAATCCAGAAAATAACCAATGGGAGTTTGTTGCTTCTATGTGTGCTCATGAAGGTGGTGTTGGAGTAGGGGTTATTCCATCTATATGATAATTTTTATTATTAAAATAATGCAATAATTTTAACAACAAATTTTTCATTTTTTTTTATCAAGATTTTGCTTTTATACTAATTTATTGAGATTAGCAATTATGTTATTTTTGGTAGTTTTACAGGGTAGTGCTATGCTTGATATGTATATAATCTGGTTCTTTTTATACTTTGTTAATAATCCTTACGTATTAGTGATTTTTTAAGCTGAAACTTTAAACACAATTTAGTGTGTGCTCATCTTATGTATTCATTTTCCTCTACTATGTGTTTTAACCATTTTGATTTCATATGGAATTAATTCTATGTAGAATGTGAATAAGGAGCCAGTGTGTCAATTAATGGATATGCTGGGGATGATGCGATGAAGTTTTGTTTAAAACCTTTTTTTTTTCCTTCTTTGTTAGAACTTTTTTCCCCCCTTTATAGTATTACTTCTTTATTGACTTGATATTACACTAGAAAAAATACATGTTTATTTAAATGGTTTACTAATTGCTCATTTTGAAATATTTAAAAAATCTATCAACATTATTATAAATAAATCAAATTTTACTGACTTATTATGAAAAAGGTACAGCATTTAAAATTGTATATTGGTTTGAAAAGAAAAAAAGAAAAGAAAAAAATTGGTCTTTTAGAAACCATTTTACGTTTTTAATATAAGAGAGTAATACTCTTAAAATTACATTACTATACTTAAAATTACATTTTTTCATGTTATATTTTTGATTCTTATAATTTTTCTTCTCCTATATTTTATGTTAAAGTATTCATGTATACTCAATTTTCTAGCATCCATATTTGCCTATTATTTATATTTCTTGTATTTATTCACTCCCTACAAAATGTACATACAAGATTTCTTTATGCATTATTTTAATATTAAATATTTCTTTATTTGAAAATTATAGACATATTGACCATATATACACAATTAAAAAATATATATCTACTGTTACTTCATTGTTTAAAATTTTATAACATTAATGAGAGTTCCTCTGTATATTTATTGTTTTCATGCTAATATTCATGTGTATTATTTCTTGAAAATTTGGTTTTGTCATGTGCATACTCAGTTAAAGCTATTTATTGTCACTATAGTAAGTACAACTTTATTCCTTTTATGATTATATGTTATAAAACATTTCCGGTGATTTTCTGACTATTTAAAACATTTAAACTCTTTTTTTGATTATCTCGATTTTTTATCTCTCTGATATATACTTTTGTAGTATTTCATTATTAAAATAAGTTGGTTCAGTATTACATTCAGATTTCAAAACCATAATGAAATTTTAATACTTTTGAAATTCTCTAATCTTCTTTGAAAGTTATTTTATTCTTAATGCTTTTTTTTTTTAGTTACTTTAATTAAGAATAAGGATGTAATCAATAGAGTTCAGCTGAATACCAAATATCTGGTTAAATTTTATTCTAAATATCAACATTAAATGTATATATTTTGTTTTTATTTTCAGATCAAATAACAGAAATAAAATGCAATACAAATTAAAATTGATTTCTTATTTATTTTTTGTTTAAACATTTTAACATTCTCATGTATATTTTTTAATAATATAAAAAAATTAGTGCTAGTAATAAAGCATGGCTTTTTCTAAATCAAAATTCCTAATAGCATTGTTTCATCTAGTTTTATCTGTTATTATATTTGAACTTTATATACTTTTTAAAATCTAAAATAATGATTGCTGTTACATGTGCTTTTTAAATTTTTAGTTTGTTAATTTAGAAAACTTGCTTCAGCACAAAACAATTAGAATTTTATTTTATTTTTTCATTTTATACTTAAACATATCAAAATTTTCTGTAAGTCAGAATGATAAATTATTTCTGTAAAATATATAAAGAATATTCTTTATTTCTACCAATGCTTCCTCTTTTGCTATTCATGGTGAAATACCTCCAAAATTGGTCCTTGATCAAGTAATTTTTTCTGTGAGGATTTTGTATATTGACCTTGATCAACAAATTTTTAGGAATAAATCTTTTAGTGAAACAACATTCCAGTTTTAAATTATTTTGTATAGTTTAAATTATAAATTAAATGACAATACATGTTTAACAAAATGTTTAAGGGTGTATTCGAAAAAAAGGCTTTTTCACCTTCAACAGCTCGAAATTTTTCGATACAATTTCAGACAGATTTTTAAAAGTAGGAACATGAAAATTGCTGAGGGGATTCTTGAAGAGGCGTATAAGGTGCCGTGTGATTTTTTTTTTTTTTAACGCTCAGTTCATTAGAATTTGATTTATAAACATTTACCTTCTCAGCATGACCCTTTTTTTCGTTCACTGATCTCTCGCTTCGGAAAAATCTGTTCAAAATGCCGTTTTTGATTGTTTTTACAATATTTTTTACATTTATCAAAGAACTGACAATCACGGCACCTTGTGTATTTGGATCATAGTCCCAGAAATATGCATTTCCATTGCTAAATTTTCTTTAAACAAAGTTTTTACTGATTTGATTCATTTAACATCAGCTAGTTTACTTTATTATTTTTGCCTGTTCTTATTTTGTGCATGGATCTAGTGCTGTAATCTTTACTTTCATGATTTTTTTTCCCCTTAAAAGTAAATAAATAAATGTTTTATACAGATAACATTTGTAACATATTGCTATGTTTAGCGATGTAATCATACATACTTGGCCTCACCTACTATACTGAGCTCCATTCCATTACTGAGGCAAAATGTAACTCAGTTTTATACATATATAAAAGAAATCATCCAACTTTTGTAATATTTGTTGGGTTTTATTCAGCTCACCAGTGATAAAATAAGCTTCTGACTCTTAAACAATATCATGAGAAAAAGAACACATAAAATCTGTTAATGCTTCCAAATGACTTTTTTTTTAATTTGGCCAAAGATATTCAGGTACCTTAGAATTTATCAAAAAACATTATTATTTACTTCACTTAGTTTGAAAATGTAGTTAAATCATAATATTTTAGATAAAAGTATATTCAAAATTTTGAATTACAACAAGAGTTATTGGATCATTCCATGCCAAATCAACCAGTGACTCAACCTGATTGATCCTTTCAGATTTTGATGAAATTCTCAGGAATCATTCTGCCTGATGATATAAATGAGAATATATGTTCATTTTTTTTTCTTTTTTTGCATCAAAATTTCATGTAGTTAATTATTTAAATTTTGAAAAATCATCATATTTTGGCTTGCTTACATATTTTTAATTTTGAATTTCTCAAGTTCTATCAAACATAGAAAATTTTATGACCACTCATTTCAAAGAGGAGTTTATAAGGTTTAATTTGGTATGCAAGTTGACTATGTATAGTTAAAATAAATAAAACAAAAAAAATTTAATTTTAAATTTGAAAATTTTTTAGATAGTCATTAAAATTTTTTTTTTAAATGTATGTTTGTTGTTAAATTATAAGTTTTAAATTCTGAAATTTTTAGAGTGGGATATCAATGGGATCAGGAGTTATTAAATAAAAGCAAAAATTACCATTAAAATAGCAATTTAATTCTATCTATTTTGTTATTTATTTATGATTTGTATGGTAATTTTCAGCTTTTATTTCATAACTCCTGATCCCATTGAGATCTCACTCTAAAAATTTCAGAATGTTAAGCTTATAGTATTACAAAAAACATACAAATTTTTCAAAATTTAGAAAAATGACTATCTAAAAATTTTCAAATTTAAAATTTTCAAAAAATTTAAATTTAACTATATTTTATTTTAACTATACATAGTCAACTTGCATATCAAATTAAACCTTATAAACTCCTCTTTGAAATGAGTGGTCATAAAATTTTCTATGTCTGATAGAACTTGAGAAATTCAAAATTGAAAATATTTATGCAAGTCAAAAAATGATGATTTTTTAAAATTTAAATAATTAATTGTATGAAAATTTAAAGCGATAAACAAAAAATAAAAATATGGGAATTTTTTTGGTTGGTTTGACATGGAATGACCCTATTGTAAAAAGGAACTTCAGTTATTACCATATACAACATTAAAAATCTTCATTTTTAAAATCACGGTAGTGTTATCCTGCATATAATGCATCAAATATGCATCCTCTCATGATTTAAAATAAATACATATTATTAAATATAGATAAATTGAATATATTTAATTTCGTAAAAAGAAAATTTTCAAAAGAATAGAATTGTATAATTATACTTTTAAGATTTTGTATAAATGGATCTAATAAATTTTAAATTAATGAGCTTTAAAGATTGGTTTACTTTTAATATTTCATAAATACTGGATCCTTTAATGCAATAAACATTAAGAAATGACACACAAATGTGTTATCTCTAGAAAGCCTTTTAGAAAGAATAGCATTCTTCGGAAACTTTGTTCAGAGCCATAACAAAAAATCATTACTATCTTACAGAATTAAGTCAGCAGTGGAAAGTAACTCTTCTTATAAAATGCATAAAATCAAAATCATCTTCATATATTTTTTTAATTATTAAAATCCTTTTATATATTGAAAAGGGTCATCTGTATTTGAATGAATGATTTTGTTTAGTATTTCATTTAGGTGAGAATAAAATCAATGTTTTATTCTTTTTTAATAATTTTGTATCAACTTTTGTTAATTATAATTTCATTTATATGTTGTTTGTAAAATTGCATATATAGATTTCTGTGTAATTGTGTATGAATTTTTTTTATTAATAAATTACTTTGGGTCTATCAGTTATTCTTTGCAAGAACGACAAGCAAAAAATTTTTTATTTGAAAATTTATAAATTATTTATCCAAAATTTCAATTAGCATATTTACTAGATTGGTAAATGAGGTTTGATATGTGTTAAGCAGCAATGCACTTTTTTATGTTTAAGATTTTTAAATTCATATTTGTCTCCTATGTTATCGTATTCAGAGATTTGTATTTAATAGCAGTTTTGTCCCCTGCGTTATTATGGAGGAAAAAGAAAAGAAAAAACTAGTCATTGGGAACTACCATAATACTTACCCATCATGAATATGGATAATATAAAATATGGAAATAAAATTTCTCTAAACTATTTATAAAATGCATTGAAATTCTAAACTAAAATGTAAACATATATTTAATATTTTTAATCTATAGTAATGCTCTAATATGGAATTGCAGATACTATTTGATTATCCTGTCAATCCATTACGACAAATTATATAAATTGCCAAACTGCTCGCAAAATTAAACAAATTGGCATAACTTTTATTTTAAATAATGAAAAAAGAAATAAATTAGTAAAAGATTAATAAAAACAAAAATAAAATGTCAAATTAAAAATAACTTGTTGACTTAAAAAACACGTGTAATGTGTTTAATGTCAAGTGAATGTGACATTTACGATAAGCCTAGATTGGCATTTAATCTTATAGTTTAGCAATATTTTTCTTGTTGACAGGATAATAAAGTAGTACTGAACTGCGTAAAAGAAACATCCTTATAACTCCAAAAGTGATAATCATACTAACTAACAATTTACTGTGTCAGATTCTCAGAGTAAGCGTCTCATTTCCAATTAAAATATGCATTTAAATTGAAATTTGAATAAAATACAGGGACATGAAAAATTGAAAAGTGTGGAATATAGAATTACAAATATCGAGGCAACTAATAATCCAATCGACTTCATTCTGTATGCAAAATTTGGTTTTTTTATTGTCTTTTATACATACTACTTAAAATAAAACATTTCTAAAATTTTTATCTACTTATCAGAACGAGTATTTTGAGAGTTCGAAAAAATAGTTCCGAATAATCGAGGTTACTCATATTCAATAGACTTCTCATTATTACATACTTAGTACACACCAAATTTCAAGTCTCTATCTCAATTTGTTCGGGAGATAGAATGTTTACAGACAGACGGACAGAAAGACAGACAGACACATAAAACAGACGGACAGCAATTTTTTCCTAAAAAAATGTTTTTCGTAATCTCCAGTGTCTGAAATGTGTAAAACCGTCTATATATATACCTATATATATATATATATATATTTATTTATTTTCAAAACGATTGCAAAATTTACCCTATACTACATATGATGGGTAAGTAAAAACAAGTGGGTAAGTGTGATCGCAGATTACACAGAGGGTTTCGTCTAATATTATTTCTTTCAAAACAACTTATTCTTTAATTAATAAATCCAAATCGTTAATTTATAATCATTAAATTCTTACATAGATGCCCAGACAACACAAACATATCCTAAAAACATCACGTTCTGGACTTGCATGATATACTATGGATAAATGAATTGGTCCAGTTGGCAATTATGGAACATCCCCTGGGTTTCGAAATGTCACACCTGTCAACAACCTATAATGTCTCTTCATGACACCTTTGGGACGGTTATAGGACACTTATATTATACCCTCTAGACGGTCCTAAAATCATCCAAATAATGTCATATTCAAGATAAGCTGATATCCTGCGGATGGGTGAATTCGTCTTGTGGACAGTTGTAGGACATCCCTTGAATTCCGAATTGTGAAACCTGCCAATGTCCTGTGGACAACACTTTGCTACACATTTTGTACAGTTATAGGACAGTTGCAGATACCCTTTGGATCATCCAAATTCAACCTGTAGTCTAATTTTCTTTTTTGACATATCGGGGTTGATCCAGATTTTTATTCTTCGGGCCCCGTAAAAGCGCCGCAGCTTCTAAAAATGCCCTGACGTTTACAGAACATCCATCGGTCGTTTTGGGGACAATTCGGTTGGATGGTCCGTTCAGAGTTGTTTATCAGCTGTTCAGGGGACGATGTGATTGGATCGTCCATTCGTTATCACCTTCAGAGCATTCACTGGTTAGTTCGCATGAGATATGACAACTACAGGATCTATATAATCATTGTATGATGTCCGAGGGACAGTTGTGGCTGTCTGGGATAGTACCAAAAAAAAAAAAAAAAAAAAGTATTTATAAAAGGAAATTATTTATTTTAATCAAATTAAAAATTTTACATCAAATTATTTAAAGAAAAACCAAAATTTAATTTTTTTAAAATTCCAAAATTAAAAAAAATAGCAGAGGTATAAATAAAATTTTAAACTTCTAAAAAGGAAAAAAATGTAAAAGCGAAATTTAAAATGCTGCATAATTAACAAATAACAATAGTTTTTAAAAAACCTATTGTTATTTGTTAATTATTTTAGAATTCAATTTTTTTAGAATTCAATTTTCTTTCTATTTTAATAGAAAGAAAATTGAATTCTAAAAAAATTATGGATGTCAGTGATTATTTATCACAGAATAATAACCCTTAAATTGGCAAAAAATATAAAATTTATTTTAATTAAATCCATCTTAACATGAAAATTTCAACTTCCAGCATTGGGATTTGAACTAAGAACCTTCTATTTGCTAGCGACATCCTTTACCTCCAAGCTATGATGTCTACATGAAATTTGCGAAATTAAGGTTCTCTTTTGAAATTTCAATTGCAAAAATTAGCGAATGACATTGAAAAAATTAATTTAATTAAAATAATAGACTTTTTCAAAATTTTAAGATTTGTTGTGTGACACGAGGTATTCAGCTGTAAGTACCAAAATTTAAAGTCTCTGACTTATACAATTTTTGTATACGTACTCTGTGACAGGCAGTCAGAAGAGTAAGACAAATAGAGTTTCTTCAGATGAACAAAACCATAAAAAGAGACAAACATTTACTTTGAATTTTTGCACCTCTAAAGTTGGATTCTATTCATTCTGCAGATAAATAAAAACTGAAATTAATAGGTTTAAAATGTTTTCATCCAGTCTTTAAAATAAAAAAGCGGGGACAGGAATAAGTGCAAAGAGTTATTGATTGACCTATTTAAAAGACAAGTGTATTTGTTTATTTGATATTTTTTAAAAATATATGAAATTCTCATAACTTATTGTTCATAGAACATCATGCTAGATAGCTATTATTTAATAAATATATGTACATATGTATATCACATATTTAATATTTGTTTATTCTTTTATATATATATTTAATAAAGTGCTTCAATAAAAAATAGATTTTGTTTCGAAATGTGTTATTTCGTTGTTTTGTTTTTTGTTTCAAAATGTGTTACTTCGTTGTTTTGTTATTTGCTTTCAATGAAATCCATTAATTTTTTTTCTTTTGCAAGGATTCTCACAATATGTGTAAGCGGCAGTGTGAAAGGGGAGGGGCATACTCTTCCTTTTATTTGCAGATTGTTTACAATAAAATCATAACAATGAAGGTTATTTTCTGAATATAAATGCAATTTTTTAAATAAGAAATCATCTACATAATGAAATCGTACCAACTTTCATTTTTCAAACTCTTTGGAAACATTTATTTTTGACACTTTGAGTTCCTTTGACCAAATCAATCCAAAATCTAGATACATTTTTCATTTTCACAAATCATCATAGAATTAAAATAACGGAATGCACGAAAAAAAAAAAAAAAAGAAAAAAAAGAGAAAGTGCTGATTAAAATCACGAATTTTGTAAAAATATCGCGAAAAAAAAAAAAAAAAAAAAAAAAAAAAAAAAAAAACATGATTCGTAAAAAATCGAGGAAGATATGCTAATTTCGTCAAAAGAGCTCGGGTGGAGGGGGGGGGGACGCGAATTCGATTAAAAGGTCGCAGAAAAAATACAAACTGTCAGAAGATCGAGAAAAAAGTGAATACCGTCAAAGAAACACGGAGAAAATACAAATTTCGCCAAAGAATCACAGAGTCTTAGACTCGGGACTTAGTACAGAGTCGAAGTCAGGACTTAGTATTTTTTCGTTTTCAGAAAGAAAAAGAAAGACAAAAGTCAAATTTCTTTTTCCCCTTTTTTTATTAACTATTTGGAAAATAGTTGTTGCCCTCGGAAAAGAATTTTTAAATTTGAAGTATATTTGAACCTTTTTATTGGTTGAATTCCGCAACTTATTTTTTTATTTTATTAGTTTTCTTATTGGTTTATGTTTAATGTCCAAAAATGGAATACTTCTGTTTTTTATTTTATTCGTTTTCTGGTTGGTTCATGTTTAATGTCCAGAAATGAAATACTTCTGTTGTCATGATGATAGAAAAACATTAAAAAAAATACAAAAAAAAAAATACATTTTTCAAGCAAGTTGCATTTAAAAGTACATTTTTTTTCTCTATACGACGGTGTAAAAATTAAAAATGTGTGATGTTTAGAAGTTTAAAAATTTGCAGAACCGCAAATTGAAAAACTAAAATCTCATTTAAAATTTGCATATGATTGGTATAGGAATATTAATTTTTAATCCATGGCGTACGTAATATAGGGCTATTATTACGTAAACCACGTTTCAATCATCATAAAAAAGATGTTTATTAACGTTATTATTTTTAAATACAGAATTTATTTATAAGTCTAAAATTTTAGTCTTTGAAAATATCATTTTCTAAATAGTCGTTGTAATTTGTTAAATTACAATTTTCTTTTTTTTGTTTTCTTTTTTACAGTTAAAAATCGAATTTTTTTTTTTTTTTCAGAAATTTACGATAAATCGGAATTTTTTTTATAAAAGGCGGAAGAATATCATTTCTGAATATCAAGGCATTTTTTAATTTGGTACATTAAATGGCAACCTATGCCCATCATGGAGATTTTAATGATATGAAATTCTGTGCATTAGTTCTTGAGACATGACTATCGCTAAAATCATATAAATCATGCAAATTTGCAGTATAGTCACTTGTTGGGGGATTTACACCGAAACCTAATTTGCAACAACTTTTGTGAACATCTAACTGAATTTAAAGTTTGATGAAAATCCGTGCATTAATTCTACAGATAGAGTTATTGCGGAAATTGTGAAAAATGTAGCATTGCAACGCCACCTGTTTGGCGATTTACACCAAAATGTAAACACCACAAAGTCATATTAAGGACTAACTGAATCTGAAGTTTTATGAAAATCGATGTATTAATTCTAGAGATAGAGTTATTGCGAGAATTAAAAAAAAAAAAAAAAAAAAATGCAACATATTAGCGCCATCTAATAAGTTATTTACACCAAAATGTAGAAAACGTCAATCCATGTCAAAGAGTAACTAAATATGAAGTTTGATGAAAATCCGTGCATTAATTCTTGAGATAGAGCTATTGTGGAAATCGTGCAAAATGCTGCATAACAGCCAGTGGCGTAGCTACATATTCAGCGCCCTGGAGCAAGTAAAGCTTGTGCGCCCTCTTGATACTCAAACAAATTCTGTGCTATAATTAACCTTAATTACAGTGTGATATAATTAACCTTATACAATTAAAACAAACTTGCATGATGTCATATCTTCTAAAAAATTCACAGGTGATCCCAGTTTCACGCCCGCCACTACCTTTGGCAACACCTTGAAAAATAAGATGAATTAGTCTAATTCTGTAGAAATCTTGACCATGGAACCCGAGATATGAATTCGAACCTAAGCGGGGAAGGTGGAACTGGAATCTATAAAAAACCGTAAGCTAAGTTGAATGAATCAATTTTTAGTGAAATAGAGTCCACAGAAATCGAGAAAAGTCTAAGATAAAATTCCACAATGCAAAAAATAACTGAGTCGAATGATCCAATTCTCTTTGAAATCGGGACAAAAAAAAAAAAAAAAAAAAAAAAAAAAAGCACAATTAATATTTTAAAATGTTGGAAATTGAAGTCTAAAATAAACTTTTATGAAGTCGAAAGCAGTCGAATCACAATTTAAGTTGAATAAAAGAATCCCCGTTGAAATTGGGCCCATAGAACCCGAAGAATGAATGTAATGTTAATTTCGAAAATGTTGGTAATGGATATTATAAAAGGACCTATTACACTGTTTGATAATACAACACACAATAAGTTCGGCTCATCAGTATATAATAGATGTTAAAAATTTTAATTAAAAATTATGTACTATTTACAATATAAAGTAGAATTAATTTCCCACAGTTTCGAACAATACAACTTTTAGTATACCGTTTTTAGTATTGTATCATGTAAACTTTGTAACGTGTTATTTTTGTCTCTTAAAGTTTCCCTGATGATGAACAAGTTGTATTGTTCGAAACTGTAGGAAATTAATTCTACTTTATATTGTAAGAAGTACATAATTTTTAATTAAATTTTTTAACATCTATTATACACTGATGAGCCGAATTTATTGTGTGTTGTTGGTAATGGAAGTTTATGATAAACTTTCATAAAACATAAAGCAGTTGAATCCTAATCTATGTTAAATGAACCAATTCCCGTTAAAATCGGACCCATAGGACCCGAGTAAAGCATGCACCTAGAAACGGTGGAATTTGCTCCTCCCCTCCCTACAAATTTAGAGAATTACCCTTAACATAAACATGATATTTTATTTATAGATGAAATTCCCCACTCCCGTCTAAAATTAACCACTTATCTTTAACAATAAAGCGATTTCTAATTTACGGCTGTAATGAATAAACGTAAATTGCTGCCGTAAAAGAAGACTGATATTCAAAAAAAGTGCTAGCTGAGTATGAAATTTTTTTTTTATCAGATTATAAAAATATTCTGATCGCCCTAGAATTATGACGCTGCTATGCCGCCCTTTTAGCGATTTTAGGAATAGCTATATCTCAAGACCTAGTGGACGGATTTTTATAAAACTTCAGATTCCTTTAGTTCTTGACAAGCATTGAGGTTTTCTACTTTTGATGTAAATCGTTCAACAGATGGCGCTGCTATGCTGCAATTTTTGCAATTTCCGCATCAAGAAATATTTCATTGATTTTTATAAATCTTCAGATTCAGTTATTCCCTTATATGACTTGGTGTTGTTTACATTTTGGTGTAAATCGCCCAACAGGTCGCACTGTTATGCTGCGTTTTTCACAATTTCCGGCATAGCCCTATATCAAGAACAAATGCACAGATTTTCATGAAACTTCAGATTCAATTAGATGTTGCATAAATTGTTACAAATCAGGTTTATCTACAAATCATCCAAGAAAAGAAGTGGCGCAGCTCTGCTGAATTTTATATGATTAATATTATTTTAGCGATAATCATATCTCAAGAATTAATGCACAGATTTTCATATCATTAGAATTCCCATGATGGGCACAGATGCCATTTAATTTTAACACAGTAATAACGAATTTTGAAATATTAACATAAATGAGATGGAAGAAAATTTTGGGATTGCCATATTCGACTAGTTCGTTTGGAAAATGGTGAATGGTTTTCTTGCACTTGTCAAACTATTTTATTTTTATCGTAAAATATCTAAATAGCTAAGGCATTTTTGTTACTTCGTAAATACAAATTATCTCAACAGTAACTTCATTGTTTAGCATTATTTCCGTAAATACTAAATAACTAATGCTTTGATTGCTGTTACTTCGGTAAATATAGGTTTCTCTTCAGTGACTGCATTGGCTAACATTATTTCTGTAAAATAATCACCGTGATACATTTCTAAAATACTTACATTAGCAATGTACCAGGAAGTTTATTGTTTGAAAAAAGTCGTAACCAATAAAATAATCTATGCGAGCCTTGTAAATACAGTTCCAAGTCAAAAAAAAAAAAAAAAAAAAAAAGAATAATAATAAAATAAAAAAAAGAATTGTGGAAAAGGGTTTTTTATGTATAGCCTATACAAAAAGTAATACAGGATAAAACTTAATATTGTAAAAACGTATATAGTTCGTAGAATATTTTAACATAGAAATTAAAGGAAGTAATACGGAAATTAAAATGTTTATTCACACTTGGAAACAATCAAAATATTAGAATAACCATTTCTTGGTTTAAAATAGTACTAGCAGGGGAGACCGAGCTTAGCTCGGTCAAAATTAACTTTGTGTTCAACTCGATATAGTATTTTCACTGTATCATTAACTCTGTATTATTACTGTAAAACATGTTTATAATAGTATTATTTAGAAAAACAATCAATAAGAAAACTATGTTTTTATGCGCATGTTTATAAATTTTACTTTATTTTAAAATTTACAACGAAAGGACATCGATCTAAATCACTTTTTTAGCTCTACTCTGATTGGTTTAATTATGCATCTCGAATCCTCTTAAGAATGTGTAAAAAAATTCTTTACATTCTGAAAGACAATATTTTTTGCTAGATATAGCCAAACTTGGAGGCATTCTTTCATTTGGCTCCAAATACGTGTTTTGGTTTTCGTAATTTTTATAGTCGTATTTTTGTCATCTGCCGCCAATATTTTGTCAAATATCACCAAGTTATTGGCTTTTGACATTTTCTCGTATTTTTCCCGTATTGCCCAAAATGAGCCACTAATCAAATTTGATCAAGCATGTGACATAGCTCAATCGTCTTCAGGTAATCAAAAACAGTAGAATATAAAATTGAATCAAAATCGTTTAAACCATTTTTTTAGGTAAAATTAGCTTGGCAGCATTCAGCAATGAAACGAAATGACCCACTAATATAATTTTGTTTAACATACGACTCAGCCCAATAGTCTTCTCATGACAAAAAACGTTTTGTTTCAAAATTTAGGTAAAATTGATTGAGTCGTTGTTATATATAATTAGAATGACCCTAGCTCATTAAGACCCAAAATGACCCACTAATCGAATTTTCGCGAGCATGTGTCCAAGCCAAATGGTTTTCTCTTGCTCAAAAACATATAATACAAAGTATAGTCAAAATAGTGAGTACCATTTTCTATATAAAATTAACATGACCCATCATGACCAACAAATGACCCTTATAATCGAAATCTCTCGAACGGCCTAGCTCATTAGTTTTGGCATGCCGAAAAACATTAGATACAAAATTTGGATAAAATCGATTGAGCCGTTTTGTAGATATAGTTAGTTTGACCCTGACCCCTTATGATCCAAAATGACCCATTGATCGAATTTTCTCAAACATCTGTCATAACCCAATGATTTTCTTGTGCCCGAAAACGATAAAATACAAAATTTAGTCGAAATTGCGCGAAACGTTGTCTAGATAAAATTAGAACGACCCAAAAGTGGCCCACTAATCGAAATTTCTCGAACATGTGACCTACCCCAATGATTTTCTCATGCCAAAAATATGTTGTATACAAAATTTCGTTAAAATCGACCCACCCATTCTTTAGATATAGCTTAACCTTGACCCATTAAGGCCCACAAATGACCCTTATAATCGAAAGATTTCGAATATGTGACTTAGTCCATTAGTTTTCTCGTTTCTAAAAATTGTTACATACAGAATTTTGTTAAAATTGATCCTGCCGTTCTTTAATTATATATAGCTTGACCCAGACCCTTTATGATCCAAAATGACCCATTAATCGAAATTTTTCGAACATGTAACCTAGTCCAATGATTTTATCGTGCCAAAAAAATGTTGTATACAAAATTTCATTAAAATCAATCTACCTGTTCTTTAGATATAGCTTGACCATGACCCATTATGACCCATCATGACCCACAAATGACCCTCAAAGTCGAAATCTCTCAAACATGTGATTTAGCCCATTAGTTTTCTCATGTCAAAAAACTGTTACATACAAAATTTCGTTATAACCCATCACGCCGTTCTTTAAATATAAATAGCTTGACTCAGACTCTTAATGACCCAATATGACCCCATCTGACCCAAGTCAATGATTTTCTTGTGCCCGAAAATGATAGAATTCAAAATTTAGTCAATATTGCGCGAGACATTGTCTAGATAAAATTAGCATGACCAACGACCCACTAATTGAATTCTGTCTAACACATCTCTTTACCCAATAATCTTCTTGTAATCCAAAACGATTAAACACGAAACTTGGTCAAAGTCGTTAGAGCCATTTTTTTAGATAAAATTGGTTTAACCCAAAATGACCCAAAAGTGACCCACTAACTTAAATTTTTGGAACATGCAACCTAGCCCAGTAGTTTTCTTGAGCCAAAAAATGTTGTATACAAAATTTCCTTAAAATTGATCCGCCCGTTCTTTAGACATAGCTTGACTATGACCCATTATGACCCGTCATGACCCATAAATTATCCTTATAATCGAAATCTCTCGAATATGTGACCCAACCCAATAGTTTTACCATGCCAAAAAAAATTGCTGTATGCAAAATTTCATTAAAATCGATCTTGCCGTTCTTCAAATATAAATAGCTTGACCCAGACATTTTATGACCCTTTATGACCCAGTAATTGAAATTTCTCGAACATGTGATCTAGCCCAATAGTTTTCTTGTGCCAAAAAATGTTGTACTCAAAATTTTCTTAAAATTGACTCTCCCGTTCTTTAGATATAGCTTGACCATGATCCATCATGACCCACAAACTATCCTTATAATCTATATCTCTCAAACATGTGAGATAGCCCATTAATTTTCTCGTGTCAAAAAACTTACATACAAAATTTCATTAAATTTGATACTGTCGTACTTTATATATAAATAGCTTGACCCAGACCCTTTATGACCCAAAATGACCCAGTAATCGAAATTTCTCGAACTGAGATCTAGCCCAATAGTTTTCTCGTGCCAAAAAAATGTTGTATACAAAATTTCGCTAAAATCGATCCACCTGTTCTTTAGATATAGCTTGACCATGACCCAATATGACCCATCATGACCCACAAATGACTCTAATAATCGAAATCTCTCGATCGTCTAACTTAGCCCATTAGCTTTCTCGTGTCCAAAAACTGTTACAGGCAACATTTCGATGAAATTGATTCTGCCGTTCTTTAAATATAAATAGCTTGACCCAGACTCTTAAAGACCCAATATGACCCATTAAATTTTTTTCTCGAACATGTAACCTAGCGCAATGTTTTTCTCGTGCCCGAAAACCATAGAATGCAATTTTTAGTCAAAATTGCGTGAGAAAATCTCTAGATAAAAATAGCATGACCCACAATGACCCCAAAAATGACCCACTAACTGAATTTTCCCGAACATGTTACCTAACCCAATGGTCTTCTTGTAATCCAAAACGATAAAATATAAAATTTGGTCAAAATCGTTAGAGCCGTTTTTTAGATAAAAATGTCTTGACCCATAACGACCCAAAAATGACCCACTAATCGAAATTTTTCGAACATGTGACCCAGCCCAATAATTTTCTCGTACCAAAAAACGAATGGATACAAAATTTCCTTAAAATCCATCCAGCCGTTCTCTAGATATAAATAGCTTGATCCTGACCCATTATGACCCAAAATGACCCAATAATCGAATTTTCTCGAACATGCGACCTAGCCCAATGGTCTTCTCGTGCCCGAAAATGGTAAAATCCAAATTTTTGCGAAAATCGTTAGAGCCGTTTTTGAGATAAAATTTACCCACACACACACACACACACACACACACAATTTTTGCTCGCATTATAGTATAAGATAATAATGCATTGTAAATAATACGTGTTTAAAAAAAAAGAAAAATAGTTATTTTTTTTTTAATATTGTGTAGGATCATCGTTACATTTTATAACAGCACGATCTCGCTTTGTCAAGCTAGCTACAAGTGGTTTCCTATGTTTTCTGTCCAGACATGACCATGTCGACTCTATAATGGAAAGAAGCTCAACTTTGTTTTTGGCAGCAATATCATTCAGTCTTTTTTTATTATATACCACGAATTCTGTATTGAATTTAAATCCGGCAAATTAGCCAGCTAGGAAATACGTTAATTTGATGTTGGCTAATCAAATTCTTGGTTGACACTGAACTGTGTGAAGATGGCTAAATCATGTTGGAAAATAAAATCATCACCACACAGAACTTCCAACGATGGAATCATGAAATACTCAAGGATTTCTTGATATATCTCAGAATTAATCCTTACGTTAACCATACATATAGCCTTCCAGGACTATCTGTAGTCTTGCAAGCCCATACCATTACACTGGCTTTAAATTTCACTGATCGTTTCCTGTAGTCCTTATCATATGCTTCTTGCTTCATTCGCCATACAAGAACACTTTGATTACCATATGTTAGTGATGGGCGATTCTGGAAATTTTGAGAATCGATTAAAATCGATATCGTATAAAACAACATCGATCATAATAAGAATCGATTTCTCAGTTCTAGAATCGATACTAGAATCGATATTTCGATATTTAGGTTCACACAGAGCAGATCCAAATTACTAATTCCAAAACTTAGACAATCAGCAGGACCGTAATTACCGCCTCCCGCCCCCCATCCCCATTTAGGGAGGCATAGAATTAAGCTATTGCAGATTTTAGAGTCGGATATTAAGAATTTTAAATTTTAAAATGATTGTCACTTATGGTTTTCACTTACACAAAAACTTTGACAAATTTGAGAGACATAACTCAACTAATAACAACACTGAGTAACTTGGCATTAAACCGAGTATAAAGAATGCCAAGAGCGTGTAACTAGGACGGGGAACAAGGATATAGACAAAAAAAAACTTTTTTTTTTCTAATGCCAACCAAATGTTACGCGAGATAGTTTGGAAGAACATAAAATATGCCCGATTCTCAAGGGGGCAGGTAACCCCTACTCTTGACGGAAAGGCGACCATAGCCCGAATGTATCTTTTGTCGAAGTTTCAAAATGAGGATTTATAATAAAATAGAACGAGAATTGGACATTTTAAAAATTGCATGCATACTTTGAACGGCCCATTTTGTAAAGATTGGCGAGGAAAAGGGGGGGGGGGAGGCGAGGGATTAGAACGGACGAACTTGAAAAAAAAAAAAAAACATAATTAACTAATAACCCAAATAACTGAGCTTCTAAACAAAAATATAGTGTTTAACTTAGTGTTGAATTCATGGGGTGGCCCGCGGGGAACATGCACTCTTTGAAACTATAAAGAGTGCCAAGAGCATGTAACTAGGCGGAGAGAGAGGTAGTAACAGAAAAAAAAGAGGAGATAAAAGCTTTATAACGATATGTTACATGAGCTGGTGTGGAAAAAACAAAAAATATGCCTCCCCCCCACCCAGGGGGGCAAGGTGAATCCCAAACGGACAAAAGGGCGACCCCGGCCCAAATGTATCTTTTGATGAGGTTTCAAAATATGTATTTATAACAAAATAGAACGAGGATTAGACTTTTTAAAAATCGCAGTCATAATTTGAACGAACCTGTAAGTTAAAATTGGTGAGGAAAGGAAGGGGGGGGGGGCGGACGAACGGTAAGACGGACGAACATGGAAAAAAAAAAAAAAAAAAAAATTGTGGCACTCTGAGAGTGCTAATAGAAGTGAAACCTTGAACAATTACGTGTGTATTTTTGAATCGTTAAGATATATAATTTTGAATCGCCAGGAAATACTTTTAAATGAATAAAAAAAGGTTCTATAATATTAAAGAACATATTAATGTCTATAAAAAAAAAACCGCGCGATACCATATGTCCAGCTATTGTAGTTAACTCACTATAACTACTTTCTTACATTTTAAAACGCGATAAATACATCAACCAAAATTAGATCATACTATCGATACCTTAATCCTTATCCAAATAAATCATTTTGTATTAATGCCTGTTACAATATCTGTAGATTACTTTTTGAATTATTCAAATCGGACATTCCATTCAAAAGATATTATGAATTTAAAGATGACAATCTAAAGAAATAATAGCGCTGCTGAGTACTCGGTGGCCAATATGCTTAGGGATTACGTGTGCAATCAAACGATTGCGGGTTCGAACCCCAATTTCGCTAATATGTATCAATGTTTTTTTTGTTTTTTTTAAGTTTGAAAAATTAAAATTTTAACACATTATGGGTCCGTAACGTGACCTGAAATGATGGGAGAAAATTTCTTTTGCTAGATTTGTAATGTATGAAGCATAAGCTTTCAATAGACATATTGTATGAAGGAAAACCCCCTCTGCCCCCCCCCCTAAAAAAAAGGTCCTATAAGGAAAAACCGGGAAAATGGAAAAGCAAAAAAAAAAAAAAAAAAAACGGCGAGAAATGTTTAGCTATACTAGAATTTTTCTTATCACTGTAACTCCTATAGAGGCAAAGTTATAGCCTTTTAAAGATTGAAATGAAGTGAAGAAATAAGCAAAATTAGGTGAGTAATCGACAGGGAGGGGGGGGGAAGGGTCCACAGCTCTGGGGGTGCCATGTAGCTTAAACTTTTAAGTTAAAAATGGTAGAAAATTAAATGAGCGAAATTTTAAGGTGTATATTGGAAGAGGGTGCAAGCCCCCCCCCCCCTCAAAATTTTTTTTGTTTCTTTTGAAGAAACAAAAAAATATGCCCCCCGGCGGAGCGCAGACAAACCCCAAACGTTCGGAAGGCCGACCCTTTATTTATCTTTTGTCAAGGATTTAAAATGTGGATCTAAAATAAAATAGGCCGAGAATTGGACATTTTTAAAACTGTATGCATATTTCGAACGGCCCTGTAAGTTAAAACTGACGTGGAAGGGGGGATTAGAAGAGACGAGCGTGAAAAATAAAACATAATAAACTAATACTTCAAATAACTAGACTTCCAAACAAAAATATAACGATTTAACCTAGTATCGAATTAATGGAGTGGCCCGCAGGGGATTACCCCCCCCCCCCAGAAGTTATAAGATTTATGCTTTTTAATGCACAAATTGCGATTCCCCCTCTCTTACAGAGCTGTAAAACATGATACTTTCCTCCGGAGTCGCAGAAAAATACCTGCATTCAACGCTAATTTAGCCTAGAAAAAAAAGAAAAAAAATCGAAATCGAATCTAAAGATCGACATCGAATCTAAAGATCGACATCGAATCTAAGATCGACATCGAATCTAAGATCGACATCGAATCTAAGATCGACATCGAATCTAAAGATCGAAATCGAATCTAAAGATCGACATCGAATCTAAAGATCGACATCGAATCTAAAGATCGATCTTAGGGGCAGAATCGATTTTACATTTTTACTTTCTTTTGTAACTTTACAAGAAGAGTGTATTAGATTCGTGAAAAATTTTGACTTCCCGTTTTTGATGGATTTATATATTTTAGAAGGTCTTTAACACGATTTCATGGTTTTTAAGAAATATCTGTCTGTGGGTGTGTCTGTCACTCTGTGAGTCTGTATACGACAAAAATTTCTGACCGATCTATCTCAAGAACAAATGCACGGAATTCCACAAAATTTTAGATTTAGTTTGACCTTGATATAAACTGAATCTAATTAATTTTTGGTGCATATAGCCTAACAGGTGGCGCTGCTATGCTGCATTTTTTGCGATTTGCGCAACAGCTATATCTGAATAACGAATGAACGGATTTTCATCACATTTTAGATCCAGTTAGTCCTTGACATGAATTGATGTTTTTTGCATTTTGGTGTATATAGCTTCTCAGATGGCGCTGCTATACTGAATTTTTCACAAATTCCACTCAGCGCGATGGCAAAAAAAGGTGGGGGGGGGGGAAGAAAGCGGTCGTTCCGAGCACGGAAATTTAGGGGACGTCAAATTTTTACTACTAACATCACTTTTAGCTTATCACAAGAAAAAGTTAATAGGGGGGGGGGGGGCTAAATTGGAACTTTGAACCGGGCGTAGTTCTCTTTTCGCACGCCCCTGTTTCCATTTTAGCTTTATCTCAAGAACTAATGCACGGACTTTCATAAAAATTTAGATTCAATTAGTCCTTGATATTATTTTATGCTAATTACATTTTGGTGGAAATCGCTTAAGAGATGGCGCTGCTGCACATACTGCATTAATCATGATTAACGCAATAGCGCTATCTCAAGAACGAATTTTCATCAAAATTCAGATTCAGTAAATCCCTGACATAGATTAGTGTTATTTAGTTCTTGGTGTAAATTGCCCAACAGGTGGCGCTGAATGCTGCATTTTTTATGATTTCGCAATAGCTGTATCTCGCGCTTTCATGGATTTTCATCAAAATTCAGATTCAGCTGGTACTTAATAAAAATTTATCCTGATCAATTTTTGGTGTACATCACTCCACAAAAACGCTATTTTGCAGGGGGGGGGGGGGGTTCTGAGGTTTCTTTAATTCTTCTATCTTAGAAACTAATACACTGAAATTTTGGAATTGGCACATCCGTCTATTTTATCTTCGACTTTTGAAGGAAAATGAAAATTATATTACCTTCAGAGAAATCGATTAAAAATTTTAAAGTATCGATTAAATCGAGTTGGCCGTAGTATCGATTAAATCGATTTAAAAAATCGAAATCGCCCATCACTACCATATGTTAAGCAAAACACATTTTCATCACTAAACAATGTACTTTTCCAATCATTCAGACCCTCCATAACAGCCTTTTTTTGCACCACTTCATTCCCTCCCTTTTTTTTTAATAGTCATGAGAGGCTTTAGTACACGAGATTGAATTTTTTGAGAATCACAAATTTATCTCCAAATTTATGTAGACGTTCTTAATATTGCAGATTTATTCACAGACTACCCGCTCTTTAGCTTTCTAATATTCACTCAAAATTTAATATTTTAGTCTTTACTTTCTTCAGCAGTATGCAAATTTATAAAGACATTAAACATTGTTCTTTTTCAATTGTACTTTCACTGAAATAAAGCTCAATGCAATTCCAAATACAAATGAAATAAATTATTTTATTTTTTTTACTTGGAACTGTAAGTTTTGATTACATCAAAATTTGAAAATCTGCAACTGTCGTCAATGGAATAGTTTCAGAAAAATATCAGGCGTGCTGAAATGGTGTACGCGAAGATACTTGACGCTGCATTATGGTATGAATTAAAATTAGAACTTCGCGAACAGAAGTAATTTTGTTTCACTATATATAAAAACCTATTTTAAATCGAAATAGTTGAAATTAAACAGAAGGTAAAATATAGGAATACGCCAATTGTAAGAAGATTCATCTATAATATTTAATTAATAATGAAATAAATACGCAAATATTTTTACAAATCTTTATTTTACTCTTTCTAATTTTGCGCCCTTAGGATTCGTGCGCCTGGAGCAGTTTGCTCCAACTGCTCCTCGGTAGCTACGCCCCTGATAACAGCGCCACCTCTCAAGCGATTTACTCCGAAAACTAATAAGCTCCAATTTATATCAGGAACTAACTGAATATAAAATTTTATGAAATCCCGCACATTATTCCTTGAGATAGAGCGCCCACAAAATTTGTATCACATACAGACAGATTCACAGACTCATTTACAGGCATTTTATAAAAACATGTTTTTGATATCTCTGCTCCCCAACGCTTGTAAATCCGTCGAAAACCGGAAATCGAAAATTTTCACGTACCAATATTTCCAATACTCTCTTCTTGTAACGATAGAAGAAAATAAAAAGGACAAAACTGATGTTGAATGGGTAGATTACAAATTTAAAATCCTCCCAACTTTCTTCTATCTTATACGTACATTTTATTATTTCAAAATTTAGTTACACATGTTAATGCGTTAATATTATTAATTCAATGCTATACCAACTATGATTTTCATCTTAAATTTCTGCTTCAGGCAATAAATCGGAGTAAAAACAAGTTTCCGTCTCTGCACGAGCCGATAAACAATGGAAAGACAGGCAGAATTTTTTTTTTTTTTTTTTTTTCAAATTCAGGGAGGATCTACTCGCCATATTCAAAAATAATCATGCACAAAAAATTTCATTCAATTCTATGCATAACTTCTTACACTTTTATGGGTTAAAAATATTGAAAATGGTACAAAAATCGCTATTGCAGCGCCCCATTCTGGCGGATTTTTTTCAAATTCAAGGAGGATCAATTAGCCATAACTGAACACTTACACAAAAAATGTGGTTCAATTCGATGCATAATTTCATACACTTTTAGTCGGTACAATATTGAAAATAACACAAAAAATCGCTATTGTACCGCCCCCTTCAGGCGGATTTTTTTCATAATTGAAGGAGGACCTGCTTGCCACAGCCAAAAACATTCACAAAAAATTTGGTACAATTTGATAAATATATTCATACACTTTTTGATGTTAGAATGGCGACATACGGATACACACATAGACACACAGACACACGGACAGACAGACATTTTGTAAAAAACATGTTTTTTTTGAATCTCTGACCCCTAAAACTTGTAAATCCATTGAAAACCGGAAGTCGAAAAATAATTTCAAATAAGTAAATAAGTCAAATAGACCTCTCTCCCCGATGGGGCGTAAGCCACCCCAACCCCCCATGTTGGAAATGAGTGTATTATTCAGTGATTATTCATTCAGAACCACAATAAGGCTTTTTTATATATGGGTTACTGGGGGTTTTTTACGTAAAGAATACCAGAACTTCGGTGTCATTAAGTAATTTTATAAGTAGGTTACTGAGTTACTAAAAAGAATACTTGGGCTTGAATTATGACGATATAATTCTTCTATTTATTCGTAACGCATCGTACTTATTCTTTCATACATTGTTCAATTTTTGTCAGTGGACAGCTATAGAATTTAAATCAAAATAAATAAAATGAGGTCATTATTCTGGCAGTCAGGAATTGACTATTTTCTAAATTAGCAACCTGTCACAAAATGTGATGCACCAGACTCATTTAGATGTTATAAGATAGGGTTGGGGCGGGAGAAAGAAAATTGTCTTTTTTTTTTTTAAATATTCCACACAATAGTTTATTTGTGAAAAGATATTGTTCAATGCTTATTGTTTGAAAAACTCATCAGCTTAGCTCCAGTAAATTAGCCCAAATATTGACTGAATTTTTGAAGAATTGTTTTTAAGTAATTGATAACAATAAAAAGTTCAGTTGTAAAAATGGTTATATTATTATATCGAAGTGTAATTATTAAGCGTGTATTTATAGTTGGAATGCTCAAATAAATTGATTAAATGAAGTTAAAATGGGATATTTAAATCAAAATAATACAAATAATAAAAATAAACATAAATTAACCTGTTGGTGCTTTGCATTGTTTTAACAGTTCTCATCTTTATCTTGAAAACATTCAGAAATAAGAGAAAATATGTGGAATATAGAGGAAAAAAAAACCGTTTCTTAATAGAACCCCCCCCCCCTTTCTTTTTTATAAGGATTCAATATTTATTTTAATCCTGCAGTGCTCGCATGGCATATTGTTACGTTAAAGGTCGCGCGACGTCTGACATACGCCAGGTATGTTTTTGCTTTACTAAAATACACTATACGGCCAAAGGTGACCAGCCACTTGCGATTTTAGACATTTTGTTAAATATCTAGAAAAATACACGAGAAATTATCCTAAAACTCTATTTGTGTAAACATAATACTACAGATCATACATTTCCGTCAAGATTTTTTCCCCGAAACTCTATAGGGGATCGTCAACAAATTGAAAAAGAACGAATATATTTTGGATAACCCTGTAAAAACTAATGTAGCTAAAGTGTTCAAACTGTAGATTATGATTAAGTGACTTATTGTAATAATTTGTATTCATTTTTATGCGGATAGCATGCATACTCTTAGAGAAAATAAGGTTTTTATAAAAACAGTTCCAAATTTTTCCAAGTTTTTTACTTATAATTTTCTGAATTCTTAATATAAAATAAAGTTCTTTTCTGAAAATATGACAAACAACATTATACATAACACCTGTAATCAGAATTTAAAAAAATAATAAAAATTGTATGAAAAATGAGCAGGTTTACTAAATAAATTTTCATTGCGCATGCGTAAACGCTAGCAAAGTTTCATTTGCATATTATGTTAGCTAGATGTATAGAGCAACTTTTGTGAAAGTTTCAAAAACATAGCTTGAAAATTCTGAAAGTGATCGTTAATAGAATAAGCTAAAAATCTACTATTTCCCAAAATGATGCAAAAAGATGAGGGACTGTATCCATTTATCCATAGTATAGAATACACAATATACACGTATTACTACATTTGGATACAACCTCTCATTTTTTTGCTACATATTGGGAACAACGGATTTAAAGCTTATTCTATTGACGATCACTTTCAGAATTTTCAAGCTATAATTTTGTAATTTTCACAAAAGTTGCTCTATACATCTAGCTAACACAATATGCAAATGAAATTTTGCTAGCATGCGCAATGAAAAATTTTCTGACTATTTTCTTTGTTACTTTTTTTGAAAAATGAATTAATGATATACATCTGTTCACATTCTGCAAACTCAATCAATCTCTTTCCTCTTTCATTACGCCTCCCCCCCCCCTTATATCCATGATATCTTACTGATAAATTACATCCCCCCCTCCCAATTCTAGCATTCCAGTCTTCCATTATTAATTTTATGTAGAAATTTCCCCTTTGATGCATTGATATTACTTCTTCATAGAAATGCTCAATTTTTTTCATCGTTATAACTTGTTGGTGTATTAACTTGGGTAATTTGCGGCTTTTTAAAAATTAATTTGAAATTTTTTAAATTAACAAACATTTTATCTCATCGAGTTTAAAAACATACAACACACATGTTGACAATCCTTTCTTATATACGATATACGAAGTTGTTTGCCTTTTCGTCTAACATTTCTAAGTTTTCAAAAACGTATGCTATTTGGATGGCAGAGTAAAATAATAATAATAATAAAAGAATCGATTTATTTCTAATCAGGTTTTTTGAAAGCTTTGGAAGGAATAGTCGATATAGCAATAGAAGAAATAAAGAGACTAACCTCCAATTATTATCTACAAGGTAGAACCCGTCGAATTTCGACGAAAGAAAATGTTTAAAAAGGAACTGTTTCATTGATTTATAATAAACCCACAAAATTAGTTACAGTAAAAAATACACCTAAAAGTAAGTCTAACTCTTAAAGAAACGAAATTAGCAAAATACTATTTCTATAAAACTCAGTTATAGAAATTGTTAAAAATTAAAATTTAATCGTACATGTAAGCAGTAAAAAAAATATAAAAAATCTGTTATAAAGTTATCAATTTAGGTTCCTATGCTAGTATTCCAAAATGAAAAAAAGCAAAATTTATTCCACTTTGACTCCATCATAGAATTTATTTCCCGTAATATCTAAATCCGACATCATTTTCATCATATCAAAATTTACAAATGCCTATTTCGTATCTGTATTCACCATTTCAGAAAAAATTGGCATTTTAATTTAATCATTTGTTTCAAAACTTGAAGTCACAATGCTATTGGCTGAAACAGATATTAAACTGTTGATATTCTTTTACGTGTAAATCAAATTTTCTAAATGATATCAAGAGTCACCGGGTTTTATAATAGAAGATATTTAAATTTCCATTTTTTCACTTTTAATGAGAAAATGGCAACATAAAGATACAGTATTCAATTTCTTCCCTTTCTTTTTGGTTAGTTGGTAGGTTGGCAAATACTGAGACGTATCCTACTACCCGTTAGGGAGGCCTTTTTCCCTTTCTTCCTTTGCTTTTAATAGAAATGAGTAATCCTGTTGCCACGATTAGAAAAGCGGTATTAAAAACTATTACAAAATTAATATTTCAAAAACAAATTAAGATACAGATTTCAAACAAATTTCATTTAAAAAGTACATTTTTTTCCCTATACGATGGTATAAAAATTGAAAATGTACGATATTTAGAAGTATAAAAATTTGTAGTAGCAAAAATTGCAATACCGTAGTTTGATTTAAAATTTTAAACTGCAATTTCGGGTTTGCAAATTTCTCTACTGCAATTTTTATACTCCTAAACATTACACATTTTAAATTTTTATACCGTCGTATAGAGAAAAAAATGTACTTTTAAATGCAATTTGTTTGAAAGCTAATTTATTCCTAACATGTTAATTTTTTTATAGTTTTTAGTACGAATTTTGTAATTGTGGCAACAGAAATACGACATTTGCTTTTAAAATTTATAAAAATTGAAATGTGCGCATGTAAATTTTTAGAAGATGAAAATTATGCTGGGTTTAGATTTCACGTGAAATTCTATAATCGTGTCAATTTGATCAGGCCCGGACTGGCTCCTTTGGGGGCCCTCGGCTACAGACTGAAAAGGGGCCCTTTACGTAAAATTTAGCGAAAACGAAATATTATATTTTATTTTTAAATTTAGGCTTGGATGGCAAAAAACCACATTTAGGCTATTTTGTCACTTGGAAAATAGTTTAATAAAATATAAGCTTTTTGTAATGTTGATAACTTACTTTCACAATATACCGGGTGTCCTGAAAAGGACTGAACGATTTTAAAAATCAATAACTTGCAAACTTTTACAGATATTTAAAAAATTCTTGCACGAGAATCATCTCAAAGGTCAAAAGTTTTTTTCCTGCGATTCTGGATTTTAGTTCGAATTGCAAACAATAGATGGCGCTGAGAGCGCTAGGTGCGGTGTTGAGATGGATATTGACGTCACTTGGTACTGAAGCAAAATAAGGAGTTTAAGGCTGTGGAGTGGGTCTCGTTTGACAATGCAATCTTGCTCTTAGGGCCCGATTTTGAACTTTTGTTTATTTGTTTTTATTGAACAACATACATTTGACCTGTGCACTCGACATGAAGCCCGATTTTGGACTCAGTCGGTATAATTTCAATGAAATGTGTTGTTGTCATGGAAAAAATAAATCCTTTTATATAATAGCAGCGATTGGAAACTGGAAATGAATTTAACGAGCAGCATGTGAGTTTTGCAGACGATTTTACATTTAAGAAAGCCGTATTTTCTCGGATTAAATTACTTTTTATCATCTAATTTAAAGAATACTTTGTGCATCATCCTTCTATAGTAAAAAAAAAACTAGCCTTAAAAGGAATGACTCCTGGAATGATGCTGATGTGGAAGATTTCCGGAACTAACGAATCCGGGTTGTCCACTCCTTCCATGAGTCGAATAGACCAATCAGGAAAGAGCTCCGTCTATGCATCGCCATATGGGTTACCATAAAGAGAGGAAAGGTTACCATCGCCAAAAATCGCCAAGTTTGTCGCCAACTTGGCGATATATCGCCAAATTTGGCGACCAAAATTAGTTGTCAAAAGTGACGCCAACTTGGCGATAACTGTAATATTTCGCTAAATTTTTAATTTCTTTACAACACCAGTCGTTTGATACATCATTTGAGAGGTTTGCAACTGCTGATTCATATAATGGATGTCTTGTGTGTTATACCCCATTCTGCTCCCCAGGGGGGACACATTTTTAATTTCTTTACAACACCGGTCGTGTTACACAAGATTTGAAAGGTCTGCAACTGCTTATTCATATTATGGATGTCTTGTGTGTCACCCCCACACTCTGCTCTCCAAAGGGGGGGGGGTCACATTTTTAATTTCTTTACAACACCAGTTGTGTGACACATCATTTGAAAGGTCTGCAACTGCTTATTCATATTATGGATGTGTTGTGTGTCATCCCCCACTCTGCCCCGCAGGGGGGCACATTTTTAATTTCTTTACAACACCAGTTGTGTGACACATCATTTTAGAGGTCTGCAACTGCTTATTCATATTATGGATATCTTGTGTGTAACCCCCCCCCCCCTCTGCCCTCAGAGGGGGCGCATTTTGTAATTTCTTTACAACACCAATTGTGTGACACATCATTTGAAAGGTCTGCAACTGTTTATTCATTTTATGGATGTCTTGTGTGTCACCCCCACTCTGCCCCCCAGGGGGGCACATTTTTAATTTCTTTACAACACCAGTCGTGTGACATCATTTGAGAGGTCTGCAGCTGCTTATTCATATTATGGATGTCTTTTGTGTCGCCTCCCACTCTGCCCCCCAGGGGGGCACATTTTCAATTTCTTTACAACACCAGTCGTGTGACACATCACTTGAAAGATCTGCAACTGCTTATTCATACCATGGGGTATTGGCGAGCGCAGCAAGCAGGGGTAGCCAATAATTTGGAATCGCGAAGCGATTACGCGGGGGGTTGGCGAGCATAGCGAGCAGGGGGGCGGGGCCCCCTAGTATTTTAAAATAAAGTGAAACGATTTAGTAGTTTTTTTTGTTGTTGTTGTTAAAAATTAATCAATTGTGCTATTTTAAAAAATTTGTTATATTCTAAGAAATGCTAGTTTGTTTTAAAGAAGTTCTTTAGTAGAGTTTTATGTATGTTGTAAAAAAATTGCGGAAATGGTTTATTCTTTAGAACAAAGAATATTCATAGTATAAACATTGAAAATTTGGTGCAATAGCTGTTGCACTCTTTTGTAAAAATACCCAAATACAAAATTTATAACGATTATGTATATTAAATTCATGGTAATAGGGAAATAATACTACCTCCACCTTAAATGAGTCATAATCATAATGACAACCTAGAATCATCACCTATCATTGGATATCATTGAATTAGTCACGCAGAATAGGTTTTAATAGAATGAAGAAAACATTTATTAATATCCTTTTAAGCTTTGATTCACTTTTCATAAAACTTTAAATGAGTAACGAAAATTCTGCAACGAGTATATATATTATAATTCAAAGCATTCTGCTGGGTAGTTTTTGCGCTATTATGTGCGGACAGATAAAAGAACATTCCAGATGACGAATATAGGAGCTACATATATAATTATCCTCATAGAACATAATGCAATGGCATAGTTCTGAGTGTCTGTGTAAATGAATCGTGAATTATGCATAGTTTGTTTACAATACTCAACACGGCATAATAAATCTTATTAACATATATCACTTACAGACCAATTCAATTATTTCAACGCAAGTTAGAGTTTGGAAAGACAGACAGGCAGACGGCTAACTAAAAAGAAGTCATAAACTTTTTAAACTATGTTGGAAAGCGTTAAAAACACATGTTAAGCTGAAATTTGACATTTAGCAATTTATTTAAATAGACGGAAGCATATTTGAACTCTTTTGTATAGCCCTGTACTTTTCCTACTATCTTTAAATACACGCCATTTATCTAGTTAAAATCTATTTAAAACCGAAACATGCTTTAAACTAATGAAATCACACTTCCAGAGATTACCATCCAGAGCCGGCTATTAATCCAATTTTTGAGTGCCTCTGTATATCATTTCATTTCTATTCTTTAAACATATCGTAATATACTTAAAGCTGCTCAACGTAAAAAATGCATAACTCATTTACAAACCACCTTTAATATATTTACTTACACACTTAGTAAGGAGTGCGAATTCTTTTGTGTAGCACTGTATATGATTTGCACCAATTATATACACAGAGTAACATGCAAAAATGTAGTGAAACTTTAAAAAAATCATATCAAAACTTAAAACTTCAAGCAATTATCGTTAGCGTATAGCATTTTTGATGCAGCATGGTTTCCGAAATCTTTTGTGTGTCCCTATAAATATTTCATATTTTCTATTACACAGTAAGAAATTCGTAGTAAACCTAAGTAACTTATAACAATTTTATTATATGTGTAACAAAATTAAAGTATGCCGCAAAGTATGTTCCCTTCTATACCGTTATATTACATAATTATTTTGTGTGGCCCTGTAAATGAATAATAACTATTCTTTGTGCAGCATATTCTACATCATTTGTATTTCAATTTAATTCATAAATGCTTGTTAATTTCATTATGTTCGGACGAGTGTAATATCATCAAAAAGCACTTGAAACTTTTTCCCCTGTTGGCCACAATGTAACGGAATACTTTTGACTGTCCCTGTATTGGAAATACACATCCGATATTCATAAAATTTGAAATAACTGGATAAAATTCTTCAATAAATATGTATTTAAAATTTCAAACAAATCGACAGAGTAATTTTTGCACTGTTATATGAGGAGAGACAGACGGACGGACGCACCAGAGACGAATATAGGTGATATGCATTTTTATAATTACTAATGTATATAAAAAAAGCTAAATTTAAAAGCGCATGCCGAAATTGAAAACGCACTTCCAGCAGTTATTACTTAAAGACAGTGCAGTAACCGGTTTCTTTTTGTGTGCCCCTGTAAATGAACGCTAAATGCTATAAATACCAAATACTCTATTCTATCATAATCATCTTATACTGAAATTCAGTGATTTATATCAGTTTCAATACATTTGAAATAGTGTATTTCATTAATATACACTGCAAGTGATTTTTCCCCCATAGACTATGATGTGATGCAATCTTTTGGGTGTACCTGTAAATTAACTGTTAATCCCACATGCTTAAAATACAATACAAGACATGACTAGGTGACATAAAAAAGGTTTAAAAGATAAATAAGTAGATAAATAAGATATCCTGTTCTCAAAAGTACTTACATTCTTGGAATGTAAAATAAATAAATAAATAAATAAATAAATAAATAAAATAAATAAATAAAAGTCGGTAATTCGAACGTTGTTGTTTCACGCATTTCGATTTCAAAGTAGTCGTACCCATGAAAATAATATTTTTCTCTATTATTGCGCTGACGCCAGCAAAATCAAAATTATATGGATTGCATTCAAAATCGGACGGTAAAAGCAAAAGTTCATTTTTGAATAAGATCCACTCCATAGCTTTAACCTCCTTATTTTGCTTCAGTGCCAAGTGACGTCAATATCCGTCTCAATGCAGCCCCTAGCGCTCTCAGCGCCATCTATTGTTTGTAATTCGAACTAAAATCCAGAATCGCAGGAAAAAAACTTTTGACCTTTTAGATGACTCTCGTGCAAGAATTTTTTAAATATCTGTAAAAGTTTGCAAGTTATTGATTTTTAAAATCGTTCAGTCCTTTTCAGGACACCCGGTATATATTTATATTATTTTTATACACCATACCTAAACTAATTCCATGATAGAAAAAAAATAAGAATTAATCATTTTAAGTGGTTATTACTTAAAAATGAGCGTGAGGTATATTTTTAGTTTTCGGCAATCAAATGACTGTGTCGTAGTCATAATAATCTAAATCCTACTGTGACACCTAAGTAAATATTAAAAATGACATAACAGTAATTTAAAAAAGTGGGTACGTGTGATCGCAGATCGCTCAGAGTATTTCCTTTAATATGTCTTTCAAAACAATTTATCCTTTAATTAATAAATCCAAATTGTTGATTTATAATGATTAAATTCTTATATAGATGGTAGCATCAATAAATTTAAAGCAAAAGGAAGTTATTTATCTTAATTAAATTAAAAATGTTCAAATTAAATTATTTAAGTAAAATTCAAAATTGAAAATTCTTTAAAAACGCGAAATAAAAAGAAAAATAGCGGAGATATAAATAAAATTTGAAATTTTTAAAAACGAAAAAAAAAATGTTTAAACGAAATTTAAAATGCTGAATCGTTAATAAACCGCTCGTTTTTAAAATAATAAGAAAGTTGTAATTAAAAAATATATATATGAATATTAGTAATTAAAAAAATATATAAATTCTGAAATCGGTAAAAAGTAAGATTTTTTTTATTAATATTTTATCTTACTAGCGAACTGCAAAAAGGGTAAGTCACCATTTTGACGAAAGTGGTATCGTTGGAAAGATCTCATTGTGAGGAGTAAAAAACTCAATGGAACTATCCGTCGGAAATGAGTCGTTTTCGAGATATCCGACAATTTTTTGTACGTAGCTAGTGAACACTTACTGAGAAACCGCTAAAAATTTTGGTCTCGATTTTAACGAAAGTGGTATCGCTAAAAAGATTATCGGGAGGATTAAAAAACTCAATGGAACCACCCGTCGGAAATGAAACATTTTCAAGATATCCGAAAATTTGTATCACGTAGCTAATGCACACTTACTGGAAAACTGCATTAAGTTACATAAATTTTCGGCTATCTCGAAAATGACTCATTCCCGAAGGGTAGCTCCATTGAGTTTTTTACTTCTTAAAATGATATCTTTCCAACGACATCATTTTCGTCAAAATCGAGACAGCAATTTTTTGCGGTCCTCTGTTAGGTGTGCACTAACCCAGTATACATAAACTACGTGGCTTTAATCATCGGATATCTAGAAAACGACTCGTTTCCAATGGGTAATTCCATTGAATTTTTTACTCCTCTTAATGAGACCTTTCCAACGATACCACTTTCGTTAAAATCGGTGACTTACACTTCTTGCAATTCCCTAGTTAGTATGAAAACTTCAAATTCTGGTATCACGGTTCGAACTGTGAATATTCTGCTTACTAGTGAGTCTGTTTTCCTAAAAGTCTTTCACATACCTTTCCTTGAAGGACATAGCTGACGCTTTGTTTGTTTGTTTGTGTTTTATGCTGACCAATTATGTACACCTGGGATATATGCCAAAAGAGGAGGGGTGTCCTCAATGGGGGGTCTTTCTAAGGGAATCTAATCCGTATTTACGCAAGGAAATGCAAGGTTCGAAGATAACCACGGAAAACTCCGAACGGTTTGGCCGACGGTCGCGATTGGGTTCGAACCCAGCACCAACCGTCTACCAGTTTGGAGGTCAAAACCTCTCGTCCACTGATGGGGCCATAGCTAACGCAAATTGCCAACTCGTAACAGCTATATCTGGAGTACTACCTACCATCATGCTGAATATTATGCTATCATATGGGTCTTTTAAAATAATATTACAGAACATTGAACCTATAATTTGTTGCAGAGGTTTGTTTACAGCATATTTTACAGGAAATACACTATAGCAATATTAATGATTACTTACTTAGATTCTTAGATTTTCAACATTCAAATAAAGATTCATTAAAAATTTATTGTGTTTAATAAAAAAAAGAGTAAAGTTTAAAACATCATAACTCTTGAAGCTGTATAATAAAAAGTAGATTAATGAATATATTTCATTAATCATTAATTATATATCATTTTATCAAAGATTTTCTCAGAAACCAAAGGATCTACATTCCGATACATTTTTGAATTCATTTCTTTTCGGAAACTCATAATATTAGCAAGTGTTTTTATTCAGAAACTGTGTAATCGAATGACGTTATCCACTTTTTTTATACAAGCAATTTAAAAAAAGTTAGCGTTTTGATTTGAATTTCCGGAAGCGGCAGCATGGTAAAGGAAAAAAAATCTGGACCACGTTACAAGTGTCTCTTATACCTCTGCAAATAAATACAAATACCTTATTTACCAAAAAAGGAAAATGCTATATGATTCCAAATCCTTTCAATAGTCAGGCTTGTCAATTTTATTATACCTTTACAGTTAAAAATTAGTCAGAAAATGTGTCAAACTTTCACGTTGTTGAGCAGCGAATTAAAAAAAAAACCCTATAAGTATAGCTCCAAAGATTACGGTAACATAAGTTTAACATAAAGATGGTAACGGTAACATAAGTTGCCATTAGTATTTTTACAAATTATGTTGTCTGCCCAACAAATTTTGTGAACAATTAAGTTTACAAAATGTAAGACCTGGTTCGACTATACGTAGAAAAACAATGTACGCCTGATCTCGACCCTTCACGAGTCTGCTAAAAAGATATTAAGTCCGGATTAGACACAAAGTAACAGTCCGATGCCGATCTCTACTGTACAAGTTTCATTTCTGTTTTGATGTTGTCAAACTAGAATCGGCTCGTGATGCACACTTATACTTATTCTCGTTAAAGCCACAATCGTTGAAAATGGCTCATATTTCATCGTCTTTTCTGATATCGTTATAACTGGCTGGCAGGCCCGCTAAATTTTTTTTATCGGTTCGACCCGGCCCGTCAGAAAATTCGAAAACACCTCTCCAGGCTGGTTACGGGCCTTGGTCTATGACCGGGACTATGCAGATCTCCAGCCTACCTCAGAGACCTCTAGCGTTCCCATATAACATAGGCGTGCTGCACACGCTCCGAAAAATCTGTAAAGAATCGTAAGATGCGTTGACTGATAAAAATTCTGCAGAAACAATGTTGCCATCAAGCTACCTTTTGTAATTCGGACTTTTTGATTGCCACCACTTTTTGAAATTGTAAAATTCGTCTTACTTATTGACATATTTATTAAGGCGAAAACAAGGGAAATTTCGCCATTTGAAAAAATTGGTGTCAATCAAGAAATCTGACTTGGTGAAGGTATAGTTAAAAATTGTAAGACAATTGAAAAACAAGTTGGATGAATAAAACCAATTTGAAATTGGGTTTGAGAATGTGCCCCTTGCATTGGAAGGTTTAACTAAAACTGTATGAAAATCATATACTAATTTGAATGAATGAATCTCCGTTGAAATCTGGCCCACAAAATCCGAGAAAATAATTCGATTTTAATTTTGATTAACATAAATAAAATTCGTCGTTAACAGAACACATTAATAAGCTTCGATTAAGTTGGTAAAATGTTTTTAAATTATGTTTATATACTTCAATTTATAAATCAAAAGGTCTATTTGGCGACTTGGAGTCACATTTCTGGTATCAAACGAATATCTTTTATTTGTATACTAGCTGACCCGTCCGTTGATTTTTCCAAACGAAATTATTAAATAGGGGATGCCAAATTGATAGGAGCTTTAAACCGAAGTTATTTTATATATTTTGACATAAATGAGAATTATTGAACTTTTCTTTTGTATATGTACAACGTTTATTAATTAAGTCGATTGCCTAAATGTCACATAGTCTCTGATTCACCAATTTTCGGAAATTAGACGGAGGTGTCGGCAAGAAAATGATCTCTTTTTTAGCTTAGTTATTAATGAATGTTCATCCCTGTATGGTTGTTTCTCCGAACTTCTGCACTGTTACCATCAGATTCCTGAAAATCTCTGAAAGAAAATTTATACACGAGTTTAAAATATTTTTCTACATGTGCTCTGAAATTTTCGAATCGATATCTTAATTATTTTTTTTAATTTTCGCTGATTAGTGAAAATTCTTGATTTATTCCGTTTCAGCTATGTAATCAGTTTAGATGTGCGCTAGGTTTTTGTGAAAAGAAATCGCATTTTTTTATGAGTTTTTAATTAATATTCTCTACTAACTGCCAAAAGTTAAAAAATATGAGCAGCATGAGAACCAGGATTTGCTTTTGACTACCCTCACTCGAGTTTTCATACTTGCACGTATGGTAAATATTTCAAACCATTTCTGTCACATTTTTTTTAATCGATGACTTTTACTAATCTCTTGTTAATGGAATCTATCAGATCACGCAAATTACTCAAAGGATCAAAGATCAACACAATTTCAGCAGTTTTTAATACCATTCATGAAATCTAACTTAGAATTGAATGGTCGTCCATTTTTGTAAATATTTCAGGCTGAAATTCCCTAAGGATTTTCTGTTACATTTAGATTGGGGCTATGAGCTGGCCATTGAAGGTATTTCACCTGATTAGCATCCAGTCAAGATATAGTTAACTTTGAAAGATGAAGGGAAGCGTTGTCCTGATGAACTGTCCAGTCTCCAGTTATAAGAAGAGCAATGAGTAATAAATTATCGCCTAACATATCTTGATACATAACTGAATTCATTTTGTTATGTTTGAAAACAATTGGAGTGATTCTACAGGCAGAAAATGCAGCCCAAGCCATTATCGATTTTTTTTTTTTTTTTTTTTTTTTAACAATAGGTTTGTTGTTTAAAACATTTTTGATCGCTCGGCTTGTACATGGCAATTGTTCTTGAATTTGGGTAGAAAACATTTATTTATTTATTAGCCTCCGATGCTATTTCTTTCAGACAAGCTAAAAAATGTCGTGTCGTCAGCCCTGAATTTTCTACTCAACCGATTTTGATAATTATTTTTTTAAATGAAAGCTATTTATTTGTAGTTGTGCCCATTTTAGCTATATTTTTATTTATTTCCATTTTTATATTTTATTTTTAATTTTAAATGCCTTTTACGATATTTCTTAAATATGGTGGCAACTCAGTTTAGCTTTTCTCTCGATAATAAAAATTTATTTTCCATTATCACTTTCCACGAGTCAGAAGCTTTATTTCATCAGTGAACATGTCCTTGCATTTAAGTAGGGGAAAATTGTCTGTCCGACCCCGGGAGGAGGTGTGAGGTTCGGAGGAGGGAGGAGTGAACATCCTCCTCAAGCCTCCTCCTCACACCTCCTCCACAATCCTCCTCCTCCTCAATCCTCCTCCTCCACAATCCTCCTCCTCCTCATTCCTCCTCCTCCTCAATCCTCAAGGTTGTCTTGTAAGAGAAGGGGTTAAAAGGGGGGGATTAATTTTTTTTCGCGAAATTTGAATATTTTATGCTATAAGAGAGGGGTAAAAGGGGGATAAATTTTTTAAGTATACTACAGTACGAGCGGTTCTTTTGACTGTTGATTAAGAGAGGAATGATTCATATTAAATTAAAAATAGTAATTAATTAAAAGATAATTAAAAATAATGAGTGAAAAATAATGAAGGGACTTAGAATTTTTCGAGCGGTATTTTTTAGTCAAGTGTAGTACGTAGTGGAATTTAAGAAGTGAATAACAGCAATTAACGATAATTAGTAATTAATTAAAAAGTAATTAAAAATATTGAGTAAAAATAATGAAGGTAATAATTAAAAATGATAATTAAAAATAATGAGTAAAAAATAATGAAGGGAATTTTTCGGTGAACTTTAGTTTAAGGATCTATTTTTTCGATTTTAAGCCGAAATTTTGGGTAGATTGATTTTTTTTTTTTTTTTTTTTTTTTTTTTTTTTTTTTTTCACCGTGTTTTAAATAAGGGATTAAGCGGATATTTTGGGGATATAGAATGTTTTTTTCTGTACTAATGTACGAGTGGTTTTTAATTTTAATGTGGCGACTTAAAATTTTTCGGTGAACTTTAGTTTAAGGATTTATTTTTTGATTTTAAGTGGAAATTTTGGGTAGATTGATTTTTTTTTTTTTTTTTTTTTTTTTTTTTTTTTTTTTCCACCGTGTTCTTACATGATGAGTTAAGCGGGTATTTTGGGGGAAATTATTATTTTAGACTAATCATACACGAAGGATATATTTTTTTCTTTCGGGAGTTAATATTTTAATAAAGAACTATTTAAGAAGGGTTCATTCATGCTGAATTAATGAGTTAGTTTTTAAGGGAGTAATTTTGTTAAGATTGAATTATTTTTTCATTTTTTAGAGTTTTAAACGGATATTAATGTTAAATAGGGGGAACTTTAATTCTTTTTGCAATGAGATTAACGCGCGCTCGTCGACCTAACCGTACGGAGTTTGTAACTTATGTGTTAAAAAGCGACTCTCAAGTGTTTAAACAGGATTTCTACTCACGTCTTTCATGCAATCGAATTCTAGAAAGGATAGTGCATTCAAAAAGGTTATTAATAAAAAGAAGATAATTTAAAATTATGAGTGCGTGCTCGTCGACCTAACCGTACGGAGTTTGTAATTTTCTTTGAATCACGTGTGAATATTGGCTTAGACTATCTTAGAAAGACTTCCACCACCTTTATCTCTATCCACCGTCGTAAATAATACATGCTTGTAATGGGAATTTGGGAATAACAATTTTGAACATTTACAGAGGTGTGAAAATTATTAGAATAATTGTGATTTTTTCAGTTTTTCTTGATTAATATTATATATACTTGCAATGTTTCATGAAATGCAGTTTGATTTGTTGATCTAGTCAATTTTTAACTCCTTTATAACAGTTTTTGGGACATACTTTTGTTAAATGTTGCCATTTCTTAAAAAGAAAAATATTTGATCCAAAGTAATCAAATTGTTTGCACTGTATAACGAATTTGTTTGATTAACAAACCAATTTAAAATAAAATTTTAAAATTTTCTGCTCGCTCTGCGTGTATTATCTTTCTTTTCTTGAGTTGGAATCAGTATTATTTTATTCTTAAAACAAATATTTTTGCTGTTTTGCTTAGTTTATACTAATTAGTGGCTTATTTTCAATTGTCAAAGGATTATTGTGTGATTATGGGTATAGCAATTGATATTTCATCTAGAAAACTTGCTGATGTAAAGTGTCTCATCCAAGAAAATAACTATACACAGCACGAAATCGCTAAAACAGCAAAAATTCCGCAAGTATGTGTGAAGATCTTTCGCCTTCAAATGTGAATGTGAAAATTCTAGAGTAGGAAAACGCGGAAGGAAAAGTAAATTTACTGCAAGAACAGAAAGGAAATTAATTCAGAATGCTAAAACTAACAGAAGAGCAACTAATCATGAACTAAAAATCTCTTTCCAAGCGCATGGAGTAAATGTATGCGATTTTTCTATTCGTAGAAAACTTAGCTCAGCTGAACTCAGTGTTCATCATTGTCGAAAAAAGACTAAAATCATATCTACTATGGCAAAGAAGGGACTCACCTGGACAAAAATTGTGCAAAAACAATTTGGAATTGGCTGGAGCAAAAAGAAGAATATTAATTTCCCCTTAAATAATCAGTTGAACTTAAGTTGTTCATTTCTTTTCTTGGAATCATGTTTTTGGCATACTGAATAAAGATACAGAACTATTTATAAATTTCATTAAAATTTTCTTTATAAGAATATTTCTCTATAAATTACATACCTTAAGTAATTTTATATCCTTTAGGTATGTTTTTCTCATGAATCAATCTTTACGATATCAGGAGAAAACAGTCAATATGTCACAAGAAGTACCAATGAAGAATTTTCCATAAATTGCTTAGCACAAATGATTTAACATCCTACTAAATTTTTTTTTGAAACGTGATGTCTTCTCAAGTTACTAGATGTTTATACATTGCAGAAGGCATAATGGACCAGTATCAGAGTAAAAAAGTGCTTGAACAAAGAGTAATTCTACAATTAGAAGACCGTTTCCCAAATGAAGACTTTATAATCATTCATGATGAAGCTCCGTCCCAAAAAGTTTCATCTGTGACTAAATTTTTGGATAAAAAATAAATAAATAAATAAATAAAACCCTTCGATGGCCTGGAAAAAGTCTAGATATGAATCTCATATTGAATCTTGGGCCATTGTAAAGAAAAAAAATTAAAGGATTGCATCATTACAAACAAGAAAGATCTGATAGAAAGACTCATTGGAATTTGACACCTGACATCGAAATGCAAACTAATTGCCAAAAGCCAATACAATGTTAGGCAAAACGTATCAAATCTTTAACAAAAGTCAACGGAATGCACACTAAATATTAGATGTATCATTATTTTTTAAATAATTTGCTATGTCTATAATATATCAAGATTTTATTGTAAATTTCACAATTATTCTAATAATTTTCACACCTCTGTATTTAATGAGGGAACTTTAAAATTATCTTTAAAATTATTTCGAGTGTTATTTTTAGTCAACTATGTTATACACTTGATATTTTAAAATAATTAAAAAATAATTTTAAAATTTGAATGAAAAAATATGTTTTAAAATGGAATTTTCCGTACTAACATTGAATCGCGCTTGTCGCCCTAACGGTTTGGAATATGTGGTTTCCTTCGAACCTTGGTGAAAATTTAATTGAGTTGATTATTATTATTATTTTGTATGTGTTGTATGTATGTGTATGTATGTATGTTTGTGTGTTGTATGTATGTGCGTGTGTTGTATGTATATGTGTGTATATGTTTGTGTGTTGCATGCATGCATGTGTGTGTATGCATATGCGTGTGATGTATGCATGCATGTGTGTGTATGTATATGCATGTGTTGTATGTATGTATGTATCGTATGTATGTGCGTGTGTTGTATGTATGTGAATGTATGTTTGTGTGTATCGTATGTATGTGCGTGTGTTGTATGTATGTATGTATGTGAATGTATGTTTGTGTGTTGTATGTATGTATGTATGTGTGTGTTGTATGTGTGTGTTGTATGTATGTGTTGTATGTATGTGCGTGTATGTATGTATGTGTTGTATGTATGTGCGTGTATTGTATGTATGTATATATGTATGTGTGTTATGTGCATGCATGTGTGTATGTATATGCGTGTGTTGTATGTATGTATGTATGTGTTGTATGTATGTATGTGTGTTGTATGTGTATGTTGTATGTATGTGTATGTATGTATGTATGTGTCCTACAGTTTGTAGGGTTATTTTGGGATAACAAATCAATTTTAATAACGATTCTTTAATTTTTAGGGGGTAACTTATGAAGTGACTTTTTTCATGCGAACATTGATTCGAGTTTATTTTAAGACATGAGTATTGAAAGAAAATTCAATTAAAAAATTTTCATTAATTAAAAATAATATTGTTTCAAAAATTTGTATATTTTTTAACAGAAGCACTTTAAATTAACTAACAGTATTTTTATACTAGACAAGCTTTTTGTACAATTTTCGTTAATATTATGAAAATAATAATAAAAATAATAATAATAATAATAATAATAATTGCGCTTTAGTGAATCAAGCTATTAATTTTCATTACCTGATTTTACTATTTAATTAATATTTAAAATTTTCATTCAGGTAATAAACTTACTTTAACAGTTTAATGCAAATATCGCACAGCCTTGAAATTGTTCCAGCAAGAAGAATAATCACATCTGATTTCATTACCTCACAAGCGATAAGTATGATTCATTCTTATCTGATTTCGAGAAAAAGGGGTCATCTTATTTGTGAATCATAGCTTTTGTGATAGGAACCCAGTGTAAGTTTAATCTAATAAGAGTTAATAATAATCTTATTAATTACGATGTCTAATTAAATTGTCTTACAATAAAGTCATTTCTTTTAAAAATTTAGGATAAAATAATTTAAATTAAATAAGAGGCTTTTTCACATAGATTTATTTTCAATAAAACTAGACTATTTTTCTATATTTTATCAACCAAATAATTAATGTGTCATATTCATATAGGATTAAACTATTATAACTGTCGTATAATTAAAATGAATTTAAGTGATTATAAAAATAAGCATTCTAAAATTATAAGTGTTTGGGATTCACATGAGATGATTTCGTGTCATATAACATTAAGTTTTAGAAAATGCATGTTTTTAAACCCATTATATCTATTTGTGTGTCTATTTCCGTAATGAAATATGGTTCAAAACATTCAATTTGACGGCATGTTCTACCATGCGCTTTAATTGAACGACTTGTGTTGGTAAAAACTAACTTTTAACTTGTGTCATAAAATTTAGCAGGGGAAAACATTTAAATGTGATGAAGTGAAAGCACATTTTTATGATTCTTCAAATTCATATGGTTTTGTGTATAATAATATATAAAATAAAAATTAAATGAAAAATATGAATTTAAAATTAAAAAATATTCATTAACAATAAATGATAACTCGGAATGTCTTGTGTAAATAAAAAATATTCATTAACAATAAATGAAAAATATGAATGTCTTATGTAAATAAAAAAAAATATGAATAAAAAAAAAAAATAAATAAATAAATAAATAATATGAATTTACATTAAGTAAAAAATATAAATGTCTTATGTAATTAAAAAATATATAAATTTAAATTAAGTAAAAAATATTCATTAACAATTAATGAAAAATATGTATGTCTTATGTAATTAAAAATTAAATGAAAACTATTAATGAGAGACACATTGAAAAATATTCATACCTTAAAAGTGACTGTTATATGCTTATTCCAACTGCTATCCACCGTCAACCTGCATCGTTGCTCGCCTGGTGGGTACTGTCTGATAACCAGATATTCTTATCTTTGACGGTTTTCCCGAAAGTTGACTCACTACATAAGTAAAAATGACAGGTTCAAATCTGAAATTAAGAGTTTATTCATATCGAATATAATTAATATAACATGCAATTAAAAAGAGACTTAATTTATTTAATACGTCATAATTAAGAATTTAATTAAATCCTGAATATAATTTTTTTAAATCTTATTAATAGAATAGAATAGAAATTCTTTTCAACATTTTCAAGAAACACACATGTCATTGAATACTTAATAGAATATTTTTCGTAATGAATGTGTAATTAACAATTTTTAAATGGTTTTTTCTAATTAATTAGTGTTTAATTAAAATTTTCATAATTAAAATAAACATATCAAATAAAAAAGGAATTCTTTTCAAAATTTTCAAGAAACACGAGTTATTATTAAGTAATATTTTGAATAACTACAAACTTTAATGATGATGAGTCATCACTGTGAATGATCTTTTCTTCTCATATGTTATAAAAACAAGTTTAAGTACCCAGATTTATTGATATATTTCATTGTGTGTTGGATCCTTCTTTACTAATCTCGTTAAAATTATTCATTTACCAATGATTTAAACTTCACATTTTAAAGTTATTTATATAATATACTAACATTTGACTATTAAATATCAAATAATGGATATGCACTTTTTACACTCACATCTTACAATGCACTTAGTAACCAAATTTAATGATTTTTAAACGTCTTCTTAATTTTTTTTTATTAATGAAAGACTATCACAGTTGAATATTTAGCTTTCTCTTCATAACTTTATCGAGAAATATGTAATGTATACCACACGATTTGATTAAATTAATCACAATACAATTCAAACTTCTCATTTTCAATGTTTTATATATACTAGTGTTTATCAAATAGGTGTTTATTCTGAACAATCATTACTTAATATATTGATGAAAAGTTTGTGTTGAACGGTTTTTAACTCAAATGGTGTGAGAGAAGGATATATTAGGACAGAAGTTATTAAATATAGAGTCTTTAAAGCTTATACCCGTGCAAGAATTTGCATTTCAAGAAACAAAGTTGTGTCACATTTGAAAGCATTCTTTATATTCGAAACGCACACGTGATCACGATCACATCACTGAAGAGTATAGAGAAGCTGTTTATGTTGTATATAATTTGAATTTTCATTAACACAATATTATAACCGAAGTTTTTCGACAGTTTGAAAAATTATGATGCACAACGTCTGCACACATTAACACAGAATAAGATTAGCTTATGCCCTGTCGGACGCTCCTCTCAGTCCACCAAACTTCGAAGAATGTCCTAGGTAGTTTTAGCTGCCACCACCGATATTAATGGGTGATATCGGTCACCTGACTTTCTTCCTCACACTCAACGCACGTTAGATACGCTTTATCAGAGATTACTGCAGAATCTCAATACACAAGGGTACTAGGCCTCACTTCTCGGCCTATAACACTATCCACCGGGACGCCTTGTCCCACGCTCAAAATATACACTATCCAACAGGACCACAAATCCTGAGCGACCTATCGGTCTCAACGCCAAGCGAGAACTGTCTCCAACCTCTCAGTCCAGAGTTGACCTTGTCAGAGATCTTCCTTCCCCCAGCAGGGCCTCTTAGAGTTCCTCCATTGGTTCAATTCCGCATACCAACCTTGAGTCATGACATCTACTGTTTACACATCACTTAAATACTAAATGACAGCTGAGCCATGCCCCGTGGTCATCACTTTCATTCATCAACGAGTGCGTCATCCGCACACCTGCGCCTGGATAACCACCTGTCATTTGTCATTATAAGAAAAGAAAGAAAGGTATTTCGAAAGCTTCACGGATACACAACTAACAATACATAAAAATATTCAGATGAGGAAATGTCATTCCTTTCTAATTCAGGGCAGATGTCTTCTAGGAACCTGACACCCCCCACCTTAGCGGAAAATATGCCTCTTAGGGGCTAATTTTCCCCAAACATATAATAATATTACGGAAGAGTTCAATAGTCTCTTTGCAGATTTCTTCATTCTAAATATTACATAGGCATTTTCAGGTGTCTGAACATTCTCTACTGACATCTCTACTGAACCTTATACTAATACTACTATTGCATAAACAATACACATGCTAATTTACTATTATAAACACAAAACTTAAAAAAAAATATTTACACACACACACAAAAAAATTAGACATGTGATGACATCCTTTAAAGTTGTCCACTATTTTGACATTGATACTGATGGGCTAGTAACTGGTTGTTCTTCCCAGCTCTTTCTCTGTAGCCTCGAAATTGCATCAGCATTCAAATGTTGAACTCCGGGACGATGAGAAATGCTCAGGTTCCAGCGTTGCAAGGCTAGAGCCCACCTAGTGAGTTTGGGCGACCTTGGGGTTGTTTCCGTGAGAAATTTTAATGGATTATGATCGGTAATGACCTCAATTTGAGATCCATAAGTCCACTTTTCAAACTTCCGCAACCCGAAGAGAACACTCCAAGCCTCTTTCTCTATACTCGGCCAAGCACGCTGAGCCCCTGACAATTTCTGACTGGCAAAAGCTATAGGTTTAAACTGACCTTTTTCATCTTTTTGAGTAAGACAACATCCTACTGCAAGGTCGGAAGCATCGGCGTGAAGCTGATATTCCCGGCCTACGATAGGTGTAGCCAAACTCGTCACTTTACACAACTCATCTTTAAGAGTGTTAAATGCTTTTTCTGCCCTTTCATCCCATGGTACAGTATTTTTGACATTTCCTTTGGTTAATTCGGTTAAAGGTATAGCTATCTCAGCATAATTTGGAATATAAGATCGGTAGAATCCCATTAATCCCAAAACTGATCTAACTTCCTTTTTAGTCTTTGGTCTCTTTAAGTCCGTTATTGCTCCGATTTTCTCCTCATCAGGTGCATGAGTTCCACCCCCAATAACATGACCTAAAAACTTAGTCAATTTCTCTCCAAATTTACATTTGTCTAGTCTAATCGTAAAATTTCTATTTTTCAACTCTTCAATGACAGCCCTGACATGCTCACAATGCTCTTCCCAGGTATCGGAGAAAATGATGACATCATCAATATATGCTTCTGCATACCTCCGATGACCTTGGAGAACCTCATTCATGTCTTTTTGAAACGTAGCAGCAGCCCCTGATAATCCAAAAGGCATTGTACGCCACTGATAAGTTCCGTTATGCGTCGTAAAAGCTGTCAAAGGTTTACAATCCTCAGCCATTTTAATTTGCCAATAACCCCTCAATAAATCTATTGAAGATAAATATTTAGCCGCCCCTGCGGTATACATAATTTCTTGGGAATCTTTCATCGGGAAGGTGGGAACCTGCGTTACAGAATTTAAAGCTCTGTAATCAATACACATTCTGACAGTTGCATCTTTTTTCGCAACGCAAACAATTGGATGGCTGATTTCAGCATTCGACGGTTCGATTAGATTTAATTCTAATAACTCCTGAATCTGCCTATCCACTTCCTCTTTATAAGCTACCGGCACGCTATATAACTTTGGTTTTTTCCTTTCTACACCCGGTTTCAGATCAATACGATGTTCCCCTACTTCCGCTGGTCGTACAGGACCCATAAACACTTCTTTATTTTCCCTCAAAATGGACTTTAAATCTTTGACTTGACTATTAGATAGCCCTTTTATTTCAAACCTCTCAATATCCCGTTCTATCTCTTGATCCCGGTTCAAAATAGGAATTTCCCCAACTTCTCCAAATTCCTCATCACCTTCGAAAACAATATTAACTATAATACATTTAGCGATAAATTCTCTTATCTTATTTTGGTGCACATGCTTCCTACTCCCGTCGGCTAACTCAACAATAAACGAATGCTGGTTTCGTTTTTCTACAATAGTTGCCGGCCCTTGCCACCTAGAATATAACTTATTAGTCGAATCGGGGATTAACAGTATAACTTTATCGCCTACCTCAAACGTTTTTTCTTTTGACCTTAAATTATAATGATACGCCATTCTATTTTGTTGAACCTCAGACGACAATTTTGCCTCATTTGCGGCTCTTTCTAAGCGGTTCTTAAGTTTATCCAAGTACTCATGGATCGGCGTAGTATCTAACTGCGCTCCCTTATTTTCTCCTGCCCATGACGACTTAAGAATCGATAACGGACCCTCCGGCGCTCTACCATATAATAACTGGAAAGGTGCGATTCCCGTCGTAGAATTTGGGACTTCCCTATACGCCCATAATATAAATGGTATTTGTTCATGCCATTTTTTTCCTTCTTCCCTAATCGTATGATGTAGCATACGTTTAAGAGTCTGATTAAATCGTTCCACAAGTCCGTTGGACTGTGGATATTGTGGGGTCGAAAATCTTGGACAGACGCCTAACCTTTTCTCAAATTCTTTCGTTAAGTCGGCAGTAAAATTGGTTCCATTGTCGCAGGCAATTACATTAGGAATTCCTGTTCTCATAAATATTTGAAGTAACGCCTTACACGCGGTTTTAGCAGTTAAACTTTTTAGAGGGATCGCATCCGCCCATCTGGTATGCTGATCAATTAAAGTCAGTATATACCGATGCCCTTGTGAACCTTTAGGATCAATAGGCCCAATTAAATCAACATTAACAACCTGAAATGGAAGTTCCGGCCGCGACACTGGGGAAATAGGAGCTCTATCATTTACTTTAACCCCTCTAGTCAATTGGCACTCTAAACATGATTCACAAAACTGTTTAGCTTCTTTTGCCATTCCCTCCCAATAAAAAGAATACCTTATTCTCTGCAACGTTTTCTTGGCTGCGTGATGCCCTCCAAATACCGATGAATGCGCTAATTTTAAGATTTCTTCCCTTCTTACCTTGGGTACTACTAATTGCGCTATAGTTTCGCCTAACAATTTCTCTTTATGATACAATAATCCGTTTACAATATAATAATCCCCTTTTTCCTTTTTAGCTAATTCCCAAGCTTTCTCTAATTCTTTACATTCCAACTGGGATTTCTTAAACATATCTGAGTTACTAACAATAGATTCATTATTTTCCTCCGTTTCAGTTTTTTCTGGGTCCTGACTTTGTACATTTTGCGATCTCGCGTCTATTACGTAAACATTACAACTATCGTTACTTACATCTTCCTTTTCATTCGAGTTATCAATAATAATTTCGGAACTTTTTAATTCTTCGGACTCTATCAATGGCTCCTCAAGATTGACACCTGACAACTCATTAATCACCTCGGGATGTAAAATTACTTGCTCATTAATATTATCAGTTACTGCGCAAAGTACTTCCTGATGAATAATATTAGTTTGCCCGAATTGCGGAATAGCTAGCGGTAGTTTAACTAACGGTGATTTAACAGCTTCACCAAATAACCCTTGTAAATAAATACTACCCGCTCCCTTTAATTTCTCTTCCGGTACTAAATCTTTATGAACAACACTAATCTCACATCCAGAATCAACCAATCCCTTTGCTTTTTGCCCATTAACACTAACTTCAATTTTCTCAAGTTTATTTAATTTCTCACCAATAACATTAGTTTTCTGCTCGGCCTTTGCCGATATTCTAGCCACAATAGCCCCATTAGGTAACTCTTGATTTTCTTTCACCATAATCTTATGAACACCTGCTTTCTGGTCTCGCCCTTTATTGCCATTCTTAGTTCCCTCATTACCCACTTTATTACAAAAACGTTGGTAATGACCTCTCAAACCACACTTAAAACATTTAGGCCCTGAAGCATCATTCTTCTTAAACTCTGTTTTCCTATCCGGAAAAGAATTACACTCATTACTACCATTTTGCCTCCAACTACCACTAAATTTATTATCCTCCCTCGGTCTCATTTTTTCATTGTTTACGTACTTATCTTTACCTTTAAAGCTTTTATGCGTAACCGCATAAGACTTATGTTTAGCATCAAAATAATTATCACACTCTTTAGCAATTTTAGGAGCTTCTAACCATTTACCCTGGTGAGTTAAACTAATATATGCTGCAGTATCCTCATCTAGCGTACTCATTAGCTTATCAGTAACTATTAACTGGTTGACCTTTTCATAAGTGTCCGCACCTCTAATTTTACAATAATTTTCCCACGTAGCTCTTAAACGCGATACAAATAATACATGGGTTTCGTTCGGATTTCTCCTAGCTTTCCGGAAATTTTCTAAACATGCCTTCGGGGTTGGCTCATGTCCCCTTAGGACTAACTCCTTTAATTCCTCATAATTCTCCATTTGTTCCTTAGTGGTATAAATTAACAAATTATCCGCCTTATCTCCTAACATATTTAGTAGAATTTCGGCCTGCTGGTTTTCCGGTACATCTTTAGTTTGGAATGCCCTTTCTAAACTGTTGAAAAATAAATTCCATCCCTCAGTCCCTTCTGGTACTTTGATAGATAGAGTTTTAACACTTTTGATCAATTTTTCGATGTTACTTTCATTACTAGATTCCCTAGATCCATTAGAGTTATTTGCTGAACCTTGAACTCTGAGCCTTTCCATTTCTAATTCATGTCCCATCCTCAATTTCTCCATTTCTAACTTTTCCTGTTTTTCTAACTTTTCGCGTTCTAAATTTTCCTGTTCTAATCGTTCTGCAACAATAGTGTCAGATAACTCCTTAATAAACCCCTCATCATACCCATCACTCTTCACTATCTTATTCCTAAGCTGAATCCTGGTATCATTTTCCTCGAATTCAACCCCCAATTCTTCGGCTAAAACCTGAAGATCCCCCTTTTTCAATTTTGCTAAGAATGCCATACCTTCACCGAATTTTGTTACCACCTTACAATAAATAATATTCAAACTTATTAAATCAATATTTTCTAAATTCCTAACTTGGTACAGTTATATCTCCACTCATTATAGAATTAATACCCTTCAGAGATGTATTTCTAACTAACCTATTATAGAACCTGATTTTCCTCACCATTAATATCGCACAATTTACTTTCAATAAAACACAAGGTAAAACACTAATTTCAATTTGATTACTATGCAATACACCATTAGATAATAACATGCAATTTACCTAATAATAATACGTTGGAACTGAATAAAAAGATTGATATCAATAGAAAATCAACATAACAAAAAAAAATTGTATAACATGCACATATAAATTCCTACAATTATCCTCATTAAAGTATTTCTAAATTCAGTACTGGTTCTCACACTTAAAATAAATATGATCTTAAGTACATTTATTTTGATCATAAAAATCTTCACTTTTAACTTTCCTCACTATGGCTCTCTTCTGAGCCTTTTTTTTTTTTTTTCTCTATGGCCCTCTATTGAGACTTTTTTTTTTTCACTATGGCTCTCTATTGAGCCTTTTTTTTTTCTTTACTACTGGCCAATCAAAATTTTCATTTGCTTAGAATTTTGATAATATAACTCTTAAAATTTAAACAGTATTGCTTCATTTAACAATTACTTTAACAATAATTTAGATTTAATGCATTAATTTAGTTCACTAATATCATTATAAATAGCATATCATTATCATCTCAAATTATTATGACCTTTCTTTAAAACAATAGCAATATGGTTACTAATTCTTTACACCTATCTGAACACAATTATTTCATTGCACATAAATTACATAGACAATTTACTTAAATTACTATTAATTATAGAACAATACAATTTGGTTCGAGATGTCAGAAGAAATGAATGATCAAAACACCTTACCTTATACTTTATTTGGTGGGGTACTCTTCTATTCACAGATAGCTCCACGATGTAGCGATAATCAGGCACAACACAGTTCAGTTTTCTGTACTAACTATATGGCACACACACTATATCAGTTCCACACTTGATTTTTATTTCTCTAACACTCCATCGACGATTCGGCACTACCACGAACGAATATCACAGGACAGTTCGGCTGCGGCACTAACACAGTTTTAACACGGCTCGCTCGTCACTGGCTCGGACGATTCTATCCCGTCGCTGGACGCTGGTCTCGGACGATTCTATCCCGTCGCTGGTCACTGGTCACTGGTCTCAGGCGGTTCAATCCCGTCGCTGGTCACTGGTCACTGGTCTCAGGCGGTTCAATTCTACCGCTGCCACCAATTTGTCGGACGCTCCTCTCAGTCCACCAAACTTCGAAGAATGTCCTAGGTAGTTTTAGCTGCCACCACCGATATTAATGGGTGATATCGGTCACCTGACTTTCTTCCTCACACTCAACGCACGTTAGATACGCTTTATCAGAGATTACTGCAGAATCTCAATACACAAGGGTACTAGGCCTCACTTCTCGGCCTATAACACTATCCACCGGGACGCCTTGTCCCACGCTCAAAATATACACTATCCAACAGGACCACAAATCCTGAGCGACCTATCGGTCTCAACGCCAAGCGAGAACTGTCTCCAACCTCTCAGTCCAGAGTTGACCTTGTCAGAGATCTTCCTTCCCCCAGCAGGGCCTCTTAGAGTTCCTCCATTGGTTCAATTCCGCATACCAACCTTGAGTCATGACATCTACTGTTTACACATCACTTAAATACTAAATGACAGCTGAGCCATGCCCCGTGGTCATCACTTTCATTCATCAACGAGTGCGTCATCCGCACACCTGCGCCTGGATAACCACCTGTCATTTGTCATTATAAGAAAAGAAAGAAAGGTATTTCAAAAGCTTCACGGATACACAACTAACAATACATAAAAATATTCAGATGAGGAAATGTCATTCCTTTCTAATTCAGGGCAGATGTCTTCTAGGAACCTGACATGCCCTTTTGATGATAAGCGTTATTTGCAGGTAAGATGTATTAACATAACAAAATTTTCTTGGTAATTTTACTCGCAGGTTTCGAAACCACAAACATCTGATCATACTTCTCATTTTTAACACGCGACGCTAACCATTGGGCCATTAAGGCCCGTAATTTAGTAACTAAAAAGTAAGAAAGATCGTCGAAAGTGATTACTTCACACATGCAAAAATAATTTTTATTGTGACTTATCAGTTAAAAATCACGAAGAAAAGAAAAAGAATTCATATGTATTTAGGATTACTTTGAGATTTTATGAGTCACCTCATCAGTTAAATAGACATATTCACTTCTTATGAAATGTATTATATTTTAGTTTATCAGTCATAGTGTGATTACTTATTAATAATTTTAGTATCATTAAAAAAGTTAAAAAAAAAGTTAAATATATCAAAAATACAAGTTCGTGTTAAAGGTTTAAACAAATTGTTAAAATAATTTTACAAAACTTTACAAATTATTTAAAAATGATTCACTAATATTTAGTAATCGACAAATTTTAATAGCCATAATCATTTATATGTGACTTAAGTTTTCTGTTTTAACTGTTAAGTTATTAGATTCCCCCCTTCAATTACATCTCATTGATAAGTTTTAATCAACCAACCAACCAACCATTCAACTGTTTCCGCGAACAACTAGTATGTCAGTTAGATTTCCAGTTTCAACTGTTAAATTATTACATCCCCTCCCCCTCAATTTCATCTCATTGATAAGTTTTCAACAACCAACCACCCAACTATTTATCAACCCTAACAACCAGGTATTTGTTTGCCCTAGTAACCAAAAAGCTTTTATTGACACATGAACAAAATTTTTAAGATGCAAGACTTGTCATTTTTAATCGAAAAACAATGACATATGTAATAATTTTTCCTTATTTAAATGAAACCTTTGCATGTGTATGGTAAAACTTGGAAAATTCATTTAATACACAAATTTAAAGTCAACAGACAAGGTCTTCATACTTCTTTTAGTATTTTACTAACATTTTACCAAATATCTTAAGAAATCAACAAATTATTTTAATAAAAATTCTCATTTGTAAGTGACGTTACTTACCTAACTTGAAAAAATTAACTTGTCAAAGCAGGTTTTGATTATTCCAACTTAGTAATAATCATAAGTTTCATATGATAATCAACTTGTTTGGACATTAATTAATAACAACATTAATTAATTATTAAGTATTAAAATTAATTAATTTAATTAATGAATTAAATGATAATTATTTTAATACTTAATAATTAATTAATTAATAAGATTAATTAATTAACAAAGCACCGGTCATATGATATACATCACGTGACCAGTTGATGACATATGTTCTATGACGTCACCTATCTTAAGATAAAATTATCTGATAACATTTTCTGATAAGGACTTTGAATCTCTCATTTCTTCCTAAACCTTGGAGTGAGTAGGACGTGTATTTGTGAAAGTGTTGGATTAGGTGAGTATACAATGTTGAATGTGTCTTTATTGTTAAAGTATTTCAATTTAATTATGCATGAAAATTAAATATTTTTTTCCAAATTTTAGTACAACTTGAAAACAATAATTTGAAATAATAAAATGTGAAAATTAGAATTAAAAGTTTCGCATGCACATTTCATAACACTGGGATAAACTGGCATCAGTAATAATTTTATTTAAAAATGTTTTTTAAATAATAGAAGGGAAAATAATCATCTTTAAAAGACTAACTGAATTATTCGCATATTTTTAAACATTGATATTAAAGGTTTTTTAGATAAATTTTATAAAGATATGCTGAGACATAACCAAATAGGTTGAATATCATATAAAACTTATGAATATTACTAAGCTGAAACATTGAAAACCTGCTTTGACAAGTTATTTTTTCAAGTTAGTTAAGTTATGTTATTTGCATGTGAGACTTTTTTTATAAAACCATACTGGGAAATAACCAAACAAGTTGATTATCATATGAAACTTATGATTATTACTAAGTTGAAATAATCAAAACCTGCTTTGACAAGTTAATTTTTTCAAGTTAGGTAAGTAACGTCACTTACAAATGAGAATTTTTATTAAAATAATTTGTTGATTTCTTAAGATATTTGGTAAAATGTTAGTAAAATACTAAAAGAAGTATGAAGACCTTGTCTGTTGACTTTAAATTTGTGTATTAAATGAATTTTCCAAGTTTTACCATACACATGCAAAGGTTTCATTTAAATAAGGAAAAATTATTACATATGTCATTGTTTTTCGATTAAAAATGACAAGTCTTGCATCTTAAAAATTTTGTTCATGTGTCAATAAAAGCTTTTTGGTTACTAGGGCAAACAAATACCTGGTTGTTAGGGTTGATAAATAGTTGGGTGGTTGGTTGTTGAAAACTTATCAATGAGATGAAATTGAGGGGGAGGGGATGTAATAATTTAACAGTTGAAACTGGAAATCTAACTGACATACTAGTTGTTCGCGGAAACAGTTGAATGGTTGGTTGGTTGGTTGATTAAAACTTATCAATGAGATGTAATTGAAGGGGGAATCTAATAACTTAACAGTTAAAACAGAAAACTTAAGTCACATATAAATGATTATGGCTATTAAAATTTGTCGATTACTAAATATTAGTGAATCATTTTTAAATAATTTGTAAAGTTTTGTAAAATTATTTTAACAATTTGTTTAAACCTTTAACACGAACTTGTATTTTTGATATATTTAACTTTTTTTTAAACTTTTTTAATGATACTAAAATTATTAATAAGTAATCACACTATGACTGATAAACTAAAATATAATACATTTCATAAGAAGTGAATATGTCTATTTAACTGATGAGGTGACTCATAAAATCTCAAAGTAATCCTAAATACATATGAATTCTTTTTCTTTTCTTCGTGATTTTTAACTGATAAGTCACAATAAAAATTATTTTTGCATGTGTGAAGTAATCACTTTCGACGATCTTTCTTACTTTTTAGTTACTAAATTACGGGCCTTAATGGCCCAATGGTTAGCGTCGCGTGTTAAAAATGAGAAGTATGATCAGATGTTTGTGGTTTCGAAACCTGCGAGTAAAATTACCAAGAAAATTTTGTTATGTTAATACATCTTACCTGCAAATAACGCTTATCATCAAAAGGGCATAAGCTAATCTTATTCTGTGTTAATGTGTGCAGACGTTGTGCATCATAATTTTTCAAACTGTCGAAAAACTTCGGTTATAATATTGTGTTAATGAAAATTCAAATTATATACAACATAAACAGCTTCTCTATACTCTTCAGTGATGTGATCGTGATCACGTGTGCGTTTCGAATATAAAGAATGCTTTCAAATGTGACACAACTTTGTTTCTTGAAATGCAAATTCTTGCACGGGTATAAGCTTTAAAGACTCTATATTTAATAACTTCTGTCCTAATATATCCTTCTCTCACACCATTTGAGTTAAAAACCGTTCAACACAAACTTTTCATCAATATATTAAGTAATGATTGTTCAGAATAAACACCTATTTGATAAACACTAGTATATATAAAACATTGAAAATGAGAAGTTTGAATTGTATTGTGATTAATTTAATCAAATCGTGTGGTATACATTACATATTTCTCGATAAAGTTATGAAGAGAAAGCTAAATATTCAACTGTGATAGTCTTTCATTAATAAAAAAAAATTAAGAAGACATGTTTAAAAATCATTAAATTTGGTTACTAAGTGCATTGTAAGATGTGAGTGTAAAAAGTGCATATCCATTATTTGATATTTAATAGTCAAATGTTAGTATATTATATAAATAACTTTAAAATGTGAAGTTTAAATCATTGGTAAATGAATAATTTTAACGAGATTAGTAAAGAAGGATCCAACACACAATGAAATATATCAATAAATTTGGGTACTTAAACTTGTTTTTATAACATATGAGAAGAAAAGATCATTCACAGTGATGACTCATCATCATTAAAGTTTGTAGTTATTCAAAATATTACTTAATAATAACTCGTGTTTCTTGAAAATTTTGAAAAGAATTCCTTTTTTATTTGATATGTTTATTTTAATTATGAAAATTTTAATTAAACACTAATTAATTAGAAAAAACCATTTAAAAATTGTTAATTACACATTCATTACGAAAAATATTCTATTAAGTATTCAATGACATGTGTGTTTCTTGAAAATGTTGAAAAGAATTTCTATTCTATTCTATTAATAAGATTTAAAAAAATTATATTCAGGATTTAATTAAATTCTTAATTATGACGTATTAAATAAATTAAGTCTCTTTTTAATTGCATGTTATATTAATTATATTCGATATGAATAAACTCTTAATTTCAGATTTGAACCTGTCATTTTTACTTATGTAGTGAGTCAACTTTCGGGAAAACCGTCAAAGATAAGAATATCTGGTTATCAGACAGTACCCACCAGGCGAGCAACGATGCAGGTTGACGGTGGATAGCAGTTGGAATAAGCATATAACAGTCACTTTTAAGGTATGAATATTTTTCAATGTGTCTCTCATTAATAGTTTTCATTTAATTTTTAATTACATAAGACATACATATTTTTCATTAATTGTTAATGAATATTTTTTACTTAATTTAAATTCATATATTTTTTAATTACATAAGACATTTATATTTTTTACTTAATGTAAATTCATATTATTTATTTTTTTAATTTAAATTTATTTTTATTTATATAAGACATTCATATTTTTCATTTATTGTTAATGAATATTTTTTATTTACACAAGACATTCCGAGTTATCATTTATTGTTAATGAATATTTTTTAATTTTAAATTCATATTTTTCATTTAATTTTTATTTTATATATTATTATACACAAAACCATATGAATTTGAAGAATCATAAAAATGTGCTTTCACTTCATCACATTTAAATGTTTTCCCCTGCTAAATTTTATGACACAAGTTAAAAGTTAGTTTTTACCAACACAAGTCGTTCAATTAAAGAGCATGGTAGAACATGCCGTCAAATTGAATGTTTTGAACCATATTTCATTACGGAAATAGACACACAAATAGATATAATGGGTTTAAAAACATGCATTTTCTAAAACTTAATGTTATATGACACGAAATCATCTCATGTGAATCCCAAACACTTATAATTTTAGAATGCTTATTTTTATAATCACTTAAATTCATTTTAATTATACGACAGTTATAATAGTTTAATCCTATATGAATATGACACATTAATTATTTGGTTGATAAAATATAGAAAAATAGTCTAGTTTTATTGAAAAAAAATCTATGTGAAAAAGCCTCTTATTTAATTTAAATTATTTTATCCTAAATTTTTAAAAGAAATGACTTTATTGTAAGACAATTTAATTAGACATCGTAATTAATAAGATTATTATTAACTCTTATTAGATTAAACTTACACTGGGTTCCTATCACAAAAGCTATGATTCACAAATAAGATGACCCCTTTTTCTCGAAATCAGATAAGAATGAATCATACTTATCGCTTGTGAGGTAATGAAATCAGATGTGATTATTCTTCTTGCTGGAACAATTTCAAGGCTGTGCGATATTTGCATTAAACTGTTAAAGTAAGTTTATTACCTGAATGAAAATTTTAAATATTAATTAAATAGTAAAATCAGGTAATGAAAATTAATAGCTTGATTCACTAAAGCGCAATTATTATTATTATTATTATTATTATTATTATTATTATTATTTTCATAATATTAACGAAAATTGTACAAAAAGCTTGTCTAGTATAAAAATACTGTTAGTTAATTTAAAGTGCTTCTGTTAAGAAATATACAAATTTAACAATATTATTTTTAATTAATGAAAATTTTTTAATTGAATTTTCTTTCAATACTCATGTCTTAAAATAAACTCGAATCAATGTTCGCATGAAAAAAGTCACTTCATAAGTTACCCCCTAAAAATTAAAGAATCGTTATTAAAATTGATTTGTTATCCCAAAATAACCCTACAAACTGTAGGACACATACATACATACATACACATACATACAACATACACATACAACACACATACAACACACGCATATACATACACACATGCATGCACATAACACACATACATATATACATACATACAATACACGCACATACATACAACACATACATACATACACGCACATACATACAACACATACATACAACACACACATACAACACACACATACATACATACATACATACAACACACAAACATACATTCACATACATACATACATACAACACACGCACATACATACGATACACACAAACATACATTCACATACATACATACATACAACACACGCACATACATACGATACATACATACATACAACACATGCATATACATACACACACATGCATACATACAACACACGCATATGCATACACACACATGCATGCATGCAACACACAAACATATACACACATATACATACAACACACGCACATACATACAACACACAAACATACATACATACACATACATACAACACATACAAAATAATAATAATATTCAACTCAATTAAATTTTCACCAAGGTTCGAAGGAAACCACATATTCCAAACCGTTAGGGCGACAAGCGCGATTCAATGTTAGTACGGAAAATTCCATTTTAAAACATATTTTTTCTTTCAAATTTTAAAATTATTTTTTAATTATTTTAAAATATCAAGTGTATAACATAGTTGACTAAAAATAACACTCGAAATAATTTTAAAGATAATTTTAAAGTTCCCTCATTAAATAAATGTTCAAAATTGTTATTCCCAAATTCCCATTACAAGCATGTATTATTTACGACGGTGGATAGAGATAAAGGTGGTGGAAGTCTTTCTAAGATAGTCTAAGCCAATATTCACACGTGATTCAAAGAAAATTACAAACTCCGTACGGTTAGGTCGACGAGCACGCACTCATAATTTTAAATTATCTTCTTTTTATTAATAACCTTTTTGAATGCACTATCCTTTCTAGAATTCGATTGCATGAAAGACGTGAGTAGAAATCCTGTTTAAACACTTGAGAGTCGCTTTTTAACACATAAGTTACAAACTCCGTACGGTTAGGTCGACGAGCGCGCGTTAATCTCATTGCAAAAAAAATTAAAGTTCCCCCTATTTAACATTAATATCCGTTTAAAACTCCAAAAAATGAAAAAATAATTCAATCTTAACAAAATTACTCCCTTAAAAACTAACTCATTAATTCAGCATGAATGAACCCTTCTTAAATAGTTCTTTATTAAAATATTAACTCCCGAAAGAAAAAAATATATCCTTCGTGTATGATTAGTCTAAAATAATAATTTCCCCCAAAATACCCGCTTAACTCATCATGTAAGAACACGGTGGAAAAAAAAAAAAAAAAAAAAAAAAAAAATCAATCTACCCAAAATTTCTACTTAAAATCAAAAAATAAATCCTTAAACTAAAGTTCACCGAAAAATTTTAAGTCGCCACATTAAAATTAAAAACCACTCGTACATTAGTACAGAAAAAAACATTCTATATCCCCAAAATATCCGCTTAACCCCTTATTTAAAACACGGTGAAAAAAAAAAAAAAAAAAAAAAAAAAAAATCAATCTACCCAAAATTTCGGCTTAAAATCGAAAAAATAGATCCTTAAACTAAAGTTCACCGAAAAATTCCCTTCATTATTTTTTACTCATTATTTTTAATTATCATTTTTAATTATTACCTTCATTATTTTTACTCAATATTTTTAATTACTTTTTAATTAATTACTAATTATCGTTAATTGCTGTTATTCACTTCTTAAATTCCACTACGTACTACACTTGACTAAGAAATACCGCTCGAAAAATTCTAAGTCCCTTCATTATTTTTCACTCATTATTTTTAATTATCTTTTAATTAATTACTATTTTTAATTTAATATGAATCATTCCTCTCTTAATCAACAGTCAAAAGAACCGCTCGTACTGTAGTATACTTAAAAAATTTATCCCCCTTTTACCCCTCTCTTATAGCATAAAATATTCAAATTTCGCGAAAAAAAATTAATCCCCCCCCTTTTAACCCCTTCTCTTACAAGACAACCTTGAGGATTGAGGAGGAGGAGGAATGAGGAGGAGGAGGATTGTGGAGGAGGAGGATTGTGGAGGAGGAGGATTGTGGAGGAGGTGTGAGGAGGAGGCTTGAGGAGGAGGTTCACTCCTCCCTCCTCCGAACCTCACACCTCCTCCCGGGGTCGGACAGACAATTTTCCCCTACTCATTTAAAAGAAAAAAGTCAATTGTTTTTGTAAAATTTAACCAGAATAAAATGATTGCGTATAATTATGGACTAATTGAGGTAAAAAAAAATATATTTACTGAGAAATAATAATAATAATGTAAATAAATTAACAGAAAATAATTTATGATAAAAATTAATGTTTAAAGAAAAATTTATAATGAGGAAAATGAAGTCATTCAGCAACCAGATAAATGGGAATTACAATATTATTACGGATGCCTTTTTCATATTACTAATAACAGTAACTTTAAAAAAATATATATTTGAAGAGAAAATGGCGTCACTATTTAAAACATTGCATTTTTACTCATAACGATATTACATTTCAATATTTCTTTTCATTGTGGACACTGAGATTGAGATTTTACTTTCAGATGACTTCAGTTAGTGAAAATAATGTCACAGTAAAAATGAAATTAGATTTTTTTTTTTTTTTTTTTAATAAAACTATTTTTCTGTGAGTACATATAAAATAAAATTTCTGGATTTCGCCGGCACTCAGATTACAATTTTAACTAAAGATGTGCGAATATTTGCATGCAAAATTGTAACTGGCAAACTTGACATTAAGTTTGGAAATATATTTATTATATAGTGATTCAATAATGTAATTACTTTTGCTCTTTTTTTTTAAACCAAATCGATCGGGTTTTTTAAATATTTCATTCTTCGAATTCGATGGGATTCCACTCGTTTTATTGTTAAAATGCATTTCCTTTTTCTCAGCGTCTATAAAAAAGCGTTTAAACTAAAGAAAAAATCCGTTTTTGATGAATCTAGTCAATGAAGAGAAGTAGCACGTCAAATTGTATCTCTTTATTATTCCGCAATTCCAATGACTCAGAGAGTAATTGCTAATCAATTGGGTATTTCACGCCGTTTTGTTTACTATTATATTGATAAACACAAGAAAAATGGAGTTAGTTCATTGCATTCTAAATGGGGTCGCCCTTTAAAAAGACCTTATCGATTTTTTTTTTTTTTCTAATCGGAGGCAAAACTGAATTCTGCAATGGCAGAATCTACATTCAACTTGTTTATTTATTTATTTATTTAGTCTGCAAACTACCTTCCGGATTTACCTTGATTGCTTTACAGCTAAGGATTTCGGTCTTGCTGTACGCTTCTTAATGCCATAATCTTCGAGATTTATGAGAAAACTGCTTGCTGCAGCCTTGGACCTTCCTTTTTTCTTTTTTTTTTTTTCTTTTTTTTTTTTTTTTTGCAATATTAGAAACAGACATTCCAGCTTTATTTAAAGTTAATATTGTAGTTTGTTCACCATAGGATAACATTTCTTATTAATGGCATTTTAATAAACACACCAAAAATAAATAAATAAATAAATAAATAAATAATTGCACATAACACCTTTACATTTACCTAAACTTTCATGGCGACTTGTTTTCTCCAGTCTCTCATTATGTAAAATGAGGCTAGAACCATCGGCTTTATAATCTCTTCCAAGTTGTTTTTCATCAGTTGTAAGATATTAGCATACTTTATAGTCTTTCGTCTTTTTTTCTAATCTAAGTTTGCGCGTATTATTACAATGTTGATCATGCGAATGAAAACAGAAATTGTGTTACCAACAATTCCATTACTTTTAGATTTTTGTAAATTTTTTATCGGTTTTATAATTTTTTCCAGCATTGTAATAGAATGTGGGCGGCCTAGTCCTTAATTTTTAATTCTTAAAACATATAAAAAAGAAAGTAGGACTTTTCAGTCTTCCTAGTACGACCAGTACAAATGACTGTTTCCATCATTTTAAAAGTTAAATATATTTGATACATACTTTAACTTAGCGCATATGCATTAGAAAAGACTATGCCTACATCTATCTATGTGAGGAATAACTGGAAAAAGAATTTGACTCGATAATTTCTATATTGACCGAACTCGTTTATTCCGTTGCTGCATCTTACAGTCATTTCTGCAAGTTCGATCGGAGGTCCCAGGAGCCATTTACGTGAATCTCGGGATCTACATGATGGTCGTAGGTGCATCTGAGTGCAATGTGCATGCATCTCAAATGGACAAAATCTTTTTCATGCGGATTCTTGGTAATATGTTGGGGTTTGTAATATTTTTACATCGGGGGTGAATCTGTCAATTCGGGAGGAACATTTAGTTTAATTAATTAATTAGCTGTTAATTGGCATTTGGTCAAGAATCGCACAATCTCCGGGATCTGTGATGCACAAGGTTTACCGATTGAATAATCGTCTTATAAATTAATCTACTTTCGTATGCAACGTTTTCTGCAGTTTCATATATTAACCACCGATTTATTCTGTTGAGCTGATCCAGACCAGATTGTATGATCATCGAGATTAATTGGGAGAATTAGTCCTCCAGTATTCGTCCGGGATGGCTCAGTTGGAAGAGCATTGGTGGCTTCAGCCAGTACATCCCTGGTTCGAATCCTGGACCGGACTTTTTTCACCCACTCAGAAAATTTACATTCTGTGAAAAATATAAATCTTTAATAATCGAGTTCCACACATTTTAGTTTCGTATGTTTGTGTAATCAGCTAAATCTTTAAAAACAAGGAAGGGTGACGACTCCTTTTTCTCCCGGTACAAGCCAAAATAAGGGATTTTCTTCTCTCGATGGAAAATAATGTAATTATTTTCTTTTTTTTCGGGGGGGGGGGGGGGCGCAAAATTTCTTCCGGCCCCGGGCGCCAAAAAACCTAGCTACGCCACTGCTTTTGATTGTCCCTGTAATTAATCTATGCATCCGATTTTCATAAAATTTGAAATAACTCGACAAAATTATGTAATAATTATATGTATTTTAAATTTCAAACGTATAAAATACATTTGAAACTTTTTCCCCATTGGCCGTTATGTAACGGAATACCTTTGATTGCCCCTGTAATTGATCTATGCATCCGATTTTCATAAAATTTGAAATGACTCGACAAAATTTTGTAATAATTATGTATTTCAAATTTCAAACGATTCGGTTGGGTAGTTTTTGCGTTGTTACATGCGGACAGACGGACGGACAGACAGACGGACGGACTGAACGACCACTATAGGTGCTACGTATTCACATAATTACGAACGCACCTAAAAAGAACTTTAGCCGTTAAAAATATTAATACATTACGGAAACTGAGAATAAAAGTATGTTCCTATAAAACTTTAGAACAAACTCAAGGTGGGAAGACGGCGAATTTTTTTTTTTTTTTTTTAATTTATTACATATATATATTATTTGTTGCTATAGTTTTTAATTTATCACTGGAAAAATATTTTCATATACAAAAAATTCATACTGAAAAAAAATATTTTCATACATTTAAGCATATTCAAAATGAAAAGCCAGATGTTTCCATAGAAACGAAATTGACTTGACAATGCTCAATTGGACTTTAAGCTTGAAACAATTTTAATGAATTTAAATTATGAATTTCGCTTTAAATCGTAAATTTTGATGATTAAATTTGAAAATAAATACATATAAATATCTATATAACAAAATTATACTTAAAACAAACTAAAACTGGCAAAATTAAAGTTATTTAAATTATATTTACCTAAATAAGTTCAACATGAAACTTTTTTGTCCTTAAAGCAGCGTATTTGACATAAAGTATTTTTTCAAACTGCATTCTATCGTCAACCGATGATAAATCGCCAAATAATGAAATTTTCATTATTTTTTTAAGGACGCTGTATGACGGTTCCGCAAAAAAAAAAAAAAAAAAAAAAAAAAAAATTATAAACATACACTTGTAAAAAGAACATTTTGTAATTTTTTTCAGATTTTTCGGAGTATGCCCGTATGGAGACCTTCCTAGTTAGATATAATTCATTGATGCTGACATAAAATGTTTTGACTTGTGCTATTATTGCTTCTTATTATTTATTTATTTGTATTTTAAATCAAATGACTCAAAATCCTGGTTTTTAAATTTGCGGAAAGAATGCACTGCGAGAGAGGGCAAAAAGAATAACATTTGGCGATTTATTACCTGGGCCTGGCTAAGTGCCTTACTGCCATGCATTTAATACCTTTCACAGTACTTCGCTGTTATATGAACTCTGGCGCTTTTGTAAAAATTTTTACGTAATTCGGATTTAACAAAGTGAGTTTTTTATCGAATAATACAAATGGCAAGAAAGGGAAAATGAAGAAGTATTATACTGGTTTATGTATATTTAAAAATGCATCTGCTTACTCTAATTAGATAAATTATGTATATATAATAAGAGATAAATAGCTTATATGATTCTGTACTTGCATGCTACACTGTAAAAAATTTTTGTAAAATTCCAGTAGACGTACCGTAAATTTCACGGTACTACTACCATTTTCACTCTTTACGGTATGAATATCGTATTTCTAAGTTATATTAAGCGTAAAAAATAAGAGTTTGTTCTCTTTCGATTGAAAACGATATTTACACAGCAAAATGATTGTTTCTCAGTAAAAACTTGGTATTTATAACGTAAAATAATTATTTTTCAGTAAGATAAATGACATTCTAAACATTTTCGTAGCATTTCAATAGATGTACCTAAATTTTACGGTGCTTCTACTGCTTTCATTCTTTACGATATGAGTACCGTATTTTTAAGGTACATTAGGTATAAAAAAATCCAGTATCTATGCTATTTCGCTTGTAAACAGTATTTGTACCATAAAATAATGTCTTTTCATTAAAAACGACATTTATACTGTAAAATACTTATATTTCAGTAAGGGAAAAAATGGTATTCTCGCCTCGGTGAACGGCAACCTATCAAATGATGTTCTTGCTGCTTAATGAGTGCAGATCTGAGGAGAGAAGGGGTGGTGGGGGGGGGGGATTCAGCCGGCAAATTGTTTGGAGGACCAAGAAGCTCAAATTAGCCCAATAGTTACAATACACATTGTACATTATAATTTTTACGTATACCATAACGTAACAATAAAAAAGGAAAGGTCTATAATTACTTTTGTTAAATACTATTAATATCTAATTAGTATCTTTAAATTCAAGAAAATAAATAATTTAATTTATGAGAGACGAACAAATTAGTCTTCAAAGTCGAGGAGGTATTATTAAAGATTCACATGCTTTTTATGTATCTTGAGAGTCTGTATAATAGGGAAGGGGATGTGTGACTGATCCTGGGCACGTCACGACTCTCGACGGCCTGGATAGATGTAGTTTTTCTAGTGCGAAATTTCAATCTAATATATTGAATGAATTCAACCAATCCTTAATTTTTATTGAAGAATTATAGCATTCGTAGAAGTGAAACTCTAGGATTTTAAACTAGTGTAATTAATCTGTTATTCAAAGTCATGTAATTAAAATTATAATATTGTGTACCATTGAATATATGCCAGTGATATACGTTAAAAGGATTTATTCATCTTTGTATGCTCTTTGTGTTTCATTCAGCTGGATCCTTTTACCGGACGTGCGAGACAAAGAAGTATGTAACATTTTAATTATTTTTAAGTGAAAGTAATTAGTATGCAAGTATTTTTATTACATTTTTAACTTGCATAAATTCTTAATAAAGTTCTTCTTTAATGTTATATATCTATCTTATTAATTTATTTTAGCTCTAAAAATCATTTTTTTAGTATGACAAATAAGAAATTTCCCAGCTAAAAATTACTTAAAATTCAAAATTTATTGAAAAAAGCTAATAATACAATGTCAAAAATTTCCGTTCAAAGTTGAGTTAATCCATGAAGCAAAATAAAGAGAAGCACCGAAATATGGTATATCTTATTTTTCGAAAATTCCAAGCTGGGCAGCATGATCTGTTTTACCATTTCTTTTTTTCCGTATTCAGCAACACAATTCCTTAACGTTCCTTACAATACTAATGCATCGAAAGTCGCATCGCTCAATATTGAAGATCGGTGGCTAGTGTGTTGCATGTTAAAGAAAAAAACGAAATGGTATCGGGTGTGCTCAAATGGTGAAATTTTGGAGACTATAAATACCCACCTCCCGCGAATAACCCCTGTTTAAGTTTAGACAAAATTATCATAAAGCAGAAAAAAATACATGCTTATTAGAAAAATATATTAAAATACCAAACAGTCAGTTGGCTTAGATTTATGCATAATCCATCGGTAAAACTACAAACACCGGTCCCCTTTCCTCTACCATTCTCATAAGTAGCTAAAATTCAAAAATTCTTTTCGCATACGTTGTTTAAATTTTAACGACCTCAGGCCACAATCTTGATGAGCTCAGATATTTAGTAATTAACAATCCCGTTGATCTAATTCTTAAAAAGGAGGGAAATTTCAAAATCTCTAAAAATCTTAAATCAAACTTTTAGAACCTATCTCACTCAACATACTGACACATTGCTATTTCGCCATACGGCGCAGTGTCGAATTCAGACATTTTTCTCCTGGAGGGACTTTAGTGGCTCCGGGGAGGGGGACATTATAGAATTCCGTGGGGGGGGGGATAGCACTTTTTCACCAGTAAAAACACAAAAACTCTATTTTTCCGGCGGGGAACATTTCATTGCTTAGGGAATGGGTGTTCCCCCCCGGGAACCTCATGAATTCAACACTGATACGGCGAGACTGCTATTTTCGTTAATGAAAGGGTCTCTCGTACGGTAACTCACTCTCTTTCTACCCCCCTAAATTCTGGAGAATTCTAATATTAAAAACCATTTAGACAGTTAAAGTTAATTCTCAATCTTATCCGTATGTCTCTAAACCTTCGGCAATCCCCCCCCCCTCCTCCGGTCGCTCTTCCGTCCGTCTTGGATAAATTTTTCAGGTTAGATGGTAAATGATACTTTCAGGTTACTTCAGTGGTCATCATTCGAGTTTTGACGCAAAAAGTACCATTGATGCTTTGCCTCCTACGCCTCCTACCAACACCCCCTATAGTGGGTCCCAGCAAAGAGAAAAATGCTGGCCAGCAGCAAGATAGGTGCTGGCAATGATGGGAAAGTGCTGGCTATTGGCCTACCACTGTATGACCACTGCTGGACAACAGCAGTCAACTTTGCTGTTTGAAACCATCAGATAAAATTCTGATAGACCTCCACTGATCGACCATGCGCCGGCCCACAAGGCCATGGAACCGCACGAACATTTGCAGTATTTCTGTTGGTAATCCTTACCCTAGGTGGCGCTGGGGTGTTGCTCCTACTCGGATGGAACGATTAATCGACCTTGTTCTTCTTAACACACTGTTGAAGATGTCTGTAAAATAATGATTCTCTGATCGTATATTTTGCACTCAATTTACCATCTTTCAAGTAAATTATAGAAACACGATTAATTTCCGAAAATTCTATTCGACCAGTAAGGGGCTAATTGTTAATTTTGGATCCCCTCTCTCCCTTTGGATATCATACGTTATCATCCATCAACTCCCCCCCCCCCCCCCCGGAGTAATTGTTTGGAGTAATATACAAAACTGGTTAAATTTATTTTTCGCAAACTTTATTGATTCAAATGAAGATAATTTATTAAAATATCGCTTTATTCAAATAAAAATTTAAAAAAAGTTACTATTTAAAAGTATATTATTTTATAATAGTTTTTTCTTACATAGTGCATTTAACAGTAATTAAGTCTTGTTGAACTTACCCCTCGAACGAAGGAGGGATGAGGGGGGGGACGTAGAAATTCTTATCAACAGAACAAGCGGATAACATTCTTTTGCTTTTATTTATTAGGAAACACAAGCTGCATTTCAAATAAATTTCACATGAGACTTCCCGATCCATGTTTATATATGCATACACTTATGAAGATGAATAGGAATGTCAAAACGTTGGGGTATACCATATTTTAGAATTAGATAATTTTATTATAATTTAGTGATTTTAATGATAGCTTTGTATTTTCATAAAAATAGATAACTGAATTAAAAAAAAAAACATAATGTAATTTTTTTCAACAAAAATCCACGTTACAAAGAAAAAAAAGTTTTGATTGGGTCAAAAATGATATCAATATCAAAAGGCAACCCCTCCCCTCCCTAGAGATATCTTACGATATTATCTTTCAGACAACCCCTCTTCCCCAAAATAATAATGTTATACATGTACAGCCCCTAATAAAAAAATTATCATTCTTGTTTCTAGTAAAACCATCGTAATTATTGACTAATCAAAACATTTTCCATGAAAATGTCTAGATTATAGGTAAGATAATGCAGTACACGAAAGTTTGTTTTCGACGGAAGTACTGGTATCAGATTTTCGAGTCAAAAGCCTCCTTTACGGGTAGTAGTATAAGTCTCAGTGTTTGCCAACCAACCAACCTAATGGTGTCAACTTGTTGATGTGGAGCAATGTGAGCTTGCGATCTGAGTTATTCAAAGTGAGTTATTCGGTTATATTTCTTTTTTTCCTATAACTTACATAATTAGATAAATAATTTGAACTATATATATTTTAAATTTCTTTGTTTTAAAAGTATGTAATTCATTTGTTTGTGTACACTACCTAAGAAATGGAAAATAAATCACTTTGTTAGTGAAAAGTGCGCGTTGGATTAATTTTTTTTTAAAAAAATAGGAAAATTGTCATCTGTAAGTTTTAGAATATTTTCTGTTGAACATTTCGACTATTTCTCTTTAAATTTAATCCTTTTAATTAGAATATTTGCATAATATTAGTAATTTACACTTATCTTATTTAAAAGAAGGAATTTGACTTATTTCATTCCTCCTTTTGCTAGACTGTCCCATTCCCCTCCACTATTGTTTTTATGTTAAACTGCTTATATAAACAACAGTGCTGCTGTTAAGTTTAGTTTAAATTATGGATAATATATAATATTAGGTTTTCTAAACAGGGAAACTATTACAGCTACACGTAAACAAGTCATTAATATACAGCAAACATTAAAATTAAATGAAGCAAATTTACTTTTTTAATAAAAATTTTTTTAAATACAAATCTAAGTTTATGTTGATCAGCAACTTTTTTCAACAAGGTATAGATGCATCTCAGTGGCGTAGCTAGGATAGGTGACACCCGAAACGGATGTAAATTGTGTTACCCCCAGCCACCATGGTGTCATCCCCCCCACCGCCGATCCGTTATATTTTTTCATTCACAATTGTACGCTATTATAACAAATGACTACATCATTCCTCATTTACCTTTTGCCTTGCACTACGAATGAAAAAAACAAAACAGAGTAACGATTTTTTCTTAACCCATAATTCGCATAAATCAATGTGGTGTCTGTATGTAGAAGAAAATTCTTTCTTTTAAAGTTTGCTTTTCTTATCCACTCGTTGGATAGGTTAGTTTTTGTTACCTGGTGCATATATCTTATTTAAACACTCCAGTTTGCATAAAATTTCAACTTCTCCAAGAAAAGAAAATTAACTCTATTTCGCCGTAAGCTAGAAATTTAATTTTATTTAAGAATTCTTTTCGAAAATCACATAAGATTATATATATCTATTTGCCAATAAATATCGGGTAACACCCTTTAAAGGATAACACCCCGTTCCGACCGCCCCCCAGTAGCTACGCCACTCCGTCTATCTAGTATGTGATTGATGCTTAGTATAATACATAACGAGAAAAAAATTCTGTCCCATTCCATCCCATTCTTCCTTACTAACTAATATTGTAATAAATATTAGTACTTTTTATTACTAATATTAGAACTAGTACTAACTAATATATCCCGTACTACTAATAACAATAATTAATTAAAGCTTGAAAACATAGTATATTAACACACGAAAAAAATCCTAAAAACCCGATTTAAATTTTTAAAAAATCTGATTTAAATAAAAATATACATAGATATTTTTAAAACAATGATTGTTTTACACCTTAGTTGCTATTTAAAAGCGTGCATATTCATTTATATGCCATTCATTATGCTGATTTTAAAAATAGTGAGAAATGGTGTTTATATTAAGACTTTGTTTGGTTTTAAATGTTTATAAAATATAAAATAAGACTTGTAGATTAATTGCTCTTAAAAGTAGTCATCGTCTTGTTTAATTTTATAAAACGCAGAAAAAAAGAGGAGGGGGTTTTAAGTCATTTTAAACCAGTATAAACCAATTTCTATGGAACTTTTAAAAATCAGCTGGCATATTTGCAATTATGATTACAATTCTCTGACAGCTCATATCTGCGTGTTATTAACACTATTTATGTTTTCACTAGTTAGAAACTGGGTTATTTATTAAATTTTAAGTCAATTAAATTTCATTTAAACTAGTGTTTGACTAAATAGTCGATTCGGTATTTTGGGATTCAGCATGTTATACACGAATATAAGTGTCATTAAACTAATTAAAAAACACTTAAAAACGTGTTACTTATAATTCAAATACTTCGCTAAATAAATGCGAATTACGGCCAATATTGATCCCTCCCTCTCCTCCTTAGGAAAAAAAAGCAAGCAGTTATAGTCTAATTACTGGAGTGATATATATATTTTTAACACGTTCGCTACCGCTCGCGCGAAAGTGCATGGTATGGCGCCAACGCTAAGGGGCTACTCATGCACCAGCGCGGTATGTGGGGGTGATGTCCAATAGCCAGTCACGCGCTGGCGCGGGAAATTCTTTTACTGATTCTTTGTTATAAAAAGTAAATCGGCTTCTGGGAAAAACCGACTTCTACAGTGCGGCATTATCTAGCATCACATCTTTACGTAAGCGGAAGCGAACGTGTTGTCTTTTTTGCACACAGAGAGAGTTTATTAAATCGGATTTAAGTCTTTATGTTAAAGGTTTACTTTCTGTTAAACATTTTTTTTTTTAATTTGGATGGTAAAAATAATGAAATGTCTGATTATGTAAAGGGGCCTATTATTAAATGAATTTTTTTCTTAAATAGGCCCCAAATTTTGTTTTAATTGAGCCTGATTACGTAAATTTACATTCAAAATTTAGAGTTTTACATATTTAGATCTTAGACCAGGGGTGCAAAAATATAAGCACCAGCAGAGTCATTCACGCGCCACTAAAATTTAATAGTATTCTAGCAAGTAATGTATACAAATTATTAGATGATACAAAACGAAATAAATTTGATAGAAATAGCATAGGAGCAACTAGAGGGAGCAACTATCGCAAAGACTTTTAAAGAGAAACTTTGTGAAATATGCTTTAATTTATTTTTCTTCGGAAATGCATGAAAATAGCAGCTGTTGTTATTCAGAAACTGTCTAATTGCACTCAATTTTCTGTTTAAAAAAATGCAATAGATCTTTTATAGCAATCTTTCAAAGTTGACATTTTTGAACACATTCCCCGAGGAATGCAGAAAAACCGGTCGAAAAGCAGGAGAAAAAAGGGTGATTACGTGATCGAAATAGCTAAGCACTGGACAGGTAATTTACTTACATAAAATGGAAAATTAAGTTCGATTCGAAATCTATTCCATAGTCAGGACTTCCAATTTTATATCTTTCTGTTAAAAAATGAATTTTTATGTGTGTCAAAATGTTTTGCGCTTGCTGAGCGGAGCAGTTGAGAGCCGTACCTTCCATTTCACATTTTATCACATCTTTTCAATATTGGAAGGTTTACGGGAAGTGTAAATTATAATTATCATCTATTTGGGATCTTCGAAATCAGCCTGCGTAATTTTTGTCATAAAATATTAATAACTGTAAAAACCATTGATTTACAGCATAACTATTTAGTTTCTTACACGTCAAAACCTTGTGTGATTTTTTTTTTTCAAATTGATTATTTAGAGAAGTGAAAGAGTATGGTTTATATATATGTATATATTTTTTAATTACATTTGCTTTTCGATAATGAGTAATTTTAATATGACGGAAAAGGGAGGGATCTTCATCTGGTATTTTATTTATTTATTTATTTATTTTACAGTCATTATCGTCCAAACTCTTCAAATTTTTTTGGAATTAAAACATGTTTTCACAGTTTTTGACAAGCAATCCAGAAGAAATATTGATATTTACTAATAAAATGGCTGGTATAAAGATTTCTTTTCATTTGGTATATTTAAGTCATTAAGAAATAATATACGTTTATTTTCAGTAACAGGAAATTTGAAATGGAGAAGGAATATGGCTACCCAATTTCATTTTTGAAGTACGGTGGAGGAGTAGATTTGGAACTATCTACTACCCAGTGGCAAAAAACATCTCCATAGTCTGCCACAGATAGACTGCTACAGAGGCAGAAAATAATCCATAGGTAAGATGTTTTGCAGTTGCAACGTTAATTAAACACTTACTTGTAACGATTTTATTCGTTTTATTCACTTCTATTAATTACTAACTCAAGTTTTTGGATTAAGTAATAAAGTGGTAAATATAATAGAGAGCAAAATAAATATCCATGAAAAAATAATCTACAAAGAAGAAAAAAAAATCTGTAACACCCGTCTACATTCTTTAACTTTCTGCTAAATGGCTTGTTATGTGAATAATAATTGCAACAAATAGTGGATATGACTGAATATTGGCACTTTTTTATTGCATAAATACTAATCACAGTTTTTTTTTTTAAATTTTCAAAAAGAAATACAATCATACACAAATTAAAGTCGATATTTGATTTTTTTTTTTTTTATTATTAACGGCTTGATACATTTCTTGTAATATTTCAAACCCATAATTCTTATGATAAAATAATGACTTTTAGTTTTTACTAATAGCATAATTTTATTTGTAGGTACTTTAAATTCACACATAATTCAGCTAAAATAGCGTCTCAGTATTATCATTGTTATACGCATACATTTTATTTATTTCTACTTAGAATTAAAAAAAAAAAAAAAAAACTTTTAACCTCTCCTCTATTTTCCAAATAAACAGAGTTATTAAATTGATTTCTTTTCCATACCCTGCTCTTCATTATAATTACAGATTCACTGTCGCCAGATGCCACTCACGGCTAATTTTTTCCTGCGATTTGTAACTTCTGGTGTTTAAGGATGCGCGGGACATAAAAATATTAAAATTTTATTAAACAGTTTCATTGTATTAAAAAAAATTCTTCTTAAAATGACGTTTAAAACCTTTAACGATAAAACATTGTTTCTTTTTTAACTGAATTAAGAGATATTTTTTTCGTTTTGGTTTCTTTTTAAAATCTAGCTTTCAAAGCAATCGTTCTCATAGAAATGACTTTTTCCGAAAATACTTTTTTTCTTGGTGAGTTTTTTTCATCATTTCTTGTATTTTCACAGTCACGTGCTTTTGTTTCCAAATGATATGGTAAACCATCAGAAAAAAAAATCAAAATTTTAACTCAATAAATAACAGTTACTTGAAAATGTGTGCGTTATTGAGTGAATATATTAAATTAAGGATTTCAGCTCCGACATTTCCGTTTTTGTTTAAACACATAGCCTACACTCGGCTCGGTAATAAATGTTCAATCTAATATTAATCCTGTTGTAGTGTTATTTACAGACCTTTTGCTCCCCTCCCCTTTTAATATATTTATTTATTTATTTATTTTTTTTATTCAGGATGCAGTATGAATTTTTTACTATGCATTTCTACTTTTTCAACTGTTTGTTACAGTTTTTTTATATGCAGATGCTTCTACTTTGAAAGCAGTTCTGAAAATAAAATAAATAAATTGCATAAATAAATTGTTACAAAAGTTGAAAACGTACATACACACAACAATAGATATCAATTTAAAGTATCACATCCAAAAAAAAAAAAAAAGTAATTAAAAAAATATTAAAATACAAGTGAGAAATTTGTAAGAAATTTCCCCGTGATTTTAAAATTAATATTGGAATTTAGCCAGGGTACTGGTGTAGGTTCTTAAGAGTCATCGGAAGGTCTCACACCAGTCATGGGAAGATATGAAAACACTAATGTAAATTCTATGGGAGCGTTACTTTCAAATATTTAATTTGGATATTAATATTTTTAAATGATTTTTGTGTAGGATAAATGAAGACGATCAACCCCGGGTATTTTATAATTTTTAGATGCTTTCTTAATTTGTTCTTCACTTACAGAACTGGTTCTGAAATTGAAACTACCCAAATATACATAAAAAATCAATAATTAATGTAGGAAAAAGAAAACTAGCCCAGTTGTAGATCATCTTCATCTATTTTATGTAATGTATACACACACACACACACACACACACACACACACACACACACACACACATATATATATATATATATATATATATATATATATATATATATATATATTAAAATCAAAGCGAAAAAATTGAAAATAACGCTCCATTAGAATTATTATTAGCACTCTTGTTCCTTCTTCTGAATATTGAAATAACCTCTTAAGATTATTTTGTGAAACCATTTCTACAAATTACTTTTGTATTTTCTTCAATAATTTATTTTAATGCTTATACCCATGTTGAAAAAATCTTTTTCTTTCAGGTATTTGATGTTGATCAACCCTGTGTTTGGTACAAACTACAACAAATCAATTGGCGGATAATAATAATGCTGAAAGTGAACAAAACTATTGGAATTTGTAAATAAAAATAAATGACACACTGTGTAAAAGAAAATAAATTGTATACATAAATATTATAGCTATGTATTATGATATAGTGTGTTAATGTAATTTAATCGTTGTAAAAAATATCTTTTTTATATTTTAATTGCTTGTTTTAAATATGTCTGAATCATAATTATATTAATTTATTTTGTAAATGTTCTAAAACATTTATATTTTGAATTTTAATATGATTTTCAAACCCTCTCCTTAACAATGGAGAGCTTTGATACAATTTTAAATTTTTTTAAGCATGAATGTATAAATTTAGTCTTGACTATTTAGCAATATGGAATTAAATTACATGTTTCATTTTTTATTAATTATTTTTCGCGTTATAAGCAATTTTGCCCACGACAACTACTTTTTTACTTTTCTTGATCTGTGTGGAAAATTAAAGCTTGTTATTAAGATTGTAAGCTATAAACTACATATCAATTCTTGTAAGAATAGCATAATACCACATCTCCATAAAATAAAAATAAAATCTATAAATAAAATAAAAAATACAAAAGCGGTGATTTGCTAGACAGTGGCATTCTAAACATTTAACTGAATGTAAGAAAATTTAGATTTGTGTGTTGAGAAAAAAAATAAAAATCCAAATTTCCAAGTAAGTAATAACAATATCAATATATACAATTTTGACCACTTTTATTAACTTTACTTTATTTTTTAAAAATTTATGTGATTTGTATTCTCTTTACGCCCTTCTCATTCTTTAGTTTTTATAATTAAGACTTTCAAACAACAAAAGAAGTGTGAAATAATTTTTCGTCTGTTAGTATTCTTGAATTATTTGTTAATATTTAATAAAATTTAATAAATTGTTACAATTTAATAAAAATAATGTAAGATCTATTAATTATTTTAAGTTATAATAGTTTATAGAATTGTAAGAAAGAAATTTATTATTAGCATTTTATTTTATCAGATATCATCTCACATTATCATAGCGGTCACAAATGTAAACACTTTTTTGTAATTTTTTTTTTAATTCTCTCAGTGCATACTACTTTTATAGCATTTTTATACCTCTATTTTAAAATAATAATTTTTGTTATATATTTAAACCTGAAATGTAACAGCTGTAGCTGTTTTAAAATAGTGGTATGAAAAATAAATGTATAAAAAGGTGTAGAAGTTGGCAGCTATGTAAGTATAATTGCGCAATTCATCGTTTTAGTTACATTTTACCATTTTTTTTTTTAAATTGTACATAATGACAAAAAAAAAAACTTCCTTAACAAATAAAGAAACTTATATATATATATATATATATATATATATATATATATATATATATATATATTTTACCAGTATACATATTTTTGCACAAATGGTCTTATTAAAATTTTTATCAAATGTTCAGTGTTTTATCAAATATCTTATTAAAATTTTTTTAAATGTATCCTCACATATCTAATATTTTCCGCTAAAATAAATTTGTATAATAAGTAAGACTTTGTGTTCACTATGTATATTCGGCGGTTCTGATTAGAGAATAACACATAAGAATATCCCATGTTGATAGGATAATATAAAACAAAAAAGGACTGTAAAGAGAAACTTGTCTGTTTTAAAATATACAATGGCTATGACAGGAGTTTAAAATGACTATGTTTTAGAAATGATGCTTGGTAAGACAATTTCCTGACGTCATTTCTGAAAAATAGTCATTTTAAACTCTCGTCATACTTATTCTATATTTTTAACAAATAAGTTTCTCATTGGAGTCGTTTGTGTTTTTTTATCCTGTCAAATGTGGGAGGTTTTTCTTTGGATCATTTTGTATTCTTACGGTATATATACCGTATATTTTATTTACGGTACATATACCACACATTTAATTTACGGTATATATGTTGTATAAATATTTTTTACGGTACATATACCATATATTTAATTTACGGTATACATACTGTATATTTAACATACGGTATATGTGCTGTATAAGTATTTTTTACGGTACATATACCATACATTTAATTTACGGTACAAATGCTGTAAGAATATTTTTTTAAGGTACATGTACTTTAAATATTTTACTGTACATATACCGTTCAGTTAAATTACGGTACATATACTTTATATATTTTACGGTACATATACCACAAAATGTTTTAATTTATGTTCAGTTAAATTACGATACATGTACTTTAAGTATTTTACGGTATATATACCGTCCAGTAAAATTACGGTAAAAGGAAGTGTCACAAAGTTGACGGTATAACCACCGTGTTTTCTGACCAAAATTTTTTACAGTGTATCAAGCAGAAACGTTTGTGTGTTTTTGAGGTGTTATCATTGGAACAACCTAGCCAATTTCAAAAATAATGTGGGCAAAAAATGTTGGTAACCATCTTTGCTCCAAAATAGACTATATCTTATATCGGTACAATAATCTCCATCAATGCATGAGCAAAAAAGTTCTAAAATTGCGAATTCTTTGATATTGATTGGACTAGAAGCTTGAAAAATTTTTGGTGGTAACTTTTAAGATATAATATATTTGTTATGAACTATTTCTAAAAGATCGACAGTTTAATTGCACAAATAAACATACAACTTTCTGGAAAGATTTTAAATCACAATTTATTTCGAATATTGAAATTTCTGGGATACTGTAAGGGTTAGATACTATAACTTTGGCATCGCAGTAACTTATAAGTTATAAATGCTCATTTAGAACGAATTCTAAATAAAGAATTCCTTAACTCTTATTGATAATCTCATTGCATGCGTGAAAAACAGATATTCAAGAATATAAATTATTAGAAGGGATCTCACACCATATAAAATGCAGTCAAACATAATGATTTTTGTTATTTAGAGTTACTCAAATTGATGCGGAGCGTTTGTTTATTCTCTTGACATCATATTAAAGAGTTAAAATTCCATTATAAGATAATTTGGTGTTTTACTTCCTGTATTACTTTTAACGATCGCGTATTTCCAATTTTATATCCATGCATGGTTTGCTTTCTCTTTTCAAAAAAAAAAAAAAAAAAAAAAAAAAAAAACTGTATGCAAATTTATATATAAGATTTTGTAATCCTACGATTTAATATTCTTATTTTCATTATTATATTTTATCACAATAAATGACCAATTAAAGGTAGCACCTCATTTTCTTTACTTATCACAAGCTATTAAATCTGTGTTCTCAGCAATATCGCTCAGACCAATACCTCTGAGGGAAGTCCTAGTTATATTTTTACCTATGCGATTAAAGTTTAATTTAAACAATTTGAACAACTGAGTTTTATAGAGATAGTATTTTTTTTCTTCTGAATTTTAGCTTTACGTAATATTTGTTTGAAAGTTAGACTGACCATTGCAAGATGCATTTTTCACTGTAGTTAATTTTATAGGTTTATTATAAAACAATGAAACAGTTCCTTCTTAAGCATTTACTTTCTTCGAAATTCGACGGGTTCCAACTTGTTTTTATAATTTCAGGGAATGGGTCCTCTTATAAAATCGACATCGATGTGTATAATCAAACGATTTTTACATTCTATTTTATTTTGTTAAAAAATGGCTTTTTCAACTTAAGATAAAGTAAAATACTTGAAAGAATTAAATTATTTCAACTTTTTGTATTATAAACTATTGAAAATGATAAAAATAAATCGTGAGAATGAGCTTCGTTCTGCAGAGCAAAGCTAATTCTATTCTGATGAATTTTAAAGTTTCTACTCTAAATATTATTGAAAATAATTTAATAAAAAAAGAAAGAAAGACACGGAGGTTTTAGTAAGATTTTACTAACTGTATTTCTTTCCAAAAGACGGCATGTATATTCAGTGAGATATAATACTGAAATACATATATGTACATATATAATATATTATCACCTTTTTCATTTGCAAAACAACACATTTCTATAAATAATTTCGAGGAAGTAAAAGCATTTTCTTTTCTTTTTTAACTTCAAGAAAATTTTTTCGTTCAAGCACATTAGTAAATTATTTCGAAGCTTTCCATCGAGTTTCTTTAAGGAACATTAACCACTGACAATGTTAAATGTGAAAGAAAATGACCAAGACTGAACATTGAAATTTTCGATTGACCGAATCTTAAGAAAACGCCCATGCCTCATAGCTTCTGTGTCACTGGCCTAACATGAAGAGGAATAGTGTTCTTGCTTTCACTTACTTGAAATGAACGAGATAATTTTTTTTTTTAAATGTTATCTCTCTATTAGAAAAAAAAAGTAACTTACGCTATTACCGCTTCTGACAATGAATATTTTGTGTCCTATGGTATTTCTTTGCTAATATTAAGAAAACTACTGCACACAAAAATATGAAAATTTGTGGTATCATAGTGAAAAGTCGATACAGGGAAATCTTTGCTAAATACGCTGATGCAAACAGTTTTTAAATCGAATAAATATTTTAAGAGATAGTTAAAGTTAAAGTTGCTCAAAACTGTGGTATAATGACATTAACTGTAACCTAGACCTTGTCAAGGACTTTAACGGTAACCAAAATTAACCTAGAATAGGAGCTCAAACTTATATTTATAAATGTTTTGTCGCATCTTTGTTATGTGTAACCTGTCTAGAATAAAATATGTGTGATTAAACTTCATGTAAGTTATTTCGCTGTATTCATCTTGGAAGCCTTCAACGGTACGCTACAACATTAACATATCATATATATTATAAAGCAGAAGTTCTGAAACTTCCAAACGAGTGTTTTCAAAAACTACCCGATGGATTTTTTTGCCGATTGTATCATTCGATAGGAAATATTTTTCCGAAGGTTTAAAATTCAAATTTACAGTTATAACTCTGATTTTTCGTCGTAAATGTCGTATTTTTCGGTTATTTTTGCCAAAAGGGTTGCCAGTAGCTGTTTTTGGCGAAAATTATAATTGCTAAAAGAATTAAAATGGCTATATCTATTAAAAATATTACAAATATCTTGCAAATAATAGCAGAAAATAACTACTGACAATATTAATAATAATAAAGAAAGACCGCTTAAATGAGGCGTAATATTATAAAAATATATTTATCTTGAAAATGAAAAAAATATTTGTAATGCTCAAAAAATAAATTAACGCGACATATAACAATTGGTTCAACTTTTGGCGACTTATCCCTGGTGTTAGAATAAAAACATGAATTTCAGAAATTGATTAAATGAATTTTGAATAATAGTTATTTCCCTTTTTATTATTTTCTTTCTCTTTTTTTATCGAATTTCCGTATAATATAACTTACAGCAGAAAAAAGCAGATCTGATTGTAAAAGACACTGTAAGTTGTGAGTTACTATTCGTTTCCATACCATTTTCATCTTGCTTTTGTCGCCAAAGAATGTGTTTTTAAGCCGAAAATGCACTACTGACTTAATGCCTGACTTAAGTTCTTAATGGTCGCAATAATGTTTTTTTTTTTTTTGGGGGGGGGGGGGGGGGGGAGATAATTTTTAGAGTATATTTTAATATTCAATCGTAAATTATACAGATATGAGTATAACTCTTTTATTTCTTTTTGCAAATGTTTTCATTGTTAATTTAATTTTTCTTGCGCCATTTCGTCAATTTCACTTACAGGAAAAATTTCAGTTTTAAAATTTAAAAACTGAAGAAGGAAAGATTATCCCGTCGATTAAAAATCTACCGCCAAATTCCAAGATTAAATGTCAATAATGGATGATCGTCAATGTCACATTCACTTGACATTAAGCATAATATAAATATTAATTATGTCATCAAGTGATTTTTAATTCGACATTTTATTTCTACTTTTATATATGCTCTGCTAATTTGTTTTTCGTTATTTAAATGAAAATCTCTGCTAATCTATATAATATGGCTATTAGTTTGGCGATTTGTATAATTTGGCGAAATTGGTCCGGTATAGCCAAGTAGTACTGAAGAAAAAATTTTGCAATTCAAAGGAATTTATGCAATTATGCGTTATTACTATAGATAAATTCAACATTTTGAAATAAAAAATTCCCGCTGAATAAAATTTACAAGTCTTTTTTAATTAACCACTTCCTCTTCAGTGTTTCTTCAATCACTATTTCGCTATTCTCTTTCGCGCAGGCAAAAAAAAAAAAAAAAAAAGTATTTTAAATATTTTATTAGATAAAACGTAAATAACATTTCTCTATTTTTTTAAAAATATTTTTTTTAAATCTAATTCTACCATTATAAGTCTTACAGGACAAAATAGCAGAATTACTTTTAAAAATGGTTTTATCTGTTAATTCTATGTTATTTGTTTATTTGGGTGTTTGAATTTACTTTTTTACCAAACAATGCGATTTTATGCCAAGAAGGCATAAGCCGGAGCGAGGTTCGCAATACCTAAATTCTCTCACTCTCTTTTAAATGTGTGAGAGCATTTTTAGGATATTTTTTTATGTTTAATTGTAAATATATAAATAGCAGTTATAGCAAAAAGAAAAAAAAAATGCGTATAATGTTTAAATTTTAGTATAAATGTCTTCCTCATCCAAACTGTAAAATAATTTAATTGCAACTTTTTAAAGTTTTGGCGCAGATGTCATATACGCACCACATTCGCACGATTGCAACAAAATGGCGATTTTATGCCTCACATGGTAAACCGACTATGGTTGTTTATTTATTAATAAACTATTTATTAACTTTCATTTTGTTTTTTAAAATAATATAAATCATTTTGTTCTATAGTTATTAATTAAACTTTTTTATTTATTAATTTTTTTTCAAATAATAGAAAATAATTAAAAAATATATATGAAATTGGTAATTAAAAACCAAGTTTTCTCCAAATTGGCGCCAGAAAAAAATTGCGCCAATGTGGTGCATACATGACATCTGTGTCAAAGTTTTTTCACTATACTTAAGTAGGGAAAATGCAGTATAAATACCGATTAAAGTTTTTTCCAAATACGGAAATTTTGTCAATTTAATAATTTTTATTAATAAATTTTTTTTCATTTTTCAGGAGGAAATTTTGCAATAATAAAGTAATTGCTGTAGTGAGAATTTTAATGTGTAGGGGTTTTTTTATCGTTGGCAACTTTCTACAACGAAAAATGTTTATTTTTTTTCCTGCCATTGTTTTGTAAGAGCTGGTTTTGTCAAAGCCATGTTCAGGTGGTATTCAAATTTTTGAACCCTTCCCAATTACCACCCCCTTGGGTCGATTTTGCTCATTTGCAATTCCCACTGAGATATTAACCACCTCAATGTACTTGACGAGTTTGAAGATGATTCTTGCATAATTGTGCCTTTTATCACGCGGACAAAATTTAATATATGTATAAAGTTTTTAGTAGGTGAGTAAATTTGGGTTGTTGGGTAAACTTGGTGAGTAGCTTTGGGTTCCTGGCTTCACATAATGAAAAGTTGTGAAGAAATTTTTCAGAAGTTGTATCGTGGTAACGACTGTAATAATTAATATTTCTTCAGATAAGGGGAAACTTTAAATCCTGTTGCCGTAATGGCCTCATTTCGCTTCCAAATGTGCACTGTTAGTAATAAACTAAAATAGTTACTTCTAAATAGCAGGTTTTTGTCCAACGTTTAAGATAATTTAATATCACAATGGTGTCTAAATCGTTTTCAGCAATGAGCTAGGTGCTGCTGGAGGTCCAAATTATTTAAAATGCAAATTTAAATTCACCAGTTCGTTCCATCCACGGTTGATTTTGAAATCAGTGTTGCCAAATGGGCTACTTTTTTTAAATTCAGATTCTTGACTGGCACCACTTATTTGAAATAGTAAAATGCGTAGTTTTTAATGACATATTAATAAAGGCAAAAATAAACGGAATTTCACCGTTTCAAAAAAGTGGTACTAATCAAGAAATCTGAATTTTAAATAAGTAGCCCACTGGTAACACTGTTTGAAATATTGACCAGCGCAGCGGGCATAACCTGCTAGTAATTATAATAACAAGTATAATGCATGGTGGCAGCTGGAGAAAAAAAAAGATGTTTAATACAGTGATATTTTGAAAACGGATCGAAGCTTAAAGTAAGAAGTTTTTTCTTGCATAGTTATACACTGTAAAAAATTTTGCCGTTAAAAAACGGAAATAGTACTGGTAATCTAAACGCCAGTACTACTTCCGTTTTTTAACGGAAAAAAAATTTCAGGAATAGTTCCGTTTTTTCACAAAATATTTCCGTTTTTTAATATTTCCTTATGTAAAAATTTTCGTTTGAAAAGTTAAAAGAATTTTTCAAGGACAAACTAACATCTTTGTGATTTTTATTCTTTACTTTACAAAGGCACGTTAACATCAGGGACACATTATATACATTTAATTTAAACAACAGAGAAGAAATGTTACTAACCTTCCATGGGGCTTGAACTCACGACCTTGTCTGTCGTAGCCGGTAGTGTAATACTATTACGCTATGATTTCATATAGCACCATTTCAAATACCTTTACTTATTTCGGATGCATTTCATGAAGTAAAGACAAGTTTTTGAAAGCGGGTTTATTTTTGTAGAGATAATATTTTTTTATTGAACGGACAGTTCTAAATCAAGTTTTACAGATTTTCTTTCTATAATTTCTAATAGTTAGCTTTTTAATTTTAGCTTTATAAAAAAAAAGTTTAACCTTTAAAATATTACATGCATAAATGAAAGTATTAAAAAATTTTGTTTCCTTCTTTTTTGGAAGAGTTTTAAAGCTATTTTATTCATATTTATTTATTTATTTTATAAAAGAATACTAACACACTTAAAAAAAGCCAAAAAAAAAAAAAAAAAAAAAAAAAAAAAAAAAAACATGTATTTTAAAATATATTTTGTATGACGATCTATTGTAAATTCAATAAAGATAATTACTATGGGTTATGGGTTATTAAAATTAATTACATTTATTGATTTTTATAACTTAGGTAATCGCCAAAATGATAGTAATTTCAGTAATATATTTCGATATATTTTAAATTTTAAGAGCGAATTTCTTAATTTGAATATATTAAAATATGTATATATTAAAATTAAAAATAGATTTTTTTCCCACTTAAAATATCTTTCGCACTTTTTATATCATGATAGAAATAAATTAAACATATTTAAAATTATACTGAAAAAAAAAATTCCTTAGCTATCTCAAACTTAAAAAGAATTAAAAAAATTTATTATTATTTTTTTTAATTTGTAAAAATATGCTATCTTTTTAATATACTTTAAATTTTATGTACGAACTTCTTAATTTGAATAGATTAAAATATATATATATTAAAATTAAAAGTAGATTTTTTCCACTTTAAATAACATACGCACTTTTTATATTATAATATAAATAAATTAAACAAAATCAAACTGAAAAAACAAAAAACTTTCCTTAACTAGCTGAAACTTAAAAAAAAATTAATAATAATAATAATTATTATTATTATTTTAATATTGTAAAAATATGCCATCGTTTTATAATTAAAACAGAAAAAAATAAGAGAAATGTCGCTATGTTTTTCTATTTGTCATACAGATGGCGCCACAACACTTATCAGTTAAAAATACTGATAACTTGTGCTGTTTAAAACGGAAGATGTTCTGTTTGCGGTGAGATTTACGGAACAGTTACTATATTTTTAATCTCAAAATAGCAAAAAACGGAAATACTGCTGTTTTCTTGGAAAAATCAAACTATTCCGTAAAATTTTAGGGAAAAGTTTGTGTATATTAACGGATATTTTTTACAGTGTACGGCACATTTTTATTCATTTTATTATTATTTAAAATGTCTAAAGAGTTAGAATTTAGAAATTGTCATCAGGTTACATCGCCAGAATCATTTAGTTTTTCCCGACCGGCACTTTGGCTAAAATGGAAGCAACGTTTCGAAAGATATCGATTCGCAGAACAAGTAAATTCTCTTATTTATCTCATGGGTGATAAAGCAGAAGATATTTTTTTGTCTTTTAACTTGTCAGAAGACGACCAACAGAAATATGATAGTTATGAAGCATTTCGACGACCATTTTATCGTAAAGAAAAACATAATTTTTGAACGCGCACAGTTTAATCAACGGATTCAAAACGAAGGGGAAAGTGTAAATGATTTTATAACTTTACTTTATTCATTGGCTAAGCATTGCGATTACGGAGTTCATGATGAGCTAATACGCGATAGAATAGTTATTGGTATTAGAGAAAAATCATTAAGTGAGAAGTTACAATTGGATCCAGCCTTTTTTTGAGCAAAGCTGTAGATAAAGTTCGGTTATCGGAATCAATTAAAACAACAAGAGATTCTTACTTCTAATAATGCTTTTGTACATAGAGTTTCGAGTATAAGCAAAACAAAGGTAAATTTTAAGAAAGGGATAGCCACTCAAAATCCACAGTTTAAAGAAACTGATAAAAGGAATAATGGGAAAAAAGAATATGCAAAATCCTTTAACCTTTGCAAATGGTGCGGTAAATCTACGCATAATAGAAAAGTGTGTCCAGCAAAAGACGCTAAATGTCTGAAATGTTCCAAATTAGGGCATTTTGCTCGTGTTTGTAGAAAAAAAGAAAGTAAATCTGAAATTTCTTTCTTAGGACCAATTAGGGAAACCCGTTCGAATAATGGTAGTGAAAGTGATTCGTTATGGTCAGTTCCTATCATGGGCGCCCATATGGGAAGGCAAGGTGGGGCTTGAGCCCCCCCCCCCCCCCTAGATTTTGGTTTTGTCATACTTTTTTAAAATATAAATCAGTTGCAAGATATGAACATTTTAACTTGATCCTGTAAAGAAGGCATCGTATGAAATTTCCGTTTTAAACAGTTTTCCGTTTAAGGATTAATTGTGTAGAATTTATTTTCTCATAACCATGAATTTTATTTCTTTTAAAGTTAGGTTATGATTTAAATAGATTCGGTTTTGGTTAGATTTGAATTAGTCCTCTCGAATAATTTGCTTTTTACAAAGAGGAAAAACATGAGATAGGAAACAAATTATATTTTATACAATTTTTATTATAGCAGGTGTTACTGTGTGTTTTTTCCCTACTAGGGTGTAATACATTTTCTGCATAAGGAAGGATTCCGTTACAGACACGACCCATTTCCATAGGTAAAACTGATTTTGCGCGAACAAACCGCTGAGAAATTAGACACAGACTTAACAATAAGATGTGAATTAGCAGTGCTATTTTTTAATTGGAAAATTTCTTTTCCCCAATCCAATAAAGATTAGAATCCTGAATGTGTCAGATTTTAACCAGGGCCCAACTTATGCAGGGGTATACGGTTCATTCATTAGCCCCCCCCCCCCCCTCCATGAGAGTAATTAGGATTTTCACTAAAAAGGGCTAATTGATTAAAATTAGCCAAATGTGGATCAGATTTCATACATTTTCAAACATTTAGGAAAGTAAGAGTGGTTCTCCTTCCTCTCTTTACTTCCAGTACCCCATTCATCTACGTGAAAAACAAACTACGTTAGAATATTAATAATAAAATGTTTTATTATAACAACTTAGTATTCCGTTGTTATTAAAAGAAATTCTTTATTAGCATTTTCATTGTAGAATGGCAAGTTAAAATGATTAATTATGACCCATTTGGGACATTATTATCTTTTAGCCATTTTATGTTATGTACGTAGATAATCAAAGAAAAAGTTTGCAAAATGATACTTCTGTCAATCAATCTATCATTTCTTTTTTTACAATTATCTTACTAGTACTTTTTCTTAAATTTTACTTCATTCCTATCTGATGAAAAATTTTGGAAAAAAGTTTTTCCAAAAGAAATCAAAGAATTATCTCAGTTTTATAAAACTGGGAATTTGGGGGAAGCAAGAATATGGCTTGATTTGTGAAAAAGCAAGAAGTGGTAGAATATCATGGTAAATGACCTAATCACGGAAGCTACTTTCCCCATTTCCGCCAAAACATTTCGCTGCAGAAAGGTCATTTAATACACCCATTCTAGTGACGATGGCAAAAAAGCAAGAATTTTGATCAAGGATCACAGGAAAAATGCGAGTTTTGCCAAAGAAATGCAAATAAACGCAAATGTTGTTAAATAAGAGCGAGAGAAACGCACATTTCATCAAAGAATTGCGGAAAAAACACAAATTTCGTTAAGGAATCACGAAAAGATCTCTAATTTTGTCAAATAATAGCAAAAAAGATCTCTGATTTCGTTCAAAAAGCATAGAAAAAACCAAAAATCGTGGAAAAACACAAATTTCTTCAAAGTATCCCGAAAAACTCTAATTTTGTTCAAGAATCACAAAAAATTGCAAAAAACCATTTTTTGTCAAAAAATTGTAAAAGAAACAAATTTAATCTAAAATTCGTAGAAAAAGCACAAATTTCTTAAAAGGATCGCGAAAAACTCATATTTCGTCAAAAAATCGGAGGAAAAACTCAAAAGTCGCAAAAACAACGCAAAGTACCTTAAATATTTACAAAAATGTGTGATAGTTTTGGAGAAAGTTGAAATTTTCCTCAGCCCCCCCCCCCTAAAATTCATCATATGGGCGCCCTTGGTTCCTATTCAAATAAGAGATAAAACCATTCGTTTCAAAATAGGTAGTGGAGCAGATCACACTGTGATTCCAGCTACATCACCAATCTTAAAGGGCTCAAAAATTTTAAAACCAGACAAAAAGGTTTGTGGTCCGGATGGGAAAATACTAAAACACAAGGGAAAACTTCTTGAAGAAATCCAATACAGGGAAAAGAAAATAACTGAAGAAATCCATGTAATTGAAGGATTACAGAGTTATTTGTTGGGAAAACCTGCAATACTAGCTTTTGGTTTAGGACCAAACATTTTAGAAATTAACGTAGTAAATCCAAAGCAAGATTACCCTGAGTTATTCAATGGCCTGGGGCTACTGAAAGGTTGTTATACTATTAAGCTTAAGCCGAATTCTGTCCCGTTTGCTATTTCAACTCCACGGATACCTATTCCGCTGCTGAAGAAAACTGAAATGGAAATTAAGAAGATGATTAATCAAAAAGTTATAGTTCCTGTGACCAAACCAACGGAATGGTGTTCACCAGTCGTTATCGTTCCTAAAAATGACGGAACTGTTCGCTTATGTGTTGATCTTGTCCAATTAAACAAATGTGTGGAAAGAGAATTTCATCCCTTGCCTTCAGTGGAATATTCATTATATCTTGTAACAGGTGCTACAATTTTTTCGAAGTTAGATGCTAATTCAAGCTTTTGGCAAATTCCGCTTGATGAATCTTCGTCATATCTCACAACTTTCATCACTCCCTTTGGAAGATACCGATTTTTAAGATTGCCTTTTGGAAACTCATCTGCTCCAGAACATTTTCAACGCAGAATGTCACAGCTTCTAAAAAATATTCCAGGTACTATTCGTCATATGGACGACATCTTAGTGTGGGGAAAAGATCGATCTGAGCATGATCAAACACTGAAAATTGTTCTAAATAAATTTAAGGAAGCTGGCATTACTCTAAATGACAAGAAATGTAAGTTTTCAGTCAAGAGAATTAAATTCTTGGGGCATATTATTGATGACAAGGGGGTTCATCCTGACGAAGATAAAGTTAGAGCAGTAAAAGAATATGTATAATTACAACCTATACAATTTTTCATTCCTTGCTAAAGTTTTCATTAAGCTTGCAAATATGTCTCTTCTTTTTTATGAAACTGTTAAAATAATTAAGAAATAGAATATTAAGTTAGAATTTATAATTAAACATATCAAATTCTTAATTAAACAAATCAAAAATAATGTTTTCTCAAATTTTACTCATTAAAAAAGAATTTTAACGTCATTCTCTCTTCAACGAATTTCTCTATATAACGGATTTTTTGTTTGAACAATGGATTTCGTTATATAGAGACTCAACTGTATTTGTAAATTAGGGAAGCGCAACCTGTGACCTGCGAGTCAAAATAGTCTTGCGATGGGTTAACGTGCGGCCCGCGAATGTTGTCAATTTATAACTGGATAAAATTGCAATTTTCAGGAAAGGTCGCGAGAAAAAATCGTAAATTTCGTCAATTTGCGATATGAAAATTGAAAAATTTCGTCAGTCACTTAAGAATCGCAAATTTCGTTGATGAAGCACGGAAAAATTGCGACTTTTATTGATCAAGTGTGAAAATGTATCGAATTTTACCGATGAGGGACGGGAAAAAAATAGCAAATTTCGCCGTTCGGGCACAAAAAAATCGCAGATTTTGTCTATCAGGCTCGGAAAAAACACGAATTTTTTCTATCGGTCCCAAAAAATCTCAAATTTCGTTCATCGGATGAAAAAAAAATTTCTAAATTTTTTCATGATGCGTGCAAAAATTGCGAAATTTGTTCATAGGTTGCGGAAAAGTTGCCTGTTTCGTCTGTTTACCGCGCGAATAAAACGCGGATTTCGTTGACCAGGGACAGAAAAATCGCCAATTTCGTTGATCAGGCACGAAAAAAATCGCCAATTTTGTCCATTCGCAACGAAAAAACTCGCTAATTTCATTGATAGGGCAAGAAAAAAAACGCAGATTTTGTCGATGTTTTGCGGAAAATTGATAATTTCTCTGAGCGGCTGCAGAACAATCGTAAGTTTCGTTACTTCATCGCCAGAAAAATCACGGATTTCATCAATCAGTTAAGAATCGCAAATTTCATTGTTTGTGCGCGAAAAAATACGTCTTTCATCGATCAGTGACGAAAAAAGGCACTAATTTCGTCGATTAAGCACGGAAAAATCACGATATGGTCGATCGCACACATAAAAAGTGCTAATTTAGTCGATCGGGAACGAAACAATCGCGAATATGGTCAATTAGCTTTGTAAAAAGCATGTCGTGAGGAAAAATCGCGGAGTTCATCAATTTGCGGTAACAAAAAAAAAAAAAAAAAAAAAAAAAAAAAAATGTAGATTTCGTCAGTCAGTTAAGAATCACGAATTTCATTGTTTGTAAGCTGAAAAATGCGTATTTCATTGATTAAGGACGTGAAAAAGGCTCTAATTTCGTCGATTGGACACGAAAAAATGGCAAATTTTGATTATCACGTGAAGAAAAATCACAAATTTTTGCCGATCATTTGCGGAAAAATCTCAAATTTCGCCGATCAGACCCAGAAAAGTCGCGAATTTTATCAATCACGCTCGAAAAAATCGTAGATTTCGTCCATTAGATGTAGAAAAATTGCGAATTTTGTTGATAGGGTGCATAAAAATTGTGAAATATGTCAATCAGGCGCGGTAAAATCGCGAATTTTCTCGATTGACGCTTCGAGAAAAAGGCGCAAATTCTTTTGATTAGGCGTGGGAAAATTGCAAATTTCATTGGTCCAGCGCGGAAAAAACGGAATTTAGTTAATCAGGAAAATCTTGTTGATCAGCTCCTCTCATGCCTTCGTTCATAAAGTTCACATTTTTTACTCGACACTATTTACCACAGATCACCACGTTAAAAAAGCATTCTCTTTACGTTATTGATGCGGCTCTCGATCACCTTGACATACTTGTTAAGTGGCCCTTCTCTTGAAAAGATTCTGCACCCCTACGGTAGATGCAATTATTTTCACAGTCCTCATTCTAAAATATAATAAGGCTTAAATATGCAAGAATAGAAAAATAAAAAGTTAAATCACAATCATTCGGTTATTATCAATTAACATTCGGTAAATTCGATCTCTCCCCCTCCCCCCAACAAAATGCTCTAGCTACGCCACTGTTTTTAAACACAATTTTAATTTAGATTTTCGGAATATAAGTTCACTTAGTGACATCTGAATTTTTTTCAGGGGAGGCTCAAAATATTTTAGAGGGGGGAGGGGGCTGAGCCGCTCATAGCACCCCTTTAGCTACGACCCTGTCTCAAAGAGGGGAAAAAATACTGTAAATCGATTAAATTATTACTTTCAAAACAAATTCGAGGTTAAAATTCCGTCATATATTAAAATTATACATTTTAAATGATTTCCTGATGGGCAATATTCGTGTGACGTCACAATGAAAATCACACTATATAGCGCGGATAACAAATTTGTTTAGATATTTCATCCTTTGATGCAGCATAAATGCAGGTCAAATGCCCGAGTAAAATATTTTCGATTTCGATTTATTTTGTACAAATTATTATTAAATAACTACTTATTGGAAAATTGTTATATCATTTAATATATAAAATAAACAATTTGCATTCAAAAAATAAAATGAAAATATGTATTACCGTGCATTAAAATAAAGTAAAGAATTAGAACCTTTTACTGCAAATATCTAGAAGTCGATTAAAAAATAAAATATAAGAGAAATTTTTCAAAACACAGTGCATTTCGAATTTTCTGAATGTTTTACTACCAAGTAGATGACTTTTTTTTTTTTTTTTTTTTTTTTTTTTTCTAGAACTTGAAGGAAGAGAATTGTCTATAGCATCATTATAAAAGTATAGAAAAGGGGATATTTTAAATCTAATCATTTTATAGAATTGGATTTTGAAATGCGTAACTGATTTCATTTATCAATTCCAAAGGCAACCGACAGCTTTCACGACAGCAATGGATTCAGCCAGGGAAATCAAAAGATGCCTAGTTCAAACGGAAAAGTATGGTAACCCTATTACAGAAAATCGTCGTTGTTCATAATAATATCATATATTCATTAAAGTTCATAATAATATCTTCCGAAACCTGGTAATATTTGTAAAACAAGGTTCACTACTATGTTTTTAATGTCTGGAGGAGATTGGCGGGCGTAACACGCAGGGGGCAGAGCCCTCTATTATATATAGTATATATTTAAGAAATCAATTTACAAGAATCATAAGAGTATTTTTAAAGCGAATTTTATATTGTTTTAAAAAAAATAATACACATAATGTTTCAATTTCTTTTCTGTGAACAATAATTTTTACTGTACAATATGACATTATTTTTTTCTCTTTTCAATAAGCATTGTTTAACTGAATAAACACACACGAAATACATTGAAACGGAATGTATTACACTATTCAATAAACAGACAAAAGAAAACGGAATATAAAAATTATCGTCTGCTTTAAAAGTATTTCTGAGCCCATAAAAGGAGATAAATTCCATGGAATCGTTAGCTTTCCGTTTCGAGGTGCGTGCGTGGTTTCGAGCATGTCTTTTCTCGTCACGGTCACCGATGACCAGCGGTCACTTAGAACGGTCCGTAGTTCTGTTTTTCGTTTCTTTTTTATTTTCCCGGCGGGAGAGTTTTCGCGCCCGGTCAGGGGTAGTGAAGGAACAGTGGTGCTTTTGACCGCATCTTGGGTGCTCACGTTCAGACACCAACAAGCAACGAGGCGTCTCAGTAAAAGAACACCTTCTCACTTTCCTTCCGGCATTGATAAAAAATAAAATGTTATGTGAGTTCTCTGACTCAATGTATTTTTAGATCACTTTCTAGATATATTTTTTTTTCTCTCAGTTCCAAAACCCAAGACCGAGACAATCAAACGAACCATTTACCTTTATTGCGTGTTACCTATAATATAGTAGTTCACAAAAGTGATGAGACACTTAGAAAATCCAGAATTATCGAATATTAAAAAGCACCTAAAAATTATTTTCACTGTATAATAAATTATTCACATCTTCACCTTTAATTTTTATGAAAATTTTCGGGAACAAAAAGGTAAGTCGAACTCGCTTATAGCGAGCGCGAAAAGACCGTGATATTTGCTCGTTATATCCGAGTGCTCGTAAAAAACGGGTTCGTAAAAAATTATAAAAAGTCATGTTTACTTAATTTGTTACAAATCCTTTATTTATTTATTATTTCTGTAAATTACAAAAGAAGTTGGATTATTTGTTTTAAACTGTTTAATTCTGTTTCTTGTGTTATTGTTCATCAGAGAAGACTCGTGGCCCGAAAAATATCGTCATCTGCAAATTGGTTAAAAAAAAAAAAAGTTTGAAATTTTTCTGTGCACTCTAAAGCCACTGAGTCCATTGAAAGTGGTTCAGCATAAATTCTTTACATTCACAGTTATCAACGCCGATTTCATCATTTTTTGCTTCTTGTTTAGCTTCAATTTCAGCTACAATATCCTCGGGAGTAGGTATACCGGAAGTGATAACATTGGTCAGATACATAATTTTCAAATTCTTCTCTAATCAATTTCAATTTTTTTTTAAAGTTAACTAGTTCTTTTTCTTCCTCAGAAATTTGTCCCTCTTACTAAATGTTCGTCCATCTTTAAAAAAGCATTTGGTAATGTATATTGATGCAATATTTTCCCATGCATCATTCCTTAAATGCATCGTTTCCAGTAAGTTTAGATGGCTTTATGACTCTTCACAAACTTTCGATTGGCTTTGGAATGTTAAAGGAATTTTTTCAAGAAATGATTAGCTCAGCTGGAGAGGTAGAAGTCAATAGGAATTTTATGAATCACAATAATATTGGTCGCTATAACTGGGGTTTAATCGTTAAAAACGAGTTAGGCTCAGATAGACTTAACATTATACCAAACAAATACTTTAGATTTCCTTGTTAACTCGGGGTTCGTTATAAGCGAGTTCGACTGTATTTGATTTACAAAATTTGAAAAGGGATAGTAAAATTCGTATGGAAAGAGTAAAAATATATTCCACAAAAGTAATGGAATGTTTGTGAAACCTTAAAAAAATCTGTTATGAATACAAAAATGAAATACATTAATATTATTTTATATTAAAATATACGAAGTAGTAGAACCCGTCAAATGTCCACGAAAGAAAATGTTTGAGGTGGAATTGTTTGGATGATTTATAATAAACGTACAAAATTAGTTACAATAAAAAATTCATCTTATATATTGGTTAGTCTAACTCTTAAACAAATATTATTCAAACCTAAAATTAACAAAATACTATCTCTATAAAACTCTGTTGTCCAAATTATTAAAATTAAATTTTAATCGTATATGTAATCTACTAAAAAACACTTTTCAAAAGTAAAAAAAAAAAAATAAAATAAAAATAAAAATAAAGAATACTGCCCAGTTAAACTGAAGGCATTGAGCTCACAGGCTACAAATACTAATTGCACATTAAAGCTTTATATTTTCAAGGGTTAATTCCGTTCGAAAAAAAAAATTAAGAAGGGGAAACAGCTCTCCCCTTTTCTCTTTTTTTATACTTAATCATTGAACCTCCTATACTATCAAAGACATGCTTTATCATATAAAAAATCTATATCCAAAATTCAGAGCAAATTAGATAATTCTTGATAAAAACCCATTTAGCATTTATATAATTTAAAAAGAGTTATCCCCCTCTTTTATACTTAACCATTAAACTTCCAAAACTATTCAGAGATTTGAACGAAATCTGAAAATTCTGCTTGAAAAACCCATTTATATAAATTAAGGGGGGGGGGACATTAGAACCCCTGTTCCCCTTACTTATACTTATTCAATGAACACCTAATAACAGTCACGGAATCGCCTCATCAGAATGATCCTAATCTAAATTTTGAACGAAAATTAATTCTGCATGAAAATCCCATTTATATCAACTAACGGGGGGGGGGCATTAGAGCCCCTGTTCCCCCTATTTATACTTATTCAATGAACACCTAATAACAGTCACGGAATCGCCTCATCAGAATGATCCTAATCTAAATTTTGAACGAAAACTTAATTCTGCATGAAAATCCCATTTATATCAACTAACGGGGGGGGGGCATTAGAACCCCTGTTCCCCCTATTTATACTTATTCAATGAACACCTAATAACAGTCACGGAATCGCCTCATCAGAATGATCCTAATCTAAATTTTGAAAACTTAATTCTGCATGAAAATCCCCTTTATATCAACTAACGGGGGGGGGGCATTAGAACCCCTGTTCCCCCTATTTATACTTAATCAATGAACACCTAATAACAGTCACGGAATCGCCTCATCAGAATGATCCTAATCTAAATTTTGAAAACTTAATTCTGCATGAAAATCCCATCTATATCAACTAACGGGGGGCATGAGCCCCCCGTTCCCCCTCTTATACATATCGAATGAACTCCAAAAACAGTCACGGAATCGCCTCATCAGAATGATCCTAATCTAAATTTTGAACGAAAACTTAATTCTGCATTAAAATCCCATTTATATCAACTAACGGGGGGGGGGGGGCATTAGAACCCCTGTTCCCCTATTTATACTTATTCAATGAACAACTAATAACAGTCACTGAATCGCCTCATCAGAATGATCCTAATCTAAATTTTGAACGAAAACTTAATTCTGCATGAAAATCCCATTTATATCAACTAACGGGGGGGGGGCATTAGAACCCCTGTTCCCCCTATTTATACTTATTCAATGAACACCTAATAACAGTCACGGAATCGCCTCATCAGAATGATCCTAATCTAAATTTTGAAAACTTAATTCTGCATGAAAATCCCCTTTATATCAACTAACGGGGGGGGGGGGCATTAGAACCCCTGTTCCCCCTATTTATACTTAATCAATGAACACCTAATAACAGTCACGGAATCGCCTCATCAGAATGATCCTAATCTAAATTTTGAAAACTTAATTCTGCCTGAAAATCCCATCTATATCAACTAACGGGGGGCATGAGCCCCCCGTTCCCCCTCTTATACATATCGAATGAACTCCAAAAACTAATCAGGGAAGCGCCTTGTCAGGATATACCTACATACAAAATTTCAAGTGGATCGGATATTTTTATCATGAGTTATCGCGTTACGTACATACATACAGAACGGACGGGCACATAAGCTCTCAGGCTATGATAGCCTGTGAGCTAAAAAACCAAACAAGAAGAAAAAAAAAAAAAAAAAGATGAAAGTTGTGTTTAAAAAATGGCCTGCTATCAAATTTCCAAGCTTATATTATGGTATTTATTTAACATTTTCCATTAAAAAAATTACTATTTGTAAGTCAATGCCTTTGCATAAGTTGATATAAATCCTTTTCTCTTGTACTAAATACATCGTAACGTGTTTTGAAAATTCAAATGTTTTAAAATTATGCATGATGTGCTTGGCGGCCATCTTTCCATATTTTACACTAATTTCTATGTACCCAAATGCGCAGTTAAAATTTAAAACTCAGAATTGTTTGGTAATTGTTTTGCTCTTCTATTTTGATCCACAGCAATTTTTAATACAATGCGCTTTTTTTGTTTGTTTGAGTTCACGGTGATTTTTTCAGATACGGAAAAGGAATTCGGTTTTAAATTTCTTTGCTAATATGATAAATTTTCTGCTGTGCGATTAAAGGCTTTATTGCGATTTTTTTAGAGGTTTATTTTTCGCATTTCAATGCTTTTTGTATTATCAAATTAATTAGATTCAAAACATTTATCCATGTAGAGTCAATTTTGATTTCCGCGATTTTTGAAAATTTTGCCATTTTTAAAGCGATGTTTACGTTTCTTCGAGATCCGCTTCGATGTTTTAGACGTTCAATTTTTGGCCAAATGTAGTAAATTCTGATCTCTTTTCTTCAAAGTTTATTCGAATTTTGAAACACAATTTTTGAATTTTGTTTTATTTTTTATGTGATTTTAAATATTTTTTTGCGATTTTGCAAGATTTTTTCACATTATTAAAGACAATCCAGCTTCAGTTTTCTAGCCCATCTCTTTTCGATGAAGTTTAGATGAAATTCGTGCAGCATTTTTTAAATTTTTCGAGGTTTTTATTATGTTCTTTAAAGTTTTTTCGCAATTCTTGCTGTTTTTTTTTTTTTTTTTTTTTTTTTTTGACGAACCAGGGCAACGCCGGGCAGGACAGCAAGTTGATGAATAAAAACGCAATAAAACCAGAATTTATCAAATTTTATATCAGATGATTTTTTTTTTTTTTTTTGACATGATATTTTTATTTCAGTTTTTATCAATTTTAAGAAAAAAATGGCGTATTTCTGTTGCCACAATTACAAAATTCGTACTATGAACTATAAAAATATTAATAGCTCATAAATAAATTCAGATGCAGCTTTAAAAAAAATTGCATTTAAAAGTACGAAGTGGAACCCGTCGAAATTCGATGAAAGAAAATCTAAGAAAGACCTGTTTCATTGGTTTATAATAAATCTACAAAATTAGTTACAGTAAAAAATGTATCTTATATTATGGTCAGTCTAATTCTCAAACAAATATTATTTTAAGCTAAAATTAACAAAATTCTATAAAACCCAATTATCCATATTATTAAACGAAATGAAATCGAAATTCACTGGATTTTATAATAAACTATATTTTAAGAATAGTATACGCATTTTAATTTCATTTTTTTTTTTTTCAATTTTATGAGAAAATGGATTGTTTCTGTTGCCACAATTTTTAAATTGGTACTAAAAACTATATAAAAAATATCACAAAATTTAATTGAGATGCAGCTTTGAAACAAATTGCATTTTAAAGTACATTTTTTTTTCTCTACTATTTTTTTTCTTCAATATCAAAATTTAAAATGTACGATGTTTAGAAGTGTAAAATTTGCAATAGGGAAAATTGCAAAAACGAAATTTCATGGAAAGGTTTTATGCATTTTAATTTCTATTTTTTTTTTTCAATTTTAAGAGAAAATGGAGTGATTCTGTTGCCACAATTACAAAATTGGTACGAAAAACCGTAACAAAATTAATGTATCAAAAATAAATTGAGATAGAGCTTTCAAACAAATTGCATTGAAAAGAAAATTTTTTTCTCTGTACGATGGCGTAAAAATTTAAAATGTGCGATGTTTAGAAGTGTAAAATTTGCAGTAGCGAAAATTGCAAAACCGAAATTACCGGGGAAAGGTGTTGCCATTCGCAAAATGATTTATGCGTTACGCACAGATACGTTTGGTCTTTATAATATAGATATTGTTTTTCTGAACACGACGGTGTAAAAATTGAAAATGTGCGATGATTAGAAGTATAAAATTTGTAGTATCGAAAATTGGAAAACCGAATTGCATGCGAAAATGTTGCCATTCACAAAATGAGGTATGCGTTACGCACAGAAACTTTTGGTCTTTATAATATAGAAGTTAGATAGATACGCCAGTTGTTGGGCAATAAGTAATTATCAATGCAATACGGTAAATCAAAATTTGTTTAAATCAATTATTTATATTATTTTCTTTCTAAAAATTGTTCGTTTTACGTATTTTATAGCATTTAGGTCCAAAAACTTGCCCGTATAATCAAAAGGTAAAACTTCTACTTGTTTAGAAAGTGCATCTTTACAAATTCCATTGCTTTTCACGTAAATCTTGTGAATTTCTGGAATTTTTACCTACTTCCGAGTTTTAGGAAGATACGTGTAAAAATGTGGCATAACACTTTGTTAGCATTCCTCTGTCTTAATTCTGAACAAGTAAGAAAAGAAGGAGTCTTTGTATCCTTACTGGGACGTCCGTCGTGAAAGAAAAGCAGCGGGAGTTTTCTCCAATTAACTAGAACTTGCAAACCTGGCAATGAGAAAACAAAATTCAGAACTAATTTTAGAATTAATTAATTGTATTATTCTTTATTTTGAATTTCCTGAAATGTCTGTAACTTAATTAGTTATATGGTTACAAAACAAAAGGACATTTCATAATGAATCTTATATCTATACCTACTTAATGTATGCATATAGTGGCAGTGAACCAGAAACATATAAATTACCATCCCGGCCCCTAAATTAGCCTTTTCTGGTAGCTCCTTTCCCTCCTTTAAAGCAAATATATATCAGGTTTTTTCTGGCACTAAAAACAGAAATATATGTATGTAATAATAAATAAAATTAGCTTTAATCCTAAGTTAATTACTTCCAAACTACTTTTTCCTTTCTTTTTATAATATTTTAACATATTTTTTTTAATTCCATACCTCTCGACAACCCTTTTTATTTTATTTCATTCTAAAAAACATTAATCTTTCATATCAATCTTTGAAGTAAATGTCTCGCCTAAATACATTTTTAAATTTAAACTGTTTTGCATCATTACATGGTCATTTTAAATATGGAGTAATTTCTTTTACTAGCTACTTTTAACGCATATTAATGAATTTATTATTTAAAAATTTTCTTTCTCTTTTTGATATTCACGTGAAGACTTTTATTGCTAGAAAGGAAGTATTTTTATACAGTGAAACCTCCAAATAAGGGACACCTCTATTTATGGGACAAAACCTCCGGGGGACACTCTATTTAAGGGACACTTGAGAATGAGGTTAAAGGGACTGGTTTTTGAATTTCAGATAATGAAGTAGTCTTTGATGAAAATAAAAATACAGATTGTGAACAATTGTGAACTTATCAAACAGACAGACAGTCAGTCATGTTGATACAGAGGTGTACGACAAAATTTATGGCCATTTATTTACCCAGAATTCTGATTCGATATCACTGCCTTTACCCGCATTGAAAATAATGCTGAAAATTGTGAGGATGATTCTGAAATTGGAGAATGAAAGAAAATTGTGAAATAATGAACTTTTTCAGATGCTTTTAGGCTGTTCTCAAATCCAAAAATGGCAACTTTTAAGAAATAAGTTTTAATTTATTTTTATTTGGAAATGCCTGAAGTTAGCAGGTGTTGTTGTTCAGAAAATATGTAATCGACCACTTTTTTTTTTTTTTTTTTTTTTTTTTTTTTTTTTCAAATGGAATAAATTTTACAGAAAATATTGATAAAGTGGACATTTTGAACCAAATTTCCATGCGAAAGAAGAATAACTACTCAAGAAAGGGTAAAAAACAGCTTTGTCACGTGATCAAAATCGCATATAACTCAATAGGTGATTTATTTATTAAAAAATGAAAACACAGTTCAATTCCAAATCGCTTCCATATTGAAACCATAGTCAAGCATTCCAATTTTATACTTTTCCGTTGAAAATTAATTTTTAACTTAAAAAAAAAAAAAAAAAAAAAAAAAAAAAAAAATAATAATAATAATAATATTTTTTTTTTTTGGGGGGGGGGAGGGGGGCGGTATTGGTAAAGTTGTAAATATGGTAAATGAACACTTCAAAGATTTCTATAGAAAAATTAAAATTTGCTAAACAATCCTTTTTGACTGATTACTTCAAGTAAAATTCTTTCAAATGTTTTTATACTTTTGTATGTACATAATATGCATAAAAAATACAAATCAATAATTCTACAAATAATTTAATAATTTAGTAATTAATGGAAAATTTTAATTAATTAATTCTCTTTTCTTCCTTTTGTCTCATTAACGTAATTTATACACTTCAGATACATTTAAATTTCTCTTTTGATGCTTTGTTATTTTTATATCCTTCTGAATTAAAAATAATGTAAAAAACTCCGAATAAGGGACACCTCTATTTAAGGGACAAAAGTTCCGGTCCCATAGGTGTCCCTTATTCGGAGGTTTCACTGTATTTTTATTTCTGCTGCCTTAGAATTGGCAACAATAGTTTAAAAGATCATTTAAATGTGAAATATCTTACGTAAATATACTTTTAAATTTAAACTGTTTGCAATATTATTGTTTGGCTATTTTAAATACGGCGTATCCCCCCCCCCCCATTTACGGCAGTTAACGCATTTTAATTAACCTCTACAGTCCTGATGTCGCTGTATAGGTGACACTAGACAAATCCTTCTAAATTAATTTAAATCCTTATAGAATTGTTAAAATTTTTTAAAAACCTTTTTAATAAATGTGTGCATATCATAATCATCGATATATTGACTGATACATCTTTAGAGATTTTTACAGTAATTTTAAAATAGTTTGAATGGTCCCTCGTAATATTTGTCTGAGGACTGAGGCGGTTATTCATTATTTTAATATTTTCTTTCTCTTGTAGTATTCACAAGTAAATATAGTTTCATGGCGTAATTTTTAATATTTTACCACTTTTAACTCGTAATTAGTTAATCATCATTTGAAAATTTTCTTTCTCCGTTTGTGATAGTCGCGCGTACATAATTTTTTAATTTGAAGGAAACATATTATTATTTGATCATTTAGGAACAATTTAAAATATTAACCTTTTTTAAAATATGTAAAGAATGTCTCTCAAATTGCTGAAAATTTGAGTTTTAAATAGAAATAAATCCTCAAAAAATGACTCAAATTAAAAAAATAAATGCAGTCGGGAACATCTAATGTAAAATAGATCGAAAATATTTAAATTTCCATGTATAGTTTTTGCCCCTATAAAACTTTTTTAACGAAACGATTTTGATCATCTTTAATATTAAATATATCTTAAAATAATTATTTGATTTAGGAACCGCCTGCATCAGCGTATTTATCAAATCTTTCTCTATGATACCAGCAATTTTCATATTTTTGTGTGCAGTAGTTTTCTTAATATTATTGAAGAAATGCCCTAAGGTCATAAAAAATTCGTTGTCAGCGACGGTGACAGCGTTAGTTACTTTTTTTTTTTTTTTTTTATTATGCCCTTTAAAATTATTTTCAGACATGATTTAAAAAAAAAATATCTTCACATTTTTATAACGAAATTAAAACTTCATATACCTATTATAATAAAAAGTGATAACCTGTTTATATTTCTCAACTACTTCTCCTTGGAATATGGGACTTTGGGCGATCAAATTAACGCCAGTTATCCGCATGGATCCGAGGATGTCAAAATATATCTTAAAATTTTACATTTTTTGTTAGTTTTGGAGATATTAACGCTTTTTGGAATTTTTAATCCTATTTCTGTAATGATAACAACTAAGTTGCTCTATTTTTCTGGATGAACGAGTGAAGAGGAAAAAGTATACGATTATACGTTTTTTTTGCTTGGCATTGAAATTAATTTTTATTTGAATAGATAATGAAAATAATATTGTGACCCTGTATTTTCAAGAAATACAGGGCTTTCAAAAGGTCTGCCAACTGAAAAGCAGAATTTTCTTAGAGAAATTTTCATTTTAGATTTTTCTTGCAAATTGCCAAGAAAAAAAAATTGAGATAAATTCTATTGACGAAAAAGGAAAGAAAACAGCCATCATAGCTTTATTTATTTAAAAAGTAGAAATAAATCAATAAGCACTTAAAGGCAATAAAAAACTTGTAGCTTAAAAAAGTGCATTTTTGATGAGCATTTTTGGTTATGTCTTTTGAAATGTTCCACCTCGTTAAAATTTAACTTCGATAAACAGAAATCGCTGAACTGAAAATGCCAGCCGGATCATTACCCTATCATCTTCTATGTTTATTCTTTGAATGAGATTTTAACAGGCATTGTTTCATTGATGCTATGAGGGCTCCCAACAGATTTTAGGTCGCAAAAAGGGGGAAAGGGGACCATTTTTCTTTAAAAAGGGGACTTTGGGGGACCATTTTTCTTTAAAAAGGGGACTTTGGGGGACCATTTTTTTTAAAAAGAGGGGACTTTGGGGGACCTTTTTTTAAAAAAAGAGGGGACTTTGGGGGACCTTTTTTTAAAAAAAGGAGATTTTTTTTTGGGGGGGGGGCATTTATTTTTACTAAATATGTTAGCAATTTTTTTTAACATTACAGTAAACTTCTTAGTTAACTTTATAAGGATATCATTAAATAATTTCAAATATTGTTGCAGAAATTGTACAATTATATTTGAATACAATTAAATATTCTACTGCAAGAAGTGAAAAAGTAGTTTAACACTTACCTTGAAAATTTTCTTTTAAAAGAGCCTGTACTTGTAATTCAAAGTCTTGATTTTTTTAATATTTACAATAGCAAACTGATTTTCATTAAAATAAAAAGTAATCTTAGCTAAAATGTATCTAACAAATTTATTATCACAATATATTTAGCCATTAAGTATTTAAGGCAAAAATTTCTTGAAATGCTTGAAATAAAAAACAATCTGTTCTAAAATGTCACAATTTTGTAAAGATCAAATATTTACAAAAAAAAAAAAAAAAAATGAAAAATGAAAAATGAAAAAAAGAGAAGCGTTTATAAAATAACTATATACAAAACACCAAGCAATTCCAAAATGTTACTGAAAAACTGATTCTTCTGACAAAAATACAGAGAGAGAGAGAAAAAAAATAGTGCGTTTTGTCAGTCTGTCACGAAAAAAATATTAAAAATTTCGATAAATAATCGCCCTCCCCCCACCAAATAAATAAATAAATAAATAATAATCGCAGAAAAAATATCTAATTCTGTTAAAATATCCTGAACTGAAAGGGGGGGGGAAGCAAATTTTGCAAAAAATTGTGGAGAGAAGGAAAAAAACTTTAAAAATTTCAAGATCGCCAAAAAAAAAAAAAAAACACCTCTATTTTGTTTTCTTATTGCATTCAAAGGTTTTTCTCAAAGAAACAAAACAAACATATCAACTTCGTCAAATGTGCGCGTTAAGGTTAAAGAGCAATGTGCCACTAGATTGATCATTCTGTTGGAGAAAGAGCAGGTGTTAATAGACCGATTATCAAGTGTGTTTATCTTTTACTTCAATTAAAAGAAAACCAAGTTTCATGTTTGCTTCTTTTGTTATAAATATGTACTTGAGTGATTTTATTAGAATTAAAATATATGAAGCTTCAAGTCATAAACATATCACGCCAACTTTTTTTTTCTTTGTTTTAATGCCGTTTTTTAACTTTCCAGTTTTTGTAATAATTAAAATCTTTAATTAACCGTCAATCATTATGTAAAATTACAAGAATATATCGCAAGAATATACATAATGTCTACTTAGTTAAAAGAATTTAACTGCATTTGATAAAATTTAAAGTTACTAAAATTGAAATTGACAAAATGTCCGGATTTTAAAGATTTCCGGAATTTGAATGCCCGGAGTTTTGAGGTTCAAATGCACCGGACAAAGTCTTAAAAATCCGACATCCGAAATTCGGAAATCAAACAAAGTCCGGACGTTTTGCTAACTATTTTTATTATTTTTTTTAATATACATTTTAAAAAAGCATTTTTAAATTAGGAATTTTTAAAACCGGAACTAAAACCTCTCTACTCTTAAAATTAATTTTAAAGAATAAAGATATTCATACTTTTTTCATACCACACGTCTGGTTTCGGCAAAATGATCTTACGATCTGTTCTTCCGTAATGCCCGCGATCCAGTGTTGAATTCATGGGAGGAGGGGGGGGGTATTCCTGCTCAGAGCAATGAAATTTCCCCACTGGCAGATTTGAGTTTATGTTTTGAATAGTCAAAAAGTACAAGCCCCCCCCCCCCCAGAGTCGCAGAAATTCCTACAAAAAAAAAAAAAAAAAAGTCTGAATGCAACATTGCGCGACACCCGCATCAATGCGGCTGTGATGATTCACAACCATTATTTTTTTTCTTATTTAACTATTCAAATTTTATTCTTTTAAATATATAAAAGACTCCGTTAATGTGTTAACAAATTTACATTGCTTAGGTGCGGAAAAAAAAATCTGTTAAGATAGTTTAAAGCAAACAAAACAAGAAATGGAATGAAAAACCAACATTCCCCCCCCACACACACACTTAAAGCTTTAAAAAAAAAAAAAAAAAAAAAAAAAAAAATCCATATTTCTTAAGTAAATCGACAGATTTCTTTCAAATTTTCAACAGGTTGTAATAATAGTAAATTAGGCAGTTTAACAAAATTTTATTAAAATATAACTAGTTAATAAAAAGTTCCAACGCCTGCTGAAAATGCCCAATTAACAGAAGCTGCCAAGAAAAAAATAACCATCTGTGGTTTGTTTACGTTTTTTTTTTCCCCCCACCTCATTAAGTGAAATCCGAAGTCGAATATTGACGCAATCAGATCATTTTCTTTAGGTGGATAATATGTTTTGCCATGCAAAGTAATCAAGGATAGATTTATTATTTCTTTTTAGCTAACGATTTTGGGGGGAAAAAAAAAACTACCGGACAGGAACTGAAGTTCGTTTATATAATAAAAGAGAAAGGTTATCGCCGAAAAATCGAAAATGATGAAGCAGCGCAAAATAACTGACATGTTCAGTGTAAAATGCACAAAGAAAAATTAAGTTTGTTATCAAAATTTGACGCATTGGCTAGTTTTTATTTACTTTATATATATAAACTCCGAAATACCTACTTTTGTTTTATTATTTTTAAGTGGAGGTAATGATTTTTGATTGGTTGCCGAGTTTAAAACCTAATAGCAGAAAGCTATAACTTAGCGAACATTCCACTTTTGGAGAGAAAATGTGAATGTTTTTCCACACCCCCTAAAGAAAAACAGATGAACGCAACTCCAATGTTTATTACTTTCTTCTATCTTCAATAGAAGAAAGTATTGTAATCGAAATTTTTTTCGACTTCCGGTTTTCGACGGATTTACACGTTTTAGGGGTCAGAGATTCCAAAAAACATGTTTTTACAAAATGTCTGTCTGTCCGTCTGTGTGTCTGTATGTCGCCATTCTACCATCAAAAAGTGTATGAAATTATGCATAGAATTGAACCAAATTTTTTGTGAATGTTTTTGGCTGTGGCAAGCAGGTCCTCCTTCAGTTTTGAAATATTCCGCCGGAAGGGGGCGCTGCAATCGCGATTTTTGTGCCATTTTCAATATTGTACCGACCAAAAGTATATGAAGTTATGCATCGAATTGAACCAAATTTTTTGTATATGTGTATGACTATGGCTACTTGGTCCTCCCTGAACTTGAAAAAAATCCACCGGAAGGGGGCGCTGCAATCGCCATTTATGTGCCGTTTTCAATATTGTACCGACCAAAAGTATATGAAGTTATGCATCGAATTGAACCAATTTTTTTGTGTACATGTATGACTATGGCTAGTTGGTCCTCCCTGAATTTGAAAAAAATCCGTCGGAAGGGGGCGCTGCAATCGCGATTTTTGCGCCATTTTCAATATTGTACCGACCAAAAGTACATGAAGTTATGCATCGAATTGAACGAAATTTTTTGTGTAAATGTATGGCTATGGCTAGTTGGATCGCCCTGAATCTGAAAAAAATCCACCGGAAGGGGGCGCTGCAATACCGAATTTTATGCCATTTCCAATATTGCACCACATAAAAGTGTAGGAAGTTAGTTCTAGAACTGAACTAAACATTTTGTATATGATTATTTTTTGGTAAGGCAAGTAGGTCCTCCCTGAATTTGAAAAAAAAAATTTGCTTATCATTCTATTGTCCATCGGCTCGTACAGGGACGGAAATTCGTTTTTACTCCGATTAATTGATTGAAGCAGAAATTTAAGATGAAAATCAAAGTTGGTAAGGTATTGAATTAAAATTATTAAAGCATTGAAATGAGTAACTCTTTTTTTTTTTTTAAATATTAAAATGTATGTATGAGATAGAAGAAAGTTTTGGGATTGGCACATCCAACTAGATTTTTTTTCAGATAGGAGAAAATTAATATTAATTAAAATAAATTTGAAAGCAATGCATCTTTAAAAGTTTAATTTACTACTCTTGTGGAATTATTATAGTTAGAAAATAATATATTTTTTTTCAATCATGAAATTAATAAATCTTGATTACAATTTTAAAAGAATGAAAACGGAATTTCGCGAAAGTAAATAAGTTATTTCGCAAAAATTAACAAGTTGGAAATTGCACGTGAACGTAGCAAACGAGGTGCGTTCGTACGATAACGAAGTTTTAAAAATATTCAAATCTTGCTGATATAGTAGAGCGTACTTCGGATACAGTATAGTAGTCGAAATCTTTGTGTTTCTGTAAATATGCAGAAAGTAATTTTTATTGCACCTCAGAAACGTATATCTTATTCATAAAATGTGAAATAGTTGAATATAATTAAAACACGCCCCAAAAAATGTCTCCCCGTATAGCATTATATAGTCGGATACTTTTGTGTGGCCCTGTAATTTAATAATAAAAATTCTTTGCATCACAGATTGTACAGAATGCATATTTTAGTATATATTTCATAGATTCATGCCAATGCTATTATGTTCGAATGAATGTAACATCATAAAAATGCATTTGAATCTTTTTTTCCCATTGACCGTAATGTAATAGAAACCTTTGATTGTCCCTGTAAATGATCTATGCATCCGACTTTCATAACATTTGAAAGGACTCGATAAAATTACGTAATAGTTATGTATTTTAAATTTCAAACGATTAAAATGCATTTGAAACTTTTTTCCCCATTGACCGTAATGTAACGGAATACTTTTGATTGTCCCTGTAATTGATCTATACATCCGATTGTCATAACATTTAACATGACTCGATAAAATTACGCAATAAATATATGTTTTAAATTTCAAACGATTAAAATGCACCTGAAACTTTTTTCCCCATTGACCGTAATGCAACGGAATCCTTTTGATTGTCCCTGTAATTGATCTATCCATCCGATTTTCATAAAATTTGAAATGACTCGACAAAATTATGTTATAATTATGTATTTTAAATTTCAGACGATTCGGTTGGGTAGTTTTTGCGTTGTTATATGCGGACGGACAGACAGACAGACAGACAGACAGACAGACGGACGGACTGAGCGACAACAATAGGTGCTACGTATTTACAAAATTACGAACGCACCTAAAAAGGTATCCCTTTGTCTCTCTCCAGAAGGGTATCTACATCTTACGATGCAAATATGGAAAAAGAAAGTGCGATCTGCATAGTTTATTTCATTAATGTAAGAAGCATGCTTGTCAAAACATGCTTGTCTTAAATAAAGAAAAACAATACTTTGATCACGCTTTTTCTTCTGGTTTTTTTTTCTTTCTTTTTCATCAACAATAAGAATCCATGAGACTAATTAATCCAATTGCAGCCTATTGTCACTGAAATAAGGTACTTAAAAAAGTAAAAGCACCTGCGAACGGGTCACGTGAACATATTGGGATGAAACGGTAACGATTCCAATCACAAGAAAAGGAGGATTAATGAAACCACAATATGATGAGTGGCCGGTTCCATTTGACTTCAAAACGCTAATTGATTGCTTACTAGGGAGGGGGTGGAAGTGTTCTTTATTTTCATGCCTTAAAGAAAGTGTGAATTTAGATATTGAAGGAACATAAAACATCAGCATGCAGTACAATTTTGCCGTTTTCTAAAAAAAAAATATTTTTTTGTTTTTTAAATGATTTCTTCGTTTTTTAGTCATTAAAAGCGGACTAAGCGGACCAAAACAGATAAAAGCGGACCAAAGCGGACCTTTTTCTAAAAAGCGGACTTTTGCGGGAAAAAGGGGACCATTTGGGAGCCCTGTATGACCCATGTATTGTCGGAAAAAAAAAAAAGAAAGAAAAGCGTGGTCACTTTCTGATTAATCTCCAATTTATTGTCAGAGTGTGATTTCTAATATCCACGAATGCACTTTGTTGACGTGAGTTCAGGAACAAATAAAACTCGCATTTTTTATGGCATTCATTGTTACATTATGCAGTGTATTTAGAATGCATATTTGCTTTTAAGCTTTTCGCTTCAAAGGTTTTCTGTATCATCAGTTTCTCTACTTCATTATTTAATGATGCAGCAAGTAGAATCAGTAGATCAGAGGTTGAACTATTCAAGAATGGAGTACAGAACGATTTAAAAAAGGTATTACAGATTAAAAAAAAAAATATCGCGAAACATATCTCTCAGTTAAGTTTAGTTCAGTTTTCAATATGCTATTTCATCTTTAGCATTTTCCAACTAAGTTGAAAAGTGCTTATACATTCGGTTTGTCTGTCCGTCTGTCCGCGCTCTAACTCCCGTAAATATACTCGGATTGTCATGAAATTTTTGGACGTTAATGACGTTAACCCAGGGCCGTAACTACCGCCGGGGCACTGCCCCGGGGCCCCCAAGCTTGAGGGGCCCCAAACTGATGGTTAAAAAAACTATTGATTTTAGTTTCTAGTCTAAGTTCCTATAACATGCCCAGCATATACCTATAAGTTAGTAATAAAAAAAAATCAAAGTGCTAGAATTAGATGTTTTTGCTTGTCTGTCAATACACTCCTTACGCTTCGCATGCAACAGGAGTTCTAGAGCAGACAGCAAAATGTCGAGTCGAATGTGCCATGTCGCGGCAGCATGTTTGCTGATCCCACCGAAGCTAGTATAAGGAAGAAAATATGGACTTCTAATTGACTGAATAATATAAAAAGCATCTAAAAAATTCTAGAAAATCTTTCTTCTTATCACTAATAAGTTAACAAAATGCTCTGTTTGTGTGTGTCTGCGTATGTGTGTGTGAGTGTATGACTGCGATGGTTAGCAAAATCTACCGCACCTAGAAGTCTGAAATTTTAGGTGAAGATAGTCGAAGACAGGTCCTGATGCACCTGAGGCTCAGACTTTTAATATTTTAAGGGCCAGGGCCCTGGGCCCCTTACAATTTTTATGCGCCAAATTGTTAATAGCTTGACTCCTTTTTATCTAATCTTTTCCGTTTTGAGGTACATTTCTCCTTTTAGATATTTTCGCCTTTTTACTCTTCAGTTATGACCTTGGACTCTTGGGGCCCCTTTTAGGGCCCCTTTTAGTCTTTGTGGTAGTAAATTGTTAATAAATTGCTTCCATTAATTTCGATCTTCATTTTTGGGATACCTGTTTCATTTAGATACTTTCAAATTTTTACATTCCATATAAGACACTGGGGCCCTCTAGATAATTATAGGGCCGACACAGGGCCCCTTGATCTTTTTATGCGCTAAACATTTTTCACTTTCTAAATTTCTCACCTTCTTAGTGCAAATTTTAAAGCTGAATCTTGGACTCTTATGTTAGGGCCAACACCCTGATATTTTTATTCGGGCCCTGGGGCCCTTTTTTTAACGCTTACCCAGACAATTGGTGCATTTAAAAAAAATAATATTCTTGCAAATAATCCATACTCTATGCTTAATTTTGACTAATTAAAGGTCTAAAGCGTTATGTACTAAAATATTTTAACATATTTTCATGTTAGGGCCCTGATTGTATTTGTCAGTTGGCCCCTATGGGGCCCCTCTATCATAGCTCCCTTAAAAATGGTCGGATTCGCTAGCTTTTTTTAACAACTTTTTAGGTCCTCCAATTACGACATGAACAACAACAACAACAACAAAAAATTAGACCAGCTTCCACTATTTATGAATATTAATAGCTTTCTTGGAGCCCTTGGTGCAGCTTCTTTAAAAAAGATCCGAATGGCTTTCAATTTTATTCAACATAGTTTTAGCGTCTTCCCATTATTTTAATAACTACACAAATATTTTTATACCCAACTACATGCGAAATAATTTCCTGGCCCTTTGGGGCCCGGTACAGGCCCCCTTGAAGTTTTTGTAATAATGAATTGTCAATAAATTGCTTCCTTTTAATCTGATCTTCATTTTTAGGATTCTTTATTCATTTAGATATTTTAATGTTTTGACATTCTATACAAGACACTATGTTCCCCTGTGGAATCATAGGGTCCACCCCAGGGCCCCTCGACATTTTGTGAAATAAACATATTTCACTTCCTATATTTTTGATCTTCTTAGTGCAAAATTTTAAAGTTGCCTGGGACTCTTCTTTCAGGACCGATCCAGAAAACCTGATGTTTTTATTCGGACCCTAGGGTCCCTTTTTAAACATTTGCCCAATAAATTGTTGCATTTAAAAAATTATGTCATTCCAAAGAATAGTTCCTACTATATGCTTAATTTTGACTAAAGATCTAAAGCGCTATGTACTAAAATATTTTAACATGGTTTCATATTAGGGCCCTGGTTTTAACTGTCAGTTGGTCCCTACAGGGCCCCATATTATAGCTCCCTTAAAAATGGTCCAATTCACTAGCTTTTTTTTTCTATCAATTTTTTATATCCTCTCTCTACCTATTACATGAACAACAAAATAATTTCTCAGACTTCAGCTACCATTAATTTTGTTTGTCAATTGCTTTCTTAAGGCCCTTGATGCAGCTTCTTTAAACATGAACAAAATTGCTTTCAATTTTATTTAACATAGTTATAGCGTCTTTCCATCATTTTAATAACTACAAAAAATATCTTTATACCTAACTAGATGCAAAATAAATTCCTGGCCCCTTGGGGCCCGTTGAAGTTTTTGTAATTATAAATTGTTAATAAATTGTTTCCTTTTAATCCGATCTTCATTTTTAGGATTCTTTATTCATTTAGATATTCTAATGTTTTGACATTCCATATAAGACACTTTGGCCTCCTGTGGAGTCATAGGGCTCAGTCTAGGGCCCCTGAACATTTTGTGAGGCAAACATAGTTCACTCTTCAAATTTATCCCCTTCTCAGTGCAAAATTTTTACATTTGAGTCTTGGACTCTTCTTTCAGGAACAAGGTTCTCATATTTTTATCCGCGGCTAGGACCCTTTTTTTTAAACATTTTCCGAATCAATTTGTGCATTTCGATAAAATATTATTCAAATGAATAATTCATACCCTATGATTAATTTTGACTAATTGTAGATCTAAAGAGCTAAGTACTAAGATATTTTAGCATGTTTTCCTGTTAGGGCCCTCTTTTTAACTGCCAGTTTTCCTTTTTGGGCCCTCATTATAAATCCCTTTAAAATGGTTCAATTAACTACTTTTTTAAGCAACTTCTTAAATCCATCACCTACTAAGAACCCGCCATAGTCTAGCTACCACCAATTTTGAATATTAATCGCGTTCTTGGGGCCGTTGGTGCAATTCCTTTAAAAATGATCCGGATTGCTTGCAATTTTCTTTCACATTGATTTAGCATCCTCCCATTACTTTAATAACTACAAAAAATATTTTATACCCAACTACATGTGAAATAAGTTCCTGGCCCCTTGAAGATTTTGTACCATAAATTGCTATTAAACTGCCCTCTCTTAATCCAATCTTCATTTTTGGAACTATTTTTTCATTTATGTTATCCCCATGTTCTTACATTCAAAAGCCTGAGACTCCCTATGGTCTCGGCTCAGGCACCTTGAAATTTTTGTTCTCCATGCATATTTCACCCCCTTATTATCAAACCTTCTCAATGCATCAATTTAAAGTTGAATTTTGGACTCTTATTTCAGGACCTACACTTTTATTGAGGTCCAAAGGCATTTTTTAAAGCATTTACTCATTATTTATGCATTTCTTTAAAATATTATTTAACGAATAATTCATATCCTATGCTTAATTTTGACTAATTGTAGATCTAAAGTGTTAATTGTTAGCTTAAGGTTATCATAACGTGTCCCGGGCAATGCCGGATGGGTCAACTAGTCTATTAATAAATACATAAAATAAAAAAAAATTATCACATTCCATCTTTCAAAAGGTTTTTAAACAGAAACGCATGATTAAGTTACATATACTAAAAAATGAACCTAAATAAAATGTTCTTTAAAGTATTCAACCAATCAGAAGTCCGTATTTTCTTCCCTATGCTAACTTCAGTGGGATTGGCAAAAATGGCTTCGCCGCCAAGTGCCTGCCGAGTAGAGTTGTCCAATTCTACATTTTTTAGTTACTTTTGGGCTTATCATACTATGTACATTTAAACAACGGTGTGCGAGAAAAGAAACTATGCCCGGGGCAAAGTTTCAATTTGCCCTCCTTGGGCCCCCCCCGGAGGTTTTGCCCCGGGGCCCCCAAGTTTATAGTTACGGCCCTGCGTTAACCCTATTGAAAATGAAGTGTCTGCTATGATTAGTTTATTTACAGGGACAGTCAAAAATTTTCCATTACATTAAGGCCTATGGGAAAAAATCGTTTCAACTAATATTTAAAGATGTTACACCCTGTCGAACATCTTCAAATTCATATGCATCTACAAAGTGCATTAAAGTATGCAAAGAAAAGAATACTTATTTTTCATGTACAGGGCCACACAAAAGAATTCCAGTACATAATAATAAAGGGGGGGGGGGGGGTGAATTGTTTGCGACATATTTTAACTATGGTAAACGATTTCATATATAATCAAATAGATATACGTTGCTGAGGATTAATATGAGTTATTTCATGCATAACACATTTACAGGGACACGCAAGAAGATTTTAAATAGTATATTCTATCCGAAGTCCTGTATATTATGGAAAATGGTTGTTAGATGGATGAAATGCATTTTTAATTATGATATACGCTTTTAAGTTTCTCTAGATGTGTGCATATTATATGGTTTATATATATGCTAATTGTTACACAATTTAGCTATACAGGGTAACACAAAAGATTTCGAAAAGGTTACTGAATATGAGCGTAATTTACTTAAAAGTGTTTTTAAAATACATTATGCCTTTTTACGATGAACTTCATTTAGTTTATTAACAAGGTAGGTCTCCATACTGGGCATACTCAGATTTTTTTGAAAAAAAAAAAAAAAAACTTATTAAACTACCCGTGTATGTAATAAAGGACAGTGAAAATTAGCGGCGGAACTGCAGTAGAAATCATGTAAAAAAATAAAATACTTTCAAAAATTTGGCGTGAAAAGACGAAAGTGTCACAAGATTTGGCGAGCAGCATTTTTCCTCGCCAAAAGCAAACGATTTTAATGCAAATGAAAACTGTTGGATTTTTAGAATACGTGTAAATGGTATTTAATGAATTTAAACATAAACACTGAGAGAGTTAAATATATTGTATACACATATGTAATATTAAATTGCACATATATTTATATTATTTGTTGCTGTAGTTATTTAATTTACCTCTGGAAAAAATATTTCATATATAAAAAATTCTTATTCAGTAAAATGATTTTTATACACTTAAGCGTATTCAAAAATAAAAGTTAGATGTTTCCATAGCGACAAAATCGAATTGACAATGCTCAACTGGACTTTGACTTGAAACAATTTTAATTAATTTAAATTTGAATTTTGTTTTAAGTCACAAATTTTGATGGTAAAATTTGAATATAAATACATATAAATATCAATATAACGAAATTATATTTAAAACAAATTAAAACTGACAAAACTCGTTGACCTAAACACGTTGAACATGAAATTTCTTTCCTTTAAAATGCACTTGGCATTTAAAAAAAAAAAAAAAAAAAAAAAAAAAAAAAAAAAAAAACCATTTTTTGAAATTGCTTCTCATTGCCAACCGATGATAAATCGCAAAATAACGAAATTTTCATCATTTTTTTACGGACAGGTAGGTTCCGCCGAAATTTTTTTTTATAAACGTGCGCCCGTAATTACTGAAAGGTTGGACAGGTCTGCTGTACGGTATACCCTCTGCCTTGAGTGTATACCCTCTGCTTAGAGAATATACTCTCTGTTTTTCTTATGAACAAGTCCCATATAGATTCTCCCACTCTTTTCAGGACCGGACCCGGCCCAACCAACACCCCCTATAGTCAAGGCCTTCACAGCGAATTCCAAAAATGCCAATATGGCCGACCCTTTAGTCCGAAGATCAAAGGGAGTGATTTCCCCTGTGCCAGCAGTAGTGCATGTTTCAGCCTCGTGTTCGCATATCGCCATTTTCTGTTGTGTGATTTGTAGTGCTTTAATAAAGTAATTTGGATATTTAAAAGACTAAAAGTAAGTGTTATTTTTGTTTACTTATGTCATTGTTTTAATAGCAAGGCTTTAAATATAATTTTTGTCTTATATATTTGTAAGATTAATGATTATCAATTTAATTTTCAGTTCACACGTGTATTACAACAGTAGCTTTGAATCATTTGCCTATACTTTGAATTAGTATTTTGTTTTAAATGATAATAATAATAATATATTTTTGCTTCTCATTTGGTTTTTTGATCCAGTTTATTTTAACCTTCAGTATTTCCTCACAGGACTTTGTTATTATTGAAGCATAATATGTTTATAAAAAATCCCCGTCCTTTAACCAATATTATTTATTTATTTGTATCTAAACTCCAGTTTATTAGTTTGCATCCGAATATACTTATTAAATTATATAATTTTACTCTTTACTAATTTTAAATCATTTACTATCATTAATCTGGATGTAGTGTTTAAATTAATTCATAAATATTCAAACAGTTTATTTATTGTTATTGCAACGTTCATTAGTACATAATTAGCATATCAACTCTTATAATGATTTTGATGTTTTGACAATTTTATTTCTATTTATACTCTTAATTTTAAAGTTATTTTTATGGGCAAATATTATTTTTTCTTTTATAATAATAATTTTTAATAATTATAGTAAATTAAAAGTAGTTTATACATTTATAAGGAAAATTTTTTTTCTCTAATAATAATAATTAAAAAATAATTTGTAGATTGATGAGGAACAGATTTTTTTTCTTTAATAATAATTTTAAAATATTTTTTAGATTGACAAAAAAGATTCTTTTCTTTAATAACAATAATTTTAAAATACTTTTTAGACTGACAAAAATAAATAAATAAACAGATTATTTTAATAATAATAATATATAATAGTAATAGTAATTTAAAAGTAATTTTAAACGTATAAGGAATCGCTATTTTCCTTCATAACAGTTTCTTTACTTTATAATAATAATTGTAATTTAAAAATAATATATATTGATAAGGTACAGATTTTTTTCTTAAATAATAGCAATAAATTAAAAATATTTTTTAGATTGACAGAAAAAAGTTTTTTTTTTTTAAATAATAATAATAATCTATAATAGTAATTTATAAATTGATAAGGAATCGCTATTTTCTTTAATAATAATAATTTAAAATAACAATTGTAATTTGAAAAGTAATATATATATTGATAAGGAACAGATTTTTTCTTTAATAATAGTAATTTTAAAATTTATAGATTGGTGAGTTGTTGGATCTTCCTCACCCCAATGAACCGAATGATATTTAATTTAGATTTATAAAATTAAGCCCCCCCCCCCCCTTCCAATGAAAAAAGAAAGGTTTTGGGAATGTTTTTGTACAGCAATTTATGTGCAACAATGTCTTATTGTTAATTATTTATAATTGGTTGTTCAAAGATATTTATAAGAAAATTTTTGCACATGTCTCTGTGCGGGGGGAGGAGATAATGATTATAATGAATTAACAAAAAATCTTTAAATAGTTACAGAAAACAAACTTAAAACTGTTATGATACATTCATGATTGATTTTACCAAGCACGTTCAAATATAAACAATAGATAAGCAGAGTCTTATAAGGAAATACTGAATAATAAAATAATTAAAGCTAAAAAACATGCATTTTATATATATTTTTTCTTTTGGCTTTAATTTTGTGAAAAACATTTTAAATCTTACAAATGTATAAGAGAAATGACTATATCATAATAATATTAAAGCAGTGACATAAGTAAATAAGAGATAATACCCATCCTGTCTTTAAAATAATCCTCAATTATTATTAATAATAATAAAAAGTAAATAAATTACATGGGAGTGTGTGTGTGTGTGTGGGGGGGGGGTGTTAAAGAAGGATAGTATTTGAGGGGGGGGGGAAATCTCACACATCATATTATTTTTGTACATTTTTCCCCCCAATACTTTTGTTTTTAATTCAAGTCATCAAATTCCAGTCATATAAAAGAAATTAGCTTCTAGGTTATAAAGCTAATTTAAATTACAAATTTTAGTATATTTTATAGAAAAATTGATATAAAGTTATAATTAAACTTAAGATTTCCCCTTTAACATATGTAAGACCATTTAACTATTTATTTTTATGCTTATTCTTTTAAAATACTGTGACATTGATAAGGCAAAGGAAATATTCTATTTCTAAATTAAGTCATGTCTATTTAGAAATCCAAAAAGATTTATATTTTAAGATCCTTTTTAGTAGATTTTTTAAACAATAAGTAACCCTCTTAACATTTTTTATTTTCCAAAAGTGCTTTTTTTAAAATCCGTAAATTTTTTTAACTCTATTGACAAACCTTTACATTGTAAATGATTGCGTAAAAAATATAAAAAGACAGATTTTTTTTTCATTTAAAAAACGCAAATCAAACAAAAATGTGGTTTAAACGAAAAAAGATAAACAATTTACAACAATAAAAATAATGTGGTTCAAAGGGAATAAAGGAAATCAAATGGAAATATATATTAATATTTTTAGTATTTAAATTACAGTATTTATTTATTTGAATGATAATTATTTACTTAGTTATTATTTTTAAAAATACATCTTAGAGAAATACGCTTTTATTTGAATTTTTAATCAAATGAGAAAATAAAAACTAGTGTTATGAATTTTAAAAGTAACGGGAATTGCAACTTTAAAGTGTGGGCTTGCGTAAATTCATATTATGGTTGAGGGAAGTAGGACTTTGTGATCGGCCATCTTGATTCGGTGCGGAGGCTTTGACTATAGGGGGTGTTGGCCCAACTCATAGATATAAAAATTTGACCCGACTCGACCCGTACGAAAAAATATTTGCTCGACCCGGCCCGAGTGGATTTCTACAAAACATTCATTTTTACATCCATTTGGAGATTTGCCTCGTACGAGGAGTTCTGACCAAAAATATTTATCTTATTTTTGTTTTTCATGTTTATAATACCGTATTTACTCGTGTATATCGCGCACGCGTGTATAACGTGCACCCCCCCCCCCCCTATTTTACAAGAAAAAAAGGCGATTTTTTAAAAATCTCATATATAACGCGCAGCATAAATTTGATACCCAAATGAATGAGTGATTAAATGAATTTCAGTAAAGAAAGTCGAAACAAACATTACATCAGGCCCAAAACAAGATAGAAATACATTTTTAGACTTCGGGTGGGGAGTGAATCACGGGAGGTAGGAGTGACTGACGGCAGCGAGAATTGCTAATTAGCGTTTATATAATGTTAATGTATAAAAAAATGGAAGGAGTGAAATAAAGATGCAGTAATACTTTAATTAAATAAGATTTTCCAAGTAATTATGTCTCCTTTGAAAACATTTCTTGATTCATATTTATATCGTGTGATTACATCCGACAGTGAAAAAGTTATTCCGTGTATAACGCGCACCCAGAAGTTTTGCCCTATTTTTTTGAAAAAAAAAAAAAAAAAAAAAAAAAAAAAATGTGCGTATTCATTATTATAGAAGTGCCGCAGGCTGTGATATTTTTTTGAATAAATTTCTATTTTTTTATATGCAAATTTTTCAGTTATTAGTAATATTGTTTATACATATTCCATGTATTGAAGTGCTAAAAATCTGAAAATACAATAAAATACTCTAAGACGAAATTAAAAAAAAAAAAAATAAATAAAAATAAATGTTTAGACATGTTTTTTTAGCAAGTGTAAATATATTACGTGCCTTGCGTATTAGTACAGTGGAACCTGTCTAAAGTGACCACCTTTGGGACCGGCTAAAATGGCCACTATATAGAGGTGGTCACATTATGGAATGTCTTTGAAAATGACACATTTAAACTTTTGTGTTCTTAAAAAATATAACAAAATATAAATAAGGAAAAGATGCGCTATATTAAATAATGAATTGATTAATTAACAACTATAATAACTGAATTACTAATTTAACATGCATTACATAGAAGAAAATTTACTTAAAACTAACGTTATTTTTTTAAATACAGTTGAAATTTCATAATGATTGATTTAAATAACATATAACTACATGGTATACATTGTAATTTATATGAATTTTTATTTTCATTGTAATTGCATAGCGATAACGTTTCTATAACTGGCAATAACAAACTTTTCATTAAAAATCATCTTAGATAAGGGCAAATATCATTATAATAAAGGTCGAAGTGATCATTTTATGCATTAAGCAAATGGTCATTATATGAGATAAAATCCTGTACTCCTTTAATGGATCAAAATAAAATTTCAGAAAATGTCCACTTTAAACTTTTAATAAGAAAATTTTCGGCATGCAGAAAAATGGATGGTCACATTTCACAGGTTTAAATAACATTGACCATTACATGCTAACTGGTCATTTTACACAGGTGGACACATTAAACAGGTGGTTACATTACAGGGCAATTCTCATGTTATTTAATATGAGCACAAGTAAAATTTTCCAAAAGCAGTAACCTTAACAGGTGGCCACTTTACCAAGGTGGTCATTTTAACAGGTTCCACTGTATATTAATTTTGCCTGATTAACACTTTTTTTTGCTTAAAACAAGATTTATAGGTCGGCTCCTTTTTACTCTTTTTACAATATTTTAACTTAGCTATATTTTAGTATTGGATAAAATTTACAATTACTTAAAAAGAAAAAATAATAATTTTTTGTTGTAGAATAATGGCGATTTAAAAATGTATGGATTTTTTGCAAAACCTTTTGGACCACGCCTTATTTTACTGAACTTTAAACGGACCAGGCCACACGGAGAGGTACGGGCTGTGATGGTTTTCATACAGGCTGTATCAAAAATAGAAATGGAAATTTTGGATCATGAAGACTCCAAATGAAAAAAGTCCCAGGTCAGTACAGAAAGAAAAAAAAAAAAAAAAATTAGGCCGAGCCTTCAGAAAAAAAGTTTAGCCCGGGTACAACTGGGTCCGATAGTCTTGAACGAAAATAGGCCCGACCCGCGAGCCGTGCCGGGGCAGTCCGTGCAGATCTCTACGTAAAATTTTGGCTGCCAAAAATAACCTATCACATGCTACCTAGGGCGCGGTGTCGTAGGTTCACCGTCCCTGCTCTAATGGGTAAAATTTGCCAAATTGTAGCTAAAGATTAAAATCAAATGCTCAAAGTACAACCTGAAACTACTATCTTTTCTTTTTTTTTTTTCTTTTTCTTTTCTTTTTTTTTCACATAAAAGAAAACGCACCGTTCACGCTTTTGTGCGTTTTTTAAACATGGTTGATTTTAGAATTGATTCGTATTATTCTTGGTTGAAAGAGTAAATCTGTGTATTTCATAACAATTATGTAACGTTTATCTTATTTTTTATGTCCAATATATTATAATTTTGTGCGATGCCCATGTGCATTTAATTGAGCATGTCTTTTATGCAGTTCTAGCTGCATGAAAGAAAGCTTTACATCTTAATTTAAATACCATGAATGACTTAGAATTATTGTTTTTTCTTATATAAAAAACCTTCTGAAACATCTCTAAAGGTGTATGGAAATACTAAATGATCACTAGAGCTGGATGCATTAAGATATAAGAATTTATTCCTGGATCCAAGATCCGACCGTCTTACATCGTGGCTGACAACGAACGAACTGCCGAACATCGTTCGCGGCTGAACTGCCTTTTGACTGGCGCTGATGGCGCCATCTAGTGCACATCATAACAGATATAACATTCTCTTCCTTCTTAAAGGAAATATTCAAGTTGTTAGACATGCACAATACAATAAAAAAAAATAAAGTCCTTGACACAGTTCAAAATTTAACAGTCCAATTTAAAAAGTCTAATATTGCAAACGTTCAGGTTTTGCTTTTGGACGAGTGGAACGTCTAGGAAGTGGCGCTCCTGGATTCTGCAAAACTGCTTGCGGCGAGAGTGCTGGAGGATCTGCCTGAGAACTGTGTTCTTGGACACTTACCTGCGGAGACAGCGTAGGAGGTAGAAGGGTGTCTGTCACCTGATCAGCTGGTAACTCTACTACATCTCTCGGTTGCACTGTAGGCACTGACACATCTGATCCTGAAGAAACAGAATCTGGTAGTTCTGGAGCTGGAGGAATTTCCTGTAGAGTGTCCTCTTGCCTGTAACGAATTTGATCAATGTGTCGTGTCCAAATACCCCAAGTTGTCTTGACTTTGCACATTGTATTCCCCATTGTTCCTGTAACCTTTCCAGCAACCCAAGATGGGCCCCGGGTAAAAGAGCGCACCCAGACAGGAGTGCCTTCTGTAAACTTGCTATTATGGGTATCTCCCCTCTCAGATGTTTTAACTTTAGCACTGCGGATAAGATCCAAACGCATGCGAAGAGGTCGTCCGAACATTGCCACAGCTGGAGATATACCCGTTGCCTTTGATGGGGTATTTCGAAAATTCAGAAGAAATCTGGTCAGTCTTTCAGTGAAAGTGCCTTCTTTAGCTTTCTTCAATGCAGTTTTTACTGTACGCACTGCTCTTTCCGCTAAACCATTTGAATTCGGATGGTATGGTGCGGTTTTAATTGGTGTAATGCCATTTCTTTTCAAGAAATTTGTGAATTCGTCACTACGGAAGCCAGGTCCGTTATCACTGACTAAGCTCTCTGGTAAGCCAAAGCGTGCAAACAGGTTACGCAGAGCTATTATCGTTGAAGTTGCTGTGGTGTTGGGCACTGGAATCACTTCAAGCCATTTTGTTTTGGCATCAACTACAATTAATAGCCAATGGCCTTCTACAGGACCTGCATGGTCGATATGGATTCTGTCCCAAGGTTTTTCAGGTGTGAGCCAAGGGATTTGTGTCGAAGGAGGAGCTGCAGCATTTTCTTGACAGTCGATGCAGTTTCGAACTTTTGTTTCTAAGTCCCGATCAATACCAGGCCACCAGACATGGGAACGAGCCAGAGATTTAATAGCAGAAATCCCTTGATGAGCACTGTGCAGTTCATCCAAAACAAATTGACGAAACTTTCCTGGAACAAAAACACGGGAACCTCTGAGAATGATGTTTTCCTCAACTGACAGTTCATGTCGGATATGCCAAAAGGCTTGTAAATTTTCTGTCACTTTCTTTGGCCACCCATTTTGAATATGAGATCGTAGACGGCTCAGTGCAGGACACTTGTCTATCTCCCTTTGGATTAGATGTGCTGTCAGTGGACTATCATTTAACTGTCGGATAAGCAAAACCGACTCGACAGGTACTGGAGGCTCCGCCATTTCAGATTTCAGTGGAAGTCTGCTGCAAGCATCAGCATTTCCGTGCAACTTCCCTTTTCGGTACTCTATCTTGTAAACGTAGGCAGATAAAGTCAATGCCCATCGCTGGATACGGGCTGCAGCAGACTTCCACTGAAATCTGAAATGGCGGAGCCTCCAGTACCTGTCGAGTCGGTTTTGCTTATCCGACAGTTAAATGATAGTCCACTGACAGCACATCTAATCCAAAGGGAGATAGACAAGTGTCCTGCACTGAGCCGTCTACGATCTCATATTCAAAATGGGTGGCCAAAGAAAGTGACAGAAAATTTACAAGCCTTTTGGCATATCCGACATGAACTGTCAGTTGAGGAAAACATCATTCTCAGAGGTTCCCGTGTTTTTGTTCCAGGAAAGTTTCGTCAATTTGTTTTGGATGAACTGCACAGTGCTCATCAAGGGATTTCTGCTATGTCGAAGGAGGAGCTGCAGCACCTTCCAAGGGAAAAAATTGAATAATTTGCCTTTTTATTGTACAGATTACTATTTATTGCAATTATTGTAAAAATAACTATAAATGTTACGTACAGCAATTTCCATAGTAAAGTTTGTGGAAAAAATAAAATAAACACCTCTTACTAACTTCTCAACATATTATCGTACAAGAAAGTTACTGGTACCGAAAGATTCGAAATAACATCTACTTTTAAACGACGTATATAAACTTTGCTTAGGGGGGCATCTACATATTAAAACGAACCCAAACTTAATTTTTTTAAAAATAGCAATACCTAATTATAACAAGATATTTCAAATTTTCGCTTCAAACTATGCCTAGTCATCAAGTTTCAAGTCATTTTAATGCTAATTTTTTGAATTATAAACAATCAAAATTTAGTGCTTCTAATGTTAAATTACATTTTCATATTTTTATTAATATCTTTTGAAATTATACTCCTAAAATTCCAATTTCTTATGTAGCAATAATACTAAAATACTCAAACATAAATACGCTGAATTTGCAATTTTTATAATTTTGTGATACGAATTATGAAATCAATATTCGAAAAAAATATGAATTGCAAACTACAGTTTTTATGATGGATTTAAATTTTTTAAGTGCTGCACTATGGAAATCCAAAATTTCAAATCTTTCTTCCAAGTAGTTTTCAAATTATGCTTAAAAAACGGGAAAAGGATGGTTTAAGGGACCGTCTACAATAGAAGTAACTAGATATTTTTAAACTTATGCTATTCTGTAATCTAGCAGTCTTGTATGACTGCTTGAATTGCGCCTATAAGATGCCTTGATCAAGAAGGCGGCACTATCGAGCAATAAATCAGTACTGAACTTCAATTTGGACACAGCCCCTAAAATATGCTTGTTTTAAAATAATTAATTTCTTGTAAATTTGTCGTACAAATTGCATGAAAATTTGTTTTTAGGCTAAATTAAGGGTGTAGAATTCATTTATGCTGTTAGAATTGGATGTTGCTATTGAAAAAAATTTTAAAGCAAAAATGAGAGCAAGAATTCTAAAAACCTCACTATACTAATATTTAAGAAGAAATGTTTGTTTGTTTGTATGGGGTAATGTCTGAAGCTAATGAATCGATTTTAAAAATAATTGTTTAAAAATAATTCCCGCTTCAAGATGGACTATATTTTACATCGGTGTCTCCACATCGCCACGCAGGTGTAACAAACATTCAAAAATTGAGATTTGTGTGGTACTGTATACTGGTGGGGCTAAAATATTGAAATTTTGCATGGTAATTACTTTTAAGAAGTAAATATTTTCTAAGAACGGTTTCTAAACAATTTAAAAAAGTAAAATGAGCGGAAAAGTTCTGAAAAATTTATAAACTACGATTTATTTGGAATTGTTAGCGATAGAAATTTGAAATCCATGTTAATATTTGAAGATGAAATGTTTGTTTGTAAGGAAAAATCTCTGGAATTACTGAACCGATTTCAAAAATAATGGTGGCAACTCGTGCTCCAAGATAGGCTATAATCTATGTCAGTTTAACTATACCCCCACGGGGGCGGGGTGGGAGGCAGGTACAATTTTTTTTTCTAAAATCGCGAATTTTTATATAACTACACAGCTTAGAAACTTGAAATTTGGTATAGGGGTTACATTTGCTACACAAATGATCGTTGCGAGTGATTTCTAAAAAAAAATCGAAATAATAATAATAATAATAATAATAATAATAATAATAATAATAATAATAATAATAATAATAAAAGGTTAAATGAGCAGAAAGCATTCTAAAATACGATTTCTATGGAATTATTGAGGATAGAAATTTCAAATGTAGCATGGTTGGTTCTTTAAGACGCAAATGCACGCAGAGAACAAGTAGAAAAAAAATCAAAATTTAAAAGGAAACAAAGTGAAAAACGTTCTAAACTTACGATTTTGTGATGCTGAAGGTTGTAGAAACTTGAAATATGGCATGGCGGGTTATTTTAAATTTACAAATCCTTGCTAAAAATGCTAAAAAAAAAAAAAAAAAAAAAAAAAAAAAAAACGAAACTTAAATGTGTACAATGACAGGAAAGCGTTTCAAAAACTTTGTAATTTCGATTTCTGTGGAATTGTTAAGGAGAGAGAATTGGAATTTGACTTTCCTGCTACTTTTTAGGTGCAACTGATACTGAATTAAAAAAAGAAAAATAAAAAAGGAAATTTAAAGGCGTAAAATGAGCAGAAAACACTCCAAAAACTTTCTAAATTTCTATTCCTATGGAATCGTTAAGGATAGAGACTTGAAATTTGACTTTAATGCTGCTTTTAAGACGTAATTGACCCGTAGAACATTAAAAAAATCGAAAAACAGTACATAAAATAAAAAAAAAATGCAACGATTATTTTTAAAATACAAATGCTCGCTAGGAATGATTTCTAAAAATATTGAAATTTAAAAATGTGAAATGAGCAGAAACCTTTTTTAACAAAAACGGTATAAGTCAGATACTTCAAATTTTAAGTACTTACAGCTGAGTACCTCGTGTCGCACAACAAATTATAAAATTTTGAAAAAGTCTATTATTTTAATTAATTTGTTTTTCAATATCATCCGTTCATTTTTACAATTTTTATTTTAAAAGAGAAACTTAATTTCAACGCTTTTCGTGTAGACACCATAGCTTGGAGGTAAAGCATCTCGCTAGTAAGATGGAAGTTGAAATTTTCGTATTAAGATGGATTTAATTAAAAGAAATTTCTTTCATTCTTTTTTTTTTTTTTATCAATTTAAGGGTTTACATTATTTTTTATTATTATTAAAATAAATTGTATTATAAATTTATTTTATTTTGTTTTTAAGACTATGTAAGTTTATACTAATTTTTTAATGTGTTTCACAAATAACTCTAATAATTTATAGGGAAAATCAAAATATTTTGATTATTAAAAAAATATTTAAAATGTCATTTTGTAGTATATTTAAGTATTATTTCAAAATAAAATATTTTTGACAGTTTTATTGCTGCCATCTTTTGGGAAAACATGTAACGTACGCAAACGTTATATGTAACGATACGTTGTTTAATTAAATACGATTATAATGGTGCTGTCATTTATGTAAGACTTTAATAATTATAAATTAGCAATTTTGATTTATTAATTTAGAGATAAAGTGTTTCGAAAGACATATTAAATGAAACCCTCAGTACGATCTGTGATCACACTTAACCCACTTCTGTAATTAATTTCACATCCATTTTAAAATTAGCTGACATATTTGCAATTATGTTTACAAATCACTAACAGCTCTATCTCTGTAGCTATATATATATAACTAGTTTATATAATAAATTCTAACAAAACTGAATTATGTAAAGCAAAATAAAAAACACTTAAAAATCCGCAGTTTATAATTAAAATGCTTTGCTGGAAAAAAAAAAAAAAAAAAAAAAGAGGCCAACTTTGGCTAAAATCGGCTTGGCTTGTTTTTATTTTTAGTCAGCTTTTTTGAAACCCATTAATAACAGTAAATTTTGTCCGCTGTTATTTATTATTATTATTTTTATAATTATTTACTTCATTTTTTTTAAGCTTATAAAACGTCGGGCGAGCCAGTTAGTGCATCATAAAGCTGCATTTATTTTTTTCTTTAAAGTATCCAAAAACCTGGTGGTATTTAAATGCACAGAGCCGCTTGTTACGTAGATTGTATAATATAATACAGGGGTTCACATGATAAATTGCCAATAACTTTGCATCCCCTTATTTCATTTGTTTTCCCATAATTTTGAAAAACAATTTTTACAATATTATGATTTAAAATTATTCTTTTAAGATCAAAATGTTAAATGCTGGTACAATCATCATTTTGAAGCAATACAAAGTTAGACAAATGGTAATTTTTAGGCTGCATACAGGGCGAACTTGGAAAGAAACGGAAGACTTCAATTGCATCATTTTACAATGTGAATAAGATGCTGATTCTGATTTACTCACGATAGCGTGGAAAAAAATATCCAACGCAAGCACAAGTTCAAATATTGTGTAACCATTGCGCGTTCCTTTTGTACCAGATACCCCCCCCCCCCTTTTTTTTTGCTGGTATGGCGACATTAGGGGTATCAACTTAACACCCCCTATAGCGCTGTTTAAATTACGTAAAAGAAGCTTATTCAAACCCGCAATTTTTACCGCAGTTCAGAAATTATGGTTAAATATAACTTAGCATTCCTTTAAAATAACAATTATCAGCATTTAACACGCTTATATGAAAAAAATATATATATATAAATATAATCTTAGAAACATAGTTTTCGGAAATTAATAAGAAACACTGAGATAATATTGAAGAAAAATTAATTAATTAAATCAATTATTGATTAAAGAAATTAACTAAAGTAATTAATTAAATTGCTAATTATATTAATTACATCAATCATTAATTGAATAAATTGATTAAATTAATAGGAAATAAGCAAATAAAAAATTATTGCTAATTCAGAATGCGAACCCTGTGTACAAGAAGTCTTAGGCTCTTTATAAAGAAAGCGCTTAGACATTTCTTTTCTTTTTTTTTAAATATATAAAAACAAATATTGAGTGAAAAGCAATTAATGAAAAGCAAAGAAAGCAATTTTAAGGTTTTCCATGGTAATCTCAAATCTATTGAAAGCCAATCAAGTGTATCTGACATTAGAGATTTCTAAATCATTTCTTCTTTTCTTTTCACATGTAAAACATTAAAAAAGTTGAAGGGCACTTTTAATTCCGTTGGATTGGCATTCTTACTGTTAGGGAAGAACGGCCCATGCGAATCTTTAGATAATATTTTATGCTCTGAAAACGGAGCTTTTCTTCTATTTTTCTTTCTTTCTATGAGAAACTTCCACCACTCGGGAGAAAATTGGAGATCGTTTTCTACAGATGAGTGGGAGTTTATCTCGAAATAAGTGAATTACCAGACATAAATACTAGTATATATATATAGGGTTAGCAGGCGTAGATGGAAGCCATGGAATTGTGCTCCTTGGGAGTTTCTCCAATAAAAATGCAATAAAATCAGTTTTTAGTTTTTTATTAATTTTTTGTACGACCATAAGTTACTCCACATGTCACCAGTCTACACAAATTAACACTAGCCAACTCGCTCTTAAGACTGCATCATCTCACCGTTCGAAATTATGGCAAAGATGAGACGGGCCTCCTAGCATTTGAAAGGTTAGAAGTATTCTGAACGCTCTTCCAAAGCAAAATGAATCTCTGAAATTCCAAGTCAAACTAGTCCCTCCCCTTTTTAACGTAAGGCTTTTAAAGATCCATTAGGATAATTTTCAACGCAAAGATAATTTTATTCACTATCTCCTATTGGTCGGTAGGTGTGGCTAGATGCAGGGAATCTTTACCTGATTGCGTAATAGCGTAATCTGTTCACGCTCAAGGCGTATGAATCCCAGCAGACGATTAATAGATTTCGCAATAAGATATTGGCATTCAAGAAACATTCACAGAGATTAAAATAAAATAAAAGAACTTTAGCTGTTAAAATATTAATACATTACGGAAACTGAGAATAAAAGTATATCCCATAAAACGTTAGAATTAAAAACTCAGGGCGGGCAAAATGGCGAGAATTTTTTTTATTTATTACATATATATACAAGTAAATAAGAAAGCGATAGACATCTGCTGAAAAAGAAAAAAGAAAAATGCACGAATTGGGCTTGATTGGCAATAATTTTGCATCAGGCATATCAACAGCTCGCTGTCAAGACTGTGTTTATTATATTTATTATATTTTGGAAAATACATACATAAATTAAAATAAGATTTTTTTTTTTTTTTTTTTTACAGAAACTTTGTAAACACATCAATGTAACCATCAATGCATAAATGTATAAATAACAAATTAACAAGTGATTTTTAACGAAAAACAATCACAAAACGACTTCAAACGATTGTTTCTTCCTTTCACATGTTTGTGGAAATCTCGTATTATTATTTACAATCTGAGTCTTACAGGGGTATCTGTTTAATTGGAAGTCACCCCGAAACCAACGTATTTCAATCCCATATTTTAATAGATCAATATTCTAATTCACGTCTGGAAAATTACTCGCTAATTTTATCTTTGATATCAATTTCATCTTTTATATGCAGCACTTACACAGACACACATATCTATGCTTACTTGATCACTTGAAAAGAAATCATGAATAATTAATAGTAGTTCAATTTTTGACCTATAGATGTCGGTTTTCATCTACCATAAAGAATTTTTTACAAATTTGAAGCGGTTTAAAAAACCCAATAGTCGTTACCGTAAACTCATTCTGAACCATGCTGTTAGAGAAAAAAGACCGAGTGTTACTAATAAAGTTGTTTTAAATACGCTACGAGAACATCGACGTTTGAAAAGCGTACGAAATTGACTTAAGTCAAGGCAACTTTCTAAAAGATGATGCCTGAAGTCAAAGACACCAGGGTGTGGGTAGTTGGATGTTCTAAAAGAAAAGCACGGAAACCGATTTCAAATGAAATTGTCGAAGACATCGCTTATGCCTTGATCAAAAAAGCTTTCTGTTCAAACTATTCTTCAACAAATACTCGAGTTGTATCACGTGATTTGTCTCTTCTTTGGTCTACAGTGCGAAAAGTTCTTATATCCATTGTGAAGTGGTATCCATCATATAAAATTCATATTGTGCAAGTACTGAACCCTTCAGACCTAGCCATATGAACTCAATTTGCGAGAAGGTTTTTGGCCATATTAGCAGTTGACAATGTATGGCCTTGTAATATTTTGTGGTCTATAGGGCGCATTTTTTTCTAGGCAAAAAGATGAGAGGTTGTATCCATATATCCATTGATTAATGACAACATAGAATACACAATATGGCACGTAGTACTATATTTGGATAAAACCCCTGATTTTTTGCTTCATTTTGGGAATGACGGATTTTGAGTTGATTCTATAGACGATCACTTTCAGAATTTTCTAGCTATGTTTTTGAAACATTTACAGGAGTTACTCTATCCATTTAGCTAACACAATATGCAAATGAAATTTTAATATCGCTGACGCATGTGCAATGAAAAATTATTTACTAAACTTGCTTATTTTTCATACAATTATTATTATTTTTTTATTCTGATTACTGGGTATTGTGTACAATGCTGTTTGTCATATTTTCAGAAAAGAACATTATTTTATATTAAGAATTACATTATTAAACGAACATTATTTTATATAAGAATTTTATATAAGAATATATTTTATATTTAAAGAACATTATTTTATATTAAGAACTTTGAAAATTATAAGCAAAAAACGTGGAAAATTTTGGAACAGTTTTTATAAAAATCTTAATTTCTCTATGAGTATACATACTATCCACATAAAAATAAACACAATATATTACAATAAACCACTTAATCATAATCTACAGTTTCAACGCTTTTGCTACATTAGTTTTGACAGGGTTTTCTAAAAGATGTTCGTTCTTTTTCAATTTGTTGACGATCCCCTATAGAGTTTCGGGAAAAAATCTTCACAGAAATGTATTACGTGTACTATTATGTTTACAACTTAGAGTTTCAGGATAATTTTTCGTGTATTATTTTAGATATTTATCAAAATGTCAAAAATCGCAAGTGGTCGGTCATCTTTGGCCATATAATGTATTTTAAATGAAATTAATTAAATAAGAAAAAATGCCATGAATCCAATATTTTATGATTTATCACCTGTATTAGGCTAGCATAAAAATACCGAGTTCTTGATTTTTCGGCACAGATGACATTACATTGGCACGATTTTTTTGTTATGCCAATTTGGTGAAAACTTCGCTTTCAAATACCATTTACATATATATTTTTTAACTATTTACTATTATTTAAAAAAGAAAATAATAATAAATAAAAAAGGTTTAATTAATAACACTGATAAACAAATTTTAACGAATTTTCTGTTTCTTTATATACATTGGGTGTTTCTTATAGATTTCAAGCTGCTGAAAAAGAATATGTTTGTAAAAATTTTCTATCACGACTCCAATTTTGAGAAATTTCATTTATACGTTTTGGAGTATGTAGGCATCGTATAGGCATTATAATTACATTACATTATTCTTTTTTATGTGTTTGATTCACACAAACGCTCATTTTTCTTATTACGACGATAGAAGATATAGCAAGAGAGTAGAAACAGATGTCCCCCTAATAAATTTTATATTAGCGACCTTGAACAGACAGCTCTAGCCACTCCCACAGTATTTTACTTTAACGCAAATCCATGACAGTTGAAACTTTCGGGGTGAATATACTACTATTTCTTTATTCTGTAAGACTTTTTAATTAAATTTTGATTATAATTGTCCTATTTTCCTCTACAATATGTAAAACATGTCTAGAGGATGCGTTAATGAACCCGATTCTTTTTGCTGCGTGTGCGGGGATCTAATTTCCAAAAAGCATCGATGCGCTTTCACGCCGTTAATAAAGACTGCCTATCATATGTACTTTGGATATAAAGTAGGTGAACAAGATAAGAAATGGGCACCTAATTCTTGTTGTACACGATGTGCTACAAACCTCCGAGCGTGGATGAAAGGTACAAAAAAGTGTATGTCCTTCGCTATACCCATGATATGGCGCATGCCGAAGGATCATATAACTGACTGCTACTGATGTTTTACAAAAATTAAAGGATTCTCTGCAAGAAGTAAACATAAAAATAAATACCCGAACTTAGATTCAGCAAAGTGACCAGCATTACATAATGATGTAGAACCTCCAGAAAACCTCCAGAGAATTTTACTTATGACGATGCAGCAGTAGAAATGGAATCTGATGAAACTGAAACTTCCTCTAGATCTGATATGAACTATTCTTCTGGCATAAATGAAGAACCACACCTAATTACTCAAAAAGAATTAAATGATTTTGTAAAAAACATAAATTTATCACACACACACACACACACACAAAAAAAAAAAAAAAAAAAAAAAAAAAACCTTAGTATTATTTGGATTAAGATTGCAAGGTTGGAATCTCCTGAAAAACAATACAAAGATATCTATTTATTGAGACTGACATAAGTATTCGACACTTTTTTCAAGAAAAGATGATTTATGCTATTGTAATGATATAACTGGCTTAATATCCCTTTAAATTGTCAATATAACTCGGAACAATGGCCTATAAGAGAGCAGCCACAGATAAGACATTTACCGCTACATAAAGTATGAAATTTCTTATTAATATCATTTCTTTTTACAAAAATTCTTCTATATTTTTCTGAAACTTTATGAACAATGCATACTTTCAGAGTTTTAATATTAATTTTAAACTTTATAAGTGTTTATTTAAAAGTTTGTCATTACTAAAATACCAAATGATAAATTTCATAAGGTATATGCGTTGAATAAATACTACAAAATTCAGATTTTCAAGATTTTGAGTTTTTTAAAAATCTGTGGGTGATGGAAACTTTTTAATGGCATATTCTTTCACAGCACCACCTAAAATATAAAAGTCACCACATACTTTGTTAGAAACAGAAACCTTATTTATCAGTGTAATTATAGAAAAAAAACAATTTATATCATTTAAACAAGTAAGAAAAATCATGCGTTAAGCATAGATAATGAAACACTTTCCAACACTTCCTGTAATCTTTAACAAAACTATGTTAGGGAAATAAGATGCTACTGTCCATAGCCAAATATGTATTCCAATACTTTTGAACAGCCCTGTATTTGATCCGTCGGTTGATATATACATACTATGTAATGAGTAAATTTAGTTTAACGAGAAAATGCCTAAATGGTTGAAATTTCTCTTTTAACACTTTATTCTAATAGATGGAATTTCTGCAATATTTTTGTTCAGCCCTGTAATTTACCTAGTACCTTTATTACATGTCAGTATTTTGTTAAAATTTAGTTCAAACAAACATACTCTTAAAACTACTTAAATCACAGTTCCAGAAATTATCATCTATGGGTGACCACGTAGCTAATTCTTTGCGTGACCCTGTATATCATTTTATCTATATTCTACAAACATTTCTTAGTAAACTGAAAGCAGTTCAATCTAAAAATGCACAACTTACTTAAAAATTACCTTTAATTACTCTCATATTCAGTAACCTTTATGAGCTCTTTTGTGTAACCCTGTATATCAACTATAATTTTTATATACATCATATAATTTGCAGAACGTTTAGTAAAACTGAAAAGCGCATATCATAATTGAAAATACATTTCAACCATCCATCAGCTATCATCGATAATACACTGCTCAAAACAATTAAAGGATATTTGAAGTTTTATATAAAATAAAGATATAAACGAAATTTTTTTGCCGAAAATAGAAGAAGAGAATCACAAATGCAAATTTTTCTGGTTTCCAAACTGTGGAGTATGCAAATTTTGAGTTCGACGTCAAAAACGTCGCTTCAGCGGCAGCGAATGAAATTTGACTTTCAACTGGATAAAAGAGAATGAAGACAATGATGATCGGCATTCAGTGATTGCTTTGTTTCGATGAGTACGATGTCTCAGCGAAGTCATTTGACAGATTCAGAAGCTTGGAGAATTGTTGGTAGGTTAGAAGGGGGCCAAACTCAAGCCGAAGTAGCGCAAGCCATTGGAGTGTCACAAAGTGTCATTTCCAGGATCTGGAACCGTTTTTTGGAGAGTGGATGTGCAAGCCGAAGACCAGGGCAAGGTCGTAGACGGGCAACAACACCCAATGAAGATCGGTATTTAGCGTTAACAGCTCGGAGACACCGAAACATGAACGCTACTCTTCTCCAACAACACCTTCGCTCGGCTACAGGCACCACGATTTCAACTCACAAGGGCACCACCAAACATGGTGCACACAGATTTTGATGATTTTAAAGTATGTTGTAGGGGTCATACCACTAATTATTCAGCTGAAAGGATTCTTTCAAATGGGCCTTAGTTTTTGAGAAATTGGGGGTCAAAGTTCAGCGTATACTTCAAATACTTATTAGTACGATTGCCGCATGTGAATCCGTTTCGTCGTGGTAACGTACGAGCCTGCAAATCGAAAGGTTGCGGGTTCGAATCAGTCCTCGGCCTTTTACTTATTTTTATGTTTTTTTTACACTTCGCAAATTATAGGCAGAATTGAAAATTCTACAGCTTTGAACCTTTTGATATTTTCTGAAGAGGACAGTTTACTTTGTCAACATTTTTATTATTATTTTTTCAAAATATGGTGAACTGACTGCACTTCAGGGTTCAACTAAAAGTACATTTTGCAACAAATAAATAAATAAAAATTTGTATTTAATTAAAATTTTGAAAAAGTATAAGAAAATTTCAATATTTTAAAATCTCCATTACTTTAAATATTAATATTTTTAGATTAATCAGTCACTTTTTTTCATTTCAAATGTGTATTACACAATATTGTTCTTGGATTTTTAAATAATTTAATACTGCATTTAATATAATTTATATTACTAAAATACTTAATTCGTGATAAATATGTTTAAAAATATATTAAAAGTAGAAAAAAAAAAAGGTTTAATCATCATTTGTGTGCAAAAATGACCAATAAAAAGAAATCTTCATTTATTCTGATAATTACGGAGGAAAGCAGACGATTAAAAAAAGTATTTTTATATGTATTATAAATTTTATCTCATTAAACAGACGATTTTCGTACTTCAGTTGAATTACGGAAAGAGTGTTTTGATTTGTTATAAAAATAGATTTAATCTGTCATTTCTTATTAGTGGAAACGATAACTTATGTTCATGTTGAACTTTGGAGATAAATGTATTTACAGAAAATTGGAAAATTGAAAACTTGGATAACTGGTAATAACTTGCATTTTAACATTACTGCATTAATATTTTATTAATTTTTTCGAAGATACGCATTACTTGAATAAGACGTTTAAAAAATTGCACCCGAAAATTATTTTATATTATTTATACATATACAAAAAAAGGCAAGTTTTCATTTAGAAGGCTATAAAAAAAAGCAATAGGAAAAAAAATCATTATTTCAGGATTGTGCTTAAAATAAAAAACGCGAATAATAATTAATAAAAAAAAGTTCTATCCGTAAACTAGTTTTGTAGTTTTGTCAATAGAAATATTCGTTTAAAAATTGCAGAAAAAAATAAATTTTCATGAAAAAATTTAAAAATGTAAATGTAATTTATTAAGAAAATATCAAAAGCTGTAGCAATTTTGTAATAAAAATATTTAAAATTTGTAACGTGTAAAAATACAAAAATAAATAAATAAAAGCCGATGACTGATTCGAACCCGCAACCTTTCGACTTGTAGGATCATACGTTACCACGACGCCACGGATTCACATGCGGTGCTCGTACTAATAAATATTTGAAATATACGCTGAACTTTGACCCCCAATTTCTCAAAAACCAAGGCCCTTTTGAAAGAATCCTTTCAGCTGAATAATTAGTGGTATGACCCCTACAACATACTTAGAAATCATCAAAATCTGTGTGCACCATGTTTGGTGGTGCCCTTGTCAGACTGTCCGAAACCGGCTCCATGCTGTAGGTCTGTATGCTTTCCGACCGATGGAATGTGTTAGATTAACATCAAGGCATCGTCGCGACTGCAGGGAGTGGGCAACCGAGCATGTCAACTGGAGGAGAAATGAATGGAGCAATATTCTGTTTTCTGACGAGTCTCGTTTTTCTGTGCATCCGGATAATAGGCGTATTTTCATATCTGGAGGGACCGTGGCAGTAGGAATAATTCTGCGTTCGTGCACGAAAGTGTCAGATTTGGTAGTGGAGGAGTGTTGGTGTATGGTGGCATCTCCAATGACGGGCGCACTGACCTCTACATCATTCGAGATGGAGCTCTGACTGGTCGCCGATATAGGGATGAGATCCTCAGACCTATTGTAGTCCCTTACGCTACAGCAATCGGAGATAACTTCATTTTAATGGACGATAACTGCAGGCCACATCGTGCAAACCTGGTGGAGGATTTCCTTTTCGAGGAAGGAATCGTTTGAATGGAATGGCCAGCGTGTTCTCCAGACATGAATCCAACCGAGCACGTTTGGGACGCTCTAGGAAGACGAGTTTCTGGCCGCCAACAACCCCCACAAACTCTCCAAGAACTGGAAGAGTGGGGCAGAATACCCCCCAACTCGTCATTAATAGCCTCATTGAGTCCATGCTTCAAAGGTGTTCAACGCCGCCCGTGGAAACCATACCCCCTACTGAAAATGATTCTCTTTGAAGAAAACACCTTTTCTTATTCTTTTTTTCTCATATGCACAAATTGTGTTTTTTTCCTTTTGTACACAAATGCGCAATAAAATGCATTTTTTTCTGCCAAACATGTGTAATTTTTTTTTCATATAACCTACTATGTCTGTCGACCATGTATCAATCAGCTAAAAAGTTTCCCAGATACAAAATCCACCTAAAACTGCAATATCCTTTAATTGTTTTGAGCAGTGTATACAGTACTTCGAATAAAAATGTAAGATTTGAAATATTTTGCGTGTCCCTGTAAATGCTAAGCACTTCATATTACGCGTTAAATGTTAAGTCTCAGCGGCATATATAATTTTTTTTATACTTGAAATCGTTTAACGTTATTAAAATATGTCGCAAACAATTCCCCCTGTATTATTGTGCAATGGAATTCTTTTGAGTGGCCCTGTAAATGAATAATAACTATTATTTTAACTGCATGTTTTAAAGAATGCGTATGTTAGTGCAGTTTGCGAATTCATGTAAATTTGAATAAGTTTAACAGAGAGTAACACCTTTAAAATTCATTTTAAACGATTTTTTCCCATTGGCCGTAATGTATCCGAAACTTTTGATTATCCCTGTAAAAAACTAATCACAGCAGAAGCTTCATTTTCAATAGGGTTCGTGCTAGGGTAAACATCAATAACATATACAAATATCATAGCGATCCGAGAATATTTACGGGAGTTAGAGCGCGGACAGACGGACAAACAAACCGAATGCATAAACACTTTTCAACCATGTTGGAAAGTGTTAAAAAAGAAAATAAGAGTAAATAAACAGTTAATTAATAAAAATCAACAATAGCCAGGTTATCATGTGAGATATATATAATTGCCATTTTGTTGCAATCGCGTCAATGTGATACGTATATGATATCTGTGTCTATTTCTCTATCAAAATCTTCTAATTTGGCAATAAATAAATAAATAAATAATAAATAAAATAAAATAAAATAAATTATGAATAAAAGCAATATGATTTAATGCTTAGAGTACAGTTAAGGGTGACCAAACTGGTCACCAAGGGTGGCTAGTATTGAAAAAAAAACAGTAAAAGTATATGTATACCACGAAGGAACAGCAAACAAGACGCCAAATGATGGTTGTTCTTTCTTATATGATTACCACAAAAACGTAGTACATTGAATTACGGCTGTTTGCAGACATTTGCAGTGGTCAAAATCAGAATCACGAATTGTCTAGATTTTTAATGTCACTGACAGACAGTGATCGACTTGAGAAAATAGCAATATTTTTTTCCAGTAAGAGGACATTCCTTTTTGTCCAACGATCAAGATTTCGCATCAATAATGCGCCATATTAACAAGTTTGATAGAATTTACACCATTGACAAAATAAAAGTATTCATAGAAAACAGCAGCTGCAACAAGGTTTCTGTTAAGTAATTCAAACCAAAGTCAATTTGTAAGACTTATTATAAAAAGAGTAATATACCACAAGAAACATGTTCCAAGAATGTTCCAAAAGCAAACAAAATTCAATTTGAAATAAACAGTTACATAGAATTGTCCTTTTATACCGAGAGGTTTGGTACAATATTCGCAAGTAAAACCATTGACAGCATAGCAATGCATTCATTTAAAATGTTCAAAGACGAGCTACAAAAACCGAAGTTGGCATCAACTGCAGCTTATGAAGGCGATAAAGATCCGATCAAGAGAGCGAAAATCAATGACGTTAGGAACCTTCTGCCATGTATCCCTAATGAGAACAAATACATTTATACATTTTGGAACTGATCACGAAATGGCCTACAGTTGACCAGATTAAGCCAGAAGTCCAAGACGAGTGACTAGTAATTTTTATTTGAAAAGAACGAAACCTGCAATTAAATCTGTAATTAATTATGTTTTGTACCATCTATATGTATGTACATATATACAGATGGGGTACAAAATAATACGAGCACCTGTGAAAAAGTATGACGTATTTCACACCTGCAGTACGACCGCACCATCTGCAACAGAAGTCTGCCACCTAGTGAGTGGAAGAGGAAGGTATCAGTCTCTCAACAGCAGTCACCTGTGTTGCATGCGTCAATCGAACTGTATGTAATAAGTTGAAATGTCAGACCTGTCAGAGTTCCAAAGAGGAATGATTTTTGGAGCTCGTTTAAGTGGAGCATCGGTTACGGAAGCAGCAAACCTCTTAGGGGTTACAAGCAGTACGGTACAGCAGTTACGACAGCGTACACAAAAAAGGGTAAGACGACGTCTTCAAAGCGCAACAGTGGCCGAAAGTCCAAGCTTGCTGATAGGCATAGTCTTGAAGCCCATAATAGCCCGAAAGCACAAGCAATCGTCATCCGAGATAACATCCGAAATGAACAGATATATCCAGGATCCCATTTTAACAAAAACTGTCAAAAAGGAACTCCATTCTGTGAGCATTAATGGCAGAGTGCAATTCGAAAACTCTTGGTGACAGCAACTATTGCTTTCAAGCGACTTCAATGGTGCAGAGATCCCAAACGGTGGCCCCCACAGAAGTGGCAACATGAATTATTGCCAGATGAATCGTTATTCACCCTATTTCAGACGACTTGACGCGTTTATGTCTGGAGAACACCCAGAGAAGCGTTTAAACCTGAATGTCTGATGCTGAATTTCAAGCATTCGGGTGGCTCCATCATGGTCTGAGGTTCGATATCTTGACGCGGTCTTGGGCCACTTGTTATTCTGCATTGGAGGATCAAATCCAATCTCTATCTAACCAGTCTAGGGGATCATGTCCACCCTTTTTTCCAGACTTTATTCCGTGGAAAGCGACTGCTTTTTCAAGACGACAATACCCCCATCCACACTGCAGGGTGTGTTCAACCTTGGTTCGAAGAGCTTGACGATGAAGTTGAACATCTTCCTGGCCCCCTCAGTCTCCGGATTTGAATATTATTAAACATATATTGGAAGATTTCGAGTTCAAACTTCGTTCTCAATTTCTTCCTCCATCCAGCCTTTTGGAATTAGAGACCATTATGTAAGAGTGATGGCTTAATATACTTTCAAATATTGTCCATGATCTTTATACATCTATAAAAGGTAACATTAAATCTGTACTTCAGTCAAAGGGTAGACCAAACCCCTACTAATAAAGATTTTCCATTTTTTCACAGGTGTTCGTATTATTTTGTCCCCCATCTGTATATATTTTCATCGGAGGTGACACTGAAATCTAAAAAATCAGAATTCCTGTTTTTATTTTGCTTTTTTTCCTTCTCAAAATTACCAGAAATAAAAGAAAATTTTCTAAAATTTCAAAATCTAAAAAGGGATAATTTTTCTCTTCCCCACTCCGTATTTAGTTTGCCTTTGACTGGCAACAATCCTTTCACTAATTCAACAATAAATGCAGAAATATCTCATAGGCTGATTAAAATGCTTTCATCCAGTTTTCACTTATCAAATATGAATAACCTAATTATTAGAATTATCAACTTAAACAGGGGAAAAATGCATAACAGTAGCACTTTTAAAGATTACAGATGGAATATTTTCGGTCAAGTGATAATCCTCAAGTTATTACTTTTGATTCTTATTTACTTTTTTTCTAGTATTCTCGCTGAAAGTAACAAGTTTTCACACTTCTGCGAATTCGACCGCTTCGGTCAAGTCTTTGGGTTGGGAATTCATAACCCGATTTAAAAGGGAAAAATTTATGCGGCCTTTTCACCCTTATCGAGGTAACCTTGAGTTGCCAAAACGTCTTCGTCAAAAGACACAAAGTGCTTTACTTCCGACTACTTTCGGCACGTGACTGGAATACGGATTTAATTGTCACTCAATTTTTGATTCCTCTGAAGTTTATTCTGGAAAATGAACCAATTTAATTGAATTTATAGAGGCCATGGTGTTCTGTTCCTTATCATCTGTAATTCTGCTCTCTAAGGCCAACAACTAGACACTAATTATATTTTATCGTGAGTGGCATTTTATGCGCCTTTTATTTTGTTCTTACTTTTGAGTTTCTGTTCTTACTGTTTTTGGCATTGTAAAAAAAAAAAAAAAAAAAAAAAAAAAAATCTATATATGTACTGGTGAATTTACGTGAAATTTCTGTATTTTAACGAAATTCTATTTTGCGTGGAAATAGTAAATTTATCAGGAATAAACGGGGAAAAAAATCATTGTAATCTTGCTCTTTGAATGTTAAAAATACAAATGTTGCTTCAAAGACAGACAAACAGAAATGTTACTTTTAAGCTGAGAGAAAACGGAAAAGTTGTAGTTTTGTTTTCATTTATTTATATTTTAGCTACTACCGAAATTATTAAAAAACTATTGAAATAGCTTCAGTAATATTCGAGTAAAAGGCACATCAATGTCAGCTGTGATATTTTTGTTTACAAAATCGCGTAAATATTGTATTTTTTATCAAACATCAAATTTATAAGTTAGCTTTTGCCAAAACTGTTTAAAAAAGCATTAAAATCACTTTAGTAGTTTCTTGTTAAAATACAATCAGTGTCCACTTTTTACACACGCTATTTTGGAACTTTTGCCTTTCCTCTTTTTATGAGAAACTTTTTACAAATTTGCAGATAAGCTTTGAAGAATAATTTTGGCCCTTAAAATATAATTTTAAATAATTTTTTGGCTTTTTTGAATTACGTCATTATATAATCAACGGCTCAGAATTCCCTTCTACTGAATTTTCAAGTTATATAATCAACGGCTCAGAATTCGCTTCTACTGAATTTTCAAGTTTTGATCTGGAGTCTTAAGCTATTTTATCAATGAAGGAGTATAGACAGATGCCAAAGAAGGAAGTGATGATAAAAAAGGATTAACAATTGCACCAATAAAAAGATAAAAAAAGAACCGCTATTGAAGTTTATCTCCAAGGAAAAATATCAAAAAGTATTACAATGAAATTTCTTGAATTTTTCTATACTTCACCGGATATAAAATGTGTAATGATGACTAAGTGCAAGTTTATCTGGTCTTTGTTTGGTAATATTCGGAGAGAGAAAAAACAAATTAGAACTGAATAAAAAATATAAGAACGATGTATTCGTCATATAATAGCTAAAATATTTTAAAATAAAAATAATTTGATGTTCATATATGGGTGATTCTACGATAAGAGGTTTCAAGTGCATAGAGGATACGGCCAAAGGGAAAATTTTGAGTTTTATCAAAAACCTTTAAATTATGATTTTTGTTCCGTTTATTTATCTTTTCATATAAGAGCAAGCCACTTTATACATATTTTATAACTTTTTCTGGTCAGTAACTCTCTCCCCTGGCAGTTATCTTGGCAGGGGAAATACGGCAGGGGAGAGACATTTTCATGATAAATTCTAATTTTTTAACTGACTGAATTAGTTTTTGGGTTAATTGTATATTTCACTTTAATTATTACTGTATTGTTTAATCAGGGCAGTAAATGCAATTGAATTCAATGAATATGATAAGTTTTATGACTTACCAGGGGAGATACACGATCACCTTACGAAACCACTACACAGCACGGTCGCGTCGCAACAACTAAAAATGGCGACGCTTAAATGGCTTGCGCGTTTAGTATTGCTAACTTCAAGCCAATAGATGTCCTTAAGCGCTACTTCCAATATAGTCATCCTTGAATTTAAATTTGTTTCAGCGGAACGAAATTTGACAGGGTAGATACACAAAAAAAAAGCGGGACAAAAGTTAATTTTTAAAATTATTTGAAATTAACAAAATTATTTTATTTTTTATTTTATAATACGTAAGTATAATTACTTAAATTCCAATTAAACATACTTTAGCTAAGCATCTGATGGAAAAAATATATGTATTGTTTGAAAGTTAAATTGAAACCAGCAAGGGGACATGCCAGTGTAGAGACTTTTTTAGACTTTGTAAGAAATTTCAGAAAAATGTATTTTAATTAGGCATTCAATCGTGATGTTATTTAATAAAGTAAATTGAGATAATGCGATTCATTGCAAAAAAAAAAAAAAAAAAAAAAAAAAAAAAAGTAAGATATAGAATAAAAAATTTGTTTTAAACGGATTGCTGTACAAATTACCTCTTACCGTAGAATCACCCATATATTTCTAAATAAAAAATATATTTTTCTTTTTCTCTTTCTCTTCAGTGAGATTTTAAAATGATAAATACAGATGAAATAAATCTATGTAATCTGTTTTTATAAAATTTAGACATATATTACTTAAAAACCGGCAGTATAGATTATGTTTAACCAGGTTGGATTATCCGGGTTGCGGATTAACTAGGACGATAAAAATTTCAGTTTTGCATATAATTTATTAAGGTGATGAAAAACAGTAAAATGAAAACTGATAAAAAGCGCCACTGTTAAAAAAATCATGCAGGGGAATTTTAACGGATAAAAGAAATGATGTTGAGAAACTTGAGTAGTAAAATTAGTCAAAGAGAAATAAAAAATGAAAACAGGCTTTTATCATTTCATTCTTCATAAAACAGTGAGATAAACAACATTTCTATTTTTTTTTTTTTTTTTTTTTATTATACTAATTCTAAATCTAATTTAATTAAAATATATGTTTATTCGCTTTCTTTTGTATTAATAAAATTGTTAATTGCTCTGTTGGATAATAATTTGACATTTTTTATCCTTTCTTCTAAAATTTTTCAGCAATATTTGTGCAAATCGATTATCTGGTAAATTTGCTTATCTGGGAAGAGAAATATTTCCGACCATCCCGGTTAATCGAGAGTCTACTGAATTAGAATTTGTGATATTTTTTTTTTTTTTTCTATTTAGACCCGATAAATTAAATTATGATATTACCGAGTTATGTTCTTCAAAATTAGAGATTTAGACTGTAATTATTTTTAGAGTCTCATATATTTTCATTGCTTTAGTTAGCTCACATCCAATATTGTTGAAAACGGTTTACTAGTTTAATGTGTGTATTGCGTCATTTTAATATTTTTTACTAGCAGTTACCCGTGACTTCGTTCACATAACATTTAAAGAAGAAATAATTGATCAATCAAGCAAAAAATTTCGATGATGAAAAGCATGTGTAATTAACTTTTTATCGCGAATTTATGGTAAAAAAACTTTTGATAATCCCTATTTGCTAATTTGTTTGCTGGTCAAAATTTTCCTTTCAGCGATTAATACTAATAGATAGAAACATTCTTGAATTTTTTTGTTCAGCCCTGTAGTTTTCCAAGTGCCTTTAATACACGAAAGTATCTTTCTAAAATTTATTTCAAACAAATATATTTCTTATTACTACCTAAATTACATTTTCAGAAATTATCATCCGAAGACAACCTTGTATCCAGTTCTTTGCGGGACCCTGTTTATCATTTTATATATATACTACAAACATTTCTTAGTTTACTAAATGCAGTTCAAAATAAAAATGCATATTTTATTTAAAAACCACCTTTAAGTAAATTACGCTCATATTCAGTAACCTTTCCGAGATCTTTTGTGTAACGCTGTATATCTAAATTTAACTATTTATACTATTACCATTTATACTCTCCATTTAATATGCATACATTTAGCGAAACTTAAAAGCACATATCATAATTCAAAATGCGTTTCATCCATGCAACAGTCATCATCCATGATATACAGTACTTCGGATAGAATATATAATATTTGAAATCTTTTGTGTGTCCCTGTAAATGCTATGCACTTCGTATTATGCATGAAATAACTTACATTAAGCCTCAGCAACATATATCAATTTGATTATACATGAAATCGTTTACCATAATTAAAATATGTCGGAAACTGTTCCTCCCTTTATTCCTATGCAATGGAATTCTTCTGTCTGACCCTGTAAATGAATAGTAAGTGCCCTTTTCACTACATACTTTACAAAATGCATATTTTAGTGCACTTTGTAAATGCATATAAATTTGAATATGTTCTACAGGCTGTAACATCGTTAAATTTAATTAAAACGATTTTTCCCCATAATGCCGTAATATAAGGAAATTTTTTGACTATCCCTGTAAATAAACTAATCATGGTAGAAACTTTATTTTCAATAGGTATTCGTGCTAGGTAAACGTTAAGAACGTCCAAAAATTTCATGGAAATCGGAGTATATTTACAGTTAGAAAGCGACCAGACAGACAGACAAACCGAAAGCATAATAACTTTTCAACTTTGTTCGAAAGTGTTAAAAAATCGAGCCAAAAATATATTAATCAGTGATTTTATTTTCCACCTTTTCCCCACAAAAAATTTCTTCCATTGATAATTATGAGTTTTGAATAAAAATATTCATTTATATGTAACTTATAACTTATTAATTAGTATAAGTAAAAAATATTTCTGATTCATTTTAAATATGACGTCATTATTTATCTCGCTCCATTAGCTACTGATATTCATACCCCTTGTATTTTTAACGACTGCTATAAAGTACCAGTTTTATTTCAACTATGACGTCACATTTTCATGAGTGAACCATTTTATTAAAAATATAATTCTTTTTCATTCTTTTTACTTTTAATTTATGTCACCATATTTTACACAAAAATTCCCATTAACTAAACAAATATCCTTGTTAAATGTATTATAAAAAATACACCTTTTATTTTTATTTCAAACATGACGTCATATTTATTTTCTTTTAAATTATTTTATTACAGTTTTTCGCGTGGAAGTTTTCTATTAAAAATTCATTGCCGCTGAAAAATTATTATTCCAATTTTTTATTTTCTTGGCAACAGGAAAGGAAAATGGTTAAATTTTATCTGAAAAATGCCTATTGATTTTGTATGAAATATAATTAAATTTTGAATTATTAAGGAAAATATTTGAATAAAATAAATAAAAATTACCCTATTATTTAATCCGGACTTCTAACTTTACGTCGGCAAAATTTCAAAGCAATCGGTTCAGTAGTTACGGAGTGAAAGCGGAACAAACAAACAAACTCACTTTCCGATTTATAATATTAGTAAGGAGTAGGATGAGCGAAGCGAATCCTCTACTAGGCCACTCAAATTACATTTTGTCGTACACTTTACAATCAAACTATTCAATATTTTAACTTCAAATTAAACACAAAAATAAGTTATGATCTGTAGATTTGCACAATATAATTTTTTTTTTACAGTAAAACGTTAAAAAAATTATTATTTTAATTAATTTATTTTACATGTATTTCCAATACGGACGCATTTTAGCAAATAAATAAAAAATGAAACGCTTTTTTTCAGAAATTTTCAGAAAAAAAATATAAATCATGGAGTAAAAGTAATTATAGATAGAATCATGATTAATTTAATAAATAAAATATGTTTTCATTATTCAGGAAAATCATTTGCACAGATGACACTTAAACATTTTAAAAAATTGTATTATGGATTTATTTTTTATTTTTTTTTGTAAAGTGGCAACAAAAGAATTTTAAACAAATAAAGTTAATTGTTAAATTTGTTATATAAATGAAAAATTAAAAGAATTGAAGCGTGAAGTTGTTGCCTCGATTCAAGCTCTTTATAAATGTACTAAAGCAAAGTTGTCCGATTCAGAAACGACAAATTGACTTTAACCATTTCTTACTTTATCATTTGGATCTAAAGTAATGTTACATTCTTATTTGTGGACCGAAAAAGGTTTAGTGAACGGGACTTTAGACTTTGTTGCACGTAATAAAGAAAATCACAAGCCACCAGAACCAGATATCGCGAATAAACATGGATAAATTTGAATGCTACAATAATTTAATTTATAAGAATTGGTGCGTACCAATTCCCCCAATAATTGAATTCTGGAAAAATGGAAGCATAAACTGCTCAAGGAACTAATTTCTTCTGCAGTTAGCTTTTGCTGTTACAATTCATAAATCCCAAGGTTTAACATTAGATGAAGCAGTTGTAGATATTGAGGATATATAGACAAAAGTTGGCTTAAAAACGTAGGTAACAACGTTGTCGAGAGTGAAAATCCTTCAAAATTAAGCATTCAATAGAAATTTTCCTTGCGAAAAATTCTACAATATCAAAAATTCTGATACGCTAACATGTATAAAAACGAAGAAATTAGAAAAAAAAAGTTTTACAGTTAAAAATTCATAGTATCAACGAGAGCAGACTTCAAATGTTTTTCCAGAAAGTAGGATTTTGACGAAGTAACTTTCTTCAAGGTCTCTTCAAATATATTATTCTAAAATAGCTACCAAAGATTATTTGATGTTAAGTACAAAGATTGGAAATATGCATATTTCAAACAACTTTAAAAAACACCAGTGGTTACTGAAAATTGTAAAAACATCTTTAAAGAGCTTTTAGTTGAAAATTTAAAAATATTTTGCAAAAGTTTGCTTCGAAAATATTTTATTATGCCAGTCTTACATCATAAATAAAAAATTAAAATGCGCCAAAAATAAAATAATGTTTTTGTTTAATAAAGATGCAAAAATAATATTAAAAAATACTTTTACTTTCAAATATCTGTTTTATAAAATAATGTTTCGCGAATCCAAACAAAGCATGGCTTTCGCTAGTTTATAACATCTCGGGTCTAATGAAGATGCATTGAACCCAACCTTCAATTATTTTTCTAAGCATAAAACCAAAAATAAAATACTAAAATTACTTAAAGGTGTTTTTTATTTAAAACCTAGTACTTTCGAGCATGTCATGCTCATCATCAGGGTTAAAACAACAAAAGAGTAAAAGTCGAAGGCTGAGTTATTTTATACGAAGTGGACTGATCCAAAGACAACGTAAAAAAGGGGGGAGATGTCGGAATGTTCCATATTTGATAGAAAAGGGGTACAAGTTATTTTGAGTATGTTGTACCATATTATTGGGATATCACACGACAAAGTATCGTTACAAGTATTGTTACTTCGACATAAAATTTCATTTGATTTCATGATTTTAATCTTCTGGTAATTTGATATTTTCTTTAGTAATTTAGCTTTTTTGAAATCTATTATAACTTCTTGTAAATGGATTTCAAAAAAGCTAAATTGGCCACGAATTCGGATTCAAAGGAGACACTTTGTGTTTTTGATTGAACAAATGAAATAAAAATTATTTGCAATCACATGCACTACCGCCTCTTAAAATTTGTCCAATTTTTTTATTTTTTTTTTTCAATCACCTTGAATAAATATTCTAAAACTCCCACACAATAAACTGAACGGTGTCAGGAAAGCCGATAGAGATGGGCAATGTCGTGAGTGACCTCCAAACCGTCAGGATTATAAACTGGAGAAACAACATACACTGTTGCGTAAATTGTGATAAATGGATCGACTTTAGCGTGCTCTAGGTTAACAGTGTTATTCAGAGGAATCTTTAAACAAATAAGTAAAAGACATACGGATCATCTAGATGAGAGTTGTGCAACATGAACAAATGTTCGACACATGTAAGGTTTGGTGGTTTTGACAATGACCTGTTTGATGCATTGAAAGAAGAATACCAGTATTTCTACTTACACTGTTTGATACATAAAAACAGATTGATATGGTAGGGTAAAAAAAGAAGTGGGTCGGCAAGGCGACTCGGTGGTGCAACTTGACGAAAAAGGAAAATACTGTTTTAATATTATATTTGAAAAAAAAAAAAAAATATATATATATATCGTTAGAAGGTTTTATAATTTTTTTATTTTTAATTAAATATTATTCATTCTATTTCCGTATTGCTTTTTATATTGATATCGCTAAAAGCCATTTTGCACGCTTATCTTAAAAAAAAAAAAAAAAAAAAAAAAAAAAAAAAAGTTTAGCTTATCTGAAATTTATGTCCGGTATTTAAAAAAGCAACGGCAAGAATTTCTGTAAGATTTTATTCCTCAGGCGACTCGCGGTAGATAAAGCCCAGTTTTGGCTTTCCATACAGAAACAGTGTATCACATTTATTTTTTCTAAGATGTTTTGTCGTTTTAATAAAATTTAGGACTTAAATTCACACAGTATGGGATTGATACCTAACACTAGAATGCCTAGCAAGTGTCAATCCGACACCGATCAATGGACTAATTGCCAATTCGAACTAGATTTTTTTTTTTTTTTTAATAAGTTAAATATAAATTACACTGAAATAAGTTAAGCAATTAATCTAAATAATTAAAAAAAATTTCTGGTTTAACATATTTTTATAAAATTTACGAAAAATGTCCCGGCGTTCTAGTGTTTAGTAATGACCTTAAACGTAGGATATTTGGAAAATTCTAATATATTTCGTATTTTTTAAATCAATATGAATTTTTTATAAGAAACACTCATAACGAATTATAACTTTTAAATATGTTAATATTTGAGTAATGAATGAAATTGCATGAAACAAACATTAATATTAAGCTAAAATTAGGCTACTTTTTATCGAAATAAATCATCATGAATAAAAGAGAAGTTGCAAGTTATTTAAATTTTCTGAAAAGGCCATGTTTTAAATTTTGCATAATACATTTAAATAGCTTTCAGGTAGAACTTGACCGTAGAATCAATAAATTTAAATCTTTAATTTACCCCCCCCCCAAAAAAAAAAAAAAAAAAGAAAAAAAAAACTTAGCAAAGTATATTTACAGTGTGAAACAGAAAGGCTTGAGGAATAGATAAACATGAAACTTGTGGATCATAACAAAATTTATTAGAAATTTTTGTTATTGCATATTTTTTAAATTATGTAACCTTCTTCCGTGAACGTCTGTTAATTATTTTTGTTCTAACACCATTAACCCCACCCCCCAAATTTTTAATGTTATTGTTGTTAATGTCGTTATAAAATTCATTTAACACAGATACCCTACTTTATAATGTTCCAAAATCAGTATTCGTTGAACTAAAAATATTTTAAATGGGGTAATTTCTTTTCCAGTTATAAACATTGAGCTTTTTTGATGTTGAAAAACATGAAGTGCAAAACTTAAGAGGTCTTGTAACTTTTAAATGCGATGACCGAAAAAATTACCGAAACAAACGGAAGTTTGAATTAGTCTTATCTTCAAAATTTTTTATGCATAAACATGAAAATTAGAACTTTGTTAAAACAGATTTTGCTTTATAGCATGCTACCATTACAATTTGATTAGCCTATTACAGAATTTGTGTATTGTTGAAATTAAAAGAGTTCTTTTTAGGGTTTCGTTCATCTGACGAAATCCTATTCGTCACTGCCCGCTGCCTTTCTGTCTGTCTGTCTGTCACCACAGAGTCCGTACACAAACACTATATAAGTCAGTTTATTCATATTTTATGTACAGCTGAATACCTTTTGTCACACGACAAATCATAAAATTTTGGAAAAGACTATTATTTTAATTAAAAGAATTTTCTTAATATCACCAGTCCATTTTTTTAAAAGTTTTTTTCTTCCAATTGTTGCACGCAAATTTAAAGAGATATAAAAATTATTTCTTTTTTATGCTTTAAAAAAAAAAAAATGGAATACTTCTGTTGCCACAATTACAAAATTTATATGAAAAACTATAAAAAAAATTAATATCTCAAAAATAAATCGAGATACAGCTTTTAAACACATTGCATTTAAAAGTACATTTTTTCCCTATACGATGGTGTAAAAATTGAAAATGTGCGATATTTATAAATTTAAAAATTTGGAATAGCGTAAATTTCAAAATTTAAATTTCATTTCTTCTAATTGTTGCACGCAAGTTTAAATAACATTATTATGTATAACATAAATTAATGAATTAAATAAATCACGTGAAAAACGTTATTTTTTTAAATAAATTTTATTTCACCACATTGCATCATATTTATCCTCTATTTTGACATGCGAAGTGAAACATTTAAATTCCTATTCATTTAAATTACTAGCCGCCTCTGGTGACCGGTTTGGTCTCCCTTAAATTTATGCTAAATCTCTAGATATTGATGAAGAAATCAACAAATTTATGCAATCAAAGCAACATTTAGGGGAAGAATTCAGCATTCTGTTCTAGTAGGCGCGATTGGTGAATAAATCCGAAATAGCGCCGAAAATCCACTTTTGGTTTGTTAATTTAATGATGAAATGTTTTGAAGGAAATATTAAACGAAAACTTCTGTGCGATCCGTGATTACACTTATCCACTTGTTTTTGTTTTACTCTCTAAGCCATTGCGCGCACGATAACTTGTGACATAGGCATGAATTGTTACGAAATTTGATGTACATAAAGAGCAAATATATGTGTTTAAAATGGTCGACTTTTAAGTATTAACGATTGTAATATTTTTGGTTATCTCTATTTTTATACATTAAAAAAATGTAAAATTTTGATTTTTTTCCCCTACAAAAGTATTTTTTTACATAGTTAATGAAATAATTTTGATCTAAAAATAGGTTATTATGAGAATACAATATGCTTGTTATAAATATCAATTTCCATAACAATCCATTCATACGTTTTTAAGATATCATGCGCGCCATGACTTACGGAATTAAAAAAAGAATTATTTAAATTTCACCAATACACAAATTATGTGAAAGATGTCCAGTGGCGCCGATTTATATGGGCCCATGAGGTGCGAGCAGTGTTGAATTCAGGGAGTGGCCGGGGGGACATTCCTCCCCCCCCCCAGAGCAATGAAATGTCCCCCCCCAGAAATTTTGAGATTTGGGGTTTTCGATGGTCAAAAAGTGCAATTCCCCCCCCCCGGAACACTATTATGTCCCCCCCCGCAGCTACAGAAGTCCCTCCCGGAGAAAAGTGTCTGAATTCAACACTGGGCACGAGCCCACCCAATAATCTGATCGCTGCTCCCACACAATTTCCATGTGATTTATTTATTTATTTATTTTAATCGCAAAAATGAAGGTTTCTTTTTCTTTTTGGTACATTTTTAAAATAATTTAGTTTACAAGATAATAAGGGCATCAATTAGACTTATAGGAGAACTGAAAGCTTTTTTAGCGGATGTAGAATTAAACTTCTCTGAAAAACGTATTTCTTGCATATTTTGTGTCAGATATGCACTTATTTTAATTTACTTTTACATAAGATTTAATAGCCTGCAATTTAATATATTTAAGTTATAGTTATTTATTTAAAAGTTAACAATTTTTGTGCTATTTATAATAAATATTAATGTATTTATAAAGGAAGAACTTATATTAATATAATTTAAATTAAATTACAATAATTTTACATTTTACTTCAAAAAACCATAATTTCATTTGGAATTATCCTCTTTATTCATTCACTCCTCTGCCATCCTTCTCTGCACATACACGCGGTAAGAAAGAAAAACTTAATGTTATTTCATTGAAAAAAAAAATCAAGTCCACCCAATATTTTACAAAAGTTAGCACTACTGGATAAGTCAGATTCTAGTTGTATATGTTAAAAAAGCACAAACCATTTAATTAACATTCCAACTTTCATGTTTACATATAAAAAATGAATAAAGATACGCTTATTGCAAATTTCAATGTTTTTGTTGATTTTCGACGAGTTTAAAAGATACAAAACTCCTTAAATTCCGAAAAAATTCTATAATTTATATTTTTCAAGACATTATATTTATACATTTTCTAGTTTATTAACTTTAATACACGAAAACTTTTTATAATTTATTTAATGATTCCAAAATTAATTGGAATGACATTTAAAAATATTATTTTCCATTACAATTAATCATCCTAATTTTAATCTCTTGACTGAGGATTGTTGTTTCTGTTTTATTTAATTTTTTAAGTGCAGACAGAAGACTGATTTCTTTTGTGTTATTAAAAGCATTTTAGCGTAAAATAAATAAATAGATAAGTGTATCCACTTTTTAAAATTTATTTTTAAAAATGAAAATTCGAGTTTATTTCTTGGTTTTTAATTATAAGCAATATGTTTCATTTTGCTTAGTATATAAATTTCAAATTGGTATATATTTTTAATAACCGACCCAAATTAGTCGAACGCCCTAGATATGGAATATATATATATATGAATATATACATTCCATATCTAAGAGATTAAAATTAGGATGATTAATTGGAATGGAAAATAATATTTTTAAATGTCATTCCAATTAATTTTGGAATCATTAAATAAATTATAAAAAGTTTTCGTGTATTAAAGTTAATAAACTAGAAAATGTATAAATATAATGTCTTGAAAAATATAAATTATAGAATGTTTTCGGAATTTAAGGAGTAACTCGTCGAAAATCAACAAAAACATTGAAATTTGCAGTAACGTATCTTTATTAATTTTTTATATGTAAACATGAAAGTTGGACTGTTAATTAAATGGTTTGTGCTTTTTTAACATATACAACTAGAATCTGACTTATCCAGTAAAGTTGAGTGGTTGAGTTGTAAAATATTGAGTGGACTTGATTTTTTTTTTTTTTTTTTTTTTCAATGAAATAACATTCAATTTTTCTTTCTTACCGCGTGTGTGTGCAGAGAAGGATGGCAGAGGAGTGAATGAATAAAGAGGATAATTCCAAATGAAATTATGGTTTTTTGATTTAATTTAAATTATATTAATATAAGTTCTTCCTTTATAAATACATTAATAATTATTATAAATAGCACAAAAATGGTTAACTTTTAAATAAATTAACTATAACTTAAATATATTAAATTGCAGGCTATTCAAAAAATTGGGGCAAAACTCCTAGGTACGCGTTATACACGGAATAATTTTTCACTGTTGGATGTAGTCACACGATATACATATGAAACAAGAAATTATTCAGAGAAGACATTAAAATTAGGAAAATGTTACTTCTGCATCTTTATTTCACTACTTGAAGTTTTTTTTACACAACAGAGTTAGTAATATTATTTAAACACTAATTAGCAATTCTCTTTAAACTTCACTTATTCCTATTTCCCGTCATTCACTCATCACCCGAAGTCTAAAAATGCATTTTCGTCTTGTTTTCTGGTCTGGTGTAATGTCTGTGTCGACTTTCTTTACTGAATTTCATTTGGTCATTCTTCATTAGCATATCAAATAAGTAAAGTACGGAGTGCGCGTTATACACGCGTGAGCGGTATACACGAGTAAATACGATACATAAAATCCCATATAGTTTTTAAACAAGTTCTACATTCTACAAAAGGTTATTCAACGGTTTTTTCAATATCAGTGGTGCTGAATAACATACTAATATTTATTAATATTAACTTGAACTCTAGTTCGCTTCTCTTCATAAATTAACAGTCAAAAATAATAATAAAGTCTGGCCTACCTTGTCTGATTCATAATATCTGAACGGTGTGGCGTTATCCTACTTGATAAGAAATCACAAGCAGACACGGAAAAAATCCACATCATTGAGCAAAGTTCTTTTGAAAAACTGTAATTTTCTTTCACACTACATTCAATAAATTTTTAAACAAAAGGATTAGTAAAAAACAATTAAATTTTACAGAAACATTTAGCTACGTGGTTATTCATACAAAAAAAAAAAAAAAAAAAAAAAAAAAAAAAAATAGAAGACTGACAAAGAAATGAACTTTTACCACTGACGTCACATCGATTGCATCACAACCTTGAAATACATAATTATAGGAAAAAGCAGTCATTATTATTTCGAAATATCTCGATTACATATTGAAAGTGAAAGCACTGATTAAATGAAATAAGATAAATGTTTATAGTTTAAGTAAATCACCATATATCTATCACCCCTGCTTGATTTCTGAATCTTTTATAGTCATTAAGTTTAATTGGCTTCGATGTTTAAGGAAATCAGCTTTAGGTAAGGGCTTAGTAAAGATGTCCGCAGTTATGTCCTTGTTAGGGCAATATTCCACGTCTATAATTCCTTTATTTCGAAGATTCCTTATACTGTGAAATTTTATGTCCACATGTTTTGTTTTCGAATGATATCTTTCATTTTGTGTCATCTTTATGCAGGACCGATTGTCTTCGAAAATCGTTATTGGCAAAGTCTGATTTAACTCTAGATCCTTTAAAAGATTAATTATCCACGTTGTTTCTTGGGCAGCACTGGCAACTGCTACATACTCAGTTTCGGCTGAGGATAAAGCAACTGAATTTTGTTTCTTTGTTTTCCAAGAAATAGCTGTATTTCCTAGTTTACATAAATTTCCGCTGGTTGATTTTCGATCATATTTATTTCCTGCCCAGTCTGAATCTGCATATGTTGTTAGGAATGGTTTATTTTTATTGCAAATAATTAATTTAATGTCTTTTGTAGTTTTTAAATATTTTATAACTCTTTTTACTGCATTCCAATCTTTTTCTCTCGGTTTTTCATTTCTTCGACTAAGAATACTAACGGCCGCTGAAATATCTGGCCTGCTGATAGTAGCTATATATAACAATGCTTCAATTGCTTGCCTAAATTTGCTGTTGTTTGGAAGTAATTTTTCTTCATCAATTGTGTTTAAATAACCTGGTTCCATCGGAGTATCACAGGGTTTTGCCTCACTTAGATCGAATTTTTCAACTGGTTCTTTTATTTTGTTTCTTTAAACGAGAAAAAAATTTCCTTCTTTATTTCTGCTTATATTTATACCTAAATAATAATTTACAGTTCCTAAATTGTTTACTTCAAATTCTTTTCTAAGTTGAGTTATTATCTCCTCTATTTCTTTAGTATCCCCTGAAATTAACATGTCATCCACATAAATGATTATATAAGTAGTACTGTTTTGTGTTTTTCGCATGAAAATACATGGATCGGCAGTGCTTTGCACAAAACCTATTTTTTCCAAACTTTCACTTATTTTAATATTCCATGCTCTTGCGGCTTGTTTTAGGCCATAAATTGCTTGTCTAAGTTTACAAACTTTATTTTGTTCTCTCGGTACAACGTACCCTTCTGGATGAGACATGTAGAGACGTCTTCTTCTAAATTTCCGAGAAGAAATGCTGTTTTTATATCAAGATGATTTACAACTAAATTTTTGTATGCCGCACAGGCTAAAAATGCCCTCAATGTTGTATATGATACTACTGGTGCAAAAGTTTCATAGTAATCGGTTCCAAATTTGTGAGAAAAACCCTTAGCGGCTAAACGTGCTTTGTATTTATCAATTTCATCATTTGAATTATATTTTAATGAAAACACCCATTTGCAATTTATTACTTTTACGCCAGGTGGAGAATTAACTAAATCCCATGTTTTGTTTTTCCTTAACGAAACAATTTCTTCCTAGTTTTTTCATACCAATTCCTTTTATCATAGGGATTATCAATTAATTCAATATCCTTCCATTCTGATGGTTCTAATATTTTGTTTTCTGTTGAAAAATATGCAAATCTATCAGGTGGAACACCCCTATTTGATCTTTGTGATCTTCTAGGTTCATTTATTTCAACATCTTCATCGCTTGTTTCATTAGTTTCCTGCATATTTATAACAATTTCAGAAGATCCCCCTCCCCCCGCTATTTCGGGTTGTTTTTGAACGTTGTCACTTGTTATCTCAAAGGTTTGTACCCTTTGGTTTGAATTAGAGTTTTCAATAAATTTTACTGTTCGTGCGCGTATTACTTTATTATTTCCAATATAAATTCTATAACCTTTTGATCTATTGTCGTAACCGACAAAGGTTCCTTCAATTGCTTTGTTATCGAGCTTGTTTCTTTGGGATTTATCAAGGTAAGCGTAAGCTTTGCAGCCAAATGTTTTTTATGTTTCTCAAATTCGGGATTTTATTTGTCCATAACTGGTATGGTGTTAAGTTGTGTGATTTTGTTGGTAGTCTATTTAGCAAATACACCGCTGTATTTAAAGCTTTGCCCAAAAATTTCTGAGGTAGATTAGCTTCCGATAATAGGCAACGTGTCATTTCAACTAATGTCCTGTTCTTCCTCTCAGAAACACTGTTTTGAGATGGAGAATATGGTACAGTTAATTGATGATGAATACCTGTTTCGGATAGAAAATTTTCTACTTCATCGCTAATGTATTCTCCGCCGTTATCAGTTCGGAGTTCTTTGATCGTGTATCCGAATTTGTTTTCAGTAAAGGCTATATATTCATTCAATTTCTCAATTACTTCGCTTTTCTTTGATAAAAGATATATCATCGTAAATCTACTGAAGTCATCGGTAAAATGTGAGAAAAAATTTCTTTCCTCCTATGCTTTCTGTTGGCATCGGCCCACAGATATCTGAATGTACCAGGTCTAGGACCTTCTGAGCTCTGTTTGTTGCTTGTTTTGGAACGGTGCATTTGTTAATTTACATTTTATGCAACTTTCGCAAATTATATCGTGTTTACACTCTTTTATTTCTATTCCTGTTGCTAAATTTTTAGATATTAGTTGCTTAATTGAATTTATGTTCCTGTGTCCAAATCTTTTATGCCAAAGCTCAATGCAGTTTTTATTCTTGCATTGATGTGCTAGATTTGTATAGTTATCTTGTTTAGGTTTATACAGATCTATTTCATACAAATTATTTTCAATTTTTCCTTCTAAGAATGATTTCCCATTTTGGGTTAATTTACATGTTTTGTTTTCAAATGTGAGCTTACAACCATGTTTAACAGCTTTGCTAACATTAGATTTGATTGTAAGTCCGGCACATACAAAACATCCTTCAAAGTTATGTCGTTATTTTTTGTTTGTAGTTTTATTGTCCCTGTACCTTGAGACTCGAGAGTTTTCCCGTTCGCTATCGTGACAGTATTTTTATTATTTGTGTTAATGTCAACGAATAAATTTATATCATTACACAAGTGTGAGCTGCTCCCTGAGTCAATAATCCAGGTAGATTTATAATCATTTTGTGCGAGAAAAGATATTTGTTTTTCTTCGCTATTATTTTTCAGAGTCTGTGTATTTCTTTCTATTTTTGTTTCCGGAGTAACTTTATTTACTTCAAAACATAAAGACGAATTTTGTTTATTTTTATCATTTGTTTGGTTTTTAGAATTTTTATTCTTAAGAGACCAACAATTTTGTTTCACATGGTTTTTTCTTTTACAATACGTGCAAAAAAGGTTTTGCTCGCGCTTTGGAAATGGTTTTTGATTAAATTTTATAGCTTTGTATGCATTTTCATTCGACGAATTGGAGCTATCTTGTCTCCTTTGAAATTCGTCTGTTAATTTCCCTTTAATAAAATTAGAATTTAATTCCTCCTGATTTAGATTCTAACGCAGTAATAAGGGTATCGTAACTCGGTGGGAGAGCATAACATGAGAGCTGATAGATGAGAATCTTTTATCTCTTCACCAATTGCCTTCAATTTATCAGCGGTTTCTAAGATCTTTACAATATGATCATTCATGTTGCCTTTTTCAGCAAGTTTTATGCTATATAATTTACGTAATAAATATAATTTACTTGATAAGTTAGCGCGTTCATGTATTCCTTTTAAAACTAACCAAGTAGCTTTAGCTGTTGTTTCATTTTTTACGTAAATTAGTTGAGTCTTCTAATGTTAAATTTATCATAGCTCTAGCTTTATTATCTTTTCTTGTCCACTCATTATTTAATGGAGTTGGTGGATCGTCAGTTATATGACTAAATAAATCTTCCTTCATAAGAAGTATATGGAGTTTAAAACTCCATATTGCATAGTTATTTGAGTTAAGTTTGTCTATACTAAAACTTTCTTTTGAAGAAGAAGCCATATTCTTTAGTTTTGTTTCTGCCTTAATTCAACTTTTATAACTTTTACTAATTTTCAACTTTAATTATTTTCAACTATAGTTTAATTCAATTCAGTTTTGTTGTTGTTCCTTTAGAAGAGAGCAATATTGCTAAAAGTTCAGTTTTTTTCAGTCTCATAATCTATTAATATTAACTTGAACTCTAGTTCGCTTCTCTTCATAAATTAACACTCAAAAATAATAATAAAGTCTGGCCTACCTTGTTTGATTCATAATATCCGAACGGCGTGGCGTTATCCTACTTGATAAAAAATCACAAGCAGACACGGAAAAAATCCACATCATTGAGCAAAGTTCTTTTGAAAAACTGTAATTTTCTTTCACACTACATTCAATAAATTTTTAAACAAAAGGATTAGTAAAAAACAATTAAATTTTACAGAAACATTTAGCTGCGTGGTTATTCATACAGAGAAAAATAGAAGACTGACAAAGAATTGAACTTTTACCACTGACGTCACATCGATTGCATCACAACCTTGAAATACATAATTATAGAAAAAAGCAGTCATTATTATTGGATGTGAAGACTGTGTGTGTATAATTAAAATTGAAGACACTGTGGCTTGCCTTTAGAATATTTATATCACAGAGAGGTACACACACAAACAGTCACAACAAGAAGAACACAAAATGAGAACACAGAAGTAGATGTAGTAGAACACAGATGCAATAAAGTTGCTTTTTGGGGTAATAAACCCGCTATTTAAATGACATTCGTCAATTATATGGGGAGTAGTCCCGCTTTTTAAAATATAGGAACATTTGGGGATAAATCCCGCTGTTCGCTTTAGAATGTTGGGGATTAGACCCGCTGAAATAAACACGACGTGCCACAATGACAGCTAGTGCAAAACTAAAACTCTCGGTCACATGACCGCAGAACTGCGGAGCTTGTTCGGCATGCGCACAAGGACCGAACATGCCGCCCCGCGTTGCAATGTGCGTAGCACATTCAAAATTTTAAAATACATTGTGAATACAAACTACTAAAATAGCAATGACATAACAATATTACAAAACAAATACAAGTGATCAGTTGCAATATAAAGTATAATATACAATACAATAATGAAAATTTAAAGTAAGATTTAGTTTTTAAAACAAACACTAGTTGAATCTAAATTATTTACAAACATTTTTAAATACACTTTTAAATCAATAAAATAAGAATATAAGTAAATATAAAATGCATTAGGATTCATCCATAGGTAAGACACATAATTTAGATATCGACCTAAGGAAAATGTTAGAGGCTGTCTTTACCTTGGCAACTCTCACATTGCCGTCCTTCCCTGGTATGACCTCCAGGATTCGTCCGAGCAACCATTTACAAGGAGGTAAGTTGTCCTCATTTATCACCACCATTGCTCCCGGTTTTATATTATCACCCTTTACCTGCCATTTGGTACGATTTTGGAGGTGGCTTAAGTAGTTTAATCGCCAATTTTTCCAAATTAACTGAACAAATTTAGTAATTCTTTGCCATCGAGATAATCTCGATTCGCTAATATCAATCAACTGAGGTTCTGGAATAGCATCGATTGGCCGACCAATTAGGAAATGGCCTGGTGTCAATACGCTAAAATCATTTATGTCGGTCGATAAGGGGGTTAAAGGGCGTGAATTTAATACTGCTTCAATTTGAGTGGTAATGGTTTGGAATTCTTCCATTGTCAATCTAGAACCCTTCAATGTCCGTTTAAGATAATATTTGAAGGATTTAACCCCGGCCTCCCATAAACCGCCGAAGTTGGGGGATCTAGGAGGAATGAATTTCCATTCTATAGCTTCTGAGGTAAGATAATGAGCTAATTTTTCATCGGGGCAACGAACTAATTCATAAAGTTTCTGCAATTCTGATTTAGCACCTTTAAAATTCGTAGCATTGTCTGTTATAATAGAAGCGCATTTTCCTCGTCTTGAAACAAAACGTTTAAGTGCGGCGATAAACGCATCGGATGTTAGATCCGTTACTATTTCTAAATGAATAGCCTTTGTTACTAAGCAAATGAAGATCGCGACATAGATTTTATGAAAAATCCCCTTTCTTTGATTTTTATATTTAATCTCAAAAGGGCCGCAAAAATCAGCTCCTGTATGGCAAAAGGTAAAATTCGGTGTTATTCTTTCTGATGGGAGAACGCCCATGATTTGTTTGGCAGTAATTGGGTTGCTCCTGAAACAGACAACGCAGTCATGCACTACCTTACGCGCTAAATTTTTCCCACTTACTGGCCAAAATCTCATACGTACGTAATGTATCAAACTTTGGGGACCAATATGAAAATATTTTCTGTGAAAATACTCAAATATAAGTTTTGTAATTTTATGGCCTTTTGGCAAAATGATTTGATGCTTGTTATCAAAGTTTAAATCTGAATTCTCTAATCTCCCTCCAACTCGTAAGATATTATTTTGATCCAAAAAGGGGGCTAAACATTTAATTTTACTAGAAGGAGGAACCCTTGACTCCCGTTTTAAACTACTAATCTCTTCCTGAAACTCAGAATTTTGTATTAGCCTAATTAGAGAAGTTTCTGAGGCCTTTATTTCTGAGGTGGTGAGGCTGCCTCTGCGTCTGTCTACAGCTGGAGATTTGCAATTGTGCAGGAATCTATACACATAAGCTAGAACGCGAAGAATATTGTAATAATTATTACTTATGCTCAAAATAGAATCTACTGCTTCAGGATTCCTGAAAAGAGAAAGAGAAATATTAGAATTACAATCATAAATATTGTTTTTAAATTTAGATTTAGTCTCTAAAACATAGTCCTTTTCTGGTACATCAATGGGTTCTTGCTTAGTCTCTAGGACATCAGCTGCGAGGAATTTTGGTCCCTTGAACCACATTGGGTCCTGTATAATGGAATTAACACTAGTACCTCGAGTTAAGAGGTCCGCAGGATTGTCCTTGCTGGAGCAGTGATACCAAGAGTTAGAATCAGTGAGAACATTGATTTCCTTGACACGATTGGCGACAAACTGCTTCCATCGTTTTGTTGAGCCCTTGATCCAGTAAAGAGTAATGCTGGAGTCAGTCCAGTAGTACACTATAGATGCTACTTTCTGATCTAGGATGGGCTTGATTTTATTAGTCAGTCTTGCACTCAGTAAGGCTCCAAGAAGTTCCAGCCTAGGTAGACTTATCTCCTTTATAGGGGCAACACGACTCTTTGAGGTTACGAGATTGACTTCCACTCCACTCTCCCTTTTTATTCTTAGATAAACAGCAGTGCCATATGCTATTTTGCTAGCGTCAGAGAAGGCATGTATTTCTACTTCTATTACTTGATTCAGGCAACCAAGAATTTTTCTCGGAATTTTTAGTTTTACTAAATTTGGAAGTTCTTCGACCCACTTTAACCACTGTTCTTGCACATTAGTTGCCAACTGTTCATCCCATGATGTCTTCTTTAGCCATAGTTCTTGAAACAGACATTTAATTCTAATGGTGTATGGCGTGAGCATGCCTAAAGGATCGAAGATTTTACCAACCGCTTGCAATAGTAGGCGTTTTGAACCCTTTTGTGTTGACAAGAACTGCATTAGGCTTTTGACTTCAAATATCAGACAATCTTTCTCCGTTTCCCAGGACATTCCTAAAACTTTGCTTAGATTGCTTCCTAGACTTATAGTGGCATGTTCTGCTTGAATATCTAAACCTTCCTTCTTCCAACATCCCAATAATGCTTCATCATTGGTTAACCATTTTCGAAGAGTCATTCCGGCTTCAGACATTATTTTATTAGCACTCAAAGAAATCTCAAGAGCTTGTTCCAGAGTATCTTGACCAGAGATAAAATCGTCCACGTAAATATATTTATCGAGTAGGTAAACAGTTCTTGGGTGCATGTTCGTAAATCGCTTGATGTGTTCCTTAATGGTAGCTGATAGAAGAAACGGGGAGGCATTGACACCAAAAAGCACCCGTTTAAATCTGAAGACCTTGAAAGATGTTAAATCGTGATCGAACCAAAGAAATCGGACAGAGTCCCGGTCCCTTTCTGCGAGCGAAATTTGAAGGAACGCCTTCTCGATATCAGAAGAAAAGGCGATCTCGTACAATCTGAAGTGGATTAAAATATCGAAGAGAAGTGGATTTAAGTTCGTCCCTGGCCATAAGCAATCATTCAGTGACAATTCATTATTATCATGAGAGCTGGCATCAAAAACTATCCGGACTTTAGTTGTAAGTTTATCTTCCTTACAGACCGCATGATGTGGTAAATAATAAATCGCCCTATCTAAAACAGGTTCATTTTCTTGCACCTGCTCTATAATTCCATGCTTCAAATAATCTGTTATTATTTCAGAATACTGACGAAAAAGTTCAGGGTTTCGATACAATTTTCTTTTTAGACCTTCTAAACGCTGTTTTGCAACATTAAAGTTGTTACTTAATTCCTTCCAATCTCTTTTCCAGGGTAATTGGACTTCGTAACGATCGCCCACAAATTTGACTGTTTTGTCGAATATTTGTTGCGCCTGATCCCTTTCTGATATTTTTGGATCTTCATGCTTAATGCCTATAGATTCGAGTTCCCAAAACTGTTTCAAAGTATCATTGACTTCATCGAAATCTCTAAAAACATTACACATAGCAATATTTTCAGACCAATTTTTCTCGTCTAATGTACCAGTTGGAATCCATCCAAAAACAGTGTCTTGCAGGGAAAGTTTATCAGTAATCTTAACGGAATTATGTTTTAAAATTCTGTAAAATTTTTCAGCACCAATTAATATATGCACCTTTGCTGGCTTAAAAAATGTAGGATCTGCTAGTTTTACAGAGTTCGGTAATTTAATGTTAGAAACATTTAATTGCGTTGACGGAATTACATCCGTAATTTTAGGCACAATTAGGAAATCTATTTTTTCCGCAAAAGTTCCGTTTTCGTTGCTAATCACAGTAGAAATTTTATTTTTTACATTTTGAGTGTATCCGTTTAATCCAGTAATTGGAGCATTGATTAACCTTTTTCTTAATTTTAACATGTCTGCAGAATCTCTTGATATAAAATTACTGTTGCTGGCGGAATCTAAAACAGCTCTAAATTTTACTTTATTTCCGAAATTATCTTCGATAAAAACAAAACAAGTACTCAATAAAACCGATTTATTTTCATTGTTTACGTTATTCAAGGTTTTCAAAGAGTCATTATTTTCCAAATTGTTTGTTTCTTTTTCAGTGACACCTGCGTTAAATGCAGGGGGGTGTGAAGGGGGAATGGCGTCAGAACAAAGTTCATTTTTTGATTTATTTTCTCTTTCTCGGTGAATGAGACTGGCGTGTCGTAGTCCACAGTGAATGCAATTATACTTTGAAACACAACAATTTACGAGATGTTTTGGACTCAAACAATTCGAACACAGTTTATTTCTCTTTACGAAATCATATCGTTCTGATACATTCATTTTTAGAAACTGAGAACATTTGTTCAAATTGTGAAAAGCGGATTTGCATAGAACACAAGTTTTCACATTCGATTTATTATTCGAATTTAGCATGAAATTTTTTGTTTTGTTTGAAGGGGGAATGTTTTTGTAAAAAGGTTTTGAAGCAGAATGTCTATTTACACTTTCTAGAGTAGAACTTCTGTTTTCCAAAAATGACATTAGTTCAGCAAATTGTGGATATTCTGATTTTTTGACTGAATATTCAAATAATTTCCTGGTTTCTTTATCTACCTTTTGTAATATAATATTTATAAGGATAGCATCAGACAGATTATTTTGTTCATATTGTAATACCTTTAAGGCCCTCAAATTTTTATTTACACAATCAATAAAATTTCTCAATTCTTTAGAGGACTCGTAATGTATTTTTTCATAATTAATTATGGCTGATAAATGAGTATCAATGAGCAAACGTTGATTTTCGAACCTTTCAGTAAGTGCTGCAAACAATGAGTCAAAGGAATCGTCAGCACTTTCTAGTTGTTTTGCTTCAATTTTAAGCGATGCTCGCAAATAGAAGAGCTTTTGTGCATCATTTAGCTGTTCATTATTGATAATTAAATTGGTAAATTGTACTTTAAAGATTGACCACTCGTCATATTTACCATTAAATGTTGGTAATGGGATTTCAGGCAATTTAACTCTAATATTATTGACATTTCTAGATTCAATATTATCAACATGAACATTTATTTCAGATTCTTTCAGATTTCTAAGAAATATATTGAGACTTACCTCAAGTTTCTCGAGACGATCTTCAAGTTCGTCTAATTCTTGTTCTACTTCAGATAGGTCTTTAATCTCGGGAATATCATAGAATTTATCCCGTATTTCAGATATCTTTGTTTGAAGCTCTGGTATTTTCCTAAGCTTTATTTCGAGCTCTGTACTTGAATAATTAATTTGTTCTTTATTGTCTCTAACGAAATTTTCTTGCTTTGTTATGGCGCCTTTTAAAGCACCTTTTGCTCTGTTAAGCTTTTCCATAGGTTTTCAGCTGACTCGTGCGATGACGGACCATCAAATGGATGTGAAGACTGTGTGTGTATAATTAAAATTGAAGACACTGTGGCTTGCCTTTAGAATATTTATATCACAGAGAGGTACACACACAAACAGTCACAACAAGAAGAACACAAAATGAGAACACAGAAGTAGATGTAGTAGAACACAGATGCAATAAAGTTGCTTTTTGGGGTAATAAACCCGCTATTTAAATGACATTCGTCAATTATATGGGGAGTAGTCCCGCTTTTTAAAATATAGGAACATTTGGGGATAAATCCCGCTGTTCGCTTTAGAATGTTGGGGATTAGACCCGCTGAAATAAACACGACGTGCCACAATGACAGCTAGTGCAAAACTAAAACTCTCGGTCACATGACCGCAGAACTGCGGAGCTTGTTCGGCATGCGCACAAGGACCGAACAATTATTTCGAAATATCTCGATTACATATTGAAAGTGAAAGTACTTGATTAAATGAAATAAGATAAATGATTATAGTTTCAGTAAATCATCATATATCTATCAATATTTATAAAATTTGCGGGCCATCGAATGACTCAATTTTCAAGATGGCGTCCAAGATAAGCGTCAAATAACCAACTCCTACAACTTTTTTTTATCCCAAGAAAATAAATTTGATTCCTAGGCCTATTTTTTAAGGGTCTTAAAGGTTTAGAGCAGGTATAAATTAGTTCTAAGATTTTAGAGCTATGATTCTTAAAGTGGTTTATATAGCCCTGAAAAGAACGAAAATGGTCGCTGGGTGAGCAATTTTGTATAATTTTGAACGATGGATCCAATTTATACGCAAAAAATTATAAATGAACTTTAATGCATCAAACACAATTTCTTTAATTATAATTTATTGTAATCGATGAAAATATAATTAATGGAATAACTAAACACAATTTTATAGAACTCTACTTACTATCAAAGAGTAGGCTTGTTCCTTGTGAGTTTGCAAGCACGGTGACGATCTATTGTGACTTTATAATATAAATTTTAAAATGAATTTATAATATATGCTTTCTCTCTGTAGTTGAATAAATGTACAATATACACACCTTTTTTTAAAATGAAAGTTAATGGAGGAATTTAAACAAATGGAAACGAGCAATTTCAACCGAATAACCGCTAAGAATATCAATAAGTTAAAAGTTTGTTAAATAAACTTAAAATTACATTATGTGTAAATTACTTAAAAAGATGACAAAAGATATTTAAAAAGGTGTTAAAACACTTTAATCTTTAGTACTTTCAACTGTAAACACAACCGTTGACAGAAAATATAAAAATACAAATATTAACATCTTAATTTTCCAATGTCACTTAATTGATGGGGAAAAGGAGTGAAAATGAAACTCAATTTTTAGATCCGGAAAACATCGACAAAATAAAATATAGATATTGAGGAAAGTGGAACATTACTTGTATTATGTTTCTTTAAGTAAACTGATCCAAATTCTTGGTATGTTGTAGGATAAAATGTCATTACAAACAATATTGTCCTTAGTAATAATTTCTATTGATTCTCGGATGATTAATTCACGATAATTCTTCAAAGGACATATAATTTTTACATCTTCGAAATTAACTTGAATAGTTTGCTTCTAGTTGAGTCTAGACTCAATCAGATGTAACTCTTAGTACACAACCTTTTGAGTTATTAACGGCAGTAAAAATAAGTGATAAGAAGACCTAAATATTAAACGAATTATCGAAGAAGAACATGAAAACGCGTTTATAGAAGAAATACTTAACAACAGAAATATTGACTAACAAAACATTCTCTACAAGAAAACAGCAAAACTTTTCATCGTAAGCGAAAAAGAGCAAGGTGCTATAAAGTCGGTGATCTAGTTGTTATAAAAAGAACCCAATTTGCGTTCGTCATAAATTACGATCAAAGTTTTTGAACCCTACTAATTTATTAAGTTGAAAAGTAATGATCGATATGATATCGAAAATGTAGGCTTCCAAGAGGGTCCAAGAGTGATGTCTACTGCAGCTGTCTGTATAAAGCCATGGATTTCTGCAGTCTAAAGTGGAGTTATTCATAACTGAAGTTTTTTTTTTTTTGTTTGTTTGTTTTGTGTGAGGGTTTTTTTATTTGCTTGTTTTGTTTTCATGTCATCGTTTTGTTGTGTTTTACAAAATGTACAAAAAGTAAACCCATCTGAACATCTAAACTTTCTTTTTTTTAAATATTATTTTACACAGGAAAAGAAAAACTTATAAACTGTAACCAAGTCAAGGAAAAAAAAACTATTTATAATTTTTGTTCCAGGACATTTAAATTGCTACCAGGACTTTTTTTACTAGTTTTGATGTTGAAATTAATAGTCATGTAATTTGTGTTCTTGTGTTTTTCTTTAAATTATTGTTTTACAGGTTCCATGAAAGTGATACATTTCCTAACCTAGTTTATATAATTGATATTAAGCCTCTGTCCGGGCACAGATGGCCGAAGTTGTAGAAGTGTAGAGGCAATAACTTGCCTTGGGAAGCAGTTGTTTTTTTACCGCACCTCAAAGTTCAGAGTCAAAATCCCCGGCTAAATTTTGCTAGCTAAGCACAATAATGAAGTGAGACTTCTCTTCAAATATCTGGATATCAGCGATGCATTTACATTCGGTGGCGAAAAGACTGTCTTTTGACAAATCTTTTTTTACGACAACTGGGGCATTGTCTCTTTTTTTATAAATCACGATTGGATCTGAGGTGATCCGAATTTTTGGTAACATTATATGTTTCTTTTATTACATATGCTTAATTAACCTAATTTTTCAAATTAACGTCAAGACGCTCCAACAAAACCCCATCCAATAAATCGTGAAGTGAACATGTGAGCTGAATCGTGATCACTCAGTTTGATTCGTCTGCTTTGGAAAGGACACCTGTGTCCTGTACCAGCGGCCGGGGGATAAAATTCCTTGGCTGAGGATTGAGAGGTCAGACTCAACAACTTACATACAGAAGGTATGGTAAGGCATCTGCAGCTTCGCCTTTCGACTACGGTTAGCACGTTGACTTATCAAGGCCAGTGTCTATACGCTCAGGGAGAGAATGTCAAAAATCACCCAGACTTGCAAGCGGAACATGCTTTTCTTATCCATTGCTTAAGACCTAGTGATTACCTTTGTAGATTATCAATCTCCAGATGCTTTGATAAAGCAATAATCCAGCATTTTGCTGAGAATCCGGTATACTGGGGCTTCTCTTAGATCCAGAGATGTGGTCCCCAAATGCTTTTACTTTTTTGTCGTAGGTATCGCTGTAGGAGTGATCAAAAAGTTTAGGATTGTGAAAGAGTTGTGGTGCGTTGAGCGGTCTTCCTTGTCCGGTAGCATGTCCCTGTGTAGTGTCTGTAAATTGCTCCAGACATTCTTGGTGCCTCAGTTAAGGACTTCGACAGCCCAAAATCGACTGTTATTACCAGCTTTATACCTGTTAGATTAGAAAGTCACACAGTCCATTGTGAGTCTACGATTACCTGCAAAACAAAACGGTGCAGTTGCTTGATACAGTGAAACCTCCAAATAAAGGACACCCATGGGACCGGAATTTTTGTCCCTTAAATAGAGGTGTCCCTTGTTTGGAGTTTTTACTTTTTTTTTAATTAATCGTTTAGAAGGAGACATAAAAAATAATCAAACATTAAAGGTGAAATTTAAATGTACCCAAAGGTTATTAATTACGTTAATCGGACACAAAAGAAAAAGAGAATTAATTAATTTAAACTTTCAATCAATTACTACATTAAATGTTTTGTAGAATTATTGATTTACATTTTTTACATAAGCATTTGTGTACATGCAAAAATTACAATAACATTGAAAACAGTATTATTTGCAGTACTAATCGATCAAAAATGATTGTTTTTCAGATTGCAATTTTTCACTACAAACCTTACCTTTCAAAAGTTCATTTATCATATTTACAATTTTGTCTTTCATTATGAGCAGCATTTATGAAAAAAGTATTCAACTGTTTTATGTATCTTACAGCATCTGTTAAGCTCTTTACCTCACAAATTTCATTTCTTCTTCTCCTCTTTTAGAGTCGTCCTCGCAATTTTCAGCAATAGGGATAAACGCATTTATCTCTTTATTTGAATTATGGATGAATAAATGCTCCTGAATTGTGTTGTATGCCTCTGTATCAACATAACTGCCTATCTTTATGATAATTTCACAAAAATCTGTATTTTAATTTTCTACATAGATTACTTCATTATCTGAAATGGAAAAACTAACTTCTTTAATTTTATTTCCAGGTGTTCCTTAAATCGAGTGTCCTTTATTCAGAGGTAAATACATTAGAGGTCCTATACTAAGGGACTGGGACCACAACTTTTGTCCCTTAAATAGAGGTGTCCCTTAATCCGAGTGTCCCTTATTGGGAGGTTTCACTGTATATGAATTATCATATACTTTTGCTTATGGATCCTGCTTAACAGAAAATTGTGAAAATCCTTCCAATGAATCTGTTTGGGGACATTGACTATTTGTAAATATTTTGCAAAATTGTTAATTTTATTCTTTAAAAGTGTTATTTTTTCGAAAACCAAGAATAAATAAAATATTCTAAAGTGGTATCTCATGAATGGCTTTATAGTAGATTTCTAAAACATGAATTTACATTTTTATTAAATTTTTTTCTAAGTGTCAAGATTACATTTATTTAGGTTTAGGAAAAAATTTTTAAAATACTGGTAACTGGTATACAAACTGATTTTTTTTTTTTTTTTTAACGATTTCGATACATTAAAAAAGAGAGCATATTTGCTTAAGATTAATGCACTGCAAAAAAAGATGTGTTAAAGGATTAGTCGTACGAAGTTTAATTTTTAAATAGATTTTTCTAAACGAACAAACAATCTTAAAAGACCGGGGAATGTCGGCTATTTCAGCGAATTGTTCGTATTTTATCGATTTATTTTGATATTTTAAAATTTTTTATACCAATACGGTCAGCCAACTTAATTTTTTTTGTTGAACTGGCCCATTAAAAAAAAATGTCTTTATTCTGCTGGCAAGTTTGGAAATTTGCCAACTTGGACTTTTCGTGCATACTCCTATTGCCACCCCTCACGGCTGTCACCTGATCAAGATACGTTGATTCTCACCAATTTTCGAAATGCCATGTGATCAAGGCAGGCTGAAAAACAGTCGAAATCGGTGAAATGCTGATGTTAGACAGAAAAGTAACCGACTGAATATTTATTCTATTTTTTTTCTATCTCAAGTACAATTATAATTAATTTCATAATCTATTATATCAAATTCACAATGTCCGAAACAACGCGTATCAACTAACGGTCTTTCTCCAAGCGACCATTCTATTAACACAAGAGAGACTCGCCCAGCGAAACAGAATATATGCATGTACTTCTTGTAAATCCTATCTAAATACAAAATCTAACAAAGATTTCAGTTAGTGACATGCGTTCCGTTCATCCGCACTAACCGAGCGGGGAAGGTGATGGAAAAAAAAATAATAAGAACAGACCAAAGAGAAAAAAGAGTTAAGAAAAGTAAAGAAATCAAGCAGGCATGGATGAGCTTGCCTCTAGGTAAATGACCTTCGCCGAGGTCGCCTTGTTTGAGGGGCTGCTTTCTTTTCAATTTCTGGCCTCCGAGTTATTTCGTGCGTGAAATGTGACCGCCAAATTAAGTTTCTTAAGCAGACAAATAATTTAGTAGCACTGATTCGAATAGTAGGAGAATAGCGATGAATGGTGTGAATACCAAATACTTCCATGTCCGCGGAAAAAGAGCTGATGATAATGTAAGGTGAAAAGTGATCAGCTGGATTAATGAGTGGAGTAACCCGTTCTTCTAACATACTGCTATCCAATAAATATGCGTTTAGCCAGTGCCCTATAATTGTTCAGTGTCACAAGTTGTTTTGGATGATTGCTCTTATTTGAACTCTCAGAATATTTTTATTTGTTATCTTCAAAAAGACATTTTCTCAGTTTCAAGTGAAAATCGGAAAACTTTTTTAAATTTAGCTATTCAATCAAAGATGTAAGATTTATGTATCTAATGGGATATAAAGTATCCTCTCTGATATCGCAAAATAAATTATAGATTGGACAAATGCTGTAGTCTCAAACAACTAAAGGGCTGAGGGTATTAGGATATACCTTTTCGTGAGAAACAGTGGGTGTGAGAGTTAAAAATTCTGAAGGTATACGGCCCATATAACAGTATACTATCATTATATCCATGATATTAGAGTTTCTAGAGTGTAATAATTTGCAAATGTAAAAACTCAATGGAAATGCATATACAGGGTGAATCATAAATATCGAAACAATAGGCTATCTCCTTAAATATTGCCCCTAGACCCATACTTCCAATTGCAAAAATTCATAAAAAAGTGAAATTTTTGATAAGATAAGTTGCAACTCCATGGGGGTCTTTTTGAAAAAATACGAAAATTAAATTTTTATACGGTCCCCGTAGGGCGAAATTCCCAATTAGTAAATTATTCCTTATGCATTCCTAAATTGAACAACAACAACAAAAAAATCATCTCTATATCTAAAAACCTGATAGAGATATTAAAATTCAAAATTCTCCAAAATTCGTGATTTACACCACTTAACCTTGCTTCTAAACGAAAAGATTTTTACTCAATTTGAAAGCAAATGAGGGATCGTCCACAAATTGTAAATTATTAAATGTCGATTTAAGCTTCTATCAGTGCATCTTATTTGAACACAACAAAGCAGCGTATTAAATTGAATCTAAACTTGTTTTCAAAATATGTTGGTAGTCTGCGCTGGAGGTCTGCATGGATAAAAAATATCTAGGTTCGGTCCCAAACAGACCCATAGGGATAAAAGTTCGGCCAGGCCTGGAAAAAAGTTAAAATCACAACTCAGACTAGCCTGGGAAAAAATTTAAATTATAGACCAGCTCAACCGTGAATTTTTACATAGTTTTTTACTTCAGTGTGGTTAAAAATTGTTTGCATGGAGGAGCTCTGACCAAAAATACTTATTATAGCTTTTCGTTTCCCATATTTATACTTTTTATTATTACCCCTTGCGGCACGGTGGTGTCATAGATATACCACTTGATTTTAATTCCCAAACGCCACATTGGCACCGGAATTTTATTTAAAAAAATTACGGTTTATTGAATGAGTGAAATATAGCGTTCTCTTATTAACAAATAAAGTTGTTTTCAAATTCCGGTATCAGTCATTAATTTCAATACTTAAGGAAATAAATTTGCCCTGCGCCGCAAAGGGTTAAAGAAGCGTCAAAGGTTGGGATATATTTATTTTATCAATGAATCTCTATTTATATCTAAATGTTTCACTTATATTTTAATATCGTTAATCTATATCCCATTCGTTGGAGACTTTGAAAAATGTTATATAGTAAAATCTTTTAAGATGGAATCACATAGGGAAGAAAAAAGTACGTTATAGACAAATGCCCTTCTTAGGAGGTGTAAATGGAGTTTATTTTTTTTCTCAGGTATTATTGTAATTATTTTGCATGGATCAACTGATTTTCCGTGTAAGACAGAATTCCGTAATAGGCAGATTTTTTCCCCTGGTTTTATTGTATTTAAGATTTTTCTTTTAAATATACTATTCCTTAAAAAATAAATTTAAAGTTTTTATTTAATTATTTAATTTTTTTTTTTTTGGGGGGGGGGGGAAATAAAAGCGATTTTAAAATCTATGTGGTTTTTGTAAAAATTTTGATTGAGCCAAATGTTACTTATTTTATACACGCATAAGGTCAGTCAGAGACAGCGATTTTAATACGGATTGATCGAGACCGGGATTGAAAATTTCGTCCAGTGCAGACCTAAGAAGAAGGAAGCAGTCCCTTCCGTTATAAAAAACGCGTTAGGCTCGGCCAGGCGAGTCTTCAGAAAAAAGTAACGCCTCGGTCCTGCCCAGGCCTGGGTCCAGAAGACAAATTTTTTAAAAGCCTCTCCAAGACGATAAAAAACCTGAAGTTGTGAGAGCTAAAATTTAAAAAAAGACTTAATGCATCTTAGAAACGCATCCTTTTAAATAACTGACGAGCATTTAAATAGTACACTTCGTTTTCATGCATAATGAATTTTTTCCCCACTATATCTTGTCTTTAAATTATTAAAAGTTAAGAATTGTTAAAGAAGAAAGAACTTGAGACATGTCATTTTTGATTATTTTACATTGGTTTTGTTTCGGCAAATTAAAAAAAAATTACTTTTAAAAATATGATTTTTTTAAGTTACATTATTTTTTCAATACATATTTTTAATAAATTTAAAATTATATTGAAAAACAAAAACCCTGGAACAAAACTAAAATCAGATTTTCATCTTTAATTAAATGGAAAGAAATTGAAATCCGATAAATAATGTTTCGAGTTATAACAATTTTTAATTATCTCATTTAAACCAGTACTAACCTTATAACATTTTTACAAATTGTATGAGAAATTTTAGGATGTGTTTTTCTTAGCAAATAATATAGCTAATCATCACAAAAAAAGAAAAAAAAATCAAAATTCTAACTCAAAAGATAGATTTTTTACACATTTCCTAGAATTGTTAAAGTAACATTTTTTTTTTCAATCGCGCACATTTCAATTTGTGTCTGATCCCTTAAAACCTGATGAATTTTTTAAACGGCTATAACTCTTTTAGTTTTGCAGATATGAAGATGCAACTTTTTGTGTCTTATTCAGGACTGGATAAGGAAAGTTTTCCTAACTGGAATTTTTATCCTCTGGGGGCCGTATAAAAATTTAATTTTCGTATTTTTTTTTAAAAAAAAACCCCATGGAGTTGCAACTTATCTTATCAAAAATTTCACCTTTTTATGAATTTTTGTAATTGGAAGTATGGGTCTAGGTCTAGGGGCAATATTTAAGGAGATAGCCTATTGTTTCGATATTTATGACTCACCTTGTATACCGCAGTTAATGAAAGAGAATGACCGCGTTGTTTTCGCTTTTATTATCTGTCATGTGATCATGATAAGCTGGTAGAGGTCTGCACGGGCCGAAATTTCCAGGCCCGATCCATAGAAAAAAAATTCGGCCCGGCCCGAAACTTAAAATTTCGGCCCGAGACCGGTCTGGCCCGAAAGTTAAAATTTCGTCCCGAGCTCGGCCCGGCCCAGAAAAAAATTAAAAATTCGGCCCGAATCCAGTCCGGACCGAGTTAATTTTTTCAGAACATTGATCTTTACTCTTACGGAAGAGTTCAGACCAAAAAAAAAACTTATATTAACCTTTTTTTTTCAATTTATAATCTCCATTTATGAAGAAGTGCCGTACGCTGCGATATTTATGCTTTTAATGAACCTTTGTTTGTTGTATGTAAATGTTTCAGTTATCATTAGTATTATTAATCCATACTCCACACAATCTTCTAAGACGGAATCGCATTGGAAAGAAGAAAATACGTTTCCTTCTTAGAAGATGTAAATGTTTAAAATTTTTTTTCTTGCGTATTGTTGTATTCAATTTGCATGGATGAACAGTTTATAAAAGAAATTTGCAGTTTTCAGTTTAAAAGAAAATTCCGTCATAATCATGTTTTTTTTTTCTTTCATGTGTTTAACTTTATTTTAATAAGCCCAGTTATCTACGATTATTTAAAAAGAATAAATTCGAATGTTTAATTGTAGAATAATGACGACTTAAAAGTATATGCCTTTTTTTGCAAAAATTTTTGGACCAAGTCAAATTTTACTGATCTATGAACAGACTTGGCCACGTCGAGAAAAGGATTTTCATACGGGATGATTCAAAAGGAACTGACAACTATTTTGGTCCGTGAAAACTAGGAAGAATGAAATCAGTATTGGCTTCGTACGGAAAAAAATACGTTAGACCCGGCCTGATTCTTCAAGGAAAAAAATTAAGTCCCGAGCCCGCCCGGTCCGAATGCCGTTAATAGAAATCGGCCCGTGCAGATCTCTATAGGCTGGTTTCAACCAATTATGGAACTGCCATCTGATGAACATAAGCTGAAAAGTGGCCCAGATCTATGTAGTATCACAATCTACCTTCTTCGTTGGCTGCGCATAAACACTTTTTTTTCTTTTTAACCGATGACCAGTTCCCTACCTTCCGAGTCGTCCCAGCTGAACGGTTTTGATATCTGTATTGGAGCGGCCGAACGCCTAACTGCCGCATAGCGGCAATAAACCTGATGAGCGCCTAGATTTTCATCCTACTGATAGTACCTACTGTTTTGATATAAACTTAGTTATGTCGATTACTTAAAATTTTGATCTTATTGTTTAGCACCTACGCATTGCTACTCTAGTTGATCGCGTAATTTAAAGCCTTGGTTTAGGTGATCAGATCTTCTGTTAGAAAGGCATCTCCAGAGGTATAATTCATGAAACTTGATAGGTGAAATTTAGGTAGGGGGAACTGGGGTACATTGATACGGTTTTTTTCTAAGAATTTTTTTGGTGTCCAGAAAATAGAAATTTCAAGTTACTCTTCCATGTGGTGTCAGCAAAACTTGAGTAGTGTGATTTTAAAATATGCAATCGTTGTTTTATATAGTATTTTAGCACGTAATTAAAAAAAATCTAAAACAGTCACTTGTATCAATGTGCCCCATCCTCGGGCCAGATTGATACACCTCATGGGGCACTTTGATACGTTTGGGAAAAATGGAGACAAAATAAAACCAATGCAGATTTTTCATAGAAAATGAGTTAGAAAAGCATTTTATATTTATTTATAGAAATTCAAATCATCCGCAATTTATTTGTAAACAATATTAAAGCAATTAAAATTAAATGTACTGTGACATGATGTTCTGGCTGTTCCTTGTCCAATTGTTGACAGTGGTAACTTTGTCATATCTGGCACTATCTCCTGCATTATCTTCTCTTTTAGGAAAGATGAAAAAAAACTACCAGGTTTTCTGTTAATAAATCGGTTTACAAACAGAAAATAAAGGATAATTATACTAAAAATTCTGTTTATAATGTAATTATCCTTTGCGTGCTGCAGCTTGTTTCTCTTATTTAATATTTCTCATGTCGAAAATACATTTTTTCTCTGGAGAGTCAACGTAAATTCGAGATTTCCCAGGTTACCGTCCTTTTCTTTTGTTAGTTCTACTACCACTAGCTCTTGGGTAAGATCGTACGTCCTCTATTTGAAAAAATATCGTAAAATTTTCTAACATAAAAAAATTGTTGCTATTTCACTTCAATAAAAACTAATATTAGAAATTTTTGGCAAAAATTAGTTGGATTAAGGAGTGTATAGTAAAAAATATAATAAAAAGTAATGAAAAAATGAACTAGAAAAGGATTTAGGTTGTCTGTAGCTATCATGGGGCACATTGATACGTATCAATGTGTCCCGACATAGACTGTATCAATATGCCCCATACAGCCATTTTGAATAAAATGAATCTCAATTCCAACTCTTCATAATTCACCCAACAATAAAGAATGAGGAACTGATAAAGAGTAGCTTTACTTGCCAGTGAGTGTATTCTTTTCGGTAGAAAATACTGGAACAGTTGTATAATACCATTTCAATTGTACAACTCAAATTTATTTTTGACCTTCAAAAACAAAAAATCACCCGTCCCATTTCGTCAAACTACTGAATAATGCCAAGACGTTCTATATATAGTTGTGTACACTAGCACCATCTTTTGGAGCTGTTGTGAAACTTCCTGTAATGACCTTGTGAGCAGCAGACGGGGTGTATCAATGTGCCCCAGATCCCCCTACACAAAAAATACCTTTAATAAATGTTATTAAACTGGGCAAAATATTTATGTTTGAATATTTCCCACAAAGTAATGCACAGATAATTCCAGATTTATAAAAAGAAAATATATATTACATATTTAATGGGAATAGCGTATATATAGCTTGACTACTCTCTTAAAAAGTCAGCCACAAAATAGCTCAAGTTGAGCTGAAATCCACTCATCTCAGTGTTGAAAGGCAGCTTCTCAAAAAAGAGTTGAAATAACTCGAGTTTTAACCAATTTAAATAAAGTTGAGCTATTTAAATAATCCATTTAGATCAAGAAGATTTAATCGTTTGAAAAACAATTCTTTTATGATCGAAAAAATTACAGCTATTTCATGAGAAGCCAAATCAGCTTAATGACACTGCTCATTTCTGGAGAACAGTTTTTAATCCTAGAAGACTCGAGTTATATAAGTTCGTGTTTTTTCTTTAAATAATAATCGATCCACTTGACATTTTTTCTTTTATTTCACACCACACACACATATAGTTGAACAGACACTAACATATACTATTTACATAAAAAAAGATACATATTTTTTACGGGGAAGTAAAATATTCTTCCTCGCATCGAGAATTCGAACAACTTCTACCTTTTTAAACAAAACATTGCGCCACAGGTGGCTTTCCCTTTGGCGACAGCACGGCGCCTTCGGGTTGATTCACACGTGATTTGCAACAGCTTGCCCCCCCATGAACCTATGGGGTTCATCATAATACATGTTGCAATACGATACATTAAATCAAGTACAAATTTCAAAATATAATAAGAATATACATACTTTAAACACTTAAAGAATTCTGGACATACACTTCAACTAGAATAATAAAAGAAAAGATTAGAATGCAAATTTCACTAAAAACAGTCAATTGTTATTGAGTTCCAAATTATAGAGTAATTGCACCGGCCTTCTCAAAACAGATTTTTGAGTTTTTATTTTGCAGGCCCTCACCTTGCCGTCTCTTCCAGGAAAGGTTTCTATAATTTTACCTAAACTCCAGAAATTTCTGGATAAACTATCGTCTTTTATTAAGACAATATCGTTTATTTTAAATTGGGGAATATTAGTTTTGTTTATACTTTGGTGGGCTGATCTCAAATTTAATAAATACTCTCCCTTCCATCGGGACCAAAACAATCTCATCAATTTTTCTCGATAATTATAAGTTTTAAGCAATTCTTTCCTGGAAGAGAGATTCGAGTCAAGGTGCAGGCGTGCTGGAGGGAGAGAAGTTATTCTTCTTCCTATTAAAAAATGTGCTGGGCACAATGGTACGGGGTCCTGGCTTTCATCACTCATGTAAGTGATGGGTCTAGAGTTTATAGTGCCTTCTATTTCAGCTACTATGGTGGACAGTTCGTTGTAATTTAACGATGTTTTGCCTAGCGTTTTTCGTAGGGCTGTTTTAACACTTCGCACCATTCGTTCATAAAAGCCACCCCACCAGGCGGCTCTTTCTACTATATATTTCCACTTTATTTTATGGGAAGCAAAAAATTCTTTCACCTCTGGATGAGCTACTAAGCTCCACAGTTTCTTAAATTCTAGTTCAGCACGTTTAAATGTACGTGCATTGTCGGAATAAATTACGGAGCATAATCCCCGTCTAGCGATGAACCTTCTAAATGCGAGTAAGAAGGCTTGCGTAGATAAACTGTCTACCAGTTCCAAATGAACATTTCTTGTAACAGCACAGGTAAGAAGTAAAATATATTGTTTATTGTTCTTATCTTTTACGAATAAGGGACCGGCGAAGTCGCATCCTAGAATATTAAATGGTGGAGACTGTTCAACACGATCAGGTGGCAACGGAGCTACTGTCTGGTCTCCTGGATTCGCAGAAAATCGTTTGCAGACAACACATTTTTTGAGTAGATCCTTTATCGTTTTTCTAGCTTTTAGAAGCCAGAACCTTTCTCTGATTTCGACAAGCGTATGTGTCACTGAAGAATGATACACTTTCTCGTGTGCATTCCAAATAATTAACTCAGCTAATTTAGTTTTGGGCGGCAGAATAATCGGATACTTTTCATTTTCTAGTAAGATGTTAGATTTTGAAAGTCGCCCTGATACACGTAAGATGCCCTCAGCATCCAGAAAAGGATTTAATTTCATTAGATTAGAATCTCTTGGAAGGGGTTTTGCCTTTTCTAAACATTTAATTTCTACAAAGTATTTTTCATTTTGAATTTGTCGTATCCAATAATTTTCCGCTTCCTGGAGTTCTTCCATAGTTAAAGTGTCTCGATTATCTTGTTTATGCCTAGTCAAATTTATGAAACGCAATACATAGGCTGTTATTCTCAACAATTTATTTAAATTAGAATATCTATTAATGTCGATGATTCTTTCACGAGTAATAACAGTGTTCACAACGATTTTATCTCTGGATTCCATTTCAATGTTAGAAAAGGAACTTTTTACGTTATTGTCAAGTTTCGGCCAAAAATTTTCGGATTTACTTAGCCAATCCGGGCCATGCCACCAGTGCTTGTTACTGGTTAATTCTTTGGAAGTGAGTCCTCTAGTGAGCATATCAGCTGGATTATCTTTACTGCTGACATGCCTCCATGCACTGGGATCAGAATTTTCTTGTATTTCTGCCACCCTATTCGCAACAAAGGGCTTCCATTTGGCAGCAGAATTTTTGATCCAGTTCAATGTTATTGTGGAGTCCGTCCAGAATACTACCTTTTGAATATTATTGAAAACATTTTTTAGATGGCTAGCTATTCTGGAAGCTCTAATCTCGGCACCTAGAAGCTCTAATCTCGGCAAAGTGATTCTTTTTAAAGGGGCCACACGAGCTTTAGAAATTACAAAACAAGTTTTAGAAAAGCCCTCGGAAGTCTGGTATCTGAAGTAGCCCACTGCCCCGTAAGATTTTAACGAAGCATCAGAAAAAAGATGAAGTTGAACTTTATCATCTAAAATATTATCTGTGTTAAAATAATACCTGGGTATCTGAATCTTTTCTAACAGTTTTATTTCGCTATACCATTTTTCATATTTTTCTTTAAATTCTTTAGGAAGTGTGTCGTCCCATTCTAAACCGCGTTCCCATAACTCCTGAAGAAGTAATTTAATTCTAATTAAGAATGGCGATATGAATCCGATAGGATCGAATATTTTGGCAGCGCTGTGCAAAACATGTCTTTTGGTGTATTCCAAATTATCACCATCTGACATAAACGCCTTTAAATCTATTGACAGGATGTCGTTTATATTATCCCAATTAAGTCCCAGAATTTTTAATTTTGAATGACTTTCGTCTGTTTCTATAACTGGGTTACCATTCTTCCATAATTCCCTTAATTCTAAAGAATTTGTATTAAACTTTCTCAAGTTCATATTCGCATCCTTAAGTATTGAGACAGCAGAAGCTGATAAATTGAAAGCTTCTTGGACTGTCGGAGCCCCATATGCCAAATCGTCCACGTATAAAAAATTATCTAACATATTATAAGCAATGGGATTAATTTCTTTGTACTTTCTAATATGTTTCTTAATTGTCGAAGCCAACACGTACGGGGAGCTCGTGACTCCAAAACAATGTCGGTTAAAATGATATAAAGTCACAGGTTTATCTATGTCACAATCATCAAAGTATAAAAAACACAAATAATTCCTGTCCTCTTTAGACACTTCTATTTGCAAAAATGCTCTAGCAATATCGCCCAAAAAAGCAATTTTATGAGACCTGAAATTTAATATTATGTCAATTAAATTAGGATTTAAATTTTCTCCAGCGAAAAGACAATCATTTAGACTTTTTTCATTATTTCTTTTACTGCTAGCATCATAAACAATTCTTGATTTCGTACTAGAAGAATCTGGTCTAAAAATAATTTGGTGTGGCATTACGTAACCAATAAAGCAATTAGTATCGCACTTTTGAATAATACCTTCACTTAATTGTTCTTTCATAATTTCGTTATATTTCTGAAACAAAGATTTATTACCCCTTAATCTCTTTTCCAGACCCACAAATCTCTGTTTCGCAACTTCGTAATTATTTGATAAACTTTGTTTGTTTATTTTAGAAGACCATAAAAGTGGCGCGATATACCTTTGATTCTCGAAAATTATTTCCCTCTGAAATTGCGTAACCACCTCATATTTTTCGTCGTTTTGAATATCAGTAGGAAAGGATAAAAAATTATCTACATCCCACAATTTTCTTAAATCATTGTCTGTTGATGTACAAATGACCTTAAAACAAGAAGCTCCATTTACATTATTGCTATGCATTCGTCCAATTAAAGTTTTCCAAATATTGTTGGTTGAATAAATAAATATTTATTGATTTTCTCTACCCCTCCCGTGATTGTCGCAAACATATAATCACATCCCAATAATATTTGTACAGTCTTTTCATTAATAAATCTGTCAGCAAACTCATTTTCATCTAAACGGAATTTATTTATGAGCTGCGAATCAATATGCGATTTTACTTGCGTCGCACTAATTATGTCTGATACGAGCGCCTGAACTGTTATCCTTTTATACGGAGGATGACGACTAATTATAGTAATATCCACTAAATCATACTCTTGTTCTATGGCGTTACGATTCGCGAAAGTATAAACTAGCAATTTTTCTCTTTTTACTGGTTTTAGTTTTAAAGCAGTTGCTAAATTCTTTGCAATAAATGTGCGCGAAGATGCAGAATCATATAATAACCTTGTACTTAATTTCTTGGAATCACCCATTACCTGTACGCACGCCGTTTGCAAAATTGTCGAATATTTTTCTGGAAAATTTTGAGTTTTAATAACAGATGATACAACCGCTTGATTTTCTTGATTTTGTACAATTTCTGATTTTTTAGTATTCTCAACGGGACTAATTTCAGAGGATTTCTTAGCGGGGCAAAACAAATAATTATGTTGAAAACTCTTGCATAACTCACACGGTTGTATTTTTGCTTTACATAGAGATAATAGATGGTTCTTATAAAAACATCGGTAACATCTTCCTTCTTTTTTTAACTTATAACGCTTTTGTTCATCTGTCATTTCCTTACATTTTAAACTATTATGATTCGAATTACAGAATACACAAACATTTTTTACGACCGTGTTCAGCGCAACTGAAGTGGGAAAATTACCCTTTGTTCTGGTAGGAGCATTTTTTTCCCATCGAGATTTTTCTGGACTTTTTAAGGAATTTCCTGATATAACAGTTGCCGCTTCCCTTGAATCAATCTCAAATTTTATAAATTTCATTAATTCATTAACATCCCCCGGCTTTTCGTTATCCTTTTTCCTTTGAAATTCAATTACCAAATTATGAGGTAATTGCCTTAAAATGATAGGGATTAGTAAATACCCAAAATTGTCCGTAGCTACTCCTATCGCCTGCAAATTTCTAATGCTTATTTCGCATTCATCATACAAATCTCTCAACATTTTCGTATTTGAGCATGACCTGATCGGTTCGATTTCTAATAATTTATTTATAAAACCGCTAATTAAAATTTCCGTTTTACCATATCTTTTTTCTAACAAATCTAGCGAGTGATCGTAATTACTTTCTGTTAGGGCTAATCCAGATACCGTTTTATAGGCTTCACCAGACAAAAATGATTTCAAATATATTAATTTTTCTATTTTTGTCTAATTATCATTAACATCAATAGTATTTTTAAAACTATTGATAAATTCAAGAAATGTATTAGGATCGCCTTTAAAATTCGGAATATTTAATTTTGGCAAATTTACAGTAGGCAATCGTGTACTAACATAAGGAACCGTACTAGCGTTTGACAACGAACTAGCATTTCTCGATTCAACATCATTTTTAAATTTCTTCAAATTTGTTTTTATTTTAAATTTCGTTTCATTAATAGTATCATTATAATCGATACTATTTTGAACTTCCGTTTCTAAATTCGTATCATCCGTGATCAATTCTTCGATTTTCAAATTAATTTCCTTTAATTCTAATTGTTTTTCCTCCAAATTTATCAAAAATACCGAAAGCTTATCAATATTATCTTTATTTTCAAAATCAATATCTTCAATAAACGACTCGACCTTTGTTATAAATTTAGTTACGGTCGTTTTCATAACTTTACGCTTAGCCTTAAATTTTTCAAGATTCATGCTTAGAAATAAAAATTACAGTACCTTTTTTCTGCCGAGATTTCGAGCTTCTTTTCGGTAATCTTGAAAACACACTTCTGGATCGGGAATCTATGATTAATCCATATTAGCTTTGATATTAATGTTCCATTTGCCGGGTATCGGCGCCAGTAATGACACTGCTCATTTCTGGAGAACAGTTTTTAATCCTAGAAGACTCGAGTTATATAAGTTCGTGTTTTTTCTTTAAATAATAATCGATCCACTTGACATTTTTTCTTTTATTTCACACCACACACACATATAGTTGAACAGACACTAACATATACTATTTACATAAAAAAAGATACATATTTTTTACGGGGAAGTAAAATATTCTTCCTCGCATCGAGAATTCGAACAACTTCTACCTTTTTAAACAAAACATTGCGCCACAGGTGGCTTTCCCTTTGGCGACAGCACGGCGCCTTCGGGTTGATTCACACGTGATTTGCAACACAGCTCTTTCGTTTTAAGAGTGTAAATATAGAGAATGTAGAAAACTGCGTCGTTAAACCTGACAAATACAAACTGTTTTCCCTTCTAGATTATCCCTTCATATCCTGAAGGTAGTTTAAAATATCTCTAAAATAACTTGTTATAAAATTCATTTAATATACAGATTATAGTTATACAGTTGAGAATGAGTTATCGATACACTATTTTATCTTCTTTCAAAAGCATTATTGGTGGCACAAAACAAAAATATTTTTAAAAGGATTTTTTTCTTGCCTTTGCATCTTTTCATGTTTATTGGCGTTGAAAGATCGGGGGGGGGGGGGGATGGGGGGAGTTTAAGTTCGGAAATAGTTCTATATTTCTATTGTAGAAACATTATATTTGCACATTTCTTTGTTCTATGAAATACTAAAAAAAATCTTTTAAATAAAAGACTTGAGTAGAGTTATAGCTATTGTACAAAAGCTCTATAGACTCAAATTTAATTAATTAAATTCTAATTTTTTAATAAATTTCTAAAATTTATTAAATGACTCGGTAAATTTTCTAATTAATTCTCGAAAAAATGTTTTAAAAAATGAAAATTTCTTGAATTCATAATCTGAGACATAAAGGGTTATTTAAAATTCCTAATTGATTGTTAGAAATATAGTTAGTTCGAAATGTAACAGCTGTCTTTGGATGCTATCATTAAATTTTATATGTTCTTAACTGTTTCCCTGATTTGCCCGTACGTCAAACGGGTAACATGCTTTTGCCATTCACGATTTGTCCGTACCACGTATGATGATGATTACAAAATGCAAATGATTACAAATCATAATTTATTATTCTCACCAATAAATTTTTATTGTACATTTTTTATAATTTAATCCGAGCATTTTTATGATTTAATTAGGCAAAAATTTCTGTTTCGATATACCGGTGATAAAATATTAAAAATTTTGCAAAAGGCATGAAAAAAAGGCATTATTTGAAAGTTTTTTTTTCAAAAATATTGATCAGTTAAGCGGTTAAAGCATATTCGACTACATTCCTCATAAAAGAGCTTTCTGTTCTTGTTAAGATTCCTTGGTGTGGGTGCTCATTAGTGGGATAGAAAATTATCGTAGAACTTCTTTTTAGGAACACACTTTATTGCTGGACGAAACATCACAAACACGACAAATAACATACAGGAACACAAAATCAACAAACAATATACCCAATATTATGCTTCTTTCTTGTTCTACATTAATTCTGATTACGGTCGGTGCAATCCGGGTCGCCTTTTGCGTACACCTTCACAGGTGGAAATTATTCCTCGTCCTGCGTTAGTTTCTTCTCCTTTTCCAAAAGGGGGCGCTACTAGAGAAACAAATAGTGATCCTATATAGAGACACTAGAAACAAAAGGTATGCGCGGATATCGTAGTTCTTTATCAGGCATAAAATACCGAGCTGCATAGTCACGCAGAGGAACATGGATGCTAATATTTATCCTATAGGGGAATTGTTTACACATTTCTCGCACGCATTTTAATATTTTAAAAGGATTTTTTCATATTTTTTATATAAGAATAGTTTAATTTTCAAAACCGGCTTTAGTTGGTTTCAAAAGTGCATATAAAGAGCATTCTCATATAAAAATGCTATAACCATAATCGAAAAAATACAAACTCACAATGAAAATTATCATATCCTAACAATAATAATAATAAACAAGTTGAATGTGAATGTAGATACTGCCATTGCAGAATTCAGTTTCGCCTCCGAATAGAAAAAAAAAAATAAATAAATAAAAAAAATCGATAGAGGTTTTTTAGAAGGGCGACCCCGTTTAGAATGCAATGAACTAACTTCATTTTTCTTGTGTTTATCAATATAATAGCAAACAGAACGGCGTGAAATACCCAGTTGAATAGCAGTTTCTCTCTGAGACTTTGGAATTGCAGAATAATAAAGGTATACAATTTGACGTGTTACTTCTTCATTGACTAGATTCATCAAAAACGGATTTTTTCTTTACTTTAAACGCTTTTTTATAGACTGGGAAAAAGGAAGCGCATTTTAACAATACAACGATGGAATCCCGTCGAATTCGACGAATGAAATGTTTAAAAGACCCGATCGATTTGGCTTAAAAAAAAAAAAAAAAAGTAATTACATTATTGAATCAATATATAATAAATATATTTCCAAACTTAATGTCAAGTTTTCCAGTTACAATTTTGCATGCAAATATTTGCGTATCCATAGGCGTAGCCAGCCTTTTGAACGGGGGGGTGCCCAAATTTTTTAACCTGAACAAGTTGGGTACAAACAATATCTTATGTCATAAAACCTAATAAAACGGAACCCCATAAAACCTATCAAATTTCCGTTTTAGACAAGTTTTTATTCGCTGAAGGTATAATTGTATGGTACTTCTTTTAAAACGGACCCAAACGCAATTTTTCATTAGCGAAGAAGGATGAGAAGTTGCTCAAAACTAAATCTAATGGATAAGAAAAAGACATACAAACACAGATAAAACATGGTAGATATAAAACAAAGATATCCGTTTATGTTTATATATATATAAGATTTTATGTTTATAAATCTGTAACTATCACAAATTTTCATTTCAAACAGCAATGAAATATTAAAATAAATAAACACGACTTTAGTTCTCCCGTCATTTATCAAAGTAGCTATAAAATAACTTGTAAAAGGAATAAGTACGCAATTTAAAGTGGAAAAGAGTACTTTCAATCAATCTTTTCTACACATGAATAAATAAATTTTCCGGTAAAAAAAAAAAAAATAATAATAAATTAAAAAAAATCGAGCCCGTTTTCTCTCTATAACATGTTTTTTTTTTTTTTTAAATGTCAAAATATGGTCACAAAAAAAAAAAAAAAAAAAAAAAAAAACGAAATTTAACCAACCAACAGACCATTCCCCATTAGAGATGAGCTCTGGGTCGTTTTCTGGGACCCGGATCCGGCCGAGTTCGACGGTTTTAAATCCGAGCCCGATACCAAAAATATACAAAACAAAATTGTATGGTATTTATGGTATTAAAAATTTATTATTATGTTAACTCTTTATTTTTGTTAATTATTATTGTACTATAAACTTATTATTATGGTATTAAAAATTTCTTACACAGATAAAATTGTTAAATGAAAATTTAAATGCAATCTTATCAAAATCCATATAAAAAAAATGCAGTTGACTCTTAAAATTAATCTCAAATTTTCCCCTAATTTAAAAAGTAAATTTCATGTACATGTTTGTGACTTAATGAATAAATGTGTGAAATTTGCAGAAACTACTACAGTAGAACCCCGCCAATTCGGATCGGACCCCGTTAATGCGGATCTCCGGATAATCCAGATTGGTTTGGTCATTTTATTTTCAAGTTTGAGAAGCGATTGGCAAATTTCCATAACATTAACTTGTTTCATCGTCGTATTCTGAATTTAAAAAAAAAAAAAAAAAAAAAAAAAAAAAAAAAAAACTTTTCTGAAATTCTTTCGAAAGAATTAAGCAAAGTAAACATTTTTACTGTCTATAAATATTCAATAAGTTTAACATAAAGGTGTTTTTCTGTAAGTATGTTTTATTTTATTTCCTTTTTTCTAATTCTCTGGATATTCCGGATTTTTGATAATCCGGATTGGATTCGGTCCCAATTAATCCGAATTATCGGGGTTTTACTGTATTTGTAATCTGGCGAACATAACAACGTTTTTCATTTTCTTCAGAAAGTGTACATCTTTAATTATAACATATTCCTTTCTCATAGCAATCTTCCGTGATTGATAGGTGCCTGAAAATCAACGTAAAAAAAAAAAAAAAAAAAAAAAAAAAAAAAAAAAAAAAACACTTTGTAATTTTAAAGGTTCGATGCTTTTATAGGAAAAAAGGAAATACTGAACAATTGCTTTATATCAGAATAACATAATAATTATGTTTACTTACGCAGGAAAGTTGACTTCGAAAATGTATATTCCTCAGCATGAACAAACTTCATGTTGACAAACAGATAGAACAATCACTAATTTTCATATGAAAAACGACTATGACTCGTACACAATCGAAGATTAAATAATTTGCAAACCTCCTGCTAACTTTCCTCTATTAATAACAGAAGAAAGTATGCTATCTTCGCGTTATGTAACTAAATAATAAATAAATAAATAAACGATGCTATTAAAAAAAATGCTAACGAAAAACCAACTAAAAGCAAATTCATAGCTTTTTTTTTATTTCGAATGGCGCCATTCAGTAGGTCGTCGTCGGATATTATGCCGACATAAATCTGTAATTATCACAAATTTTCATTTGAAACTGCAATGAAATACTAAAATAAATAAACACTACTTCAGTTCCCCGTCATTTTGATCTAAATGACTTATTTGAAAAGGAATAAGTACGCAATTTTAAATGGAAAAAAGTTTTTTTATCTTTTCTACGCATAAATAAATATAATTTTTCGGTTTAAGAAAAAATAAGCCCGAGCCCGAAGATTAGAATAAAAATTGAGCCCGAGACCGTATCAGGCCCCTGCTCGGGTTCGGGATGAGCCCGTCTCACCTTTATTCCCCATTTTTGAATAGCATTATTTCTCATTATCAAATAGTCAAAGAGCCGACCGCACAAAACCTTAAGTCATTGAGGACAAGAAAAAAATCCTTTATATTATGAAAGAGTAACAATAAGGGAATCTAATGATCCATGTTTGCCAGAAACGAAGTGGTGCATAAACCAAAAATGAATACCACTAGTGGTTTGCTCGTAGGTTTAGGATTATGTTTTCCTGCATCCACTTTTCTGTGTTTTCACCCTTTTGATTGTACGGCAAATACAATGATAGATCTATGAGTGAACCACTAACGTTATTAATTTTTGGCTTATGCACCACTTCACTTAAGGGAGATATGGATCATTAGATTTCCCTATTACTATTCTTCCATAATATAAAGGATTTTTTCTTGTGCTCGATGACTTAGGGTTTTGTGCGGTCGGCTCTTGGACTAAAAGGAAACAGATTTGTGAGAGCCCTCCGTTCCCCAGGCTAATCAAACGGTGGAATTATAATTTCACATCTGTATTTCCTTTCAATTTTTTTTTCTTTTTTGCTTCTATCTAAACTTTGGATTACAAAAGCAAAGATATAAATAGTTTCTATCCTTGTCGAGAATTTACGCAAATTTCTTATGGAATTGCAAAAACATGCATGAGAAAGAACGGCGAAAAAATAAACTTCCATAAACAAAAGACATTAAATTGGGATTAAAAGACCAACTTTTTGACTTACTGTGACTAATACAGATTCTAGTAAATGTTCTAATTTTAAAAAAGATTAACAAAATAATTTTCTTAAAAAGAATGTGGGTTTCTTTTTTTATTACATTACAAAACATAGACTGTTTGTTTTGAGTAACTAATTGAACTAACTTGGCTTTCAATTTTTTTCCTTTTTTCTTTTATAAATTTCGATTTTTTTAAAACAATCAAGCTTGGGTCTGCGCGAGCGGGGGGGTGCCCGGGCACCCAGGGCACCCCCCCTGGCTACGCGCATGGTATCTTCAGTTAAAATTGTAATCTGAGTGCCGGCGAAATCCAGAAATTTTATTTTATATGCACTACAGAAAAATAGATTTATTAAAAAAAAAAAAAAAACTAATTTTATTTTTACTATGACATTATTTTCACTAACTGAAGTCATCTGAAAGTAAAATCTCAATCTCAGTGTCCATAACAAAAAGAAATATTGAAATGTAATATCGTTATGAGTAAAAATGCGATGTTTTAAACAGTGACGTCATTTTCTCTTCAAATGTTTTTTAAAAGTGACTGTTATTAGTAATATGAAAAAGGCGTCCGTAATAATATTGTAAATTCATTTTATCTGGTTGCTGAATGCCATCATTTTCCTCATTTGAAATATTTCTTACTTTGCTTTGGACATTAATTTTTATCATAAATTATTTTCTGTTATTTTATTTACATTATTAATATTATTTCTCAGTAAATATACTTTTTTACCTCAATTAGTGCATAATTATATGCAATCATTTCATTGTGGTTAAATTTTACGAAAACAATTAACTTTTTCGTTTAAATGCGAGGACATGTTCACTGATGAAATAAAGTTTCTGACTTGTGGAAAGTAATAATGGAAAATAAATTTTTATTATCGAGAGAAAAGCTAAACTAAGTTGCCACCATTTGAAGAAATATCGTAAAAATGCATTTAAAATTAAAAATAAAATATAAAAATGGAAATAAATTAAAAAATAGCTAAAATGGGCACAACTACTGTGATATCGGCCGGCTCCGTGATGTCGACGCCAATAAGTCTGCGATGACGTTCCATGCTTAGTGCCATGAGGTCTGAAAACTGTCCGCTCTGTGATTTTTTTCGTTTTGAAAGAGACTTTTTGAAATTAACTTTTCTGTTTGAAATGGAACTGAAACGAAGGGATTCAGTTGTTGCCTGGTGCGCAACAAGAAAAGAACGTTTTTTTTTCGGCGGGCTCGGGTGTGAGCCGGATATAGTTCAGGTTTTAAAGAACATCGGTGAAGGGTGTTCAAAACCTTAAGCCCGGAAGGGGCTGTATATTCTCAAGTGTTTTTCCTAATGGATATATGTGTAAATTAACTGTACATAATTGTAAATAGCGCAGTGTGGTTATGTATATAGTTTTCATCGTGTACTCTGTGTGTTGGTTTTATTAAAGGGAATTGTGAAATTCTACAGAGAGTCGGAGTATCTTTAGTTACGACGTCACAGCTAGTAATATATAAAAATTATTGGTGGCTTGCTGTGGGATACAGGAACTGATATCAAAAGTTCCGCGAACTCATCGTCTCTGCTGTATTATTTTGAAGGCGGACTGAAAAGCTGTGTCGGTCATTGAAATCAGCATTCGAAGATTGTGAATTTCTGCTCGGAATATTAAAGAATCGAACGGTGAGTCCCTATTGTTTCTCTTGCGCGCTTAATTTTGGGGAGGTCTCAATGCCATACGCTTAAATGTTAGAAAATTAAAATAGTGTGTTTCGTTTTGTTTTCTTTTTTTTTAAAGGTTATTGCATAAAAGTATTTTCGTGATTTATTATTATTATTATTCTTTGCTAATTGCTGTTTTGTTTTAAAAATAAAGCAAAATAAGAAGTGTAAAAGTAGAATATATAAAGTATTTTAAATATATTTTTATTTTTTGCATTAAGAGTAAAGTAATTTTCATTGCACAAGTAGTACGGTAATGAACTTAATTGTTTAAGTTACAGTGTTAAGTTTATTAAATTAGAAAGTTGAATTTACTGAAATTATTATTTACCTTTTCTTAGTGCATTAAAGCAAAGTGATTTAATAAAGTAAAGGAATGTACTGAGTTTTTATTATTTTATTGTGCATTTTTATGAATACTTTAGTTACGGTTTTAATTATTTACTGTGATTAGAGAAAAGTGTTACTCAGTTGGAAAAAAAAAAAAATCTTGTTTTTCTTTGGTATTTTAATGCTATTGTGCTCAGGAAAGTTATAGAAATATTTTGTAATTGCATTTACTTTTTTGTAGTGAGATATTTTTCTGAGTTTGATTATGGCTTCATTCTTGAATAGGCAAAATAAAGATGTATTGCTTTTGCTCGCAGCAGAATTTGATACCGAAATATCTGCTGACATTAAAAAAGTGCCTTTAATTCAGGCAATTTTGAAAGCTTCTGATTATGATGAGCAAATTGCAAAAGATATGTTAGAAGGGATTTTAGAAGAAAGGGAAAAATTAGCAGAACAGGAAAAATTAAATAAATTAGCGGAACAGGAAAGGTTAGAAAGAGAGAAAGATAGACAATTGGAATTAGAGAAGCTGCGATTACAATGCAGTGCAGATAGTAACTCCTTAATTTCCCCTGATTCTGTAACGGCTGAAAATAAAGATAAAACAGTGAGTTTAAAGGATTTAGTCCCAAAATTTGACCCTAAATTAATTGATATTACCTTGTTTTTTATGATTTTTGAGAGTCAGGCGTCAAAAGAGAATTTAGGAGAATTAAATTACGTTTCCCAACTTATACCTTTGTTACCTGTAGAGGTAGCTGAAATTATTGTAAAAGAACCCTTAGAAAAAAGGGATGATTACCAGCATATCAAGAATGTTTTGTTAAAGAGATTCAGATTAGGAGCAGGGGCCCTGAAAACAAAATTTGAGACTCATCAAAGGAAGTCAGGTGCGTTATGGACTGAGCTTGTTTATGAATTAAGAGGGTATTTAGAATACTGGTTAGAAACTGTTGAAGTAAATGATTTTGAATCGCTCAAAGAATTAATGCTCACAGAGCAGGTTAAGCGTAGAGTCCCTTTTGCGATTAAAGATAAATTCCTCGATGAGTGGGATGAGATTAAGACAGCGTCATATTTAGCAGAAAAATGCGATAAATTTGAAAGTGTGAGAGGGAATGTTAGGAAGTTTGATAACAAAAGGTGGAATAATAAACCATATTTTAGGGATAGGAATGGGCAAGATAATGCTAGAAGTAAAGGGGATCAGGTAGTTAAATCAGGTGGGGTTGATAAAAAAGATAATGTGCGTAGGGATTTTGGAAATAAAGATAAATTTGATAGAAAAAAGCCAATTATCTGTTTTCAATGTAATCGTGCAGGGCACATTAGGCCAGATTGTCCGCATTTAAAACGCAAAAGTTCTGGAGATTTAGTCAGTCACGTGGACGTAGGTGTACGTTTAGGACAGTGTTTTACACCTTATTTGAAAAAAGCAGAAATTAATGGGATAGAACGAAATTACTTAAGGGATACAGGGGCTGGAATTGATCTTTGTGACCGTAGTTGGATAGATAACGATGATTTAATTGGAGAAGTAACGTGGATAAAACAACCCTTGGATAATGCGTGTAAATGTTTGCCCTTGGCGAGAGTTACCATTAAAGGGGATTTTGGAATGGTAATTACTAAGGCAGCTGTGATACCGACAGAATTAGAGCAAGGTTATTATTTGCTGGGAAACAAGACAGCTGAACTTATTGAGGAATCAAAAGGTAATTCTGTGTTGGTAAATGCTGTAATGACGCGCAGTCAGAAGCGGGAACGTGAAAGGGAAATATCCGTGGTTGAAGTTGAGAATGGATTGGATTTGGAGGATGGAGATAAAGATGAGGTGGAGTTTAAAGAAGAGGAGGAAGGGATGGTTATACCGGAAAAGTTAGAGACGGAGACAGGTTTGGTTAATGTATCAGCGGAGAAATTTAAAGAAGAGCAGAAAAATTGCCCTTCACTTAAGCAGTTGTGGGAGAAAGCTAAAAACTCTAATGTTAAAGAATTTTGTATTAGGGAAGATAAGCTTGTACGGGTGTCGCTATCAAGGACAGGTGAGGAGAAAATACAATTATGCGTACCGGAAATTTATCGAAGAGAAGTTTTAGCATTGTGTCATGAGCAGGTATCAGGACATTTAGGTACGACAAAGACAAAGGATAGAGTCCTTAGGTATTACTTTTGGCCAAATTGTTATCAAGATATTGAAAATTACGTAAAAACTTGTGATCCATGCCAAAAGGTGGGTAGTAATAAAGATAAGCGTAAGGCTCCTTTAAAACTGGTACCAATAATTTCCGAATGTTTTTCTAAGATAAATCTGGATGCGGTAGGTCCCTTACGAACTAGTAATAAAAATAACAAATACTTAATTACATCCATTTGCCTTGCTTCTAAGTATCCGGATGCCATACCGGTGGTAGATATCACTTCCACTTCCGTTATTGATGCTATGTTGCAGATTTTTGCTAAAACGGGCTTTCCGAGAGAGATACAATCTGACTTAGGAAGGTCTTTTACGAGCGAGCTAACGACCGAATTCTTTCAAAAATTTGGTATAAAAGTGTCCCATAGCTCAGTCTGCCATCCGGAGTCCAATTGTGTGGAAAGATTACATTCTACATTAAAGAAAGCCATTAAAGCCTTATGTCTCGAATCAGGTCGTGATTGGGAAGAAGTTTTGCCTATGGCACTGTTCGCTTTAAGAACAGTAACGCATGAAAGCACGGGGTTTAGTCCCGCTGAACTCGTTCACGGGAAGAATTTGCGTATGCCACACACTTTGGTGTATGAAAATTGGATGGGTGACGAGAGTACGGACCAAAATGTGGTAGATTATATTTTGAATCTGACAAATAGATTGAAAAGATGTCAGGAGTTGGCAGTCAAGCGGATTGAGGAATGTCAGGACAAACGAAAATTATGGTATGACCGGAATGCAGTGATAAGAAAGTTCAAGGTTGGAGACCAGGTGTTAGTTTTGGCAACCTCTAAATCTCATAAGATGGCTGTAAATTGGATCGGGCCAGGTACGGTCACGGGAGTAATTTCAGAAACGAATTACACCGTTGACTTACCAGAGAAGCGAAATAAGGCGACAATCTATCACGTTAATTTATTGAAACCTTATTATAAGCGGCCGGAATTTGTTAATCTGGTAATTGATATCGATTCGGAAGAGGTGGAAGAAGATGCCGAAATACCGTACCCCATGCCAAACCCCACACAAATTGATTTTTGGGAAATCGTGAACAACAGTGAACTAGAGAAGAGGGCGACAGAAATTCAAATTAATAATTTTAAGGAAGTCATAGAGCGAAATAAGAAAGTATTTTCTTCGGATCCAGGACGTACTCATTTAGTAGAGATGGATATAGAATTAGTTGATGAAACGCCGGTGAGAGCCAAATCTTATAGAATGTCGCCGAGGCAGATAGAAATTTTGAGGGAGGAGATAAGAAGATTATTAGACTTAGGAGTAGTTGAGGTAGGGCAGTCCGATTTTACGTCCCCCATGATTTTGGTTGAGGTTCCGGGAAAAGATCCTCGTCCTTGTGTGGACTATAGAATACTAAATTCTAAGACTCGAACGGAATTTTTCCCACTCCCGAATATAGAGGAGGTAGTAGAAAAGGTGAGTTCTGCGACCTTTATTACGGTGATGGATTTAACCAAAGGTTATTTCCAAATACCACTGACCAAAAGGGCCCAAAGGTACGCTGCATTTGTGACACCTTTTGGGGTATTTTTGCCTAAGGTCATGATGTTTGGTCTCGTGAACGCTCCTTTCTACTTCTGTAAATTAATTTCTATGGTTCTGGGAGGTCTGGAATCGTTTGCCTTGCCGTACATTGATGATATTGCGGTGTTTTCACTTACTTGGGAAAGTCACATGAAGGATATAGCCGAGGTCCTAAAGCGCTTATTAGAGGCCGGTTTAACAGTGAAACCCACAAAATGCAGATTTGCACAAGACAGCGTGAAATTTTTAGGTCATGAGGTAGGTTCGGGAAAGAGGTCCCCCAGTGACGTAAAAATTAAAGTAATTTTAGATTTTCCAACACCCTCAACTAAAACACAAGTAAGGTCATTTCTGAGAATGACGGGCTACTATTCTCGTTATATAAAAGATTATGCAATAATCGCGGTTCCCCTGACTAATATCTTGAAAGGGAAAGTAAAAAAAGAAAAGATAGAGTGGAATGAGGATTGTGAAAAGGCATTTCAGGAATTAAAAAGGAGGTTGACCCAGAGTCCTGTTTTATATGCCCCCGATTATAGCCAAGAGTTTATTGTGCAGACCGACGCAAGTTTATATGGTGCTGGTATAGTTCTGTCACAGATTTGTGATGGGGAAGAGCATCCCATTTTATATTTAAGTAAGAAATTTTCTAAAGCAGAGCAAAACTACAGCACTATTGAACGCGAATTAGCAGCGATTGTATATGGTCTTAAAAAGTTGAATCATTATCTGGATGGGCAGCGGTTTGTTATACAAACAGACCACAATCCGTTGACCTATCTTAAAACAATGATGGGGAAAAATGCTAGATTGACTAGGTGGGCATTATATTTACAGGCATACAATTTTGAGATTAAGCACAAACCGGGTAGGCTTCACGGGAATGCCGATGGACTGAGTAGAACTGAGTAATAGTGAGTGTAAATATTAAAATCCAATCATTGAATTCACTCATTTATATTTATTTTACATATACTGAATTTTATTTAATTGTATTAATTTTGTGTATTATTTAGTATAGAACTTTATGTTGCATATTCGAGAATAGTATTGTGCCATTCTTTCGGCTCAGATGGATATCTCAGATGAGTAGCTCATTGTGTTTAGTGAATTTTAATCATAAGTTTTTTTTTAATTATTAATATGCATATATTTTAATAGTGTTCTGGTATTATGACCTCTCAGGTTTGGCGTGTCGGGAGTGATAGGGGGCTCAATGCCGTCTTCCTAATCTTCAATTTTCATAGGTGTATGCACCCTAGGGGGAAGGAGCTGTGATATCGGCCGGCTCCGTGATGTCGACGCCAATAAGTCTGCGATGACGTTCCATGCTTAGTGCCATGAGGTCTGAAAACTGTCCGCTCTGTGATTTTTTTCGTTTTGAAAGAGACTTTTTGAAATTAACTTTTCTGTTTGAAATGGAACTGAAACGAAGGGATTCAGTTGTTGCCTGGTGCGCAACAAGAAAAGAACGTTTTTTTTTCGGCGGGCTCGGGTGTGAGCCGGATATAGTTCAGGTTTTAAAGAACATCGGTGAAGGGTGTTCAAAACCTTAAGCCCGGAAGGGGCTGTATATTCTCAAGTGTTTTTCCTAATGGATATATGTGTAAATTAACTGTACATAATTGTAAATAGCGCAGTGTGGTTATGTATATAGTTTTCATCGTGTACTCTGTGTGTTGGTTTTATTAAAGGGAATTGTGAAATTCTACAGAGAGTCGGAGTATCTTTAGTTACGACGTCACACTACAAATAAATAGCTTTCATTTAAAAAAATAATTATCAAAATCGGTTCAGTAGAAAATTCAGGGCTGATGACACGACATTTTTAGCTTGTCTGAAAGAAATAGCATCGGAGGCTAATAAAAATAAAAAGAATAAAATGCGAGCGAGAAATCTGCAAAAAAATTCTTTATAAAATTAACATTAACTTGAATGTTTCTCTTCGTGATTAGTGTAGGCTCTTGAAAGTTGCTGGAAAGATGACAGCTTTTCGCTTCCGAGATAGTACAAAATGGTTGGCTGTTTCAACGTTAGATAATTGTCGGTATATTTTTGTCCTATGATGACTCACAATAAAAAATGTCCTGCTTGTTCTACTATTGAATAACTGCTCATTTACCAACATAGACGCAATAGTGGACCAACTGTTAAGTGCTCAGAATCCTGAATAAAAACAGTTCAGATTAAAGGAGTCTCTGTGCCTACCATTTTTAATTCTGCCATTTCCCAACGGTTTTCACCAATTGCCAACGATGGCCCAACAATCTCTGCTACTTGGGGCTGTTTAAATTCTTCAATGAAATTTACAACATATATTTTGAAAATTTAATATTAGTGATTTTGGAAAGATTAAGAGTCAACTAGCAATTCAAGTAAAGTTTGAAAGGTGTGGTATGTGTCATGCCTCCTGACTATTATATGGAAGGTCCTCAAATGTCACATCGCAATTTTGTCGAGAGTGCTACCTACCTCTGGAAAACTCTTATCATAGAAATCAAGGAAATGTGCAGTAGTACCCGTACGAATGCAACTGGTGAACAGGGTTCTCGCTGTCGCTCGCCATTGCGCCAAATTGCGAATAAACTCTCAATTTGGCGAGTAAACGAACAAGTAGATTCACCACATTGCTAGTGCTCAATTTTTACTTTTGCTTTCTTTTCTTTTTCGTTTTTCATACATATGCATATATACATATTTTTAAAATATTTGTAGCGGATAGTTGAAATTAGATTAATTACAATCGTTATCGCAGTTATAAAAACTTATAGAACTTATTTTAGAACATATTGAAGAAAAAAAACGGATGCATTGAAGGATTAAAGATAATTTTTTTAATGCTACACGGCGAATCTATTTTGCTAATACTTTTTTTCATTTGGCGAATGTTTTTTGTTTTTAATTAGCCAAATTACTAACGTTGGTCAAATGTCAGCGAGAACACTGCTGGTGAAGTCTTATAAGCCGATGTATTTCTGTTATTTATTGATTTCTCCAGGTCGTTAGCTATGTAAGCAAAAACACTCTGTGTCTTTGTGATAGAAAAGAGAAACGGCGGACTATAGAGATTACATAGAAGACAGTTTATGCTTGGTGGAAAAAGTAATTTCACGTGGTAGTGCATTTCTGAAAAAAAAAAGCGGCTGAGGCATGAATGTTTCCAACACCAGGTAAACACAATGAAAGGAGATGTTTCGCAGTTGTCACGAGTATTATTAGTTAAGTTAATTCATGCCTGTTTAACTGATCAAAAGACGGGATTTGTGTTACTAATTAAAGCCTTTTGAAAGGCATACCGACGCTTGTCTTCAAAGGTAGTCGAGGACAATTGGTTATAAGTCAAGTTATCCAATTTTATTATGCTTTTTTTAGTGGTTATGTCGACATAGCCACAAACACTATGATGAGTTTTTTAATTTCCACTATTCTCTTTATTACTGTAAGCCAGTGTTCGTACGGGTCCTGGAATTTCCAGCCCAGAAAGTTCTTCAGTACCGGAATTTTCTCATACAAAATCTTGCCCGAAATAAAGCGAAATTTCGCGCGCTTGAAATAAATTTATTTTTCTGTAAGGAAAAAAAAAACTGATATTTTATTTTTAAAATAACGGTACCCGTACAAATCCTGGTAAGGTGTTTTTTCTACTAGATATAGTGTTTTTCATGCATAGTTAGCGACCTGAGGAAATCAATCGATAAATGACAGAAATACATTGGCCTATAATTCTTCACCAGTTGAATTCGGACGGGTCGTTGTATACATTTCTTTGATCCCTATGATAAGAGCTTTCCAACGTCATCACTTTCAACAAAATCCCAATTTGACAGTTAATAGGGATGTAGAGTTGGTGACTAACCTATTTTCGAATGCTGATGTATGATTCCTCATATGCAATTGTTCGGAAATGTAAAAGGAAAATTTAATTAGATTTCTACAATCTGCTCTAAAGACTAAAGAATCAAAACATTATGGCCACCTACCTAATAACGTACGACCCATACTTGACCCGCAGAAGAGCTGCAAACCGCCTTGGCATGGATGCCAGAAGTTCTTGGTGATGACCGGTTTTAAATTGGATTAATTGTCTTAGCAGCGGTCATGCATATCCGGGATATTCCAAAATGGTTGCTTCTGAGTTCTGGGCTGCCGTTGAAATACATCCAAAACGTACTTTGTTACGTTAATATCCGTCAAGTTAGACAACCAAGGCATTGACTGGAATGTAGTATTATGTTCCTGGACTCAAGTTAACACAAGATAATTCTATATTTCAAGCGGAATTAACAGCAATATTTAAAGCACTAAACTGTCCTTCAAACAGATTATAATAGTTCAAAAATACATACTGATAGCCTTTCTAGTCTTTATGCCTTAGAAGATTTCACATAAAAATTAGCAATAGCTCAAGAAGTCATTAGGCTACTTCAAAATACAACACAAATAATTTATTTTTCATGATTAAAAGGTTATTCTAACAATTATGGAAACGAAAAAGAGATGAACTTGTGAAAGCAGCAATAACAAATTTAAACACAAAACAAGAATTCATTCCCTTTCCTCCATCTTATTTAAAACGCCAATAAAAACTAAAACTTACAGTGACTGGCAAGATATATGGAACACAGATGACAGAGGCAGATTCACATTTCAATTAATACCAACAATTTCTGAAAATCTGTTGTTATCACATAGAAATTTATATTTGTTTGCAACAAACCATGGACCTTTACCGCAGTACCTTTTTAAAATCGGAAAGACGTACTCCCCAAGATGTACCTGTGGAAAAATAGATTCCTTTTTACATTATATAACTGAATGTATTTTAACTTCAACTTATCTCAGACGATCTCAAATATATCTCTTTCATCATGGTTTCAACTGATAATAAAACAACCTGTACTAGTTCAAAAAATTATAGACTGTATACCATTATTGGAAAGAAATCAAGGGCCTTTTTCAATTGCCACCATTGGACTTAATAGATGATGAGGATTTAGAATATGATAAGAACATTTTTAAATTGAACTCTAATCTACTAAATTACCATTAGTAAAATTACTTAACAAGTTTTACATTATCATTTGTTGTTGTTGTTGTTGTTTTTTACTTTTAATTATATTATTATATTTTTTTTATTTATTCTATTCAATTATCTCTAAATTGTCTTAACCTATTACTATTTTAACTTTTTGAAAACTAAGAAAATTTATCTTGATTAAGTATTATTTAAGTTAGAAATATGATCATTGCAACTTCTGGTTATGTATATGTTCATAGGTTTATCTTAATTAGTTATATTGTACATATAATTTTGTATTTATCTTTGTGAAGAAGTCTTCAATTATGTTTACTTTTTGGGCACGCCCTGAATAGATAGTGCTACCCGTTGTCATTGTGTTTACATTATATTCTTTCATTTGTTATCTAATATCTTTGACGACGGTCTGGGAACCATTCAGTAATACCTCTGATCTCTTCTGGAGTTGGCTCCTTATCATCTACGGAGATTTCCCTTTCCCTTTGGCAGTCCTGTCTTGGTCCATGATTGGGGCTTTTAGCATAGCTGTTACACCCTGCTAGGTGGGGCTTGTTGTGCTTATGCCATTTGGTAGGCCTTCCCCACCTAGCTGAAACAGAAACTGAAACTTATGTTCCTGGAACCAATCGAGCACAATTTGAGCCATGTGACACGGAGCTTTGTCTTGCACGAAGTCTCCATTTTCGTTTCGGAAGACAGGAAAAATGTAATGGTGCAAATGATCCGCAATGATGTTCAGATAGTCCTTGGCGCTCATGGTCTGTTCTACAAAAACCATGGGTCCCAGTGACCCCCATGAGAACGGTCCTCAAACCTTAATATCCCCACAACTGACCTGTCTATGACCTGTTGTATAAGGTAAAATAACAGTTCACATAGAAGACGGCGTACCCAAACACTGTCATAGACGTTTTGAAGGATGAAATGTATTTCATCCGACAATTTCATAGCCCAGTGATGATGCTCCTGGGACTAGTGTAGAAGTATTTGGCGATGATGCTTGGTCAACAGCGGCACGTAAGTGGGAGTAAGCTCATAGTGTCAGATTCAACAATGTTAGTAGAACTGTATGCTTCAACAGAATTTCATTTGCACCTGTATTGTCTTGGAATGTAAATTGAACCAATCTCTGGTGTTGATTTTGCTTTAACAAGGAGAGAGGGAGGGGAGTCTCTGACGTCCTTTTTATTTGATAACCCCTGTGCATTTAACGAGATGACTTCTACTGATGGTTTCATCGTCATTCATACACTTCGTACAAGTTTTATCTACGATATCCCGAACATCTCATGAAAGGTTCGAAGTTACTCGTTCTGAGTCGCTAGGTGATTGAATTCTGCCCTCTATCAAAGTAGCTTAGATGAGAAGCCTTTACCCTCATAAGTAGATGTAAGTGCAAAAAGGATTCCCAAGATCCTCCTGCAAAATTTAATTATCATTTCCATCGGATTATGTACCTTCCACGTCATCCAGGTGAATTCATTGCAAAATGTGGGGATAGTCATAAGTTTTGGCTCTTGAGTATATGTTTATCCACCAATTTGTAACACATATTTTCATTAAGATTTATACTATTATTTGTAATGAATTGCATGATTTTCTCAGGTCAATTTAGACAAAAAAATAAAAGTTGTTTATTAACCTTCATGAATTGTTTGCATTTATTATGCGCTAGTAATGTTGTATTTCAATAAATATTATGCAGAAATATATAGAAGAAATAAAAGAATAAAATAAATAAAAGAAAGATATTTTCAGAAAAATAACATATATTGTAACTAACAACGTCACAAAATATCTAAAAAACATTTTCTACGCAGTCATTTTTTAATAAGCAGTAGAAAACATTTCGCGCCAATAGATCCAAAAAGAATAAAAGAAGGGTCAAAATTATTATTAATATTTCAAAAAGAAATGTTAATAATATTGACTTGAGCGAATTTAATTTGTTTATATTATTAAAATATTTATCTGTATACAGGAAAAAACGATGAAACTGTTTATGGTTGAATTGAACTGAACAATCTCTAGTAAAATTAGCCATTAAGCATCTCTTTCTTATCATTTTCATTCAACCTTTCTAGCCGAAATCGGTTTTATTTCCGTTAGATGCACGATTGCGAAAAGCTTAGAAGTCGGCATGGTAACTCCTGAAGAGGTTTTACAAAAGGGCGTTAAAACTAATCTACGCTACTGTACACTTCAAGTTATTAACATTTCTTTCCCAGGTACTTATCACAACAGAAAAACAACTGGTCAACTTCCATTAACGAAAAACAAAGGCTTTCAAAATAGCAAAACTTTCAGTAATATAATCTAGATTTCTATAATAGCTTTTCTTTCATAGTATTGGATAGATCTAGAATTCTTTTATGATTGGGAAGTTACTTTTTAAAACTGCGATTAACTTTGGAACCATAGCCACGACCCATGCATAGAAGTTAAAAGGAAGAAATGTTCTTTCAATCACTGTCCTTGAATATTCGTGAAAAAGAATGAGGCTAATCGTGTTCGAAGAATATTTTTCGAAAGTTGCTCGAGCAGGAAGTAGCTGGTGGTGGTCAGCTGGTCAGCGGTGGTGCAGAGTCGAAGCAAATGCATCATTTCTGGATGATACTATTTACTAAGATTGTTATAAGGGCTGAAAAGATGAAGAAAAGGAGAATTCTTCCTGTTGAACGACTTTAAAAGATTTTCTTTTTCTTTCTTTCTTTTCTTTTTTGTAGCAACTTTTCTTCTATTTGTCTTTCAGGGAGCTTTGAGGAAAAAAAAAATACCAAAGTGTTAATGGAAGAAAGAGACTACACAGAAAATGGCAAATCGTTGGTTTCAAAGTGCTCAATAATTACTATCTATATTAACAAAATAAGAAATCTGTGTGCGTGTGTGTCTGCGATAGTTAGAGAAAACTACGGCACGTACGAAGCTCAAAATTTTTCTGAGAGTACCCAATATCTCTCCTGATGCACCTGACGCTCAGAATTTCAAAATTCTATTTATTAACTGAGTAATTAATTAAATTCCAAACCTCACTTTCATAAAAAATCGCTTCTTTTTTTAGCTTTTTCCCCTTTCATTCTCTTATGGTTGGTTGGCTGCATAAAAAACTGGGCCTGACCTTTAAATTTCATAGACTGGCAAACTGTCAGTTTAAATGAGGAAATTTTTTTTTTTTTTTTTTTTTTTTTTTTTTTTTAATCACAGCTGCTGTACGCTATGGAGGAAAAAGATAGGTGGTGGCGAAGTAAACCGAAAAAAAAAAAAAAAAAAAAAGGTTTGCAATATGAAACCATTTATCGCTGAAATTTTAATGCCTCAAAATAAAGCACGAGGAAGGAACTTTGTATCAATAAGACGGATTGGAAGAAATGAATTACAGCTGAAACATATTTTACGAAGAAATAGTAATTTTTTAAATGGTTTTTTCTATTATATTATTTACTAAAATAAATGTTTACTTTTAAAATAATTGAAATTGGAAAATTAAAAATAATTAAATGTCAAAACAAAATTAAATAAAATATTGAAAACATATGATTTGAAGTAAAAAATTGTCGTACTAAAAGTTTTCTCTTTTTTTTTCAGAAATTTTTAATACTTTATAACGTAGATGAAAAATGTTTATGATTTAACAACATATTAATAATTCCATGTCAATATATAAAGTATAGTGATGAAAAGATTCTTTTAAAATCATGCATGAACACTTAAATAATAATATTAATCTAAAATCTAGATTTCAGAGTGCAGACGATTTTAAGACATTAACGAAAGAATGTTGATTTTTCAAGCAAAATCTTAAATGATGCTTCTAATTTCAAAGTCATATGATAAAAATAATCAAATAATTCTTGCCTATGATTGATCTAATTGTATCTTCCATGCATTCTGATCGTGTATTACAGGTAATGATGGCACAAAACGTTATTTTTTAAACGAAATTTTAGTCATCTATTCAATAACAGTTTAAAAGGTAAAAAACAAAATCAAAGAAATACTGGTTTAAACGAAATTTTTAAACGAAATTTTAGTCATCTATTCAATAACAGTTTAAAAGGTAAAAAACAAAAACAAAGAAATACTGGTTTAAACCAGATTGGATTGATCGGAGTTTCAAAGCACATGGTTTTGTTGGTGCTTATTTGGACTTAATGTAGCGGATTTTAGAGTTACATTTTTTGCGTTGCCCCAAGACATTATACTGCCACTCTATTAATTTCTTTTTACTGTATGGTTGTACTCATATTTTTGGCATTTCGAACATTAGAATGTATGAGTCATTAGCTGTGTTGCAGTAAAAAACCATTACACAACACTTTTCTATGAGTTTATTTTTTTAATCATTGATTAAATTTAAATGTGTTGTATTCAATTTAAAATTGTAATATGGCTTTAATTTGTTTTCAAAACAAAAATAAAATAGCTGTTTGGCGTACAATTGTTTGTATCCGCAAACGATTCACCATAATAAATAATCAAATAGCAAAGTAAATTATCTATCAGAAATAGCCATAAAAAGAATAGTAGCAAAACTGATAATAACATTATTATTTAGACTAATTTAAACATAACCCGATCCCAACCAGAAAAAAAAACAAACAGACCACACTCCGATCCGTGATACACAAAATTTCCGCGAATATAATCGCGACCCTGACCTAAAAATTCTGTTTGGAAAAAACTATGGATTTGATAACTGAGCCGAACCAAACCTGAATCCCGCAAAAATGTTCAAGTGAAGCATAACCCGATTCAAACAAGGAAAAATAATTTTCGTGGGCATGAAACCTGACCCGAACCTAAATATTTTCTTTAAAAAAAACTCGAAATATGACTCGAACGAAGTCTGAAACCGATAAAAAGATTCCAGAGAATTATAACCCGATCCCAGCAAGACAAAATACTTTCCATGGTCATAAACCCGACTCAAACCTAAAAAACTCCGTTTGAAAAATCCTGACCCAAACCACATCTAAATCTGATTAAATTATTCGAAAGAACCCAAAAAAATTCTTTGAAAAAATCGCGAACTGAACGAAATCTGACCTTGGCAAAAATATTCCAGTGAAGTGAAGCATGTCCTTATTCGAACATGACAGAATTATTTCCGTGAACATGCAAGAAGACCCGAACCCAACAGTTATATTTGAAGAAAAACCCCGAAATCTGAATTGAACCAAATCTGGACCTGACAAAAATATTCCAAAGAACTATAACCCAATCCAAGCAAGAAGAAATAATTTCTATGGATATAAACCCAACTTGAACCTAAAAAATTCGATTTGAAAAAAACTGAAATTTGACCCAAACCACATCTAAATTCGACCAAAATATTCGAAAGAATCATAACTGGATTCAAGTATAACAAAATTATTTCCGTGTTCATGAACGAGATCCGAACCTAAAAATTCTATTTGAAAAAATACCTGAAATTTGAATCGAACCAAATCGGAACCTGATAAAAAATATTCCAAACAATCGTAACCGGATCTGAATAAGACAAAAAAATTCCATTCACCTGAACCGAATCTGAACCTAAAAAATTTCTTTGAAAAAATCACGAAATCTGAACTGAACTAAATCTGAACTTGAAAAAAAATATTCCTTGAAAATGTGAAGCATGTTCTTATTCGAACAAGGCAGCATAATTTCCGTGAACACGCAAGAAAACCCGAACCCAAAAATTACATTTGAAGAAAGAGCCGAAATCTGAATTGAAAAAAATCTGTTCCCGACAAAAATATTCCAAAGAACCATAACTGTATCCGAGCAAGGCAAAATAATTTCCATGGACATAATTACGACCCAAAGATTAAAACTCAATATCAAAAAATACCTAAAATCTGAACCGAAAGAAATCTGAAACCGACAAAAATGTTCTAATGAATCATAACCAAATCCGAACAAGACAAAATAATTTCCATGGACATGAAACCAATATATGGTTTGGTAACATTTAGGTTGCAATTACATTACGGTAAGTCTTTGATTATATTTAATTTCCTGTTAGGTTACAGTTAGGTCACGGTTAATTTAAAGTTAGGTTAAAGTTAAATTGCATTTATGTTATGGTTAAAATAAGGATATGTTACAATAAAGTGAAGGCTAGGTTACATTTATGTTATATTTAATTTACGGTAAGGTACTGTTGAGTCAAAATTAGGTTACAGGCAGGTTATGGTTACGGTACAAAAGTTTACGGTTAGGAATTTATCCATAGAGTGAACATTACGCATGATTTGATTAAAAATAACACTTACTTTTGTTAAATGGCTCTGAAATTATAATACTACATACCAACATTTTATCTAACAGCGAGTATCGATTTCATTCATGGTATAGTCGGATTTAAGAGTGATATAATTAGTTTGAAATTCAAAATATTTCACTTGGGATTTCTATGTGAAAAAAAAAAAATTAGTTACGTGACTTAACAGTGACAGGGCCCCCAAATGGTCCGCGAACTGAACATCAGTAAATTTTATCAGAAAATTTCATGATACGTTTGCGCTAGAATCAACTTCCAAAGGTGGTTTCTTGGCAATCTGCAAAACAAATCTAAAAGGAAAATTTCTCTAAGAAAATTCTGATGTACAGTTCGCGGACCATTTGGGAGCCCTGCAGTGATTTTTGATAAATATCAACACTTTAGCACGAAAATCACGCAGTCGTTGGATACATATTCCCTCCCGCGTTTCTCATCGCTCATTTTGAGTATTTTTAGAGGTTAACATTAGCTGTTATTTAAACCTATTTTTCACACAGTCAGTGGCCACGTATTTCAGACAATGCATTTCTGCATGTTCAAGTTAATGATAAAATCATACAAATTTCAAGTTCATTTAATATTGTTAATACGGACCCGGGCAACGCCGGGCGGGTCAGCTAGTAAGTGATGAAGTTTTAAAAAGGCAAAAATACATTTATTTATTCCCATTACGACATGTTTCGTTTTCATCCTAAGACAGCATTCTCTAGAAAATAAAATGATAAAAAATACTTTCGCAAAAAACTTTAAATTAAACAAGTTGGAAATTGCACGTGAACGTAGCAAATGAGGTGCATTCGTACGATAACGAAGTTTTAAAAATATTCAGATCTTGCTGATATAGTAGAGCGTACTCCGGATACAGTATAGTAGTCGAAATCTTTACGTTTCTGTAAATATGCAGGAAGTAATTTTTATTACACCTCAGCAACGTACATCTTATTCATAAAATGTGAAATAGTTGAATATAATTAAAACACGTACCAAACCATGTTTCCCCGTATAGCATTATATAGTGGAATACTTTTGTGTGGCCCTGTAATTTAATAATAAAAATTCTTTGCATCACAGATTGTACAGAATGCATATTTTAGTATATATTTCATAGATTCATGCCAATTCTATTATGTTCGAATGAGTGTAACATCATTAAAACGCATTTGAAACTTTTTCCCCATTGACCGTAATGTACCGGAATCCTTTTGATTGTCCCTGTAATTGATCTATGCATCCGCTTTTCATTACATTTGAAATGACTCGACAAAATTACGCAATAATTATATGTTTTAAATTTCAAACGATTAAAATGCATTTAAATTTTTTTTCCCTATTGACCGTAATGTAATGGAATCATTTTGAATGTCCCTGTAATTGATCTATCCATCCGATTTTCATAAAATTTGAAATGACTCGACAAAATTATGTTATAATTATGTATTTTAAATTTCAAACGATTCGGCTGGGTAGTTTTTGCGTTGTTATATGCGGACAGACGGACAGACAGACAGACGGACAGGCGGACAGACAGACGGACGGACGGACTGAGCGACAACAGTAGGTGCTACGTATTTACATAATTACGAACGCACCTAAAAACTGATAATATATATATATATATATATATATACTTTTCTATCATCCATCTTATATCGTCACCTGATAATAATAAGGTTCTGTCTGTGTTTTTGGAAAAATTGACTTATAGATATAGAAAGGTTCTATTTGTATCTATGAAGACATTTTTGCATACAAATTATGTTATATATAACATTACGATTATATTATGACAATGTTTTAATCCAGAAATGCCTTCGTGATACAAATAGAACATTTTTATATAGACAAGTCAATTTTTTGAAAAACACAGATAGAACCTTATTATTCTCAGGTGACGAAATATGATCTATCATTAGAGAATCTATAGAAATTCTCTTACGCAGTCAGAATATTTGCAATGACTCAGCCTTCATGGAGCTCTCGAGAATTTGGAAAGAAATGTTACACAAGATAATGAAACAATAACATTAAATAATTCACGTTCACTATGTTGCAATTTAATTCACCATGCTTGCGTTTGCGTGTTCTTTTTTTCCCCGTTTACTAGTTCTTCAATTTAGTTTTTTTTTTTTTTTTTGGGCTTAAATATTTTTTATTATTTTATTTTCTTGAGAATGTTGCGTAAAAAATGCAATATATTCACACTTTTGCATTAAAAAAATTCATTGCATTTTTTTTATTTACTACTTAAATTAGTTAAAAAATTAAAATTCATTAAGACTTTATTATTAGGATGAGCGAAGCGAATCCTCTACTAGGCCACTTAAATGACATTTTGTCGTACACTTTACAAAAAAACTGTACTGTATTTTGATTTGAAATAAACACAAATATAAATTATGATCTGTAGATTTGCAGAATATTATTATTATTATTTTTTTTTTTTTACAGAAATATTTTTCAAAAAATTATTACTTTAATTAATTTATTTTACATGTTTTTCCATTACGAACGCATTTTTTCAAATAAAAAGTGAAACACGTACAGTGTCTCACATAAGTGATGTGACACTTGTGCTTTACAAAAGGAAACTAATCAAAGAAATTAAAAAAATATGTACACATTTCTTTGTGGGTGTGTTTCATACTTAAATTTAGTAAAGATAATTACATAACATACATTTTGTCAAAATATTAAAATATTAATTTAATAAAAATACAAATGTTTAGAACGGAGTAAAAAATAGCTCACATAAGTGATGGGACACCATTATATATGCAACAAAAATCGTCTGAAATAAGCAATAAAAATATTTGTTGGGGTTTTATTTTTACTTAAAAGCAATTGGCAATAATTTATAAAATCGTCTGCAGTATTTCTCTCCAGTTTGTTTTGGAATTTTTGTGTTTTTTAGCTCTGTGTAGCCATGAATGCTAAACGAAAAGAAACTTCGCCTGAAATTCGAAAATTAGTTATTAATTTGCATATTGAACGTGGAAAATCTATTAGAAAAACTGCTGAAACAGTTAACTTGAGTCGTTCAACAGTTTTCAATATCATTAAACGATATAAAAAGAATCATATGATTCAGGATAAAAGAAGACCTGGCCGACCATCAAAGCTATCCAATGGAATAAAGCGAATTATCGTTCGAAATATAAAAAAAAAAATCCAAGAAATAGTGCTTCAAAAAGTTGCTGCTGATTTACAAGCATTATATGGAATAATTGTTAATCCTGAGACTATTAGAAGGGTAACTCGATCTGCTGGATGTCACGGTAGAGTAGCCAGGAAAAAATTCTTCGTAAGTGAAAAGAATAGAAAACTCAGACTAGCTTTCGCAAAATCCAACATAAATAAGAATTCTGATTACTGGAATAAAGTTATATTTGCTGATGAGAGTAAATTTAATATATTTGGTTCTGACGGTAGAATCTTGGTGTGGAGAAAACCCAGGGAAGAATTTCGCAAACAGAACTTGGTACCAACAGTAAAACATGGTGGAGGAGGAGTTATGGTATGGGGGTGTATATCGTCCGCTGGAGTTGGTAATCTTGTTTTTATTGACAGTATAATGGATCAGTACAAGTATTTTGATATTTTAAAACAAAATTTGAAATCTTCAGCTCGAAAATTGAACCTTCATAACGATTTTAAATTCTACCAGGACAATGACCCCAAGCACACTGCTCTGAACGTTAGACTCTGGCTGCTATATAACTGTCCTGAAATAATAAAAACACCACCACAATCTCCAGACTTAAATCCCATAGAGAATATTTGGCAAGAATTGGAATCAAGAATTCGCAAACACACCATTTCTTCAAAACAATAACTAAAATCGGTGCTTCAAGAAGAATGGGGTAAAATCACTCCAGAAATCACAAAAAGATTAGTCGAATACATCCCAAAAAGATTAAATCATGTTTTAAAAGTAAAAGGAAATCCAACAAAATATTAAAACCTTTTAAAAAGTAAAATTTTTGGATAAATATTTGATGGAAAAGTAAGTGTCCCAGCACTTATGTGAGCCGTTTTTTGCTCCGTTCTGAACAATTGTATTTTTACTAAATTAATATTTTAATATTTTGACAAAATGTATGTTATGTAATAATTGTTACTAACTTTAAATATGAAACACACCCAAAAAATTTTTCTACATGTTTGTTTATTTATTTTATTGCAGTTTCTTTTTATAAAGCACAAGTGTCCCATCACTTTTGTGAGACACTGTACGTTTTCAGAAGAAAAACTTAAATCATGGGATCAATAATTATAGCTAGAATCATCATTAAATAAATAAATAAATAAAATATATTTTCATTATTCTGACAAAATATTTCAAAAACTGCTTTCAGATTTTCAAACTATGCTCATTCCTTTTAACTATGTATAGTTTCATGATTTCTTTTATAAAATTTATAAAATACCTTTTTTTAGAAAAATTATAGCATATTTTTAATGAATTAAAATTTGTGAAAATTCTCTTATTAACATTCAATTATAAAAGTATTTTTCTGTGTTAAAAATGCAAATACACAATTTATTCTTATTTTGTGAAATCATTTAAGCAGACGATATTTATGAATTTTAAAAGAATAACATTATGTTTTTGAGAAGTGGCAATAAAAGAATTGTAAACAAATAAAATTAATTAATATTTTGTATAATTCTACTTCGAAAATATTTTTATTTATACCAGTTTTATATCATAAATAAACAATCTGAGGAAATTCTTGTAATTTGGTTGAAATACATTTCAAAATTAAAATGTGCCGAAACATAAAATTACATTTTTGCTTAATAAAGATGCAAAAGTAATTTAAAAAATATATTATTACTTTCAAATATTTATCTTATTGCATAATACTTCGCGAATCCAAACAAAGTTTGGCTTTTGCTAGTTATTATTATTATTAATCATTTTTGAAATTCAATGAGATAAAATTTAAACTATAGATATAGTTCACATGATGTGCTTAATACTAAAAAAAAAAAAAAAAAAAAAAAAAAAAAAAAAAAAAAAAAAAAATAGAAAAAAAAAAAAAATACTAAATGTCGATAGTAATGGGGCTTTGTAGTACACTTGAACGCATTTAAACATTAGCGGCAAAATTTTGTAATCCTTATTTTTGTATTTTTTTCTTTTTAAATATCAAGCGCATCATTTGAATTATCTGTTGTGAAATTTGATCTCATTTGGATGAACGGCTCAAATTTGATCTCATTAGAACGCATTCTAGAATCCTCTGAAGTGGGTAATATTTATCTTGCAGTCTCGCGTGCCAGTTATTTCCCAAATACTAGAGATGAAGTTTTCTACTGTACGAAGAATTTTACAGCGGATTTTCCATTTTTATTGACAAGTTGAACTTTATTATCTATACATATAATAAAACAGTAGGACCCGGTGTGTCTGTACATTGAAGATAATTGACAAAAATGGAGTCAGGGCGATAAAAGAAAACCAATGAAACACAAAAAAAAATTTTTTGAATTTTTTGTCTGTCTGTCTGTCTGTCTGTCTGTTTGTTCGAGGTTATCTTCGTAACTACTGAATGGATTTTTATGCGGTTTTCACTAATGAAGAATGCACACTCCCGGGCAGTGTATAGGCTTTGTTTCATCAAAATCGGACAACAGACAAAAAAGTAACAAAAAGAAACAAAAGAAACTATTAGGTGCGCTGCTCACGTTTTTTAGTACATAACGTTTTTTAGTACATATAAAATCCAATAGATGTCACTGTGCGATTTTAAAACGCGCTATCGTTATGTTTTCGCCAGTCTACTTAAGTATGAGAAAGTTTCAAGCTGGCTGTCGTTCCATGTGGTTTAGTCGGTAGAACGTCAGTGCGCCATACTGATGGCCCGGGTTCGATTCCCAGCATGGAATTTTTTTTCACTATGTTGGCATTAACGCCTATAAGCAATTAAAAGAATTTGAAATATTGTATTCAAGGCGAATTTTCTCTCTGGGAAAATTTCCTTGCATTAATATGTCAGTGTAATTTTTTTTTCGATTTAATTTTTTTTTTTCGAAACTTTGTTTTTCTTAAAAAATTACAGTAAATATTTGATATTTCCCAACGTTTTTTGAATGATCGACTTGCTTTTTTTTTTTTTTAATGTATGTCTGAACCTTATCTAACTACTTCTTCAAGATTTCTTTAGATAAACCGACCAGCGTAGCGGGCGAAGGCCGCTAGTATTATTTATAAAGCGAATTAAATGTTTTAGGTATATTACAGCGCCCCTTATAGCGGCTAAATTCGCAGTTTTAATTTGTATATTTTTTTTTTCTTTAATGTCAAACGCATGAATTGTCTGTAGTTCAAATGTGAACTCATTTGGGCCAATAGAACACATTCTAGAGTTCTCTGAACTGGGCAACTTTTTCCTTGATCACCCTGTATGTCATTAGATATATATTAACGAACAATGTATATAACAGAGTAATTTATTCCATTTTTCAATATTGGATGAAAAAAGTCCGGGTCAGGATTCGAACCAGGAATGTATTGACTGAAGCCGCCAATGCTCTACCAACTGAGCTATCCCAGACTGGAGGACTATTTCACCCTTCGAATTTATTACCTCTTATTTCCTTCGAATTATCTGTTGTGCTGATCCAGAGTATCGGATCAGATAAAGTAATCGTTGAGGTTAATTGGGTGAAATAGTCCTCCAGTGTTCGTTTCCGAGATGGCTCAGTTGGTAGAGCATTGGCGGCTTCAGCCAATACATCCCTGGTTCGAATCCTGGCCCGGACTTTTTTCACCCAATATTGGAAAATGGAATAAATTACTCTGTTATAATTGATTTACCGATTGAATAATCGTGTTTAAAAATTAATCTAATGTAATTTCGTATGCAGCGATTTTCTGCAGTTCCATATACTGACCTTCGAATTATCTGTTGTGCTGATCCAGAGTATCAGACCAGATAAAGTAATCGTTGAGGTTAATTGGGTGAAATAGTCCTCCAGTGTTCGTGTCCGGGATAGCTCAGTTGGTAGAGTATTGGCGGCTTCAGCCAATACATCCCTGGTTCGAATCCTGGCCCGGACTTTTTTCACCCAGTATTGAAAAATGGAATAAATTACTCTGTTATAATTGATTTACCGATTGAATAATCGTGTTTAAAAATTAATCTAATGTATATAATGTACACAATGGGATCAATGTAATGTATACAATGCATATATCATGATATATATTCGATATTTAATTTCAAAATATCCAGATTTTCGATATTTTTATAATTTTTTTCAAATCTTACTGTGCAAGATATTTTTGATATTTTTTGTCAACACAAGTGTAAATAAAATTTTCTTCTATTATTGACTTAGTCATTCTGTTTATAAGGACCTTTCGTCTATGGTCGTGACTTTTTTTAGTCAAAGAAGGAAAGGAATAAAACAAATAACTTTTTCAAGTTTTGGATTTGAAACTTTTATTTTTAAACATAGAATTAATAATTGTGCGGGTCATAATTAATTTAAAACAGCACTGAAACATAATCTATCTAATTGAAATAGTCGGTTTTTATAGCTTTATTCGAAAAAAGAAATCTTTTTTGATTTTAGTTTAAAAGATGCTATACAACATGTTAGGAAATTACAAAATGGTACAAGAATTAAATTATTATGTTAATTTTTTTTAATTTAAAAAGTCTGTTTTGCATTTAAATTTTGTTTTATGAATTTCCCAATTTTTTATATATGATACTGAATTTTAATTAGTTTTTTTTTAAAGTTATATAAAGCAAATTGTTTCAGATTTCAATTAATTAACCTTCAGTTTTGTTCTAAATGAATAAAAACAATTAAAGGAAAGCAAAAATGTGCTTTTAGACGATAGTTTTATTAAATTTTCACGTTAAGTGCAATGTATTTTATTTTTCTTATTTATATTATGATTGAAATTATTTACTATCAAAAGTAAATTGACTATTTTGGAAATATCAGGTACATAAAAAAAATATAGGATGTATATGCTGCAAACGAATGAAACACTTTTGCCGCATTAACTGAGCATAAAAATCAAAACTAACTAAAATCGTTTTCGGTTGTCTTGTGAATAGGTTGCGAATGTGTTGTACGAAATAAAAGGAGTGTGAAAAAAGTATTGTTAAAAAATCACAACAAGTGAAAATGTGTTTTCAAAACATTCATTTTTAAAATTGTGTGATTTTAAAGTATTTTGAAAATGCTTCACATGTGTTGTTATATAGCGCTCTAAATTGTGTGGTATATGCAATATATTGTTAATCTAGGGACAAAGTGCTGTGCAGAACACTACTTTAAGAAACTATTTTTATCATCACTATTTACAACACTATTTCAACAAAATTAACAATATTTTTAGAATAAATTTCTAGATAGTAATTATTTGCAATACATTAAGCACACATTTCTAGACAGCAATACTTTGCAACTTATTAAGAACGCATTTCTAGAGAGCAACGCTTTTGCAACATACTAATATCCCAATCACAAAAAAAAAAAAAAAAAAAAAAAAAAAAAAAAAAAAAAGTTTCACAGCACATTAATGTATTCTGAATTTGGGGACAAAGAATTTTCCGAAGTGTGTTTATTTTTGTATTTGAGATTTTGCAGTATATCAAAATATCGACATTTTTAACATTTTTGAAAACATCATGATATTTACAACCCTGCTACAGTTTACTTATGTAGACTGCTAGGAAAAGCATAATTTACTCACACTCCAACAAATCTTATTAAGTGATTGATTTATGATTCTTAGTTGTCAAAAACTTCAAAACACGTTATAATTTATTAGAATCCGGCATGCATCAGCGCGTAAACTTGAAAGAAAGGTTAAAAATGAACTTTTCAAAATGATTTGAAATATAGTTCAGAGTAAAGTGCAATTAAAAAAATGGCTGAATGGCTGATTGAAAGGTAACAAGATAATGATATGTTTAAGGAGCATTTCATTCCTTAAAATCTAGTACTCATGTCTAACTTCCTCAAGCATTTGAACTTGCAATGGAATCCAAGGCCTTCTGCTTTCTATATTTAAGCTCTGCACTGGAATTACCGACGCCAAGATGCGTATAATATTTTTCTAATACAGTTATAGTCAAGAGCCGACAGCACAAAAACCTAAGGTTTAAAAACACAAGGGAAAAAAACTTTTATTTTATGGAGGAGTGGTAATAGGGGAATCTAATCATCATGTCTGCCGGAAATGAAGTGGTGCATAAGCCAAACATTAATACCACTAGTGATTGACTCATAGGTTTATCATTGTGATTGACGTACAATCAAAAGTATGAAATGATTATATGGCAAACACAATTATAAACCTATGAGTGAACCACTAATGTTGCTGAAATTTGGCGTATGTACCACTTCATTTCCGAGGACATGGATCATTAGATTCCCCTATTACCACTCCTCCATAAAATAAAGGTTTTTTTCTCCTTTTTTGTCACCTTTTTTTCTCCTTGATACCTTAGGTTTTTGTGCTGTCGGCTCTTTGACTATTGGTGTATCACAGTTAGGTTAAAACTGTGATGAAAATAAACATCATTTGTTTGCGGTAAGATTTCTAAGTTTACTACAAGTTGTCATCAACAAATGGCTCTATGCAGTCTCAAATGGTGCAGAATGTGGAAACTAACACATAGGGATGAATCTAAGCTCACTCAAGTCTTTCATTCTGTTTAGCAGTTGGAACTGCAAAAAAAATCACAAGGAAGCCATTTATTGAAACAACCAATCGATTGAATTAATTCTATTGTTTTAAAATTACTCGATTTTTTACTTAAATTCCGTATTATGGAGGACTTTTGCCGGGCCTACGTAAAGCTGTCATTACAGTTCAAGTATATCGAGGAAAATTAGAATACGAGCAAAACAAGCAGACGATCCGTAATCATAAATATATTTCAACTTTATTGGAAAGTATTAATAACTTGGATTCAGAAAAGGGGAGTGGATTAAATTGAGTAAGTTGAAGCCTGGGGGTCCAGAGGGACCAAGTTCCTGTTCCAAGATTTTCTTTCAGGTTTTTTTTTCTTCTTCATATTGGGCTAATATTTCATGTAAAACAATTTGTGATGGATTTACACAGAGGCAGTTTTTGTATAGCCAAAGCAACATTTGAGAGATATTGTCAGCATTTCTATAAATGATAGCTTTGAAATAGTTTATTATTATTATTATTATTATTATTATTATTATTATTATTATTATTTTGTCTTTTAATCTTTAGTGCTCAGAAAGGTCACCTGACCCTTTCCATTTATTCTATTATATTTCACTGTTAAACTAAGAAAGTTCTTTTGGAATTAGAGACTCTATATAAGATTATGAGAAAATGCATCAATTTTTATTTTCTTCTATCTTCAATAAAAGAAAGTATTGTAATCTAAATTTTTTTCCAACTTCCGGTTTTCGACGGATTTACACGTTTTAGGGGCAAGAGATTCCAAAAAGCATATTTTTACAAAATGTCTGTCTTTCCGTGTGTCTCTATGTCTGTGTATGTGTCCGTATGTCGCCATTCTACCATCAAAAACTGTATGAATGTATGCATAGAATTGAACCAAATTTTTTGTGAATGTTTTTGGCGTGGCAAGCAGGTCCTCCTTCAATTTTGAAATATTCCGCCGGAAGGGGGCGCTGCAATCGCGATTTTTGTGCCATTTTTAATATTGTACGGACCAAAAGTGTATGAAGTTATGCATCGAATTGAACCAAATTTTTTGTGTAAGTGTATGGCTATGGCTAGTTGGTCCTCCTTGAATTTGAAAAAAATACGCCGGAAGGGGCGCTTCAATCGCTATTTTTGTTCCATTTTCAATATTGTACCGACCAAAAGTGTATGAAGTTATGCATTGAACTGAACCAAATTTTTTGTGTAAATGTTTGGCTATTGTTAGTTGGCTCTCCCTTAATTTGAAAAAAAAAATCCGCCGGAAGGGGGCGCTGCAATCGCTATTTTTGTTTCATTTTCAATATTGTACCGACCAAAAGTGTATGAAGTTATGCATCCAATTGAACCAAATTTTTTGTGTAAATGTTTGGCTATTGTTAGTTGGTCCTCCCTTAATTTGAAAAAAATCCGCCGGAAAGGGGCGCTGCAATAGCGATTTTTGTGTCATTTTCAATATTGCACCACTTAAAAGTGTATGAAGTTATGCTAAAACTGAACTAAAATTTTTGTGTATGATTTTATTATGGCAAGTAGGTCCTCCCTGAATTTGAAAAAAAATCTGCCTATCATTGTATTATCCATCGGCTCGTGCAGAGACGGAAACTTGTTTTTTACTCCGATTAATTGACTGAAGCAGAAATTTAAAATGAAAATAAAAGTTGGTATAGTATTGAATTAAAATTATTAAAGAATTAACATGCGTAACAATTTTTTTTTTAATATTAAAATGTACGCAATGAGAAAGAAGAAAGTTTTGCGATTGGCACATCCAACTTGTTGTATTTACCTAATGAATGTAAATCCTTTTTAAAAAAATATTCCTTTGCCTCATTTAAAATATTTCCGTAATTGAAACTATATATCTACACTGTAAAAAAAAATCTGGAAACCTACAAAACTAGTTTTTGTAAAGCTACAGAAATCTGCATGTTTACTAAAAATTGATCTGTAACTGGGTATAATATTTACCACTCGCATAGAACAAATACATAAAATATCTTAGTTTCACCGGTTAGCCAATCAAAAAGTAGTGGTGACGTAATGACTATTCACGCAACCACAGAGGCGTGAAATGCATCCATTTTGAATTAGGACTGATAAAAATTTCTAGTTACTGAGTAAGTAATTTTTATCCTTCATGAGTTGAATTATATTTCCATTCTACTTGATTAATAAGTAAAATCAAAGACTCAAAAAGGACTATTTGATTTTTAGTTATTAGCAAGATAATATTCCTATTATTTTCTGTTAATTACATATTTATATTTTGGTCAAATAACTACTCTTTACGACTGAATTTAAGTACGAAATTTCAAATGTTTTATCTAATAAATAAAATTTGCTTGCTCCTTTTTCTGAAATTTCACTTTCTTTTTTTGCCTTCATTTCCACAATACCAAAATTTAAAGTGTTTAAAACTTTAAATTTTCGTTACTATTTTTTTATAGTGAATAAAATGCATTAACCATTCATTACATCACATTCGTTTCATTTTAACTTGATATGAATTTCACCCTTAAAATTTTGCTTCCGAGTTTTCTTCACACAGTAACAGTACTCAAAATTTAAAAACTCTTTAAAACTGCCTTATTTAAAATAACATAAAATAAAATACAATCTGTGCTCTATGCGTTATTTTATTGTCATAATAAATTATCAAGACTTTTCTTGCAATAAAAAAATGTCATTTTCTTGTTCCTCTCCCACCCCTTTTTCAACTTAAAGAACACATAGAATTACACATAGAAAGTCTTTAAAGTTCTTTCTTGCCCAGTGATAGATGAGGGGGGGGAAAAAGTCGAACTCTGAATTAGTTAGAGAAAGCTGGATATTATTTAGATTCATTAGTTTAAGTCTAGGAGGGGGGGGGGGAGAATGAATGTATTAAGGGGGCTCAAAGGTTGAAAATTTTTCAATAAAATCGATTTTTGTTTATGATCTAATTTGATTATTCATTTAATTCTTAACTCAATGCAAAAAAACCGCATAAAAATATTTGCATTTTTAACGGAGTTATAAGCATTTACGTATCAACACTTTCATAGCCGCATCCATATAATTTCAACATTAAGTCGCGTTTCCTCAAAACTTGATTTTTGATGACTAACACCAAGATTAAAAAAACTATGATGGAATGGCTTATTTTTTTTTTTTTTGTATGCATATAACATCATTATCTAGATTGTGAATTAATATATTTTAGATAGTTTAATATTTTGAGTATTTTTAATGGAAAAAAAGTTGTATTTTTTAGGGTTTTTTTAAATTTTCAACTTAGAGATTTTTTAATACTGTTTTTATTAAGTGATAGTTACATCTTTTATTCATAATCTAGATTATGGTGTTACATGCATGCAAAAAAAAAAAAACTTAAACCATTCCATCAAATAGTTTTTTTAAAATCTCGGTGTTAGTCGTCAAAAAACAAGTTTTCAGAAAACGACTTAAAGTTGAAATTATATGGATGCGGGTATGTATAAGTATTGATACATAAATGCTTAAAACTCCGTTAAAAATGCTAATATTTTTATGCGGTTTTTTGCATTGAGTTAAGAATTAATTGAATAATCAAACTAAATCATGAAAAATTTCGATTTTTTGAAAAGTTTTCAATTCCTGAGCCCCTTTAAGTTTTCTCATTCTTGTTAGATGTGCGTTAAAATATATGTACAAATTATAATTGAGAAACACGATTTTATTTATTATAATAAAAAAAACTAAAAAATTAAACTTATCAAAAACATTGTCAATGCAAATGTTGTAGATCTTAAAGTTCTGAATAAATTGATAACCAATATTTAACATTTTTGTTGAATTTTCACAATTTTACTTCAAAGTATTGCTTAAATCGCTAAACAAGAGCTTGAACTGTTAATAAACGAGGTTATCAGTTTACAGTGCATGTTATTATTACGTACATGTAATTTTTAGCTATTTTTGCATTACTTAGGATGGATATTTTGAGAACAGTGGCATAACTTCTTGATTGAGGGTTTATAGCCCAGTGGTGGGGTATGAAAGACAGGCTGAAGTCTGATTTAATTGTGGGAAATTCGCAAATTGTTTTAATCCCATCGATATAGATTAGAAATTTATGTAATATGTTTTTTCCTTTTGCTAGGTGAGCTTTTCCCGCTACGAACAAATTAGTTTAAAAAGTACATATATTCCCAACTTTTAGAATATTTCAAAAGTGATTTGTAAATGATGGAAAATGTTTTATTTCCAGTATGAAATGTGTGTAGCAACTAATATGATGTACATAGAGTGAACAACAGTACGCATCTATTAGAATTAAGGAAATTGAAAATAATGTCCAAGGATGGAAAGGGGGGGGGGGATAAAGCGAACAAATGAGTGTGCATAAGACTTTCCCCTACAGAAGTTCAAGGTCAATCAAAAGAGCGATTTTAAACTTTTTTGTGTAAAAGACAAAGATCGTTCTAATAAAATGATTTTCGACTTGTATACAAGAATCTTCATTTAAATTCATAAAAGTTTAAAACCTTAGGAATATTGAAAAAAAAATTAGTCTTTAAATAAAAAATCTTACACTTAAACCAGTGGTTTAAGTTTAGCGGTGTCAGTTGCGAAATGAAATGTAAAACAGCTATCATTCATGCACTACTTTCTGAATAACTGCTAAATTATACTCAAAATATGCAAAATAAAATCCTAACATAGTTGCAAAAACATTGTGAAGGCCACAACAATTTAAAAAAAATGTTCACGTATGTAACAAATGAAGACAGAAAGGATGGATAACTTGATCTATCCTAGTTCAGAGCTTTGGATTAGCGATTAAGATAATTTTTTGAAATAGAATTGCAATAAAAAATTTCATTTTATTGCGAATTTCAAACTCTAAAACATTTGTATTCAGTGGTTTTTATAGAATTAGTTGTTTTGGAATATTATTAAGATAACTTTTTAAAAAGTATATTTTCACTATGTGCATATTTTCTAACATTCATCTAGTACATGGGTAAAAAGTCAGTAAATTAAGTTTAAGTTTTACATTAATTTCAAGTTTTTTCCTAATTAATTTTAAGTTAAACCTCCTGACCACTGCGATTAAACTTTGAAATAGAATTGTAGCATTAATGTTCAGCATAAATATTAAATGTAAGTGTTCATTTTACTCGGAATTTAAAGTTTTACAACACCTATATTGGCAATGTTTTTGGTAGTTAGTTCTCTTGGGCTATTATTATGGTATTAAACTGTACATCTAATATATTTCTAACGCTTCCCTAGAATGAGGAGAAAACTTAATATATTCATTGTAGATCTAAACTGAAGGGATTAAACTAATTTCCTATTTTCCCTTAATAGCGAATTCTATCAAATAATCACTGGGCTATTAGTACTTTACTTATTTGTAAATTTTTATTAATGTAAATAAGTCATCTAATTCTCCCCCTTTCTAAAAAGAAAAATAAATCGCTATTTTCTTTGCCCCCTCAATGTATAAAGTTTAAAACCTTAAGTCATTCTTAAAAAAAAAAAAAAAAATCCTGATCCGTTGCTTTATTATAATAATAAATAATAGGTCATATCCAAATAATCATCATCACCCCCTCCCCTCGCAAGCGTACACAATTTAGTCTTTTACTCTAATTAATTTTCATTTTTTTCGCTAATTGTAAGTCTTATTGATCGATTGATCTTATCGTCGATTGATAATAAATTATATTATCAATCGTTTGAAATATCCCCTTCCTTCCTTTAATAAAAAAAAGAAAATATGGTTATCTTTGTCTTTATTCTTACTCGATGAATTGAAAATCCTTAAATGTATTTTTCTTCTTGCTGTATTTGTTTATTATGATAGAAGTTAAACACCTGAAATTTTCCCTAAATCCCTTAACCCAAGATTTTCTTATGTAATAAGGGAGAGTGGGGTGTAATGGGACAGTACATTTTCCTCTTTATATTCCATTAATAAACATTTCATCAGTCACGTATTCCATTAAGCAAAAACATACAGTTGGCAAAAAAAGTATTTGTACACTCTAAAATTTTTTATTTTTAACTAAATAAAAACAGATATTTTGTCAAAAATAGTTTTAATACAGTCTGTTTACCGTGCGTTTTAAATTACACAACAGAAAATTTCGATAAAGATGTAAAATAATTTTCTAATAGGAAAAGTTTAAAAATTTCTTGCAAAAAAAGTATTTGTACATTTCTCCATCCTGATATGTACTGTGTTTTATAGTGTTTATGGTTCAAAGGACTACTTTTACAGAAGCTGTTAATAATTTTTGAGTTCATATTATATTTGTCTGACATTTAATCTAATTTGCTCTTGAAATAATTGAGTATAGAACCTAATACTAGAGAGGCACCTCTAGATATATGAAATCCTATGATTGAGCATAATAAAAATTTAAATTCGCAACAAGAATTTGTAAAAGCTATTAAATTACCATTTACAACTACTGGATGTATAGTGAGAAACTATGAATAAATTAAAAGCATCGAAATTCAATGAAAACCGGGACTTCTTAGCAAACTAATAATGAGGGAAAAAGGGAGTGTTGTTAAAAAAGCTTTAAAAAATCCTATGCGTTCGGTTCAAAAATTTGCTGGAGACCTTGCGACATCTTCTCGCATCAGAGTAATACCTCAAACAATAAAAAATATTCTTCTCAATGCAGATTTAAAAGGAAGAACCTCAAGGGAAAATCCATTCATCAGCGAAACAAATAGGCGAAAACGCATAGTATTCGCTTTCGCATACAGAAGTAAATCATTGGATTTTTGGAAAACAGTAATTTTTTCTGATGAGGGAAAATTCGGAATTTTCTTACCATCAAGCATTCGAAAAAATTGGCGTAAAAATAAAACTGTTCTAGATCCAAAACCTATACTTCAAACTATCAAGCATGTTGGGGGGAATATTATACTTTTGGGGTGCATAGCTTCTAATGGAGCAGGACATTAAAAATTTATTGACAATGGAAAGACAGGTTTAACATACATTGATGTGTCGCGCCATAATTTATTAAACTGTGCCAAGAAATTATGCATAGAGGAAGCTTTTCGCTTTCTGCAGGATAACGACCAAAGCATACTGCTGTGATCACCAGCACATGATTACGACAATACTCCAAGACGACTGGTAACTCTTCTAAAATCTCTAGACTTGAATCCAATAGAAAATTCGCAGATGCTATTGGATGCAAAAATCCGAAAAAAAATATGTATTGGTAAAAAACAGTTTTAAAGAAGCTCTTATTGTGTCATGGAATAACATTAACCAGAACTATACAAAAAAGTTGGTGGAATCAATGTCACACCATCTAGAAGTAGTCATAGACGCTAAATGAATTCGCACAAAATATTAATTTGTATCATTTTACTAAATTTTCATTAATTATATTACATTAATATAGTGTACAAATACTTTTTTTGCATTATATTTTTGTATATTTGTTTATTATAATGTAAAAAATCGATTCGTTTAATTTTGTTTTTGCTTCTATAATATTATAATGCATTAAATTAATGTATTACAGTATTTTTTGCTTAAATATTTTGTTTAATTTCATTATAATTAAAAAAAATGAAGTGTACAAATACTTTTTTTGCCAACTGTATCTCCCATATTCAGTTGAATAAAACAGCTGATTTACATATGCTTGCAATTGCAAAAAGGAAAAGAATATTTCAAGAAACAAAAGTAAATTTGCTTTATATATTTTTATGCTTTCTGCATATTAATGACTTGTTTATGTATATATGTAATTGTTCCTCTATTTATAAAACATTATACTGTTCATCATCCATAATTTAAACTATGTCTAAAAGCAGCATTTATGTCGACACAAGAAGTTTAATATAGAATACAGGGAGGAATGAATGAAGGAAGAAATGGGACAATTCCAATTTTTTTCACTCTTTTTTTTTCTCTTAGTTACAATTTCTTTAACTATAAAATCGTTTCTGAAAGTTGTTTCTTCCATAATTTCTTTTATATTCCGATAATTTCAGATCTTTAATTTAGTAGTTCAATTGCATGTCTGTTAAAACTGTTTTATTTATATTATTTTAATTATTCATAGAGGAAGTTTTTATTTTTATGTAAAATTAGCCGTAAAAAAAGTTGAACTCTTTATGTTGTCTTAAGAACAAAAAATTAATATTAAAGCTGTGCAAATGTGTTATGATTTCAGGTGGGAGGAGGTTTGTTTTTATTATAAATATCATTTCTGATCATCAATTGTTTCTCTTTTTATTTGTAACATGGTATTTAATACAAAATAGTACGTTATATTTATAGCCTATTACCTATTTTTTTAAAATACAAAGTTATTAAAATTGCTAAATTATTATAAAATTATTAAACTTTAAAATACAATATACTCCAACGTTTAAAATTCTTATTTTTCTTCGTATGTGTATGCATATATAATCACAGTTCGAGAAACCGTATGTAAAGTGTATTTGAAATGAAGTTTGTTTCGTGTATAAAGAAAAAGAGAAAGAATGGTGTCTTCGTTTTGTTGATATGAATTTCTACTATCTGCTCCCCACCCCTCTCTGTTCGATGTGAGTACAATAATTCTTTATTATTGTTGAAAGCATTATGTAACAAAAAGGTATCATAAGATTCATTTAAATAGTATTTATTTTAATTGTTATGTGATATAAAGTTTTTTTCATATGAAAAATGATATTTTATTAACTTCTCATCATTTAAATCATAAAAGTATGCGAAAAATAAATGAAACAAGTTTTGTATGTCTTTTCGAGCAAAATAAATTATAGAAATCAAAATTTTCTACACTTTGATAACGATATCATTAACGGGAGGGGGGGGGGGTTCAAGGGACGATAACGTATGAATCGGAAAGGGGAAGAGGGTCCAAAATTAACAAAAAGTTGATAAAATTATAATTGCACAGCCCCTTTCGTAATCGAGCTCTACGCAATAAGGAATAATAAAAAATATTTCAGGTTTCAAAATTTTTTTAAAAACCTTAGATAATCAGTAAGGGGCTATGCAACTATAATTATAGTTATATTGCATAAAATCAAGTGTGCGTATTTATTTAAAACATACGTAATATGAAATGAATGTACAGTAATAATATGTACAGTAAAATACACAAAAAAAGAGAGAGATTTTAACAATTAATTTTTTCAAAGATAAATTTTGTATTTCTTATTTCTTGTATTATTACGAAAAGAAAGTATAGGATTTGTAAAAAGTTTCAACACATTTAGACGTTTTGGGGGCCAGAGATACCGTTTTTACAACATGTGAGTCTGTGACTCTATTTGCATGTGACACACATTTCGTAAGTACTCTGTCAAAAGATTAATATGTACAGAATTCAATATTTAAAATATATATGTTTGATGTAGAGATTATGTCCAGTCTGTCTCTGCTATAAAATGACGATGATTAAGTTTTAATGTAAATTCTGGTTTTCAATGGATTTACACGTTTTAGGGGTCAGATATATCAAAAAACTTGTTTTTACAAAATGGCTGTATGTATGCGACCTAAATTTTGTGGGCGCTCTGTCTCAAGAACTAATGCACAGCTTTTCATAAAAAAATATATTCAGATAATCCTTGTTATAAATTGATTCCGATTACTTTTTGGCATAAATCGCTCAATAAATGGTCCTTCTGTTCTACATTTTTTTTAGATTTCTGCAACAACTCTATATGAATGCTTAATGGACGGATTTTCATAAAATTTCAGATTTAATTTGTCCTTAATATAATTTCGTATGGTTTTTTTTTATATTTTGGCGTAAATCGTCCAGCATATGCCGCAGCTGTGTTGCATTTTTCAAATTTTGCACAATAGAGGGAAGGGGGGATCTGCATAATTTCTGCAAATTCCAATCTTAAGAACTAACGCAAATATTTTCATGGAGCTTTAGATTCAGTTACATGTTGACACCAGCTAATGTAGTGTCACCGTTGCAGATTTCGGTTTAGATCACTGAACAAGAAGCGCTTTAATAATGCATTTCTTACGTGATTTTACCGATATTCATATCTTAAGAACTAATACATGGAATTTCATATCGTTAGAATCCCCGTGATGGGCATTGATTGTCTTTTAATTTTGGTACGTTGACGAATTTTGAAATAATATTATGTATGAGATAGAAGAAAGTTGTGGATTTGGAGTTGTGGACAAGGTACTTCCGGTATTTTACATTTTTAAAAAACTTGACATTATCATCCAAACTCTTTGAATTTTTTTATGTTAAAAATAAGATATATGTAGACTGGGAAAAAAAATATTGATATTTAGTAGAAAAGGGCTGGTAAGATTTTTACCGCGATAAAACTCTCAGATTTTAACAAATTTTGTCAATTTTCACACGTTTTATTTTGTAAAAAAATATTTCTAACTGTCGGAATTTTTCGAAATTTTCGTAGGTAATGCAAGTATGGTCTATTGAGGTTCTTTGAAAAGATGTTCAAATACGGAAGTTTAGTTACATTTACGATGAAGAAAAGTACATATAGTCAATAAACATATAGTTTCCTTCTGGTGTGAAGTGATATGCCTTCGCATGTGTATTTCAAAGAGTTAAAATTAAATTAATAATTTTGTTAAAATTCAGTTAATTTTTATACATGTAAATATAAGTGGTATTTAATATGGTTTTACGTAATTTTAATAAAATGTTAATATATAGGGGAGAGTGGGGGGAATGGGACAGTAGGTTTTTCTCTTTATGTATCATTCTAAACATTTCATCAATCGCACGTTAGATGAAGCAATGGTAGCCAAATCTTTAGTTGAAAAATATTGTTCGTCTGTATGAGCTTAGAATTGTATAAAAGATCATTTCAAGAATCAAAAGTAAATTTACTTTTTATACTTTCTGTATAGTTTAACCCTTTAACGTTCATTGGTTTCGCCACGAAACCACAAAATTTTAATTCCGATACGCAACACTAACACCGGTATTTTTATCTAAAAATATCCCTTTTATTTTGTATGTGATAGATCACGTTTTCTTATTTAGAAATATATTTGCTCTAAATTACCGGTGTCATTCATTTATTTCGACATCTTAGCAATGAAAATGCTATGATCGTTAAAGGGTTAATACAAAAAAAGAAAGTGGGGATTAATGGGACATGCCAGTAAAGGGAGGAATGGGATATGTCTTTCGTTTTTTTAATGAGATGAATGTAAATTCCTAACATGCAAACATATTTAGAGGGTAATATATTGATTATAACATTGATAATATATTCATTTACTTCAAAATGTAAATATTTTAAATTGATAATTTTTAATGTTATCTATGACTAACAATCCTGAATTTCCATTTACGTTATGAAGATCCTGGAATTCTATATTGTGCCATATACATTATATCAATCTACAATCTTTATTAGATTATATATCTAGCCGACACTTGATTATTTGTGCTTTATAGCTTTATTTTATTGTAACTCGATATATCTCTATTAGTGGTGAGTTATGGGGCAGATTTTGAAACTTAAAATTCCCTTGATTATAAAATACCTTTTGCATGTTTTGTTTCTATATTGTTCAAGAACATTAAAAAGTGCTTCATCTTGCACTCTATAAACTGGAATTTTTGTTTTAAAGTTAAAGTTGATTTTCTAAGTTTTGTAAAAAGTGTCGCACCCACCCCAATTTCCTCTAAAACAACAAAAATTTTAAGTACCCAAATTCCCTAATAAATGGGCCTGTCAAATGATGGCTGTTTGCATGTATTCGAAAGTTAAGCTTTTCTGTTACAATGCATGTTTATTGGCATTATTTTATTAGGTAAGAAGGCGGATTGTGTTTCAGCATTATTTACTTATAAGACATGCCATCAAAGAACAATGGCAACATACAATGCTGATGTTTTTTTAATCCACAACGTCAACATTATACATGCGCGTAGCCAGGGGGGGGGTGCCCTGGGTGCCCGGGTACCCCCCCCCCCCCCCCCCCCGCTCGCGCAGATCCAAGATTGATTTTTTTTTAAATCAAAATTTAGAAAAGAAAAAAGAAGAAAAATGAAAGCAAAGTTAGTTTAATTATTTAAAGATAGGAAACCAACGATTATAAATGCATAAATAAAGTATGAGAAGGTAGCAAATAGCTATTTCGAATCTACTAACGAGATTCTTCATCAGTGCAAAACTCAGCGAGCTAAAAAATAGCAAAACTGAGAAAAGAGACAGAGAGACGCAGGCTCTTGCTGAATTTTGCTATTTCTTAGCTCGCTGAGTTTTGCACTGATGAAGAATCTCGTTAGTAGATTCGAAATAGCTATTTGCTACCTTCTCATACTTTATTTGTGCATTTATAATCGTTGGTTTTCTATCTTTAAACATTTGTGCACAAAGGCTTTATTTGCTATTTTAGTTCAATTAGTTAATCAAAACTAACAGTCTATGTTTTGAAATGTGATAAAAGAAGAGACCTTGATTCTTTCTTTTTTTTTCTTTTTAAGAAAATTATTTTATTCATCTTTTTTAAAACTAGAATATTTACTAGAATCTGTATTAATCACAGTAAATAAAAAAAATTGGTTTTATAATCCCAATTTGATGTCGTTTCTTTATGGAATTTTTTTAACACCTGTCTATTGCATGCATATTTCCATAAAAAATTAGAGTAAATTCTCGACAAGGATAGAAACTACTATTTATATCTTTACTTTTGTTATCTAAAGTCTAGATAGGAGCCAAAAAAAAAAAAAAAATGAAAGGAAATACAGATGTGAAACGATAATTCCACCATGTGATTAGCCTGGAGAACGGAGGGGGTGGAAGGCTGTACAAATTAGAGATGAGACAGGCTCAACCCCAGCACGAAAGCCTGAGCCCAAACCCGGGTCCGAAGCGGGTACGGGCTCTATTTTCATTTTAGTGTTCGGGCCCGGGGGGGGGGGGGCTCGGGCTCATTCTTTCTGAGAATTAAAAAAACATTTATGTGTAGAAGAGATTGAAAGAACTACTATTTTCCTTTTAAAATTATTTATTCTTTTTCAAGTCATTTCAGTGGTTTTTTGATCAAAACAAAAGAAAAATACTTTTTTTTTTTTTTTTTTTTTTACTTTCTTCTATCTTTACAAGAAGAAAGTATTGGATTCATGAAAATTTTCGACTTCCGGTTTTCGACGGATTTATATGTTTTAGAAGGTCCTGAACACGTTTTGACTATTTTTAGAAAATGTCTGTCTGTGAGTCTGTCTGTCTGTCTGTCTGTCCGTCCGTCCGTCTGTCTGTCTGTCTGTGTGTCTGTCTGTATGTGACAAAAAAATTGTGGGCACTCTATCTCAAGAACTAATGCTCGAAATTTAATAAAATTTTATATTCAGTTAGACCTTGATATGAATTAGTGCCTATTGGTTTTTGGTGAAAATTGGCCTGCAGGTGGCGCTGCTATACTACGTTTTTCATGATTTTCAAGATTGCTATATCTCAAGAACTAATGCACAGAATTTCACCAAACTTCAGATTCTGTGACCCCTTGATATACATAGACGCTGATTAAGTTTTGGTGTAAATTGACCTGCAGGTGGCGCTGCTATACTACGTTTTTCATGATTTTCAAGATTGCTATATCTCAAGAATTAATGCACAGAATTTCACCAAACTTCAGATTCTACGATACCTTGAGATACATAGCCGCTGATAAGGTTTTGGTATGAACTGCCCTATAGGTGGCGCTGCTATGCTACATTTTGCACGATTTTTGCGATAGCTATATCTCAAGAACTGATGCAGAGAACTTTATCAAATTTTAGATTCTCTTACACTAGAATATATAACATAATTAGACGCTGATTACATTTTGGTATTAACCTTGCAACAGGTGGTGCAGCTGTGCAGCATTTGGCACGATTTTTCCGATAGCTATATCTCAACAACCAAAGCACAGAATTTCATCAAACTTCAGATTTCGTTACAAAATGACATATAACATAATTACACGATGATTACGTTTTGTTATAAATCGTTCAACTGATGGTGCTGCTGTGCTATATTTTACACTTTTTTTAAAAACTAGCTATATCTCAAGAACTAATGCACAGAATTTCATCAAACTTCAGATTCTTTTACACCATAACATAATTAGACGCTTTTTTACGTTTTGGCATAAATTTTCCAAGATATGGTGTTGCTGTGCTACGTTTTGCAACTTTTTTGTTATAACTATATCTCAAGAACTAATGGACGAAATTCCATCAAATTTCAGATTCTGTTAGGTCCTGACATTAATAGATGCTTATTAGGTTTTAGTATAAATTACCCAACATGAGGCACTACTAAGCTCATTTTCTCAGAATATTAATTAAATTCTGCGTTTTAGGCTTTTCGGATACCATAATATCATTAGGGTAGGTCAAATGTTCGAGGAAATTCGTTAGTGGGTAACTTTGGGGTCACCACATTTTTTTAAAAATATTAAAATGTACTTATGAGATAGAAGAAAGTTTTGGGATTGATACATCCAACTAGTTTTAAATATGTTTTAATAGTTGATTGTTGCTTCAAAAGAAAATTTGTGATGCATGGAGATTTATGTCTACTGCATTTCCGTCGACGAATAATTGATAAGGCTCCTATCAAAATAATCATAAATAATAAATTAGCTTCTGGTCGGATTTTCGTTTAAGGCAGAAGATATTTTTTAATTCGATCGTTTATTTATTTATTTTGTTAGAGAATGATTTCTTCGTTTTTGATGCAGACTAGATGCTTGAGGTTTGCAAATTATTTGTTTGTGCACGAATCACAATCGTTCTTCATATGACAACAGCATTGTGATTTTTTTTTTCTGTTTGTCATCATGAATTTTGCTTAATCTGATTTCCCTTCGTAAGTAAACATATTTTACATGTTATTCCTATAGAAAACATTCGATCAATGTTTCTTCTTTTCCCATAAAAACAACGGAACTTTAAGATAACTGTATCAATGTTTTAATTTGCGTTGATTTTAAGGTTCCCGTCAGTCATAGGGAATTGTTAAGAGAAATGAATTGATTATAGATAAATGTACAGGGGATGTAGTGAAGGGTATACTGGGGTATACCTTCTGGATTTTTTAAGGAACACTGTTTCTCATGAAACCCATAGGATGTACTCTCTAGAATATACTCTGTGCCTTGAGCACATACCCTCTGCGTCGATCGTGTAACCTGTGTTTTTTTTACGATTACACCCCTGAAGATGTACACTTTTTATGGGAAATTGAAAACGTTTTTTGATTCTTCAGCATACAAATAGTAATTTCTATAAACTCTATCCATTTATTCATCACACTTCTTTAATATGTCCATCAAATTTTCTTCTTAAAGGACAAGAAATATGGGAATCATTTTAGGTATGAAGGATATTTTTATTTGATAGCAAATCGCTCTTTTCATAAGCTTGAATTTAAATTTTTATTTAACAAAAAGTTTTATAAGAAAATTTTAAAATGGGATATCACATTTGAAACAATTTTAAAATATCATTAAATCTTTTATTTATTTATTTTTGTATACTTTTTGTATCGGGCTCGGATCAATGGCGGATCTAGGGGGGGGGTGATGGGGCGATCGCCCCCCCCCCCTTGGGCCCATAAAGGTTTTCAAACCAACATGAGAGATCTTCATGGAATAGGACTTAGGCTGAAGGCCAATTCATGAATCATGCAATGGTGGATTTAAGGTGAGGGGGGGGGGGGAGATGGCGAAGGGGCAATCACACACCCTAGGGTTGGGCTGGGTCAGGTTTTCTGACTTTAGAGCCGGGCCTGATCTTTATTTTTTCTGAACATTTGGGTCGGGCCAGACTTGTTTTTTTCCATGTCGAGCCCTGCCTGGAGTCATTCTTCCTAAATGTCTGTATTAGAGAAGAGACAGTGCTCGGACCCGGACTCATTTTTTCTGAAACCTATAAATTTTATTTTTCAATGAATAGAAAATATTAAAAGAACTTGCCCCCCCCCCCTTAAACATTACTTGTTCCTTTTCAAATCACTATATTGACATTTTGATTAGAATGAAGGGTAAGCAGAAATTGTGTTTTTTTTTCTATTTTAGCTTTAGAATGCTATTTTAAAAGTAAATTATTAGTCACTTCTACAAACCTATTTTAGCCATTTCCGACGATGTTCTGGCGCCAACAAAAACGCGGGGATAATGAATTTGTGGTTTGGTTTTTTTCTGTAGCAGAGGTTATTTTGTAATAGGGTTGTTTATTATCATTATTATATAGACATTTAATGCGAAGAGGATATTTTCTTCCAATTTTAGTTTGCTTTTGGCGCATAATTTAGATTACTATTGTACACAGCGTACACAGGTCGTAATCGCTTTTCATATGGAAATAATTTTAGTGATTGTTGCTTTTTTGTGAATTCTGATGACGCTGAAGCTGTTACTCTGAAATTTACTTTTGGTCTTAATAAGTCACTTTTGGTCGTAATAAATTTAATTTCCATATTATTCCGATAGAAAGCAATTGAGCAGTGTTTCCTTTATTCCTATAAAAGCATCGTAATTTAAAACTTTTAATTTAATGTTATTGTCTGGGTCATGCCTATCCCAAAAGATTGTTATGAGGAATGAAATGGTTATAGTTAAAAATGTGCACATTTGATAGAAAATTGATAAATTTTCGATTTGACAAATAATCGATAATAATTTCTACAAGTTCCATGCATTTATTCATGAAACACACTTCATTAACATGCCCATAATATTTTCTTATTAAAGGAGACAAAATATGAGACTTTTTTTATGTATAAAGTACAATTTTATTTTATACCAAACTTTATTTTATATATTATTTTTTACCAAACGATTCGTGCAATTCTTCACTCCGAGCCCAATTCGGGCTGTCATCTTATTTATTATTCGTAAAAAATATATTTATGTTGCACATGTATGTTGCACATGTTGCACATGTATGCATATGTATGTTTAGCGAAATCTTAAGAAATGCATTTTTTAAAATTAACTTTTCTTCGTATTGTACAGTTTTACTATTATGATTTATATTATACGTAGAAGTTAACCCGACCCGCAGCAAAAAAGAAGTCATCCGGACCCAAACGCAACCCACAGCAAAAAAGAAGTCATCCGGACCCAAACGCAACCCACAGCAAAAGAGGTTAACCTGACCCACTGCAAAAAGTATAAGTCAAATGGACCCAAATGCGAACCACAGAAAAAAGTATTAGTTACAGCTTGGTGCGAAAGGGTGGGGGCGGTCGCCCTGGGTACGGAAATTTAAACGACTTCAAATTTATACTACCAACGTCATTTTTGCCTGTCACAAGAAAAGTAGTTGGGGGGGGGGGAAGCTGAAATTTTGTTCAGGCGCAGTTATCTGTTCACACGCCTCTGATTAGTTAACACGACCAGCAGAAAAAAGTAGAAATCAAATGGGCCCAAACCCGACCCGCTTGAAAAAAAAAGTCTACCGGACCCAAACCCTACCCGCAGAAAATATAGAAGTTAACCGGACCCAAACCCGACCCGTAATGAAAATATTAGCCCTGACCCGCGCATAGGATGCGAGTCTCCCAATTTTTAAAATCCCCCCCCCCCCTTGAGGACTCTCCAGATCCGCCCTTGGCTCGGATGGTCTCATGCTCCAATGTACTAAAAATCTTTCGGGCGCGGGTTTCAAAAATCGAGCCCGAACTCATCTCTAGTACAAATCTGTGCTTCCTCTGAAAATAAGAAATGATGCAACGCAAAATTCAAATTAATATGGAGGTTGGTTCGTTGGTTTGCTAAATTTCGTTTTTTGGGATCATATTTTGACATTCGTACGGGCTCTTTTTTTTTAACGAGAAAATTTTATTTATTCATGAGTAGAAAATATAAGAATTATTTTTCCCTTTAAATTGCGTACTACAAGTTGTTTCAATGCTACTTTGGTCAAAATAACGGGGGGAACTAAAGTCGTGCTTATTTATTTTAGTATTTTATTGCTGTTTGAAATGAAAACTTGTGATAATTACAGATTTACGTTTACGGATATCTTTATTTTATGTCTATCATGTTTTATTTATGTTTATATATCTTTTTCTTATCCATTAGCAGCGTCGTGCGAAAGGGGGAGCATAGGGGGCAGCTGCCCCGGCGTGGAATTTTATGGGGCGCCAAATTTATACTACCAACGTCATTTTGGGCTGTTGCAAGAAAAAATTGGGTGGAGGGGGCGCCAAATTGTAACTTTGCCCCGGGAGCAGTTTTCTCTTCGCACGCCCCTGTCCATTAGATTTAGTTTTAAGCAATTTCTCATCCTTCTTCACGCAATGAAAAATTGCGTTTGGGTCCTTTTTAAAAGAAGTTCTACACAATTATACCTTCCGCAAAAAACCTGTCTAAAATGGTTTGGTTTGGTTTATTTTTGGTCGTCCGATTATCTGCACTAGGGATATAGGACCAGGGGGAGTGCCCTTCGTGGGGGTCTTTCTAAGGGAACCTATCCCGTATATACGCAAGGTTCGAAGAAAACCACGAAAACTCCGAACGGTTAGGCCGACGGCCACGATTGGGTTCGAACCCAGCACCTGCCGTCTACCAGTTGAGAGGTCAGAACCTCTCGGCCACTGTTGGGGGCCTGTCTAAAACGGACATTTGATAGGTTTTATGGGGTTCCGTTTTATTAGGTTTTATTACATAAGATATTGTTTGTACCCAACATGATCAGGTTAAAAAATTTGGGCACCCCCCCGTTCAAGAGGCTGGCTACGCCTATGTTATAGATGCCTTCAGGACATCATTTTAAAAACAGTTGAGCAGATTTATTGATACATATTTAGCATTTATAAAGCATATTCAATATTTTTTTATGTGTTACAATTCCACCTATCAATGGATTTTTGTATTTTTATTTCATAAGTTACAAGAATGCCAAGCCTTTATAAAAAAGACCTTTTCAATATGGTTTTACTAATTCATTTTAGATGAAATTAGTAATGAAAAATGAAGCAAATTACGATTTATTGATGTTATGTCAGTAAATGGAAAAACCTCAGATGAGGAAATCCTGTGACTGCATATACGAGTTTAACTCTGCCAAAATGCCGATCATCAACTTGAATTTAGAATGCATGGTTTTTTCTTCATCTAGTTAATTTTTAAATAGTTGCAATATTCAATTATTCAATACGAAAATGAATATTGGCTTTTCTATAATATTACATTCATTATAAATTTTACTAAATTTTTCTTTCTTTTTTATGTTAACATCTAACTTATCATTTTAGATGCAGGAAGAAACTGAAGTTCAATTTAAAAACAATGGGAGTCTCCTTGACGACGAAAGTAGAGGAAAAAGACGCACTATTATGACTGAGAAAAATCTTGCGAACCTCATTCTGCAGCAGTGAAATTTTCCAATTAATTTATTGCAATACATCTTTAAATTCATTTTCTGATATTATCTCCAAAAATAATCATTAAAAAGTATGCAATTCATAGGCATTTGTATAAATACTAATTATGTAATATTTGCAAAATATGAGTCACATTCAAAAGTTATTTTTTTATTGTAATGAATTATAGTTATTTAATAAAATTTCTTCATATTCCATTGTATTTTGTTATTTAATCATATTGCTTTTATTGGTATTACAGATATGTAAATTACATTTATATCAAAGATTGACAGCTCATAATATTTTCCAAATAAATATGTTTTCCTTTTTGTTTCTATTCTAGTTTTCTACTTTTAGAAAGATTGCTTAGTAAACTCTGATTGTAACATACTGATAAACATTAAAAAGTGCGAAACCTGCCCAAAATTACAGTTGATAAGTCAAAGCTGCATTTTTTGTACATATGTTAAAGTGTGTATATTATCTTTCCTATATGTAACTATTTGAGTTACAGATTCTAATTCCAGCGCAATATTAACTACAGAAGAACTCTAAAAAACTCATACATGTTCGACACATTCTTCCGGATCTTTAAGCCAGTTTAGAGTTTTAAATTTGTGATCCTATCAATAATTAAATTTTTTCTCTTTAAAATTTTAATTTGAAACAAAACTCTCAAGCAAATAAAGTATTGAAAAATGCATAATGTATTAAACGTAGGTGGTGAAAGAAATTTGTGAGGAATAAGTCGAGGAAAAAGACAATAAAAAAATTAAAGGGAAAAAGATTCTAGTAATTAGTAAGAATTGTACGGCATATCCACCTGAAATAAGAATAAGGTTTAAAAAAATTCTTATATGTGACATTCAGATAAAGACATTAAATTTTCTGCAGATGTCTTATCTGATTTGAACCATTGAATTAATTATTGTGTAGTGCTTCAAAAATATGTAACAGAAGACACTTTTTAAAGAAATTCATATGACTATAGAACTGAATAAAACACCTTAAATACAAGACTACTATATTTTTACTTATAGCATTCTAGTTTAGAAGATTATCCGCATAAAATGAACGGACAATGTTTTTTCATGATATAAAGATTTTTAAATCATGTATTGGATTAGGTGAGGCTCAGTGCTTCATATGTATAAATTAAGCACTGTGCTTCATCTAAAATCATATTTCTTTTAGGCATATTTTAAATCTCATGATTTATTTACATCATTGTATCTATTTGCTTTTTTAAATTTAAATAAAGACCGTAAGATCTGCTTCAGCTTATCTCCTCATTTAGTGCTGCTGTTATAATGCTCATTTAAAAAAAATGATTTTGCACCTATTTAAATATCTACAGTGAACTTCAGTGAGTTTTCTCATGCGTAACTTTTATGTCAATTGCTGTTATAATACTGAAACACATGTTAGGCCATATTGCTTATTTTACACCGAAATATTTTGATAAATGAGGAAAACTCCACTCTGGATACTTAAAATTGTAAAAATTTAATTTCATATGGAAAAAAATACTATAATAACTCCAATTAATTTAAGTATTAATATGAAAAACAATTTCGTAAAAACTTTTCGGAATACTGCTGTAAAAACATTAATAATAAAACTGCAAAAAATGTGTGCAGTTACAAATACATTTTGGTAAGTGCAATTAAAATATTTTAAATACAATAGTAAAAAAGCATTAACAAATTTACTGTATTAACACTTGTACTGTTGCAAAGAGCTTTCTGGCGAGAATACAAAATGTGGCTTAAATACAATACTAAAAAAATTTTGGTAATGTTTCGAACGGTACCTCATTAAAGTTACTTTAATTTACTATTTTTTATAAAGTACATAAAAGGTTTAAGATGCAAGCATAAAAAACCCACAGTAAATTTGCCAAGTCCCTTGCAAATGTACAACAAAATTCTCAATAAATATGCTACAAAATATTTTGTAAGAATACTAAAAATCATTAGAAAACTCACAAAATAATGTATAGAAAACTCCCTAAAAATTCGTAAGTACGTGTACTAAATAATCCTCAGAAAATTTACCAAAATATATATAGTGATCACTCTAAAATATCGCTAGTAAGCTTACTAAATAATGTTTAGTACATTTATAAAAACTAATATGAGAACCTCCCTTACATATAATTAGTAAATTTACTAAATAATCAGAGTAAGTTTACAAAAAGTTCTTTAGAAAACTCCCTAACAAATCATTACTGCATATACAACATAATTACTGGTAAATTTACAAAAAAATCCTTACTAAACTCCCTGAACAATCATTAGTAAGTTTACTAAATAATATTTAATAAGTTTACAGACGATTCTCTAGGAAACTCACTAAACAATCGTTAGTATGTTTACTAAATAATATTTAGTAAATTCACAGACGATCCTTTAGGAAACTCACTAAAACATCGTTAGTATGTTTACTAAACGATATTTAGTAACGGTAACTAAAACAACTTTTGTAATTGTACATGATTTTCTTCTGTTGCGGTTACATGAAAAGTTCTAGGCATCCCAGTTTCCTAGAAAATTCTTAGTAACCTTGCAGATTTTTTTTTACAGTGTATGACTAACGGTTTAGGAATTAGCGTTTAGCCAGCATTGAGAGAGGTCAGCCTGTATAAATTTGATGACAGTAACCATGAATACAAAAAATAAATATTTAAAATGTCGTAAAAGATAGAAGGTATTTTCGAAATTTAAAATTTTTTATGCACTTTAAATGTAAAAATAGTGGTTTTTTTTCTATAGAATTTATTCTCTATATTATGTATTATTCTACGTTACATACAATTTAAAAATAAATTGCATTAATCCAATATTGCTGTATACATTGGGTCTCATTAATTGCGTTTCTAGGACACCGCGCGACATTGTGCATTGACGCAATTTTTGTAGGTGTTATGAGTATAAAACGCAACTTATATAGGTGGAAGAAGAAGGGAAGGATGCAGTTTATAGAACCGAAAGTAACTTATACAGATTACATAAAACTGGGAGACGTAACACAAATTAATTTCGAGAGATAACTTGAAGTATAATCCAAAGTAAACTATAATGAAAATGGCTGAATGATTAGAAGATGCCAGCAATCAGATTAATAATATGTTAAAGGTGCATTTCAATCTTCAAAATCTAGCAATCATGTCTTACTTCGTCACGCATTTGGACTTATTATAAAATCCGGATTTCTTTCTGTTATTCGCGTTTAATCTCTGCACTAGCGTCACAGAAACCAATATATATAACCTTGTTTCAAAAATGCCATCACAATAGCACAGTTAGATTTTAAATATTAAGTCTTTTGTTTGCGGTAGGATACTTTCAAGATTTGGCTTGTTGAACAAACGATTCACTTTGCAGTAGAGGATATTGTTTTGAATATAAACTGTATTGGATCGCGATCTGTATCTTGACATGAATCACAAGTGAACTGGAGCACTTGTGTCATTTCTCGGGCGACGGATATTTTCGGCCCACCATCTCACCTGAGAACGTAGGCTCGGTTCAGTTGCACACTCTTTGTAGTGTTCCCAGTTGAATTATTTGGTGGTCAGGCCCGTAGCCAGGATTTCCCTTCGGGAGGGGCTTGCAATTTTTTCTGATCTGTCAGCAGTAATTTGCATAATTTAGAGCTTAAATAAAAAAATAAACAAGACTTAACTTGAAGTATTTACTTGCATAGGATACTTGATGACCATATAGAAAATTGTTATTTAAATCTTTTTTAAAATTCTGTTGCAATTTTTGATTTTTAGGAGCACTTCTAGTTTCCAAAGTAATTCAGAAACCAGAAGTATTTTCAGGGGAAAAAATGCAACAAAAATACCCCCCCCCCCCACGAACTGACAATGTTTGAGATGAGCATCAAATATTCTATGAGAAACAACGTTAAAAAATATTGAAATGCATTCAAGCAATTTCGATAGATTTAAAATACGGGATTAATATTAGCATGCGAATGTCTCGCATTCTTAAATTCATGAATGAAATTAATTGCTTGTATGATTTATTGCAAAGGAAATATTAATTTCTAATATATGTAATGATAAAAATTATATTTATATTTCACATTCTCTGACCACAAATTATAAATGCAGTACTCTTGGTACAATAAATTTACTAGTACTACGAAGCAATGTTCTTCCCAGCTATCAGGCTGATTATCTTATAAGAATCCACTGTAATGTTTAGGCGGATGGAAATTATTTCAAGGCTATTTCAGTCTATCATCGAACGTATCCTTCGTATCGTCAAGAAAAAAAAAAAAAAAAAACCTATAAACAATGTTTAACTTTAGCCTTAGGTTGGTTGTATCGGTTTTAATGGCGCAAAATCCCTTGAGGGACATGCTGTGCCAATTCAGCATTAGGACTGGACTAAGACTGTTACCAGGATTGTCGCCCAGACTGTCAGCAAGTGTTTAATCGTTATGTTACACGTTTCATTACAGTATTCTTAAACTTTTATGACTTCTATGTTTGCTTAACACGTTCCTGTCCCTTACGTAAAGATGTGATGATAGATAATGCCGCCCTGTAGAAGTGGGTTCTTCCCAGACGCCGATTTACTTTCTATAACAAAGAATCAGTGAAAGGTTTTCCCGCGCCAGCGCGTGACTGGCTATTGGACATCACCCCGCACCACGCGCTGGCGCGTGTGTGGCCCCTTAACGTTGGCTCCATATCATGCGAAAGCGCGTGAGTGGCAGCGAATGTGTTACACATTAGAATTTCTCTCGCACCATATTTCATATTCATCTTTTACTTCAAACATCGACACATTATCCTAAAAACATTGTGAGAAATTCGCTTGTTTTACCGGAGAATCAAATCCTGGATAAAGTGCATGGAAATCCTTTTCAATGTCTTAATTCGAAATGAATCTGTCGTTGAAGTTTTAAAAATGACTTTCTACGCAGGGAATAAAGACTGTAACCATGTAATTATCTTCAGTGGATGCAATGGTTTGCACATGTTGTCTGTCTAGCTTCGGATGGCAAGAATCAGCATATAATTAGACAATGTAAGATTAAATGCGGTGGCTTGCACAGTGGACGTATCTAATTTTTGTATACTTCTGACGAATTTTAGATTGACCTCACTAATTTGACTAGCCATATTGAGTTTTCCTTTATACGCTTGTGAGATTCACTTATACATATGAAGAAGTAGATCGTCAGGACGTTATAACATTACTTTTTTTTAATTTTCTGCAGACAAGTCATTTACTATGATGAAATTTAAAGAATCTTATAGCAAAACTTTGCATAAGCCTTACGACATATGATGTTTCAAAGATTTTCGATTGGGTCCGGATCAGAGCTATACGCTGGCCAGTTGAGATCAGTAGTATTTTCAGAGTTAAACAAAGTTCTTGTTTTGTTTGCATCATGAATAGACGCATTATCTTGCTAAAATCCATACTTTGGACCAGCTAAAAGTTCCACAAATGACTAAAAATTAATCTCCAATGTATGTACGTAGTCTTGTGTTGCTTGGCAACCGTTGAAGAACTCCAGAGATACTTGAACAGTAAAGCAAAGTGAGGTCCAAATCATTAAAGTGTCACCTCTTTGTTGTTGATTTAAGAAAGTCACAGGCTCAACGCAAGTCGTGCAAATAGTATGCCCACCCGTTTGCGCTATTCAAATTCCACATTTTTTGTTGTTACTGAATATCATAGCGTACCATTTGGGTCCATATGACGTATATTTGCAAATTCATTGCATTCTCGCCGATTTGTAGCGAGATTTTAAAGCCGATTGTTTTATCATTTTCAGATAAATTCATTTACCGGTTAAAATTCATCTTTGAATCATGTCCGTCGAGACAGAAACTCCAGATTTACTTTTAATGTGATTAGCAATCATCATTTGTGTAAATGTCAGTTTATGGATCCTTTTGTCATCTCATTTTCTGGTCACACAGGGTCTTTCAGATTTAAGTTTTGTGTTAAAGGAGTCATCCTTAGACTATACTTCATAGCCAGACCACTTTGGACGATTCAATGTAGCTGAAATTTCTGCAACAATCTTCCTTTTGCATTTCAGCTTTCCTACTTCAATTGCCTCATCTAACTGTATATTTTTAGCTCGCGGCATCTTCACTAACTGATGCTATATAAAGGTATACTTAAATATTTCAGACATGTGACATTATAACTTAAAAATATGTATTTTTCCATGAACAGTTGGCAAAAAATCAAAAAAGTGTCTAAACTTTTGCAATATGCAAATTGTACCTTTTTTCAGTTAAATTAAATATCTTAGATTATAACTATTATTTTTATCCTACATTGTTTAAAATATATTTAAAAATAAGTATAGTCATTTCTAAAACTCAAGTGTTCGTATATTTTATTTAAAGATTAAAAAAATACCACTGTCTAAATTTTTGCTTCATGGCATTCTTTATCACCAGAAACCCTACAAAAACTAATAATTTCGATGGGCGCACGTTTATTTGAACTAATCCGAAATCACGGAGAAATAATTTGTTAGTAAAAGTTCTGTAAAAATTATAAGTCTGGTTGTTTTTGAAATTGTGCATAAACTTTTGAGACAGTTTTTAATAACTTTTTTTATTATATTTTTTGAAATTATGTAATTTATTTTTTCTATTTTTGATATTATTTATTTAAATAATGTTGCGAAATCTGCAAATAAAATTTTTTTATACATTCTATTTTATAATTGTTTAAAAATCGACATTTTATGCTTGTGCTTAAACTATTGAGACAGACCTTATAATTGAAGGTAAAACAAAGGAAAATATTGTAAATTTTTATTATCATTAGAAATCACTTTGCAAAATGCTTTTAAAATTTCGGAGGGGGCTTCAGCCCATTTAGCCCCCTCCCTGGTTACGTGCCTGCTGGTGGTGTAAATTTTTTTGTGGCTAACTCATCTTTTTATATTGACGATGAATTTTGAAGCATCTGATGTAAAACACGTATGTCAGATATGTGTGTTCAATAAATACTGAAAAAAAAAATCATTAAATTTGCAGCAAAAACTGCTGGCAGCAATGTAGCCAGAAGTTTTTGCAGTAAAAATTGCAGTTAAATTAGATGTAATAAAAAATTTACATCTAATTTTACAGCAATTTTTATAGCAAAAACTGCTGGCAACATTGCTGCTATCAGTTTTTGTCATAAATTTAATGGATTTTTTTTTTTACAGTGAATAATAATAACAATAAAAAAAAAAAAAAAAAAAAAAAAAAACAGATATTTTTCTTTAAATCTTTATTTAAAAAAAAACCCAAGTAGCAGTTTATTAATAGTGTAAAAACGCAACTGCAAAAATTGTCAGAAGGTATTACATCAATTACTTGAAATCGAACGAAAAGAAAATCAAAATTGTTTTGATATAATCAAATTATTTAAGTATTTTAAGCTGTAGGATTTAGTATAGAATTATTCTCATTTTGTTCTTTATTTTTTCCTTTTCCTTTTTGGTTTTTTATCCATTTCCATTTTATTCTGACTGTCAATAACTAATTGTTACATTTTCATAATTTCAGTAAATTATATTTTAGCGTAAATTTCAAAAAATACTGTCAAACTGGGCATTTTGAACCAAATTTTGCTTAAGATGATTCTGATAAAACCAGCTCTAAACAAACCACATAGAATAAAATTTAATTCAGGCATAAAAAAAAAAAAAAAAAAAAAAAAAAAAAAAAAAAAAAAAAACCGCTTAAAAGCACTGAAATCACTCTTTCAGAAACCACCACCCAATGTTTGTTTTCTCCCGGTATACTTATATATATATATATTTTTTTTTCAACCATCATTTAGTACATAATAAATATAATTTATCTTAAAATTGCATAAATCAATTAAAAACCATCTTTTAGCAGTTGATGTCAATACTTATACATATAATAATAGACTTTGATAAAATCACTATAACATAAAAATCAAATTAGTTTTGATTTTTATGTGATTTTTAAGTATCGCCAGTATATTCAGTGTTTTTTCACTGTCTCACTTAATAATACTTACGAATTTTTCTATGCTGTCATGCATATAATCATTATACAGTCGACTCTCGTTAATTCGAAATCGGATAATTCGAATCTTCGCTTAATTCAAACTAAACATGAAGTCCCGAAATTTTCAATGGTAGAATAACGTTGAAAATTTTCATTAATTCGAACTCATTTTCTCTTGATTTTGTTTAATTCGAACTCATTTTCTCTTGACTTCGTTTAATTCGAACTCATTTTCTCTTGACTTCGTTTAATTCGAACTCATTTTCTCTTGACTTCGTTTAATTCGAACTAACTAGAAATCCGATTTTTCATTTTTTTTTTCTTTTTCACGGATTTCAGATCATTTGAATAACTTTCTTTCTTTAATATTTATGAAAATTGTTCAGAACGTTTATACATAATCCAATGCACTTGATATCCACTTTCTTAGTGTCCCGTCTGTCCATCAGTGACGCTTTACATTTTTCTTGCATTGTGCTTGTTTCTAATCTTTTAATTAGTTTATGTATTTATACATTCTAATTTAATATAATGTCATATTCTAATGATAACAGACAAAATAAATTAAAAATACTTTATAACATTAATTCCTTTGTAATAGCACCATATTAAGCATGTTTTCATTTCATATTTTTCATAATTCGAACTTCGGATAATTCGAACATTTCTTGTGGTCCCGACGAGTTCGAATTAACGAGAGCCGGCTGTAATTTATACATACTGCGTCATATGCAAGAACTTATTTAAAAACGCAACAAACTTCCAGCAATTCTTCTTCTTCTAAACAATAACTGTAACCGAAATGTTTGTCAGTCCCTATAAAAAAACAAAATCTGTTAAGCTCGTTATATTCTATAGAAAGCATATTTTAATTTCCTAAACGCTTATCATTTTCATTAGGATCTGAAATTGTGTAACGTCATTAAAATACTCTGCAAACGCCTTTCTCCCTTAACCATACTGTAAATTGATACATATTGATACTCCATTGAGATATACATAATTCATGTATGCAAAATGTCACAATTGATACTCCATTGTGATATACATAATTCATGTATGCAAAATTTTGATTACAGTAGCTTGTTATTAAGGGAATTATCAAACAAAGCACGTCTCATACGAATTAAAGTATTCCAAATAATCCAAGCAATTGTTTGTATTATTACACAAAAGAGAAAGCTGTAAAATGTTTCTAACAAATCACGTTATTAACACTTTCCAACTAGTTGAAAAGTGCTTATGCATTCGGTATTTCTGTCCGTCTATGTTCTAACGCCCGTAAATATACTCGGATTTTCATGCAATTGATAAAGCTTCTTTAGGGTCACCAAAGAAAGTTTGGCATTGCATATGAAGTATGTACGACTAATGGTTCATTTACAGGGACACTCTAAAGAATTCGATTACGTTATGGTATATAGGGAAAAAATGTTTGGAGGGTATTTTAATGACATTACGCTATTTCATATGTACTGAAACTGACATAAATCACTGAATTTCACTAAGATCATGATAAAACAAAGCATTCGTAGCATTTTTTTATACATTTACAGGGACACACAAAAGAAATTGGTTTTGCGTAATAATTGCTGGAGAACACGTTTTAAAATTCGGCATGCACTTTTAAATTTAATTAGTTTTTGGCATATTGCTTGTATATATAGATTCTATACTTCATGTACAAACTGTACAAAAGTATTAGCACATCATTCTCTTTATCAAAAAAGAAAAAAATGCTAAAGGGCAGTTTTCAACTGAAATGTATGTTTTTCTTAAATAAACTAAATTTTGGAATTCATGTTGTAAATAGACGCAGATCTCTATATAATATACAGGGCTGTAAAAAAATTCGGATAATTTTCCAATTGTATATGGAAACAGCTGAAATTCGATTTTGAAATGCATTATACATTTCCATATGGTGAAATGAGACGTAATATTTTAATTTTTTAACCGGTGCAGTTTTGTTACAATATTCTGAATGTGTTGGAAAGTGCTTCATAATCTATGCTTGATGCATGATTTTTTCTTTCTTGTTTTTTAACACTAAGCAACAAGCCCTGCCATATATTCTCCTCGTAAATTTGTTAATCGGAATTTTGATTCATCACTTTTCTTGAAAAAATCTTTTTTAATTTAATTTCAATAAATTTATGTGACCGTAATTTTCTATTTTAGTTTTTAGCTCACAGTAGAGGTCTGCACGGGCCCGTACCCGGCGGAATCGTTTCGAATTTTCTAACGGGCCGGCAGATTTAGAATAGTTTTTTCAACGGGCCGGGCCGGGCCGGCAAAAAAATTGAACGGGCAAGACGGGCCGGCCCGGCCCGATAAAAAAAATTTTCGGGCCTACCGGCCCGTTCTGAAGATTTAAGCAGAAACGATAAAATATGAGCTATTTTCAACGAAAATGGTTTTAACGAGAATAAGTATAAATGTAGCCATACTAGTTGGACAGCATCAATATAAAAATGCAGTGTATCGACATCGGAGAATTACATTATGTGTAACCCATTTTAATATATTTTTAGCTGACTCATGCCGGTCCGAGATCACGCTTGCATTATTTTTCTATATATAGACTGGCCGGACCGGTACTAGACTTAATTATTGGCAGAAAACATGATTTGTAGAATTATTAACAGCGACAAAGAACTTATGTTAGCTTAGTCTCCGGATATATGCTTCTTGATGATTTTTAAATTAATTTCTCAATAATGCGAAAGTTTGACACATTTTCTGATTAATTTTAAATTGTAAAAGTATAAAATTGCTAAGCCTAACTATTGAAGGGATTTGGAATCGAATAGCGTTTTACATTTTTGGTAAATAAAATACTTGTATAACCTTGTTGAGATATGATAGTTTCTCAAATTATTGCAGGTTTTTCTCCCTTCCCTTACTATTGCTTCCGGAAATTCTATTCAAAACGCTAATTATGACAGTATTTTATTTGTTTACCGTATTCTTAAATTGCTTGTATCAAAAAATGGATAACGCCATTCGATGATATAGTTTCTGAATAAAGATATCTGCTAATCTTATGCGTTTCTGAGGAAAAAAAAATGAATTTAGAAATGTATCAGAAAGGTGCTTCTTTGAATTTAAGAATGGATTTGAAATCTATAATAAAATGATATAGAAATAGAATAATAAATCTTCTTTTATTAAACAACTTCAAAATTAACGATGTTTTTAGCTTTCTTTCTTTTTTTCTTTTATTCTAAGCCATATTAATTTTTTAATGAATCTTTATTCGAAAGTTGAAAGCCTAAGAATCTAAGTAATCATTAATGTTGTTAATGTGTATTTGCTGTAAAATATACTGTAAAAATCATTCCATAGATATGCATGCAGTATTATTTAAAGGAATCTTAGTTATATGATAAAAATCTGAATTTTTTAGAAATCGTTGAAATTGTAACGGGCCAAAACGGGCCGGGCCGGGCCTGTTTTCGCTGATTTTTGTACGGGCCGGGCCGAGCCTAAAATATAAAAATTTAAACGGGCCGGGCCGAAATAACTTTCCTACGGGCCGGGCCGGGCCGGGCCTGGAAATTCCGGCCCGTGCAGACCTCTAGCTCACAGGCTATCATAGCCAGAGAGCTTATGTGCCCGCCCGTTCTGTATGTATGTTCGTTCGTGCGTAACGCGATAACTCATGATAAAAATATCCGATCCATTTGAAATTTTGTATATTGGTATATCCTGATAAGGCGCTTCCCTGATTAGTTTTTGGAGTTCATTCGATATGTATAAGAGGGGGAACGGGAGGCTCATGTCCCTTCCCTTAATTGATATAAATGGGTTTTTCATGCAGAATTAACAGTTTTCGTTAAAAATTTGATATAGGATCATTCTGATGAGGCAATTCCGTGACTGTCATTAGGTATTCATTGAATAAATATAAACAGGGGGAACGGGGGTTCTAATGCCCCTCCCATTAAGTTCTTTGTTTTTCAAGAATTGTTAGATTTCGTTCAAATCTCTGAATAGTTTTGGAAGTTTAATGGTTAAGTATAAAAGAGAAGGATAACTCCTCTTAAATTATATAAATGCTAAATGGGTTTTTATTGAGAATTATCCGATTTGCTCTGAATTTTGGATATAAATTTTTTATATGATAAAGCATGTCATTGATAGTTTAGGAGGATCAATGATTAAGTATGAAAAAGGGGAAAGGGGAGAGCTGTTTCCCCTTCTTAATTTTTTTTTCGAACGGAGTTAACCCTTGAAAATATAAGGCTGTAATGTACAATTAGTAGGCGTAGCCTGTGAACTCAATGCCATCAGTTTAACTGGGCAACATTCTTTTTATTTTATTTCCATTAGAATTTTTAAACACAACGAACGGTGGTGAATTCTCCTTGCTCACAGATAAAAATCTGCAACAAATTTTCCAGTCATTCGACTGTTTTTTAAACCTTTTGCGACGGGACTCTTTTACGAAATTTTTAATCATTTGTCACCAATTTTTAAAACACAAATTTGAACCGTATTGAATTGAGAAAAGTTTCTGATTAAATAAGGCAAATTTTACAATAAAATTTTACTGGCGGGGATAAACAAGGATTCCGAGCGCTTCGTACGGCACGTATACGTTCCCAAAGGGTTAATGAAAATGATTACATAATCGTGATTCAAATGTATTCTGACCATAATATGATCAGGTTACTGTTAAATTTCGGTTGTGTAATATTTTTCTATAAAAACGATCAAATGACTGAAAACTTTACTGCAAACTTTTAACTGGGTAAATGTCCTTCGTATCGGTAAAGGTATTTCGAATATATTTTTGCATTTTCGGGTCTTTTTCTGAAACAAGATAAATGTCCATCACTGGATTTTGATAAGCATGTCATTGATAGTTTAGGAGGATCAATGATTAAGTATGAAAAGGGGAAAGGTCCTTCGTATCGGTAAAGGTATTTCGAATATATTTTTGCATTTTCGGGTCTTTTTCTGAAACAAGATAAATGTCCATCCCTGGATTTTGAAATTTAATCAACTAAATTTTCTTTTTTGTTAATAATTTTGAAAAATTAAGAAAAACAATAAAGTTTATACTCTACAAATGGCTTTAAATAATTAAACAAACAAACAAAAAAAAAAAAAAAAAAAAAAAAAAAAGAAAAAAAAATAGGAACCAAGAATTTTTCACCAGGAAGGCACGACACTTGACCCTCCAGAAAAATTAGTTTTTATTACTATTTTTTTTAAGTTCATGTGTTTCTTTCTTTCTTTCTAACCGATGACCAGGACCCTACCTGCCGAGTTTTCTCAGCTTAACGGGTTAGGTACCTGGTATCGGGGCGAGTGACCGCCTAAACGCCGCGTATTGTCAATAAACCTGATGTCTCCGATTCTCTCGTCATCATATCTGCAGTATTTGCTTCTCATTTGAGCATACTTTGTTTTGTTGGTTGCTTAGCGTTACATTCTGTTGTTTGTACTGCAAAGGGCTACTCAAGTTGGCCTCGTAATTTAGAACGTTGATCAGATGACGAGACCTTCACCTGGCAAGGCACCTCCAGAGGTATAATTCACAGGTAACTTGGAGGACTTTGCACCTACGATGGATTTTACATGCACCAGGTACCATTAGCATACATGACGGAATTTTAGCCGGTAGATAGCCTGAGTCCTGCAACCAAAAGCTATAAAAACTAACGTAAACGAGGTAGGGTAGATGTGCCAGTAATGGGCCACCTTCCAGTAATGGGCCACCTCGCACTTTTTGGTTTATAAAAAAATAATAAATAATAGTTAAGCACGTATAAAAACATTTCATATTTATTTACTTAGAAGGTGTCACAAATAAAAATTAAATTAAAGAGTTGAAATGTTTCGGTTCATTAATAAGAACCGTATTCATAACTCATAATAATATATCATATATTATTTATATCCAGTGTCATTTAATTTTCTACTGATTTTATATGTTATGAATACGGTTCTTATTAATGAACCGAAACATTTCAACTCTTTAATTTAATTTTTATTTGTGACACCTTCTAAGTAAATAAATATGAAATGTTTTTATACGTGAATGAAAAAAGGTGAAGTGATTTTGTTTTAGTTTTTGAAAAAACGAAAGCTAACCACAGTTTTAACATTTAATAGTTAAGCTTTTATTATTTTTTTCTGAACTCTACCTTGTATGCTTTATAAGCTGGATTAATTTTTTACACTTTTCGTCAAAACAATTAGGAAGCAGAATATAAAGTTTCACAGTTTTTCTGTTTTTCACTGAAAATCTTAATGAACATGCTAAGAGCAGACTTTACTTACTTAGTTTATATCTTTTTTATTTTTCCGTAAAAGTTGAATGTTTTTGTTTGGTTAGCAATATAAAACATTGAATTTAATATATCAATGGTCATTTACAAAATTTTATTTATTTTTAAGATTTTAGGAGGGGTGGCCCATTACTGGATTGCTTATTTCGTGATTTTCCAGTAATGGACCACCCAAGTGACGATTACAAAAGTGTTATTTCAGTAGAGATAAAATATTTTGATTTAACTAAAAAGCTAAATAATCAAATTTAATACTTAAATTTTACCTATTAGAATTTAATGAAGGCAATTTCTTTATAAATAGTTATTTTAAAACAGTCATCCAAAATTGGTACAAAACACAAGCAGAACATTTGACAAAATCTAGATGTGCCGTTACAAAAGAAGTTGTTTTAAGTTGGTTCAGAAATGTAAAATCATATTTGGAAGAAGATATAATTAATATTTTCTTTCGAATTCTAAAGCATACAGAGAGAATTTTCAATAAGGTTAAAACAAGGTTTCTTTTGTGCTCTTAAAACAAGGAAAATTTTGGGATCAAAATCAGTTAAAGATGTGTATTATGTAGTACCAAATAACGAAACAGAACAAATCACTATTACGGAATGTTTTTCAGCAACTAATGAGATTGCTCAATCGGTGATAATATATCCATATAAGCATCTCTGAAGGGAAATTGTGGAATCAATCTGCGCCAAAATGATGGGCTATATGATTATCTGATAATGGTTGGATAGTGCAAGAACATTTATCATTTTAAATGCATTCTAAAATTCCATATTGAATAGTTTGGACTATCGGAAAGGGGTGATAAAATTGAAGATCTGTTATTTATATTTCACAGTTGCACAGCACATCATTTAGATAATGATATGAATGAAGATTGGAGACTTTTTTAATGCCTTATTTTATCTAAACTTGATTTCAGTAAAACATTGTCTTTATATTATAAATCCTTTAAATTTAAATATTTTGTTTTATATCTTTACAATATAAATCCTTTAATGTTAGTTAATAATATCATTAATATTTTGTTTTATATCCACGTTATAAATCCTTGATTATTATAAATTCATAACTTAAATTTAAATATTTTATTTTATGTTTTTTCATTATAAATCCTTTAATGTAATGAATTTCTAACTTAAGTTTTAATATTTTGTTTTATTAGTATGCTTTCATTAAGTTTTGGAGCAAAATATAATTGGAACAAGTTGGAAATTGCACGTGAAGCGTAGCAAATGAGGGACCGTTCAAGTATTACGTAAGCACTAAAGGGGGAGGGGGGTGTCCAGAGTCTGCTTATTTTTTCTGACAAGGGGGAGGGGGGATCACGACAATTCTTACGTAAGCATTAAACAACGAAACAACTGCAGTTCAAATTCAACAGGCAAACAAAATATGATGGGGAAAGAGCATTCTACAGTTAAACTGTCATAAAATCTTACGTAAGCAAAGGGGGGGGGGTCTAGCATTTGCTTATATTTTCTTACAAAGGGGAGGGAGGGGGTACAAAATGACTAAAAATATGCTTACGTAATACTTGAACGGTCCCTGAGGTGCGTTCGTACGATAACGAAGTTTTAAAAATATTCAGATCTTCCTGATATAGATGACAATACTTCGGATACAGTACAGTGGTTGAACTCTTAATATTCCTATAAACATACAGTAATTTTCATTACACCTCAGCAACGTATATCATATTCATAAAATGTGGCAGAGTTTAATATAATTAAAACATGTCCCAAACAATGTTTCCCCGTACAGCATTATGTAGTGGAATACTTTTGTGTGGCCCTGTAATTTAATAATAAATATTCTTTGCATCTCAGATTGTACAGAATTTTTATTTTAGTATATATATACGTCATAGGTTCATGTCAATTTTATTATGTTCGAATGAGTGTAACACCATTAAAATACATTTGCAACTTTTTTCCCCATTGACTGTAATGTAACGGAATACTTTTGATAGTCCCTGTAATTGATCTATGCATCTGATTATCATAAGATTTGAAATGACTCGACAAAATTATGTAATAATTATATGTTTTAAAATGCAAACGATGAAAAAGCATTTTAAACTTTTCCCCATTGATCGTAATGTAACGGAATCCTTTTGATTTTCCCTGTAATTGACCTATTCATCCGATTTTCATAAAATTTGAAATGACTCGACAAAATTATGTAATAATTATGTATTTTAAATTTCAAACTATTCGGTTGGATAGTTTTTGCGTTGTTATATGCAGACAGACAGACAGACGAACAGACAAATGGACAGACAGACGGACAGACAGAGGGACAGCAGGACGGACTGAACGACAACTATAGGTGCTACATATTTACATAATCACGAACGCACCTAAAAACAATTATCTGTTATTTTTTGTAGGGTGGCCCATTACTGGAACATAGGCGGTCCATTACTGGAACATAGGTGGTCCATTACTGGGCTTTTGGGTATTTTGACATATTTCTATTATTTAAAATTAAATTTTTATTTCTATTGGGAAATGTAACTGTGGGATTAGTTAAATATTGTTGAAAGATTAATATAATATGAAAAAAATTGGAATACAATAATTATAACTATTAATAAAAAATTATTTTTTAGAGAAATTCCTTAAGGTGGCCCATTACTGGCACATCTACCCTACTCGGGTTTTGTTGACTGAGCCAAAGCCCCACCCATCTCCTCCTGACGAAAAAATAAATGTTTCTTTCGATTCACCTTTTTTAATGCTGATAGGGACTTAATTTTCAGTACATAATATTTTTTAGTTGTAGACTTTTCTATTACTTTTAATGTTAATACAATAAAAAATTAGCTTATTTTATTTTATTTCAAGTTTTTATTATCCATTCTGAACAGTGCGACCGAGGCTGTGATCAACAAGCGCATCAGTTTCAAAATTATGCCCTTTCCAGGGTTTCTTTCAGCTCGCGCCTATGTAAAGCTTCCAAATACTTCCGGGATCAAATAACGTTTATTTTATCTCTAATCAACTTTCTCTCTAATACATTCCCCCTCTTAAATTATTCTGTTATTTCGAATTTGGATTTATCGCTTTTCCCTGGAAAATCAATTATAAACTGATTTCAATAAGCGCATTCGACCGTAAAACTGAATTTTCAATTTAATTGTCTCTATTTTATTTTTTCTATTCCCATGAAGGTTTTTTAAAAACAACAGCATGTCCAATTTGAGAAGCAATTTAAAAATAAATCTTATTATTAATCATTTCCTTATCTATTTTTATTATTTACCTGAAGATTCTCAGAAGCAGGAGAAATCCGTGTCTGATTTTGAGAAAGATCTGACCTTTTTCTGATCACGCTAGGATAGAGAAAGTAGCGTGCATACTTCCAACCAAAGTATATCAAATATCGCACGGAAAAAAAATAACAGACAATATAACGGATGATTTTATCAACAACATTAAAAAGACATCGCACAAATGCTTGTTCTCATCGTTATAAAAGTTTACGCTCACTGTACGTTGACTCCTTGAGAGTAGTTTTCATTCCTTGTATTTTAAAATTCCCGTATTTAACACTTTCCGGCATAGTTGAAAAAAGTTTGTGAATTTGATTTGTCTGTCTGTCTGTGTTCTAACTTTCGTAAATAAACTAGGATTGCCTTGAAATTTTAATATGTTATTGGGGTTTACTACAGAACGTTTGATGTTGAAAATGAAGGGCTCTGCATTTATAGTTCGTTTGCAGGAACACACAAAATAATTTCGTTAGATTAAAGACTACCAAAAATAATCGATAGCAGTACATTTTTTATTGATGTTGCGATTAAACGTAATCAAATCAGTGAAGTTCATTATGAAATGTTTTATATAGCTAATAGAGTGCAGCACATTATTATGCATTTACAGAGTTACACGAAATAATTCTGTTATACTGATTAAGATCTATACGTTCTAGAAGTGCATTTTCCACAGTGGTATGTACAGAAATTTTTGTAAAAAACAGGGGAAAAATACGAAAGTGTCTGTAAATTTACACTAGTTCTCGGTTAAATGTATTCGACAGAGTTTCTCGACCATCATTTTACTAAGATTTCCCTTATCTAATATCTAATTCCCTGTAGGGATTTCCATGTCTTTATTTAAAAATATTTTTATCTTAGTTAAATTTTGTTGTTAAAAATACACACTTTTAAAATTCTATTGCAATTTTATTAGAAATATTAAAGAAGAAAATTTAATTTAAAGTTGTTTTGTAAAACTTAGAAAATTTAGAAAGGGAAAATCATCTCATCAGATTTATTGGGAATTTTTCTCCGCTGAACCATAAAAGACATACTTTATACTGAATTGCAAAAATTCTGTAATTCAGCCAGTAAAGTGTTCTTCTTTTGTCAAGAGGTCTCGGGTTTAAACCTCAGGACGATTTGAAACAAATTACAAGTTTACACCAGTTCAAATTTGCTCGGAAAATTCAAGTTCTTTGAAGCTCACTGAAGATTGAGTGCTTCACTAGTTTTAAAAACCAAATCAAATTATTATCATTTAAAATAAATTTACAGATACTTTTGTATTTTTAATTATCTTAATTACAGAGTCTATTCTAAGTTTACCGAATAATTTTTGTGTTATTTAACAAAATCTCGGTTTTCCTAATTTTTTTATTTATTTTACATAAGACATAAGTTAATGGAACCGCAGATTCTCTGTAATTTTACAGAAAACCCTTTAACAGTGTATTTTCAATCTTCTAATATCTTGACAGTACTTTTAAGTGCCTTTAAAAAAATTCAATGTACAATTGGTTTAATTCGTCTGCTAATAAAAGTAGATTTCATTTTTCATACAAAATATTAACTCAATTATTTTTGAAAGCACAGTGAAACAATCGAAGCTAAATATTTTTAAATGTAGTTATTTTCTCAATAACATTCGTAGAAGTAATTATTATTCTCTTTAACCTCTTCAAGTCGGATTTTTTTTATTAATTTTACGTTAATAACATTAACAGTAGCTATCCAAATAGATTAATTGCAGTTTAACAAATATTTCATTTGTCTAAATCATATCGAATGTTGTTGTTTGTACACTATTTACTTCATATGAAAATAAAAACATTTACATAAATAAACATGAAAAAAAAAATTGCTAAAACAAAATAATACTCAATTAAAAAATATGTATTAATAATAGTACACCAGACCCGTAAAATGTTATATGAAAAATTAGAAGCTACAAAACACTCTCTTTTACATATAGGATCACAATACTACATTTATGTACACTGTTCTATTAATTTGTATAATTTTGCAAAAACTGGGCTTATCTATATTTCTCATCGTCCAAATTAACTTTCATTTATATGTTTGCCGTCGAAAATTGTGTCTTTTACGTATATTAATAGATTAAAATTTAACTGTGTTCAACTTTTATTCTATGATTATTTTTATATGAACGATTAGAATAATAACTAAAAATAAATACGAAATAAAAATGGCTTTAATTTTGATTAATTACAACTAAAAATAAGACAACAAAATTACTTTTTTGTTAGATTTATTTTTTAAATGCAAAGAAAAATTAATAAATCTTTGGAGCAAAATCCAGCTACTAAAATCATATTTAGTACTTGCGATAATAAGAACTATTATAACATATCTATAATAAGAATTAATTAGTCTTATAACAAGTAAAATACCCTTACTAAACTTTGTATTATGTAACTTCGTATAACCCAATAAACTTTACTAAACTTTGAAAAAAAAATGTTAGGGTAGCAGAAAATAAAGAAAACATTGAAAATATAAAAAAATTACATAATTGCTTTTGTATTTGTTTAATCGTCACGAGTTAGAATTTATTGTCTATAATTCAATTTATTGTACATATCTTTTAATATTACAAAACATAGTAAGTGATATAATGTACATTCAAAGCATCCTTAACATAACAGGTATAATAATCTCTAATCATAATATTTTAACACTTTCCAACTAAGTTGAAAAATGTTTATGATTTCGGTTTGTCTGTCCACCTGTCCGCGTTATAACTCACGTAAATATACTCGGATTGCCCTGATTTTTGGATGCTATTTACGTTTACCCTAGCAGGAACAGGAACCCTACTTCAAATTAAGTTTCGAGCATGTTTAGTTTTTCTACAGGGGCAGTAAATTTTTCCGTTACATTACGGCCGATGCGAGGGAAATCGTTCCAAATGAATTTTAAAGGCATTACAGCATTTCAAACATTAAAAAAAAATTCCATGCATTCACGAATAGCACTAAAATTTGTATTCTGCAGAATATGCAGTTCAGAGAATAGTTGTTATTCACCCAGAGAGCCACACGAAAACATTCCGTTACATAATAGTATAGGAGAAAATAGTTTGCGGCTTATTTTAATTCTGTTTAACTATTTAATATGTAATGAAATTTCTATACGTTGGTGAGGCTTACTATAAGTTATTTCAAGTATAATACGATACTGTGTATAATTACTATGTAAAACGAACAATCTGTTAGTATGAAGGAAAAGCATGGTAAATGTTTTCTCGTTGCATGCAAATTTGCAAGAAAATTCTGAATGTGGACCTATCATGCACCTTTAAGTAGTACTTACAAATGTGTTTTATCTGATGCATGCCAAATTTACAATAATAATTTAAAAATCTATCTCCTGAAAATAAAAAACAAATTGCTGTCTTTGTAGCTTAACCCTCTCATGCATACGGGCCTCATATGAGGACAGATAATTATTGCATTATTATGTAAAAAAAAATTTCGAGCATTCATTTATGGAGATCTGATTTGTGGAAATATAATAGCTAGCATGCAGCACAATAATAAAATTATTTTAAAATGGATCTTTCATTTATCTTAAAAAAGATTTTTTGTGAATAATGAAAAATAATGAAAAATAATTTATGCATGAGAGGGTTAATATAACAAATTTAATTATTATTATTATTATTTTAATTTTTTACATTTCTGTTTTTACCAATTTTTATATATCCAAAATCATAATTTTCTTCTTAGTCTTAAAAATGACTTATTTTTACTTGAATATTAGAACTAAATTTCGAACTGCATTGGTTTTTCTTAATTTTTCTATATTTTATAGACATATTTTTATACATTAAGTAAATAGTTTTTATGAAGGATTGCAGATATTATACATTTGTATTCAAATAACTTTTACAGATCAGTTGTAAATTCCTTTGTCTTTAATAATGATAATATCGCTTAAAAATGAATTTCTTACAATCACTTAGTATTGTACTCGGCCCAAAATTTAGTCGAGTATCGAGTACTTGACAAATTGGCGGAATACGCTAAGTACCGAGTAAATACAAAATACTCGATACGACTCCAATTTAGCCAAGTACGACTGTATTTAAAACATCATATTTAAAAAGGTTTTCATACCTCAATATAATATAATAATATTAATAATATTATTTTATAATTTATAATAATCCCACCAGGGGGCTGCAATTTTACTTGATCAGTTTATACAAATAGAATTTCAAATAGGTAATTTATCTTACTTAATCAATTATCAAACTGCCAGATATCGCGACACTTGTAGATGCAATCTTGTGGGTCGAAAAATCCTCCAGTCAAAGGGAAATAAATGACAACTGGATTGTAGAAGATCGGAACTATTCATAGTAATATCTTTCAATCTTTCGTAATCGAGTATTCTAAAATAGCAAATTAGTGTGTTATTAGAACCTGCGCAGTATCAATGGTGGTTGGCGAGCGTAATTTGTAGGGAAAAAGCATTAAGAAGCATACGTCATAGTAGCCCTTTCGGGTCCTGTGTATTATAATACAATATGTCTTTAACCCTTAAATGCATATTGTATCATTTTCCATACCATAAGTGTTCCCGATTTATTGGGGGGTTTATTCACATATTCCATATTCTCACCAGAAATTTAAAAGAGCAATTTTCACTTTACTTAATGACAGACCATTCGTAATTAAATAAAGAAAAATTTACTATTTAGATTTTCAGGTATAAATTCTGATTCTTTGAATTGCGCATTTTTTGGAACGCGTTCTATCCTGAGCATTTAAGGGTTAAATGGAGTTTTATTTTGTTTTAACAAAAATTTTTGTTACTATATTAAGTAATGTTAGTATATGTCTATGCATTTACTACATAACTTCATTTATGTTTAGACATTTCTTAATAATAAGAATAATTATTATTTCTTAAATTTTTTGCGCCATTTGCGACTTTTTTTATTTTAAACATATATCTCTAACTCTTTAAATTAAAAATAAAAGGTACTTTCCTGAAAGAGTCTTATGTAATAAAAGGCAAAGAGTATTAGAAAGTTGTATGTAAGTTTAATCTTATTGCAATACAATATTTTCTAAACATTTCTAAAAATTCTTTCTTAGCCCATTCTCATATGAATAACTAATTGAATGATAAGCGGAACAACAACATTCGTTATGTTTCTGACAATGAAATATTCGTTAAACACTAATTAATCTATTCGGATATCTAGTGTTAATGTTATTAACGTTAAAGTAATTTTATCTAAAAATTGAAAAAAAAATCAGAAAAAACTGTAAGGGGGAAAAAAATTGGACGATTTTGTGGAAATTGTTCTGGTAATCGAAACGCCAGTGCAATTTACCGTTTTTTAACGGAAAAAATTTCACAATTTTTTCAGTTTTTTTTTTTTTTTTTTTTTTTTTTTGGAATTTACGGAAATTTTCCCGTTAAAAAACAATAACTTGTACTGGTGGCCCGATCACTAGTACAATTTTCGTAAAATCGTCCGTTTTTTTAATGTATATATATATATATATATGTAGTGTTGAAATATAATTTCAAATATTATTTTTTATTGCATTTCATTACTTTTTGAAATTTCACCGTATTTATCTATTGTAATCTCTATCTTTTGCGGTTGGAAGGGGAAGATATCTCTTTACGAATCTTTTTGACGTAGTAATTTCAGTAAAGACCACGCTGAGTTATAACCTAAACAAAGAATCGTTACAATACCCATTTTGCGCATCACTGAATCGGCTTTGTTATTATTCATCATCTTGTAGTCTGTCATCACTAAAGATTATGTGATCAAATTCACAGTGGGATGTATGTAATTTAGCTTCATCAATTTGAAAACCGTTCAAAATTCAGTCATTTTAAATTTCAGAATTAAATTGACGGAAGGCTTAAATCACCCTCGTTGTATATTTCTATTGTTTTTAATGATTTAAAAAAATATTTGATAGGATCTAAAAGCGTATAAATTCAATAGATTAAGTATTTAATGTTCACTTCATTTAGAAAATTTAGTTAGATAATAATACAGATACTAAATTATCGTATTATTAATCTTGCTGCATTTATCATTTTGACGATAAGCCAAAATAAAAAGATAAGTTGTACATAAAAATAAATTAACCTTTTAATAGTACTAGGTATATCCGTTTTTCCCACTCCGCATTCTATGAAAATAAATAAATAAATAAATAAATAAATAAATAAATAAAATACAATAGCTAAGATCGTCCATTGTTAGATGAGTTCATAATTATATGTAAATACACTATATGGTCAAAGATGACCGGCCCCTTACGATTTTAGACATTTTGTTAAATATCTGGAAAAATACAGAAGAAATTATTCTGAAACTTTAAGTGTAAACATAATAATACAAGTCATACATTTTCGCGAAGATTTTTTCCCGAAACTCCATGGGCGACCGTGAACGAATTGAAAAAGAACGAATATCTTTAGGATAACCCTGTTAAAACGAATGTAGCAAAAGCGTTTAAACTATAGATTATGATTAAATGGCTTATTGTAGTAAATTGTGTTCATTTTTATGCAGAACCCATGTATACTGGTAGAAAAATTAAGGTTTTTATAAAAACAGTCCCAAAATTTCCCATATTTTTGCTTCTAATTTACAGAGTTCTTAATATAAAATAATGTTCTTTTCTGAAAATATGACCAATAACATTCTACACAATACCCTTTAATCAAAATTTAAAAAATATAAAAATTGTATGAAAAGTGAGCAGCTTTACTAAATAATTTTTCATTGCGCATGCGTAAATGCTATCAGAATTTCATTTGCATATTGTGTTAGCTAAGTGTATAAAGCAACTTCTGTAAAAGTCTCAAAAACATTAGCTTGAAAATTCTGAAAGTATTCGTCTACGGAATGAGCTCAAAATCCGTTATTTCCAAAATGAAGCAAAAAGATGAGTTACTGTATCCATTTATCCATTGATTAGTGTCAATATCGAATACACAATATAGCACCTACTACTTTATTTGGATACAACCTCTCATTTATTTTTGCTATATTTTGAGAATAACGAATTTTTACCTTATTCTACAGGCGAACACTTTCAGAATTTTCAAGCTATGCTTTTGAGACTTTTTTAAAAGTTGCTCTATACATTAGCTAACACAATATGTAAATGAAATTTTGTTAGCATTGACGCATGTGCAGTGAAAAATTATTTAGTAAACCTGTTCACTTTCCATTCAAATTACAGTCGAGCCTCTATATAACGAAATCCACCGTTCCAGTAAAAAATTCGTTATATAGAGAAATTCGATGTATAGAGTATGATGTTAAAAATAGTATTTAATGTGTAAATTTTGAACAAATATTATTTTTGATCTTTTTAATTAAGAATTTGAAATGTTTAAAAGCAGGCCCGTAGCCAGGATTTTCTTTCGGGAGGGGCTCAATTTAGGAATATTTTCTATTCTTACAAAAGTAATTTTAATAATATTTAGTAAAAAATTTAAAAATAATCTGGATGTCTGTTTTACATAGGATACTTGTTAACTCTGTCAAATATTGTTATTTCATATTTAATTTTTTCAATTTCTGTTGCAATTTTTAATTTTTAAGAGCACTTCCAGCTTCCAAACAAATTTGAAAACCGGAGTGTTTTTAGAAAAAAATTTCTGCGAAACTTAAAAAGCACAAACTAACAATGTTTGAGATGAGTCTTAAGTAGGGGAGAGGGGGCCACATTTGAACTGACGGCACCTTTGAACACTAAATATTTTCCTTTAAATAAATTATTTTCTAAAAATGTGTATGGCAATACATTACTATTGCTTCAGTGCAATAAGTATACAAAGCTCATCCATTTTGTATGCATAGTACTGTCTAAGCAAGATATATATTTTTCTCCCTCTTGAATCTAAACTTAAGAAAATAACGTCATAAGATTTTTGTTCAAAATTTTGATTTATTGATCAACACTTAAATAAAGATGTAATCGTTAGTTTGTAAGTTTTGTTTTATTCAAATTCATCAGCCGAATTGAGTAAACTGTTGTAATGTTGAACTCCATGTGATGGGGAACCATTGAACATCTAAAACTGTGAAGTAAAGAGTCGTTGATGTACCTAAATGTTACTATTTTTGGAATTTTTTCTGTGTGAAAAGAGGTTAATTAAGAATATCGAAGAACATGAACTTATACTTTTGACAATCCTTCTTTACTGCAAACATGTATTACAATCTCTGGATGTATCAGCGATTGGAAGTTTCAAACCTAAATTGATGATGGCATTCATTTATTTGATGAACATTTGATTTCACAATAATTATTAATGGTTTAGTAGGTTTGTCTAAGAAAGCCTATACTCTTTCATTTACTCTTTCCCAAACTACGGAATTACTAGTACTTTCGTACTAGATAAAGTATATTGGAGTACAAGGATATTTTTAAAAAGTTTTCTCAAACAAACATAACTGGAGAGACATTCTGTGTTGTTTCAATAATGATTTTTGACATCAACATTGATGGATTTGAGTTTGGTTAAATAATAGAAAAATTATTAGTTTCAATAAAATATAGTTATTAAATTTTATCCGTATTACTTTATATTCCTGAAACATATGCAGTGTTTTATGAAAGCTCTCAATATTTTCATATTTTACTCATTTATTCAAAAGTGCCCCTTACTTGTTCAAAAATACCCCTACAAGGGACAGGTTTAAACAGAAATCTTTCAGCTTTTTAAATCCTCACAATTTTTTAAATTTATATGGAAAACTTTTAATTTATAGTTTATATGATGAAGAAATGCACTGTTTTTATTATGTAATATTTAAAAACGCAAAAAATATAATTCAAATAAGAAATGTACTGATTTTTTAAAAAAAATTGTTCAAATGTGCTCCCCTCTCCCCTATCCCATGAAGAAAAACGTTGTAAAATATTGAAATGCAAACAAATAATATGTATTGATTTAAAACACAGGATTAATGTTAACGTGCGAGAATCTGACATTACGAGTGTGAGGTCTTGAAACTATTCATCCATAAATGAAATAAATTACATGCATTATTATTTTTTTTAATTAATTGCTACAGCCATATATGATCATAAAATTTATGTTTGTATTTCACATTCTCTGAGTATAAAAATTAAAAATGACAAGCGTGATAAAATAAATGTACTCTAACAGTGTTGAATTCAGGCATTTTTCTCCGGGAGGGATTTTTGGGACTTCGGGGGAGGAGACATTATAGCGTTCCGGGGGGGGGGGGGGGTTGTACTTTTTGACAATTGAAAACACAAAATCACAAATTTTCTGGGATGGGACATCTTATTTCTCCGGGGGAGGGGGAATGTCCCCCGTCTCGGCCGAACTCCTGAATTCAACACTGTTTACTAGTACAACAGAAGCAATCATCATAATTTCTTCTTAGCCATGACGCTGATTGACTTATCAAGAATTTCCCAAAGAATGGAAATCATGGAAAAACTACTCAGTCTGTCATCGACCATAACGCTTCAAGTCAGATTTAATTATTTTCTTTGTCGAAAAATATATTTCAGCACTGACTTTTGATACTCGGCTTTCCACCAAAACTATCAGTAAGTGTTTGATTTTATAGTAATACGTCACATTACAGTACTAAAACTTTTAAAACTCTGTGTTGGCGTCAACATTAGCAATTTGCTTGCACCCTAATTCACATTCAGCTTTCACTTGCTACATTGAAACTTTATCCTGAAAATATTGCATCGGATTCTCTAATTTGCTTGCTTTTTCAAGTGAAGCACATCCTGGAAGATATAACTGGGAATCTCTTAGAATGTCTTTATTCGAAATGAATCGATAATTTAAATTTTGAATAAGACTTTCTACATGGGGAAATAAGACTGTGATATTGTAATACCTGTCAGTGGATGTAATTTGAGGGTTTGTACCTGTTGCCTGTCTAAATGTCAGTCTTGGGCTCTTTATTTTAGTTTGGAAGATGTCTTCCCGAAGTTTTGATGTACAATAAAATCTCACAAAAGATTTCTACTTCATTTTTCTGCATATTTATATAAAACAATTAGGCATCTTTTAGCATGGGTTACAGTCAATATTATATCACGAGTTTTTTTTTTTTTTTTTTTTTTTTTTTGAAGAACTGACTATGATTGTCAGACAGAAAACCTTCTGACAAACAAACAAGCTTATGAGAAAATTATTCTTCTCCCTGACTGCCAAAAAAACTCCAGTTGTTGAAGAAAACTTCCATGTGTTTTTTGAAATATTTTCTGAGCTAATACAAATGTATTTAAGTAGCTCAACAAAAATCAACATTATTTCATACCTCTCGATAAAATTTGTAGCACAAATTCGGAAAAGCTACATTCTTTTGTTTTCTAGGATATATGATGCAATTCCTTCTTGAAGCGCTAAATTTGCCTTCAGGTGATTTAAAAAAACTTTTGTCGCTGCTTTAACAAGTCCATGCATGATACTTTCGAATGAATGAAATCAGCATGTTGTTGGACAAGGCAAGATTTAACCAATGGCTTTCACAGAGGACATATCTAATTTTTAGATATTCTGAAGAATTCTAGAATGAACTCCACTAACATGACCAAACTTCTTGGCTAATTTGTCATACGCCTAAGCGACACATTTATATATGCCAAGATATAGTTCATCGCAATGTTGTAAAATTACTTTTCTTGAATTTTTGAGACATTTATTGGAATAACACGTGAAAAAATATTCCGAATTATTGGGTTTTGTGAATTTTTCAATAGTTCACATATCTAACACAAATGGCAAGCTGTTCTGCGCTTGAAATGTCCATAGTTTCAACAGCAATTAAGCTAAAACATATCGCAATATATATTTTGATAATTAATACTTCACTAACTGAATCCCAGAATATTTGATTTCATTCTGAGTTTCTAGGGTGAAATACATAGCATTTCTAAGGATATTTATAATATCTCGTTTCAATTCATTCGCTTCAGACTTTGCTCAAAACTTAAAAGAATTCTTAACTAGTCTTTTTTATACCAATTTCTCTAAAGTTAGAGGATCATCATCGTGGTCAGTGGCTATTTTATTCTGCATAAAATAAGATTGTGTCAAGTATTAGTCCAAGAGCTGCTCTAATTTCTTCTTTTCCTAGAGCTCTTTGAAAACTCAACAATGAAATTATTCTATTTCTATTTTCCTGAAAAAATCTGAAGTTTGTTTGTTAAAATAACACAAGGTTTTTGATAATCTAATTGTATATGTTTTAAGAAAAACATTTAGCCTTTTTCCAATGACTGAAACATGTAGAAAATAATCTTCCTAATTTTTCGTGATCTTTCTTATGCCGTATGCGTATTATACCTAATTTTTCTTAGTCAAATTAATGATAAGAAATTACAATTGATCGAATTTTACTGCGCATAAAGACAGTAAAAATTACTTTTTAAAAAGAATTTATATTTTTAGTGGTACATACCTATTACAAAAACAATATACAGGGTGTCCCTAAAAAAATGGTATGTACGCTAGGGGGTGATAGAACACATCAAGACGAGTAATAGTAAATAGGAAACCAAGGATTCCAAACGTTTTCGAAAGGAGATAGCCGCCATTAAAGTTTGGGGACCAAAATTTCAAATACACATAAAAAACGGAAAAATTGGTCGATTGATTTGCGGTTTTCACTAAAATTATTCTTTATGTTGGTATTTCCTTGAAAATAAATTATAAAGGTAAATTTAAAAAAATGCCGATAGAGGGCGCTTTAGACTTTGAAGTAATGAAAAACTATTTTTTGCTGTGATTTTTTGCATCTCATTAAATGGTTTCGTAAGCTTAGACTTAAACTTAAATTTTGAGCTCAAAATCTTAATAGTTGGAAGCGGTTAAGGAGCACAAACTTAACTGTGTTCAAAGGGTTTAAATTTCAAATGATTATAAAAAACGGAAAAATTGGTCGATTGATTTGCGGTTTTCACTAAAATTATTCTTTATGTCGGTATTTTATAGAAAATGAATTATAAAGATAAATTTCAAAAAATACCGATAGAGGGCGCTTTAGACTTTGGATTAACGAAATCCATCCTAATACTGTTTTTTGCCGTTATTTTTTGCATCTCATTAAATGGTTTCGTAGGCTTAGATTTAAACTTAAATTTTGAGCTCAAAATCTGAATAGTTGGGAGTGGTTAAGTAGCACAAACTGAACTGTGTTCAGAGGGTTTAAATTTCAAATGAAACGGAAAACTATAAAAAACGGTATAATTAGTCGATTCGTTTGCGGTTTTTGCTAAAACTACTCTTTAAATCAGTGTTTTCTTGAAAATAAATTTTAAAGATAAATTTCGCAAAATGCCGATAGAGGGCGCCTTAGACATTGGAGTTGAGTAGAACTATTTTTAACCGTTATTTTTTTTAATCTCATTAAATGCTTTCAAATGCTTAGATTTAAATTTTGAGATCAAATTCTGAGTCGTTGCGAGTGTTTAAGTAGCGCAAAAGTGAACTGTGTTCGAGGGGAGGGGGGTTAAATTTCAACTCCTTAACACACTTCAGTTTGCGCTTCTTAACTCCTCCCAATGATTCAGAATTTGAGTTCAAAATTTAAGTTTAAATCTAAGATTTCGAAAATATTTAACAAGTTTTGGAAAGCATTTAATTAGATACAAAAAATAACGGTTAAAATTTGTTGTTGGTTACTCTGAAGTTTAAGATGCCCTATAACGGAATTTTTTTAAATTTATCTTTAAAATTCATTTTCAAGAAGATACTGACTTATAGAATAGTTTTATTTTAAACCGCAAACGAATTGACCAATTTTTCCGTTTTTTATTATCATTTGAAATTTGAATCCTCTGAACACGGTTCAGTTTGTGCTACTTAACCACTCCCAACTATCCAGATTTTGCGCTCAAAATTTAAGTTTAAGTCTAAGCTTACGAAAACATTTAATCAGATGCAAAAAATAACGGCAAAAAATAGTTTTTCATTAGGTCAAAGTCTAAAGCTCCAAAGTTTAAAGCGCCCTCTATCGGCATTTTTTGAAATTTATCTTTATAATTCATTTTCAATAAAACACCGACATAAAAAATAGTTTTAGTGAAAACCGCAAATCAATCGACCAATTTTTCCGTTTTTTATAATCATTTGAAATTTAAACCCTCTGAACACAGTTAAGTTTGTGCAAATTTATCTTTATAATTTATTTTCAAGAAAATACCAACATAAAGAATAATTTTAGTGAAAACCGCAAATCAATCGACCAATTTTTCCGTTTTTTATGTGTATTTGAAATTTTGGACCCCAAACTTTAATGGCGGCTATCTCCTTTGGAAAACGTTTGGGACCCTTGGTTTCCTATTTACTATTACTCGTCTTGGTGTGTTCTATCACCCCCTAGCGTATATACCATTTGTTTAGGGACACCCTGTATATCCAAATAACCGATGTAATGAAGGATTACCGAACTGTAATTCAATAAATGGATATTTTTACAGCTAAAAATGCAATTGATTGTAATGTAATAGAAGATAAAAACAAACAAAACTTATTTTTTTTTTATCATACAGGTAATTTTGTATTTTCAAAGTTTCGGGAGGGGCTTCAGCCCCCTTAGCCCCCTCCCTGGCTACGTGCCTGTTTAAAAGTATATATTAACCTAACATTTTATTTCTTACTTATTTAAGAAGTTTCAAAAAAGAGAAAAGACATTTATTTGAAAGCTTAATGAAAATCAAATGAGGAAGACTTACATAAATTTCAGAGGAAGAAATCTGTAATTTTTTGTTGTTTTGATTTTAAAATTACAGTTATTACGCTCTCAAAAAAAATTCTCAAATTTTAGCAAGGAATGAAAAATTGTAGTTGATATTTTCCTCCATTTGAAGGTCTCTCTTATGTGCTCTCATTGATTCCTCTCTTATATGTGTAACAATTCAATTGACTGTGTTTTGAGAAGGATGTTGAAAGGTGTGTGGGAGGTGGGATGAACTTGTTAAATTTAAAGAATAAGGAGATAAGTAATATTTATAAAAAAAAAAACCTCTCCACTGAACGATAAATCAAAAATAAGTGATGGAAAATTGATTCCATATGATTTCGAAGCTTTTTTAAAACTGAATAAATTAAGATCAATTTATGAAAAAATTCGTTATATGGAGATAGATATTTCGCTATATAGAGTCTGTTTTTAATGTAATCATGCGAAAAGGGGACCGTTCTTACTAAAAATTCGTTATATAGGGAAATTCGATGTATGGAGTTTCGTTATATAGAGGTTCGACTGTATATTATTTTTTAATTTTGATTATCGGATATTGTGTACAATGTTATTTGTCATATTTTCAGAAAATAACATTTATATTAAGAACTCTGTAAATTATAAGCAAAAAACTTGGAAAATTTTCGGACTGTTATTGTAAAAACCGTAATTTCTCTACGAGTATACATGCTATCAGTATAAAAATAAACACAGTTTAGTACAATAAGTCGTTTAATCATAATCTACAATTTGAACGCTTTTGCTACATTAGTTTCGTTAGGGTTATTCAAAAGATATTTGTCCTCTTTCAATTTGTTGATGGCTTCCCATGGAGTTTCGGGAAAAAATCTTCAAGGAAATGTATGTCCTATACTATTATGTTTACATTTAAAGTTTCAGAATAATTTCTTCTGTATTTTTCCAAATATTTAACAAAATGTCTAAGTTCGCAAGTCGCCGGTCACCTTTGGCCATACAGTGTATGTAGCACCTATAGTCATCATTCAGTCCATCTGTCTGTCCGTCCGTCCATGGAGCAAAAGCTACCCAACCGAATCGTTTTAAATTTAAAATATATAATTCTTGCATAATTTTGTCTAGTCATTACACATTTTATGGAAATTGGATGAATAGTTTAATTGTAGGGGCAAGCAAAAATATTCCGTTACATTACGGTCAGTGAAAAAAAAAAAATAGTTTCAATTGAATTTTTATGATGTTATACTCATTCGAACATAATAAAATAGCTATGCATCTACGAAGAATGTACTACTATATGCATTATGCACAATTTGTTATGCAAAGAATATTTTTTATTCATTTACAGGGCCACATAAAAGCATTCTATTACATAATGGTACAGGTAAAAGCGTTGTTTGGGGAGCGTTTTAATCATAATAAACTATTTCATATTTTATGAAATTGATATATATGTTTCTGAAGTTTACTACAAGTTACTTTCTGTATAATAGAAAGCAGATAGCATATACAGGGACGCAAAATTTCGGCTACTACACAGTATCGGAAGAACTGTATATCCATGATTATCGCCATTGATCTGAATATTTTTAAAACTTCGTTATAGTAAGAACGCACCTCATTTCTTACGTTTAACGTGCAATTTCCGACTTTTTACTCTTGTGATCACCAGAGAAAATTTTCATAAATACTTGCAATACGTTTATTACAACATGTATATAGGATAAATTTGATGCAACCACTTAAAATCAAATGTTCTACTCACACAAACCATGTGCAAATAGTAATAATAATAATAATAATAATAATAATAATAATAATAATAATAATGATGATAATAATAATAATAATAATAAAAAGCATTGAAAAAGTGAACAAATATCATGCTCTGCTTATTCCACGTTATGTTTCTACAACATTATTAAAATTAAAAACAAATTTGCTTTCTATTAATTAAAACCCCGCCATTTAACTATAATTAATAGTAGATATACTTTAACATATCAAAACTACTTAAATGCATGTTTATAAATACAAATGTTTAAAATTTGGTATCTAAGGGCAAAAGTTCAGATGGATGTATAAGAAAAATAGTGTGCTCTTATTTCGAATTAAAAACACATTTCTATATTTTATCTACTTTTTTAAAATTTAAAACATTATATTTAATTGCATGTAATAACAAATGTAATTTAATCACAATTGAAAAATAAAAAAAAAAATCAAATCAAATCACCAGTCTAAAATTAAACATAATTCAATATTAAATAACTGAATTAGAATAACTGTAAATCTATTATGAAAAACAGTAAAAGGGATGTAAGAACAGGGCCGTAGCTAGAAGTGATCAATAGGGGGGGCTCAAAAGATCGTAGGGGGGGGGCTCATAATATCGATAAGGGTGCAATATGTTTCCAATTTTCGTAATGTTATCATATTTCCCCAAATGTACATTCAGCTTGGAGTAAGCTACGCCGCTTATTTTTGGTTGAATCTTAATTGCCAACCAGCTAATTTATTTGAAGTCAAACAAACGTATCTAGACCAGAAGTTTTAATTAATGAATGAAAAGACGGGAGGAAGCTAAATTTTTTTTTATAAGAGTATTTTTATCGTTCAAAGTATGTATATATGATTTAAGAAAAAGAAATAAAAGAAACTCTTAATTTGCCATGGCAGCTATGCTGAATGGTAAAATTGCAGCCCAAGTTCTGTGGTATGTACTGTTGCAATATTTCAGTTATTATCTATGTATCACGTTTGTACATGCATATTTATAACTGAACGTGTATGAATGTTTGAAACAATATTTTTCAAAAGAATGGGCGTCAAAATAAGTGATCTATTGAATGATTCCGCCCATATTGATTTCCGAGATCGATAACACAGGCCTTTTTGTTTAAAAAAATACTTTCTCTTCTTGCACTGTCAAACTTTTATAGAAATCTGTACAGAGTCGTATTTTATTCTCTGAATTTACAGAGGGATGAAGTTAGATTTCCTGTCATTGAACACACGAGAATCCTGGAAACTACTAAGGCGTTGAACAAACTGTACGCCTTATTTATTTGACGCGGAAGGGTATTGCTGGAGGTGGACTAAAAGCTGATGTCTGTAATATTGTCATTAGCAAAACCGTGAAGCCATGGTTAACAATCGAATCTACTAAAAAATGGTGCTCGAAAGACATGGGTAATCAACCGTGTGGCATACCATTTAAAAGAATAAATTGTATAGACAGGTGCGTCTTGATTTTCGCATCGGTTGAAGCGCGAACATAAAAAGAAAGTGTCAAAAATTTAGGAATGTAGTTTAAAATATTTTCTCTTATTACCGTAAATGACCAGGATTGATAAGATTAAGATGGTAGCTTATTTTGAATGCTTAACACTAAAGTTCCTTCTGAAAGCATTTCATTACCTTATATCTTAAATGTAGGCCATTTATTAGATGCGTTCTTAATCTCTCTATTCTAAAAAAAAAAAAAAAAAAAAAAAAAAAAAAAAAAAAAAAAAAAAAAAGATAACACTAATTTACAGCACATCTGTTGCCGAAAAAATTTTAGCTGTTGCTGACTACATATGATATGCTATTTTCAAAAATATAATTAGAATATTTTAATCAGTTCTAGTTTCTGAGTTTCAGCTATGTAGGTATTAAACAGAAAAAAAAAGTATTTACCAAAAAAAAAAACTTTACTAAAATAATAATATTAATAATAATAATAATAATAATAATAATAATAATAATAATAATAATAATAATAATCAATCACTGAGCTCTAAAAAACTTCGTTTTAAAGCTCTTCTCCGATGTGTAGACTTTAGAAAATGACGTATCAGAGACCAACAATAGTCAGACATCATATTCGTATGCCAGAAACCCTGATAGAACTCTTCCATGACGCGTAAGTCCTGATGCATACGCTTTCCCTGCTTTTCGCTCATATCTCCTAAATTTTCCGGAAATCTGTCCAGGTGTCTACTGAGGAAGTGGAGTTTTATACTCATATTGCACACCATATTTTTTAATTGTAGCAGAAAGTCTTCTACAAGTTTAATATAATTTTCAGATTTTTTATTTCCGAAAAACTTGTTTTACTATCTGAAGAAAGCATATTTTTTTCTTTTAGTCTTGATGCTAACAATTCTGAAGCTTGTTTAGAAAGATTTAAATCTCTTACAAGATCATCTAACTCATTTTGGGAAAAGCATGGCTCATTTGACATACCTTCAAAATCCTCAAATTTTGTGATCAGCTTGGTCCTTCAATATCTTGTTCTAATGGTTCAGTTATATTTTTAGACTCCGAAGAGTCAGGTAAACGCTGCGCTGGACGTTGAACCCAACTAGTACTTGGGTACTGTCATTTAGCTCGACTTTTAATGTTTAAAACTTTTACGTTCACGCTACAAAAATAATAGTCTTCAAGATGGTTTCGTGGCTCTCGCCGAATAGTCGGTGTTCCAAATCTAAAGGCACTTCTTTTACCTCTTTTCCATAATCTTAAATATTCCATACATGATTTACAAACACAATTGGGAGACCAAGACTTCTCATTTTTATCCAAGAGCATTCCAAAATACTCAAAATAGGTATTTTTCAACAACGCTGATATAGCTTTTCTACAATTGTTAAACACATATTCGCCGCATATATAGCAAAAATAATCTGGATTGTTGAAACAACGTCTCCTTGAACTACTCATGACGCAAAAACTTGAGAAATTAATCTTAACACAGTAAAATACGCCTGTTAACGATTAATATATATGCTTAAATGATAAAAATCAAAAACAAAGTAACTCGGGCTGCTCAAAAGAAATTTCGGTTAGATTTGACAAAAACAAGTCATAATAAAACATTATCAACCACAAAATTCGCGGCTACAGACAAAAAGTTTAATTTTGTAAACTAGTGTAATTAACGCTGTCACCGTCGCTGAAAATGAATTTTTTGTGACCTAGGGTATTTCTTCGTTAATATTAAGAACACTACTGCACACAAAAATATTAAAAGTGATAGCATTATAGGGAAATATTTGAGAAACACGCTGATGCATGCAATTTTCATATTCAAGAATTATTTTAAGAGATACTTAATGCTTAAGTTGATAAAAATCGTTTAATTAAAACAGTTTTACAGGAGCAAAAACTATGCATAGGAATTAAAAAAAAAAAAAAAAAAAAAAAAAAAAAAAAAAAAAAAAGATCATTATATACATTTGTAGTTCCCGTGCAGACTGGGATTTATTTATTTTTTTAATTTAACTCATTTCTCGAGGATTTATATCCATTTTAAGTACAAATTTTTAGCATTTTGAGAGACATTTTTTAGATATTTCAGAAAGGTTATTATTTTAAACTGTTGCCAAATGATCAAAGAATATTTTCTTCAAATTAAAGAAAATATTTACTCGCGATTACCACAAACAGAAAAAAAAAAAAAACTTTCAAATGAGCATTTAAAAATTACGAATTCAAATCGGTAAATATTGAAAATCACATCATAAAACTGTATTTACATGTGAATATTAAACGAAAAAGAAAATATTAAAAGAATCAATTCACTAGAATGCGTGAATTGCCGTAAATGGAAAAAAAAATATTTCCTTTTTAGCAATAAAAATATTTTCACATGAATATCAATAAAAAAGAAAGAAATTTTTTATATAATAAACAAATAAATTAATATGCGTTAAAAGCAGCAAATAAAAGAAATTACGTCATATTTAAAATGACCAAGTAATATCGCGGAGCAATTAAAATGAAAAAAAAATAGATGAAACATTTACTTCATATTTTGATATGATTATAAATAATATAAAATTGTACAATGTAAATTTGGTGGCGTGTTAGTTTTTTTTTTCTTTTAGTGTTACCCTGATGCTTTATTTTCTATTTTTATTTTTTACTTTTATTATTATTATTATTATTATTATTATTATTATTATTATTATTATTATTATTATTACTTTTTTTTGTTTAATATATTTTCTTGCTATTGTTCCACAGTATATTGGAATATTTTGGTGAAAGTGTTTCGACACATAATAATTTCCATCATTTTTGAAACTCGTAAGCAGTTATAAGTTTGATATGACACTTAAAAAAAAAGGTTTTGATTTTTCCTGCCTTTTTTGTTGAAATTTTTCCAAGCACCAATGCTGTGAAATCGAGTACAAGCAATAACTTAAGTAAAAATCAAATTCTTTCTTCAACGGGCACCATTCGGCAAACAGTAAAGCGATTTTCCTTAAACTAGAAAAAAAATTACAACACTCTTATTATGTAGCAGTTTTTACATTTAACAGCAACTGTGTCGGCAACCGAAGAGGTTTTGTTTTAATATACATATTTTTTTTTCTCCCAATTTTCTTTCGTTAATTTTGTTTTCTTTTTTACTTTTTTCTATCTTTACACGAAGAAAGCACTGGATTCGTGAACATTTTCGAAGGATTTATACGTTTTAGAGGTCAGAGAACACGAAAAACGTGTTTTTAACAAATGTCTGTCTGTGAGTCAATCAGTCTGTCTGTCTGTCAGTCAGTCAGTCTGTCTGTATATGACATAAATTTTGTGGGTGCTCTGTTTCAAGAACTAATGCACAGAATTTCACACAACTTTAGATTTAGTTTCACTTTGATATAAAGTGAATCTGATTAGCTTTTGGTGTATATCTACCTACAGATGGCGTTGCTATGCTGCCTTTTTCAGGATTTCCACAATGCCTATACCTCAAGAACTAATCGACGGATTTACATAAAATTTTAGATTCTGTTATTTCTTAATATCATACTGTTCTGATAACGTTTTGGTGGTAATCGCCCTAAAGGTGGCGCTGCTATGCTGCATTATTATTGATTATTGCAATAGCTCTAAATCTCAGGAACTAATGCACGAATTTTCATCAAACTTCAGATTCAGTTAGTCCCTGATATAAATAAGTATTCTTTAGTTTTTGGAGTAAATTGCTCAGCAAGTGGCGCTGCTATGCCGCATTATTCATGATTATCGCAATAGCTCTATCTCAGGAAATAATACATGATTTTTTCTCAAACTTCAAATTCAGTTAGTCCCTGATATAAATTAGTATTTATTAGTTTTAGAGAAAATCGCTCAACAGGTGGTGCTTTTATCCAGTTTTTTTACGATTTCTGCGATGATTCTAACTCAAATACTATTATACGGATTTGCATCAAATTACAGATTCAGTTAGAACGTGAAATAAGTTGTTGCATATTAGATCTTGGCGTAAATTACCTAACCAGTGACACAGCTATGTTTCCTTTTTCTGGAAGTATTAACGTGTATGAGATAGAAGAAAATTTTGGGATTGCCACAACCGACTAGATTTGTTTATATATATATATATATATATACACACACACACATCACATATATAAGTAAGACCATTAATAGTAAACAATATTAACCATTTGAAATTAACCATTGAATTTAATCACTTATAGCACATTGAATATGGAAGGAAAAATAACAATATGAATACAAATGGAATTTGTAGAACCAAAGCAGAATCTTCAGGTCCCAAATACTTTGGAACTACAAATGGAGTGTGTGGTTTCATCTTCGTATTTGTCATGAAAAAGCAAAACAATACGAATTTGGGATTACCAACACACATAAAATCAAAATTAATTAAAGAAAAACAAAGTAATCTATAGTGGATATGGAGAAAATAAAACAGTTATGAGCTATAAAGTAGAATGAATCCCAAATGCACTACCTTAACCCTGATATCGCACGTGGTAAATTAAAACATGAAGTATTCATATATCATATGACAGAAAAATGGAAATAATAAAATAATAAAAACAAAAAACGACTTATTGTACACATCATAATATTAAATTAATTAAAAGCAAAATAATGTAATATCAGAAAAATTAAACCATACACCATAGTTTATCCTATTATTGTTTAAATCAATAACATTATTTTGACTATGCTAGGTTGAACTCAATATCTTAATTAAGGAAGATTAAAGATTAAAAAATAGCTTATTAAGAAATGTACCCTATACATTTAGTATTGATATAGTACACTCATTTATTAAAAGTGAAGTGCAATTTAATAATGTAAATGATTAAAATCATTAATATTATAGATATAACTAAACTATAATCCATACATTGGTGTTATTTAAACTCCATAGAAATTTTGTACCAAATTAACAAATAAATTTCCCACTCTCATTTTTTTTTTTTTTTTTTTTTTTTTTTTTTTTTTTAACCAAATTAACAAATGAAATTCCTACTCTCAATTTTTTAAAAATATATTAAAGTAACCTTTGCGTATTATCCAGACAACACCACCCTCCACCGTATTTTAACATCCACCCACGCAACCAACCTATTATATACATTTTTTTACATATTTTTTACATTTTTAATTTTTTTTTCTTATTTTTATGTTTTAATAATTTTTTATATTTTTTTACGCAAAGTGTTAATTAATTATTAGATCATGTACTTACTAATTGTATATTAAAGAATATATGAATTTGTTAGGAAAACCATTAATTGTAGCATCATAAACAAGCTTTTTAATATAAGTATTAATTAAATGAGAAAAAACATAAACATTTTATTCTATATAAATGATTAAGGATTATATTACGATATACAAGATTATGAAGACAGGATTTAAAATTAGTAAATGTATTAATTTTAAAATTAAAATCTTTCCTTTTGTGATATATATCAGTTATTAATTTGTTTTCTTTTAATATAATTTTAAGATCTAAAAAGTGAATGGTATTATTAAAAAGCAGGTTTTTTGTAATTTCTAGATTCGGTGGATAATCAAAGGGTAATTGAGATATACTGATATTATCAGTATCAATTAAAATTATATCATCTATATATCGATATAAATGTATTTTATTATTAAAATATTTACGTTCATAATGGTACAAGTATAAGTCTGATAATATACTAGATGTACTACCACCTTGTGGTATACCAACTTTTTGAATATACATAATATTATCTTGCATGATAAATTTATTATAGATAATGAAATTAGTTAAAGTAAGAAAATAATCAGTATCAATGTGATAGATTCAAATCATGTTGATCTTTTTTTAAAAAAAAATCGTTTATGATATTATGTAAATCTAATAAATCGATATTATTAAAAAGGTCTTTGAAGTCATAAGTAGTTATATTTTTTATACATTTAAGATTTTTCATAATATTGACCAGTTCATAACTATTCTTTATACAATGTGTATTATCACTGGTTTTAGTAATTTTATATATTTGATTAAGAATTGTTAATAGAAGTTTGTTAGCAGTATTATTATAAGTATTGCAACCAATTGTAACTGTTCTAAATTTATCAGGATTCTTATGAAATTTGGGTATAAGGAGGATATTTAAAGTTAGTAGAGTTAATGTCTATATAATTTATAAAAGCCTTTAGCTTTACGATTGTTTACAATTATGTTATCATTAGTTTTTTGGAATGTATTATTAGTAGATATACTAGATTTAAGCAGTTGATGATAATAAGATTTACATATAATTGCATAATTATTTGGAGATTTATCAACATAAGTTATGACAAAGTTTTGTTGCAATTTAGAGATTTGCTTGAAAAGATGCTTTGTATTTACATAATCTAGATATGAAATATTATATTTTAAAGACTTAGTTAATTTATCAGTGACTAAAATTTTCCATTGATTGAAATATTAAATAGGTTTGTTATAATATATTGCTATTTTATAAATAAATATATCTTATCATAAGTAAATTGTTTTGTTATGGAATTAATGTTTAACTTGGATGGAATTCGATACTTAGTACCATATATATATGTATATATATATATATGTATATATACATATACATATATATATGTGTGTGTATATATATATATATATATATATATATATATATACATACAGTTGATTTATTATCTGGTGGCTGGCTAACGGAAAAGTGCGTGAAAATTAATTTATACAATTTATACTTAAGTTTAAAAATATTAAATATTGTATTGTTATTGCATACCTATGAACTGAACATATCTGTGAAAAAATACTTATAATTCCAGTATTTCAGGAAGTGAATAGAAATTTATTACAGAATACCATAGTTGTTATTTTCAAGTTAATCTAAACAAAACTTTGTAAAAACAGAATAGTTACATGTTTATGTATTTACAGTAACAGAAAGCATAACTACGCAGAAAAGAATCATAAAAGGCATACAAGAAATTAGAAATGAATATTTTTCATCATATCCGATTCAACGTACTTGCAATAACAAATGAAACATGAATAGCAAAATATTGTTTTTGTACTTTGTTTCACCTTAATAATTGTTTAAAGTCCTATAAACTTTTCTGGTCCGTTGAACAACCATATCAATTGCTGTTGGCTATATATAACATGTGCACGCGTATTCAATAATCATCAATCAGCCGAAGTTCATTCTGGACTAAAAAATTAATCTTATATTGGAATTAAAGCACGCGATGAAAAGATCCAACGAAGTGCAACTAGTGTTAAGCACACCGATTAGTGATAATTCGTAACACGCGACTCTTAAAATAAGGTACATGAAAGGGAAGCCGAGTGTTACACATATGTTACTTGGAGATTTCAAAGTTTATTCCTACATTTCATGAGATTCATGAACAATTTTTAAAGAGAAGGCTGGGAAGAGTTGGTTCAAAGCGTTTTTATTTAAAAAAAATATCAGTACTATTTTATTAAAAAAAATATTATTCCAACTGTGACTTATATTCAACATTATCAATATTTTGTAGGTAACCAAATCTTTTATTAGAAATTTGCTTTTTGCAATTTTCAAAATTCAAGGCTGCACTGCACATACACATACTCACATAAACAGACAAACACTGATCTTTATTATTAGAGAGGTATTATATGATTGTATAATTTTTATCAACCTTTTATAATTGAATATATATTATCATGAACTGTTTAAATTTAATATATTTGATGCACCTTGGGTTAAAAATATTAATTATATGAAAGAGTAAAACAAAACAAAAGAAAAGAAAAGAAAAGAAAAACAAAACAAATGAAAAACTGTCTTGCGGAAGTCCTGGTGTACTGAATACATTATCCGAACTTTTTCATCCAAAAATTTCATCTATAAGACTAAGAAAAAGAAAATTTAGATCTACCATACCTCGCCATTTTGCCTATAGAAGTTCTTTATCTTAATAAAAGCTTCTTAACCTTTATAAAATATTCCAAAAGGTTTTACACTTACTCCATGCCAATTTTACCTTTAATTAGATTAATATATCTATTTTTTAAACAATAGATTTAGTTTTGAATCCCTCCCATCACTTCACATGAAAATAAATAAATAAATAAATAAGTATATTTTGGCTCCTTTTGAAAGATGAAAAAATGCTACACAACATATACCTTCCATGTAAACATATCTAAAATGAAAAATAGGCGAGATTTCGTTTTAGTAGGTTTTACTGTATGATATATATTTGTTCTCAACATGTTTAGGTTAAAAAATCTGCCCCGTCCCCCTGTTGAAAATGCTGGTTATGCTTATGATCAGTATAGCAGAGGCTATGGAAAAATTCTTAAAAACGTATATGGAAAACGTTGCATTACAATTGGATTTTTAAAAAAAATAATCTTTCCGGTACTTTTTCCCATTAATTATTAGTTAGGAGAATTGGACCCTATTTTTATTTTGTTTTATTTATTTTACATTTAAAGAAGGAGTTTCGTAAGGAAGAAGCTTATATATAATTGACTGGAAAAAAGATAAAAAAAAATACATACATAGTGAAGGTACGCCCACTTCTATTACATCTATGCGTCATGTTTTAAAAGAAAATCCAAACACCAAAGAATTCTAGCAAAATTTTAAAGCATTTCTATAGGAATGGTAAACAAAATTGTAAAATTTCAAACTTATCAAAACAATAATAATAATAATAATAAATATATTATATTTATTTACCGCCTAACGTGAAAAAAAAAATTCTGAACGAAAGATTATAAAAATTATTTGGCAGGTGGGAAATGGAAATACGTTGTTACAATTGATGAGGCTTGGCTATATTTATCTGAATTAATAGAAAAATATTGATTTACTATCAACACTCTCACACACACATGTATATATATATACATATAATTAACATTTAAATTTAATTGAATGCACACTCTATGATCTTTTTGCTTATTTTTTATTTGATTCGGAATTTTTCTTTCTAAAGTAAGTAATCATTCTTTTATTATGATCTACACCCTACATAAGTTTTATTTCTGAGCTGTATCAATTATTGGCTTTAGCTGCACACCAATTTCCTTGTATTCATAAATTTCGGAAAAAGTGCAGTGATGTCTGAGAGATACACCTCGATGGTAGATTAAATCAAGCACAATCGGATTTTGAAACCAAAAGAAGATTTTAAAGCTGAAAACTTGAATTTACGCAAAAAAGCCGTTATATAAGTGACACTGAGATGAAAACGTGAAGATATGTTACGGTTGAATGCTTCTGATGTCTCGGTGATACGAGATCAAATTAATTTTACAGCAGTTCTTATGCAGATGAGTTCGAGCGTGCTCCTTCTCGACTATTTCAAATCAGAGCCCGCCCGACACCGAGCAATTTAGTTTCTTCAAAGCCTGACCCAATACCGAAAATACGCAGTAGAAAATTATTAATAAAAATTAAAGTTGTTTTGACATTATTCTTCGCATTTAAAAATATCTTCTGACATAGAAATAAGCATTAATTCTAAATACTCGTTCTAAACAGCATTTCGCGATTTTCATGTGCCTGCAAATTTGTTTGAAATTAGCTAATTGGTTTAATTACGCGAATTTTTATTCATATTTCTAACATGACCTAAAACCAATCGAGTGAAAGGGTATCCAAGCCAGGGTTCGAACTTGGGTCTTTGGTTCAGCACACAAACGCTCTTTTATCAGAGCCACCTGGAATGAAATATCTAATCTGGCACCCTCCAATTTTAAATTATGGTAAAGCTGCAACCGTAGCACAACATAGAATAATTTTCATATACAACAATCCTGTGACAAACATGAGTCCAGATTAATCCAGACCCCCATCAGTGGGTGAGAGGTTCGGCTGTCGGAGCTGGTAGACGGGAGGTGCTGTGTTCAAACTCGAACTCATTTCGCGCCCGTTGGCCTAACCATTCGGGGTTTTCATGGTTTTCTTCAAACCTTGGGAAACCTTGCGCAAATACGGGTTAGGTTCCCTTAGAAAGACCCCTCACGGAGTGTATTTCTCCGAGGGTCTGTATCAAATCGTGCAAATAATCGATCATAAGTAATTACAACACCAAATTAATTCAGCATTGATATTTCATCTTAAATAATTTTTAAACGATGACTTATGTCCGAGAACCAGGAATTTCGGATGTATTACTGACAAGAAGTTTAAGAAAAAGTTATAGATTAGATAACACAAGACGACGATGTTTCTTATTTTAAAATCTATGCATTTTTTTTATCGCTGAACTTAAAAATTACTTTAAATTTTAACCATCATATCAATATTTTTCGTAAATCATAAATTGTCATAGTTAAAAAATATCAAAAATCAGATACAATAAAGTAGTGGAAATGACTGTATTTTTTAACTTTTGGTATTTGATTAGCACTGAATCTTAAAATGACCTTTATTTTTAGGTCATCACGTCAGAATTCTTTTGCAAATCGTAAATGTCAAAGTTAAAATGTAGTGAAAACATGTTATAAAAAATATTATTAACATATATATATATATATATATATATATATATTACATATATATATAAATATAAAGCATACACATGTTTATAAATATTATAAACATATTATAAAAAAGATGTACAACTTTTTTCTATTAAATTCAATAATTTATTCTTTTTTTTTCTTTTATTAGTATTTTTTAACTTTTGGTATTTGATTAGCACTGAATCTTAAAATGACCTTTATTTTTACGTCATCACGTCAGAATTCTTTTGCAAATCGTAAATGTCAAAGTTAAAATGTAGTGAAAACATGTTATAAAAAATATTATTAACATATATATAAATATTACACACATATATATAAATATAAAGCATACACATGTTTATAAATATTATAAACATATTATAAAAAAGATGTACAACTTTTTTCTATTAAATCCAATAATTTATTCATTTTTTTTCCTTTTATTAGTATTTTTAGGGCTAAACTGTATATCTATGACAAATGATTTAGGAATTAGCCATTGGCCACCGCTGAGAGTGGACACCCTGCATTATAATGCACACCAACACTGTATCTTAAAAAAAAAAAAAAAAAAAAAAAAAGTTGTTATACAGTGTTATCTCTCGTTTTGCTGATTTTCTTACCGATGTAAATGACAAATGGAAGTTAATGAATTAGTTTCTTGAACTCACAAAAGCCAACCGAACGACTTAGGCGAAGGCAAAGACATTAATTTACCTAAGAAGTGTAATTTATGTTAATGCCAGTCAAAGAAATCTTGAATAACCGGGTCGTCGTGCATCTTCTCTAATCTTGGAAATCAATTGTAATTATTTTAACGAAATAAAATTTGACATATTCAACTGCTTTGACCCACAGAGACTTCTATTGATGATTTGGTCTGTCAAATGCTTTTCATTTTAGACTGCGGGATAATAAACAGGAAGTTCAGCTTCTAAGGCATTTTTCAACGTGCACATTTTTTTTCATATTACTAAAGAAATGAATATAATTATAGATTCTTGATCTTTTCGATAATATGATGAAAATCTTAATAAATTCTTAAAATACAATGAATAGCCTTAACTAATGACATTTTAAAAATTTGTTAAGGTTTTTGTTATTCATTATCCTGAATTTCATAACAGGCAGCTTCTTTGTCAGTATTTTCTGAGTAACTCATTCTTTTTTAAAAATAGGCTTTTCTGATATCTATGAAACTAAAAACATGTTTATTTATGCCGAGTGAGCATTTACTACAAGCTCGCAATGTCTTTTGAATTACCTTTTTTTTTTTTTTTTTTTTTTTTTTTTTTTAAAGGTTTTCCATTATGTAATATTATTTATCTTACTTTAATAAAAGAAATCTTTAGTTCAATTTTTTTTCGTTGATATAACTTTTTGTATTTATTTTTACGTGCGATTTTACGCCTTTAAAAATATACAGGGTAACAAATGCTTTTAATTTAAAAAGTCGCTTAGTTACAAAGCATGTTCACAAACGTAGTTACAAAGTAGTATTCAGTGCCCTGGAACAAGAAAAATGAATGCGCCATCTGTTTACAGAGAAAAGTTTGTCTTAAGGTATATAAATCACATCTGTACTTATTTTTTTTTTTTTATTCTTACTTAATTTATTTACTTAATTTATTATAATTTGATTTAACTCAATTCGCGCTTTTATTTGCCTCATGTGTAATGAGGCTTGCATTGATATACAAGTTTTTATAATCAGTCATAGCACAGTAATATATTTCAGTTATAAATTAAACATAAAAACACTTATTGAAAATGAAAAATGATTCATTACCAAAAGTATTTCTGACAAATTTATTAAGGTGTATACCTACACTCTAAGCACTTAAAAAAAAAGAAAAAAAAATTAAACACATGTGTTTTTAGTTATAACAAGGAATAAAACTATAAATTTATATAAAATTTTTAATGGAATTTTAATTCCATTTTCATATTTAGGACTTAAACAGTTTATTAAACAACGTTTATGACAAACCTTCTATAACAAAATCTATTCACTATATTTAGTGAAAAAACACCGTAAAAACTGGCGATAATTTATAAATAAACTAAAACACTTTGTAAAATCACCATTTTATGATGATTTTACAAAGTGTTTTAATTTATTTTATTCACTATATTTCACTTATTTTTCAACGATATATTTGCAAATCACTTACCTGTGTTATGAAGCAAAAGGTTGGCAAAGCCTCTTAAATTTACTAACATATACCAAATTTTGTATATTTAACAGGATTTTTTCTTAAAAGAAAATGTGTATTTTTCAATAAAATGGACTTTTATTTTAATTTATACGAATTCACATGTTATATTTTGCCTCATAATATACATATAGATAAGAAGAACCTTGTCAGAAATTTTTATTTCAGTATCATAAAAACTTTTTAAGAAATGATGCTTCTCCGTAAACGTACACAATTAAAAGCGCCGTTTTCCAGAAAATGCAAATTAAGATTTTGATAGAACACAAAGAATCATGCATAAAGTTTACAACTTTAAATCTATCATATTTCTAGATGCTTATATATTTGAGTATGTTATATATTATACATTTGTGATTAAATATATTCGTTTCTGTGATTCTTTAAACAGTCACTTTCGGTTTATATTTTGGGCTATGACTTTGATTCTTACAATCGCTGAACATAAAGTAAAACGTTTTTTGAATCCAAAATGTTTAAACGTTAATTTAAATTAATAAAAAATAAATATTTTATTACCAATTTTTATACCACAACCCTTTGTAGCTTAGAAACTTTTATTTGAAAAATATTGATTTAAATGTTAGAAAACATAATTTTAAGTATGTGAAAAAAAAAAAAAAAAAAAAAAAAAAAAAGAACGTAAAACTAAAATAATTATTGATTAAAAGGTAATTTTTGCACGTCTAGAATACACAGAAACTGGCACACTTATCATAAATATTGTCCATTTTCTAATAAAAAATTTTAAAGTATGCAAAATTACCTTTAAAAAAATGTTCTTTCGGACTTTTCCAGCTTTTTTAATTTGAAAAATATTACTAAATTAATTTTTGCAATATCGACCTGAAGCTTTTTGGAATGATAAAGGAAACTTTGATATGAGAAATCAATTCAATATCATCCTCTGTTGTGCATTGAAGTGATCAGTTTGTATTAACTGGAAATAGGAACAACAAATGAAATCGTGTTTTAAAGCTTACTGTGTAAGTACTGTCCACTTTTGGATATGTTGCAGACAGGGCCGTAGCTAAGGGGGTGCTATGGGCGGATCAGCCTCCCCCCCCTAAAATATTTTGAGCGTTCTTGGAAAAGATTCCAAGGTCATTAAATGAATTTTTGTTCCGAAAATTCAAATAAAAAACTCTGTTCAAAAATCTAATTTAGTTTTGAGACTCTTTCACAGATTTGCATAATTACTAAATTGTATCTAAAATAAGTGTTTCAACACTCTCTCATTCTATTTGTACATATAAAGCTGACATAGTGTTTAACATTGCACCAGTTTTACACTCAACATTTTCAACATCATATACTTTTCTTAGCATAAAATGATGTGATTATAACAGTTTAATAAGAAACATAGTACCTAGAGTGTGAATATGCATTATCATTCTGCATCAGAGAGAGAGAGAGAGAGAGAGAGAATTATGCGCCCCCCTTATTGTTCACTTCTAGCTACGGCCTTGGTTGCAGATCTCTAACACGGGGATACAAAGAATTACAAGGTCTCAGCACTCTTAAAGATTCAAAATTTTCAAAAATTCAAGATCTTCAGATGCTAAATTTCTATTTTTTCTGAGCATTTCAATACAACTTTTTTATTGACATTGCAATTAGAACAAAAGTTATGGCTTTTAGAATTATACTCGCGTAATAGCTGAAAAGCGGCGTTTCCGAACTTTGAAGTCATTTTTTTTCAAGTGACGTTTTCGAGCATAACGCATAAGATATCTCAAAAACGTCTAAATAATTTTCCATGAAATTTTCAAACATATGTTTAATGTTAGTCTGTATAAAATGAACCTAAAATTTCCTTTTTATTGTTTAGAAAAAAAAAAAAATTAGGTGAATTTATTATTGAAAATTTTGTATTAGCTAAATACAACTTTGTATGAAAATATAAAAAAATCCCTGTCGGCTGGGCCTATAGGTGGAGGTAGATTTCGAAGAGTGCTCATTAAAAAAAAATATATATATATATATATGATTAGAGATAAACCCAGTTTAATAACTTCATTTGGCCGTTTATGAAAAATTTTTAATTTCATTTTTCTGCAAAAACTGGTTTTATCAGAATCATCTTAAGAAAAATTCAGCTCAAATGCCCATTTTGACAACATATTTTGAAACAAATTCTGAATTTATTTCAAAAAATCGACCAAAACAGTACATTATACAGTTCCTAAATAACAAGAAACTGTCAGTTGAATGCATTTGAGAAAAAAATTAAATTTAAAAATGAGTCAAAAAATAACCGATTTGTTGTTTGAATACGTCCTGAATTCTTTAATCATGATTGCTTCGGAAAATTTTGTGCGAAATACTCACTTTGACAGCATTTTTAAAAATATATTCTATCTTTATCAAAAAAACTGGCCAATGCGTCACAGTATATAGTTCCTAAATAAGAGGATCTGTAAATTGGATGCGTTTGAGAGCGAAAATGGATTTTAAAACGAGTCATAAAAAACGCAATTTGCTATGTGAAAACTTCCTTAAATTTTCAAATCTCGATGACTTCGGGAAATTCTGTTCAAAATACCCTTTTTGGTAGTCTTTTTCGAAATATATTCTGTCTTTATCAAAAAACCGATCAATGCATCACATTATATAGTTTCTAAATAAGAGGATCTGTAAATTGGATGCGTTTGAGAGCAAAAATGGATATTAAAACGAGTCAGAAAAAAAACGCAATTTCTTTTTTGAACTTTAATTTCAGTCCCGATGACTTTGGGAAATTTTGTTCAAAATACCCTTTTTGGTAGCCTTTTTTGAAATGTATTCTGTCTTTATCAGAAAATTGACCAGTGCGTCACTTTATACAGTTTCTAAATAAGAGGATCTACCATTTGGATGCGTTTGAAATCAAAAATGAATTTGAAAATGAGTCAGAATATAAGCAGTTTTGATTTGAGGTTTTTTCTCCAACTCCTATTTTTATTTAATTTCTTTTTGCTATACGAATTGGTCCTATGAAAAACTTGTCAATATAAAAGTTGTAGATATTTTTGAGAAGATGTAAAATAAATTTAATCAGATTTGATATCGTAAAAATTGACGGAGTTATGGATTTTTCTCTTTTTTCACCGCCCTTTTTCTTTTCGTTTTTAATTTTTTTCATGGGTAAAAGTTGATCCTATCAAAAACTTGTAAATGCAAAAGTTTTAGATAATTTTAAGAACATTTACAAAAAATTTAGTTGGACTTGATATCTTGAATATTGACGAAGTTATGATTTTTTCTCTCTCAAAACCCCTGTTTTTTTCGCCCCTTGAGCCCACTTCTAAATTTATCAAAAATCTGTCATGCATAAACTTTTGGCCCATTTTTAAGAAGTAATATAAACTTTAAACCGATTCGATATCTACTTTAATAAAGAAGTTATGGCGTTTTTTCGGTTTTCACAAAAACGCCCCCTATTCCGACCCCCTTGGTCCGATTTTGCCCATTAACGAACTTAGCCGAGATTTTATGCCCTTTGATTTTGTGTACCAGTTTGGTGGAGATTGGTGAAGAATTATAGAAGTTATCGTGTCCATAAAAAAGTGATATATATATATATATATATATATATATAGATAGATAGATAGATAGATAGATATATAAACTGGTGCCATTGCAATAGGTTGTATTTCATACGAAATCTACCTAAAATGCTTTAAATACAAATTTTTTTAGATCCAGGGTAATTATTTCAATTTGAAGAATAATCAAGCACAAAAAAAATGTATATTATAATTGAAAAAATTATTTTTTAATCCAGTGCGTAAGCTGTTATACCAATTTTCTACTCGGCAAAAGTCTGCCAGTTTGTAGCCCACTATAAATACTAATTTTGTATCTTACAATTTTTTATATACATGAAATAAAAGAATACACTAATATCTTTAATCCTAGTGAAAATTATGTCTTAAAATCATGTACATTTTATGATAGGTTGAAAAAAGTTTTTTTTTCTTTTAAATTTCAATTTTAAGATCTTGAAACCCTTAAAGATTATTTTAATAGTCTATAATAATAAAGATAGAAATTTGTGTATGTCTGCTTTCTCCTGGTTTAAATTTTTTAGCCTAATACTAGCCCTTTGCAATTTTTAAATTTTAAGCAATTTTCATGCGATTTTTACTGTTTTCAGACCATTTTTAGACCAATATAGTAAAGTTTGGTATTTTTTTAATGAATTTTATTCGGAATTCCAATAGCGACTTTTGAAGGTTTTGCAAATTTATGCTATTTTAATGCTTTGTGGGGATTTTTAAACACGATTTCGTTAAAGAGGAGACCGATTTCAATCTTTTAGACCAGTATAGCAAATTTTGCCATGTGTGATTTTTGAATTTTTTTTAATTTGTAGGAAAAATCACGTTGTAATCTTTTTTATCTTGGCACAGTATTTTATCTTTTGCGATTTTTTTAAATTTTTGCGCAATTTCAAGCTCCATAGAAATTTTTTTACAACTTTTTTCTGAAATTGGAAAAAAAATCACGGCAAGTTTTGCTGCTGTATTGTTTAAATTCAAATATATCATATTTTTAAAGTAAATTCTTAGATTTTTTTTTCATAGATAGAATTTATTTTACTCTATGTAACAGATTTTGCCGGTTTATCTTCTCTTGTCAAGTTAACTAATCTCTACTACAAATCACCAATGTACAGAACTGATAATTAATTGCTCTCACAGTTATATTTGTGTTCTTCATTCATTACATCAAGAAAAACAGAAAGAAGATCTAGCTCTACAAATTCTGACATAAGTTCATCACGAACAAGATATTTCCTCTAATTACTTTTTATAGTTTCTTGAAGAGGCGGTTTTTAAAAGTTTTTCATTATCAATTACCTAACATAAAACAAGTGGTTAAGTATGACCGCAGATCGTACAGAAGGTTTCATTCGATATTTATTTCAAAATAACTTGCCCTTTAATTAATAAATTGTTGGAAATCTGGACAAAATCTTGTCCCTCTAAATTTGTCTAGTTGTTCAGCAGTGATGGTTCCGATCCGGTTTTTCTTTTTACATTTCGGTAGTAAGGGCACTCTCTTTTTACCTGTAACTGTATGCATATTTTAATTTCTAGTTTATGTACTGAGTAAGTACAGTAGACTCCCTCAAATCCGCAAACCAGAAATCCACAACTCTCTAAAATCCGCACATATTTTATGGATGTAAACAATGAAACTTTCCGTTTGGATATTGAGACAATTTTTTTTGTCTTTTTTTTTCTTTTTAAGTTTTGTATCAATTCCATATATTTTTTAATTTGTAATTTTCTTAATAATATTTTTTATTCATTTTTTTTCCTGAAGGAATAATAATTTTTTTTTGGAAAAAATTCAAGGTATTGCTGATATCACTGGTAATCACAATCTTCTTACCAAATATATTCATGCATTAATTTAAGATTTGTTGGTTATTAACCCTGGCTAAACTTGAAAAAAAAATCCTTTTTTTATGATTTTGATGTGAATTAGTAATGTTTCACATTTAATGTTTAGTAATTTTTAATGTTTTTGATGTAATTATGAGGCTAGTTTTGTTGAATAATTTTGGAAAAATACATTTAATCTTTATAATGAATATTTAATCAAACACTATTGATTATTAACTTGACCTTTGTTACTAGAATTTTAATCATTTAAAAAATTATCTAATTTTTTTATTATTTTAGTTTATTACTTATTTGAATATTTTATTATATTGTAAGCATTCATTATAGTTCTGATTGCACTATTAATGAAACTCAAATTACTGTTTAAAAAATGTAAACAAAGCAATGACCAGAAATCCGCAAAATTCTAAAATCCGCACTACCTCTGGTTCCAAGCTGTGCGGATTTGAGGGAGTCTACTGTATATCTAGAGTATGAAACATCCCTATGTATGTGCTGTGATGGACATACGATCTAACCGATGGGTTAAGTTCTTGCTCTCAGCAGTTTGGAAGCAGTTTTGCCATCGATATGTGCTAAACAACGAAGTACCCAGCAAATGCTGGAGTTTAGTGTAAATAGTTTTGTCTAAGTTTAACATTCGAGATGATTGAAATAAACGGACACGTTATTTCTAATTGGAACTGTTTCATCAATGCTACCATATTCTTCACGTCACATCACAGACCTTGAACACTGCGTTTTTTAACTCTGCTTTATCCCCATCATAAATCCAAATTTTGAATTTATAATTATTAAATTTTTACATAGATGGTAGCACCAAAAATTTAATTTTAAAATAATTATAAAAGTAAGTTATTTATTTTAATCAAATTAAAAATGTTGAAAAAAATTATTTAAATAAAATCCAAAATTCGAATATTTTATGAAAATCCGAAAAAAAATAGCGAAGTTTTAAATTAAATTTTAAATTTTAAAAAACAAGAAAAAAATATTTAAATGAAATTTAAACTTCTGAATCATTAATAAATTGTAATAGTTTATAAAATAGAAAGAAAATTGAATTCCAAAAAATATTATGAAGGTCAGTGATAAAAAACATATTCCAAATCCTTAAATTGGCAAAGAATACGAAATTTCTTTTAGTTGAATTCATCTTAATAAGAAAAATTTATCTTCCAGTGATAGGGCTTTTACTAGCGAGATGCTTTGACTCCAAGCTATGATGTCGATACACGAAATACATGGAAATTAAGGTTCTCTTTTAAAATTTAAATCGCAAAAATGAGTTGATGACATAGAAAAAATAATTTAATTAAAATAATATACTTTTTCAAAATTTTATGGTTTGACGTGTGGCATGAGATATTCATCTATAAATATACAAAATTTGAAGTCTCTGGCTTATAAATTTTTTGTGTACAAACTCTGTGACGGACACACAGACAGAGGACAGACACAAATAAAGTTTTCTCAGATGAACGTAACCCTAAAAAAGAATTTCACATGTTTAATTTTTCTGTTAATTCGTATAGCCATTTGTTTCTAATTTCGTCACTGATAAAATACTTTAAAAATATATTTACTGACATAAAATTATAATACATTTTTGAGATGGCCAATATAATTTTCTTATAAATCCGTTTACCATAGTCCGCAAATAATTCATTAGAAATAAATTTAGAACAATTATATCATTTTAGTTTTGAGTCATTTTTCAAATATTTTTTGAATATTGCTGTAAATCTTTGATTTCTGAGAAATTTTAATTTAATGATACAAGGGATTGCCAAAATTTCTCTTTTCAAAATAAATGCTGTAATCAAGATATGTTTTCTTAAAGAGCTTCCTTTATTTTTTTTTCCCAACATAAATTAACAAGAAAAAAATAATACGTGAAACATATATTATGAAGCACTTTCCAATACATTCAATATACTGTAGCAAAACTTCCCCGTGTAATATTTCGAAGGATAATAGCTAATTAAATATTAGAATAAGTAGAACAGGAATATAAATACAGTTTAAATAATTCCCATCTATAATCGAAAAAAATGTTCGAAGTTTTTTTTTTTTTTTTTTTTTTTTTTTTTTTTTTTTTCGAGTAATATTGTGTATGATCTACCATTTTGTATATACTACATAATATGCAAAAATTTAGTACAGCTAGTTCAGTCACATATATCAATTAAAAATTCCTCTTCAGCAATTTCAAGCAATAAACAGAATTGCACAGAAAATCTTTTGTGCAACCCTGTATTGTATATGAATGTAGAATTTATGCATTTCGAACTACATGCAAAATATTAGTTAAATTTAAAAACTCATATCAAAATTATAAACTCACTTCAAGAAACTTCTTCAAACACAGCACTGTAAATGAATTCTTTTGTGTATCACTGTAAACAAACGATAAATTTTATCAAACCATATTCTATGGTAAGCATCTTATAGTGAATTTTTATATATAATTTATATATACAATTTCAAATAATTTGAAATAGTCTAACATCATTAAAATACACTACAAACGATTTTTTTCCCATTGACCTTAATGTAAAGCAATAAATTCTTTAGGGTGTCCCTGTAAGCTTAATGTTAGACACTTCATTTTTAATACTGAACAGACCATGATAAACACCAATAACATAAATAAATTACATAGGATTCCGAATATATTTACGCGAGTTAGACCGCACCTAGGCAGTCAAATAAATATAATTCACAAACATCTTTCAATTTTGTTAAAAACTGATTAAAAAAGGCACAATTTCAATTTCTCTACTAATTGACATTGAGCAACCTTCTGCTTTTTAATATTGCATTGATTAAGAAAGTTTTATAATATAATTGAAATGGAAAGAATGAATTTGTTGCGTATAAAAGGATAAAAACCCTTTTTACTTGCAATTAAAATTAACATTCAAAATTTTATGATTAAAATTTCTCAGCTATTGTTTTTTAAATTTAATTCTAAAGCTTAAAGTGGCTTTACCCCTTATAATTTACCTTTATAGCTTAATATTTATTATTTTTTCTCTTATTTACGAAATCGAACGATCTTGAAGATTAAAACTGAGTTTTAATTCTTGCAGGCGTTTGTGATTCATGGTAAACCGGATTGACAAAGCATATTTTCATCATTGAGCACCATACCATCAATCAGTATCTTTTTAAACAGTTAAATTAAAATCTTCTCCTTTTTCTCCTGGAACAACTGTGCCCTCTTCTGAAAATAATGTAAATTACATCCATTTATACACGGGGCAGACAATTTTCGCATGGTCTTTTTACGATTATTACTAGCTAAAATTATTCCGTCAGCTGAGCATTCTGGGCGGCATTTGTGACTAATTAAATACTCTGATGTCAGTTGGGCTTGATTAAATAAAAACAAATGTAGTAACAAGGAACAAATATACCAAGTTCTGACGACTTTATCTTGTATTTCTGGAATCCTAACTTGTGTATAAACATTCCTCCTTAAAGAAACATACCGATCTCAGTGAGAACTTCGATTCTTACATGTATATATCAAACTGGATTTTTTTTTTTTCGATTTCGAGAGAGATGAAGATAATTGAGAACTCTTCCTCAATTTAAACCTCTAAGTGATATCAGATATTAATTTTCTGATGTCTGTCGAAAGGAAGACAAAGTTTTCTTCTCGAATAAGGTATTTCCTCCAGCCAGTTCATCGACTTTTAAAGATGTAATTTGTGAAGATTTTTCATTATAAGTTATTTGATATCGACAATTTTTTTTTCATACAATCAGTTTTCTTGTTAATGGGTGTATCTATATCTTTTTTATTTTTGTCAGTGCTCGAATATTTTAAAACCCCATTGGCTATACAGCAGAAATAAAAAGCAGAAGCATACAGTAATGATCTGGAACACATAATTTTTCTTATGAATATGCATCTTACAATACTTTTCTTATCTGTAAAAGAATTTATTAAAGAAAAGTTTTAAAAAAAATATTACTTTAGAAGTTTTGATTTTAATAACATTGAAAATAAAATCTTTCGTTTATGTGAAATTTTACTATGCTCGTACAATGAATTATGTACGTTGATGTTATGAAAGTTCATAAGAAGAGATAATTTCCATCACAAACAAGATATCTCTTATTGCTATTTCATTGGCTTTTTAAAATGCAATTTGTTTAGGCTTTTTCCAGTATAAATTCCATAATACAAGTTTTAAAAAATCACATTATCTAAATTATAAATATCACGCGTGTCCGTGCACTTTTCACTTTTTACACCGTCATATTGGGAAATAAATGTACTTTCAAATGAAATTTATATGAAATTTGTATCTCAATTTACCAATTTTTTACAGTTTTTAAAATCATTTTCAAGGTGAATGTTTTTAAATCGATCTCTATCAGTATCTCTAGATGATTACAAAAGATGGATCCGTTTGCCCTTAACACTATAAATAATTCTACATTTTATTTCCGGCTAATATTCCATAACGAAATTAAAATTTTATCGACAAATAAATGAAATAATGTAAATAAAACATAAATATAACTGAGATGTATTCGAATTATGCGCTTCAACTGCTGAAATTATCAGAATAAAAAAAGGATACTGTAGATAACAAAATCTTGGGCGACTTTATCGGCAGTTAATTCCTGGCATAGAGGATAATATAAAATCATTGCTTTTAATATATTTAAAATTTTCATTTGAATGCATAAATGATATCATTTAATATTAAAAATGCTTTTTGATGGTATTGGTGTTTGTGGGAAATCTACAATACAGTCGAACCTCGATTTAACGAATTGATTGGGACCCACAAATCCATTCGTTAAATCGAAGCAATTTGTTAAATCAAATATCAATTTTTGTAAAGAGTATGGTATAAAATATCAATACAAATTACCTTTAGATATTCAGATTTTAAAAAAGAATGAATATTGTTTACCACGAGCTTAAAAATTATAAGTTAAGAGATCAACTTTTAAATTATCTGAATTCTTTAATGTTATTTGCTTTTGAAACTTAATACATCATACATACATAGTTACTGTCACTTTGGAAAGAAATCCTTGATAGTGCTTTGTTTCGACTTTCCAAAGTTCTTTGTCGATATTTTCTAACTCAGTGAGAACAACACCATTGACCTCGTGAGACAAAAAATGATTTTTTAAAGTGTTCAAGCTGCAAACTGATTCTTGGAATTCATCATCTTGACTACTTTCAGAATTTTCATTCTCTTTCTATTCAATATCGCAGATACTTAGTTCTACATATTTGTCTGCATCTTTGTCATGTTTCTAGTTGAAAAGGGGAAAAGACTGTCTTTGAATCCACCAGAAATGAAAAAAAAATGTAACACTTGGATTTGGATGCGAAAAGTTCAAAGTTTTAATTTTATCTGCGAATGCGAATTTGAATGCGAATTTTTTTCAGTGATTGTGTTCTTTAAATCAAAGCTAAAAATTCGTTAAATCAGAGCTTTTTAGCATCCTTTTTGTCGGGACAGAAAAAATATTTGTTAAATTGGAAAATTCGTTAAATCAAAGTACGTTAAATCGAGGTTCGACTGTATATGTTAAATGTAAAAAATCAAAAGTTTTCATAAAAAAAAAAGGGTTCCCACCTATATTCTGTAATCTTGGATGCTGGATTGTATCCCTTAATACAGCGTTTCCAACCTTTATTGGTATGCGACCCATCTTTAAGTACAGCCGAAGTTCTATAATCCGCGCACGTTGCAGCCGATACATTATGATTTTTTTCAATTTTTTATTGCTTATTTTAAAAAAGTAATTTTTGGATCATGAATTATTAAATCTTCTTAACTGTTTATTTCATTGTTTACATTCATAAAGTAACGCGAATTACAGAAAATTGCAGATTATGGGTGCGCGGATTATAGATCTTTGACTGTATAAAAAATAAAAAATCTTGACCCCCTAATATGAGAGTGTATCTATTATCAATATTGAAAATTTGTATGACCTGTATAGGCTATCGGCTACCCTATCCTTTAGAAAAGGTAACTTTTCATACGAAAAATGCGTTATCAATGACCTCAAAACAGATTTAGTTATTTCTGGATATCCTGCTCTTATGTACGTACAACCAGATGGAAATTAGGGATTTTTCCAGAGTTCCCATAATGACTGCGCGACTATTGACATATCTCACTACGAGTTCAGAAAACAATACCGACTGACTGTTAAAGAAAACAGTCTTATCATGAAGTTTTAATTTCAGCTAATAACTTTCATAATTATAGTGACTGTAAATTATTGTATTTGTTATATATTTTTAAACAGATGAAATAAAATGTATGTATGTGTGTGGCAAACCTCGATTCAGGGCCGAATCTTGGGGGATGCTATGGGCGGCTCAGCCCCCCCCCCCCCCAAAAAAAATAAAAAATATTTTGAGCCTCCCTTGGAAAAGATTCCAAGATCACTAAATGAATTTCTGGTCGAAAATTCAAAGGAAATTCTGTTCAAAAATCTAATTTAGTTTTGAGACCCTTCCGCAGTTTTGCAAACTTACTAAATCGTATCTAAAATAAGAGTTTCAGCTCTCGCTCATCCTATTTGCAGATATGAAGATAACATGATGTTTAATTTTTAACTAGTTATACATTCAAATTTTTCGTCGTCATACACTACTCTTAGCATAGAATGAAGTTATCACAACAGTTTAAAAATAAACATAGTACCTACAATGTGAATGTGAACATGTACTAATTTATCCTTCTGTGTTATAGAAAGGGGGAAAATATGAGCCCCTCCTAAATTCTCTTGAGCCCCCCCCCCCTCCCTATTGTTAACTTCTAGCTACGGCCCAGCCTCGATTACTTTGCGACGCACTAAAACACTCTCCTCGACCCACCAGTGGATCGCGACCAAAAAGGTCGCTAACTATGAAAAAGAAATCAAAATTATTCTGCTGTGTGAGATATCCACTCCTTTTTTGTCAATGATTTATTACATTTTATTCTGAACGACCGTACTAATCGAACTCGACCAGACCCAAACCACAGATCGGATTCGGGTATGACCGATTCAAGACTGCAACTGTCAGCTATGAAGACGATGCTTTTTTCCAAACTGTGTTACGTTTCATCCCTTTTTAAATTTTCTTGTATTCAGTTCACAAAGTTAAATGCTAATAATTATATAAGAAATAAGAAATAAACTTTTTAGACATGTAACTAGGAAAGGAATTAAATTAAATCATGCATAAAATTTGCAGACGTTCGCAAATCGCCACAAGCAGCAGCTTTTTTTCTTTAAAAAAAAATCATGTAATTGTCTTGTAAGTATTTTAGCCATTCAAATTTTTACCTAAATCCTTATTTAACGTTTATTTAATTGAGTTTTTTTATTTAAGATACTGACAATGCATTTAAATAGTACATAAATACGCTCATAAATATTTACATGTATCGTATATATTATGTATCATATACATAAATAGTACATAAATAAAAATTTCACAGTAAAAAATTACTCACAAATCACTCAGAATATTCATAAATTTTAATGCATTTGAAAACTTTAACTCAGTATCTATTTTCAGATTATTTTCAATGCAATAGAGGATTGTTAGATTTCTAATAGATTGTATTTAGGGATTTTATAACCCATGAAAAACAACGGCAAAAAATGTAAACAGTTCCGTATTAGGTAATACGAATGCACAACACTATCAATTTTTGCTCCGGCAATAACATAATAGTTATTCACCTTCGGCATTATTATCGATAAAGCGTAAAATTTTTTTGATTTTTTATGCGCATATGATTATTTATTATAATGTGTTTTTTGGGTCTTTGGGTCGGATGAATCATGCCTTGTTTCATGCACTATAATAAATTTAACTGTAAAGAAACGATCATTTTGCAATTTATGAATTGCGACCAAGGGGGAAGTCATTTAGCCGTATTTACAGAAAATGGATATTTAACCATAATTTAAATTATTCTTATTTAATACAATATAACTATTATAAATAAAGGAGAATCAAGATACAGATTAAATTATTTTCCAGATTTCTTGACGATTTTTTGTTATCAATGACTGAACAGAGCTTTTGTAGATCAAGAGGGTTTCTACTATTTATATGTAGGAAAGACTGGAACACATTTGAACATGGGGCAGATGTGAACGTCACAATTTTCCACTAGTTCTTATATGTTTTTTTATTTTTAAAAAAATTACAAACGATGACAGCACCTGTAGAGATATGGTAAAATTTTTTTGAAGCTCTTTGCCATTTTGTTTGTTCTCAGGATCCAAAACATTATTTATAGATCTCAAAAGTAAAATCTCAGATCATTTATTTGAACTCATTTATTTCAAATTTAATGTTTTAAACTATACTATGAATATTAATAACTATTTTTGATTTAAAAAATTTCTTCTAAAATTGAAAAATGTTAATGGTTTGTCATTACAACTCTATTGTCATGTGGGGCATTTATAAACAAATTAGTTGGGGACGATGTGAGCAGTTCATAAGTTTCCCAATAATCATTCTGTGATTCTGTTGTTTTCAGTTAACTTCATACGAAATAATGTTATCTCCAATATCTATAATTTTCTTGAAATAGAATATTTTTCGTAATAGAATATTTGATTTTGTTTTAAAACTTTCATAAAACATCTGTCAACATGTATTTAAGAGCAACAAGCTCGATTACGTTTAGTTGTAATTTAAATTCATTTAATGTTTTCTAAAATGCAATAATGTTATGCAATATTTTACAAAAGGGGTTTAAAACAATATTTTTTATGCATTGTTAATAATATAAAAAAGTATTACGTTAAACAAGTTTGCAAATATTTCTATTTCATTTCTTTCGAACTTGTAATCATGGCTTACTTTCATCTCTAAAATAGCTATGCATATTATGCTTTGAATGGAAATACATATCAGTAATATCTTTATAAAACTATTAAAAAACGTAAGAAGAACTATAGAGAAATTTAAAAAATATATCACGCATAAAAAAGTTCTGTTTACTTTAATCAGTAGTTTTTGCATAGAAATTGTAATCCAGTTATAAGAAAAAGCTATATTTATGTGGACTGTTCACATGTGCCCCTATTTCCTCTACATAAGGTTCAGTGAATGTAAAATATATAGTCAATGGATCGTTATTTTACGAAAATTTTTATCAGTGTATAGAAATTCAGTGATTAAATAAGGCAAAGATAATTATACAAAAGTATTGGTATGATCCTCTTCTACCTCCCCATAGATATGCCACTAAGAAATAAAAAGAGAATAACACATGATAAACATAAAAGTGATAGCTGAAAAAATTCTTAAATGCTTCATGATTTTTATTCTCTCTCTCTGACGTAGAAAGATAAATTAGTGCATTTTCACACTGTAGGTACTCTGTTTCTTATTAAACTGCTATAATAATTTCATTTTATGCTAAGAAAAGTATATGAGGATGAAAGTTTTGAGTTATAACTGGTGCAAAATTAAACGTCATGTTAGCTTTATATTTATAAATAAGATGAGGGAGTGTTGGAATACTTATTTTAGATACAATTTAGTAACTCTGCAAAACTGTGAAAAGGTCGCAAAACTAAATTAGATTTTTGAACAGTATTTCATTTGAATTTTCGGAACAGAAATTCACTGAGTGACCTTGCTATCTTTTCTAGGGGGGGGGGGGGGGTGAGCCGCTTATAGCGCCCCCTTAGCTACGGCCCTGAAGCTCCCCTCCCCTCTTTCAAAAGTAAAAAAAAAGTTAAATTTGCCGGGGATGAGCTTATAATCGAGATTTTTTTTTTAATCATTAAAAAAACACTTCTATGTCATTAATTTAGTAGTAAGTAAGGAAAATACAGGGTTGAGAATCTTTCGTTTTTCGGTAGATTTCCGATAAATATTATCTAAACTCCCTAAGATCTCTCCGAAACAAAAATCCTTAAGCAAAATGTATAAAGCTTATTTTTTTTCTTTTACTTTTCTTTTTTTCCAAATTTACTTTGTTATTTTTTTTATTTTATTGCAACAATAATTAATCCGGTAATCTCTCCTCCCATCTACTTATTTTCACTTTATGATCCTGTGCTTAAATATATTACTCAGAATTTTGTACATATTTTTTCATTTATATCAATTTAACACATAATATAACTAATGATTATGACAACAAACAAGTAATAGAATAAAAATCATGTCAAAGGATATTTTTTCCCTACATTTACTTGTGTCCCACGTGTGTTCACAACTACCCCACTGATGGGACACATGTGAACATTTTTTTGAATTTATAAAACTATTAAAAAACGTAAGAAGAACTATAGAGAAATTAAAAAAAAAAAATACCATGCATAAAAAAAGTTCTGTTTACTTTAATCAGTAGTTTTTTTGTAGAAATTTTAGTCCAGTTATAAGAAAAAGCTATATTTATGTGAACTGTTCACATGTGCCCCTATCTCCCCTACATATGGTTCAGTGAATGTAAAATATATAGTCAATGAATCATTATTTTACGGAAATTCTTATCAGTGTATAGAAATTCAGTGATTAAATAAGGCGAAGATAACTATACAAAAGTATTGGTATGATCCTCTTCTACCTCACCATAGATATGCCACTGATAAATAAAAAGAGAACAACACATGATAAACATAAAAGTGATGAATGAAAAAATTCTTAAATACAAACATAATTGAAGATTATAAAGGATCTAATTAGTATGGCAGTCTAAATAATACTACTATAAATAAATAAATATAAATAAACAAATAAAGAAATATGTTATTACATTTAAATTACTACTTTATTTATTACTTTGTATATTGTATTTAAGTATTTTCTGATTTATGTATCATTGCAACAAATATGAGCACTAAACCAATCATGTATGTTTGAAATAATAATATGCAACCACAACTTAAACTCGTCCTTCCATCATCTTTATATAATGCAGATGAATAATGCATTAAAATAATCTTTTAAAAATATTACCATATTATATTACCTTCCATGAATAACTACAAGCCGAAAATTTATCTAATATATTTAGATAATACTGTGGGAGTGTTTTATTACAGAGAGCAGTAATCATCCTCTAATTAATCTTTTAGAAGATGATTAGTAGAACACAATGTTGGTCTGAATATCTTCAACATTACTGCCACTCCCAATTTATTAAATATAATAGGTGCCCAAAAAGCGAAGAACAAAAAACCTAACATTAACATTAAATAAGCTACGGCTGAGCCTTTAAAAATACCGTTGGTAAAATATAGAAACTAAAATGAAAAGTTTGGGGCAATTTGTTTAGGGACAAAACATGTATAATGCTACGAACTTTTTGGCAATTTTAGACCCCATCCACCCCATTACGATATCATACGTTATCATTTTTTCAACCCCGCCACTTGTCAATAAAATATCACTATTATATATATTTATATATATACACACACACACACATAAAACTTTTAAAAGAAATAGTTTCCTTTTAAAAGTATTTAATAGTACATTTTTGTTACATAATGCATTTAGTATTATTATCTTCTTGCACTCTCTACTGCAAGAGGAGCTACGCATATGTTTACAGGCTGAACTTTTTATCAACAAAACAGAGGTACAAAACATTCTTTCTCTCTTCTTTACTGGTAAACATAAGTATAATTTCAAACATACTTCGCACCTGGTTACTCAAACAGCTGATTTTATGTGCATACGCATATGACAAAAGAATAGTAATGGCAAATTTTGAAGTAACTCCATATTTGAAATTAAATACTTTTATAATCACTAAATGAAAGGTCTACACCGGATCCTAGCGATTCGGTGATCTTTCTCCATCTTGGCATAAAATAAAATAAAATCATTTAATGATTTTAGTAGTACAGCCGAACCCCGTTATAACGAACTTTAAGGGACCGAAGTTTTTGTTCGCTTATATCCGGTGGTTCGCTATATCCAAACCTTTAAAAAATGTTAGCGTATTTACAAAATATGTATATAATTACCTGATACCTATATGTTCAATAATGATGTATTAAGAAAAAAAACGGAAATTCTATTAGATATGATGATTAATGAATTAAATTGACTAAAATTTATTATCTTAAACTGGCACAATTAGCTAAAAAGGAAGACAAAGAGAAATGCAGTAAAGCGCCGATTATCTAAACATTCGAGACCAACCCTAGTTCGGATAAATGTTAAGATAAAAGAGCAAACAATTTAAGGACTGATCCTGACTATACTAGAATCTTTACACTTTATCCAAGCTTAGGATGACTAACACTAATTATTGGCGCGTCAAAAATCGCTTTATTTTTATTTTGTTTGTTTACTTTTTTATCATTTAATTTTTCCTTTTTTTCATCATCTTTTGAACTCCAGAGAGTATAATTTAAGGAAAAAACCTTTTGATTATTTCTTACTTCAAAGAAGACGTTCTTTTCAATGCTGCCATATCTCAAATACATTAGTTAAATAAGTTAGCTTAAATTTGTTACTGAATTGCTATGGCAGGAGTAATTGAAAATAACTGACGGGTGGGCATGATCACACCTGCAGAATGACAACCATTAAAGAGAAAGAATGCAGGTCTTAATCCTCTTTAATAGAAATACTTTTCATTAATTTGCACCATGTTTTACTAGCCGGCATGTATTTTCTTATAAAATTAGAGTCGAAAACCTTTTTTCACATCATCGGAAAAGTAAAGAGAGAAAAAAAATCATGGTCGATGAGAAAAAAAGTTCGTTATAACCGATACTTAAGATTCCGGAGGTTCACTATAAAAGGATAAAATAGCATTAAATGCAATAGGAAAACGGCGGGACCAAAATTTTCGTTCGTTATAAACCGGGTTCGCTACAACGGGGTTCGACTGTAATTTGCATTTTCATAAAAATAGATAACATGCTAAAAATAATTGCAGATTTTTTTAATCTAAAAAACAAGTTACAAAAATAAATAAATAAATAAAAAACTTAAAAATAAATAAATAAATAAATAAGAGAGAGAGAGAGAGAGAGAGAATTTTGGATCAACAAGAACAAATTAGAAATAGTCCTTCCTGCAGTTCCGGGAGGAAGAGGTAGCTTTCATATACTTATATATTTATTTATTTATTTTAAATTAAGTTATATTATTCAAAAATACTAATCTCAAATTAATAGAACCTAATTATTAGCGGGGTCGAAATCTTAATTCAGGTGCACATGCACACTCATATTGAAATCGATTAATATATATTATATGCGATAACTCAGCCATTTTTAGGTGCGTTCGTAATTATATAAATACGTAGCACCTATAGTGGTCGTTCAGTCCGTCCGTCTGTCCGTCCGTCTGTCTGTCCGTCCGTCTGTCCGCATATAACAACGCAAAAACTACCCAACCGAATCATTTGAAATTTAAAATACATAATTATTACATAATTTTATCGAGTCATTTCAAATTTTATGAAAATCGGGTGCATAAATCAATTACAGGGGCAATCAAAAGCATTCCTTTACATTATGGTCAATGGGGAAAAAAGTTTCAAATGCATTTTAATCGTTTGAAATTTAAAATACATAATTGTTAGATAATTTTGTCGAGTTATTTCAAATTTTTTGATAATCGGGTGCTTAGATCAATTACAGGGGCAATCAAAAATATTCAGTTACATTATGGTCAATGGGGAAAAAGTTTCAAATGTACTTTATACGTTTGAAATTTAAAATACATAATTATTACATAATTTTGTCGAGTTATTTCCAATTTTATGAAAATCGGATGCATAGATCAATTACAGGGACAATCAAAAGTATTCCGTTACATTTACGGTCAATGGAGAAAAATGTTTCAAATGCATTTTAATGGTGTTACACTCATTCGAACACAATAAAATTGTTATGCATCGATGAAATACATATTATAATATACATTTTACATAATTTGTGGTGCAAAAAACACTTGCTATTGATTTACAAGGCTACACAAAAGAATTGTATTACATAATGGTATAGGGAGAATATTGTTTGATGAGCGTTTTAATTGTAATTCACTATTTACAATTTTATGAGATTGATATATAAGAGTAATATTTTTAAAACTTCGTTATCGTACGAACGCACCTCATTTGCTACGCTTCACGTGCAATTTCCAACTTGTTTAAGATACAGACGAAACAAAAAATGCTCTGGAATCTTTGTATCAAGTTCAAATGCATAAAAGAAAAATCTTTTTCAATTTCTCACTTTCTTGTACCTAATTTTAAATTTTAAAATTTATAAAAATTTTTAAATGGCCGCCATTTTGAAATAAAATGGCGGATGGAACTGAGTATCGAACTCGATTCAGGCCTCAGTATATACTATGTACACACCAAGTTACATCCAAATCGATTCATAAATACGCGTGTTATCACGTGACAAAAATCAGATCGTTTCAAAATGTCAGCCATAATAAAAATTCAAAGTGCTATAACTCAATCATTTTTTAAAATATAGACAAAATAAAAAGTGTTCTGGAATTGTTGTTTTAGGTTCTAACACGTAACAGAAAAATATTTTTCAACTTTTAGTTTTTTTCACATTTAATTTTAAATTTTAATTTTTTTAAAAATTTTAAAATGGCCGCCATTTTGAAACAAAATGGCGGATGATGCTGGCCAACGAACTCGGTTGAGACATTTGTATGTACTATGTACATACTAAGTTTCATTCAAGTCCGTTCATAAATACGCGTGTTATCACGTGACAAAAATCAGATCGTTTCAAAATGTCCGCCATAAGAAAAATTCAAAGTGCTATAACTCAATCATTTTTTAAGATATAGACAAAATAAAGTGTTCTGGAATCGTTGTTTTAAGTTCTAACACGTAAAAGAAAAATATTTTTCAACTTTTAATTTTTTTTGCATTGAATTTTAAATTTTAAATTTTTTTTTTAATTTAAAATGGCCGCCATTTTGAAACAAAACGGCGGATGATGCTGTCCAACGAACTCGGTCGAGACATTTGTATGTACTATGTACATACCAAGTTTCATTCAAATCGGTTCATAAATACGTTAGTTATCGCATGACAAAAATCAGATATATATATATATATATATATATATATATATATATATATATATATATATATATATATATCTGAGCATTGGGGCATTGCATGACAGAGTAGGATGTAGTAACATAGATTTAGCTTTAGATTTATTGAGGTATAGAATTAAAAAACAGAATTTGCAATTTTACTGTAATTTAAACAATAGCAATAAAGGTTCAGTAGATAAGATATACTTTGTGTTGGATTATGTTGGAAATTGCCAAAATAAACTAAATTATAATAAAATATTAAATAAATATAATGATCTATTACCTGTAGGCAAGGTTAAAATAATTAAGGCTTTCAAATATGATAAACCTTTGGGGCGTATAATTTTTAACTATAACGGTTTTGCAAAAAATCTTGAGAAAAGTACCTTAGAAAGCATTTGTAATTGCAATGATAGTGATTACATAAATTATATAGATAACGATTTTGGACACGTTATAACTGGCAATTTGGAGATAGTAGGGGATGTGGAGTTGAGGAAGTTAATGGAGTATGGAACAAAATATAGAGTGAAACGCATAATACCTAAAAGTGAAGTAATTAAGCGCTTTAACTTAAATTTAGATATTTTTATACAAAAATTAATGTATAGGTATAGTTTACCATGTAGTGTTTTTCAAGAGTGGAAATACCACATACTAAAGGATTTAAAAATGGAATACATTAGAGATTGTGACGGCATGTCGCGCGAAAATTATATAAAAATTACAAAATCTATTAAGAATCTCCAGGATAAATTTATAATTACATATGTAGACAAAGCCAACACAAATTACGCATTGATATGTAAAAAACTTTATAGTACGCTTTTGAATGATTGCTATAACAATAAATATCATTATCAACTTTTGAATACAAAAATCACTGTTGTGGAGAATAAAATCAAAGCACTTTATTAAAAAGTAAAGTTAAAACAAAAAAGTCAAAATTTCCCATATCTTATATTAGTTCCTAAATTTCATAAAAAGCCAATTAAATTCAGAAGCATAACTTGTGGTTTCGGATCTTACATTGAGGTAGTTAGTAAAAAATTAAAGGAGATTTTAACAGGTGTGTTTCACAAAGTGACAGGTAGGGAATCAACATTTATTATAAAAAATAGCTACATCTTATTGGATAAGCTGAAAAATATAAAAAACATTACAGGTCTGTATGCATATGACTTCGCAGACCTATACAATAACATAGATTTAACGGATTTAAAAGAGAAAATTGTTGAATTTTATGTTACTGAGTGTAAATCAAATACTGATATCGATTTATTTTTGAATTTATTTAAATTTGTTGTAGAAGAAAATTACCTTTACGACGGTAAAAAAACGTTTAGACAAATTCGTGGCATTCCAATGGGGGGGAGTTGTAGTTCTATTATAGCTGACATTTACCTATATTTATATGAACGTAACAATAACTTAAATAAAAATATTTCATGTTATAGATACATTGATGATGTTTTAATAGTTAAATTAAATACCGATAATATAATTTTAGATTTCTTATATTACCCTACAACATTAAAATTAGAGCCCTCCTCATTGGATTGCAGAAATATTGATTTTTTGGATGTAAACTTAATTTTAGAGCGTAAAAAATTGGTTACAAAGATATTTGATAAACGGAACACTTTAGTTTCCGAACTTTAAAGTTAATGAATTTCAATTCATGTGTTCATGTCTCGGTAAAAAGAAATATTTTCAGAAATGGTTTAATTCGTATTGATAGGTTGAGTTCAGAAATTGGAGATGCGATTAATAACATTGTGGAGTGGTACAGACTGGGTTCTGAACAAGATTACCCTCGGAACTTTATGAAAAATATTATGAAAGATTTTGTTAGGGGTAGTTGTCGTCGAAATGAACTGAAATCATTATTGAATGGATTTGATAGTTCGACAAGTTTAATGTTTTAGTTTGAGGGTCATTTGAAGGTTATTGCTGGTCGATAGTTTTATTTTAGTATGGATTGCTTTTAGTTAAAATTCATTTATGGTTGTGACGGGCATGGGGGATGTTGCATGCATAAAATCAGATTTAACCCAGCAGTGCATGTCATTAGCCATGCCGCCCGTCTCCTTTTTTTGTTACTTTTCGAGTTTCTTGTTTAAGTTATTTATGAGCTGTTATTTTGTTGGATCAGTTTATAATTTATGGATTAGTTATTGTTCACGTAGTGGTTTTTCAATTTTGTTTAGCGGTATAGATGTTCGTGAGTTTTTGCTTTTAAGAATATTTTTATAATTTATATATTTTTTTAGTTAATTATATATGGTGTGCGATTTGAATTTAATATATCAGTCTTATTTATATATATATATATATATATAACAAAACCAAAAGAAATTCCATATCCCCAAAATACATGGAAGTCTTCATCAGGGAGGCCCCTCCATGTAGGGGTAAATAAAGAGAAGTTTCTAAATGAAAAAAAAAAATTTTTAGATTAAAAAATAAAGTTATTAAATGGTTTTTGAGGAGTAAGTTTGATAGTTATAAATTTAAAAATCAGTATATAAAGGATATTGTTATTGATTTATTTAAATATAAAACTGGTTTCAGTGATTTAAATAAAATAAAATCTATAAGTGAAGAAACTCTTGAAAATTTTGTTTTGTGCTTTAGAGATAAGATTTTTAATTCTATTAAATTTAAGAATATTCTGAAAGATTGTAATAGCCTTTTCCCTCTTAAAAATAGCTTTAAAATTAGAATTACTTATAGTTATGACAGGACATTAAAAAATCTTATTTGTAACTATAATGATTATAGTAAGAATCTTGATTTAATTAAAGGGGATGATTGTTACTGTGATTTAGACTGCTATAAAGATTATATTAATCCAGATTTTGGACATATTGTTTCAGGAGATTTAAATATTGTAAAAGATGTTCAGTTAAGGAATATTATGAGTTTGGGTTCTGGATTTAGATTAAACTTTAATTATAGTAATCTTAAAATTATAGAATTTATGGAAAAGGATTTGGATGCATTTATTTTAAAAGTTTCATATAAATATAGTTGGCCTTTTGAGGATTTTAGAGAATGGAAATTAAAGTTTATGGTATTATTTAAAAAATATTTTTTGTTTTTTAGAGACTATTATAATAAGGGTTGTTCTAAAAAATTTCATTATAATTTCGATTTAAAAACCAGTATAGCTAAATTAAAAGAACAGTTTATTATTGCTACTGTTGATAAAGCAAGTAGTAACTTTGCCTTAATTTGTAAAGTTTTCTATAGGAATCTTCTTTTGAAGGAATATACCTGTAATGAATCTTATAAAACGTTAACTGAAAACCCCTCTAAAATAAAAAAACGTATTTTGGATTTTGATAAAAAATTTGGAATTAGTAGGAATTACTTTGTATTTCCTTACCTTTTTGCGACTGTTAAATTTCATAAGAAACCAGTAAAATTTCGCTTCGTTACATGTGGTACTAATAGTTATAATTGCAAAGCGGGTAAAATTTTGTTTGGTTTGTTGAATTTAATTTTAAAGGAAATAGAAACTTTTGATTGCAATACAATCATTGGCAATAACCTTAAAGTTTTAGATTTTTTGAATGATAACTCATGGAAAATTACTTCTGTAAACACTTTTGACTTTGAGAATCTGTTTGGCAGCATTCCTCACAATTTGATTGTGGGGGTATTTGAAAATATTTATGTTGAATTTGAATATGTTTTAAAAGTAGATAAGAAGTTTTGGATTGATTTAATTACGTTTTGCCTATTTGAAAATGTTTTATTTAATGGAATTAATTATTTTAAACAAAATAAGGGGGTGCCAATGGGAACAAGTTTTTCAAGTGCGTTCTCTAATCTATTTTTATATTTTTACGAAAAAAAATTCAATAATATTTCCTTCTTTAGATATGTAGACGATCTTATAGTATTTAACTGCAATAATTTTGAGGAAATAAGCCTTAACATTTACCCTAAAGAGCTCGTCCTGAACCGAACCGATGATGATGAACAAATTACTTTCTTAGATCTTAAAATTAAGAAAAACAAGGAAAAATGGTTGATTGGACTTTATGATAAAAGGAAAGATTTTAATTTTGAAGTTAATAGCCTCACTTACTGGTTTTCATGTATTAGCAATAAAGTTTTAAGAAATATTATGTATTCACAAGTTAATAGGATCCGCAGGATTTGCAATAACAAAACAGATCTAGAATTGGCTATGAGTGGTTTAAAAAAGATTTTAATGGTTAACTGTTATCCATCTTATATGTTAACTGAAAGTTTCTGAGTCTCAGTGTTTCTTTACTTACGGATGCTTGATTTCAATTTAGGGCGAGATTGAAGCGCTAGTGAATGGCCCCACTAGCTGAAGAGGGTTTTGTATTCCTGGGGGTTTGTATTTTACAATTTTACTTTTTATATTTAGTTTTGTAGGTAATTTTCCTTTTTTGTTTGTGTAATTTTTGGTCTTGTCCTTTGGTATTTTTAAAAAATTTTTGTATATATTTATAATATTTTTGAAGGTTTGAGTTTGATTTCTGAAATCTGAGAAGTTGGGGGCTAAGGATGTAATTTAGCTTATGAGCCTACATCCTTTCAGAAACTTCTCTTTATTTACCCCTACATGGAGGGGCCTCCCTGATGAAGACTTCCATGTATTTTGGGGATATGGAATTTCTTTTGGTTTTGTTATATACATTTTTTACATTTCTTTTTGTAGCATTTTGCGCATTGGTCTGTAAAAAACTGTTTATTTGTTTCTTCATTTTTTAAAAATTAATTGAATGGTTTTAATAAAATTGTGTGTATATATATATATATATATATATATATATATATATATATATATATATATATATATATATATATATGTGTCAACATTTCAACGGCTGCAATAGGTAGCTTTTTACTTTTTGTAATGAAAGCTACCTAATAAAAAGAGAATTTTTTGGTTGGATCAAATGTGATAATGATATCAAAAAACAACCTCTCTTAGAGATATCATGCGTCAGACTACTCCCCCCTCCCCCCTAAAAGCGGTAACGTAGCTTTTATGTAACTTTTTTTTTTTTTTACCACTGAAATGTAATAGAAACATTCGTGTTATTTAATATCAGATTTCAGTCATCAAATATGTTTCACCGTAAATTTACTATTAAAGGTTCTAGCCGGATAAGCAGAGCGAAATGGCCCTACGGCCGATATTTGAAATAATATTTGTTTTAATATGCCTCACCATGAGAATACAAAATGTAGTGCTTTAGCTCTTGACTTTAAACTGTTTTTGAGACAATTGCGAAAGTATGCGTCGGCACTAATATTTTTCAACTACGTTTTTCATAAAAAGTACAAAAGTTAAAAAAAATTAAACCAATGACAATTAGTGAATGTCATTACTTCACATTATATATTTTCTTCGAATTTTTGGACAAATTTTAACATACGAAAAAAATTTTTTTTTTTTCTCAAAAATTATTAATGTTGTGGCTTTATACTTACACAACCAAAAAATTATAAAATAATGCCCGAAGTATATATTTTTAAGGAAAAAACCCCGCTAATATCGAAGATATATATTTTTTAGTTATTTTAGCAATTTTCTAAAATATGCGTAATTTTCCTTATTTTTATTTAAATAAATACGCTGCCATCAATGCATTGGTCAATTCCTGACATTTACACTCCGGCAGGATGAGCTATCGCCAAATTAGGAAAATGGTTCCATGCATACCACTTCCATATAGATTTATTTCATATTTGTAAATATTCAGTTATTTTGGCGTACTGCGCTCTTTCTCGCGTAATAATATCAAGCAGTTGGTTAAGTCGATTGTACAGGTGAGACTGCATACACTGTAAAAAAAAAAAAAAAAAAAAAAAAAAAGGGTCGATCTACTAAAAAAATTTTAATGATCCTTGTAATTACTAAAATTTGTTTTGTAATTTTACTCGGTTACAAGAAAGAATTACTAGCAAAAAACTAGCAACGAATAGATTTAATAGTTTTATATTTTTAATAGCTATTACTAAAACACACTTGGTGTGGCCGTGATAGCCTAGTGGTCGTAGCACGGAACTCCAGGCTGAAACGTCCCGGGTTGAAATACTGGACACCGCCAAATATGCACCGAATGTATGCAGTGTAAGTGCTCGTTAAATAAACGGATTATGAAAATCCTGTCGGAGCAGGTAGCAATGTTTGGTGCTGCCATCTGTTGCGGCTTTGTCGAAAATGTTCCGCTTCAGAAGAGTGTCTTCTTACCCACTGGATGCAGCTCGAAGGAAGCTCCTGTCTTTCGGGCACACGTAATGGTTATTAAAAATAATTTTGGAGCTATTACTAAAATTTGCTTGGTGGCTCATACTAAAAAGTTTTAAGTTAGTTATACAAAAAATTCTTTTGTTCAGTCTACGAAAGAAATGTTTGTTTCACTTGCAAAAAAAAAAAAAAAAAAAAGTTTGTAATGGTTACTAAAAAATTCTGCGGAATACGAATTTACTAAAAAAGTTTTAGTAACTTTTTGAATTTTTTTTTTACAGTGTAGGAGAGCTGTAACTGTATAAAGTTACTATAAAAAGTACATTTTAATAATTCGGAGCCCCCCCCCCCCCCGCCCCTTGCAGCTTTACTTTTATAATCAACTAGATCAGCGGTTCCCAAACTTTTCGATTCGCGGAGCCTTTATTGGGAAGAATTTCTAAGGCGGAGCCCCTGAACCCAACGATACGCTGTGGTTTACAAATTAAAGTTTCTATTATGCCTATGGAGCAGAGAAAAATCTACTGGATAAGATATGAGCCAGTAATTTCCAACTTTTGACCAAGGTTCTCAGTTTGGCCCTTTCCTGATAAAGAAATTCTTAATTCATACTAGAGAATTTAAAAATCATATTCTCTATCATATAATCATTCAGCAATTTTATTTAATATTACTATTATAGGATACAATAAAATAAAAATAAGGATTAAAACCCTCTTTTTTGTATTAAAATATCTACCTTGTATAACCAGATATTTCCTTCAAATACAGCAAAAATTAAAGTTAAAAAATTTTCCTTTCTGATATCTATCAGAACCGAGGAAAACAAACTCATTTTTACCCGAGCGAGTTCAAGCAATACTGTTAAGGGTTAATGGTATCAATTTTTAAAATAAAAAATATTATTTTGGGATTTACAGTATAATCTCGGAATTAAAGATCAAAAGGGTAAGTATGTTTGGATTATGCATTGCATTGGGTCTTACATAAAACAATTATTATTTATGGCGAAAACCACACACACAGATAAAAACTAGTCGTTGGGGGCCACCGTAATACTTACCCATCATATATATGTATATATAATATATGAAAATAATACATTTGAAAACTATTTATAAAATGTATTGCAATTCCAAAACAAAATTTAAACGTGTATATATATTTTTATTGTGCATAGAATTGCTGTATTAAAGAGTTGCTGATGAATCTCTTTCGATAAATTATACAACACGCCTAACTACTCAAGTAATACTGAATTGCGAAAAAGAAACATCCTTATAACTCCAAAAATAATAATCTTATTAACTAACAGTTTATTGCGTCGGATTAAGCATCTCATTTCCAATTAAAATATATCATTGAACTGAAATTTGAATGAAATACAGGGTCATGAAAAATCGAAGAATGTGAAAAACACGATTACAGATATCTCGGCAACTAATAATTCGATCAACTTCGTTCTTTATGCAAAATTTGTGTTATTTTATTGCCTTTTACGATCACTCCTTAAAATAAAAAAATTCGAAAATTTTTATGTACTTTTCACCAGAACGAATTTTTCGAGAGTCCGAAAAAAATAGTTCCGGATAATCGAAGTTATTGATATTAAATAGGCTTCGTCCCATTCTTACATACTAAGTACATACGAAATTTCAAGTCTCTATGTCAATTATTTCGGGAGGTAGAGCGTTTACAGACAGACAGACGGACGGCAAAAATGTTTTTCTAAAAATATGTTTTTCGAAATCTCCAGTGTCAAAAACGTGTAAATCCGTCAAAAATTTTTTTTCGATTTTCAAAACGATTGCAAGACTTACCCTATACTACGTATGATGGGTAAGTAAACTAGTCGTTGGAGGCCACCGTAATATTTACCCATCATGCATAACATAATATATGAAAACATAACATATGTAAACAATTTATAAAATACATTACAATTCGAAAACAAAATATAAACGTATTCTTAAGTATTTTTAACCCATCATCATGCTCTATTAATGAATTTCTGATAAACCAATTTCGATAAATTGTATGAAACGCCAAACTATTCAAGTAGCACTGAATTGCATAAAAGAAAACATCCTTATAACTCTAAAAATAATTATCATATTTTCTAACGGTTTCTTGCATCGAATTAAGTGTCTTATTTGCTATTAAAAAATATCTTTGAACTGAAATTTTAATGAAATACAGGGTCATGAAAAATCAAAAAATATGGAAAACAGGATTAGAAATATCTCGACAACTAATAAAATGATTGACATCGTTTTTTATGCAAAATTTGTCTTAATTTATTGCCTGTTACGTCCACTTCTTAAAATTAAAAAATTCGAAAATTTTTATATACCTTTCATCAGAACGAATTTTTCGAGAGTCCGAAAAAAATAGTTCCGGATAATCGAAGTTACTGATATTAAATGGGCTTCGTCCCATTCTTACATACTAAACACATACAAAATTTCAAGTCTCTATCTCAATTTGTTCGGGAGATAGAGCGGTTACAGACAGACACACAGACGGACGGACGGCAAGTTTTTTTTTTCTAAAAATATGTTTTTCGGAATCTTCAGTGTCCGAAACGTGAAAATCCGTCAAAAATTTTCTTTCGATTTTCAAAACGATTGCAAGACGTACCCTATACTACGTATGATGGGTAAGTAAAAAGGTAAGTTGTACAGCATAGGCATAACCAGCCTTTTGAACTGGGTGGTGCCCAAATTTTTTAACCTGAACATGCAAACGGAACCCTATAAAATCTATCAAATTTCCGTTTTAGACAAGTTTTTATTTGCGGAATATATAATCGTACTTCTTTTAAAAAGGACCCAAACACAATTTTTCATTGAGTGAAGAAGGACGAGAAGTTGCTCAAAACTAAATCAAATGGTTAAGAAAAAGTTATATAAACATAGATAAAATATGATAGATATAGAAGAAAGATATCCGTAAGCATAAATCTGTAATCAGTGTTGAATTAAGGGGTGGCCCGGGGGGGAAATTCCCCCGGGAGCATTAAAATTCCCCCCCGGAAAATTTGAAATTTTTCCTTTTCAATGGTCAAAACGTACAATCCCCCCCTCCCCCCGGAGCCACTGAAGTCCCTACAGGGGAAAAGTGTCTGAATTCAACACTGCCTGAAATTATCACGAATTTTCATTCCAAACAGCAATGAAATACTAAAATAAATAAACACGAGTTTAGTTTCCCCATTATATTGATCAAAGTAGCATTAAAATAACCTGTAGTACGTAATTTAAAGTGGAAAAGAATTCTTTCAATATTTTATATACATGAATAAATAAAATTTTCCGATTAAAAAAAATAATAATAATCAGCCCGTACGAATGTCAAAATATGGGCACAAAAAACGAACTTACGAAACAACCAACCAACCTCCATATTAATTTGAATTTTGCGTAGCATTATTTTTCATTTTCAAAGGAAGCAGATTTGTACAACTCCCCCCCCCCCCTTCGTTTTTCTGACTAATCACATGGTGGAATTATCATTTCATATCTGTATTAGAGATGAGTTCGGGCTCGTTTTTCGAGGCCCGGGCCCGATACCAAAAATATACGAAACAAAATTGTATGGTATTTAAAAATTGTTTCAAAAGTGATATCTCATTTTTGAAAACTTCTTACATAGATATAATTTTTAAATGAAAATTTTAATTCAATCTTATCAAAATCCGTATAAAATAAAAATATTATAAACTTCATACTTAAAAGGATTCTGATATTATTTCCTCCTTTCACAAATTTGATTTTCACGTTTGTGTTTAATGAATGAATAAATGCATGAAATTTGCAGAAATTACTATTTGTAAGCTGGCGAATCGAAGAACATTCTACAATTTTCTGTAAAAAGTGTACATCTTTCATTATAATCGATCCTTTCTCACAACAATCTTCTATGATTGACAGGTACCTGAAAATCAACGTAAATAAAAAAAAATAGACATTGTTATTTTAAAGGTCCGATGCTTTTATAGAAAAAGAGGAAATACTGATCGATTGCTTTCTATCGGAATAACAAAGTAATCATATGTACTTACGGAGGAAAGTGACTTCGAAAAGGAATAGCATTCCCAGCATCAGCAAAGTTTATAATGACGAATATTTATAATATCACTAAAGTTATTTTCATATGAAAAACGTCTATAGTTCGTGCACAATCGAAGGTTAAAAATTTTGCAAACCTCCAGCTAGTTCTCGTCTACCAAAAACAGATTAAAATGTTATCTTGGCGTAAACGAATGATCCCATTAAAAAATGTCTTCTGCTAAAGAAAAGTCAACTAAAAGCAAATTCATTATTATGTTTGTTTTGATTGGCGCCGTATAAATTGATCGTCGCCGGGAATTCCGTAAACGTAAATCTGTAATTATCACAAATTTTCATTTGAAACAGCAATGAAATACTAAAATAAATAATCAAGCATTCAGTTCCCCGTCATTTCGATAAAAAAAAAAAGAATTAAAATGAGTTGAAAAAGAATAAGTTGGCAATTTTAAATAGAAAAAGTTCTTTCAGTCTTTTCTACACATGAATAAAAAAAATTTCCGGCTTCTGAGAAAATGAGCCCGAGCCCGAAGACTAGAATAAAAATGGAGCAAGAGCCCGTGTCGAGCTCGGGCTGAGCCCGTCCCATCTGTAATATGTATTTTCTTTCAATTTTTTTCTCCTATCTAAACTTTAGATTACAAAAGCAAAGATATAAATAGCTTGTATCCTTCTCGAGAATTTACACTAAATTTTTATGGAATTGTAAAAACGTGCATGAAGAAGAACGGCGTTAAAAAAAATCTTCCATAAACAAAAGACATGAAATCGGGATTATAAAATCAACTTTTTGACTTACTGAGATTAATACAGATTCTAGTAAATATTCTAGTTTAAAAAAAGATAAACAAAATAATTTTGTTTAAAAAAAAGGAAAAAGAATCTGGGTCTCTTCTTTTAAGACATTTAAAAAAATAGACTGTTAATTTTGATTAACTAATTGAACTAACTTTGCTTTCATTTTTCTTCTTTTTTTCTTTTATAAATTTTGATTTTTTAAAATAATCAATCTTGGATCTGCTCGAGCGGGGGGGAGGGGTGCCCGGGCACCCATGCACTCCCCCCCCCCCTGGTTACGCGCATGAGATGCATCTGTGTAATTCCAATAGGCTACTCACAAAAATAAAAATGCGTAGCTCCAGTCACGTATGAGTAATTATGTAACACGTTTTAATTACTCAGCCTTCCCGTAATAGAACCATGCGATTATGGAATATATTTTTGTTCTTCTTTAAGTTTCTAGTACTTCCAAATATGCAACGAAAATAAATCGCCTCTCAGCTTCTTTTTTTAAATTATTTAAAAAAACACATTTAGAAGCATATCATCGTTTTAGTGTTAAAGTGGGCGGGGCAAAATTTATAAGCTGTATTGTTAGGTGCAGCATTGTTCACTTTTTTTGGATATTTTATATAAAGTATTTTGCTATTAATTATAGTTTTGAAAGGAACTTTCTTTCGTCATTGTTTTTGCCTCAAAACAAGTATGCAGTTAAAAAATACACATAATACACATGTTAAACGAACTTCAAATAGTAGAAAAACTTTACTAATAAAATGATATGTATGGGTGGGATTAAATTCATATCAGGGCGAGTACCCATTTACAAAAAGTCTAAGCAAGAGGTTGAGCTCAGAAAATTTTAAATTCTTCGTGTGATGACAAATGTATAGAACCAGTATGTGTATTTTTAAATTTCTACAGACTTATTTCTGATCGAAAAAAAAAGTGGCCGAGACCAATTAAAAGAATATTTTAAAAAGGAGTAAAGTGATACAAGATGTTTAAAAATGCATTTTCAGTTATTAAAAAAGGCGTGGAGTTGTTTCGGAACAGGGAAGCCTCTGAATTGCTTATTCATGTTTATGTTCAAATGGCACTTTTTTTTTTTTTTTTTTTTACTGGAACCCCCGCGGAGCCCCTGGAAAGTTAAGGTGGAGCCCCAAGGGCTCCGCGGAGCACACTTTGGGAACCTCTGAACTAGATCATCGACTTGATATTACGCGAGAAGGAAGTGCAGTACTAAAAAATGATAGAATGTTTACAAATACGAACAAATCCATAGGGTAGTGGTATGTATGGAACCATTCTCCTAATTTGGCGCACTGTGCGCCTTACCAAAGTTGAAATGTCAAGAATTGACAAATGCATTGATAGCAGCGTATTTCTGCAAATACAAACAGGGAAAACTATGGATATTTTACTAAACTGCTAACATTATTTTTATTATAATTCAAAAAAACGCAACTTCAATTTTAGAGAATTTCTTTTTGTTAAAAGTACATACTTTGAGCATTTTTTTGTAATTTTTTGTTCGTGTAAGTAAAATTGCTTCATTAAAATTGCTTCGTTAATATATATATATATATATATGTGTGTGTGTGTTTATTTTTGTATGTTAAAATTAGTATAAAAATGCAAAAAAATGTATAATGTGATTTAATATATTTTTTTATAATTAGCATTGATTTCATTTTTCTACCTTTTATACTTTTTGAGTAAAGCATATTTGAAAAATAGTAGCACAGGCGGCATACTTCAACGATTATCTCAAAGGCAGTTCAAAGCAGGAACTAAAAATACAGTATTTTTTATTCTCATGGTGAGTCTTATTACCATACATGTTATTAAAAGTAGAAAATTTAATTGCAATGAAGAAGCTTGATTTTTATTAAATATATACATTGTATATTTAGTTAAAATTTTCACTCATCTTTAAATATTTCTACGCGTATTCAATTTGTGCACAATTATTGTAAGGGAGATTGGCAGTTGAAAACATTTGTTAAGGCATTTAGAAGAACGAAATGATCATGTATCCAGGTTCAGATGTACGAAAAAACCCCACAATGATTGCTAAGTTATTTTTTATTCATACATATGATACTAGGGGAGGCACACATACAATACTCGGAGAAAATCTCCGAACAGCGATTAGCAAGTTTACCAGACGAGAGCAGAGAGGCGAGTGTCCTCGTACATAGCAACAAATTGCCACTTTTGGCATGATAGAAAATCGCCAACACACACAAGTTCGCCCATGCACAATGGATAGTATACGCCAAATAACAGTTAAAATGCAGCCGGCAAGATAAGAATTCAATTTGGATTCCTAGCTAGGATGGGAAAGAAAAGGTTGCCAAACGATAGAATGTTACACGTGTTGTTTTGTCTAATAAAGAGGCACACCAAAGGGACATCAGATTTTACTGCGCAGATGTTAAATTCTTTTTAGGTTTTTGTCGAGAACGGAAAAAGAAGCGTAAGCATAAATTTTAACCGCGAAACAGAGATGATGTCCAAATAAGGTAATGCAGAATTGCTTCGATCGGAAATAGCAGACATCTGGAAATGTTTTAAACGGTTGATTAATATGTGAGTGTATTTCTCACAAAGTTAAGCAGCTGCCGATTTTTCGGTTAGAGAAAAGCTAGCCGAGGGAAAAAAAATGGAAAGTGAATGAAGGACATTTAAAACTGATTTTGAATTGAACAGAGACAGGGGGGAAGGAATAATTTAATAAAATAACCAATATATAACGAAATAATCGTTATATATATCACCCGGTGCACCACAAAAAAAAACTTTTGCTGTCCAATGTGCATAGGCTAGCATAAAATATTATAACATAAAAACATACATAAATGCAAAAGTTTTTTTTTTTTTTTTTTTTATCTATATATGTAGAAATTTAACGTCATGATAATGGAGACTTTTGTATTCAAAAACAGTCAGCAGTTCTAAAGTCTCTATATTTTTTATATTTGTATTTCATGGATCCAAGGTAGTACTGTATTTTATATGTATAAGTTGAGTCGACTCAGACAGTACAAAAATCTTACTGCAGCTTTGATTGATATCATGACATAAATAAAATTTTGAAACATATACACAAAACATGAAACTAATACTAAATGAATATAAAATGGCAATACACAAAAATAACATAATAGCACTATATTTTTCAAAAAATTAAAAAGAGTAATATGATGTATATTAAAAAATAAAAATGTTTTTGTAAAAAGTGTTTCATGCCGAAGCATAGGATGACAAAAAAAAGAGGTGCTCCAAGCACGCCCATAAAAAATATGCGTCACCCTGAATCTTGTGTACAACACAAGTATTATGGCATCGGCTTAGGGCCTAGCCTTAGATGAGGAGGGAATTGTGATGCTCCCCCGAAGGCACTAGCGGTCTTCTGAAGGAGCCCACGTCGAATTACATGAAAAAAAAATTTGAATTGATGTGAATTGGAATCACAATTCAAAAATTTGAATCGAAACTCCAATTCCAAAATTTTGTCTCTCAACACAATGAAGCTTGAACCCTTAGGGCCTTAATTTTGAACGGGAACAAGACTTCAAAGGGAAGAATTCAAAAAGAAAAAAAACACAAAAATGTATATCATATAATAACTAATATGGGCAGACAATCCTAGAGTGAAGAGAGACGAAAAATGTGTCACAATCGAGTGGGGTGATGAACAAGTCATATATAAAAACTGTGTTTAGTTTAATTACATGAATCTTTTGTTTACATTTCCAAACTACAGTACCTGTTTATCTAACTATAATATGTTTGACTTACTGTACAAGAAATGTTAAGTGGAAGGTTAGTTAGTGGAAAAATACTGAATTAATGAGTATTGTCAAAGAAATTTTAAGTGTACTGCAAAAAGAAAACAAAATAAAAGTAAATAAAATTTTAGTGAGTTTGAAGACATATCTAAGTGTTAAAGGATAACAATGATACCTAATATTGTTCCTAAGAGATCTTCAGAGCAACAATGATGGACCAGCCATGATATTGTTAAAGATCAGTCAAAAACAACATACACACAACCATGAGCTCTTTGGTTGGATATGTGGTAATCGCCAACACACACAAGTTCGCCCATGCACAATGGATAGTATACGCCAAATAACAGTTAAAATGCAGCCGGCAAGATAAGAATTCAATTTGGATTCCTAGCTAGGATGGGAAAGAAAAGGTTGCCAAACGATAGAATGTTACACGTGTTGTTTTGTCTAATAAAGAGGCACACCAAAGGGACATCAGATTTTACTGCGCAGATGTTAAATTCTTTTTAGGTTTTTGTCGAGAACGGAAAAAGAAGCGTAAGCATAAATTTTAACCGCGAAACAGAGATGATGTCCAAATAAGGTAATGCAGAATTGCTTCGATCGGAAATAGCAGACATCTGGAAATGTTTTAAACGGTTGATTAATATGTGAGTGTATTTCTCACAAAGTTAAGCAGCTGCCGATTTTTCGGTTAGAGAAAAGCTAGCCGAGGGAAAAAAAATGGAAAGTGAATGAAGGACATTTAAAACTGATTTTGAATTGAACAGAGACAGGGGGGAAGGAATAATTTAATAAAATAACCAATATATAACGAAATAATCGTTATAATTATATTTGTACATTATGCTAAAATTTAGAATCTTCTAACAGCACCGTTCATTTTCTTTATCTTTTCAACATTATTAAAAAAAAAACCTATTAATAGAGAAAATGGAAAGAGACTGCTGAAGGATATTATAATCCTCATCTTTTAATCCATGTTTTAAATCTTATTTATACAGCAGTTGTTTGCACTACACTTCACATTTACTTAACTATTTCTGCGCAAATGCATGTCTTCAGGGAATAGATCAACACTTTCGTTAAGATTAACTACTTCTTCTCTCTCAGGCTGAAGAAAGCAAATGAATGATTAAATTGTGCATGGTTGCATGTAAATACAATGCGACCTCAAATGAATTCAAACATATAGAGTAATAATATAGTACACGTATTATGTACTTTATGAATACTTTTTTAAAACATATTAATGATTTTCGACAATTGAAATAGAAAATCAAAAAGAAAGCAACCGAATTTTTGTACCGGTGTTTGTAAATATAGCACCAGGACGATTTTTACGATTTCAAAAGACCTCTTAAATTTATTAAAGTATTTTGGGGCACAAAATGCATTAATAGAAATTATTAGAAGTGAGACGAGATCAGCTCGAGCCCATGAACCCTAGCCTGGGACTGATACGGGATTAATTTCGTGGATATAAATAACATATATGTCATTATTTATAATAAATAATTCATTTACTAATTTATGGAGCAGAAAATTAAATTTAGAAAAAAGTTTATTTTTCTCATATATATATATATATATATACATATATATAATACCATTAGTTGTAAAAAATATATGAAGTATTGAATTTAATATACATATATATATGCGTGTGTGTGTAAAAAAATACAATCAAAATGTTATAAGTATACGCATGATTATAAATGTTGTTATTAAGGGGCAGTGCAAATATAATGTTATCAACTTTTTGATAATTTTGGACCGCCTCCCCCCACCTTTCGATATCTCATAAGTTATCATCCTTCGAACCCCCCCCCCCCCCCCCGGTAATGATATCGTTATCAAAGAGTAATTTTTTTTAAATTTTTATGAATTTATTTCTTTTGGTTGGAGTGATATACAAAATTGGTTCGCATACTTTATTGATTCAAATGAAGAGAAGTCAATAAAATATCACCTTATATCAAATAACACTTAAAGAAATAGTTACTCTTTAAAAGTATTTCATAACAGCTTTTTTGTTACATAATGCATTCAACATAAAAGTCTTATTGCACTTGTCCCGAACGGGGGGAGGAATGGGACCGATATGGGGTTACTTTCGTGGATATAAATAACATATATGTCACTATTTATAATAAATTATTCATTTACTATTTTATGGAGCAGAAAATTAAATTTTAAAAAAAGTTTATTTTTCTTTTATATATGTGTGTGTGTGGTGTGTATGTGTTTGTGAATGAAAAATACAATAAAAATGTTATAAGTATGCGCATGATTATGAGTGTTGGTTATTAAGACAGCTAAAAGGGTATTGAAATTATTGTTTTATTATTTTAATTCCTTGGGATTAAAGAGAAAAACGGAAAGAGATTGCTGAAAAGATTATAATTCTCATCTTTTAATCCATGTTTTAAATCTTATTTATACAGCTGTTGTTTGCTCTACACTTCATATTTACTTAACTATTTCTGCGCAAATGCATGTTTTCAGGGCATATAGATCAACACTTTCGTTAAGATTAACTACTTCTTCTCTCAGACGAAAGCGAATGAATGATTGAATTGTGCATAGTTGCATGTAAATACAATGCGACCTCAAATGAATTCAAACATATAGAGCAAAATGTGTAGATGCATGAATAAACTGAATTCACTTCTAAGAATTCTTTATTCTATTTGCGCTATTTTCACGCCAAAAAGAAATAGACTTTTCGCATATGAGAGAACACAATGCGGCTAAGCGGAACTTTCGTGTTGTAAAACTCAAAACAAATTATTGCATATTCAACTATTTTTGACGTAATGACAAAGTTTTTGATCGCAAAAGTTTAAAGTTGTAAAGATTTTATTGCTTTAATAATTTATTGTGTACGTCATTTACAAGAAAGCGAATTTTTTTTTCGTACTAAATATAATCCGATTTAAATTTATTACTAAATATAAATGTTTGATCTACGAACATTACCGAATGATCAAGGATGAAATATAAATTTGAAAAATAAATGTTTACATTTTTTTTAAAACCTACAAATTTCTTTTTTATATATATAAAGAGTATAGCAATTATCATTAAGCTTTTTTGTAGATTATGTAAACCTGTTATATCATTTAATTATGGTTTTTACCCGTAAAGCATGGTGACGTCACTGCAACGTCGTTGTGAAGTCACATTGTGACTTTGTGACCATCGATTGTCGATGTGACGTCACATGACGTCGATGTGAAGTCACAGTGACTAAAATGTGAAGTCGTTATGGCCGTTTTAGAGCTCTTTTGTGACGTTTCACAAAGTGGTCACAATGTGACAAATTTGTGAAAAATGCGTCATTTGTGACTACTTTGACATTAACATTGTGACGAAACTGTGACAAAAGCGACGATATTTAAATTGCCAGAAACATGTTTTTTAAAGTAAATAACATGTTTTGAAGGATATTTATAAATTTCTAAAGATTTTTAAGAAAGTTACATCTCAGTCACAATGTGACGTCACTGAGAGGTGGCAATTTGGTCACAGATGTGATGTGACCAAAGTGACTCACAGTGACGTCACTGTGACCATGCATGCTATTAGGGTAGCTTCTTTATCTCATAACATCGAGGAACAGCAGTTTTTCTAAGAATAGCACTTATAAAATACCCATAGGTTTTTTTCTTTAAAGTTTTAAATTAATACTAAAGCAAGAAAAAAAAATCATACTTGAAGCATAGATTATGAAGCACTTTCAACACATTCAGAATAATGTAACAAAACTGCACCGGTTAAAAAATTAAAATATTACGTCTAATTTAACCATATGGGAATTTATAACACATTTCAAAACCGAATTTCGGCTGTTCTCATCTACAATCAGAAAATTATCTGAATTTTTTAGCAGCCATGCATAAGATTTAGAGATTTGTACCTTTTAACAACACGAATTCCAAAATTTAGCTCATTTAAGATATGCATACATTTCAGTTGATAATTCCCCTTCAGCAATTTGAATGGTATGCGAATACTTTTGTGCATCCCTTTATATGAGGTATAGAATTTATATATAAAGTGTAATATGCAAAAAATTAATTAAATTTAAAACACATACTAAATTTTAAAACGTATTCTCCAGTAATTACTACGCAAAACCAGTTTCTTTGTGTGCCTCTGTAAATTAATAAAAAATATGCTATGAATGCTCTGTTTGAGCGTGATCACAGAGAAATTCAGTAATATCAGTTTCAATACATTTGAAATAGTGTAATATCATTAAAATACTCTCCAAACGATTTTTTCCCCATATACCATAATTAATCGAATTCTTTTTAGTGTCTCTGTAAATGAACCATTAATCGTACATACGTCATATTCAATACTAAACATGCTTTGGTAACTCTAAATAAACTTTATTAGTTGCATGACTATCCAAGTATATTTACGGGAGTCAGAGCGTAACAGATGGCCAGGACGGACAGACAAACCAATTGCACTTTCCAATTTTGCACTTATCAATTTTGTTAGAAAGTGCTAAAAAGATAATTTTTTTTCATCATTAATGTTTAACCCTTTGGGGTCGAGCGACCAGTATACGTGCCGCATAAAATGCTCAGAATCTTTGATTATTCTCACAGTAGAATTTTATTGTAAATTTTGCCTTATTTAATTTCAGCATTTTCCCGATTCAAATAGGCAAAAATTTCTGTTTTGAAAGACCGACGAGAAAAGATAAAAAACTGTAAAAGACGCTCGCCCCGAAGCGGTTAAAAAAACTTTCAGTTAAAAAAAATATGTATCCTTTTCACAGTATATAATACAAAACACTGTCCAAAAGTTGAACAAAATTAAAATTTACATCAATAATACTAATTCATACATAGAAAATCATTTTATAAAATATTTTCTATTACAATTACATCATCTATAATATATAGTTGCATATAAACATAAACACGACAACTCATTTAAACTTTTAACTACTTTAATCACCATTTTCAGACAAATTATCGAAGCAAACACTGTATTTTTTTATGTAATCATGCCTGTCCAAGTATACAACTTCTCTTTGAGCGCTACAATGCTCTAGTTCCGAATTCAACCTTCAGCTTGAAATGTAAACCAATTTGAAATAGTTGTTCACAACAGGTTACAGGAGGAATATCACAACATCTATAATCATATGAGATTGTTTCGTGTTGCTGATAGACAGTGATGAAGATCGACAGACGTTTCCAGTTCTGTTAAGTCTTAATTTTTTTTTTTTTTTTTTTTTCGTGTCTTTAGAAATATGTGCTTTTTACTATTTTCTTCAACGGCGTAAGTATAAGATGGCTAGCGTTGCAAAATACAAGGGATAACAACACAAAACTTGATATGCAATCGAAGCGAGTAAACTGTAAATAATAAAGTTTCAAATTAGATTCTTGCTTAGGATAAGACAATCCCATACTTACCAACTTCCGGCTTTTTTTTAATCAAAAAATATACTTCAAACCAGAAAATTTGTTTAATAAAAGATTCCTTGCATTAAATGTGATAGTATATTGAAATATATTTATTTTCACTCCATAGATAAATTTTTGGTTCGAAGAAGCTTTTTTCGTTTTTTTGAAAATCCGGAGATTGGCATGTATGCAACCCGATTTTTACCCGCACCCAACCCGACCCGACAATTGATACTTTTGTTTTTTTCGTTGTTGGTCGGTTTGACTCTAATTGTTCTGGACTTTGATTTTTATGGTTAGGGTTTGGGGGCTTAAATTACTCTAATTTTCACAAAAAAAAAAAAAAAAAAAAAAAAAAAAAAAAAAAAATCCAGAATATTGTTTGTAATGAAAAATTACATATTCAAATGTGAAATACTCTTCACATGATTATTTTCCAACATAAAAGATAAAATTCATCTTACATATATATGTTTACACATAATATGCACATAAAGCTGATTACACATAAAGCTGACTCGGAGTGCAGCTCAAAACATGAAAAAAGTCCTTTTCATGTTTTGAACTGCACTCCGAGTCAGCTTTCGACATAGAGTTCAATGGTGGGTTGACTTTAAAAAGAAATTGCGGGTTTGATCAAGTTAGACGTCTGCACGAACCGAATTTTCCAGGCCCGAGCCCGGCCCAGTGTGAAATTCAAAAGTTCAGCACGAATCCGGTCCGTCCCGATAAATTTCTACTGTTTCGAAAAAATTCATATTTTCATCATATAATTAAGATTCATTTAAAGAATACTGCATACCTATTTATGGGACATATTTATTTTTTACAATATATTTTACAGAAAATGCACAATAGCAACATAAATGATTACTTACATTCTTAGATTTTCAACATACAAATAAGGATTCATTACAATATTAATATGGTGTAGAATAATAAGAAGAAATACAAAAATAAAACATCATAACTTTCGAAGCTGTATAATAAAATGTAGATTTATGAAAATATTTCTATATCGTTTTATTAAAGATTTTCTCAAATCCAAAGTTGCTACATTTCTGAATTCAATTCTTTTCAGAAACGCATAAGATTAGCCGGCGTCTTCATTCAGAAACTATGTAACCGAATGGCGTTATCCATTTTTTGATACAAGAAATCTTAGAAAATACTGTTAATTAGCATTTTGAATCGAATTTCCGGAAGCGACAGTATGGCGAACATAAAACTTTTGCAACCATATGACAAGAATCTCTTATATTTCAACAAGCAAATACAAGTATCTTATTTACAAAAAATGGAAAATGTTATTCGATTCCAAATCCCTTCAATAGTCAGGCTTGTCAATTTAATACCTTTACAATTAAAAATTAGTCCCAAAATGAAACAAACTTTCGCATTGTCGAGAAGTGAATTTAAGAACCATTAAGAAGTATATTTCCAAAGATTACGTTAAATTCTTTACCGCTATTAATACTTTTACAAATCATGTCCTCTGTCCTAAACATCTTGAGAACAATTAAGTCTAGTTCAATTACATGTAGAAAAACAACGCAATCCTGTTTTTGGTCCAGCACGATTTTGCTAAAAATTATTAAGCCTGGTTACTCACAATGTAACAGTCCGATGCCAATCTCTACACTGTACAAATTACATTTCTGTATTGATGTTGTAAAATTAGTATTGGCTCGTGACGCACATTTATACTTATTCTCGCTAAAGCCACATTCACTGAAAATAGCTCATGTTTTATCATTTTTGCTAAAATATTTATGACAGGCCAGTAGATTTTTTTATTGGCCGAGCCTGGCCCGTTCAATTTTTTTGCCGGCTCTGCCCGTCGAAAAATATTATTCTAATTCTGCCGGCCGGCCCGTTAAAAAATTTTGGAACCACTCTGCCGACCCGGGCCTGTGCAGACCTCTAGATCGGGTATAATCCGAACCAAGCAGAATTCTTGTTCAAGTTCAAGCTTTATAATAAATTTTTTTTTCAATTTCATTACATTTTACTTTATTTCAGCGATCAACAATTAGAATGAACTTTATTATAATAATAAAAAAAAAGTTATGCTTCATTTTTATCAAGCACCATTCCATTGTAACAAATGATGGTGTCATCGGATTCTCGGTGATTCCTAGACCCATTCTGCGAAACTACTGCGGAGGACTCCAAATGTCCCAAATTTGTGTCATACGCAAATTCTTTATTTTTTCTTTATTTATTTATTTTTATTGCGCCATGCTTATTATTAGTTTGCATAAAATATAACTTAATCTCTTGAGTGCCTTGAAGGCATATGCATTTCGTGTCATATTCATTTTAATATATTGCTGGAGTAGAGAGACTAGATAATTTTTAAATACTTGTTTTGATTTTCTTCTACGTTGCTCACTTAAGTAAAGATATAATGATAATTTTGTGAACGTAGTTTCTTTATACTTCATATTTATATATGTGTGTGTTATTCCTAAATATTACATTACATACATTTAATTTATGATCATGCCTAGGGATGTAATGGAGGGTGCACGAAGTATATGCCGTATACCTTCTGGATTTATTAAAGGAACACCGTATATTAATCTCTGTTTCTCAAGAAAGCTACGATACATATACTCTTGGGTATACCCTCTGCTTAGAGAATATACCCTCTGTTTTTCTTTACGACTACTCCATTGAACAAGTCCTATATAGATTCTCCCACAACTATTGTTAATAAATCTAAAGATGAGCAGCGTGGAATAAACTACATGTCCCTTTTTGCAAATTTAATCTACTTGCGCAAATTACGATAGAAAAGTCTGATAGATACTGTGATGGAAAACTACTTTGTCCCAATTTACAAGTTGATGTTCCGCTTATTTTATATTGTTATTTGGCAACCTATACCTTATACCTGGCAACTCAACGTAGGTCCCAAGTTGGAAACAGATTGTTTAGAGCAGGTACTCCTATTATTTGAAAATTGCCACACCTAATAAATGAGGCTGAGATTTTCCTTGAGAACCTGGGGTAGATATAAATTAGTCGTGCATGCGTATATGCTGGCAATGAAATTGAATTGTCGACCGTCTTCTGGTGCGTGGGGGTAGTTCCGTTACACGAGAATGTTTTCTTCGGTCTGCGAACGAAGCGTGTAGAATAAAAGAGAGAGGGGAAGAAGGGGAGGTGCAGGGTCGATCGTTCGTTCTTACCATCCCGGGCCGCGGAAGAAGGAAGAACATCAGATCATAAGAAGCTGAGGATCCAACGGACGCAGACGACCTTCACTCCTTCTGCTCACGTGAGTTTTGGTTTTGTTTTATCCTTCAGATGTTACGGTTATGGATTTCCTTTTAAGCCGGGTGTGTTGCATCTTATTGCATAACTTGGACATATAATTATTCTCTAATGTATTTCGCTATTTACCTATAGAGATTAAAAATATTAGATTTAAATAGAAAAAAAAAAGTAGAAAATACGTTTGCAACAGTATTTTTGCAGGAATAACATAACAAAATATTAGTAAATAACGACATGCAGGAAATAGTATTAAAGACTTTATTCGCAGTTCTAATATTTTCCTATGTTCCAGGATTTTACTTTACATTAAAATATATTGAAAGAAAATTTTACGGCAAATTAAACGGGAATGGAATTTTCGTAGATGTCACAAGAGAATATTTTTCAAAAGACCTTTATTTTAAGGAGATCTTTTTTCACATGTTACGGTTATAGATTTTTTTCTAAGCTGTGTGTACGTGTGTTTATTTTTTATTATGACTTGGACACATACTTACTCCATAAATATTTCACTAGGCAATATGAATAGACTTAACCCTACAGGTGTCGATTTTATTATTATTATTATTATTATTTTTGAGGAAATTTACTTTTGGGTTAATCAAAAATAAGTAAATAAATAAATACATTTTTCTGCTCCAGTGGCAAAAACTAAGGTTTATTGAAATTTAACGAATATATCATTTGCTAAAATCTAACGAATAAAGTTGTTTTAAGTATTATTAATATTAATATGACAATAGACTAAGGAACTAGACGCTTGAAAAGTGTTTATAAAAAGTGTATTAAATAGAAAAATAACATTTCTGTATTTATTATTGTTTATTTTTAATCGTAAATATAATTGTTTAGATAAGTAGCTTGTCTTTAAACATAAAGAGGGGGGAAAAACTATAAAAGTGTAGAGCGATTTAAGCATTTTTTTTTTTCGAAAAATTATTAAATGCTAAAATGTAAATAAATACATAATAAGAAATGTATAAACGTATACTAATATTGCTACCTGCTGATAATACCAAAAATAATTGTTCTGACAAATTAATATGTAATGAAAATACATGCCCAATTATTAAGCCACCAGGCCCACAAGGTCATCGGTAAGATTGCGGGGAAAGGAAGGGAGGGAGTAGGATCTTAAATTGCCGAGTCAAATTTCAGTTTCGCTGACTATTTTTATAATTTTGTCAAGTTACCATAATTATGAAATATAATATAATTTTTATTTGTAAAAAATGTTTAATAATATTTCCAATTCTATTTGTAACTTCTGCTAAGTCTATCACAAATACAACGTGTTTTATAGTTTTTATTAAAGTTTTAAACAAATTTGTCAACTAAATTTGTAATTTTTCCAAGTGTAACAGCATCACAAACGTTTTGGGAAGAACCTCCCCCCCCCCTTGTTCTTTCGCGAGGTCCCTACCACCCCGAAGCGTTAAATATTACACACACGCACACACACACACACATATATATATATATATATATATATATATATATATATATAAGACCACTAATAGTAAACAATATTAACCAGTTGAATTTATTAGAAAAAAAAATCAAACTGAACATGAGGAAAATTTTAAATAAATAAATAAAATGAATATAATAGAAATTTGTAATAACAACAATTTGTTTGACGTAACAATTTGTAATATAAACAAAGATATGGCTGTAAAGTGTATATGTCGATATTACGATCTTCATTTATACTTCTAACCAAAATGCATAATGAATTCACACTAAAGTTAAACAAATCAGAAATTTTATCAAGTTTATAAAAAATATTTCACATCAGAATTTCTATTTGAAACTATAACTTTTTCATTTAATTTATTTCTGTGTTATTTACTTATTTTATGGATAATTTTTTCTTTTGAATTGAAATATTTTCATTTCGTAGCGGTAAATGGCCGGTTGTTGTTAGATTAAAGTTTAAAAGAACTGTATTGAAAGTATTGATTTATTTCGATTCTTTTATTGTTGTTGTGTGTCTATACGGTCATACATTGATGAGAGATTACGAATTAAATCCGAAATGTCTAATTTTATAGCATTCACATTCAATTTTATTAAATACCTGGATTTTTATCGGTTTTAATGTACTTACAGTATTTTTTTTTTTTTTTGTTTAAAATAAGAAAAAATCACTGAACAACATTTAGTAAAAATGTTTCAAAAAATAAAAAAGAAATAGACTTTTTTTTTCTGTTGTTGTTGTTGTTAGAAAGGAATATTTTGTAAATGAACATTATTTTAAAGGGTTACAGAACATAAAAATCTTCAAATTTTCTAAAATAAATTTATTGCATTAAAAATTTCTTTATTTTTTTCTACTTAAAATGCCATTTAAATCATGTTTCTATCGCAGCGGTTCCCAATCTTTCTTAATACGCGACCCACCTTCCAGTAATAAAAAAGTTCGCGATCCCCCCAAGATAAAATTAAATATCAGTATAGCAATTTTTGTACAATCTCTATAGGCTCGGCTATCCTATTCAACGAAAAACGCAAATTTTGAAGACACATTATCAACAAAAACAAGAGTTGGTAATCTCAATGTGTGTAAGTGAATAGTAATTAAAACAATGCACAAACTACAAAAATAGTTAAAATACGTTTAATTATTATGAAAACATAGCTTTATAATCAATGAGATTTCTGTTATTGGTGTTTACCAATGCAGGAACAGCATGTTACGCAGTTTGTCTCAGTACTTCTCTTTCGAAAACAGCAAAGTAGAAAAAGCATGTTCTCATAAGCATGAAGTGTTGAATTTCATCAAGACCTCACAACTGATTTAAATATTTCTGGATATTCTATTTGTATATACATCTAGAAGGAAATTAAGGATTTTCTCTTGAAATATATCCTGTTAAAATTGTGATTTTTTTTTTAACATGTGAAAAAAAAAGATCTATATTGATGACAAACCTCGATTGTTCCGCGACCCACCAAAACAACTGCCGCGGCCCACTAGTGGGTCGCGACCCATAGATTGGGAACCGCTGTTCTATCGTAATTGGCACAGAAAATATTATTTATTTCATTTTGGTTTGTTTTCAAAATCTGGCTTTCAAGCAATGGCTATCGTGCAAATTGGAAACGATTTCTTTTGAAAACGCGTTTTTCTTCATGAGAAGTTTTTTTTTTCACCTTTTCTCCTATATAAATTGTTATAACTCAAAAACCGTTTAAGACAAACGGTTGAAACTTCGAACATGTCTTTTTCAATTGTTTTACTTTAATTTTGATTCAGGAAATTTGAAAAAATATATACTTTTAAAAATAAGATTTTTTTTTTTTTTTTTTTTTTTTTTTTTAGTTATATTGTGTGTTTTTTTCTAATTTTTGCTTTAAATATTTTTGATTTGTATTTAAATTAATATTTTTAAAAATCCTGAATCAAAATTAAAGCTTATTTCTATTTAAAAAACTGAAATTCTTCAAATAATTTTTTAAGCAATAACGATTTTAATTTACCCCACTTTTTTAGTAAATTTTTAATTTAAAATTGTTTTTAAAAAATTATGATAAGTTTTATCATGTGATTTTGTTTACTAATGATATCGTTAACCATAACAACAACAAAAAAAAATATAATTAAAAAAAATAAAAAATCAAATTTTTAACTTAATAAATAAAAATTATTTTAAAATGTGTCCCAAATCCCCCTTAAGGGGGTTCTTCCTTCAGATATTACGGCATAGATTCTATTTCAAATTGTAGATTTACATCGTATTCCATGACTGGGGCATATATTTAATCTCTAAAATATTTCTTTCTTACTTAATAAGATAAGAAATACAGTCGGCTCTCTTTAATTCGAAATCGGGTAAATCGAACCCTCGCTTAATTCGAACTAAACGTGAAGTCCCGATTCAAACTCATTTTCTCTTGACTTCGTTTAATTCGAACTAACGGGAATTCCGATTTTTCATTTTTCCTTACTTTTTCACGGATTTTGGACCTTTCAAATAAGTTTATTTCTTTCATTTTTCTCAGAACAATCCTGAACTAGTATACATGCATTTGACATCCACTTTCTTCTTGCTCCGTCTGTCCATCAATGACACCTCCACTTCTTCTACCATTGTGCTTGTTCCTAATTCCTTAATTAATTTTTATATTTATGTGTTTTATTTTAATATAAAGTCATGTTCTTATCATAACAACCGAAATAAATAAATAAAAAAAATACTATAACATAATTTTTTTGTGTGTAATAGTGCCCCTTTAAATACTTTTTCCTCGCATATTTTCCCGATTCTTGTAGTCCCGACGAGTTCGAATTAATGAGAGGAGAATGTACTTGAATTTAATAAAATAAAATAATAGAAAATAGGATATGCTTACAAAATTAATTATATTTGAATCACTGTTGTCTGTAAAATATTTCTTGTTAAAAAGCGATATAGGAAATAATATTAAAGGCTTTATTAGCTGTACTGATATTTTGCTCAATTTGAGAATTTTAGTTTACATTAAAATATTTTGAAAGAATTTCTTTTGTGGAATAGGAAAGAAAAAAAAGATTTATTTATTTATTTTTATTTATAGTTTTACGAGATTGTTAGGTAGAAAATTTTTCAAAAAAAAAAAAAAAAAAAAAAAAAAAAAAAAAAAAAAAATTATTTAATGGGGATGGGAGGGTGGAAAGCTTTTCTTGAAATTACTGGCGAATATCTACACTATTTCGTTTAACAAATTACATTCATTTTAAAACAATGCATTATCAAACAGATATCATTTCAAAGTTAAACTAGTCGTTGGGGGACACCGTAATACTTACCCATCATGGATACAAAACGTGTGTAAACTATTTATAAAATGCATTGCAATTCCAAAACAAAATATAAAAGCATATATAAGTGTTTTTAACTCACAATCATGCTCTATTAATGAATTGCTGATGAAATAATTTCGACAAATTGTATAAAACGCCAAACTATTCAAGTAGCACTGAATTGCATAAAAGAAACATTCTTATAACTCCAAAAATAATAATCATATTAACTAACGGTTAATTGCATCGAATTAAGTGTCTCATTTCCAATTAAAATGTATCTTTGAATTGAAATTTCAGTAAAATACAGGGTTATGAAAAATCAAAAAATGTGGGAAAAAGGATTAGAAATATCTCAACAACTAATAATACGATCGACTTCGTTTTATATGCAAAATGTGTGCTATTTTATTGCCTCTTACGTCCACTCCTTAAAATAAAAAAAATCGAAAATTTTTAACCTTTCATCAGAACGAATTTTTCGAGGGTACGAAAAAAATAGTTCCGGATAAACGAGGTTACTGATATTCAATAGGCTTTATCCCATTCTTACATACTAAGCACATACAAAATTTCAAGTCTCTATCTGAATTTGTTCGGGAGATAGAGCGGTTACTGACAGACAGATAGACAGACACACAGGCGGATGGGCGGCAAATTTTTTTTTCTAAAAATATGTTTTTCAGAATCTCCTGTGTCCGAAACGTGTAAATTCGTCAAATTTTTTTTTTTTCGATTTTCAAAACGATTGATGACGTATGATGGGTAAGTAAAACGTAAAATATTTCAATTATCCCTTCACAGTTTATCATTTTGATCGTTTGCTATTATTAATTATTTGAAAAAAAAATAGTTGTTGTTCTCGGTAGAAAATTGGAAAATCTGAAGTATATCTGAATCTTTTTATTGGTTGAATTCCGCAATAAAGTTGGATTATTTTATTCGTTTTCCTGATTGCTCCAAGTTCAATGTCCAAAAATAGACTACTTCTGATTTTTATTTTATTCGTTTTCTGATTGCTCCAAATTTAATGTCCAAAAATGGAATAGTTGCCAAGATGACAAAGAAAGTAATAAAAACTTTAAAAAACTAATAATTTAAAAACAAAATTGCGATAGGGATTTCAAACAAATTTCATTAAAAAGCGTGGTTTTTTCTCTACGCAATGGTGTAAAAATTTAAAATGTGCGATATTTTGAAAATAAAAAAATTTGCAGTTCCGAAAATTGTAAAAGTGAAATTTCATTTAAAATTTTTTTGTGATGGCTCCATGAATATCAATGTTTAATCCATGTCGTACGTAATATGAGGCGTTCAGAAGTCAGTCGGATTAACTCCATTCAATAAAAATGCACATTTTAAACAGTTAAAGTTGTCTATCTTCTATCAACAGTTTTTTTTTTTTTTATCATTGGTCTAGGAATATTAATGTTTAATGCACTGCGTACGTAATATGGAACTCGTTATGATCATCCTAAAAATGGTGTTTATTAATATTATTAATTTAAATATAGAATTTATTTATACGTCCTCAAAATTTTAGTTTTTGAAAATATCATTTTCCAAATAGTCGTTGCAATTTGTTAAATTACAATTTTTTTTAAGGTGACTCAATGTATAAAAAAATTGAAAAAAGATTCCATACTAAATTTGCCAACGCATCTTAAAATGTATCAAATCAAAGGTTAGAATGAGACACATGGTAATGGTGATTAATATGCTTCAAATTCAAAATACCTCACAACATTCTTTCCGAATCAAATTTCAATTAGAACGTCGAACGACTTTACGAATATTTTCATACTATTTGGGGTGGGACAAAAAAAAAAAAAGTTTGAATTTTCTATTAAAAAATTGCATATATATATATATATATATATAGTGTATATACATTTATATCGATATATAAATGATATAATTTTAATTGATACTGATAATACCAGTGTATCTCAATTCCCTGTTGATTATCCATTCAACCTAGAAATTACAAAAAACTTGCTTTCTAATAATACCATTAGATAATACTTTTTAAATCTTAAAGATATATTAAAAGAAAACAAATTAATAACTGATATTTATGACAAAAGGAAAGAATTTAATTTTAAAGTTAATACATTTACTAATTTTAAATTCGGTCTTCATAATTCTGTATATCGTAATATAATCCTTAATCATTTATACAGAATAAAATGTTTATGTTCTTCTCATTTAATTAATACTAATATTAAGAAGCTTGTTTATGGTGCTATAAATAATGGTTTTCCTAAAAATTTCATAAATTCTTTAATATACAATTAGTTATTGCATGATCTAATAATTAATTAACACTTTGCGCAAAAAAAGTACAAAAAATTATTAAAACATAAAAATAGTAATAAAAAATAAAAAATAAAAAATGTAAAAAATAAAATAAAAAAATGTATATAGTAAGTTGGTTGGGTGGGTAGATGTTAGAGTACGGAAGAGGGCGGTGTTGTCTGGATAAAACGCAAAGGTTAATTAAAAAAAACTGAGAGTGGGCAATTCATATGTTAATTTGGTATAAAAATTCTATGGAGTTTAATTGACACCAATGTATGGATAATTGTTTAGTTATATCTATTGTATTATAATAGTTTTAATCATTTACATTATTAATTTGCACTACACTTTTAATAAATGTGAGTACTATATCACTACACTATGTATAGGGTACTTTATTAATAAGCTATTTTTTAATCTTTTATCATCCTAAATTAAGATATTGAGTTAAGACCAGCACAGTCAAAATAAATGTCATTGATTTAAATAATAATAGGGTAAACTATGTTAGTATGGTTTAATTTTTCTGTAATTACAATATTCTACTTTTAATAATTTATAAATTTAATATTATGATGTGTACGATTATTAATTTTATTTTTTCTCCTTTTCAATTTTATGTCCAAATTAGTAATTTGTTGTTCTTTGTTATTGATATTATTTCTCGTCACATTTTCTTTGTTTTTGCACTTTGAAGTCTACACGTGAATGTAACTCTTTGTTTTTATTTTCTTCATATCCACTGTGGATTATTTGGTATTTATTTAATGAATTTCGGTGTGTTGGTTGTCCCGAATTCGTATTGTTTTGATTTCTCATAGCAAATACGAAGATGAAACCACACACTTTATTTGTAGTTGCAAAGTATTTGGGACCTGAAGATTCTGCTTTGGTTCTACAAATTCCACTTGTATTCATATTAATTATTTTTTTTTTCCTTCCATGTTCAATGTGCTATAAGTTATTAAGTCCAATGGTTCATATTGTAATAGTATTAATGGTTTTATTCTATTAAATTCAAATGGTTAATATTGTATACCATTAATTTTCTTATATATATATATATATATATATATATATATATATATATACATATATTAAGTTATAAATGTTTAAAGTGACATTCAAGTCATGCGTCTATTTTAATTAGAAGGGGGAATGTTGTTGTTTTCGTTTTGGTTTGTTTTCAAAACCTAGCTTTTGAGCAATGGTTGTCATGAAATGATCTTTTGTGAAAATGCGTTTTTCTTCATGATGATTGTTTTACACAGTTTCTCGGATTTAAGATGTTATGACTCAAAAACTGTTAAAGATAAATGCTTCAAACTTCGAACACGTCTGTTTTGATAATTTAATTTCGATTCAGCAAAATAGGAAAAAAAAAATATTTACTTTTGAAAATATGTTTTTTAAAATAAAAGTTACACCATTTTTTTTCTCAATTTTTTTATTTAAATATTTTTAGGTTTTTTAATTTAATATTTTTAAAAATGCTGAATCATAGTTAAAAAATAGATATTTCTGTTTATTTAAATGTAAAAAAATCGAAATTCTGCAAATATTTTTTTTGAATCACAACGATTTGAAATTACCCCACTCTTTAAATAAATGTTAATATCTCAATTTAAAAAAAATGTAAGAAGTTTTATCCTGTTATTTAGTTTGCAAATGATATGTCTAAACCATCACAAAAAAAATCCAAAATTTTAACTCAATAAATAAAAATTATTTTGAAATGTGTCCTTGATTCCCTAAAACCAAAATCAAACAAATGTTATTTTAACATTCTCAAATGTTTCTAAAATTATATGAAAAACAAACAAACAAACAAACTTGAATTTATATTTTATGTACGAATTTTAAGGATTTTGAAAATTAATCTGACAAATGTTCAGCGTGATTGACTATTCATGATTTTTTAAAACTCTTTTCATAAATAATTTAATTTAAACTATTTTTTATGGAAACTATTGCCATTGTGATTTTTTAAAAAAGTGCAAATGTGATTCTTAAAGTAATTTCCATAACATAATGATAACATAAAAACAGAGGAAATACAAAAAGTAAAATAAAATCACCAATTTAAATTTGACTTTCTTAAAAATTTTGGAAGTAAAACAAAAAGTTGCATTTAAAATCATTCTTTTAACATTGTTTTAATAACAAACAAGAGAATTATACCGATTTTATTAATTAATTTATTTATATACATTGAATTCTTTTAAGTATAGTAATTGTCCTTGTAATTGTTGAGTATGAATGTCAACTTCCTAGTAACATGAAATATTCAGATGTAGTAACATATAATAATAGTATTTTAAACTATCACTGTAAACGCTTGAAAACATATTTAACGGAACGCATGTAATTGTAGCTGCATTAATTATATATTTCTAGTGTAGCATGTCTAAGCGGAACAAACTACTGAAAGAAGGCTTTTTATGTAGATTATATTTAAAGAAGTCTTCTGAACCGATAATTTTATGGTTTTAAGTCTTGTTTTCGTATTATGTAGTATTATGTCAGCACAGTTTTGAAAATAGATCTCAACTTAAAAATTTTCACCTACTTTTAGTTGAATGAATTTGAATTAATATCTTATTATATGTTCTTTTTTTTTTTTTGCAATTTTTTAACGTCTACTTTTCTAGTATTTTGCTTTTGACGTAAAAAACGATAAAAGAGCACAATTATGTCCCCTGGTAATGACGTAGTATTGTGAGATATAATATGGGAGTTAGTTTTTTATATTAATGCTTACACGAATATTGTCATATTTATTGCTACACTGTGAATTCTTTTTTTTTTTTTTTTTTTTTTTTTTTTTTTTGCTATTATTATTAATTTTTACAAACAATCTATACAGCAACGCAAGAAAGTTGGGACTACACTAAGGCTTATTACCATTCTATAAGAGCTGAGAACACAGCTGAAGGTCCTCAGATTAGCAATATGTGAATTGCAAAATATTCTTTAATATTTTAAATTTAAGGATCGACCACCGAAACAGGTTTTTAGATCGAAACCGAATTTCGGTAATATTTCTGTTTTCGTTCAAACACGAAAAACGAAAAACCCCCGAAAAAAACCATAAATATTATTATTAATTAATTATGCGTGTTTATTAAATGTACACAATTATTAATTAATTATACATGTAGTCCAAGTTGCCTGTGTGTGCTTCTGACTAAAACTTTTTATTTGCATATAAAATAAAATGTAATTAATTCATCAACGACTCAGATTGATATTCTAATTTTAAGAATTTATCTAATTCTTTTTTTAAGTGTGTATACTTCTATATATCTTTTATAATGATTTTTGTATCTGATTATCTGTTATACTAGAACTCTTTCTAACATTCAAAAAATTTCTATGGTTTTAAATTAAATACTTTATCTTACTTTAATGCATTCAGCTGTTAATGAGCACGTAAAAAGCGTCACAAAAATTTAGTCTTATATGCGTTGTTTGCTTTATAATCTGCACTCACATTTTGTGTCATTGATCAGTGATAATTGTAAACATCGAAGTTCATAACAATAAATAAAAAAAAATTACGTGTGGCACTCGGGGACTGCCGCGGTAAAGCTATTGCATAGCATTTTTTATCAACTTATGCAATTATAATTATTTATTTATTTTTTAATTATGCAGTTTTTTTTGTCTTTGATATTAATTCAAGTTAAACATTTTGAGCGTGATGACCGATAACAATTTTTTTTCTTGTATTGAACAAATGAGAATTTAATATCGTTTAAAATATTTTTATTATCTTACAATACATGTAGGTTAATCAGGAATTTTTATCATTGTAACTATACGTTTATGGTAGCTGAAATAAAAAAAACATAAGTTTAAGACTTGATATTCTCAAAATATCTGAAAAATACCGCGTCAATGTCTGCCGAAGTCTACGGAGGTATACCGTGCCGAAGTCTGCCAAACTGAAGCGACGTTAGCCAGAGTGTTAGGTTTTTTTTTCTCGTTACAGAATTTCTAGATTCTTTCGCCGCGCTCAAAGCCCGCGATAAAAGCTATGCAATACCTTAATAAATTACCAAACAAAATTTGGCCGCGCTACGAAAATTAGATCGCGAGTTATAAGCATTTTAAATTTTCCGAACCTCACCGTGGGGGGTTTCCCGTCACCAAATGTAACACTGCCTCATTATAAATTACCAAACAAAATTTGGCCGCGCTACGAAAATTAGATCGCGAGTTATACGCATTTTAAATTTTTCGACCCTCACCGTGGGGGGGGGGGGTCTCCTGTCACCAAAAGTAACACTGTCTCATAGTAAATTACTAAACCAAATTTGGCCGCACTACGAAAATTAGATCGCGAGTTATAAGCATTTTAAAATTTTCGACCCTCTCCATGGGGGATCTCCTGTCAATAAATATTAACACAGTCTCATAATAAATTACCAAACAAAATTTGGCCGCGCTACGAAAATTAAATCGCGGGTTCTAAGCACTTTAAATTTTTCGATCCTAACCATGAGGGGTCTCCTGTCACCAAAAGTAACACTGTCTCATAATAAATTACCAAACAAAATTTGGCCGCGCTACGAAAATTAGATCGCGAGCTATACGCATTTTAAATTTTTCGACCCTCACCGTGGGGGGTCTCCTGTCACCAAAAGTAACACTGTCTCATAATAAAATACCAAACAAAATTTGGCCGCACTACGAAAATTAGATCGCGAGTTATAAGCATTTTAAATTTTTTACCCTCACCGTGGGGGGTCTCCTGTCACCAAAAGTAATACTGTCTCATAGTAAATTACCAAACAAAATCTGGCCGCGCTACGAAAATTAGATCGCTATTTATAAGCATTTAAAAATTCTCGACCCTCAGTATGGGGGGTCTCCTTTCACCAAAAATTAACACTGTCTCATAATAAATTACCAAACAAATTTTGGCCGCGATACGAAAATTAGAACGCGAGCTATAAGCATTTTAACTTTTTCGACCCTCACCGTGGGGGTCTCCTGTCACCAAAAGTAGCACTGTTTAATAATAAATTACCAAACAAAATTTGGCCGCGCTACGAAAATTGATCGCGAGTTATAAACATTTTAAATTTTTCGACCCTCACTGTGGGGGGGGGGGGTATCCTGTCACCAAAAATTAACACTCTCTCATAATAAATTACCAAACAAAATTTGGCCGCGCTACGAAAATTAGATCGCGAGTTATAAGCATTTTAAAATTTTCGACCCTCACCATGGGGGGGGGGAAGTCTCCTTTCACCAAAAGTTAACACTCTCTCATAATAAATTACCAAATAAAATTTGGCCGCGCTACGAAAATTAGATCGCGAGTTATAAGCATTTTAAAATTTTCGACCCTCACCATGGGGGGGGGGGGGAAGTCTCCTTTCACCAAAAGTTAACACTGTCTCATAATAAATTACCAAACAAAATTTAGCCGCGCTACGAAAATTAGATCGCGAGTTATAAGCATTTAAATTTTTCGATCCTCACATTGGGCGGGTCTCCACTCACCAAAAGCTACATTATCCTACCTTGTTTTATCTTAAGACGATTCTTTTCTATACACATTCTATCAGGAATTTTTATTATTGAAACTATAGATTTATAGTTACTGAAATAAGATATATAAGTTTGGGACTTGATATCCTCTAAATATCTGAAAAATACCGTGTCAATGTCTGCCGAAGTCTACCGAAGGATACCATGCCGAAGTCTGCCGAAGTGAAACGACGGTAGCCGAGTGTTAGGTTTTTTCGTTACGGATGTGTTAGGATATTTCTCGTTACGGAATTTTTGGATTCGGTCGCCGCGCTCAAAGCCCGCGATAAAAGCTATGCAATAGCTTAAAAGTGTATCATTTGAACCGATACTGCTCAAATAAAACAGTAATGTTGAAAATTTCTGAATGGAGAAACCAGATTTTTTGCAATACCATAGTTTCGTTTGGGCCAAATTTTCGGAGCATATTCGTCGAAAACGAATTTTCAGTAAAACTCGAATTTTGGGCCAAAATCGAATTTTCTGTTGATCTCTACTAAAAATTTATTGAGAATTTCATACAAAGGCGGATATAATGAACTCAGATACATTTATTATCTAGCCCCATTTTTAATATACACGTCTTAATTTGAAAAACTAAGCATCTAATTGCTTTAACTATTTCGTAAATTCTTATATATTTTTTTTAATTCCGTGTAATTAAGCCTTGTATAATATTAAACGCAGGGTTGTTTGGTTTAATCCATGGTTTTGGGAAAAGTGTTGCGTATTCCTAAATAATTTGGCATTTAAATTATGTTTAAGGTTTAGAAACCGCATTAAAAAAAAATTGTAGCTGAAGTTAAGTCCAACATAATAATTTATGAGTTATTTTCCTTATTTTTTTTATTTTGTGTATCTTTATCATGGAAAGTTATACTATCCCTATTTTAAGAGGTGGCAATTGTTTATTTCGCTCATTATCTTATTGTGTATATAAGACTGATATATACATATCTAATGTATATTCTTTTCCGTCGAATTTCGACGGGTGCAGCTAGTTATTATTATTTCAATATAAATGCATTTGCTATTTTCTATGCTTTTTTTTTTTTTTTTTTTTTTTTTTTTTTTTTTTTTTTTCAGTAAATATAATGGAATTTTCTTCTTGTACAATTTAATTATTTTTAAATACTTTTCACTGGTCATAATTGACTGATTTCCTCTAATTATATAAATATTTTTTCTATTTAAAACTATGTAATTCCACCCCTATTTAATTTTTTAAATGAAATATTTTTATAGATTTCAGGTAATAGGTATGTCCTTATAAATACTATTACTAGAAACTATTTTTAGATTACATTATCGATTTTTTTTTCGGATTATTTATTTCTAATTAAGAGAGATTATTCTGCCCGACAGATTTTGATGAATCTTAAGAACTAACCTTTTAAAAATTTCTGCTCACTGGATTTTGATGCATTGTTATTTAATGCATTGTTTTGACTTGCATTGTTATTTAGATATTTTTTCGGAATAGTTTCAGCATATCATTTTATCATTCTTTGCCAAATCTTACCATAAATTCCCAATTAAAATTTTTTTGTCCTAAATGGATGAAATTTTGTCTGACACATTAGAAAATATATATTTGCGCAATGACGTTCGTATCGCTTTCAACAATGCGGAAGAGCATTCCAGTCAATTGGCCATATTGCTTTTAAACACGAGTTCAGATTCACAGATATATCTGGTTTGATCCAAGCATTCAAGGCTCGTTCAGAGAAGGTAACCGTCGAAGCTTGTTTATATCAGGGTTTTCAATTGGTCCACTTTTTGAATACCACTTTTATTTAAAGAAAAAAAACAATTTACAAATTTCGAGGAAACATGCCAGGAATACCGTTTTTCTTGGAATTATTGCAAAAACCTATCACGAATTTCTTTCAAAAAAATTACTGGTTTACAAAAATCGGGACCAGTGGGAGCCCTGTAATATGTGCTAAAAAACAAGTCGGAAATTATACGTCAAATGTGTTGCGTTTGTAACCATAACTAGTTCAGTAAATATTCAGATTATAGTGTAATAGTTGTTACACTCCTATGCAGAAATGCATGAATACGAAATTTATTTCTATTGTACATATTAAATTCAATAATACGGAAATTATATGACCTCATCTTAAATAGAACGTAATCACCATGACAATCTAGAATCATTATTTATCATGGGGTATCGTTTATTAATTATGTATGATAAGATTTAATAGAATGAACAAAACTTTTTAAAATATCTTATTTTAAGTTTAGATTCAATTTTCATAAAGTTTGATAAATTCTGCAACGATTATGTATCCATTTCGGGTCTGGTGTATTATTAATAGTACGTGTCTTTTAATGGAGTATTATTTTGTTTCATTAAATACTTTTGCTACTCTTTGCATGTAGTAATGTTAGTATACTTCTATGCATTTACTATATGACTTCATTTATGTTTAGTCATTTAATAAAGATAATAATAATTATTACGAATTGAATATTTCCAACTGTTATAATTTCCAACTGTACTAATAACTATTATTTGCTTAGTTCTCTTTGCGCCACTTGCGATTTTTTTTTTTTTTTTTAACGTATATTTCACTTTTTAAATTTAAAATAAAAGTTACTGCCCAGAAAGAAGCATGTGTAATAAAGATCTAAAAGTATTAGAAAGGTGTAATATAAGTCAAATCTTACTGTAATACGATATTTTCTTAACATTTCCAAAAATTCTTCCTTAACCTGTTGTCATATGAATATGAATTGAAAAGTAAAAAAAAAAAAAAAAAAAAAAAAACATTCGTTATCTTTATGAGAATGGAGTATTCGTTCCACACTAATTAATCTATTTGGATAGCTAGTGTCCGTTTTATTAACTTAAAAGTAATTTTTTTTCTAAAAATTGAAAAAAAATTCAGACCCCGAAAGGAATATATTCAAACCATTCTGTGGGTAGTTTTTGCATGCGGAGAGAGAAACGGGCGTACCAGATAAGGGGCTGTGCAAATATAATGTGATCAACTTTTTGGGAGTTTTGAAACCCCCTCTTTATATAATTTTTAAATATCTTCTACAGTCGATTTTACTGATCGATTACTTTACCGCAAAATCTCGAGAAGATTGGCCCTTTAGTGACGCATGAATCACTCATTTACGGACAATATTTGTTGAACTTTTCAATTTTGAATTTAAAGTATGCTATTCACGTTGATTCATTCACAAACACGACCAAAAAACATATTACCGATAGAAAAAAACTAAGGAATGATGAGTGGCCGGAAACTTTTGCACATGCGAGCTTCGAATTCTACCCCTTTGCATGAAGCGTCCACAGTATCCAATCAAAATGATTACGTGATCAGAGGTCATTCACATATTCCTAACTTTTGGAGCAATTGTGCTTCTTCTTTGCTGAAACCTTCTGGTAAATAAATCAAAGAAACTAATTGGCCAGAAACTTTTGACCGCTACTGTATATATATGTGTGTGTGTATAAAAAAATACAATCAAAATGTTATAAGTTTATGCATGATTATAAGTGTTGTTATTAAGGGGCTGTGAAAATATAACGTTATCAACTTTTTGGTAATTTTGAACCCCTCCCCCCCTTTCGATATTATACGTTATCAGCCCTCGTCCCCCCCCCCCCCCCCGGTAAAGATATCGTTATCAAAGTGTAATTTTTTTTTAGAATTTTTTTCTTTTGTTTGGAGTCACTGTTTTTCACATATTTTATTGATTCAAATGAAAAGAAGTCAATAAAATACCACTTTAAATCAAATAACACTTAAAAGAAATACATACTATTTAAAAAAAAAAAATTATAACAACTTTTTCTTACATAAGGCTTTCAACAGTAATTAAGTCCTATTTCACTCGCTCCGAACGGAGAAAGCTTTCGGGAACAGACAGAAATTCTTAGCAACGAAACAAGTGGACTACGTTCTTTCTCTTTCTCTTTCATTTCTTAGAAAACACAAGCTTCACTTCATATATACTTTACATATAGTTTTTCGAATAGTGATTATGCAAACGTATGAAGAAGAATAGGAATGTCAAACATTGAGGGTATTCCATATTTTTGAATCAAATATTTTTATAGTAATTAAGTGATTCTAATAATAACTTTGTATATTCATAAAATAGATAATCGAATAAAAAAGCGATAACATAATATTTTGAACCAAAAAACAAGTTACAAATAAAAAAAACGAAAATTTTGATTGGATAAAAAATGATATCGATATCAGAAGACAAACCTAATAAATATCTTAAGATATCACGTGCCAAACCCCCTCTTCCCCTAAAATGATCACGATATATATGCACAGCCCCTAACGACTGTAGGTGCTACACATTAATATGGTTACGAACGCACAAAAATGACTGCAATACTTATTCACAGTAGTATTTACTTATTTATTTTAATCCTTTCAGGTTTGATTTTTTTTCCCATTTTGAGAGCAAAATTATTGTCAATCGTAGCTATTCAAATTGACCTACTGATGTTTAAAGATTATCTCGTTATCTGAAATACAACGGATGTACTTATTCTGTCTAACATTCAATTCATATTTAAATGATAATAGGCTAAAAAAGAGTTTTCGGAGACATTCGGAAAATACTGTATTACAGTGTGGTTTTTCAGATATTATAACTTTTTAATATTTTTTGCGTTTTATTACGCATGATTAGTTCATAAAAGCAACGTACATATATTTTTAATTTAAAGAGTGAAACATGTGTATCAAATAAAGGAATTGCCAAATGTGTTAAGAGAATTAAGTAAACTTTTATTATTATTGTTATTACTAAATGCCACAACATACAGGAAGTCATAACAAGAAAGGCATAGACATATACTATCGTTTCTATATTTAAAAAATAACAAAATAATTGTTAAGACAAAATAATATTCGATGAAAAGACATGTACTATTAATAATAGACCAGACCTTTTAGGGTTAAATGGTAATGGATTTAAACTACAAGCAGTTATTTATAATATTAATATTTAAAAAAATGGTGTCACCTTTTTTTCTTTTAACGTTAGTGTCACTTTGTAAAGTTATTGATCGTCTTTAAAAGGTTTGTGAAGCAATTTTTATCATTAGTATGATTATGATTAACGTTTCAGTATGTCTAGTATTTGTTAATTTTGCTTTAGTTCAGTTTAGCATATTTTATTAATTAGTTTCTAATGCTAATTCAGAATAACCTTTGCAACTTTTGATAGCTAGTCAAAACTAATGAATGAAATTCATCTAATGATTTATACTAATAAAAGCAAATTATTACTACCGTTAAGGATTACGGCTACTATTAATTAGTAATTTATGCGGTGATTTGTATAGTTAATCACTGAAAAAAAGCTTCATCATAGGTAGAACTTCTCTACAATTTTGTTTTTGTTTTCATCTGTCTTTACTAGAAGAAAGAATTAGATTCGTGAAACTATTTGAATTCTGGCTATTGGCGTATTTTCACGTTTTAGAGGTCACAATAAATAAATAAAATAAATAAATAAATAAGAAACATGTTTTTATAAAATGTCTGTCTGTGAGCCCGTGACTCTGTCTGTCTGTATGTGACATAAATTGTGTTTACACTCTCTTTCAAGAACTAATGCATGGAATTTAATAAAATTTTATATTCAAGTAGTCTCTGATATAAATTGATACTGATTAGCATTTGGTGTAAATCGCTCAACAGTGGCACTGCTATGCTGTATTCTTTACTATTCACGCAACACTTAAATCTCATAACTAATGCATGGATTTCCATCAAACGTCTTATTCAATTAGTCCTTGACATAAATTGCTGTTGTTTACATTTCGGTGTAAATCGCTCAACAGGTTCCATTACTATGTTGCAATTATCACGATTTTCCAAATAGCTTTATCTTAAAAACTAATGCACGGAATTTAATAAACATTTGTATTTAGATAGTCCCTAATAAAGATTAATACTGGTCAGATTTTGATGTAAATTGCTCCGCAGGTGGCGCTGCTATGCTGTATTTTTTACGATTCACTGAACAGCTCTCTCCCAATAATTAATACACGGATTTCCATCAAACTTTAGATTCAGTTAGTTCTTGATATGAACTGACATTTTCCAGATTTTGGCGTAAGTACTTCAACGGGTAGCGCTGCTGTATTACATTTTTCGTGATTTCCGAAATAGCTCTATCCCAAGAACTAATGCACGGATTTTTATCAAACTTCAGATTCAGTTAGATGTTAACATTAAATGGTAATGTTTACATTTTGATGTAAATCGCTCAGCAGGCGGTACTGCTATGCTGCATTTTCCTCGATTTCCGTAATAGTTCTATCTCAAGAATGCATTCACGGATTTTCATTAAACTTCAGATCCAGTGAATTCGTGATATGAACTTATTTCTGTTTACGTTTTGGTATCAATCCCCAACAAATGGATGGAATGCTGAATTTTTCTCGATTTCTGCACTAGCTCTATCTCAAGAACTATTGTACGAATTTTCATCAAACTTCAGATTTAGGTATAACTTGATAAACAATATTGCTGTTTATGCTTTGGTATAAATCGACCACCAGGTGTCGCTTTTATTTTGTATTTTGCTCAATATTCGCAATAGTTCTATTTCAAGAACTATTGATAGGAATTTTTACCTTTAGAACCCACACGAGGAGCATACATTGTCGTTTAATTTTGGTTCTGTGGTAGCGAATTTTAAAGTATTAAAATGCATGAAAAAGAAAAAAATTTTTGATTGCGACATCCGCCTAGTTGTGTTTTATTTTGATTGATAATATGTAGTCTAAGACTTCAGGTTCAAATGAAGCAATATAGCCTAATAAGATCTCCTTTACATTCTATATACTGTCGGCTCTCGTTAATTCAAAATCGGATAAATCGAATCTTCGCTTAATTCGAATTTAACATGAAGTCCTGAAATGTTCAATAGCAGAATAACGTTAATTTTTTTTCATTTATACGAACTCATTTTTTCTTGACTTCGTTTAATTCGAACTAATGACAATCCGATTTTTCATTTTTCTTTATAATCTCACAAATTTATATCTTTGAGATAACTTTATTTCTTTTATTTTTGTCAGAATTGCTCTGAACTAGTGTACATATAATTCCTTGCATTTGACATCAGCTTTCTTAGTTCGCCGTCTGTCTATCAATAGCACCTCTTCCCTTTCTTTCATTGTACTTATTTCTAATTCCTTAATTAGTTAATGCATTTATATCTTTTAATTTATTATTAAATCACATTCTAATGATAACAGTCGAATTTTTTTTTTAAATATTTTAACATTAATTTAGTACATTAATAATAGTACCCCTTTAAACATGTTTTCCTATCATATTTTTCATAATTCGAATCCTGGGTAATTTGAACAATTTTTGTGGTCCCGATAAGTTCGAATTAACGAGAGTCGACTGTGTTACAACCAATCCGCAGCGGGTATCACACTTCTTATAGTATATAAAACAGCACAGAAGGATAGTGTTAAAAAGTTATTGGTTATTTCAGTTAGAGTATTGTTTTTCTTTTTTGGTTTTCGTCAAACAAAAAAGCATCGTAAAATCGAATTACTTGGACCCAAAAAGTGACATTTTTTGTATATTTCTTTCTTCTTAGCAAATTGAAGCCTAAAGAACATTAATTCTGCTGATAACCGAACTTTTTGCTATTTTTGTGATATTTTCGTATGATTTTTGACTTATTTTAAAACACGATGTTATTTCTTTATATGCGTAATAAATTGTTGAAATGAATAAACTTGTGATTTTTCATGAGTGTAGATTGAGTAATTTTCTTTCTTATTTCACAATACGTATCGAGCAAAATATAATTTCTTATTCGAAGAAAAAGTTAATGTGTCTCTCTAAAGCATTTCTCTTGATCTTTTTAAAATCTTCTACACGTGAAATCTGTGTATTTTATCTCGCGGGAGTCATTTTATAATTTTGTGTTTCCTATTAATAAATGAAGTAAAGTGAATCAAAAGTGTTGAATTCAGCTTGCAGCCTAGTGGTGACATCCCCCCCCCTTCCCCCCGGAGAAGTGCAATGTACCCGAACCGAAGATTTGAAATTTTGTGTTTTTATATGGATTATAGAGTGAGAGTATAAATTATAATGTTCCATCCCCGAAAATCTATAATCTCTATAATAAAAAGAACTAAAAAGTAATGATTAAAAATTACTTTCAGAAAAAAATCGTAATAGATCTAACATAAAATGTGCTTAAAAGGTTATTTGTACTACTAGCCAAAAAATAAAAATAAATAAATAAAATAAAATAAAATAAAAATAAATAAATAAATAGAGAAAATTTTATGCGGAAATTTAGACAAGCACATTTTGAAAAAATTGGAAAGTACTTTTTAAAGTGCTTTTGTATTATTTATATAGAGAAATCTGATGCCTTTTCAGCTTGATTATATAGATATTTAGGAAGGATAAATTAAATCTCAGATTTTTTCAAATTTTTTAAAAATTTATATAATTAATTATGGCTTCTTAATTAATATTTCTGAGTTCCGTGTTCCGGTTCTAAACTCAGAAATATGATCAGTAACATGAAAAACTATAACCTTGAAAAGAAATTCTTTGTATAGATTTATTAATAAGATATGCATCATTTAACGCATTCATACTATTTTACTGTTACGCGAACTTCAGAAATGAAGTTCACTTCGTTACACATCAATTCATTCTTGTTAGAAAAAAAATAGCCACGTTTTTTTCTGCTGCAAATGGCTATGGTAATAAATTCGTGTAACCTTAACGAAGCCGCACGAACAAATAGAACTTTGTTTAGAAAAAAAATAATAATCTGATCGCATTTTGAGCAGCTGATATTGAATATTGATGCTAACTCCTTGAATTGTTTGTAAGAAAGTAAAACTTTGGAAAATAAGCATTAAAACAAAAAGGCACTTTTTATAAACATCTAATGTTTATCTTGATAATCACGCCTAATTTCGTGACTGCAGTTTTTGATTTTCCAAAAGTAGAAAAGTCCTTTGCATATACGTTTAGCGTAAAGGACCAGACATATAGCACTAACTTCTTGAGGTCAGGCGTCGCTATTTTTGATCTTTCGTGTCGGCGCTTTGATGTACAAATTGCTTTTCCAGTAAACTTTTTTGAACTTCAAGAGAGAAATCGAACTCGAAATCAGTTGACAGCTTTACGACTGAAGATGGGGTAGATAAAACTTTCCCTTCGTTTGTCAATTTGGTAGGGCCAGTCCCTCAAAAATTATTTAAAGAGGTTTCACTTTGTTCCGTACGGAAACAAAGATAGATTTATTGCTCTTTTAGTGTAATAAAAAGTAGTGCTGTTCGCTCGCAGCCTAAGCCTCGAACTTGATTGTATGCTAAGTCGCCGCTTTCCCTCTTAATTCTGCTAGAAAGCACGATCTAGTGAATTTATAAAATATTGATAGTTTTTGTTCTTTTTTAAGATACGATAATAATAATAAAGAAATCATCATTGAAATTATATATTTGGGAATTTGTATTTTGCTTTCTCGACTTGTAATCATCATTTAGTTATGGTTAATCAGTCACTTGATGAAGTGTTTTCAAATATTATCATACTCTTTATTATTATTAATGTTTTAATTTAATCTTCCATTTCTTGGCGTTTGAAATATTAAATTGGTACAGTTTCACAGTCAGTTGGGTCTTTTTTTCACCGAGTTTGTTCTGCCGCATAATTAAATCCCTTTTTATTATAACTGGTATAGGGGAGAGTGGGGATACTTGATCATAGGGGATACTTGAGCCACCCCTATTATTTCTACAGTTGGTAATTTTTTATTTCTAAAACTGGCAATATGGTAACATATTTATAGTTCTGAACACGTAAAAAAGAAATCACATACCGTGGTACCATTTTGAAAGTATGGTGATTAATAGTTGTTTTTCCCCTACCTAAAGTAAATATTTAGGTGAATGGTTTTTTTTTATTTTTTGTTATCAAAGTTTCGTTTAAAGTTTCAACAATATATATAAATTTAATAAGTATAATCTTAATTGTATTTTGAATCTAAAATAGCTCAAATAGCTGCATGCTTTACTTAGTAAAACTCTGATAAACAAAAATAGTGGTAATAGGGATACTTGAGCCATGGCTCAACCATCCCTACTAGGAAATTAGACACGGGTAAAATAAACAAAAAATAAAATTACGTCCTTATATTCACTAATATATTTTTTTCTGGATAAAAGAGAGCATAACTTTTAATTTTATTTTTTTTCTTAAAAAAAAAATGACTTTGAAAAAAATGTTTAAAAATGTATTTTTTTAAATGAAAATATCCATTTTATTTTTCATTTTGACTAACAAAATAGCCTGTCTAGATAAATGTAAAATAATCTGTAATACTTTAATTAGTTAGGTCCAACATATTAAATATTTATTTTTTAATATAATATATTAAGATTAATATTTTATATTGAAATTGTAATCTCTGTTACTGTAACTTTTTTTTTAAATTAAAGAAATGACTTCTATTGTCCCCGACAGAGGGCGCTATTGAGTTACCATGTATGTAAAAGAAAAAAGGATGTGTGGTTTTACAACCATTCTTAATTTGTTTTTCATACATGAAACATCTGAATTCTAATCTCAATTGGTTTTGAAGGACTTTATGCATCATAATTTATTATTCTGTAAAACATTTGTGCAAAAATAAAGCGAAAAAAATTACTTTTGTAGGTATTTTTCCGTACTGGGTCAAGTATCCCCCCACCATGGCTTAACTGTCCCCTCCATGGGGATACTTGAGCCACGATGTAAAAAAAAAAAAAGTGAAAATTAATTAGACATAGAAAAATAGTTCAAAATTAATTGAAAGGGGTTTTCAGTTGAAGAAAAACTATCAAATTTTCATTTTCAATATTTTATTTTGTTCCAAGAAATTAAAAAAAATTTTTAATTTAAAAAGTGGCTCAAGTATCCCCATCTTCCCCTACCATTGTAAGAATGAAAAATATTTGGCAATTTATGCCAATAAATAATAATGTACCAATATACCAATTAATATCAATATTAATATGTCAATAAATAATAATTTGTACCAATGTACTAATAAATAAATTAATTAACTAGATAAATACATAGTTTCCAAAAATAGTGGAAAACTGTCTTTCCTATGATGATTTTCGGTCTAAATGTTTCAATTCTTATGCATTATCAATAAGTTACGCCAAAAGTTCAGCATTATTGATAGATACTCCCAACTCGAATGCGTACTAGCATAAGTATATAAAGCTGATAACAACATAACCAACATAATCCATTTAACACTCTAATTCGTAACGGCGTCATATGAGGATAAAAAAGTATTTTCTTATAAAGCAAAAAATAAATAAATGATCAATCAGCATTTATTTATAGAGATCTGATTTGTGGACAAATAATAGCTAGCATGCAGCACAATATTAAAATTATTTTGCAATGGGTTCTCATTTATCACAAAAAATGATAATAATGAAAAATAATGAATAATAATGGAAAATAATTTATGCATGAAAGGGTTGAATACCATTCATATAATCTGCTGAAAAACTGTGTTATTCAGCAATATCTAATAACATTACTATTTTGATAGCTCATTTAATTACATTCAAGTATAATTATGCTTTCAATTAAAAAAAATACGCAAAAATAAATACCTTGAAATAACATGCTGTCGCCATCTCCTTAATCTTGCTGCAAGACAAATTTTATCAAAAATCTTTAAAAAATAAGAATTAAACATTTATTTTCTTTTTAAATTGTTATTAGAGAAAGCACTTATAGGAAGCGTCGTAGAAACGCACGTTAGAAAATTCTCTCTTCTTTTTCTAAAATAAAGTGATTCGTATAATTTTCATTTATCTAATGTAGATAAATAAAATATTCAAAATTACTCAAGTTTTATAATTGTCAATTTTATTAAGTTAAATGCTAAATATATGCTATTTCAAACAATAATAACAATTAGCATAACTTTTTAGCCTAGTATTTTCAATCTTTCATCTCTTCGTGTCAAACTTCAATTACACTTTCTTCAATTCACACTTTTATTCCCTTAAGAACAACACTGTTTTAAAAAAACGATTATTATTATTATTATTATTTTTACTATCTAATATTCAAAATTCGATAATGAGATAAATAGAATTTTTCTGTCGGGTATTCACGAATTTTGCATGTCGTATACTTGATCTTCCGCTTTGCAGGCGAAACAGATTTCATATTTGAAATATCCTTCAGTGATTCTCAGACTTTATGTCTCACGTGTCTTTTAAAGGGGTCCGGAACACAAAAATCTTCTAATTTTCTAAAAAAAACTTTCATTGCATTAAAATGTGTCTGTTTTTTATGATTAAAGTGATATTTAAATCATGTTTCTATCTTAATTAGAAGAGAAAATACGAGGGCAATTCGGAAAGTAACCTCCGTTTATGAAAAAAAAAAAAAAAAAAAAAAAAAAACTAATGAAAGGAAACATGTTTTATTACTTACGTATGAAAGACACGTTCTTCAGCTACTTCTCAACATAACTGCCGCATTAATTAAAACAATTATCATAATGGTAAATCAGCTTTGAAATTCCATTGTCACAGACTTCTGCCGCCGGCCTATTCAACTGCGATTATTTTTAAATTCAACTCGCACCACTCTTTCAATCCAAAGAATTTGAACATATTTTTCTATATAATTTGCTGATAAATGTACTACCAAAAATGTTTTAAAAAATAGTGGGTCAAATAAAATATTACGAGGGCAATTCGGAATCTGTCAATATAAATAAAAGAATATGTTAAAATTTTTTGGATTGAAAGAGTGGTGACAGTTGCATTAAAAAATAATCGCAGTTGAATAGGCCGGCGGCAGAAGTCTGTGACAATAGAATTTCAAAGCTGATTTACCGTTATGATAATTGTTTTAATTAATACGACAATTATGTTGAGAAATAGCTGAAGAACGTGTCTTTCATACGTAAGTAATAAAACATGTTTCCTTTCATTAGTTTTTTTTTTTTTTTTTTTTTTTTTTTTTTTTTAATTCATAAACGGGGGTTACTTTCCGAATTGCCCTCGTATTATTTTTTTCGTGCTGGTTTGTTTTCAAAATCTAGCTTTCAAAGAGATGGTTGTTTTACAAATGACTTCATGTAAAAATTTCTTCACAATAGGTTTTTTTTCACTATTTCTCAGATTCAAATTGTTATAAATCAAGTACCGTTAATGATAAAGGCTTCTAACGTTGAACGTGTGTTTTTTAATTATTTTACTTTAATTTTAATTCAGCAAATTCGAAAAAAAAAATGTTTACTTTTGAAAAGATGATTTTTTAATTAAAAGTTGCATCATTTTTTTTTTTTTTTTTCAAATTTTTACTTTGAATATTTGTATATTTTTTTTTAATTTAACATTAAAAAATATTGAATCAAAATTAAAATTTATATATACTTCTGCTCATTTTAATGTAAAAAAAAAAAAAAAATTAAAAAACTACGAATAGTATTTTGAGTTATAACGATTTTAAATTTCCCACTTTTTAATGAATTTTTAATTTTAAATTAAAAAAAATTGAAGTTTTATCATGTGATTTTGTTTACAAACAATATGGTTAACTATAAAAAAAATAAAAAATTTTTACTCAATAAATAAAAATTATTTTGTCCCGGAGCCCTTTAAACAACTATATGTATCTGACATAATTCGCATTTATTTATTTTTTAACTATTAAGATTCATAAATAGATAAATGAAAAAATAAAATAAAACAACGAATGTATACAAATAAACATAAATTTTATTTTGCCTGGCCTGCTAGCTTTGTGGCTGCACGTCGCGCTGACATGCTACATTCTCTAATTAGACTTTAAAAACATAGTAATTTCGTAAAAGGTATTTCATTATAGTCCAGCAACAGTTATAAAACTATTAGCTAAACCTTCTTTATTTTCTCTGAACCATCATTTTGAGCCTTTTTCTTCTCTTTTTCGGTATTAACTCGACATTTTCTCATTGCAATCAGATTAATATATAAAAGTTTCAAGAATTGTAGCTATTTATTCCCATTTTTAGGTAGCTTTCATTACCAAAAGTAAAAAGCAGGGCCGGATTAAGCACTTCTGGGGCCCGGGGCTACTGGGAATTTTGCCCCCCCCCCCCCTTACGGTATTGGAAATCTTAAGCCTCCTACCACGATACTGAATGTCACCCCTTCTCAAATACACACACACACCTTTGTTTCGTTTTTTTAATCCTAAAATACAAATCTTAGATTTTGAATGGGTATAATGTTAATCAATTTTTTTCTTTGTTATCTTTTATGGTGTTTTTAAATTCGCCTTTTTTCCGCGACCTTTTGACAAAATTTGCGCTTTTCCTGTGATTTTTTTTCCGAAATTTGCGTTTTTCCTGTCACTCTTTGACGAAATTCGCATTTTTTCAGCGATTCTCTGCCAAAATTCATGTTTTTTCAGCGATTCTTTGACGAAATTTGAGTTTTTTCAAGCGATCCTCTATAGAAATTTACACCTTTTTCCGCGTCTCTTTGACAAACTTTGCTCTTTTCCGCGATCTTTTCAAGAAATTCGCGTTTTTTCTGCCATCCTTTGACGAAATTCGTGTTTTTTGCGGATTTCTGTCAAAATTCGCGCTTTATCGGCAATTTTTTGACGAAATTCGCGCTTTTTCTCGGTTCTTTGTCAAAATTCGCTTATTTTCGGCGGCGACACATTTGGCTCTTTTGACTAAATTTGCGCTTTTCTCGCAATATTTTTATAAAATTTGTGCATTTTCTGCCACTTTTTGAAGAAATTCGCGCTTTCTTTTCGCGGTTCTTTCTCAAAATTCGCATTTTTTCGGGCAATACTTTGACGAAATTCGTATTTTTTAGCGGTTCTTTGTCAAAATTCGCTCTTTTTCCACGATCTTTTGACTAAATTAGCGCTTTTTCCCACGAGCTTTTGAAAAAATTCTCACTTTTCTGCCGCACTTTGACAAAATTACGTTTTTCGCCATTCTTTCTCAAAGTTTACGTTTTTTGGCGAACGTTTAAAGAAATTCGCAATTTTCCGAGATTCTTTGTCAAAATTCACGTTTTTTCGCCATCCTTTGACAAAATTTGTGCTTTTTCCCGAGAACTTTTCAAGAAATTCTCTCTTTTCCTGCCACACTTTGACAAAATTCACGTTTTTTTTTCTCTATTCTTTCGCAAAATTTGCATTTTTTTCCCGACCCTTTGACGAAATCCGCGTTTTTCCGCTGTCCTCTGTCGAAATTCGCGTTTTTTCCGGATGATTTGACAAATTTTGCTCTTTTTCCGCGAACTCTAGATTATATTTGCACTTTTTCTGCGATCTTTTAAAGAAAATCGCGTTTTTGCTTCCTCCCTTTCATGAAATTCGCGTTTTTTACGATTCTTTGCCAAAATCGCGGTTTTTTGGGCCATCCTTTGACGAAATTCGCATTTTTTCCGCGACCGTTCGACAAAATTTCTGCTATCTTCGTGCTCTTTTGACGAAATTAACGCTTTTTCCACAGCTTTTTGAAGGAAATTGCGCTTTTCCGCGATCTTGATTAAATCCGTTCTTTTTTTGACGAAATTCCCGCTTTTTTACGCGACCCTTTTCGTTTCGTTTTCATCGCCACTTTTATTAAACCTGGAAATTTTCGGAGATACAGACAGCAATGACGTCAAATGGCAATTCAAGTTAAGTTGCAAAAAAAACGGCGATTTCGCGCAGCTCTTACACCCCTGTAATTGTTTTAAACGAAACTTTGGTACAACTTAAGCCTCTGCTGAGGCCCCAGACTGGTTGGGGCCCGGGGCTGCAGCCCCCTTAGCCCCCCCCTTAATCCGGCTATGGTAAAAAGCTACCTATTGCAGCCGTCCGGAGGAAAGCACTTCAAGGAAATGTTGGTATATTTTCACCGATCATGACCCCCAGACCCCAAAACCTCCCTCCGTTCAAATATTGACTTATATATATATATATATATCTGATTTTTGTCATGTTATAACTAACGTATTTCAGAATTGATTTGAATGAAACTTGATATGTACAAAGTACATGCAAATAGCTTGACCGAGTTCGTTGGCCAGCATCATCCGCCATCTTGTTTCAAAATGGCGGCCATTTAAAAAATTTAAAACAAATTTAATTTAAAATTAAATGCGAAAAAGTTGAAAGATGAAAAATATTTTTATTTTAAGTGTTAGATCTTAAAACACCAATTCCAAAACACTTTTTATTTTGTCTATATCTTAAAAAATGATTGAGTTATAGCACTTTTGAAACGATCTGATTTTTGTCACGTGATAACACGCGTATTTATAAATCGATTTGGATGTAACTTGGTGTGTACATAGTACATAATGAAGCCTGGACCGAGTTTGTTATCCAGTTCCATCCTTCATCTTGTTTCAAAATGGCGGCCATTTAACTTTTTTTAATTTAAAATTTAACTTTAGGTACAAAAAGTGAGAAATTGAAAAAGATTTTTTTATGCATTTGATCTTGATACAAAAAGTCCAAGCATTTTTTGTTTCGTCTGTATCTTAAAAAATGGCTGAGTCATAGCACTTTTAATTTCTAGTGTTGCTCACATTTTGAAATGATCTGGTTTTCGTCACGTGATAACAGGCGTATTTATATACCGATTTGGATGAAACTTGGTGCGTAGATAGTACATACCGATGCCTGGACCGAGTTCGTTGGCCAGTTCCAACCGCCGTCTTGTTTCAAAATGGCAGAATATTGTTATTTTTTTTATTTAAATCTTAAAATTAGGTACAAAAAAGTAATAAATTGAAAAAGATTTTTCTTTTGTGTTTTGACCTTGATACAAAGATTCCAGAGCATTTTTTCATCGATATTTTGAAAAATGGCTGAGTTTTAGCACTTTTAATTTCCAACGTGATTGACATTTTGAAACGGTCTGAAATTTGTCACGCTATATAATACACATACTTATAAATTGATTTCAATATAACTCCTTGTGTACATGGTACGTATCAATGTCTTGACCGAGTTCACTAGCCGACTTTATCCACCATCTTGTTTCAAAATGGCGGCCATTTAAGTTTTTCAAAAATCTTTTAAATGTATAATGATGTACAAACAAAAAAAAAAAATAGAAATTAAAAAAAAGGTTCTTTCTATAAACTATTTATCTTAATAATGAATGCCACAGTATTTTTTGCTTTATCTTTACCTTGAAAAACGCCTGAGATATAGCAGTTTAAATTTCTAATGTGGTTGGCATTTAAAAAAAAAATGCCCGCGACAGCTCTCGTATATATTAATCGATTTCGATGTGAGTGTGCATGTTCACATGAATTAAGATTTCGACCAAGCTCATTGGTTTGTTTATCCATCATGTTGCTTTAAAATGGATATCGTGGAATTTTTTCGACCCTATAAATCGCTGAAAATAAAACCAGGTTGAATAAAATATGACTAATTTAAAAAAAATTCCTATTAATATTCAGTTTTGAAAAAAAAAACTAGTATTCAATCTTATAAAATCGGGTTCCACTAATTTGAGCTTCGTATATTTGAATAATATAATTTAATTTAAAATAAATAAATAAGTATATGAAAGCTGCCTCTTCCTCCCGGCACTGTCTGGAAATATTACGTGTAGAAATATTAAAATCATGATTTTCATGTCTTTTCTTTTTTTATAATCTAACAAGAATATTTCTCTTTGTAAATAGCAAATACATAACCTTTGATCCATTGCTTGTTTGTGTTTTTATGAATTTAATTTTCCTCGATAAATAAAAATATTTCTATATTAATAAATGATAAAGATTATATGGCATCAAGAATTACGTTGAAATAGTTACAGCGTAATGTTTACTTTTATGATCGCTTTTTCATTGTGCTCTCAACGTTTCCTTACAAAATACTTAAATTAATAAAAATGTACATATTTTAAATATTGACGGATTATTTTTTAACATAACTCAGATTCTACAGTAAAAATATAAATGGCTTAACATAATGCTGTCTTTTTCAATGTCAAATCGCATACCTTAAATTAAACGTGAAATAATATACCATTTTCTTGAAATTCTTAAATTTATATCACTATAATCTGTTTAAAAATTTGTAGACACAAAATGTTAATTAAATTACATAAAGATGTTTTTTATTCACATAAGGACGTATTTAAAATTTAGTACTTTCAAGGATATCATACTCATCATCAGCGTTAAAAACAATAAACTCAACTTTTAGTTTTTATCGTTTTTAACCCTGACGATATGCATGATATGATTGAAATAACTAGCCTTTAAGTGTTTCTTATTGTAAATAAAAACCAACTTTTGAATAATTTAATATTTTACGTACTCCGCACATATGTTCCGTGGATACTGTTTTAATATCACACTGCACTGCACTGTTAAAAACTTGCAGAAAACTGTCCAGTCATTTGAAAATTTTCTACAGAAAACTGTTACATAAACGTAATTTTACTCTATTTCGATCACAATGTATAGACAACAATATAGTCAAGTTGAACAACTTGCTGCAAACGTTTAACATTTCGAATTCCCCAATCAAAATCTAGGCGTCATAATACACATTTTTCTGCTCTTTTTTAAGTCAGTTATCAAGCTGATTAATTTTCCTTTTTATATTTAAGTGTTCTGAAAAGGGTGGTGTTTATTTATCTATCACAACTTAATTCTTATAGGTTTCAGTTCTTACAATCGAAGTCTAAAAGTCATATTTCATTATTGTTTCTCAGTTTGGTTTTCAGGTGCGTTCGTAATTATATATATAAATAGCACCTAGAGTCACCGTCTGGTCTGTGCCCCTTTCATATAGAACAGCGCAAAAATTACCAAACTGTGGTTTGAAATTTAATATAATTGCAGAATTTTGTAAAATCATTTCAAATTTTATGAAAATTGAACGAGACCTTCAAAATATATTAATCAAAGTTTCATTCATTGTGTTAAGTCTTATCAAACTTAATTAATTTAATGATATCCTATGATAGGGAATGATTCAAGGTTGCCACGATGATTATGTGATATTTATGATAGAGACATATTATTTCCATATTACTGAATTTAGTGTATAGAATCGTGATAAATTCTGTATTCATGCATTTTTTGTATTAGAGTGCAACAGCTACAGCACTAAGATCTGAATATTTATAAAACTAATTATAGTACAAACGCGCCTCATTTGCCCCGTTTGGCGTACAATTTCCGACTTGTTTTACATTTTTTACACCGCAGTTTAAGCCCATTACCTGTCACATATTTAATGGATTTGGACACATGAAATATTTTTTTTATTATTATTTCCTTGCATACTTGGATTTCGAAATAAAAACCAAAGTGTCAAATGACCGCTCCAGTGGAGCGCGCGAGTTAAAGTGCGAAATAACCCATCTGAAATAAACCAGGGTGGACATGGAGGCGTAATCAAACCAATTTGCTCACCTTCAACAAGCTTTGTACACTTTACAGGTAGGAAAAAAAATGCTCCTGCAACGCAATGTTGCGAGACCATTCATAAAAGGCCGGCGTCTTTTGCGCTTTTGATGGCTGGAATCGCCTGTCCTTAAACTAAGTTCATAGAAAGACTTCCTGAAATTCCCTTTGCTTATTTATTTTTTTTTAATAGAGATAAAACTATCTGTTTGATATTTCCAAAAATTTCATTACTCCGACTATCAAATAATAATAAAAAAAAAATCTTTATTTTTTTTGTTAAATATGTTAAATTTAAATGTTTTATTTTATTATTTAACAAACGTCAAGGAAGTGGTAAGAGAAGGTTATGCAATCCGGACGCTAATGCAATTCATTCTTTTTTTTAACGAAAAAATTTCCGTAAATTGCAGAAAGTTTTCAGATTTTTTGAAAAATTTTCTGGAATTTACGGGAATTTTTCCGCTTAAAAACAGTGAATTGTACTGGCGTTCCGACTGCCACTACGTTTTTTTTTTTTTTTTTTTTTTTTTTTTTTTAAATATATATATATATATATATATATATACAGTGTATCCGGGTTTTGAATACTAACTACAAGTGCAAATTCACGGTCTCCTGTCACTACGCGGCGACGAAATTTTTTGACTTGTGGATTAATTTTCGGTGTCTAAATCGCCATCCTTTGCCCAATTTTGCGTTTTTTCTCGCAATCATTTTACAAAAATTGCGTTTCTGAAAATTCCTCTGAGGACAATCTCACGTTTTTTTCGCAATCCTCTGGGCGAAAATCATATGTTTTTTAGCGATTCTCTAGTTAAAATCGCTTTTTTCCCGCTATCATTTGACGAAAATCGCACTTTTCAGCGATTCTTTGATAAAACCCTGGACGTTTTTTTGCGATCTTTTGATAAAATTAGCTTTTATTCTGAGACTTTTTAACGAATTTTGCGTTCTTCCGCGCTCTTTCTTAATTTTTGTTAGAAATTAATTCTTGGTGGCGATTGAAATATTTGGATTTAGGAGCCATTGGCTCCTTAAAAGTTTTAAGAATCTGCACCTGTAATATTAGTTAGATAAATTTTTTATTCTCTAGTAATTAAAAAAAACAATAAAAATCATTTTTTCGGTGATTTTATTTAATTAAACACTTAAAAATTATCAATAAAAAATAATAAAGATTCGATGATTTTATAATTAATGAAAAAAACAAGGCAAAATTGTCTGTTTGCTGGATCCAAAAATGTACTTCGCTTAAAGAAATAAAAGGAGAAATAACTTTTTTATTTTTCTAATAAATTCTGAATTCTTTTATTTCATTATTTAACACATGGAAAAGGGTAGAAATGAAGAACTCTTGTCCCTACCCGGATTTTCAATATTAATTAGATAAATTTTATTTCCCGCTAGCTATTTTGAAGAAAAAAATTAATTTAATAGACTAAGCGAAAGAGAAACTAAAAGTTTTAATATTGTTTAAATGTCTTTTTTTTTTTCATATTTATGTATTTTGAATTTATCTTTAGAGGCTACTTGAGTACAGTTAAAAGGCCCGTTTATTAATGCTAATTTTATGAGAGAAATTTATAAAGATATCTTGGTTACACTTCAGTATTTTCATTTATTTTTCTTTCTTTCATTGAATAGCTGAGATCGTGCCGTAGAAAGGCCATTTTATTTACTTTTTCGATTTTGATAATTAAAAATATCTGAAAAATTAAAAACCGACCTCAGCTATTCAATGAAAAAATATCATTTAAAAATATTGAAATGCAACCAAAGTGTTTTTATAAGTTTCTTCCCTAGGATTAGCATTAACGAAAAGGCCTTTTCGCTTGGCTGAAGCAGCCTATTAATAAAACCTCTGCAGAAATACAGTCGACTCTCGTTAATTCGAAATCGGATAATTCGAATCTTCGCTTAATTCGAACTAAATACGAAGTCCCGAAATTTTCAATGGCAGAATAACGTTAAACTTTTTCATTAATTCGAACTCATTTTCTCTTGACATCGCTTAATTCGAACTAACGAGAATTCCGATTTATCATTCTTCCTTTTTTTCTCACGGATTTCAGATCATTTAATTAAGTCTCTTTCTTCGATTTTTGTGAAAATTGTTCCGAACGAGTATACATATAATCCCATGCATTTGATATCCACTTTCTAAGTGCCCCTTCTGTCCATCAGTGACGCTTCAAATTTGTCTTCCATTGTTCTTGTTTCTAATCTTTTAATCAGTTTATGTATTTATACATTCTAATTTAATATTAAGTCATACTCTGATGATAACAGATATAATAAATTTTAAAACACTATAACATTAATTCCTTTGTAATAGTACCATAATAGTTCCTTTATATAAGTACTATGTTGTCATTTCATACTTTCCATGATTCGAACTTCGGATAATTCGAACATTTCTTGTGGTCCCGACTAGTTCGAATTAACGAGAGCCGACTGTATTTGTAACATCAACAAATGACAGAGTTTTATTTTTGGAGTACGAATTAATTTAAACTACTATTTTTTTTCATTTATTTATTTTTGTTTATTAAAAATGGTAAATCTAAGTCAAATTGAAAATAAAAGCTGTAATATTGTACAACAAAATCAATCCTCCAAAACTTCCTTCGTTTTCCAGGATATAGATAATTTTTAGTGCTCATTTCTTCTTTATATAAGATATAAAGAGTGTTAAGAAACTGCTCGATTTACGAACAGGTCGGTTAACGAAAACTTTCGCGGGAGATTATGCTCAGATAACTAACACATGTTCGCATTTAACGAACACATATTGTTGCTAACAAACATGCTGAGAAGGAATATATATACACTATATGGCCAAAGATGAAAGGCCACTTGCAATTTTTGACATTTTGTTAATTATATATAGAAAGTTACATGCGGAATTATCCTGAAATTCTAAGTATGTAAACATAATAGTACAGGTCATACATTTCCGTGAAAATGTATTCCCGAAACTCAATAGGGGACCGGCAACAAATTGAAAAAGAACAAATATTTTTTGGATAACCCTGTCAAAACTAATATAGCAAAAGCGGTCAAACTGTAGATTATGATTAAGTGGCTTACTGTAATAAACTGTGTTCATTTTTTTGTGGATAACATACATATACTCGTAGAGAAATTAGATTTTTATAAAAACAGTTCCAAATTCTTCCAAGTTTTTTGCTTATAATTTGCAGAGTTCTCAATATAAAATAATGTTCTTTTCCGAAAATATGACAAACAACATTGTACATAATACTCTGTAATCAGAAATAAAGACTAAGAAAAATTGTATTAAAAATTGAGCAGATTTACTAAATAATTTTTCATTGCACATGCGTGAACGCTATCAAAATTTCATTTGCATATTGTGTTAGCTAAATGAATAGAACAACTTTTGTCAAAGTCTCAAAAACATAGCTTGGAAATTCTGAAAGGGACCGGCAATAGAATAAGCTCAAAACCCATTATTCTCAAAATGAAACTAAAATGATGAGGGACTGAGCTGTATCTATATAGCCATTGATTAGTGTCAATATATAGAATACACAATATAGCACGTACTACTATATTTGGAAATAGCCCCTCATTTTTTTGCTCCATTTCCATAGATATGTATGGAGTATTCTTTAAAGTTGTCTTAATTGTATAATAAAAATCTGGATTTGTTCGAAATAGTAGAAATTGTGTCAGGCCAGGCCGGGCCGGGACTGTTTCACTGATTTCTGTACGGGCCGAGCAAAGAAATGTAGGCCGAACTTTTGAGTTTTACACGTGGGCCGGATCAAAATAACTTTCATTCAGGCCGGGTCCGGCTTGGGCCTGGAAATTCCGGCCTGTGCAGACCTTTATGCGCTTGTATGTAACTCCACGTTTACAGCTCGAAAGATATTTTTACAGTAAGACATTCCACATTAAGGCATTCTCAAGGGAAATATAAAGGGAATTTGTTATAAAGATAATAATAACAAAAAAGCTTTTATTCTGTAATATTAAATCTTTCTAGTCCCTTTAAACGAGGGAATAAAATAAATTACTGTTCCAATTCTCCTTTTTTGAAAGATGCTGGTAGAAAATAATTTTCAGATACCTTAATATACTCGTGTATGAGTCGAACCCCTTCCTTCATATCTTAAACAAAATTTTGAATAAAATGGAATTTTCGTGATAAGTTGAACCATATTTCTGTTAGTATGTTGATAAATTATTTGTAATAAAAAAAAATCAATTTTGATTAAATTAATAAATTTTTTTTTTCTTCTTTTCTAATCAGACCTTTTTAAAATAAAAATTTAAAGATTTAAAACTTTCTAAGAATTGTCGAAAGAAAATACCAAATTTAAAGGAATGAAGTGAGCGAAAAGCGTTCTAAATTACGATTTTCAAATACCAAACCGATTTATAAAAAAAAAAAATGGTTACAAATTGGCGGTGACAGAACCTGCTCAAACGTAAGCTATATTTTATGTTGATACCACAACCACCAGAGGGATGCAGAAATTAAAAAAAAAAAAAAATCTAAATTGTGATTTCTGTAATAGTAAAGAGACTTTAAGATACTAAGAAACTTTAATTATGGTAGTCATTTATAAAATACGCCCTCTAACACCAGTCGTATGTAAATTTGCAATTTAAAATGAACGTTGGGATCAAGTAAAAAACTTTCCAAAAATGTCCTAAATTACGATTTCTATGCAGTCTCAGGAAATAATAAACCAATTATGAAAGTAATGATTGCGAATTAATGGTGTCAATCTCTGATGCTACACATTTTATGTTGGTGCCACTACCACCTGGGGTGGCAGAGCAACAAATGCTTTTAGAACTTTCTAAATTTCTCTTCTATGGAGTATTAGGGAATACCATTTCAAATTTAAATATGGTAAATTAATGGTGATAGTCCATGTTTCAAATTAGGCATTTTATGTTGGTTTCTACTACCACTGGAGTAACGGCAGGCCGTTAGAGAAGAAGCTTGGAATTTGATATGATGGTTAATTTTAAGATGTAAATGCGTGCTGAAAATGTTTTCTAATAAGTTACAAAAATTCAAATGAATATTGAAAGGAGTTTCTGAATTGAACATAAAAGTTTCAAAATATGATAAAAAGTTTATTAAATCCAATTGATTTTTTTTAATCACCAGATTTTAAAACATTCACCATTTATATAAACATTTTAATAAAATTTTTAATTTTACTTAAGAAAGGTGTTATAATAACAATAAATGACATTGGCATGTTTCGGAAACGTCAAATAAGTTCCATAATCATCCTTCTATAGTAAAAAAAAACTAGCCTTAAAAGGAATGACTCCTGGAATGATGCTGATGTGGAAGATTTCCGGAACTAACGAATCCGGGTTGTCCACTCCTTCCATGAGTCGAATAGACCAATCAGGAAAGGGCTCCGTCTATGCATCGCCATATGGGTTACCACAAAGAGAAGAAAGGTTGCCATCGCCAACAATCGCCAAGTTTGTCGCCAACTTGGCGATATATCGCCAAATTTGGCGACCAAAATTAGTTGTCAAAAGTGATGCCAACTTGGCGATAACTGTAATATTTCGCCAAATTTTTAATTTCTTTACAACATCAGTCGTTTGATACATCATTTGAGAGGTTTGCAACTGCTTATTCATTTAAAGGATGTCTTGTGTGTTATCCCCCATTCTGCTCCCCAGGGGGGACACATTTTTAATTTATTTACAACACCAGTCGTGTTACACAAGATTTGAAAGGTCTGCAACTGCTTATTCATATTATAGATGTCTTGTGTGTCACCCCCACACTCTGCTCTCCCCAAGGAAGGGACACATTTTTAATTTCTTTACAACACCAGTTGTGTGACACATCATTTGAAAGGTCTGCAACTGCTTATTCATATTATGGATGTGTTGTGTGTCATCCCCCACTCTGCCCCCCAGGGGGGCACATTTTAAATTTCTTTAAAACACCAATTGTGTGACACATCATTTGAGAGGTCTGCAACTGCTTATTCATATTATGGATATCTTGTGTGTAACCCCCCCCCCCCTCTGCCCTCAGAGGGGGCGCATTTTGTAATTTCTTTGAAACACCAATTATGTGACACATCATTTGAAAGGTCTGCAACTGTTTATTCATATTATGGATGTCTTGTGTGTCACCCCCACTCTGCCCCCCAGGGGGGCACATTTTTAATTTCTTTACAACACCAGTCGTGTGACATCATTTGAGAGGTCTGCAGCTGCTTATTCATATTATGGATGTCTTTTGTGTCGCCTCCCCCTCTGCCCCCCAGGGGGGCACATTTTTAATTTCTTTACAACACCAGTCGTGTGACACATTATTTGAAAGGTCTGCAACTGCTTATTCATACCATGGGATATTGGCGAGCGTAGCAAGCAGGGGTAGCCAATAATTTGGAATCGCGAAGCGATTACGCGGGGGGTTGGCGAGCATAGCGAGCAGGGGGGCGGGGCCCCCCTAGCAATATAAATAAAAATAAAATTACAAGATATTTCCCGGTCAATACAAATGACACGAGACAATGAGATATAAATAACAAAAAACAGAAAAAACACGCGCTCTATTGTAAAAAATTAAATTAAAATATAGACCATGATCTAAAATGTAAATAAAAATTTTATTTTTATTTACAATTTTTATTAATTTATTTTTATTTATATTATGATTATGGAACTTATTTGACGGTTCCAAAACATGTCAATGTCATTTATTTTTATTATAACACCTTTCTTAAGTAAAATTAAAAATTTTTGTTAAAAAGTTTCAAAATATTTTCTAAATTTTCTTTTATTTATAATTAGTTTCAGTCCTTATTAATTTAAGTCTCATTTCATCCTAATGCAATGCAATAATGAAGTTTAGTCTAACTGTGGCTTATATAGTAAATTTTGAATTATTACTAAAAGTAAAGTTTTTTTATAATAAAATTTAGACATACAAATATCACTTGGCAAATTTCAACTATTACGCGAACAAAGCTCCGGAGTTTGCTAGTTACTTACAAAATCATTTAATTTTGAAATAATAAAAATAAGTTTTTTTTCATAAAATAAATGAATACATTTTTATGCGCTATAAGCCAAATGGTTACACTGTTAAGAAAAAGAGAAACATATTGTAATCTATAAAAATATAATAAAATATTGAACTAAAAAATAATACACTTAATTACCCACGATTCCGAAAAGAATCCTTTTTTTGAAAGCACAGAAATAAACATATCTTTGATATTTAAAGATATTTTTTATCAAAACAAGATTTATTTTGTTGCCACTGGTTTTCCAAAACATTTGCAAGTAGTTTTTTATAATCTATTAATTAGGTTTTTCGTATGTCTGCAATATTCAAAACATATAAACATTTATAAACTTTTCCATGTTCCACAAATTAGTCTTACAAATAAACGTGATAAATTAACAACATTAATATTAAAATCAATGTTAGGATTGTTTTGTTATTCTTGCATGTGTAGATTTCTTTATACAATTCACAATGTTTGAGAATTAATAGCATCCTAGAAAATAATATTACAGTTTAAAAATACTGATGATAAAGCAGAAGATCTGTATAACGCACATCTTGAGATGAGAGGTTATGCGTATTATACACTGTTAAAAAAAAATCAGTGAAATTGCATTGAATCTACGGTTAATCCATTATCTTAAGTCTTAAATAAAATTACAGAGATTAGAAAAACCAAGATTCTTAAAAAAAAAAAAAAAAAAAAAACAGAGACGTTATTTGATAAATTTAGAATAGAATCTGTAAATAAACATCGTTAAAAATACACAAGACTCTGTAAATTTAATGATAATAATTTCACTTAGTTTTTTTAAATTAGTGGAACACTTAATTTTCAGTAAGCTTCTAAAAACTCCAATTTTCAGAGAAAAACGTTTTACTGACTTAGCTATAGGAATTATTGCTATTGAGCACAAAGTATGTCTTTTATGATTCAGCAGAAAAAAATTTCCACTTAAAATCTCATGAGACGATTTTTCCTTTTCCAAATTATTCTAATTAAAAAAAAAAAAAAAAAAAAAAAAAAACCTTTAAACTAATTTTTTTCCCTTTAATATTCTAATAAAATTGCAAAATAAATAAATAAATAAATAAACAAAAAATAAAAGTATATATTTTGAATTACAAAATTTAACAAAGGCAAAAATGTTTTTAAATAAAGACATGGAAATTTCTACAGGAAATAAGATATAACATAAGGAAAGTGTGTGTAAAATGTTGACCAAGATACTCAATCGAATGCATTTAGCCGATAGCTAGGGTCAATTTACAAAGAATTTTGCTTTAATTAACAGAATTTTTTGTTATATACATCATCAACACGTTAAGAGCCACAGTGACTGACGCTTAGACCTTTCAGTCAACGGTGACTGACAATGTAAAATATAATATAAAACTTAAAAAAAAATTATAACTTTAAGAAATTATTATTAAAGTATAATCCTGTAATAGATAAAAGTTAAATAAATTTTAAATAAATTTTCTGTAATTACTTACAAAAATATTTTTTGTTTTGTTTTATATCATTTTTTTTAGACTGTCAGTCACAGCTTATTGATGCGGTCTAAACAGGAAGTTCAGTGTCAGTCATCGGTGACTGATGTGGCATTCAAGATGTTAAACTACCTTGTAAGCATGTTCAAATATATGTGGAACATATCAGTGCATGGATCTTTAAGTTACATTCCTTGCGACCAGAAACACTGCAAATTATAATTATTTTACATAACGTAGGTCATTTCACACATTATTAAATTACCTTGAAGCATCATCCAAATGTACCTGGATAAAATCATTATAATACTAATTTTCATTTTTTTTTCTTTGAAAACCATTTGGAAATGGTCCGAAAATTCAACGACATATTGTTAAAATTTTCTGTAAAAACACGGAAAAAAAGTGACACTCTCGGTAAATATACACTAGTTATCGGTTAAATGCACTCGATCGAGATTTTCGGTCATCATTAACACACATTTCTCTTATATTATATCTAATTTCCAGTAGGAAGTTTGCCTTTACTCAAAGATATATTTATCTTTGTTAATACTTATAATTCAAAGCAATAACTTGCTTTTGCAATTTTTTTAGAAATATTAAAAAAGAAAATTTAGTTTAAAAAAATTTTGTTGTTATTTGTTTATTTAAGTTAGAATAATTAAGAAAGGGGAAAATCATCACCTCCGTGTTAGTGGGGATTTTTATCGATTTTCCCCCGGTGAATGTATATTGGAGACATCAGTCATCATTGAGACATATTTTGGCTAAAATAACAATAGCTCCGCAATAGGCCAGTCAGTAATGCGCTCTGTCAAGAGGTCTCGGGTTTAAACCCGAAGATGGCTAGAAACAAACTGTGTAAAACATAATTGATACTGCAGTTCAAGAATACGCGGAAAATTCAAATTCTTTCAAGCTCACTGAAGATTAAGTAATTTACTGATTTTGAAAACTAAATTAAATTAATACCATTAATAATAAATTCATAGTGGATTATCCGTAGATTCTGTGTAATTTCACACAAAATTTTTTAACAGTACAGAAAAAATAAAAATAAATGAAAAATTTTGTTTTCATAAATGGCTTCTTTAAATCTTGAAAAAGTTTATATATATATATATATATATATATATATATGTGTGGGATTAAAGAATAAAGTATTCAGCAATAAAAGATAATAAACTCAATGATTTAATGAACGTGATATCCAAAATGAGACTCGTGTGATGATGTGTGGAAAGAACGAGGTGTTCTATAGATTTCAGCGATGGCGAGTTTGATGAATTTTTAATCCAAAGCTCAGGGAAGCTTATTTATACTAAATATTATTCAGTTTTACTGTTATTTTTGAATGCTACGTATATATTTTATGTCTATTAAACCTTTTTATCTTATCAAGAATATTAGTTTTGCTTAAATCATAAGCTAATCACTCAATTTCCCACAAGTTTTGGGGGCTCGTTGCCGAGATTGAATGATTTGAATGACTTGGATTTGAATTTGAATTTTACTACAGATGCTATTTTGTACTAAGAAGAGCCGAGATTTGAATGATTTCGCTGATTTATATTTGAATTTGAATTTCACGATGAAAGCTATTTTGTACTAAGAAGATTTAAGTCTAAGAAGAATGTTTTGTTTTTAAACTAAAACGTATTATATGAAAAAAAAGGAACTGTTTGTTATATGTGTAATGATTAGGAATTATCCGTAATCAAGCCTGCAAGATAGTGCACTATATTGTTTTGTTGAAGTGTAAACAAAAATTATAATGTCTGTTCTTAATAAAGCTAGGAAGGCGGACTTGTTAACATTGTGTGATGATCTAGGTATAGTTGTGCCTCAGAGTCCAAGAATCATAGATTTGATAAAGTTGGTGACGGAATCGAAGGATTATGAAGAAAATTTTGTAAAAGTTCGACTTGAAGTCATTGCCGCAGAGAGAATAGAAAAAGAAGAAAGAAGACTAGAAGCAGAAAAAGAAGAAAAAAGACTAGAAGCAGAAAAAGAAGAAAGACGGTTAGAAGCAGAAAGAAGATTAGAGGAAAAGAAGATGGAGATGGAGTACGAATTACGAAAAATTGAACTTCAAAGAAATGTGACAAATACAAGTGACGGTTCGGCTGTAACTGGTTCAGGTAAGCAACCAGATTTGTCTAAATTAATGTCCCACTTTGATGGGAAGGGTGATATTAGTATCTATTTAGCTCTATTCGAGAGACAGATTTTTAGGATGAATATAACAAAAGAGAATTGGGTCATGCACTTATTAAGTTTAATGCCGCTAGAAATTGCTAATGTTATAACTAGAGAACCAGAAACATTAACAAATAACTACGATTATGTAAAAAACTTGCTGCTCAAAAGATTCAAATTGACGCCAGAAGAGTTTAGGCAAAAATTAATGTCGCATAAGAAAGAAAACTCAGCCACTTGGCGCGATCTAGCATTTGAGTTAAGGAATTATTTAGAAGAATGGATTACCGGTCTTGATGTATCCAATTTTGAAGATTTAAAAGTATTAATAATAGTAGATCAAATCAAGAGAAGGTTACCGATAGAAATGAAAGAACATTTTATCGATGATCTTCCCAAAATTAAAAATGTTGATGTATTAGTTTGTAAACTAGATGATTATGAAACAGCAAGGCGTAATGTTAAAACCATGAATAGACACTCACACCACTTTGAAGATAGGAAGTCAAAAATGCGCGAAAATAACAATTCAAAACCGTGGTTACCATCTCAACGTTACACTCTCAAAAAAACTTCCGTCTTTTCACAGAAAATGCACTGGCAGCACTGCTGCCAGAAATTGTCTGTATATTGACGATTTTCTGTTTATTTTTTTCTCTGTCAAAAGAGGAAAAATATCCGTCACTTGAAAAAAGTTTGGAAAAAAATCAATGCGGAAGAGGCGGGGATCGAACCAAGGATCCCAGGATTACCAGACCAACGCTAATCCACGGCGCTACGGCTGCTCATGATGATTGTGCGTTAAAATAGAACCCTTCATTTCATATGGTGTGGGTTGGTGTATTTCGTTAAAAAGCTTTTAATTATGCAGTTAATCTCGAAAAGATTTCATCTTTAATGAAACTGTGGCTGGGTTTTTTTTTACGTTTAGTATTAATATAGTATAAAAATGTGAATTTTAAATATATTACGTAGAATGTTAGAGAAAAAACATGGATGTTCTATTTGTGAGAATTTTTGAACGAATAAAGAAAGTAATTGTTATTTATTTTTAAATTCGAAAACATTTTTGTCTTTTAAAACTAAATTAGACATTTTAATCAATAGAATATTTTTGTTTTTCATTTTAAAAATAAATTCGAACTTATTACTAACAGACCCAATGCGCATGCGTGCTGGATATAAACGGAAACTTTTCCTCATTTTTCGACGCTCGGAATGAACTCACAGAACAAATACGTTTTCTGGGAGAACAGAAATTATTTGTGAAAAAATAACGATAATTTAGTGTATATTGACGAATTTTTCTGACAGTGTATGATACTTTAAGAAAACAACAATTTACAGATAATATAGCTAATAGAAATGAATCTTCTAATTTAAATGAAAGAAACAGGGCACAAATTAGATGTTTTAAATGTAACCGTCTTGGCCACGTAATATCCCAGTGTAAAAATGGGAATAATAGTCAAATAAATTATGACAGCCAAAATCGGAGCCAAAACCCACGATTATCCAATCACAAAGAAGTGAATTGTGCATTAATCAAAGAAACAAACAGCACCAAACCGGATCACATGTTAGACACCGATATTAACGGGAGCCAAAACCCGCGATTATCCAATCACAAGGAGATAAATTTTGCAGTAATCAAACAAACAAACAGCGCCAAGCCGGATCGCATGATAAATATTGATATTAACGGTGAAAAGACGCAGATCTTTTTTGACACTGGAAGTGATATCAGTCTGGTCAGTTATGAATACTATACGAAAATTGGATCGCCAAGATTACGTTCAAATAATATTTCTTTGTCAGGCATAGAAAGAGTAGTTGTTTATCCTAAAGGATACTTTTCATATGAATTTAATATTGATGGTTTTCTAATCAAAGCAAATTTGTATGTGTTAGAATCTCTTTCATATGATATTTTATTGGGATATGAAGTGATTAGCAAATTAAAATTGGCGATAGACGAGAACGGAATTAAGATCGTTGGCGAACGCAACAACATTGAAGTAGGTTACACTGAAATTCAGAAGAATTCTGATATAAAACTGAATCATGTTGCCAGAAATAGTAATGAGAAGAAAACTTCTAAGTTAGATAATTCACGTGATGCAAATATTATAGTTGCAAATGAGAAAATTGCAGGAGGTAATCACTTGATTAATTTCGCGAGAGTCATAGAAGAAAATGAAATTGATTTGAATCACGTGAGAAATTTGAAAATTAGAAAAGAAATAAATGAGAAAGAAGAAAATTTAATTAGTAAGAAAAGATTGAATGAAAGAAACGAGACATCACAAACAGGACGAATAAATGACCTAAAAGAAAAACGCAATTTATGTGCACGCGCCAATGAAAATAAAAATGAAACGAGGAAAGTTGAAAAATATTATAAACGGAAAAACACGAGGGAAGAAAATAATATTGAAGGAATTAATGCAAATAAACAGAAATTTATCAGAAATTACAAGAAGCTTGATTACAATGATAGAGATGAAGAAAAGAAATATTATTCGAGAAATAATTTTAATAAAAAATGTCACAAATGTGAAAATCGGAGAAAATATTTAGGGGAAAGAAAGCTTGAAATTTTTGAAAAAGAAAGGATTGAACCGTGTGAAAGGAATAATAAAACAAGCATCAAAACAAATTTTAATGGTCCGCGTAGAAATCTATATTTTTGGAGTAATGGTAATTATAGAAAACAATTTAACATGATGAGAAGAGTACCTTACAGCTATGAATTAAATGATCCCGTGGTAATCCAAGAAACGCGGTATGGACCAGGTCTGAAATTAAAGGAAAAATTCCATGGACCTTATAAAGTTACTAAAGTAAAGTCAAATGATCGTTATGATGTAGAAAAAATTGGAGACCATGATGGTCCCAACAAGACCTCAACTGCTGCAGAATATATGAAGCCCTGGAGTAACGCATCTGCATAACGTGACATGTTTTTGTTTTATGTTTACCTGTTTTGTATGTGTAAATTTGTGTCTAAATTTTTATAAGCAGCTGCCGAGGACGTCAGAAACGTCAGGATGACCGAGAATGTGGGATTAAAGAATAAAGTATTCAGCAATAAAAGATAATAAACTCAATGATTTAATGAACGTGATATCCAAAATGAGACTCGTGTGATGATGTGCGGAAAGAACGAGGTGTTCTATAGATTTCAGCGATGGCGAGTTTGATGAATTTTTAATCCAAAGCTCAGGGAAGCTTATTTATACTAAATATTATTCAGTTTTACTGTTATTTTTGAATGCTACTTATATATTTTATGTCTATTAAACCTTTTTATCTTATCAAGAATATTAGTTTTGCTTAAATCATAAGCTAATCACTCAATTTCCCACATATATATATATATATATATATATATATATGTATGTATATATATATATATATCTATAAAATAAGGTTAATTTATGCCAAAATACGCTTAAAGTGAAATAATCCACAAAATAGCTGCAAGAAATCATGTTATCTTATGATAATATAATTAACATAAATAACATAAAAGATTAAACTATCCCTTAATGATTGCGCTTATGCATCTTATCATCATGGAAGTTGAATATATATATATATATATATATATATATAATATATATATATATATATATATATAATATATATATATATATATATATACTGTGAAGTTTCTAAAAATAAACAATGCTTTTCAGAATTAACGTCATCTTGGGGGTTGCTAATGTATACTATCGCTTCCATTTATGTTACATTTACGTAGATTATGAAACATGCAGTTTTTTAGTGTAAAACAAAATTCTAAACTTCTGAAATACTATAATTCTAACAAATTAATACTTAAAACATTAGAAAATGAAATCCTGTTATCAGGTGCGCTCTCAATTATATAAATACGAAGCACCTATAGTTATCGTTCAGTCCGTCCGCATATAACAACGGAAAAACTACCCAATCGAATCGTTTGGAATCCAAAATATATAATTGTTGCATAATTTTATCGAGTCATTTCAAATTTTATGAAAATCGGATGCATAGTTCAATTACAGGGACAATCAAAGTATTCCATTACATTACTGGCAATGGTAAAAAATACTTTAAAGTGCATTTTAATGTTACACTCTTTCGAACATAATAAAATTGATATGCATATATAAATGTATACTAAAATATGCATTCTTTAGAATCTGTATTATAAAGAATGTTTGTTATCAATTTGCAGGACCACACGAAAGTATTCCATCACATAATAGTACAGAGGGAAACATTGCTTGGGGCGCGATTTCACTACACAAAACTATTTCCCATTTTATGAAAATGATGTGCATTGCTGAGGTTAAGTACAAGTTACTTCCTGTATAATAGAAACCAGATAGCATTTAAGGGACACACAAAAAGTTTCAGATACTATACTGTAATCCGAAGTGCCGTCGTATACTCCAAGATCTGAATATTTTTAAAACTTCGTTATAGTACGAACACACCTCATTTGCTACGTTTCACGTGCAATTTCCGACTCGTATTGATACTTAGCGTGCAGAAACAGTTGTCTGTCATGCCAAAATGTGAGCCGCGCATGTACCCCTTGCATGCCGTAGAAACACGCAAGAGACATATTACAATTCATTATGCATATTTTGTCAAACAAAATACCTATTATCATGATAAATGTTCGTGGACAAAATTGTAATGATTACTGAGTTATTGGTTCGTCCTTCTGTGAAGCAAATTGGTATTCAAACATGGAGTGGCCCTGTGTCTGTGTTTACGGTGCGAAACGGTCTTAGTCCACCTTTAGGCTGTTGTGCAGGTCAATTACTTAGCTATGCACAGATTTTGTTGTAGGTCTTGTTGTCTGGGGTAGAAAAAAATGCGTTACAGCATGTAATATTAAATGTCAAAACATTTTCGCTTGATTGGATAGGAAGAAGTGAGATTTGTGTGTCAAAAGTTGATATATAATGGTAAATAAAAAGAATATCGGGATAAAAGTTATTAGTTCCTAAAGAAAGGAATTAATTTTTGATTTAAAACAATCATAATTCATTCGTAAACTACAAGTTATAGTAATTAAAAATTTCTATTGCATTGTATTTGTACAAGTGAATTTAAAATTTACATTTAAAGATATTTGTCATTGCATACTGCTGCTTTTTGCACATTTTGAGTGTTAAAATAAAAGCAAAAATGGACCTCTATTTTATTATATGTGATATAAATACATATATATATAACTATTACAAACCAATACAAACAATCAACCACAAATGTGAGCGTATACCCTGTTAAAAATCTTGCTCTAGTTTGAACCAAATTTTGGTACTTACCAACATTTGGAGTTTTCTACTTCCATCTCGTTCCAACTATTGGAACTATGCTTAAACAGGAGCTCCAAATATTGGTTCAAGATTTCACCATCTTACAGCTATCGAGCACCAAAATTTGGTTCAAACTAGGACAAAATTTTTAACAGTGTAAAGTATAAAGGAATTTATTGAAATTAAGAATGATGTATAAACGACCATAAAATATATGAAACAAATTTCCATAACAAATGCAACATGGAATTGGAAACACAGTAAACATTGGAAAATTAAGAGCGCAGATAAAAATTATTTAATAAAACTGCTCATATTTTATAAAATATTCAATTTATTTACACTTCTATTGCATCATATTGTTTCTACTACATTTTGCTAAATTTTCTGAAACTGGCGTTAAAATTTGGTTGAAAATCCTGCATGATATAAGCTAAAAACACGTTAGAATTTTTAAGAAAATTCGCTATATTTCCATTAATATATAAACTATTCTTACAAAAATAGGTGAACACATAGTACAGTATCAGCACATGTTAGTATTTTACAGCGATAGGTTATTTTGTGCAAATTATTACAATTATATTAAAACAGGGTGGTTCGAAATATTATTATTTTTCTTAACTTTTTTCGATGGTTCATTAATTGTCCTATTTTATCAAATCGTAGGTGATAAATTTGAGGTTAAAATATTCTTTATAATCCTAAAGTCAAGGAAGAATCCGACAAATATTTTTAAAAATATTTGACAAAATGTCTAAAATTGAAAGTGTCCGGTCATTAATGGCCATATAGTGTATATTACTTATACTATATAAATAAGTTAAAAGACCAAAAAATATCTAATAATAGCTAAAATTCCTTGATAGACTTTTCAAAGCAGTAAAATTTTTTTCTTCAAATCTAGAATAAAAATGTATTTTACTACTAATACAATTTGAAAAACTCAACTTCTGTAAATCTGCCCACACAGGCAGTTGAAGCCTTTTTTGAACAGTTTTGATAAAATGTGCATTTTTTTATATAAAATTTTCATTTTTAAATGTTAATCTTTATTCTTAACAGTCATTCTACATATTAAATATTGTAGTCACTCCACATGCTTTGAAAACAATAATGACTTCCCTATAATTTCGACACATACTTTTTTTTTTTTTTTTTTTTTTTTTTTTACTCTTTTACCAATTTTTCCCAAAACTATTGATGGATGCATTCGATCAATGTTTTTAGAAAATATATCACATTGCATTTAAAACCAACTGAAGGGCCGCAGATCAATATTTGAACTAAAATCGACCTCAAAACCGAAGCTTCTTTTTGTTTGTATTATTATTCTGAAATTCATACAGCGTCAATTGATGAAAAACGCATTCAAATATGATGATTTTTTGCGAAGTTACAAGTGTTTAAATTTTGTACTAAAATAATTTTTTGGCCCTTTAATATACTTTAAATGTGCCCTTTATAAAATGGCCTTTAATATGTTTTATACTATTTTAGATTTTTGAAATACTCCATGCGTGTTTTTCTTTTTTTAATCAAAATTCAAGAAATTGATATGGAATATTACTGATATGCTTACAAAGAAACTGTTTAAGCATTTCAAAATGCGATTTTATTAAGATAATTAAATTTGAATTTTAACTTCTTTAAAGAAAATTTTTTGATGAAAATCGATTAAAAAAATCTCTAAAAAATAACTATTCAAGGGATGAAAAAAATCGATACACAGATTTGTTCGTAATAGAGTTTTAAATTATTAAAAGATAAAATCGAGGAAATATCTCAAAAATTAAAACGCATTAAACATTTTAAAATTTTTAAATTGCAACATGATTAGAAAACATTTAGTGGTGTTTTGTATACTTAGGTTGAAATGGATATTTGCATAAAATTTCTTATCCCCCCCCTTATGATGAAAAACATGAATTTAACGTCCACCGCCTCCTTCAACATACGACGACAATGTATATTTTTACAAATAAATTGCTACAAAAATGAAATTCTGCCGTAGATTCTTTTTCACAGTACATCAAAATCATTAAACTAAACCACCGAGTATCCTCTAAATAATTTATAAAATCGAGATAACCAGCATCATTTAATATCAAATTGTTAAATATTTTTTTGCGAAAATAGTATGATTTCCAATACATATAAAAGAGACGAACTGCGCATACTACAATGAAGGACATAATGAATGTTTATAAGTCATTCGGATATGCACAAAAACATAGTTGGCAACCTTCACATTTTTTTTTTTTTTCGATTACAAAAGAAATTTTCTAAACTAGTCTTTATGAAGGGGAGAGGGGCACCGTAATACTTACCCATCATGAAAATGCATAATATAAAATATAAAAATTAAACATGTGTAAAATATTTATAAATTGCATTGCAATTCAAAAACAAAATTTAAATAATAAATCACCAAATTATTCGTAAACTATACAAATTGGCATAATTTTTATTTTAAATAACGAAAGAACAAATAAATTAGTAAAATATTAAAAAAAAAACACAAATAAAACGTCAAATTAAAACTCACTTAACAACATAACACACACGTGTAATTTGTTTAATATCAAGTGAATACGTCATTTTCGATAAGCCATTATTGGTATTTAATCTTATAGTTTGGCGATAGTTTTTTGGTCGACAGGTTAATCAAGTAGTATCGAATTGTGTAAAAAAAATTATTCTTATAACTCCAAAAATGAAAATTATATTAACTAACAGTTTATAGTGTCGGATTAAGTGTCTTATTTCAATTAAAATGTAACTTTGAATTGAAATTTGAATGAAATACGGGGTCATGGAAAGTCGAAGAGTGTGGAAAATAGGATTACAAATATATTAGTAACTAATTATCCAATGTACTTCATTCTTTATGTAAAATTTATGCTTTTTTATTGTCTTTTAAAGCCATTCCTTTAAAAAAAAAAAATGGAAAATGTTTATGTAGAATCAGAACAAACATTTTGAGAGTAAAAAAAATAGTTCCAATAATCGAGGTTATTGATACTCAATAGGTTTTTTTCCGTTATTACATGCTAAGTACTCACCAAATTTTATATCTTTATCTCAATTTGTTTGGAAGAAAGAACGTTTATAGACAGACATACGGACTGCATTTTTAGGAATACCTATTGTCTAAAACCTGTAAATCCATCATTTTTTTTTTTTTTTTTTTTTGTTCGATTTTCAAAGCGATTGCAAGATTGTATACTACGTTGGATAATTAAATAAAAAAATTGAAAAAGAAAAAAAAAAAAAAAAGAAAGAAACAAAAGCGTATCCCTAACTATTTTTAAATGAATTACTAAAGAAATTTTCTAAAAAAGAGAGAGAGCAACAGATGTTAAAGCAATATTTAGCAAGAGATGTTTTAACGGAGCAAAAGCACAAGCAAGTGTACCCCGAAAAACTGCAGACATGAATATTAGGTATAATGAAAAGAAAAGAATAAAAAAATCATCTAATAAAAGCGCCTGAAAATTATCTTGGCACCCATAGAGCAATAAAATAATTAATTTAAATCACTGCTTATCCAAAATAAAATATTGTAATTATATTACAAAAAATAAGACTTTTTAGAGGCATGCAGCAGACATATATTCACTGAGACTTTCACTTTCAGTTTAACTGCTTTTCCTTGATGGCATTTTAAAGTTCCATTAGGGAATAATCAATGTGAAATTTATTTAATATCTTATTAATACCAAAACATTTTTATTTAACATGCAAATTATTTTAATTTTTCATATTTTGAAAGCATAGCCAATTTTACGAAGCCAAATATTTTGTCATCAGATGCTGCAATCAGAAAAATTTACAAATGTATATTCCAATTGTTCCTGTCAATAGTCCATTCCTCCTCCAAACCTCTATCCTTCATTGCCTTTTCAATATCATCCATAAAGTTCTTTTGCTGTGTTCCTCATTTGTTTGTTTTCCTTTTTCTTTTTAAATAATTAAATGCTGTTTTGAGTCTAGATTTTTTGCTATTAGACTTTCATCGCGCATTCTAACCATATCACATTAATTGCGTTTTTTATATATCATATAAAATGATTTCCTTTATTTTCATCATTTTTCTGATTATTTTGTTTCTTATCCTTTTTGTTCTTGGTATCCTGGATGATATTCTCAAAGTTATTTACAGATAAGTGAACAATATGAATAGTTTTATAAACAGTTAAACAATACAAATATAACAACTTAAAGATTTCAAAAATAATATTAAGAAAACTCGTGGTAAAACTTTATGCTTGATTCTTTTCATCCCATTCTTTTTTAGAGCGTATTAAATAAAAACAGTCCAAGATGATATTAGTATTTCTCGGAGTTCCGGGCTCTAGTCTGCTTTTTGAGCTATTAGGTTGCCTCAAAAATTTCTTTCTTTCTTTCTTTTTTTTTTTACAAAAAATAAACCATGGAAATATCGATAGGGGTGATATTTTATTGAAGAATGTTTGTTCAAATCTGTAGAACAAACTGTCTTCTATCTTTCCAGCAGTCTGATAATTCCTTTTTTAAAAACTTTTTGATTTGATGGTAAAATACTTATCAAGATTTTTTTTTATGTCATTCAAAAGGGGGTTTTTTGTGAAGAGAATGTTTGAATGAACAAACAAATAGTAGTCGGACCGAGCAATTCCACAGAGATGTTTCAAAATGTCTCAATCGAATGCGAGAAGTTTTTTTTTTTTTTTTTTTTTTTTTTTTTCGGACAATTAAAGATACATTTGGAATGGAGTTATCATAATGGAACAAAATACCTCTTGCTAATTCGGGGTGTTTCCTGGTAATTGCTGTCTTCAATTCGTCCAGTTGCGATTAGTAATTTTTAGAGTTGATGGTCTGGTTTGTTGTAAGTATCAAGTAGTAGATACAATTTCACTAACTAGAGGGGAAAACTTTCTTCTATTGTAGTCCGACTTTAGCAAGACGAATGGGACTTTTATCCCAATTGGATCAGGATTGTTTGCGTTCTTGGTTGTTATAAAGTATCCAGCTTTCAACCATGGGGGCCAATCTTCTCATAAAAAGAAATTTTTTGCTGTTGAAAAAGCGGTCTATAATTTTACACTCCTACGGGTCAGTTGCCATCAACTATTTTTATATTCTGTTCGCTCAAACCGTTAAAAAAAAAATAAAAATAAAAAAAAAGTTTTGTAGTATTTTTATTTTGAAAATTTTGTCAAAGTGTGAGTAAAAGATTTCTATTTGCAGAAAAGGGTGCCAGTTGAATTAAAAATTAGCACATGAATTGCAAAAGAAGCTTTACGAACAATCTTTAAAAGGGAGAAACAAATTCCTTGAGTTCGAGTGAGCCATTCTGCCCTACTCTTCGCCCATTCCTCCGTCCGATTACAATTTATCTCTCAAAAATCCTTCGTTTGCCAAAAAATATTAACTGTTTTAATGCATAAAAAATGACCTCGGTAAGTATTTTGGAACTAAATCAAAAATGCTTTGGAAAGAATACATTATGAAACACCTAGATAGGCAGAAAAGAGATTGTTGAACAGAATAGCACATAAATTCTTCAATAAAATCTTTTCAAAAATTGCATTTTTTTTTTTTTTTTTTTTTTTTTTTTGGTCAAAAAGCATTTTTTTTTTTTTTTTGGTCAAAAAGCATTTTTTTTTTTTTTTTTTAATTAATCTATTGTATTGGTGAACTTTCATTCAACAACAAAACACTACAACCTGTAAAACACCAGTTTTATCGTATAAGTATTTCTGGCATTCTAAAATCTTGATTTACAATGAAAAAAAAAAATGATTCAGTCAGAGGTTCTTCTTCGTTATTTTCCAAAATTTAATTTTTTTTGTTAAGACAAATTTTGAAGCTCACGTCCTCGTATATATTATCACAAAAAATTATTGACTGTTTATTACAATCAAATTTCTATAGCAAAAAATAAAAATATTAGAATTATAAAATTCGCTGGAAAATCTTTGTCTTCCTTATAATAAAATGTAGATTATGTAAAGAATAAACAAATTTTAAATCTACAATAGACTATCACGATAGTAATAGTTTACCCATTATCCTTTATCATAGGGAAATCATTCATATCATTATCATTATCATAAGGAATCACATTATAGTCATCGCGATGAAATTCGTGATATCACAAGCTTTTAAATTTGAATAGAGTGGTGTCGCTCTATAAGCTTCAAGAATTCGAAATTGCCGTAAAATATCGATAAAATTACGCACGACACACCATGTTAGATAGCTGTAGGCCTTACTTTGCCTGAAAAATAATTCATTATGGATTCAAGTAACATCTGTTGCCAAAATACTATAACATTTTCCCAGTGTTATCACCCACTTCACGAACGATGAATTTTCCTTTGTCAATGAGAGGACGTAGGAGTAGAGATGAGTTGTGCTCCGTTATTTTTACTTTGCGTGTTACACGATAAAAAATTAAAGCATGTGAATAATAGAGATTTCCGAGATAAAAGTAACATTTACTGTTGATCCCATGAGAGCGAATGACAAAGCGTTTGACAAATATTTATGTGCTTTTGTTCAGCTTCTTTCTTCATTTACATAACAAGTTGACAAACAAATAAACATTTTTAAAAGACCGTACAAACGTTCCTAAAGCACGATTCAGTAGTTAATGTGATAGTGTTGTTGTAATATTTTTATATTAATCTGAATTAAAAAGGATGTTTTTCATACTTTAGAACATATATAAAGAAAAAAAAAAGCTGTCGAAATTAAACATTGTTTTCTGAACATTACTTTATTAAAAATATAGCTTAAAAATGAATTATTGTTAACAGGTAAAATTATGACATGTGTACCTTCTGAAAAGTCTTTTTCATGAGAAATACATTTCTTCTACTTGTTCCAATTACCGTTATGTAATTTCATAATGCAATTTAATCATAGTCTATGAATAATAATAATAATAAAAATACGTATCTATATATTTTGGGGGATGTTGGGGTCATGTGAATATAATAATATGCTGATCCCAAAAGAAATCTTAAAGTAAATAATATAATGACGGAAAAAAAACTGCCTGGTTTTGATGCTTTTATACACAGTTCCTCATCTTGTAGTTCAAAATCAGACAACTTAGAATACTTTATTACGTTACCTATTCGTGTTGATTATATGCTTAAGCTAGCGAAATAATAACCGAAGCCATCCCTTGAAATTACATAGGATTTTAGCGCGTCTTTATCTCTGGAGGGACGCGATATTGTTACCCAATACCCCAGATTGCTTGCTTAATTTCTCATCTGATACAAGATGATTTCTGACTGATTCCTAAGCGAACATTCGCGATAACTGAAAGGAGGATCAAAAAATTTAATTGCGTTATTTTCTTTTCCGGAAAGATTATGAAGGTAATGGTGCGAAAACAAAGGCTTGTTTAGAGAAAAGAATATAAGAACGGGGATGATGTATGAATCAGCTGATGTTCATCCAAGTCAACAGCTTTTCTTTCTTTTTTTTTTCCTGGTTTCATGCTTGAAACATATATTTCAAGCGGCTCACTAACATGATGATGCCCGATCATCAAGAATGAAAAGTCAAGATTAAGGTCGCAGTTTCTAAAGAACTTGAGGGAGAAAAAAAATCATTTTCTAATCTCAGAATACCATCGTAATTGATTCCGTGTCATTAATCACAAAGTGAGAACAAGTGCGATAAGGGCATATTTAAATTGTTGAGAAAAATGTAATCTCTTATGAAGTGAAACTTTTAATGAATTTACACGTGAGATTAATCTCAGAGGAAAATTTTTGTAGAATATGAAAGTTAAAATAACTGAATTAAGTGAAAATCAATGATTTAGTGATTTCATCGATAAGAAGTAAAAAAAGAATATACGTTAATTTTATATGTTTCGTTGTAGTAATTTAACTTAGTGGCATGACACGTCATAAGAGAATTACGACAGGTAGAACTAAGAATAGACTGAAACCGAATTTCCGTAATATTTTCATTTCCGGTCGAAATCGAAAATGTCCATTTTTTTTTTTAAATATTTAATACATAAATATACATAATTATTAATTAATTATATGTGTGGCATTTGACCAAAACTTTTTATTTTCACATAATGTAATAAATTCATCAACAAAACAAATGATTTTCTTACTATACAATTTTCATCTAATTAAAAAAAAATGTTAGGTATCACACTTCGATTTATCCTTTATAATGATTTTTGTAAATGATCATCTGTTATACAAAAACTTTTCCCAAAGAGTATTCGAAACGTTTCTGTGATTTTCTGTGATTTCAACTAAAAATTTTCTATTGCTATTAAGTTTGCAGCTTTTAATGAGCACGTGAAAAGCCTCCTCAAAGTATAGTCAAATATGCTTTATAATTCGCACTCGTGTCTTCAATCAGTCATGACTAATAATTATAAACAGTGAAATAGCCAATGCAGCTCAAATCAATGAATGATGTTAAAAATTTCTGAAAGAAGAAACGAGATTCTTGGAATATAGATAGTTTCGGTCAGGCCGAATTTTTGGCTACATTTTTGCCGAAACTGACATTTCGGACCAAAAACAAAAACAAAACCGAATTTTCGATCGATCTTCAGAGGGAATACTCATATATTTAAGACTAAAAATCTTTTTTTTTTTTTTTTTTTTTTTAATGAGACTTACAAATGTTTTCACCTAAACCGGCAATATTTTAGTGATTTTTGAGACTGAACGAGCAACGAGTCTTAAAGTTTTTCTTCCAATTATTTTCGGGAAAAAAATATTGGGTACCATATATTTTTCTTGCATTCGGGTTCCTTTATTGATGGTGGGCTCTGCAGGTCATTCAACCTTAAATGCGAATTAAAATGTTATCATTTTTATTTAAAATATTATTTCTAAATTTATCACAATTATTTAATACTTTATTATACTGGCTTGTAATATATTCATTATGCAACTTACCTGTAATCTAAAAAAAAAAAAAAAAAAAAAGACTCGTTTAAAGGGTGACATATTAAGAGGATGGTATGTGATTAACAGTTGTTAATCCAAGTTACACTCATTTTTTCGCAAATTTTCAGTTTTCATTTTTTTTTAATTTTGAAAAGTTTTAGCATGTGATTTTGTTTACAAATCACAATCATTTGTGGCTAACCATTGCAAAAAAAAATTGAGAATTTTAACTCACTAAATAAAAATTATTTTAAAATGTGTCCCAGACACCCTTAGAACCAACGAAATAGTGTTTGTAGTGCTATTTTATCTTTGGGACAAAGAGGTTAAAAGGTTCTCTAGATTTCAGAAAGTTGGAAATTGCACGTGAAGCGTGGCAAATGAGGTGCTTTCGTACGATAACGAAGTTTTAAAAATATTCAGATCTTGCTGTAATAATAGACAATTCTTCGGATATAGTATAGTGGTAGAAATCTTTTGTGTGTTCGTGCAAATACTACCGGCTTTCTATTATGCAGGAAATATCTTTTATTAAACCTCAGCAACATATAAAATTTTATAAAGTGTGAAGCAGTTTTATGTAATTAAAACACGCCCCAAACACTGTTCTTCGTATACCATTATGTAATGGAATACCTTTGTGTGGCCCTGTAAACCAATAACAGTTCTTATTTGCACAATATAAATATTATATTGTATGTGTATATTATAGTACATACTTCATAGATACATATCAATTTTATTATGTTCGAAAGAGTGTAACACCATTAAAATGCACGTTAAAAAAAATTTTCTCATTGACCATAATATAACGGAATACTTTTGATTGTCCTAGTAATTGAACTATGCATCCGGTTTTCATAAAATTTGAAACGACTCGACAAAATCATGCAAAAAAATTCTGAAAATTAAAATTCTATTTTTAATTTCAAATGATTCGGTTGGGTAGTTTTTGTGTTGTTATATGTAGACAGACGGGCAGACTACGGACTGAACAACAAATATAGATGCTATGTATTTACATAATTACAAACACACCTTAAATAAATATATATATATATATATATATATCTTACTTATGAAAATAAACTTAATCGATTTCGTGCCATTAAACACAAAGTGGGAACAAGTGCCATAAGAGGACATTTTGAATTGTTTGTAACGAATATAATCTCTGATGATGTGAAACTTTAAATAAATTCCCAAGTGAAAACAATCTAAGTGTAGCGTGTTTTGTTAAAAGGAATCTTTATAGAGTTTAGAGAAAATCTTTGATTTCACTAATGCGAAATAAAAATCACGAAGAATTTTTCTCTTTCCTTTATTTCGAGACAACTGAAAAAAATTTTCCAGCGTAGATAAAAATGTTTGCAAAGCCAATGTTGGAATTGGATCATTAACAGATATCCCATTGAAAAGGGGCGCAGACTGCTTGGGAAACAGAAGATGGAGCTGCGGTCAAACGATTTTACCAAACTAAAAGGTAAAAGGTATCCCGTTATCGGACGTACTTCCTGTCAATCTAATCTTTTGAATGGGGAGGTATTCAGAGCCATACGCCAGCCATGACATACAATGAAAATTATAATGTTTTCAGGTATGTTCCAGATATGACACGTGTTGCAGTATCGGGTTAAAAAACCCGAGAAAAAAATCATTTTTATAATGTATTATGATTTTTTTTTCTTTTTTTGTATTATGGAATGCCATTCAGTTTTCTATGTGATTTATTTCTATTAATGCAAATGTTTCTAAGTGTTTCAAAATCTCTTTCTCCATGTATGAAATTTATCTATTTCAAGCGAATCTATATTAAAATTCAGATCATCAAGATTAAGATCATATTTTTAAAGAACTTCAGAAAAAAATGACTTTTTTAATCTTTTGATGTCATCTTAATTAATTCTGTGTTATTTATCATACGCAGAAAATTATCACGATAATGGCATACTTAAATTGTTACAATCAATATAATGGTCGGTGAAGTGAAATTTTGATTGAATATACAAAAGAAATAACCCAAATGAAATAAACACATGAGATAACCTAAGATGATCTATAACGCAAAGAAAGTTTGCAGAATTTAGTAAAATTTTAATCGAATACATTTAAAATAAGTCGGGTATTGCAAGTCAAGCGTAAGAAGCGAGGGGCGTTAGAACTATAACGAAGTTTAAAAATATTCTGGTATTCGTGTAGTAGTACACAGCACTTCGGATACAGTATAATATCCCAAATCTTATGTGCGTCCCTGTAAAAACTATCTGCTTTCTATTAGACAGAAAGTAACTTGTTGTAAAGTTCAGCCACGTATACCAATTTCATAAAATGTGAAATAGTTTAATGTAATTAAAACGAGCCCCAAACAATGTTTCCCCTTGTACTATTATGTAATGAAATACTTTTGTGTGACCCTATAAATGAATAACAAATATTCTTTGCACAACAGATTGTTCAGAATGTATATTCTAGCACGTACTTCATAGATACATATCAATTTTATTATGTTCGAAAGAGTGTAACATCATTAAAATGCACTTGAAGCTATTTTTCCCATTGGCCGTAATGTAACGGAATATTTCCGATTGTCCCTGTAATTAAACTATACATCCGAATTTTTATAAAATTTGAAATGACTCGACAAAATTATGCAAAAATTATTAAATTCCAAGCGATTTGGTTGGGTAGTTTTTGCTCTGTTATATGCGGACGGACAGACAGGTGGACTGAATGAGAACTATAGGAGCTACGTTTTTACATAATTACCAACGCACCTAAAAAAGGAAAACATTAGCTGAAAAGAAAACAGAAAACATATTTTATTCTTTTTCTGCATTAAGTCACTGTTGTCATGCAATTCAGTTTCCGGCATGAATAAAAATGTTTTCATTAAAAATATTACAAAAACTTATTTCGATCTATATATTTTGTACATCTTGTGGTTTTAATGTACAAAATGATGAATTTGTAATACATATTTAATAAATTACTTAAATCACCTGACAAAAATAAAATAATCAAACGTTCATCAGTTATAAATTTATTTCCTAATAACTTCTACTTTTTTGTACTTTCCAACAAAGTTGAAACATGCTCATGCTTTTGGTTTGTCTGTCAGTCTGTCCACGCTCTAACTTCCGTAAATTTACTCGGATTTTCATGCAATTGATAAAGCTTATTTAGAGCCACCAAAGCATGTTTGGTATCGAATATGAAATATGTACGATTTATGGTTCGTTTACAGGGACACTCAAAAGAATTTGATTGCATTATTGGTATATGGGGGAAAACGTTTGGAGATAATTCTAATGACGTTATGCTATTTAAAATTTATTGAAACTTATATAAATCACTGACTTTCACCACGATCATGTTAAAATAGAGAATTCATAGCATTTTTTATTAATTTATCGGAACACACAAAAGAAATATTTTTTTTTCATATTACTTTTTATATGTAAATTTTATACCTCATATACAGGGCTGCAGAAAAGTATTTGCATACCATTCTCCTTATTAGAAAATTGCTGAAGAGGTGTTTTCAACTGAAATATATATCTTTCAAATGAAATAAATTTTGGAGTACATGTTGATAATAGATACAAATCTCTATATCATATATAGGGCTGCTAAAAAATTCAGATAATTTTTCAATTGTAGATGGGAACAATTGAGATTCGGTTTTGATATGCGTGACATTTCTATATGGTGGAATGAAACGTAATATTTTAATATTTTAAACGGTGCAGTTTTTGTTACATTATTCTAAATGTGTAGGAAAGTGCTTCATAACCTATGTTTGACGCATGAATTTTACTTTTTTGTTTAAATGTTAAATCTGCTGTGTTTAGTGTACGTTATATACAGCAGTATTGTACTGAAAGGAAAATGTATCTAGCCTTATTCTGAAAAAAAAAGGTGATATTGGCTAATATTTTTTTTAATTTCTGTTTATAAAAAAAAGACAATCAGTCTTAAACAATTAATTTAATAATTATAATAAACAATAAATTTAAATAAAAGGATTTTTTTTTTAATTTCTAGTTATGTTTGTAGGATTTGTAGTAATGGAACAATTAATGATAAGGTATTTATAATTAACATATTAGCCCCTTTATTTACTTATTTATTAAGTGATTCTTTTTTTTTTCAAGAGATGCTCATAAATGTATTTATCTCACCAAGTAGAACGGCTGCTCTGCCAAGTCAAGCTTTAACCCCCTCTACAAATATTTTTCCTAATCTATAAATGTTTTAAACATTAATATTTATTGATAAATTTCTTTATTATTCATGAAATGGAATTTTTTTCCCTTCCATTTTTCAACCCTTCCCCTCCCCCTCTCCCTCCCCAGTCGCGGGTCCCGGATCTCCACCATCGCTTTTCTTAGTCTACAAGACATAAGGAACAAAATGAGACCACTCACTATGCTTAATCATAAAATTGCACACGGGATGTAATTAGAAAACGGACTATTCATGACAAGAGCTCTTTGTTTAATTTTTAATCGTTCACCATCGGTTTTCCAAAATATAGAAACTTCGTTATTTGGATCACGAAAATACACTCATTAAATAAGATAAATTTAACAATAAGAAATAACTTGTGGGAATAATGAAAGATTCTGAATGCTTTAAATTGCACGTACAGTGGTCATTCGTCCCCAAGGGATTTAATAAAATTATTGAGTTCTCCAATCTAACATAATCTCGCCTACAACTTACTTATATTAAAAAATATCCTCATCTTAATAATATTATTTTTTTAATAATAATATCAGCAATATTTACAAACATAGCATTGCATTTGAAGCAAGCAGTGCTATAGGTGAAATTTTTATTGTGTGATATTATACTAAAGAATATTGAATTTTGGCATATGATATGCTTTATTACTTAAAAAGTTTACGCAAAACGATTAAATGGAGAATGTTATACATTTAATATTCGATAAAGACAATTTATACAGCAGAAAATCAGACTTTTATGAGAAAAAAGTAAAAAAAATACATTATTTGATGATAAAATCCGCTTCCTTGGCCAAACTCTGAAATGTGAAAGTGGAACCACTTAATCGGAGTTCTACCTGCAATAGATGAACACAGAGATGTTTAAAAAAGATGTTCTCTTCATGGAAAGCTACTATTTAGTATTTAGTTACGCTCTGTTGGGGTAATCGAAAGTTACATAAAAACGTAATCCTCATAAATTTAAGCTGTAATTCTCGAAAAAAAACTCACTTATGTTCCGTTGCATTTTTTTTGACTGAATTATTGTAAGGATTTGTGTAATGTATTGGGTCACACAAAGAATTTCGCGTATGATTCTGAAAAAATGAAATTTTTTTCCTTTTCATATGTTAATAGCATTCCTAAAATTTTTGTCAAAAGTACTTTCTTCATTGAAGGAAAAACAAATGGTGATTTAACCGTTTGAGGCGCAAACAGGGCCGTAGCTAGAAGTGAACAATAGGGGGGGGGGGGGGGCTCAAGAGAATTGAGGGGCTCAGAAGAATGTAGGAGGGGCTCATAATTTCTCTCTCTCTCTCTGACGCAGAAAGATAAATTAGTGCACATTCACATTGAAAGTACTATGTACTATGTACTTATGCTATGTACTGTTGTAATAACTTCATTTTATGCTAAGAGAAGAAAATGACGATGAAAATTTTGAGTGTATAAATGGTGCAAAATTAAACTTCATGTCAGTTTCATACGTACAAATAGGATGAAGGGAGTGCAGAAACACTTATTTTAGATACAATTTAGTAATTCCGCAAAACTGTGAAAGGTTCTCAAAACTAAATTAGATTTTTGAACAGAATTTCATTTGGATTTTCGGAACAGAAATTCATTTGGTGACTTTGGAATCTTTTCCAGGGGGGCTCAAAATATTTTAGGGGGGGCTGAGCCGCCCATAGCGCCCCCTTGGCTACGGCCCTGGGCGCAAAGTAAAATCATTGCTGAAATCATCAGTCATACAATCATTTATGACTGACACCGGAATTTGAAAACAACTTTATTTGTAATTAAGAAAAAGCTATTTTGCAGAAATTCAATAAACCGATTTTTTGTTTTTGCTAAAATTCCGGTGCCAATGTGGCGTTTAGGAATTAAAATTAAGTCGTTTCATAAATATACCACCGCGCCGCAAGGGGTTAACTACAAATGTTTGTCGCATCTAAAAAATAAATTCGCATTTCAAATTATCTTTTCTCTAATTCTTTTTTTTTTTTTTTTTTTTTTTTGAGTAGTTTTAGTTTTGATAATAATATTAGAGCATTCTATAAAATATCTTGTAAATCAATTTATGAACCTATGAAAGAATGTATCGCTCACCCGCAAGAAAATTGACAAATCTTGACAACAGTAAATTTTACAGGAGAGGCAAAAGAAGAATTGCACATTTTTACTGTAGCAAATTGTGGCGCTTATCTCTGTACTGTTAAAAATTTCAGTAAAAACACAGGGAAAAAGCGAAACTTTCTGTAAAGTTACACAAGTTTTAAAATAAATGCATTCAATTTAAATCCTTGAAATAACTGTCTTCTTTCATTTTTGTCCGAATTGTTCTGAACAAGTATAGATATAGTCCCATGCATTTGATATCCGTCTTTTTAGTGCCCCGTCTGTTCATCAATGACACCTCCACCCCATCTTCGTTTGTGCTTATTCCTAATCTCTTAATTAGTTCATGTAATTATATCTTTTAATTTAATATTAAATCATATTCTAATGATAACAGCAGAAATATATTTAAAACTAGTTGGATGTGCCAATTCCAAAACTTTCTTCTATCTCATTACGTACATTTTAATATTTTTAAAAAATAGTTACTTTTAATGTTTTAATAATTTTAATTCAATACCATACGAACTTTGGTTTTCATCTTAAATTTCTGCTTCAATCAATTAATCGAAGTAAAAACGAATTTCCGTCTCTACACGAGCCGATTAACAATAGAATGATAGGCAATTTTTTTTAATTCAGGGAGGACCTATTTGCCTTACCAAAAAATAATTATATACAAAAATTTTAGTTCAGTTCTAGGACTGACTTCATACACTTTTAGGTGGTGTAATATTGAAAATGGCATAAAATTAGCTATTGCAGTGCTCCCTTACGGCGGATTGTTTTCAAATTCGGGGAGGACCAACTAGCCATAGTCATACACTTACACAAAAAAATCGGTTCAATTCGTTGTATAAATTCATATACTTTTCGTCGGTACAATATTGAAAATAGCACTAAAGTCGCGATTGCAGCGCCACCATCTGGCGGATTTTTTTCAAATTCAGGGAGAACCAACTAGCCATAGCCATACACTTGCACAAAAAAATTGGTTCAATTCGATGCATAACTTCATATACTTTTGGTCGGTACAATAATGAAAATGGCACAAAAATCGCGATTGCAGCGCGCCCTTCCGGCGGATTTTTTTCAAATTCAGGGAAATACACAAAAAAATTTGGTTCAATTCGATACATAACTTCATATACTTTTGGCCGGAATATCAGTAACTTTAATTATCCGGAACTGTTTTTTTTTTTTTTTTTTTTTTTTTTTTTTTTTTTTTTTTTTTTCGGACTTTCGAAATATTTGTTCTGATGAAATTTATTTATTTATTTATTTATTTTAAGTAGTAGCTGTAAAAGACAATAAAAAAATGTAAATTATGCATAAAGAATGAAATCGATGGGATAATTAGTGACCGAGATGTTTATCACCCTATTTTCTACGCTCTTCGATTTTTCATGCCCCTGTATTTCATTCAATTTTCAATTCAAGTACATATTTTAATGTGAAATGAGGACTCTTCATCCGAGTCAGTAAATTGTGAGTAAATAGGTTCATCATTTTTGGAGTTATAAGGATGTTTCTTTTACTACTTGATCATTACGTCGACCAAAAAATTATCACCAAACAATTAGATTAAATGCTAATATTGGCTTATCGTAAATGTCACATGCACTTGACATTAAATACGTTACATGCGTTTGTATATCATAACTGATTTTTAATTTAACGCTTAATTTGTATTTTTATTAATATTTTACTAATTTATTTGCTCTTCGTAATTTAAAATAAAAATTATGCCAATTTGTATAACTTACAAGTAGTTTGGCGATTAATATAATTTGTAAAAATTGGTCGATGGGATAATCAAGTAGTACCCACAATTCCGTAATAGAGCATTACTATATATTAACAATATTTAAATATACGTTTAAATTTTGTGTTGCAATTGCAATGTATTTTATAAATAGTTTACACGTGTTTTATTTTCATATTATATAGCATGCAAATCCATGACAGGTAAGTATTACGGTCGGTGGCTCCCAACGACTAGTTTACTTTATTTGTAGCTCGAAACACGTCTGTTTTAATTTTAATGTTGCTTAATGTTGTTTTAAAGTTATAATTTACATTTATTATTCTTTAATTCTGATTGCAGGGTATTTTGTATAATTTTGTTTGTCATTTGGTTTCTGAAAAGAACATTTATATTAGGAACTATTATTTATATTATTATGAACTCTTATTATATATATAGGAATTATTATTTATATTATTATTTATATTAAATCCTAATTTCTCCTACAGTATGCCTACTATCCTCATAGAAATAAATATAGATTGTTGTAAGAAACCTCCTAATCGTGTGTAACAGTTTCAGCATTTTTTTGATATTAGTTTTTGCAAAGTAATCCGAAATACATTCATTTATCTTCAACTCGTTTACGATCCCCTATGGGGTTTTGGGAGAAAAAATCTTCGCAAAAATATATGATGCCTACTCTGCTTTCTATATACATGAAGTGTCAGAATTATTCCTCCTGTATTTTCCCAGAAATTTAACAAAACATCTAAAACCACAAGTAACTGATTTTTATATAGAAAGATAATTTAAATAACAATTGTAATTTTTAATTAATAAATTAATAATTAAATTTTAATACTTGTTTGAAAGAATTTAGTGCATTAACAATTTAAAAATGCTTACCAAGAAGAAATCATGTCAAGTAATTTATTACAAAAACATTTTACTTCATTTTTTCGAAATTTATTTATTTTTTTATTTATTTATTTATTTATTTATTATTATTTTTTTTTTTTGCATAGCAACTTCTTCCATCCGTATCTTCAGTTTAAACATATTTTCGCAAATGAAAAGGAAACACTTCTTTAAAAAAGAAAGTTGTATTTCAATACCAATAATTACTCGCACTCCCCACTGTGTAAAATGCTTTCATAGCTTTGTTTGTTTAGAAAGCGTATAAAATGAAAAACGTATTACATACTTTAAAAGAAAACTATGCTTTTAGTTCCGCTTAAACCATGTCAGCGAAAGTAATATGGCCAGAAAATCCTGTCCCTCAAAAACCCTCAATTATGAAAATTCTCATAATTATGCGACAGATGAGATCTGCAAAGTTAGTAGGAGGTCTGCGTCGAAGCTACAAAACAACTATATCAGGCCCGAGGCTTAAGACTTATGTGAAAACTCACAGTTTTCATGCTTAGGCAAGCGAGTAACAAAAATCTGTAGTGAATTAGTTCTGGTATAGTTAGAGTCGATTTTGCCTTTTAGAGAGAAAAACGTGATGATAAACTCCACATTAAATTACCACAGCAAGGAAAATTTAGACAAATATGAGAAATATGAAAGTTATTTTGTTATAATCTGAGCATTAATGCAAAATATTATTCATCATGGTGTATTGTAAATACGTAAAATAACTTTCTGAAACAATATGGATTTATCAAGTTATCGGTTTTCTAAGAAACTGAAAATCTTCATGGTTAGAATTCAGGCAATGACAAATTAATTTGTTATATTTTTTTCAATATGATTACAGTATTCTTTGAAGTCCACAAATGATTTGTTCTGTGTTAGCCTCTTATACATCAAAATATAAAATTTTTGTTTAAAATATAAAGTTTATTGTGTACAGTTATATTAGAATTACCATACCATTTATATTCAAAACAACATTAAAACAATAGCATAATCATGATAACGAGAATCTGTGGCAAAACAGCATGCTAGATAATGGTCGATTTTATTTTCGGCAACATATATAAATAAAAATTGCATAAAAGTATCGTTAATACATTCTTTTTTTTTTATCCTGCAATGCATGTAATAGTTCTTCTCTTTGGAAAAAAAAAAAAAAAAGATTAATATTCTTGTGTCTAATTTCAAAATTTATCGATTTTGCATATTGTCTAAGAAAAAATATTATAAATTAATTAGAAGTGAAGCATCTTTTTTAAACTTAATATACTCTTTATTTTTATGTGGAAAGTTTACACAAATATATTAATTAAAAATGCTAGATAATGTTCTCAATATTAGTATAAAAATCATAAACAGTTGAAAATTTCAAAAAAGAAAAAAATGCTGTAATAACTATATTTCTTTTGTAATATTAGCATTATTATTATTTTTCTATGTTTTATATAGTTCAAAAAAAGTACTGTGATAATAATGAAAATCGAATTAGGAAAGTATTGGCATCATCTTATATTTTGAAGTTCCCTGAATTCGTTTTTACAATTTTTATAATGATTTCATACGAGCGTATGATGATATTGTGTGACATTTCCTGGTCCGTAAAGTTCGTTTTTGCTGTATTTATTTATTTATTTATTTTCATGATACCTGTATGTACGTGTGCCAGTGAAAGAACACGATTAAGCATTAAAACTATGTTTTTAGGCCGGGAGACGGTAGGAGGTATGTCGAGTTAGAAGCTGAAATTCTAGATTTAGTTGAAACTCGATTCGCATATTAAAACGCAATTAGTATGCAAAGTTATACCTTGATGGAAAACATCTGCAAATCCAATTTTAGTGGTTGACTCGTAGGTTTACCATTATGTTTGCCTGTTTCCAGTCCTCCATGTTTTCGTATATTTGTATTAGTCAAACACCGGTTGACACAAAGTTGTCCAGGTAACTTTCCTTCACAGTTTTCCTAGCTTAGGACTGGAAATTGTGGCAGTGCACATTTTCGCATGGAGTGTTTAGACTTTCCTTTTAACTTTTTAAATTTTATTGTCTACAAAATTGGTACAAAGCTATACATAGAAGTGAAAATACAAATAATTAGATGTACGTGTACATTACATACAACGTATAAACAATCGCGAACGGAGAGAGGGGAGCGGTTCTCTCTTTCCGTGGACACCAAGTGATGAAAGAATCAGAATAGAGGAAAGAGGAATGTCCTGGGGGGGGGGGGGTTAAAATATGCATAAGTTTCTTGCGTGTTAGAAATGAAACTTCTTAGATTCCAGAAAAAAGTTAATTTTATGCATCTTGTCACTTGAATCAGGGACTTGAATCACCCAACCGGAGCGACAACCAAATTTGGCATAGGCTGTTTGCTCCGGAGGAAAATCCCCCTTCACCACCAGCTAAACCACAACCCGGCCAACCAGCTCAGAAAAACCAATTAGAAATTAATTAAAATATATGCAACATAACCAGAGTGAACTTGCACTCGAAAAATAAAACAGTATTACAATCTTGGTAATTAAAGCAAAATAAGTATAATATAAAATAATCTTGTGATAGAAATTGGCCTTGCAACTCAAATTAAAACAAAATTCAGTATAATTGCATTAACATTGCATTGTATTTTATAATTGCATTAACATAATAATTCAAAAGAGAGTCAAAATAAGTTATTAATAGAGTATTAATAGTCAATATCGTTTTCAATAGTCCAACAAACATGAGAACTATAGTAATGTTTAAAATCAGAATTATTAATCAAATGTCATGTATATAGATGTAGAATGAGCCAAAACAGCATGCTAAGTGTATCCTAAAAGCAAAGTTATTTAATATTCATGATGCTACCACTAGGACAAGCAATTATATTTAGTTATGTCTATATAAAAATGTCCTTCTTAATATTTTTAATCTGCATCTTGTCACTTTATTTATCAAGTAACTTTTATGACATCCAGCCAAATTTACCCTACAGCGCCTAAAGTAATTTCACTTCAAAAAGCTTGGAAAAGGCGTGGAAAAAAAAGGATGGTTTTTGATTGATTTGGTTAATTGGACAATCCGGTTAATCGGCGTCTGGATAATCGATGCTCTACTGTTGTATATTCTTTTCTATTACTCAACGAGTATTTTAATTAGAAGCTGTGAGTGGTATTGCATCAATAGTCAATATAAACACTGATCTTTCATCTATATTAATTTGTAAACATGTGTTAATTTTAATTTTTTTTTTTTTTTTTTTTTTTTTTTTTTTTTGGAATCATAAAACAATAACATACTTGCCAATGAAAGAAATTTTTTTATTAAAAAAATAGTAATAATACTTTGAACCATAAAATTTGCTTTATTAAACGGTACGATTTTCGACATGACAGTCATTTGCAATCCACATTATTTCATTCATTAAATATATTTCTAATTCTAAGTTTGTTTGTTTTTTTCAGTTTAGAAATAGCCGAAAATTGATATTTATATTGTAACCGAAAATTCTAATAAATATTTGAAAATGAATGATTCAAACACAACGTAAAGAGTCAAATTATTTTTGTTCGAAATTCGGTTATATCCAAAGTTGTTTCGCTATAAAAAAAATTATTTTTATTTTTATTAATAAACACAACTTGTAATGGCCATATTTCATTATATTTCTTGAGGCTTCTCTATATTAACATTCATTAACATGTTGAGTGCCACGTTAGCCATCGATGACTGACACTAAACTTTCCGTTTAGGCCGCGCCAGTCACTACTAATTAACAGTCAAAATGCGATGAAAAACTAAAAACATTATGATGTTTAAGTAATTACAGAAAATTTATTTAAAATTTACTTCACTTTTATTTATTACAGGATAATACTTTTTAAAAAACTACTTAATATATATATTTTTTTTAGTTTTATATCATATTTTACACTGTCAGTCACGAGTCACCGGTGACTGACGCAGCCTAAAAAGAAAGTTTAGTATCAGCCATCATGGCACTCAATGTTTTAAAGTAAAAGGTTGTTACTTACTTGCCTTCAATTTCCTCTCCATTGCATATTTATTCACTTTAATCAAAATAAATAAAGGTGTTTTTTTTATTTGAAGATTAGATTGGTTCAAACTTCCAAATGGCGTTGGCCATTCCAGAAATTACGCATTGTTTAAAAACAAAAGAATTGAAGATTAAGTCGTGCTGAAACCGATTTTGTTATTTCCTGTACTATTTATAATTAAGTTAATTGCTAAATGTGCGATGGAGATTATGGATAAAGTTTACAACATTAAACTATACTAATGGTGCAAAAAATGCATTAAAGGATAATAGCCATTTGACGCCCTGCTGTTTAAAGCCATATTGGATTTCTGTTTTTATTATTATTTAACAGAATTTGAGGTATTTATACATTGCTATTTGGGTTCAATTGTTATACATATATTAAAGTAGATAAATGTATGTTTTTAGTATGGTTCAGGGCTGACGACAATCTTTATATTAAACCTTTCAACAATTTAAAGGATTTGTATTACGAATAGGATTTTAAAAATTCCACTGGAATATACAATGTTCCTATCTCGAAATCAAAAACCTAATTGATACAAAAATATGGCAGCTTGATAGCTGATAAATCTAAGTACCTTCGAAAAAGAGTTTTGCATACTAAAACAATGAGATAGAAAAGTAATTTTGTTTGTTTTTTTAAGTCCAAAAGCCAATATATCTTTTCAATCAAAATCTCCATTACTTAAATTATACAGAAAAGCAAACTAACTATATTTCCAAATAAATCCTACTTATTTCACCTGAAAAATATGCGACAATTAATTAAAAAAAAATTAAGTTGTTTGATTGCAAAATAACAAAGCTAAATGATTCACCGATTTTTTAAATGCTGTTATTAAAAGAAGAAAAATAAACGTTTAATCCGGGAGTACACGCGCCGGGTCTTTTTGACCCGCAGTGCGTATGATTTTTGCAATTGTAACCATTTATATTTTAAAAGCAATCTTCACCTTATTTTATCGCAAAATTTGTAAGGATTGTCTCCGCCAAAATAAAATGATGGTTATAATTTGATTTTATTGGTGACAAAGTTAAAAACCATTTCGACCCTGGGTAAGCGCGTGTTCTCCCGGGTTAATAATCTTTCAAGGAAACATTCAACCTAACGTTAATCTTATGGAAACATTCTTTTCAAATCTCTCGCTCACATTTCAATCTTTTGTGTGTGCGTCATATGATGCACGAGAACGCTTATATAACAACTTTATGCGATGCATTGTTGTGCGTTTGTACTCTTTAGATTTTGGCTACAGTTTATATATATATATATATATATATATATATATATATATTCTGATGATTTCACTTTTCGAACCAGTTAAAAACGTTGAAACCAGTTGAAATAATCTTTTTATATAAAAAAAAGAAAGACTAGAAAACTGTAGCGAAAATCGGAAAAGCACTAACGCATAAAGATAGATATTAATTTCAAATATCTTATGCAAAAAATTTCATTCAAAAATATTGAAATACAAGCAAGAAATCAGTAAAGATTTCTCTCATAGGTTTAGCATTAGTGTTCCAGTTTGTCTACTGTTGTAGCTTTCGCTTAAAGTTATAATAACTGTTTACTCAATGAGGGACGCTTTACTTCTATAGATACCAAAATTGTCCTTTCACTTTCTATACTGAATTCTATCTAATAAAATATGAGTACTTTAAGCGAAAAAAATAAAAATGTGAACATCTCAAAGTGATGCTATTCTTAAGATTATAAATAATATTTCACATAATATTTTATTTAAATAACATAAAATTTAATCTAAGAATCTTGGCGCTGTTTCATTCATCAGTATATTTTATCTAAAAATAAATAATTCATTCATCAGTAAGTTTTATTAGAAAATAAATTATTCATTCATCAGTAAGTTTTATTAGAAAATAAATTATTCTTTTTTTCTTATTCGGAATCCAAAAATGTTTATTGGTATGGTAGGCAATTTTACTTTTTAATGGGCATCACACAAAAGTTTAAAGTGTTATAATTACATTTCTATAATATATAGCTATGAGCTTTGTATGCATGTCTGCTGGCGCACTCATATTCCTCCATACATTATATTGATAGTCATTACTGATTATTTTATATTGTAACAATTTAATACTTATAGTATTACGAATCATAATACTTGTTCTTAGTGTGTGTTACTTTAACTGATGATTAAAAAATATACATCCTGAATCAATGTGATTTTCTACCTATGCTAGGTTTACTTTACTCAACCAAAGCGGGCAAAGCGGTCATTTTATAATTTTTTTTTTTTCCAAAATAACGTGCACATGTCAAAAAAATAAAAAATAAAATTAAAAAGTTACTATAGTTAATAGTTTTCTAGAACTGTACTGATTAAAAAAGTATCATAAAAATCATGAAACTTTAGAGTGACCATTTTATTTTTTCTTCCCCTATTCTGAACTTTTTTTTCTAAGGAAAAAAGATACTCTTTGACTTATTCTAATGTAGTAATATAGTATTACAAAAAATACAAAATCGGAATTGTGTCCAATTCGGAATAGGTTATTGTATATTTTCGTGCGTTGATATTTGATATTTTCTTATCTTATATTTTGTTTCTTGATATCTTATATTGATGAAAAATGTTTTTAAACAATTGAGTATCTTCACAACAGCAAGATAACAAAACTATAAGTTTTAAAATCATGTTGATTATGCATGGTTTAATTAAGAAAATATGCTAATTTTTATTTACAATAACAAAGCTGTAAAATGCTCACAGTAAAATTATATATAAAAAAAAGTATTTTTAATTTTATAATGCGTGAAATACGTTTGTAGATGCGTAAAAAAATTTCTTTACCGAATTATGCGCTGTGTGTACTCAAGTTGTAACAAATAATTGTTCAGGAAAACGTGAGAATGATCTGCTGAGAAGTATAATTAAATACTAGAACACGTATCCTAAAATAGTAACAATCGGAGATCATTTTCCACTGACAAAACTTTATGAATCAAATAAAATCGTGATCTAACCTCAGGGTGTTGTGTAGCAAATGTGTTAAATTCAATTTTATCCAGCCTAATAATAATAACAGTTAAACTAATTAAATCTAATAATAACAGTAATTATAAGAATAGTTGAACAATTATTTTGGATGAGAAGGCCAAAAAGGTCGTTATAGCTCATCTTTTGGTGCTGGTACTTTATATTGGTTTTATGTTAAAATATTGTGCTTGTTGTACGTTTTTAAAAAAGAAAAAATAATATTTAAGAAATAATGTAAAACTAGAAATATAAAAAAATATAAATGTAAAGATTTTTTTTTTTTTTTTTTTTTTTTTTTTTTTTTTAGAAATTTTAATTTTACATTGATGATAGATTTTACTAAGATCAATAAAACAGTTTCACAAGTATTTGTATCAGAGTTATCAAAAGAGGGCAAATCGTTTATTTAAAAGAAAAAAATAAATAAATAAACAAATGAATAAAAAATCCCCGTTATTTTATGTTTTTGATATCTTTTAAAGAAAGCATACTATTATTATTATAACGATATGCTGTGGAAAAACAGTATTTTGCAGTAGTACTAATTGCTACAAATTATTGTTTTTTTGAAAAGCAGCGTTTATAAAGGAAACCCTCTGGTGGGTAGTACAACTGTAAAAATTGAAAAGACGTAGCTAAAATGGACAGAAATTACTGTGGGCTTATTATAGTGGTTAAAAAAGAAGCGCTATAGTTATAGTAATTAAAAATGTTAACGGGGAGCAAAACATATAAATTATACAGAAAGAAACATCTAGACCTATTATCTGGTTTTGGCTGTATCTTGTCGAAGGAATAACTTTAAAATAGACTTTCTGAGGAAAATGCCTTGAAATCATGTCTAAGACAATCTTAAATAGCTACAACTACTCTGTTTGGGTGCGTGATATCCATCTGATTATCTTAATTTTGGAACTTATGCTTATTAAATGCTATCATCAGACCGAATGACTAACTCTCAAACATAAAAGACAATGGTCTAATGTAACATGATAGAATGGGTTTTAATGATTCACCCAGGTGAAGGCAATTATGTTTAAAGATTTCATAAATAATAATAAATTAGGGCTATTATGTTTTGCTATTATCATATTCGAAAGCTATTTTTAATATGTTTAAAACATAAAATCTTAAAATATATTTTCCGCATAAAAATAATTCTCTGCATATTGGCTAACCAAGGTTCAACCTAACGTATAAACATCTGCTTTATACATTGCAGCCCATGAATGCTTACTATTATTTATTTTTCTTTATATTTTAAGTTATCTCTCTGCACTTCGTCATTTGTACAGATAGTATTTAAAAACACCATCAAAACATTTAAGAAACTACGAAGGGGAGAAATCTTACTATATGCGTTTTGTATCGGATATTGGTTCTATATTGGAAGAATATTGTTATAACAACTGGTTTATATCAACGATATTTAATTTTTATCTTTTACCTTTTTGGTACCTTGTTGATTTTATTCTTAATTTGTTATTAAACGATATGTTTTTATTTAACTTTGTCATCATCAAAATTATAGTGCGGGTTGAAGCAACGTGTACCGATAAAAACTCTATGTTATTTTAATCTATTTATTTATTTTATTTTATTTTATTCTATTTTATTTTATTTATTTTATTTTTCTTCTATAATTAATAATTTTGCATTTTTTCAGTATTTTATTTGTCTGATTTAGAAAAGTTTAAAAGAAACTTTAAAAATAAATTTCAGTATAAAATATACGACAGAAGGAAATTCTCGACTTGGTTTTAACACAAAATGCTTATATATTTTGTAATAAATTTCAGTTTACTACTTCTTGTTTTTTAAGCATATCAGAGAACCCTTGCGCTACCCTAAAAATATTTTTGAAAATAATCTTCCTCTCTTTATGCCTTCAATCTGAACGTAATTTCTCACCAATGTGAAAATATCCATAGATAATTTAATATTGTTTAGTAATTTCAGAATAAATGCTATGTTGAACAAAGATGAAGTGACATGATTAGTACACAAATGTGTGGCAATTTATAACATAAATTAAAAAAAAAATACTTGCTATGTCAGAAAACTGACATTAATTATGCATTAATACTTTTTTCTGCCGAAAAATTTACTTTATCCATGCATGTTAAAAATAGCTATAGCTTCGACCTTTTCAGAAGCACACAACAGAAAGTCAGTGAAACCACCCTAGAAGCAAACCCATATTGGTCCAACGTTGCGCCAATATTTCATTTATCAGAAATATTGCCAATAGAACGTCAATATTGCTCCATTATTGGGATTTTTACATTTTGCCCTTATTTACCCAATATTTGCAGCCAATATTGGGGCTTCATTGGAAATATTTCAAATAAAATTCTAATATTTAACCAATATTGGCGTTTTATTGGCAATATTTCCAATGAAACCCCAATATTGGCTAAATAAGGACAAAATGTAAAAATCCCAATAATGGAGCAATATTTCATGCCAATATTGCTCCAAGATATAGCCAATATTGGTCCAATATTGTTTTGCTACTGGGGGCAGAGTCGATAATTTCCAATTAATGTAATCTATATAATAAATCATATGATGTTACAGAAACTGATGATTAGCAAAAGAAACGAATCATTATATGATTATTTGCAATTCGGGCATCCGATAGAGCAGTGGCCGGCCAGAATACCGATGAAGTTGTTTCCCGGCACGTGCTTGCCCTGTTATAGTCTCCTGAAGGATCACTTTAGTTTTGCAGGAAGATGTTACTGAAACGCCTTCCTTGTCGATGAGGCTTTTTGATTGCTGGAAGGTTTTTATTAAAATGGTAGGTTTTTTTCTCTCTCACCTTGAAGACTGTAATATAACTGTCAATGTACAAGCACAAAAGCTTATCTTACGATAACACTAATTTAAAACGAGTTTTAAGTTTCAAATCGTTTGCTGTGCCATTTGTAATATATCCCCATTTGAATGCATTGCCGTTTGCTAGAAAATATCAAAGTGTCTTTTTGCTGTCTTTCATCACCTGATTTATTTATTACATACTTTTATACTTTAATATTACATTTTTTTTTATCACGTACGTATATTTACATGGATTCTACCTATGAACGAAACTTTTACAAAACTAAAACTAGTCGTTGGAGGCCATCTTAATCTTACCTATCATGGATATGCATACTATAAAATATGAAAATAAAACCAAGAAACAGGGAATTGCAAAAAAGAAACATCCTTATAACTCCGAAAATGGTAATTATATTAACTAACAATTTACTGCGTTAGATTAAGCATTCCATTTCTAATTAAAACATAGCTTAGACCTCGTTCAGTCCGTCCTCATATAACAGATAATGGGAAAAATAGATTCAAGTGCATTTTAATGATGTTACATTCTTCCGAAATCCATATTAATCGATTCAGTATATACTGAAATATACATTTTGTACAATTTGTGGTGTAAAGAACATTTGTTAATAATTTACGAATCCATCACAAAAGTAATCCATTACATAGTGGTATAGGCGGGAATTCATAGTTTGGGGATGTTTTAATTATATTAATTTATTTCAGATTTTATGAAATTAATGTACGATACTGAGGTTTACTGCAAGTTAATTCCTGTATAATAGAAAGCAAATAGCAGTTATAGAGACACACAAAAGATTTCGGGTAGCTATACTGTATACGAAGTACTGTATACTATTACACCATGATCTGGTATTTTAAAAAAATCGTTATAGTATACAAACGCATCTTATTTACTACGCTTGACGTGAAATTTCCGACTTTTTAATATTTGCAGTGCGTTTGGCTTTCAACTTAATAAAATTTAAATTGTACGACAAGATTGGATTATTTTACATTTTAGCATTTTGTGTTCCATTTCCAATGTATTTTCTTTTATATGGGCCTATTGAATAAATAGGTGATCCAGCTTCTAATGCTACCCAAGGTAAGGTTCCCGAATCGAATGCTTAGACTAGTGAAGCCTATTTAGAGTTTTTCATACTACAGCAAGTTTATTTTAGTATTTATGTAATTATAAAAAAATATTTTTAAAACTTTTTTTTTACTATATTAAAAGAAATAATAATCTAATAGAAACATAAACATTTTATTTTCTGTGAATTCTTACAAAATTTGCCAGTATTGAGTGCAAAAGGATGAATAACGTGAGATGTTTTTCCTGCTAGCTTCTCGGAACGTTTGATTTTTACACAATGGTAAAAAACCGGGGTTTGGGGTGTGTGATATTTTCCATTTCTAAGTAATATGTAATGCAAATAATTAAGAAGATATTTCTACTTCCTACTTTCTGTATTTTATGCATATTGTTGTTGATTGTTTATGATTCTTCTTTCAGATGAAATATTTTTAAAATAATTATTCATAAATTTTTATAAATTACATAAGCATACTATCACTAGACAAACTAGGAATGCATCCTTGTATTTAACCACGATCAATCATGTTAACCCGGATCGTAACTTATAAGTCACGGTCAAGGTTAACTTGATTTGAAAAGGCGAAACATATTTAACAACAAAAAAAAGTATACTATAAACAACGATCACAAACGGGGGAAAAAATAAGGAAGTCCATTCTCTTAAAATCCTTTTGCGATATATTCTTTTTTTTTTCCTCTCCAAACGAAATCTGTGCTGACCCTCCAGACTCAGAGAATCAGGTCATTTTCTGAGTTTAACGAGCTAGTTCAAGATCGTGGCCGACAGATTCACTGCAGTTAGTATTTATTATAGGTAAAGCAAATCTGCTGCTCGTTTTTTCACACACCTAAATTAACTAGTCGGAAAACAAGATGACGCTTTCACCTGCGGAACATTTTTATCATGGTAAAATTGGCATGAGTGAATGCATTCTTATTGATGTTAGTAATTAGAGTGGGATAAAAGTTGTAATTTCCCTTCAATGCTAAATTTTATTCTGTTGCAGAGGTATATTTGCACCATCTATAAGTTGCTTTAAAAACACAACCAAAATAAAATCCAATTTAGTGAGAATTATTTTAGTGATAAAGTTGTTGTGGATGTTATTTATTAGAATGGCATAAAAATTATACTTTCCCTTCAACGCTAAAGTTTGTTCGAATGCAGAGATGTATTGCACCATCTATAAGTTGCTTTAAAAATACAGCCAAAATAAAATCCAATTTAGTGAGAATTATTTTAACGGTAAACATTCTTTTTGACGTTAGTAATTGGAATGGCATAAAAATTGTAATTTCCCTTTAGTGCTAAAGTTTATTCTGTTGCAGAGATGTATTGCACCATCTATATATGTTGCTTTAGAAATACAACCAAAATAAAATGTAAAAAATATTTTTTGTCCAATAGAGTGAGAATTATTTTAGCGATAAAGTTGTTGTTGATGTTAGTATTAGAATGGCATAAAAATTATACTTTCCCTTCAACGCTAAAGTTTGTTCTGCTACAGAGATGTATTGCATCAAATAGCTTTAAAAATACAACCAAAATAAAATCCAATTTAGTGAGAATTATTTCAGCGGTAAACATTTTTCTTGAGGTTAATAATTAGAATAGCATAAAAATTATACTTTTCCTTCAATGCTAAAGTTTGTTCTGTCGCAGAGATGCATTGCATCATCTATATGTTGATTTAGAAATACAATCAAAATAAAATGAAAAAAAAATAGTTTTATTCCACTAGAGTAAGAATTATTTTAGCGATAAACATTCTTGTTGATGTTAGTTATTGGAATGGCCTAAAAATTACTTTCCCTTCAATGCTAAAGTTTGTTCTACTGCAGAGATATATTGCATCATCTATATATGTTGCTTTAGAAATACAACCGAAATAAAATCCCAAAAATAATTTTAATCTTATAGAGTGAGAATTAATTTTAGCGGTAAACATTCTTGTTGACGTTAGTAATTAGAAGGCTTAATAATTATATTTTTTCTTCAATGCTAAAGTTTGTTCTGCTGGAGAGAAGTATTGCATCATCTATGTGTTGCTTAAGAAGTACAACAAAATAAATGGCAAAAATAATTTTAATTTATTAGAATAATAATTGGCTCAGCGGCAAATTTTCTTTTCTAATTTAACTCATAAAAAAGGAAATTATTTTTCTCTTTAAAATGGAAATATTTCACTTCACGCCACTTTTTCAGTATACAAATTTTTGTCTTTTTTTATCGCGGAGTTTCTGTCATCAAAGAAAGCTATTATTTCTTTTCAGAATTACCGGTTTGCAAACAATAAACATATTGGCATATGTACTGTTACACAGAGGCAATACTAGACTTTAATGGGTTAATTAATTAAAGACAGCTATGTAAAGATTTAAAAAAAATCAAATTTTATTAAAATCTTATGTATAGATTTGAAATTTTATAATGCATAATTGTATAACGGGCTCGGTAAACTTTAAGAAAAAAGTTGGCAGATGAAAGATCGATAAATTTAGCATCAACCATGCGATAAAATCAATCTTATTCAAATTATAAACTTCAAAAGAGATGAATCAAAATAAACCCACATAAAATCGTATTCGGAAACGCCTTGAATAATTAATTCCCAGTCTGAAAATGTTCACGTAAGCTGTAACTAATTTGGTTAATACAGACCATGAGTGTAAAGCGATCTCTATTCACAACACAATTTTACAAAATGGTTTACCGCTCACAAGGAAGATCTCCATACTGGGCATACTCAGATTTTTTTTTGAAAAAAATTCTAATTAAACTACTTATGTATGTAATAAAGGATCTGTCAAATTAGTGGCGGAATTACAGTAGAAAATATATAAAAAAATAAAATACTTTCGAATATTTGGCGTGAAAAGACGAAAGCGTCACGCGATTTGGCGAGCAGCACTTTTCCACACCAAAGGCAAACGATTTTAATGCAACTGAAAGCTGTTGAGTTTTTCGAATGTGTGTAAATGGTATTGAATGAATTTAAATGTAAACAATGAGAGAGATTAATATATTATATATATATATATATGTCGCGTTTTCATAAAACGACAGACTTCAAGGGGATGAGTTTTAATTACGATTTATTTAAAACATAGCAAAGTCTTTTCGCAAGTCTTTACATCATGAGTTCTGGAGACCAAGTGCGTAGATGTATAGAAATTTCTCATCTCCCGAGGGGGGTTACCAGTTATAAAGGCCATGTGTTTTACTTAAATTAATACGATAAACTTAGGTTTCTTGTTGCCCTGTAAAACCCGTGATTATTAGTCATGGGGCCCGTATCCACATTGAGGGGCGATTTATTAAAAAAGTAATAAATAGGTCTGATTTTTTGTATTTTCTTACAATTTCCCCCCCTTCCAGACAAGTCTCCGGGGATGGGCCGGCTTCCATCCATGATACTCACCTGAAAAGGGTAAACAATTTTTACATTAAGTGAGCTAATGGGAGATGAGTTATTTCTTTCGTATACTTAACAAATAATAGAATAACAATAATAAAAAATGTACAAATATCATATCTAAAAACAACACTGTTATAAAATGTACCATTATACGCCATTGAACATGATAAAAACAATTGTATTAATAAATGCAAAACACTCAGTAAATATTATACATAGAATAAGATAATCAAAATAAGGAATATATTACAGATGGATTCTGAAAAGTCCAATGTTATTTACATTTTCAAATTTGTAGGGAACTGTCCTGACATAGTTCAAGAAATAGTACTTTCACACATAACATAATGTTCACAACAATGCAAAAATAATTTAAAATTCAAATATTCATAATAAATCAAAAAGGTAATTAAAATTCCAAATATTCATAATAATGCAAACCGAGATTAGATATAATATAATATCAGTTCATATGATACCAACTATTTCAGTTTGTTGGTGTAAGTAGTTTAAATTGATTACTAGGAAAAAAGTATCTTAGTTTGGAAGCATGTATTACTTCATAATCCTTTTTTGTAAGCCAGTTAGGCTTATTTATTTTGAAACTTACATTGGATAATTTTTCCATAATTTGATATGGACCAGAAAAAGGCGGACTTAACTTCCGAGTATTCGGATAGTGAAATTCTTCCACTATGACAAGGTCACCAGGTTTAAAAGGCGCTTCCACAAACTTTAAATCATACCTGACTTTATTTTTCAAGTGATGTTCACTTGTTCTTTGGAAAGCCTCTTTTCTGGCTTCCTCTACAGGGGGGTAATAATTTTCATTGCCTAATACAGGTGGATAAGGTAATTGGCCGAAGATTAAGTATGCAGGAGGGTACTTGGTTACCGAATGAGGTGTGTTATTGTACTCGTTAATTACTTCCTGCAGAATTTTGGGCCATAGGACGTTTGAAGGGGTAGAATTTACTTTAAGTCTTAGTCGGGTGCAAATTGACTGATTCACACGCTCATTTTTCCCATTACACTGTGGTCTATGAGAAGAAGTAAGTAATTTTTTTACATTCTGTTTATGTACCCATTTACGAAGTTTAGACGCTGTAAACGCAGGATTTCTATCCGTTAAAATTTTCTTGGGAAGTTGAATACTAAAAATCTGTTTAAGAATATTAATGTAGACTTCAGTTGTAACATTTTTAGATGCAAAACCCCAAACATAACGAGTAGCGTGATCAATAGCTATGTGCATATACCTTTTTGATGAATTATAGTAGTTAAAACCTCCTACTGAATCTAATGATATTATATCGAAAGGTAGTTCTGCAGGTGGTAATGCCTCCAGAAGACCAAATTTTGGTTGGTGTGATTTTTTGTTGAGTTGGCAGACCTCACAATGCTTGACAAATTGTGTGATATCGTGGGTCATGCTGCTCCAATAGTATTGTGGGGAAATTAAATTTAACATTTTTTGGATTCCGGGATGGCCAAATTCTGTATGGATATTTATTAGTAATTTCTCTCTCAAGGAGAATGGTACTACAATTTTTTGAAAACCCTTTTTGCGAATTATTACAATGTCATTAACTTTTTGAAATTTAGGCCCTGTTATATTATCTAATTGTTGGTGTCCTTTAATTTCATCTGACGTTAATAAATGAATGTGGGGATTTACAGAAAAAGTGGGATTTCTTGAAAGCATGTCTGCTTCAAAATTGGTGTATCCTTTGTTATATTTTACAGTATAATCATACATACTTAATTTTAATGACCATCTGAATAACCTACCTGTTAAATGCTTCACCTTCTTAAGCCATCTTCTTCTAGCGTGGAAAAATATTTGGCATTGACAAGTCTGTCCAAAAGCCAATCTATACGGGGCAATGGTTCCGAGTCAGTCTTACAAATGGCATTGATTTTTCTGTAATCAATACAGAGACGCGTTTTACCTTCTCCTTTTTTATATGCCAGAGTGACGGGAGAGGAATAAGGACTGCAGGACTCTTTAATAAGTTTAGCTTCCAGTAATTCTTGTATTTGTTTTTGAATTTCTTCATTGTCCCTAGGAGATGCACGGTAAGGTCGAAGCGAGATAGGAAGTTCCGAGGTGAGAGTTACCCGCTGAGGTTCCCATCTGACTCTACCTACGTCATATCTATTGCGCGCAAAAATATCCTTGAAGTCGCTTAGAAGCCCTTCCAACTGTGATTTCTCTTCAGCAGTACAATGACTAAAACTTTTGTCATCATAATCCGAGAGAATTTGAGTATCAAGATAACATTGTCCTTGTTGCGACAAAATTTCTTGATTTGATTTGGAAGGAGAACGAAGCGGCTTCTTGCAATTCATATCACTCGTTAAAGTTAATGCATGATAGAATGAGTTTCCCTGAGAAATTTTATTGGAAATGTTTTGATCATACTTAAGAATGACTCCATCCTGAGTCAGAACATTCGAGTAAAAGTCCATCGATATATGGAATTTTTGTAATTCTGGAGTTCCCAGTATCGTATATGGCAAGAATGACCTAACTAGGTATAAGGTGCTATTTTGCCTGATATTTCCTATTTTGAGGGGTACGTGAAGTTTTTCAGAAATCTGAACTTGTCCTTGGGTTTGATTAACATTAAGAGGATGACAGCTTTGAATAGACGTCATATCCAAAGCTGCAACTAAGTTTTCTGGAATAAGGGAAAGGGTACTTCCGCTATCCAATAAAAATGGTATTTGAACCTCATGACAAGTTTTTGGATACGTATGATTATCGTAATTCCTATATGTGATGTACCCCGGGACTATAAACCGTCATAAAACATTATGGGGTATTCCTTGATCAGGGGAATACTCATGGACATTTTGTGATTGAAACTGATTACTATGGGTTGCCAAATCGGGATTCATTGTTGTCCCTGCATTGCCCTGAACATCATATTTATGGAGTAAAGTATGATGTCTTCGATGGCAATTTTTACAGTTCATCTTGGAGGGACATTTATTCGAAAAGTGGCCACCTCGCAGACAATTGATGCATAGTTTGTTTAGTTGGGCAGTTCTCCAACGGTTATCTATGGACATATTCGTTAATTTTCTGCTGGCATGGGTGGCATGCGACTCAAGGCAAACCCCGCATTTAGTATTTTCTTGACTTTTGGGGAATTTATATCTATCGGAAGAATTTCGAGAATAATTTACATTTCTTACCTCTATTTTAGTTGGATTCTCCAACGCTAGCATACTTTTGGCATGAGTCTCTAAAAATTTTAAAAATTCCGTGAGACTAGGCATATCATTATGAGTAAGAGAGAGCTCCCATCGTTCTTTTAGATTATCACTTAGTTTTTGAATTATAGTATAAATTATCATGTTATCCACCAAAGCATTTTGAGTCAAATTCAAAGACTCTAGAATTCGAAGTGACTCATTACAAGTATCTATTATGTCAAAAATAGCTTTAGAGGAAGAGGGGCAATTTTTCATGTTTTTTAAATTGTGTAACTTACTTATTTGTGCTATCGCTAAATCCCTAGTTTTATCGTAGCGAGCGCAGAGAGTGTCCCATGCATTTTTATAATTAGCTTCCGAGAGAGGAAATCCAGAAATTAATTTATGAGCAGGACCCTTTACACTAGCCAGTAGATATTGCAATTTTGAGACGCCCCCCCAACTCCAAATTTTGATCTATAGTTGTAAGAAAAATCTCTTTAAAAGAAAGCCATTGATCAGCTTCTCCATGAAAAGGTTTTAATTCAAATTTTGGAAGATTAACAGTTTTTACACAAACATTACCTGTAGTTTTATTTAGACTTTCTGAACCACCCTCGTGAATGTTTAAACTATTAGTTAACTTATTACGTGATGTATTTATTGCTATGGTTAAATTATCCAATTTAAGTGCAATCTCATTATATTCATCAATTATAGGATCAGTTTCCGATGCATCGCTCTGAAGAATGGCATTTTCATGGAGTTTATTTAATTCGGTTTCAATATCCTGAACCTGTTTACCATATAAATCTAACTCTTCAAGAGTTACAGTTTCATTATCAATTTTGGGATTTATAATATTTTTTATGCGAGTGATTTTTCCCTTAAGAACAGTTTTTTGTTTTTTAATAGCTTCCATTTTTAATTAATTTTATGACAACTTCTTAAAAATCTAAATATAAGCAAATTCTAAATGATCTTCAAAAAAATAATAATAATATCAACATAATACAAGCATCTGCATAGAATTGTGAAATGAAATAAATAAAAAGAATTATTTATATAAAATAATTAGACGTAAATATGGATATCCATTTTTTCTTTCAATTTAAAATATAATTACACCTTAAAACCATGGTTTGTAGAAGTAATAAAAACAATAACACTAGAGATATATTACTTACCTTAATCAATTAGTTTTATAATCAAGGAATTAGGAAAAAAAAACATGCGCACTAATATAAACAAATAAATAAATAAATAAAATAGTGTACACTTGTGAGCTCTCATATTATAAATTAAATATTCTTTTAATCATAAATCACTGCACCGCCCTTTGAGTATAAATCATGTAGTAGATGTCGAATATATTCACGCAATCTCTCCTGAGATCATAATCACAGACCAAAAACTGCTGTCACATATATTGTTGTCGTATATTCTCTTTTTGAAACGCAAGAGAAGCAGAAAGAAAAAAAAAACATAGATCACAAACATCTTGAGTATCAGTTTCACCCGGTCATCGGAGCGCTTTGACTGATTTATGGCACTACGGAGGATGAACGATCAACACACAATTGCATGCCCCGTTCAGGCAGAAAAATCGCTCTGGTAAGGTGTGAAGAATGGCAGAAAAATAGCATCATAGTATTCTACGATACAACCCACTTTTTGGATGAAAATTCACGAATCCCGTGTTTCAAATCCGGCAAGGCCCGACGAATGGTAGAAAAATATCTCAGTATCCCAATATGGAATACGCTTGCTGGATAACTCATGACGAGACGTTAACCCCTTTTCAGGGCCTCTTTCGATGTTTCGTGTCAGAATGACCGCTCTCTTTGCTATCCTTTGTGGGTCCGGTATTTTTAATAATGTCCATATTTCGTAGATTATTTTCCCGCACTAGGTATCATACTGCCGACTATGAAGAACTGTCGCGTTTTCATAAAACGACAGACTTCAAGGGGATGAGTTTTAATTACGATTTATTTAAAACATAGCAAAGTCTTTTCGCAAGTCTTTACATCATGAGTTCTGGAGACCAAGTGCGTAGATGTATAGAAATTTCTCATCTCCCGAGGGGGCTTACCAGTTATAAAGGCCATGTGTTTTACTTAAATTAATACGATAAACTTAGGTTTCTTGTTGCCCTGTAAAACCCGTGATTATTAGTCATGGGGCCCGTATCCACATTGAGGGGCGATTTATTAAAAAAGTAATAAATAGGTCTGATTTTTTGTATTTTCTTACATATATATATATATATATATATATTACAAATTTAAAATTTTTTCGCCAAAACTAACCTTTATACTATCTTAATTTTCTTATAATAATATTCCGTACTTACTTCAAATTATTAAATTAAAATCTTGTTTCTAAATCTAATCTGTTAATCCTTATGCAGACGATATAAATTCTTAATTTGCCTTAAAAAACATTATTCCAGTATGCGTAAATTTAAAAAGATGGCTCTAAATTAAAAATATTCTTAATTAAAACTTTATTTGTTAATATTCCAAATAAAACTGATTTCTTCTATGTTTTTATCAACCCTTCTTAAGAAAGTCTTATTAAATTTATTCCAAAACCATACCTTTCAAAAAATATCATTATTTTATTTTATCTATTTATTTATTTTTCCTACGTCAACCTTTGATGTGTGCATATTAATAAATTCATTTCTTTTCTTTTTCTCTTAAAATTAATCATTTTTAAAAATCGTCTGCCTAAGATATTTAAAATTCTGAGTCAATTATAAATTGGTTAAATAATATTTTTTTTAAAATAAATTTATCGTTTGTGGAAAATAATCTCGTAGCTGGACAAGAATTCTGTTTACATAAAAGAATGATGGTTTGAGGTTACAGAATGTTCCAGAACTTTCTTTTTAGTTTAAAAAGGTGGAAGTCTCGAGATGAAAAAGAAGATCCTATCAAAAACATGAATGTGAAAGAATGCCAAGTTTGTAAAAGGTTTCGCTAATGAAAGAAGTGAGATCTAACTGCAAACCAAGTTCTTTCGAAGCTCCTTAAATCATAGCTCCTGTCATGCATAATATTCTTCAATTGCTTAAAATGAGTTGGTATGTTACTTGTTATTCAATAGAGCGACTTACAAGTTTTCTGTTATTCAAATTTCTCCATTTAATTGATCAGAACTTAAAGTTGATCACTTAATTAATTTATCGATACCTTAACTTCAATGTAGTTATTCGAACATTTGAATGACTAGATCTTTCCCAATCAGATTCTAGATTAAATTTTACTCAAACATTAAAGTTAGGTACTCAAACATTAAGTACTTACTCAAACATTAAAGTTAGGGGCTGAAAACTTGCCAAGTCGCTCTATTGAATAACAAGTAACATACCAACTCATTTTAAGCAATTGAAGAATATTATGCATGACAGGAGCTATGATTTAAGGAGCTTCGAAAGAACTTGGTTTGCAGTTAGATCTCACTTCTTTCATTAGCGAAACCTTTTACAAACTTGGCATTCTTTCACATTCATGTTTTTGATAGGATATCATTATTTTTTGTCAAATCACTTCTTTTATTAGCGAAATCTTTAACGAACTTGGGATTTTTTCACATTCATGTTTTTGATAGGATATCATTATTTTTTGTCAAATAAGTCGGTATTTGTTTCCTTTTTGAAATAAATTGGCTTAATATTAAATTAGTTTTATTTAATACTAGCGGCCCGCCCTCGCTTTGCTTCGGGTAGTCCCGTGTCACTACTGACACCGCAAATTGTTACTACCACTTCATCCCATTAAATTCAACTACTAAAACCATTACTATCCTTTTAAGTAGTCGGGTAAAAAGTAGCCTGTATGTTAATCTAAGGTGCCAGATAACTCCATACAAAGTTTCATAAAAATCGATCCTTCCGTTCTTAAGTTATAGATGGTGTAACTAACACGAATTTGTTTATGGATATAGATTATAATAGTCCACCTAGGCTTTGTACGGATATTAAAAAAAAATTCAAGTTATAAATTTTTACACATATACTGATACTCTCTTCTTTGTGGGTGGAGTTATTAAAAAAGTGTAAACTTATAAAAGAAAATTCGGATATTAGTATTATTTTTTATTTATTTGTAATTCATACACTACATTTTTACTTATTTACTTTTTACATTTTTACCTATTTATTTTATTTTTAAAACAATTACAGGATGTCTTTATACACAATAAATCTTGTAGGGTTCAGCCTGCGTTTGCAATGTATAAGCGGAAAAAATGAAATTATTTACGACATCACATTAAAAACCTCAAAAATAACAGTATTTCTCCACTATTTAATGGATGTTATTATACATATAAACCTTCCTCTTGAGTCACTTTATTTATTAAAAAAACCGCATCAAAATTCGTTGCGTAGTTTTAAAGATTTAAGCTTACATAGGGATATAGGGACAGAAAAAGCGACTTTGTTTTATACTATGTAGTGATTTCTCCACTATTTAATGGATGTTATTATACATATAAACCTTCCTCTTGAATCACTCTATTAAAAAAAAAAAACGCATCAAAATCCGTTGCGTAGTTTTAAAGATTTAAGCGTACATAGAGATATAGGGACAGAAAAAGTGACTTTGTTTTATACTATGTAGTGATAAATCTTGTAGGGTTCAGCCTACGTTTGCAATGTATAAGCGGAAAAAATGAAATTATTTACGACATCACATTAAAAACCTCAAAAATAACAGTATTTCTCCACTATTTAATGGATGTTATTATACATATAAACCTTCCTCTTGAGTCACTCTATCTATTAAAAAAAACCGCATCAAAATCCGTTGCGTAGTTTTAAAGATTTAAGCGTACATAGGGATATAGGGACAGAAAAAGCGACTTTGTTTTATACTATGTAGTGATTAATTAATCTTACAGCTTTTTCCTGCGTTTATTCACTGTTTCTTTGAATCAAATTTAAAACTTTTAACATTAGGATTGCTTATGTTCCATTAAATTCCACTAATAAGGATGTTTCTTTTATGTGATTGGGTACTACTTGATTATCTCGACGACCAAGTTTGTCTCCGACTTGGCGATATATCGCCAAATTGACGACAAAAATTACCCGCCAAAAGTGATACTAACTTGGCGCTATTTCTGGTATTTCGCCAAATTCCCATAGACTCCCATTGTAATCTGGCAATTTATCCAATACTGTTGTTAGAGCAAGGACTGCCACCATCATTTTGACTTTTTTTTTTCTTTTTTTTTTTTTTAATCGGTTCGCTAACTTTCCAATATTGCTGATATTGCTATTTAGAACGTTTATAGAACGCTTTTCGCGCATTTTTACCCCTTTTAAATTTTGTATTTGTTAACAAATGTTCTTAGTGATCATTTATATCTTATAAGTAATGAACATGCCAAATTTGATGTTTCTAAGCCCTTAACATACAGACATCGCATTTTTAGAATTTTTTTTGCTCTTTTAATTCTTTTGGATTAGTGGCATTGACATAAGATATAGCTTATATTGGAGCAAGGAATGTCACCATCATTTTAAGATCATTACTTTTAAGATCAGATGGTTGTTTGCTGAGATTGCTTAAAAATCCCAATTTAGAACAGTTTTAGAATGCTTTTCGTGCATTTTCACCCTTTTTGAATTCTTTATTTTTTAGCAAATGCCCTTAGAGATCATTTTTATCTTATAAATAAGTAACATGCCGAATTTTGTGCTTCTATGCTTATTAGTAAAACAAAAATCTCATTTTTAGAATGTTTTTTGTTTCTTCACTCTCTTATGGTTAATGGTATATACATAAAATATAGCATATACTTGAAGCGGGGTGAATACCATCATTTTGGTACTATTAATTTTGGAATCGGTTCATAGTTTCAGAAATTAGCTCCGATACTCGCCAAAAAAGACGCCAACTTGGCACTATTTCTGATATTTCGCGAAATTCCCGTGAACTCTAAAATGCCAAACTTTATAATTCTAGTCCCTTAACATACAGACATCGCATCTTTAGAACGTTTTTGTTCTTTTACCCCCTTTGGGTTAGTGGCATCGACATAAGATATAGCCTATGTTATGTTGGAGCAAGGACTATCATCATCATTTTGATATCATTACTTTTAAAATCGGTTTGTTGTTTGCTGAGATTGTTTTAAAATCGCTATTCAGAACGTTTTCAGAATGCTCTTCGCGAATTTCCACCCCTTTTAAATTTGGTATTTTTTAGCAAATGTCATTAGTGATCATTCATATCTTATAAATAATTAACATGACAAATTTTTTGCTTCTAGGCCCTTCACTAAAACAAAAATCCCATTTTTAGAGTGTTTTTTGCTTCTGAACCCTCTTTTGGTTAGTGGCACAGACATAAGATATAGTCAGCGTTTGAACCGGGGCGAATACCATCATTTTGGTTCCATTACTTTTGAAATCGGTTCGGTAGTTTCAGAGATTAGTCCCGATACTCGCCAAAAGTGACGCCAACTTGGCACTATTTCTGGTATTTTGTGAAATTCTCATAAACCGCCATTGTAATCCAATAATTTATCTTCTAACAACCATTAATATTTAATTAATGGTGATTTCTGATTTTTTCCTATTTATAGATCCAATAACTTACCTCCACACCAAATTTCAATTTCCTAAGTCACCTGGAAGTAGTCAAACATTTCTATGAGTGAGTGAGTGAGTCAGTGGGAAAAACAGTGGTTTTCAGACGTCAATTTCTCGTGAACGGTAAAAGATTTTTTTAAAAATTTATAGGATTAGGAAATTAGAAGATGGTCTTACACGACACAAAAAATTGCAATTGTGTAGGTCAAATAGAATTTAAGTTATTGAGGGGTCAAAAGTGGCCCGAAATGGTTCGGGTAATATAACCCACAGCCGGTGTGTCGACTTTTACTTTTTGAACTTGGCTGACACACTGCCGTGTGTCTAGATTTCTTGGGTTGCTTCTTCGATGAGGACAGCTCGCTGAAATAATGATGGAATTTTTGCAAATGGAGCTTTTCCTTCCTCATTATTACGAATTTAATAAATGAATTTACAGCAGCCCATGACTAATTATTGGATCTTCTACATTTATTTATTTATTTTGTTTTTTCCCTCGCTTGCCATGACTGTGTGTTTCTTTTTAACCAGTGGAAATAATTCGAGTTCTCCTTAAATCGTCACAACTAATCGAAAAGTCGACAGGATCTTTTATGCCTGCGCTGCCTTTTTTGGTTTTTAAAGAAACTTGCTATGGGACGAAGTGATAATAAAAACTCTGGATCGCTGAATAATTTGCCCGTCATTATTGGATGTGTTCTTAAACAAAAACTGCCATAGTCTCATGATTTCTGGAGTGACAAAAACAGAGGAATTGTTCCTGTAAAGTGCTTTGAGTCGGCTTGATTTTCCTGAAGCCATGATTTCTTGAATGACTGCAGAACAGGAGATTTTCTTGATTAAGATTTTCAAATTTATGATGAAAAAGAAGAAAAAAAAAATAATTACAAGACCGTTTCTTGTAAATTTGTGAACAGACAAATATTTTTCGAGATAGTTGAGCACAATAGGATTTCGGTGAGATTTTTTTTCGTAGTATTTTAATTATTATTATTTGTATACTTTTTATGTATTTATTTAAATTAATTATTCTCTGTTTGTCAGATTTATTTATTTGATTATTTGTCTGTGAATTTTATTTACTTGCCTATTTATGAGTATTATTATTATCATTATTATGTGTTGAAGATTGAAATATTTTTATTCTTAAGGATTTAATTGAGGAGTATGATGTTCTTAAGATATTTACTGTTACTTATTAAGATTATTATGATATTTTTATGCACGTTTAAAGATAAGTTCGTAATAATAATGAAGTATAAAAGAACTTAGAAGCTCAAGTTATTTTTTTAAAAGGTACATTTTCTAATTTATTGATATTGTTTGTTATCAAGAACTATTCTCAGAATACAGTATTTTTATGATAATGTTCCTACAACTAAACATTTGAGCTGAAAATTAAGTTAGCATTTATGTTTTTTCCTTTATTTGTAAGAATTTCTAGTGACAGTGAGCTTTGGTTCCCGGATTCTTATAATTTATTTAAATTCAGTAAGAAAGATGGAACTGTCCAAAACTGTTGCTAGAGTTTTGACTGATAAATATGATTAATTTTTTTTGGTAAATTTTGTGATTTTAAGTAAGGAATTACCTATAATTAAAATTTTTGAATCTGTTTATGATCTATAAAATAATAGAATTAAAAGTTGATCCCAATTTAAGGTATATCTATGATATTTACAATTTCTGTTTTATTAGATAAAATTTCTGGTTAAAGTTAGCAGCTAAATATAGTTATAATTTTCACGATAATTTTGATTCAGATTTTTAAAATGGAGGGTAATGGTTTTGTGTGAGGCAGTTAAAATGTATACAACTCCAGTAGACAAAGCCCTCAAAATTGCGAAAGCGCGAACTCAGGAATTTCACCTTAAAAGTAAAAGACTCTATGATCGAAATTTTGTCGAATGCCCATTGAAAATACAAGACTCTGTAATTTATGAAGAATTTAAATACCCTAACACTCGAAAATTAGAACCTACTTTCTCTGGACCATACAAAATTATAAATAAACTTTCTGATGTAACTTATGAAATAGATAAATTTAATTATGAGACAGGACAGAATTCCATTATTGTGCATGTTTCTAAATTAAGACCCTATTTTTCACCAGAAGATTTTAAACTGTTTCATGAGCAACCCAAAAAACCAACAAAACCTCAGATATAGTCACAATCACTAGATCAAACTAAAGTCAAGACAGTAGATTAAGTTTCAATTCTTAGTCTTTAAATATTTTATCACCATAATTTTCAACATCAGCAGGTATGTTCTTGAAGGTCTACAAGAATATTACTTGTTTTTGGGAGTTTTTGGGGTTAAATTGGGCTCCTTATGCAGGCATAAAGTGTACACTTTGATTGTAAAAGCTTTCAAATTTATGTTGATAAATTAATTTTAAGTGTATATAAGTCTAACTATCTTTACTCATTTATTTGACATTAGTATTATTCTATTTATTCAGCAGATATTTATATTATAACAGTTATAAAATCTAATGATTCTACTCAAACCTATAACATAATATGTGATTTTCAGTGATTGTGAAAACTACAGATATTAAAAGTTTTTCAAAAAAGCACACTTTCCATTTCTCAATTAAGAATGACGCCTTTTATTCCTATTTGTATTTTATTATTAAAGTTTATAAACCATGTGTAGATAAAACATTATTCTACATTTGGCATTTGAAAACTTATAACCAAATTTGACAATTTTGTAAAAGAGTATCAGAGAGAAATTATTGTAAGGAAATACTGGTTGAGAGTCCATTTTCTAAATAGTTAGATTTAATTTTATTTGGATTTTGGAATTATTATGATTTTTTTTTATTTATACTTTCGGCTAGCAAAAAATACTTTCTTATGCTATTAGAAGATAAGAAAATTATTTAGTTGCTATGTAATTATTTTTATCCTCAACCAATATTTTCCCTATCAATAATAAACAAACTGTGATATTTTCTTTTGATTATACTCTTGTTTTATTATTATTATTATGATTTCTATAATGAAGTTTAGTATTAATTATACTTTTATTGAAAAATATTAGGATATGGAGTCTTATTATACTATTATTTATTATTGTTGTTATTGTTATTATTTAAATTTTTCTATATTATTTATTATTGATATTGAGAGTGATGCTATTTATTATTGAAAAATTGATATATTACTGAAAGATGTTGGATCCAACATAACATTAAAACCAAAGATTAAACTAGGTTTGAAGATTTTTATTTAAAGAGACTGTATTCAGAGAACATTGGAAAAGACTCTTTTATATATACTATTGAAAGACTTGTTTCATTTAAAGGACTTATTTAAAATAAACTATGCATTAAGTCATTGTAATTATTTAAACTTCCATGAGAAAGAATTTTTATTGTTTTTATTATATTGGTATCTCTTGCTTATTAATATTCATAACTTATTTACTGTTATTGTATGTATTATCTCCTATGCACTTACAAATGGTAAGTGATGTTGTAACATTATTGTATTTCTTTCAGGGAAATGCTCCTACCTAAATTTAATTCAGAAGTATTTTCTCTTAACTATTTTATTTTAATCGCTAATATTTTTTATATTGCGTTAATTTTCTTTTCTTCCATCTCTTGGCTTCCTGAGTTTGACAGTTTTATTCCAAAATTTAACTTTTCTAAATTATTATATTTCTGTTGTCTGAACTTGTAGTTTTATTTAACTATCAATTTCATACAAACTCTTGGGGAGGGGGGATAATATTACAAATTAAAAAAATTTTCGCCAAAACTAACCTTTATACTATGTTAATTTTCTTATAATAATATTCCGTACTTACTTCAAATTATTAAATTAAAATCTTGTTTCTAAATCTAATCTGTTAATCCTTATGCAGACGATATAAATTCTTAATTTGCCTTAAAAAGCATTATTCCAGTATGCGTAAATTTAAAAAGATGGTTCTAAATTAAAAATATTCTTAATTAAAACTTTATTTGTTAATATTCCAAATAAAACTGATTTCTTCTATGTTTTTATCAACCCTTTTTAAGAAAGTCTTATTAAATTTATTCCAAAACCATACCTTTCAAAAAATATCATTATTTTATTTTATCTATTTATTTATTTTTCCTACGTCAACCTTTGATGTGTGCATATTAATAAATTCATTTCTTTTCTTTTTCTCTTAAAATTAATCATTTTTAAAAATCGTCTGCCTAAGATATTTAAAATTCTGAGTCAATTATAAATTGGTTAAATAATATTTTTTTTAAAATAAATTTATCGTTTGTGGAAAATAATCTCGTAGCTGGACAAGAATTCTGTTTACATAAAAGAATGATGGTTTGAGGTTACAGAATGTTCCAGAACTTTCTTTTTAGTTTAAAAAGGTGGAAGTCTCGAGATGAAAAAGAAGATTTCTTGGGTTGCTTCTTCGATGAGGACAGCTCGCTGAAATAATGATGGAATTTTTGCAAATGGAGCTTTTCCTTCCTCATTATTACGAATTTAATAAATGAATTTACAGCAGCCCATGACTAATTATTGGATCTTCTACATTTATTTATTTATTTTGTTTTTTCCCTCGCTTGCCATGACTGTGTGTTTCTTTTTAACCAGTGGAAATAATTCGAGTTCTCCTTAAATCGTCACATATATATATATATATATATATATATATATATATATATATATATATATATATATATATATATATATATATATATATATATATTGTATTGCATATATATATATATACTTGTTGCTGTAGTTATTTATCACGGAAAAAAATCTTTTAATTTATAAAAAAAAATCATAGTGAGAAATATTATTTTCATAGATTTAAGCGTTTCCAAAAATAAAATCCAGATTTTTCCATAGCAACAAAATGGAATCAACAATGCTCAAATGGACTTTGATCTTGAAATAATTTTAATTAATTTAAATTACGAATTTCGTTTTAAAATCGCAAATTTTAAATATAATAAATGGTTAAATTTAAATATAAATATCGATATAATAAAATTATGCTTAAAAGAAACTAAAACTGACAAAACTAAAGTTATTTAAATTAGATTTATCTAAACAAGTTCAACATAAAATGTTTTTACCCTAAAGTGTTTTTGACATAGAAAAGTATTTTTTGAAATTGTATTCCATCCCCAACCGATAAAAAATCTCCAAATAACGAAATTTTAATTATCTTTTTTACCGACGCTGTATGGAAGTTCCGCCGAAATTTTTTTGATAAACGTATATACCCACATGAGAAGAACATTTTGTAATTTTTTCAGATTTTTCGGAGTAAGCCCATTTGGAGACCATTCTTATCAACTTTCTTTTCCTCCCAGCTTTCACTCCACGAACTATTTATTGTATATGATGCCCATACTAAAAAACTCGGCAAAGACTCAAAGGTATAGTCCTATATAATACAGTCCGTAATATAGGCCTGCATGTAATATAATCCCAGTACCATGTATAGTCCATTTACATGTAATGTAGTCCAATATTAATACTCAGTGATGATCTCAGGCATCACAATAGTAGGACACGACCAAAATCCACTGCTGAATATTTATACTTCTGCTGACTGAACAATGACCTAAACTTGCATACGGTTATAGTTAAAATTAGAACTGTAGACACCAAAGAAAATCAAGTATACTTCGGAAAATTAGAATACTTAGAGTATAGGTCGCTTACTCACATAGGTTATGTTTTACTGCACGGTCACATTCAAACCACTAGAAACTCTGTTATAGATAACAGAGTTGATAGTCTCTTATACAGTTGTAGACATTCACTTTTAATCGTTTCTCGTCAATGTTACCCTATTTCAGTAATTTGTTTTTATAATTTTTCTTCAAAACTAAAGTTTTTTCAGGTGTAGAAATTTATTGCATCTCCTAAGTGTAGATTTAGAAATACAATAAAAATATGTTCTAAAATAATTGTATCCATTTAAGTGAAAATTGTTTTAGTAATAAATTTTCTTTTCATTTTAGTTAATTAAATACAGTACGTAAAAAGAAAAACAAACTGTAAAATTTACAGAAATCTTATAGATATGTTGGAAGTTTCTAATGTATTGTTGTAGAAACGAAATTTTAACCGATTCTTGTATAATTTAACCCGATTTTAATTTCGTTGTTTATCCTGCTTCGCATGTAATCTTCCTCTGTCCTCCCCTTCTCTCCGGAGCTGAAATCCCCCCCCCCCAATTTTTGAGTATTTAAAAAATTTTCAACACTGACGAAGGATAAGGCTGGTTTCTTTCATTAGGGTTTTGTTCATCTGACGAAATGAATAGTTAGTCCATTTTCTGTACCCCTAAACTAGAACTATAGGTCTCCAAATTATATGAATAGGGTAAAAAACTAAGATGAATAAACGGAATGATATAAAATTTCTAATCACTTGCTTTCTAGGTAAGAAAACGGTATTGAATCGTTTCAGTAACGAGAAATATCTCTTTATTCCTAGAATGTTTTTATAAACTAGAATTATACTTTCTAAAACTAACCTTTTGTGTTCACATCTATTTGCTGAGATTTTTATATAAGTGTTACCGTGAGAACATAGAAAAACGCTCTTGAATCTAGTAGGAGACTCTAGAACTCTCTAGCAAAGGGAACAAGAATTTATAAGAATGACCCGGAACTATTTTTCTAGAGCCACAGTTTAGATTCTAGATGCTATTATGATATTTTTTTTCCCAGTGCATTTGCCACGTTTGTCGTAGAATTTTTCTTTTGTGTATAATGTAGCGAAAACAGTCTGTTGCCGAATGGTTAGACAATTTATAAGATAATTATTTAGCTAGACCACGGACAATATCCAAATTAAAAAGCGCGTGATATATTTAATTTAATTTCAATAATTATTTATTCCAGTTTTTCACGTTCATTATGTTTTTAATTTTACTTTCTATTTACATTCTGAAGATGACTCGGTTAAATAGAGTTGAAACATGTAAATAAAATATATTTTAAATGTTTGTATTAATACAACAACGTCGTATAAGCAAAATATTTATTTATAATATAGATTCTTACTTTTTCTCTGTGGAATATACCGGGTGTCCCAAAAATGACTGATGGATTTTAAAATTCAATAACTTGCAAACAGTGACAGATATTTAAAAAAATTTTGCAGGAGTGTTATGTTTAATGTCAGGAGTTTTTTTTACCGTAATTTTTTATTTTAGTTCGCATCTCAAACAATAGGTGGCGCTGACGGCGATTGAAGGCCAGGTGATCAATGCGGAGTGAAGCGTCGAACTGGCCTTCAATCGCCGTCAGCGCCACCTATTGTTTGAGATGCAAACTAAAATAATACGGTAAAAAAATTGCGGTAAAAAAACTTCTGACATTATACATAGCCCTCCTGCAAATTTTTTTAAAATAGCTGTCACCGTTTGCAAGTAATTGAATTTTAAAATCCATCAGTGATTTTTGGGACACCCGGTATGTATATTATTAATATTACGATATAAACTGTTGCCGTATTTATTATTTTCATTTTTTTTTTTCAATACAAACTCAATGTTTCCTACTTGGATGATAACTGCATTGTAATTTAGCATTAAGAAGTACTTACAGACGTTAAGCAAATTTTTAAAAAATGATTAGTATGAAATTTATCAAATCGTTACAAATGCATATCTTATCAAAATTATTTAGCTTATTAAAATAATAATTGTCGCTTAGAAATTTTTTGTTTCCATTGAGAAAAATGTTATGAGTTCAAAAATAAATATATATTATTATTCTAATGATGTTCTTTTAATTTTCAGGTATCTGCGTCTGCAAAAAAAGAGATTGTTTTCAAGATGTTTAACATCAGTTTTCTCTGGATCACTTTTTTATTAATGCTGCTATTAGCTACTGATGTTGAAAGTAAGTCTGAATATCTGATATTAAGACAAGTCAATATTGAATACTTTTTTATTCAATTAAGAAACTTGATTTAATCTATATTTATCAAAGATAAAATGCTTTTAAAACGCTTCACATAGCATACATTTTAGAAATCGGAAAAGTCTTCAGGAAAATTTTATTTCCTGCCATTTATTTTTATTTATTTCATAAATATGATGAAAATTTCTGGATATTTAATGAGTTAATTTGACATTTGCGTCCGAGACTATAATCGGAAATAGGGTGACACCGCCTTCCAGTAGGTGAAGAAATTTTTGAAATATTGCGCCGCGACGTTTCAGGCGGAAATGAGTTTTATGCATAGCACTAGGCCTAATATTTTTATTTGAATGTTGGAGAACTTGTTGCCACAATTTTGTAAGTCGCCCCGGGGCCAATTTACAAATTTGGGGGCCCTGGGCACAGATGCTTACGGGTGGGGGGGGGGGAGGGCTTACACTGGTACTTACTGATAAAAAAATTAAAAAGATAGTTACTAAAGTAATAGTTATTGTCTTTAAAGTATCCATTAAAAAGTTAAATATAATAATCAGTAACTTACATTTAAATTATTATTTCACAATTATGAAATTTAAATGAGTAGAAGTTTTATAATAAACTCTGTGGTGCTAAATACGTTTTTCTATGAAATATGTATATGTGGAACTATAAATTGTGCAACAACTTATTATAAATTTTTGACAACACCATGCTACAATTTTTTAAAATCTTGTGGGGCTCTGCAGTCTACAAGCTAAGCTCACATACACTCAAATATTCTGATGATAACAGGAAAAGGTTTAAACAAGAATCAAAAATACAATGCATTTTTAAAGTGGTAAGGTTAAAAGAAAATATTCCCTATAATAAAGTAATAAACGGATGTTTCAAACAAAATATAGGTACAACATTATAAAAATACAAGACGAACATAATAGAATTGAGAATGAAATGTAAAATTTTTATTGGATATTAAATCTTAATAAGATTTTGGAGAGTAATTGGAAAACTTTCAGCAGCATTTGGGGGCCCCTGAAAATCGGGGGCCCTGGGCTTGTGCCCCAAATGCCCTGCCGTAAATCTGGAACTGAATCGCCTTCTGTAAAAAAAGTCATTTTTGGATTTTTTTTTTTTTTTCATCTGAAAGTGTAAACGTTTAGTTTTTTATTAATTGGAAACAATTACGATAAGTTAAAGTAATCCCTACCATCTTGTTTTTTTAAACTAATATTTTTATAAGAATTATTGTTAATCACACTATAAGGATGATATTTTAAAGATTAATTTTTAGATTTTCCATTGACTTCTTTCGTCTGATCAACCACTGTGAAAATTTAGCACTTTTATTATTAACACTTCACTGCACCGCAATTAACACTTCACTGCACCGTGTGCCACGTCTGGCACATACCAAAAAACCTATAATTCTATATGTAATGAGACTATAGAATTCTAAAATAGAATATCCTAATATAATGAGAACATTATGTGCCATGAATTTGGCGATTTTGATCATTGTAACTTATCAAGAACAGCTCAAAGAATGGAGAAACATTTTAGCATGTCAGATGGCTGCATTTGACAAAAAAATTAGAATTTTTCTCCGGAAATAAAAGCTCGATCAAGCTAGTTAGCAAAATATACTTTTATTACTTTTACTGAATGCTTAAAAATATTAATATAAAGAAAGCTTCAGAGTGTTAAGCGGATAAAAATAATTAATTTAAGGCCTTTTAATTGCAATAAAATATTTAAAAATCCCAATTCTGTATATAGGGTACATGCCATAAAATATAAAATTATAGCTTTAAATTTTAATTTTATTTATTTATTTATTTATTTTATTTTACTTTTTACTATTTTTTCCATTTTTAGACTGATAGATAGATTTGAAATACTTTTTTTTTCATAAAAAAGAAAAAAATCGTACAGTGAAGGGTTAGAAAAAGTATTTAATTATAATTTTGTTGCTATCTAATTTCAGCGGATTTCTTTTTATTACTATTATTATTATTATTATTATTATTATTATTATTTTGCCCATCACAGGAAATTTATTAAGGGCAGTAGCAACCATGTAGCTTACTTCTAAAGATTAAAAGGAAAGAAATATAATAAAAAAAACCTCGTAGCACTGACTTTATTTGGTAAGTTACTGGCTGATACACCCTATTAGTTATATTTTTCTTAACTAGTAATATAAATAGGAAGTTAAAATGTATTTGAATTGCAGCAACAATACATAATATATCTTTGAAGTCTTATTTAACTCAATATAATTTTCATACGGAAATATGGAATTTTGTAATCGATTTTTCATTTATTTCTCGGCATGATAAGAAGTATAAAAAATGTGTACACAATTGTTCTCTGGTGATAACACAACATTTTAATATTTTTAAAACTCAATTATAATAGTTCAAGAGCCGACAGCACAAAAACCTATGTCATTGAGCACAAGAAAAAACACTTTTAGTTTATGGAAGAGTAGTACTAGGGATATCTAATCATCCACGTTTCCAGAAGCGAAGTGGTGCATAAGCCAAAAATTAACACCACTAGTAGTTGACTCGTAAGTTTAACAATGTGTTTTCCTGCTCCCAGTTTTCCATGTTTTCATGCCTTTGATTGCACGGCAAACACAATGTTAAACCTACGAGTTAACTACTAGTGGTATCAATTTTTGGCTTATGCACCACTTCGCTTCTGGAAACGTGGATGATTAGATATCCCTATTACTACTTTTCCATAAAATAAAGGTTTTTTTTTTCTTGTGCTCGATAACATAGGTGTTTGTGCTGTCGGCTATAAATTAAATCATTTATTTATAATTGTGTTGTAATTTTTCCAACTCAGTGTAAACGTCCAGTTTGAGACCCAAGACTTTGAACCGAGGACTTTGGCTTCAATTGCCAACGCTTTTTCAACTAAGCTATCTTGTGCAAATCAGACAGGCACATTTCACTCAATCGACCTTTGCAATGATGCCTGTTCTGTTATCTGAAACAATTCGACAGAATAAACCGCAGATAAAATACACCAATAATTGTTTATATTAACCATGCTGACTGGTAAAGAAATCATACGAGTTGTGATTTTCCATCTAAGTGAAATTTTGAAAATCATTGAAATGCGTGTTTAACCATTCTTATTTAGTATATTTGTTATGCTGCATATTACGAATTTACCCTTACAACAAATGAATTTCATAGAATCATTTCTTAGTAGATACCTATTATGTTTTGGTGATATACGCAAAAGAGTTAAAGTCTCTAGAGTTTAAGCTTCAAAGTACCTATGCGTTGATGAATCAATCAGAACAAAACCTCTTACAAGCAAGGATAACAATTGAGTTCGTATTACTGAATTAATATTTTTTAATAAGTATGGTAGTGCAAAAACTATTCACCATTCAGTACTATAACGTCTTCTTTTAATCTCTGTAAATCATTTCAGGGAATTTTCATGATGTTACATATAATATATATATATATATATATATATATATATATATATATATATATATATATATGCAATAAAGTTTATATTTAAAGTTTAAACTTATATCTTGTCATGATTCAACCGTTCTCTTACTAGAAATATCTGAAAACCATAGGTTCCATAGGTTTAATTCAACTTTAGTGAAGCAGAAGAACACCTTTGTTGCCTATATTTGAATGACTGTTTAGGTTATGTATATTTTGGAAACCTATTGTTCTATGCTATATCTAGTTGAATTTTTCCTTAAATGTATCTGAAAATATCAGTGATTTTTAAAAAATCGTGGTTTAAAATTAATACCAGGTAAACAGGAAATGTTTCTGCAATTTATTAGTGTTCTGACATTTTTACTTTGAATTGAAGGTACGTAAGTACTCTATTAGCCTACTTTAAAGGGAAAATATGTAACAATAGCGTTGTCGGACTGTTTTTATAACCCGCTAAATAATCTGTCACGATTCTTCAGTCCATCAAAAACTATCTATATCGTAAAGGATGTCACTAAGACATAATGGGGATGAAAAAACAAAAACTTCATCTGACTGTAATAACACAAACATAAAATGTGTTATAAAAAATCAATAAATAACATTCTACACAGATGATACTCTATGCTGAAGTATATAATAACATGCAAAATGAGAGGAATAACGAAGGACAAAAAAAAATTCGAAGTCATGAACCGTTAGTCAACATGTACAGATGCACATCAAAATACCATAAAAAATCCTTCACGGTTAGCGATTTAAAAAACTGCACTGGAATCAAGAGGAAAAACGTCACGTATATGACATTTCAGTCATCGAATTTGATGGTCGACTTTTATAACATGAAGATGTAGTATTTCTTTTTCTTCTTTAAGCAGTGAACCAAAACAATACAACAACATTCTCATTACTTGTTAAATGTACTATCCTTAAGACTGCTATTTAATGTTTATGTTAATCGTTATATATTGATGAATTTTCAACTGGTTGAAATCTCTTTTTAAAACATCAAATGATATTGCAGACATCATAATTGCAGTTTATAATTGCAGATAAAACTCGTTAAAACAAAGAACAGGAAGAAACTCTAAACATTTAATTTATTCGCTAATATTTGGAAAATTTGTAAAAAAAGTAAAAATCTACAAAAAAGTTTAGAAGAATTTTACGATAATTACATGAAGATATGCTATAAAGTATTTTGGAAACAATGAACCAAAACAGTATGGCATTTTTCTTAACGCTTGTTACTCTGTCCATAAGGTTGCTTTTGATGCAATACACTGTAAAAAAAAGGGTCGATCTACTAAAAAAATCTTAGTGATCCTTGTAATTACTAAAAAATTTTTAGTAAACTTACTCGGTTACAAGGAATCTGTAAGAATTACTAGAAAAAAGCTAGCAACGAATTGAGTTAATAGTTTTACATTTTTAATAGCTGTTACTAAAACTCACTTGGTGTGGCGTGATAGCCTAGTGGTCATAGCACCGAACTCCAGGCTGAAAGTACCCGGGTTCGATGCTGGACGCCACTAAATATGCACTGAATGTATGCAATGTAGTACTCGTTAAATAAAGGGATTATGAAAATCATGTCGTTGCAGTTACCATGGGCAATGATCTCTGGACTTTCCCTCCCCTTTAGAAACATGTCAAAATAGAGCAGGTACCAATGTTTGGTGCTGCCATCTATTGTGGTTTTGCCAAAAATCTTCCGCTTCAGAAGTTTATATATAATTTTTAATTAACTAAAAATAATTTTGGAGCTATTACTAAAATTTGCTTGATGGCTCATACTAAAAAGTTTTGTTAGTTACACAAAAAAAAAATTTGTTCAGTTTCCAAAAGAAATGTTTGTTTCACTTGCAAAAAAAAAAATGCTTGGTAATGGTAATTAAAAAATTCTGTGGAATACAAATTTACTAAAAAATTTTTAGTAACCTCTTGATTTTTTTTTGAGTTGTAAGTTTGAAGTTTTGTATCTTGAAATTATTTAACAGAAGTTATCTTTTTTATAATATTTTAACCTCAGAAAAATTATCTTCATATTTATAATCTGTTATCACCATGATTAATCTCAAATTGGTCGTAAATATTAAAAATGTGTGAATTTGGTGAAAATTAGAAACGTTATAAAAAATCAAAGGAATTAAAAAACATCTATGAAGTAGTAAAAATGAAGATCAAATTATACAAATTTGACAATTGTCATTTATTTCCTTCATTTCCTTCATATTTCTTTTATTTCCTTCATATTCCTTTCGAAAATATTTAAAATCTTTAAAAAAATTACAAAATCATAATTTTTCCTAATATGTACCAACAAAAAAATGAATAAAGAAAAGGCCCAATATTAACAATATTGCACGGTAATAAAAATCAATATTTCATTAACATGCTCAAAAAAAAAAAAAAAAAAAAAAAACAAGATTGCCTTGTAAACCCTAAAATAACAAAAATGTGTTCAAAAAAGCAACATATATATGTTACATTCCGATGGCTATTCCTCTTTGAATTCGCCCGCATTTTTTAAAATGTTGCAGGATTTCAAGCGAAAATAACGTGATTCCATCTACTTTTTTTTGTCCGGATTTAGGATTATTATATAATTTTATATTCAAAGGAATACTTTTTTTCTACTCTAATTTAAAATATTATTGAGACAAAAAAAAAAAAAAAAACTGAAAGCAAGAATAAAAGTTTCTATATTTAAAATATACACTTTTATTTATGTGATCAAATTGTTTAAAGGTTTTTGTATCTTTATTTCATGTTGAAACAAGTGACAGAAATGTTGATTTTTTTCCTCGACATTTTTACTGTTTATTTTTTTTATTAACCCTTTGAGGGGCAAGCAATTGCGTTCGTGTAATTCTAAACTCCCACCGGAAATTTTTAAAAAAGTTATATCAAAAAGAGGAAAAGCAATTTCACGATTGTTTTCCACCAATGTTAGAAAAGAGAAATTTAATGAAATTTTTCTGGTGTAAATCTTCATCAATCGTAGGTGGTATATAATATATACCACCGCCCCTCAAAGGGTTATGGAATGAAAAGGCAAGAATGAAAGTTTCAATATTTAAATTATACAGGGTGTATCTAAACTATTGGGCAAAACTTTAAGGGTTGATAGTACACATCAAGACAAATAATATTAAATGGGAAACTAAGGGTCCCAAACATCTTCCGAAGGAGATAGGCGCCATCAAAGTTTAGGGTCCAAAATTTGAAATGATTATAAAAAACGGAAAAATTGGTCGATTCGTTTGCGGTTTTCACTAAAACTGTTCTTTATGTCAGTATTGTCTTGAAAATAAATTATAAAGATAAATTTCAAAAAATGTCGATAGAGGGCGCTTTAGACTTTGGCGTAACGAACAACTATTTTTTATCGTTATTTTTTGCATCTCATTCAATTTTTGTAGAAGTTTAGACATAAACTTAAATTTTGAGCTGAAAATCTATGGTTAAGTAGCGCAAACTGAACTGTGTTATAGGGAATAGGTAGGTTCAAATTTCAAATGATTATAAAAAACTTAAAAATTGGTCAATTGATTTGCGGTTTTCACTAAAATTATCCTTTAAGTCAGTATTGTCTTAAAAATAAATTATAAAGATAAATTTCAAAAAATGTCGATAGAGGGCGCTTTTTAAAGTTTGGAGTAACGTACAACTATTTTTTACCGTTATTTTTTGCATCTCATTAAATTTTTTCAGAAGCTTAGGCATAAACTTAAATTTTGAGCTGAAAATCTGAATCGTTGGGAGTGGTTAAGTAGCGCAAACTCCAAACTGAACTGTGTTCAATGGGGGTGGGGAGGTTCAAATTTCAAATGATTATAAAAAACGGAAAAATTGGTCGACTCGTTTGCGGTTTTGTCTAAAACCATTCTTAATGTCAGTATTTCCTTGAAAATAAATTATTAAGATAAATTTCAAAAAATACCGTTAGAGGGCGCCTTAAACTTTAGAGTAACCAACAACTATCTTTAACCGTTATTTTTTGTATCTAAGTAAATGTTTTAAAAGCTTAGACATAAATTTTGAGCTCAAAATCTGAATCGCTGTGAGTAATTAAGTATCGCAGAATTGAACTGTGTTCGTGGGGTGGGCAGGGTAGCATTTCAACTCCTGAAAGTAGTTCAGTTTGCGCTTCTTAACCACTCCCAATGATTCAGAATTTCTGCTCAAAATTTAATTCTAAGCTTTTGCAAGCATTTAATTAGATAGAAAAAATAACAGTTAAATATAGTTGTTGGTTACTCGAAAGTTTAAGGCGCCCTCTAACGTAATTTTTTGAAATTTATCTTTAAAATTTAATTAAAGGAAATACTGACATAAAGAATGGTTTTAGAGAAAACCAATGACGAATCGACCAATTTTTCCGTTTTTTATAATCATTTGAAATTTGAACCTCCCCACCCCCATTGAACACATTTCAGTTTGCGCTACTTAACCACTCTCAACGATTCAGATTTTCAGCTCAAAAATTAAGTTCATGTCTAAGCTTCTAAAAAAAATTAATGAGATGCAAAAAATAACGGTAAAAAATAGTTGTACGTTACTCCAAAGTCAAAAGCGCCCTCTATCGACATTTTTTGAAACTTTATCTTTATAATTTATTTTCAAGACAATACTGACATAAAGAATAATTTTAGTGAAAACCGCAAATCAATTGACCAATTTTTAAGTTTTTTATAATCATTTGAAATTTGAACCTACCTACTCCCATTGAAAACAGTTCAGTTTGCGCTACTTAACCACAGATTTTGAGCTCAAAATTTAAGTTTATGTCTAAACTTCTAAAAAAATTGAATGAGATGCAAAAGATAACGATAAAAAGTAGTTGTTCGTTACTCCAAAAATTAAAGCGCCCTCTATCGACATTTTTTGAAATTTATCTTTATAATTTATTTTCAAGACAATACTGACATAAAGAATAGTTTTAGTGAAAACCGCAAACGAATCGACCAATTTTTCCGTTTTTTATAATCATTTCAAATTTTGGACCCTAAACTTTGATGTCGCCTATCTCCTTCGGACGACGTTTGGGACCCTTAGTTTCCCATTTAATATTATTTTTCTTGACGTGTACTATCACCCCTTAATGTTTTGCCCAATAGTTTAGATACACCCTGTATACCTTTAGCTGTAATATCAAATAATTTTATAACTGTAAGAGCTGTCCTTCGTGTTCAAACGAATAATAGAAATATTTCATTTTTTCCCTCGAAAATTTTCGTTATATATATTTTTTTCATTATGGAATAAAAACACAAGTATTAACTAAATTGCGCGAATCTGATACTTATTGTTCATTCTTAATTGTAAATAAATTTTAACATAGCATTATAACAACGCGTTTCTAAGACAAAGTTGAAATTTTCAGCATGTGTACAAAACATCGATTTTGTATCAATTTTTAATCTAAGATTTATTCTCAAATAAACAAACCTGAAATATATTATTTTGCATTTACTCATAAATGAATATGGTTTACTTATATGAGGATTTTCATGAATATCGGTGACATGTCATCCACAGGTGATTTGCTCAGTTTGCATAGACTGATCCTTATTTTTAATTTTTATTTATTTATTTATTTCATGAAAGGGAGTAAAAAATGTCTCTACTTGAAATTACAAAATAGTCTAGATTTTTTCATGGCATTGAATAATAGATCTTTTACTGTAACTATACCGTAAAATATTTATGGAATTTTTAGAACTAAAATGTATATGTAATATGTTAATCATCTTTTATTCAAATTTTATATTTTTATATGAATAAATAAATTAAAAATTAGATTATAGCTAAAGGCGTGAGTCAAGCTGAAAGGCATTTTTGCCAATATTTCATCACAGAAGTACATTAATCACAAATCACATAATAATCCAGGATATAAATCCAAGAAAAAAATTACTATTCCTCTTATCAAGTTTCAGAGCTATGATTTATTCACAAAGCATATAATTATGTTTAACAACTGCAAATGCAAATTCTCAATTAAAACACGTGAAGTTGATTTACGCTTTATAGAAAATAGGTTGAAGAAGAAATTGCGAAACAATCAAGTCCACCTGCTTCTCATGCGAAGTTTCTGCATTTTATAACTTTGATATTTCGTAATAAATACATCAGTCTTTTATTATATAATCAATTTTACTATGCAAAATAAACTATGAAAAGCTCCCATAATTACTCTGATACATTACTTTATCGTTGATTTGCAGACTTTCTAAATGAGTTTAGAATAAATAAGATACTTTCAGCGAATGTGAATATATATACCAGTATAATAGATACCAGTAAGATAGTTAAATAATATATTTCTTGAAATAGATAAATTATAGTCAGACAGTTAAAAAGTGCCTTATATATATATTTATATATATATATATATATATGGGATTTTAAGTGATTAACTTATGATTTAAGCAAAACTAATATTCTTGAAAATATAAAAAGGTTTAATAGACATAAAATATATACTTAACATTCAAATATAACAATTGAACTGAATAATATTCAGCTTAAACAAGCTTCCCTGAGCTTTCCATTAAAAATCCACCAAACTCGCCATCGCTGAAAAATCTACAGAACACATCGTTCTTTCCACGCATCATCACACAAGTCTTCCTTAGGATATCACGTTCATTAAATCATTGATTTTATTATCTTTTATTGCTAAATACTTCATTCTTTATTCCCACATTCTCGGTCATCCTGACGTTTCTGGCGACCTCGTCAGCTGCTTATAAAAATCTGGACACAAATTCACACAAATTCAAAGTAAAACAGGTAAACATAGAACAAAAACATCTCACGTTATGCAGATGCGTTACCCCAGGGCTTCATGTATTCTGCAGCAGTTGATGTCTTGTTGGGATCATCATGGTCTCCTGTTTTCTCTACATCGTAACGATCATTTGACTTTATTTTACTAATTTTTCCTTTAATTTCAGACCTGTGCCGTACTGCGTTCTTTGTATTGCCACGAGATCATTTAATTTATATTTGTTAGGCTCTCTCCTCTTCTTGTTAAATTGTTTCTATTTTCAAAATATTTTTTCTCGCTTCTTCTCTTACATTTCCCCGTTCCATCATCATATGGTTTATATCTTCTTCCTCTAGTATTTCTTTAATCCTTAAGTCATTTTCATTTTTCATTTTTACTCCAATGATCAATTCAAACGGCTGTATTTTGTACTTCTTGTAACTGTACTATTGAGAATTCTCTGCACATCTGCCACATATTTATACCATTTTGTGGTCTCATTCCCACATAGCTTTGCTAGTACAGGAATCTGGATGCTATGAATTCTTTCGATCTGTCCGTTTCCTCTGGGCATCCCCGCCGTAATTTTGCCGTGTTCTGTCCCTTGTTCTTTGCAGTATTCTATAAACTCGTCTGATCTGAACGCTGGTCTCCGATCCGTTATTATTTTGCTGGGATTCCCGAACGCAGTTTGATACAATGATAACTTTTCAATGACTTCCTGAGCTGTCGTGGATTTCACCGGATAAAACCATACAAGCTTAGTAAAGGCATCTACAACTGTGAATATATACTGATATTTCTTGTTTGTTTATGGCAGCGGTCCAATATGATCAATGTGGTAAGTGCTTAATGGTATATTCTCCTTTAGTACGGTTCAACCCTTTCTTTTTCAAAAATTTCATGTTTTCTTTCTGTTTGTTGTACCTCTAAATATTTTCTCCGACTTTTATATGTTTGACTTTTCCATCAAAATTATTTCTCGAATAATATTTCCTTTCTTCATTTCTATCATTGAAATCACGCTTTTTGTAATATCTGACAAATCTTAGCTTATTTGCATTTACTCCTTCAATATTCTTTTCTTCCCTCGTGTTTTTCCGTTTATATTGTTTTTTAACTTTCGTAGTTTCATTTTTATTCTGATTGGCGCATGCACATAATTTGCGCTTTTCTTTTAGGTCGCACATTCGTCCTATTTTTGATACATCATTTCTTTCATTCAATTTTTTCTTATTAATTAAATTTCCTTCTTTCTCATTTATTTCTTTCCTTATTTTCAAATTTCTCACGTGATTTAAATTAATTTCATTATCCTCTATGACACTCGCGAAATTAATCAAGAAATTACCTCCTGCATTATTATCATTTGCAACTATAATATTTTCATCACGTGAATTATCTAACGTAGACGTTTTCATTTCATTATTATTTCTGGCAGCATGAATCAATTTTATGACAGAATTCTTTTGAATTCAGTGCAACCTACTAGAAACTAACTTGTTTAAAATTTTGTTGCTATTTGATTTCAGCAGATTTCTTTTTTGTCCATTATAAGATATTCATTAAGGATTGTATCAATCATGTTGTGACGCGCCGTTGGGTGTCGCCGGTGACGTGTCGGTAAAATGAGAACATAGTTAAAATTCAACACTTTTATTTACTGTATTTGGGAAATGGGGAGTGGAGCCAAAGTTCAATATTTCTGACAACTAAACACAAAATGCTATGAGATCAAACTGTAACTCATACTCACATTTACGACTAAGTCCGGCTCAGAGCACTAATCGTCGGCTCTCCCTTTCTGGTCGCGGTCTAATCCCACTTTAACCTGTAAGAAAACAGCCCGTGGCTGCACAAAATCTGTTATTCTCAAACACTCACAGTGCTAACTAACTCTTACCCGACTTGATTGTTGATACTCCGCTACCTTCAACTCTTAAGCAACTCTTAGCTTAAAGACTCTTAGGCTATCCCGACTCACCTCGCCACACAACACTTTGCTGGCCCCTCTCGCCACACAACACACACACACACACCTACTCCAAATCACAGCTTTTATACATTGCAAACTGAAGACGGAGCTAGAAATTTGCATAAAACTCATAACCGCAGTTAACTGTAGACTGAGGGCGCCACACACACTCCGGAAAGTTAAAGTTGCATAAAGGATAGATGTCGCTTTTGAGCCACACATGTTAGAACATTGACGTCACAATCTCACTCAAAATACTAGAGTGCCTTTATTACAAAGGAACACTCCCTCACAATATTAGTTAATTTCTAAAACGTAAAAGGAAGTGAATGTAATAAAACACCCGTAGAACCGACCTTATTTGATCAAGTATCTTGCTCGGTCACCATACATAGTTATAGTAGTAACGTATTTCCAATCTCCCTCTATAATGAACACCCCCATAATCTGAACATTTTTGGTCAAGAGTATTCAGAATAGGGAGAGAGTCTACTGTATAATACTCAGTTTATTATTTGAAAGTGTTTTCTTTTTCTTTTTTTTCCATTTTCTCTTGACTTAATTATTTATTATACTGTGAGTTATCAAAGAGTAGCAGTGGCGCAGCCAGAATTCGGTTCTAGTGTGTGTGTGTGTGGGGGGGGGGTGAGTTTCTGATAAAAGTGTTTGCCGATTATTTGAATTGCCGGTTTATAGAATCAGTATTTTTAATGAATCAAATTATAATACATTTTTTTCCGCAGTTACACTGGTTCATGTTTCATTTAAACAGCATTTACAATATTAGAGTTAGAAAACATAAAAGTGGTCAGTTTTGACAGCCTGCAGATTCGGTTATTAATGTTGGAAGCAGTTTCAATGAATAATCTCATCCAGTGTGCATGTGGTCACTTGTGTAGTACGTTTTTAAAAAAAAGCTTTATATCCCGTGTATATTTCTGTTTAAAAGCAAATATTGATTTGTCCTCAAATACCCGACGCATCCTGTATAGCTCAATGAAATTACAATCAATACTTTTTTCCAACGAGAGACGGCTGTGAATGCATCCCCGAGAGCAAGCACCATTACTCAATTCAACATTTACCAACTAATTGAATATTAGTTTCTTTAAATTTGTGTATAGAGCTCCCCCCCCCTCCCCCCCCCCCACGAAACAAATAGATCGAAAGAAACACTGATTGCAATAATTTATTCACTCACAGCTTGGAATCTGATTCAACAAAGGGGCGGATTCTGAAATACGGCAAAACCATTTAAATTTTAAGTTTAGTCTTGATTCATATAAGTCGCAATTCTAGTGATCTTTCTAGCTCTGGGAGGGGTTTTTAACCCTAAAACCTTTCCCTTGGCTGCACCACTGAAGAGTAGTCCTGTGCCCTCAAACATCTTGTTACGTTATATGGGAATACATCAGACTGCAAAATCTACATAAATACTGTTTGTTTATAAAACTAATATTCCAGAATTTATGTCTTCTTTCGGGTTTCCATAAGAGGGTACGGGGGTATTAATCATGCTTAATCTACTAAATCTAAATTTAATTACAAAATTAGCATTTAATTCGAAAATTATTACTTTTTCATCTTGAATTTTTTTAACACCTTTAACAATAAAATCCGGAACAGAAACTGTAAATAAATTGCTAGTTTCAGAAAAGAAATTTTTATATAAAACTAGTAAATTGAAAAATAATTTGTAATTTTCTTTAATGACTCGTAATTCTGGGTGGTTTTATGAGATTCCAGTATTTTAATTAAATGGAATACACATAATACCGTTTTGTAAAAAATATCATTGTTGTCATAACTTAAAAAAGAAACAGGGCAAAAATTATATATTTTTAAAATAAATTCGCTTGCTTGACCAAATGTAACAGAAAGCAGTGAATTCTATATAATCCACTTCAGTATTCATGTTAAATTAAGGTATTGTAACGAACGTTTTTGCAAAAAAAAAAGAATTGCAGTCAAAATATTAGGCATGATTTTCTTCAAACTATTTTACCTTTCCATTTATAAATTGTACTTCAAACAAAGCAAATGAGATGCGTTCGTATTATAAGAAGTTTTATAAATATTCAGATTTTGGTCAATAGCTGTAGCATTATTATGCGAAAATGCATGAATACAAAATTCATTACGATTATATATATATTGAATTCAGTAATGCGAAAATAATATGACTCTATCTTAAATGTGACGTGAACATTAAATCAATCTAAAATCATTATTTATCATGGGATATTACTAAATTAATTACATATGATAAGATTGAATAGAATGAAGAAAATTTTTATTAATGTCTTTTTCAGTTTTGATTCGATTTTCATAAAATTTGAAAAGTCTCGTCGAAATTCTTCAAATATTACATATATATTTCAAACGATTTGGTTCAATAGTTTTTCTCTTTTATATGCGGACAGACGGACAGACGTGCTACGTTATAGGTGCTACGTATGTATATAATTACGAACGCATCTAAAAAATTGTCTTGCATATGGAATTCTGGCTCAAAATTCTTAGTTTAAATTATTTTAGGATTATATTCTTAGTTAGTTTTTAGGTTTATATTCTTCATCAAAAAGGGAAAAAATGGTCTTGTTAGCGAATTACAAACACATCTGTTTTCAAAATCTTAACCCTTCCTGGATATTGTTAGGGCGCCCATGGAGTTTATCAAAAAGTTATACAACCAATTTATATCATGATAAATATAATAGCTTTGCACATAACATCATTAGAGCATATTAAGATTTCTGATCGATGCAGATAAAAAACTGATGGTTAGTGATGAATCAAAGATTAGTTAGAATATTCATCTTTTCATAAGATGAATAGCTGATAAAGATTCGTTATCAATAATCCTTTCGTCGTTCGCATCCAAGAAACGTTGTTTGGAAAAGTAATTGAAGATGAGAAGTGGGGAATAATGATGCTATGAAACATTGAGATAGTGACAGGCAATATCATTTTTTAAATAATGAAAACGAAAAATAAAGAAGGGGGAATTAGATGGTGAAGAATGGCGTTATTATATAATAAGTATTATTCAATTATCTAAGAATTATTACTCGCTTTTATAAGCATAGTAAACACTTAACATCGGAAAGTTAATTGATGAAGATGGATTCAAAATAACAGTTCGATTGTAACTGAAATTGGACAGAAGCTGTTCAAAATAAAAATTATTTATTTTCTTTTATTCCATTATAGATAACTAGTATGTTGTGGCCATCACAAAACTTTCTTCTGTTTAAATCGCGTCAATTAAACCATATTTGAAGTTTGGTTAAATTCTGTGAATTATTCTTGAGATATAGCTATCGTGAAAATTATGAAAAACGTAGCATAGCAGCGCGACCTGTTGTGAGGTTTATACCAAAATGTAATTAGCGTCTAATTATGTTATATATTCTAGTGTAACAGAATCTGAAATTTGATGAAGTTCTCCGCATTAGTTCTTGAGATATAGCTATCGCAAAAATCGTGCAAAATGTAGCATAGCAGCGCCACCTATTGGGCAGTTCACACCAAAACCTTGTCAGTGTCAATGTATCTCAAGGTATTGCGGAATCTGAAGTTTGGTGAAATTCTGTGCATTAGTTCTTGAGATATAGCTATCATGAAAATCATGAAAGACGTGGCATAACAGCGTCACCTGCCGGCCAATTTACACCAAAACTTAAGCAGCGTCTATGTATGTCAAGGTCTCACAGAATCTGAAGTTCGGTGAAATTCTGTGCATTAGTTCTTGAGATATAGCAATCATTAAAATCATGAAAAACGTAATGTAGCAGCGCCACCTGCAGGCCAATTTACACCAAAAACCAATAGACACTAATTCATATCAAGGTCTAACTGAATATAAAATTTTATGAAATTTCGAGCATTAGTTCTTGAGATAGAGCGCCCACAAATTTTTTGTCACATGCAGACAGACAGACGGGCTGACAGACTCACAGATAGATATTTTCTAAAAGTAGTCAAAACGTGTTCAGGACCTTTTAAAACTTATAAATCCGTCGAAAACCGGAAGTCGAAAATTTTCATGAATCCAATACTTTCTTGTAAAGATAGAAGAAAGTAATAATAATGTGAAAGGACATATTTCTTAACTGATGCATTATTTTTAGACATTATTAGCATATTCTTATGCATTATATCATTGTCTGTGTGCTTATATCAATATAAGAGATTACTTATCAATCCAGAAATGCATTTATTTTTTTCGTCACCACCTTTTGAGTAGATATTTCTTACAGTTAGAAATCTGAAAAAACTTTAAAAGAAAAAATATATATATCAACACATTTAAGTAGAAGGAGAGGAGAGAGACAGATAGGTGGAACAATGATGTGCTATAAAACGATTTCTGTGAATGTTTATTTTTTTATTTGTTGTGTTAGAAATTCCGATTAAATATGAACGCTAATGTAGTTGCCATAAAAATTCATATTTTGTAATATTGTATGCAGTAACGTTTTAAGACTTTCTTCAGATTTTTAGGACATTGATTTTTTTTTTTTTTTTTTTTTTTTTTTTTTCTTTTTTACAAGGAAATCAATTAGAAAAAAGGACAGAAAGTTTATTGATTATTTCAGCTTTTTCATTTCATCAAAAATGGAATCTACTGAAAAAATCTTATGGTGCTTACAAAAGTTTCTTTATTTTCTTTTGTGGCTGATATTTACTTTTTTAATCTCGATAGGAATGGAAATAATATTGCACTATTAACTTTAAATCTACTAAATGTCGCCATGGATTTGACAAAACATATGTATTTTCAAAAGTATATTATCAGCATTTACAAAATTAAATTGAATCTAATTTAAAATGCTTCATAAAAATATTTTTATATTTCTTGTAATTTTTATGTGGGTATTACTAATTATTGTAATACATGAAGCCACTTTAAAAAATCAAACTAAATTTAGAGCTGAATACCTCCTTTAAAACTTCAGATAAAAAGAAATTCACCAAACATCCTTTATAAAAAAAAAGAGAGAGAGATTGATCCGATTTGCATCAACTGTAACGACTCGTTGTCAAATCAATTATCAGATAGAAATATTCAGAAAGAAATAGTTTTCTTGAAGCACGAACGACGCTTTTTTTCCTTCCCTCGCATATTTGTTCCGAGAAAAAGAACACATAACAGTTGGAAACAAGTCATCAAGACACATGTTTATACAAAATAGTGAAAAAAATCCTCTTGGAACACTTTTTTAAATCTTTTTGTGGCCGCACAAGTGACAACTGTGACCGAATTTCATGAGCATGAACTGGAGGTGAAGAAAAAAGTTATAATTCTTCCGGAACAGGTTCCTTTTTTTTCTTTTTCTAATGTACAAATAAGCAGATTTAAATTTTGAAATGGTTTTGGTTATTTCTTGTATTTTGTAAAATTTTGAGAAATACTAAAAATAATCTAGATCATTTTAAATTTTAAATCAATTTGCACATTTGTGAAAAATATTTATGTGTACATTATTTTTTTTCTTTTTATAACAAAATTTAACATTATAAAAAGAAATGGGATAGTACACAGCTATATTATTTAGTCAAAATTACAGGATGCATCACACCAAACTAAAACCGAATCCCCCCCCCCCCTCAGTACCTCGGTCTATTCTGCTTACATATTTGATATGCATAATGGTGTTCAGTGATTGATTCTCAAACTCATACGTTTGATGTATTAATGGAATACGCTAATCGCTTGATGACTATGACTTTTTAGTAAACAATACTAAATTTTCTAATAGAAAAGTTTTCATCGCTTATTTTGCATTACAATTAATTTCCAGAATTGAAAAAAAAAACACAAGAAAAAACAGCGCAGTATACTTTTAGAACATTAGATGTTTAAACAGTTGCCAATTATCCTAAAGGAATTCAAATATTTCCGATCTATAGATGCATTTAAAAATACTATCATCGAAAGTTAAAATATGTTCTACTGAAGATTTTTGCTATGGGACTTGATAACAATATGTATTTAAAACTAGTAGCATCCAAACCTAGGCTGACTTCGCAAACGAGAAACTATAATCCTTTATAAACTAGATCTTCGTGAACAGAATATTCATTTTACTTAACCATTCTTATCATATATCGGGGATCAACTCCCATACATTTAAATAAATATTGGCTGAAATGTACTAATGGTAGTAGATTGCATCAAATTCCGCAGAACGCGAAAATAAATGAGCTCACATCGTGAAATATAATTAACAGCAAAAGAAAAAAACTCTCGTGTAACGATGATTTTATTTTAATTTAATAAAAAATGGTCTTGGATGGGGTGGTCCGCGCATAGCCAAAAATAGGTTGTTTGTTACAGCATAGGGAAGAAGAGCAGAATTTCTAAAAAGAAAAGACGAGCAGAATGATACAGCTTATAAACATTCCATGACAACATCCTATGAAATCAACACCAATTTTAGAATCAATCGCCAAAATTATCTGTTAAATAGAAGTGCTGTCGGGGGATTTAAATTATTAGCGATAAATATAAGCAGAACTATATTGCCAAAATAACCTCATATCCGCACTTTATTCATAGTGTTTTTAACTGTTTACGCCAAATTGGCAAGAAAGCCTAAAGCAATTCATAAATATTTCAAACATTCTGATTTCATCCAAGTTCATCAGATCTCGAGTGATGTATAGAAGATAATGAAGAAGACATTTCCTCTTCCAGTATTTGCTTAAAGAGTCGTTAGATCGTGAAATAAATGTAACGAAAGATGTCCAGATGTACATCGATTTTGATAAGAATGTCAACAAATCACCAAATGCAACGATTTCTGAAATTGCAAAAGAGAAAGAGACAGAAATTTCTTCAGACTCGGGGGTAGAAAGTAATGTGGAGCTGGACAAAACAAGCCTCTAACTATAACCGAAGCATTGCATTGCATTAAAACGATCAGAAATTACATAACATCTATTTCTGAAACAACGAATATTGTTCAAAATTCATTGTATACTGTAGTAAAAGAATTGTAGGAAGTAGATATAGGGATTGCAAACCTTAATACATCATTATTTCACGAAACAATAAAAGAGTAAGTCATCAGAAATCTGATTTTTATTCTTTCCAGTTTCGTTTTTATATTTATTTTGATTAATAATAATGTTTTATTCTTAAAAATGCAAGTATAGTTGTGAATTTAAACTTGTCTTAAATTTATTAAAAATACAGCTTTTTATAAACATATTTTTCTCAAACTCTGGTTACCGCGACACTCCGCTTATGACAACACTTTTTTCCGGTCCTGTGAGTGTCAGTATAACGAGGTTCAACTGTATATATTTTTAAAAAAATATGATTGTAGTATTAAGTATCTTTACTAAAATCAGCATTATCACCATGAAATTGTTTGTGATGCAATCGACAGACTACATTTTAAAATGCTATGTCGTTATTGTACATTAAAGTTTCTGAAAATTCAGGTTTTTCAAACCAGATTTGTGCATTATAAAAGTTTTTCTTTTTTAAATAAAGAGACATTAGACTTAGATGGTTGAAGTGTGGATGTAGTTCGCATCATTAAGATTATCTTTAAACATGATTTTAACTTCAAATACATGTTCAAAGAACTCAAATCGGATTTGCAGGGATTTTTCATAAATTGCTTAAACGACCTTTACCGATTTCATTTTCGTTTAAACCGTTTATTATTCATAAAAATACGTAAATTGTTTGATGTATGTGAGATGGTATGCAATAAAATAAAATAAAATAAACTTCGTACTTTAAAAATACTCTCTTCTCGATTCAGAATGCACGTCCATCAAATGGGTTCACGAAAGGTTGTTTTATAGTTCAAAAAATACTTAAAGTGTGGCTTTAATTTTACTTTATCTGATTTAGATTTACGTTTTTATAGCATAGGTAAAGAAGAGTTTACGACCCTGGTGAAACATTTACGCAATGTTAGAGCATTTGATCTTTTTTAGACAAGAAAGAAAAAATATTCTGCAAGAGACCATTCGTTCTGCTTCGATTACTTTTTGATGTTGGTCTGAGAGGACACAATGAGTTTCTAAGGTGCATTTCCGTGTTGGGCAGATCTTTTTTTTTTTTTTTTTTTTTTTTTTTTTTTTTGTGCAACACACAAGCTTGAATTTCACTTTTTTTAAAACATTTTTGTTTCGTTACGCAGTTTATCCTACAGAGTCTTCCTAGCTGAACTTTTCGAAACTGCCCTTAAGGTGCCATAAAATTAGAGCATTTTTATATGCAGCAATACTTAAAATACCGTTTTAATCAATACATAGTGCAAATTACAATAAACTACTAACAATTAATTCATAATGTTTAAATTTGAAATTCTAACATCTACTTGTTACATCTTTCATGATACTTGTTATATTTAAAAAAAACACACCCTATGAAAAATAAATGTTTCGAAATAATTGTAATAATAAGTGTAATCTAACTATATACGAAATGTACAATAACATCTTCCGCGCCACCAACGATTACAAAATGGGTTCTTTATCTCTAGAAATCTCAGAAGCCAAAATGTTTTCCTGTAAAAATAAAATTTATTATTAAAAAATATTTTAAAAATTAATTTTACGTTAATAACATTAACAGTAGCTATCCAAATATATTAATTAGAGTTTAACGGATACTTCACTGTTTGAAACATAACGATTGTTGATGCTTTTGACTGTTCAATGCATATTCATATGGCAGTGGCTAAGGAAGAGTTTTTGGAGATGTTTAGAAAATATTATATTACAAGAAGATTTAACTGATATGGCAACTTTCTATTACATTTTGCGATTTATTACATATGACTCTTTCAGGAAAGTAACTGTTATTTTAAATATAAAGAGAGAAACACATGTTTAAAATAAAATAATCGCAAACGGTGCAAGGAGAATTAAACAGAAATATTATTATTATTATTACTATTACTAAATGCGTAAACGTTAATGATGCCATATAGTAAATGCATATACTAATATTACTATATGTAAACAGTAATAAAAGTTTTTGTTAAAACAAAATAACAGTCAATTAAAAAATTATGTATTTTTAACAGTAGAACAGACCCGAAATGGTTAATATTTCACTTTTTATTAATTTTTTTATTTATAACTAGGGGAGCCCCGCCCCCTGCTCGCTATGCTCGCCAACCCCCCGCGTAATCGCTTCGCGATTCCAAATTATTGGCTACCCCTGCTTGCTGCGCTCGCCATTACCCCATGGTATGAATAAGCAGTTGCAGACCTTTCAAATGATGTGTCACACGACTGGTGTTGTAAAGAAATTAAAAATGTGCCCCCTGGGGGGAAGAGTGAGAGGCGACACAAAAGACATCCATAATGTGAATAAGCAGCTGCAGACCTCTCAAATGATATGTCACACGACTGGTGTTGTAAAGAAATTAAAAATGTGCCCCCCTGGGGGGGCAGAGTGGGGTGACACACAAGACATCCATAAAATGAATAAACAGTTGCAGACCTTTCAAATGATGTGTCACACAATTGGTGTTGTAAAAAAATTACAAAATGCGCCCCTCTGAGGGAAGAGGGGGGGGTTACACACAAGATATACATAATATGAATAAGCAGTTGCAGACTGCTCAAATGATGTGTCACACAATTGGTGTTGTAAAGAAATTAAAAATGTGCCCCACTGGGGGGGCAGAGTGGGGGATGACACACAACACATCCATAATATGAATAAGCAGTTGCAGACCTTTCAAATGATGTGTCAGGTGTCACACAACTGGTGTTGTAAAGAAATTAAGAATGTGACCCCCCCTGGGGAGAGCAGAGTGTGGGGGTGACACACAAGACATCCATAATATGAATAAGCAGTTGCAGACCTTTCAAATCTTGTGTAACACGACTGGTGTTGTAAAGAAATTAAAAATGTGTCCCCCCTGGGAAGCAGAATGGGGGATAACACAAGACATTCATTATATGAATAAGCAGTTGCAAACCTCTCAAATGATGTATCAAACGACTGGTGTTGTAAAGAAATTAAAAATT